>CM024567.1:33191661-35591661 GCA_014182515.1 Eucalyptus microcorys
GTCCAACAATTACAACAACAATATATCAAATAAAAATCAATATAACATTTGGACTTAAAGTCTAGTGATCACGCTTTATCTTTCCTTTAAGACAAACATTTACAAAAATGCATGTCCTTTGATAACTTTGCTATCTCTACTGTGAAAAGTAATAGTTTTGTGTTGGCACTATTCGTTCCATTCAATGTCCAAGAAAAAGTGACAATTTGCAGCGGGGGCTCAATAATATGTTTGAAGTATTCCATAGGATGTAGATCCACAAAAACAGCATGGCAATACTTCGGCGACATAGTAGTAACTAATAGAACCCATTATGAGACAAAGATGAACAAGAGGGTAATTAACAAATTAGTATCAGAATGCACCTATGTTGTAATCCTCGTCCATGGAAATATAAAAACAATATTATTGGTATTTAGTTTCTTGACCCTTCCGATGTAACGAAGATGATGAGTCGATCTCATGAGTAGCCTCGGCTTCAAGCCTTACCATCGAGAGGATAACAAGACCGAGGAGCTCATGAGGACCCTTCACTTTTTCAATAACCGTTCCCTCAATAAAAAAAGCGAACACCGGGGATTCCCTCTCATTGACTAGATATAAGTCTTTGGGCCCGGAATAGGTATGAATCAAATTCAAATATGCTCGGCGAAGTCGGCCGTACTTTATACATGTTTACTCATCCATGTACGGTGAGGAAGCTGAAACAAAAAAATAGAAGCACGCATACAAATCCTGTTCTGATTGAAAAGTCATTACTCTTTTCTTCTACCCACCAACAAGCCCACAATTGATTGGCTGAAAAACTATAACAAGGATCAAATGCGGCATCATTTGTCCATACTAAAACCATCCAAAGTACCTTGCTCATTTCTTGAAATTTCCAACAACCAAAAACCATTTACTCAGTACATCTTGCCCTACCATATGCTAAGAGACTATACTAACCCCAGTCAGCCATGATCACTTACAAGTCGCAGCACTTTTATGTTAGGCGGAGAGAACCTCAGAAATTGCCGAATGGCAGAAGCTAAGTCCATGTTATTGCTCTACATAAAAGAAAAGCGAGACAACGACGGGCGTCTCGAGGCTGGCATCACAGGATTGGACCATAGGAAGATATGGCAGAGATCGGAAAAGCAAAACAAACGATCGGAAAGTTTGCCGCCCTTCGCCCGTACCGTCAGCTTCGGATCTCTCCTGACCAGCCCCGAGGCATCGCCGCCGATGTCCACGCGCGATCTTTGTCGGCAGAATCTGAACCTTGCACTGAGGTCCTCGGCCAGGCTAGTTCAATGATCGGATCAGGCGCGAGAGCCAAGAGAAAATGTGCGAGGTCAAAGGATCGAGCGGGGAGAGAGAAATCGGGGGCCAAAACCCTGCGGATCGAGAGAGGGAAGAGAACTCCTGTCTGATGAGCTCGATCGAAGAGGTCGGTTCCGGTGAACCTTTTACTGAGGCCCGAGAGGCTGGCGGGTAGAGAGCTGGGTTGTTGTCGTCGTCATCCGTCACGGCGATGTCGTGCGTCCTTGCCCCAAACCAAGAGAGATCCATCGACCCAGTTTGCCTTCATTCTTGTGGCGCCCAGTCATGCGTCGGCCCGGATCCCAGGCCGCGCCTCGAGCTCCTTGGCGCGGTTCTTTGTCTTCGCTCGAGAGCCCGAGAGAGAAAAACAAAGAACCAGAGAATCGCGAACGCCCGTGCGGACGAACACGGCCCCGAAATCTAGAACGAATTCCCCCTCACTCGCCAGGAGGCAAGGATTTTGAGGAGGAGGAGGTTGTTACAGCGAGAAAAGAGATCCCAGTTGGGTTTCCTCCCATGTTGCCATGGAAGAGCTCCATCGAGCGGTTACCCCAGAAATCATCCGAGAGAGAAGCCGTTTTGTTTCTCCTCCAAGAGCGTCTCTAGTCGGAGAGAGTCAGTAGATGGAAAATGTAGTGAGAATCCGCGAAAAAGAATCCCCCGTCGAATGGCCCCCTTCCTTCCTTTTTCTATTTTTTTTTTTTTTTCCTTTTCTCTCATTTTCTTTATTTCTCTCCTTTTTTTTTTCTTTTTTCATTTTCCTTATTTCTAATTTTTTATCTTTTCATTTCAATTTTTTTTTTTCATTCATTTTTTTTTTATTTTGCAAAATATTTGTTTAAAATGTCGGCGAAAATTTCGGGTGTCCACTTGAGTAATGAAAGTTAACAAATTCTTGCGTGGACTTTCAAAGTTAGAATCATGTGAAGACCTCAATCGGAGAGACTCAAAGATTATGCCTCTATTAGTAGATTAACTAATTGGCACGCTTTAGTCGTACGAAGTGGAGCGAGATCAATGATGAGGAAGATCTTAAGGTAAGAAATCAATTGCCTTAAAATTTAACATTGATTCTAATGATATAGATTCGGAAGATGATATGGATGATGAAAAAGCTGGCCCTCATGATAAAGAAATTCATAAAAGCCACCAAAAAAGGTAGAAGGTTCAATTGGAAGAAGCAGGCTGCAGAATTTCTAGAAGAAACCTACAGAAGAAGCTGAAACTAAGGGGATGTAATATGCTTTGAGTGCAGAAAAAGCGGCATATCAAATCAAGCTACATCCCTTGTTGAAAAGAAAAAGGCAAGACTGAGAAATACAAAAAAGACTCAAAGAAGAAACTTGGAGTGACACCGAATGTGAAGAAAAGAAGAAGAATTCGAAAACATATGTCGATAGCTCACTCGAGATTTAAACTCAAAATCGAAAGACATTGATTCAAACTTTAATAAAGAAATCGAGATTAGTAACTCAGAAATTCATGTTAAAGTCTCTATGTATATAGAAGAATTTTGCCTCAATCTTAAATCCTTTCTTAAAAGGATCTCGAACCGAAAAGGATAATTCTAAGCTCGGGCAACATGAAGTTTCTTGAAAAGAAAAGTTTGAAAATCTGAAAAGAAGCTTTGATGATTTGAAAGAAAATTCCGATTCTCTCTCAAAAGAAAATGTTGTTTTAAAAGGGAGATCTCGAGATATTTCAAAAAGGTTTTCAAAAGGATCAGAAAAATTAGAAAATTCTTCTTGCTCAAATACCTATTTTAGCAAATCGGTCTAGGTATGAATAATGAAACTATTCATTTAATTGATTTTCCTAAAGTAAAAAAAGAGACTTAAATAGAGACCTGCAAAAAACATCTTACAAAAATCATTTTCAAAAGTGTTTGTAAAATGCTTGGCCGGATTGCTCTAAGATGTTCTAAGTGTAACGGCTTCGAACTTTCGAGAAGGATTATCCCAAGGTTTGGAGACCAGGTTAAGAAAGATTGGGTAAGAAGCTGTTTTTAATACTAACACTCTTGGACCCAAGAAAATCTAGGTACCAAGAAAGTTTGAGTTTTTCTTCGATTAGATGTCACTATTAAAAAGAAAAATCAAATGGTATTTGGATAGTGGCTATTCGAAACATATAACAGGAAACTCAAGCTGTTTCGTAAAAAGCTTGACAAACTAAAAGGAGGAAAAGTTTCTTTTGGAGGAAATAGCAAAAGAAAGATTATAAGTGTGAAACTGTGAAGATTAAGTCGACTATCAACAATGTTTCCACAGTGAAAGGTTTAAACTACAATCTTCGATCATAAGTCATCTTTGTCATACTTTGGTTTCAAAATAAACTTCCAAGAAGGCATTTGTTTTGGAATAAGTCAAGACTTCTCTCAATCCTTTCTTTGGGTGAAGGTATAACAATATATATCTTCGGACGTAAATCCAGAAATCTCTCAATGCCTTATTTCTATTCAAGATGAAGCAAGTCTCTAGCACTTAGGAAGCTTGGTCATGTAAATATGAAGCAGATTGCCAAGGTTTCCTCTAAGAAGCTGGTTTGAGAGCTTCCTAATTTGGGCTATCAAAAGTCTGAATTATGCACTCCCTATGTCTTGGGAAAACAGGTCAAAAGTTCTTTTAGACTAGTAAATTAGATTTCTACCAGTCGAGTATTACAGCTTCTTCATATGGATCTTTTTGGTCCAACAAGAACTCAGAGTCTTGGTGGAAAGAAATATTGTCTGGTGATCGTGGATGATTATTCTCATTTCACTTGGGTGTTCTTCTTAGCAAACAAGTCTGAGACTTTTGCATACTTCTCAAACTTTGCCAAGAAAGTTTAGAATGAGATAGGTTATGCAATTTCAAGCATAAAGACAAATCATGGAGGTGAATTTGAAAATAAAGATTTTTGCAGACTTACGTAATGAATTTGGTTTTCAGCATGTTTTCTCCTCTCCATATACTCCGAATAAAATAGGGTCGTAGAAAGGAAAAAAGATCTCTATAGGAGATGGCCAAAACTCTTTTGATAGAAAGCAAATACCCTATTGTTTTTGGTAGAAAGCGATTTACACGTTTGTTATATTATCAACGGGGTGTTTTTAAGGCCTTTTCTAAAAAAAAGACTCCCTATGAGGTATATAAAGGAAAGAAGTCAAATGTTTCCTACTTTCACGTCTTTTGGGCGTAAGTGCTTTATTTTAAAGAATGCAAATGATCAATCACGGAGAGTTCGAAGAAAAATAAGACGAAGGAATTTTCTTGGGTACTCTTTGACAAACAAAGCTTATAGAGTCTTTAATAAGAAAACTCAATTTGTGAAAGAATCTATGAATGTCGGGTTTCGGGATTATGTGCGAGATTCAATCGAGATCGGGTTCAATCGAAGAGTCCGAACTAGTTCCGAGACTTAACTAAGTTTGACTCCCCAAGCAAAATTCAGACTTCTAGAGTACGGCAACAAGCAGAACAAGAAGATTCAACGAAACGAGAGGATCAACGGACTCTTAGAACAAATAACAATGGAAGCACAAGTCAAGTCATCCCAAATAACTCATCATTGGCAACATTAATAAAGGAATTCGCACCGAGTCCAAGGAAGAAAAGACTCCGGTGCTTTAGCACTTGTTTCTGAGATAGAACCTAAAGATGTAGAAGAAGCACTTTGTCGATGAAAATTTGGATAGAAGTTATGCGGGAAGAACTTAGACAATTCAGCATCAATGACATATGGGAATTGATTCCAAAACCCAAAGGCAAATCTATTGGAACAAAGTGGGTTTTGAAATAAGATGGATGAGAAAGGAAAAGTAATTGGAAACAAACCTAGACTTGTGGCGAAAGGATACATACAGGAAGAATGGATAAACTATGACGAGATCTATGCACCAGTAGCAAGGTTAGAAGCAATTATATTATTGTTTGCTTTTGTTTGTTTCCAAAATTTTAGGTTATTTTAGATGGATGTCAAAAGTGCTTTCCTCAATGGATTCATTCAAGAAGAAGTTTATGTGGAACGACCACCGATTTGAAGATCCAAGAAAACCGGACTCTGTCTATAGTTTGAAAAAAAGGCATTGTATGGTCTAAAGTAGGCTCCACGAGCCTGGTATCAAAAGGTTGAATAAGTTTGAACTCAAAATGGTTTTGAAAAAGAAATCGTTGATACTACTTTATTTATAAAAAAGGGAAGGAAAATATTTTTTACTTGTATAAATTTATGTAGATGATATAATCTTTGGTTCTCCTAACGAAAGTCTCGTAAGAAATTTTCAAGATCTATGCGAGGATGAATTTGAAACGAGTATGATGGGTGAATTGACATTCTTTGGATTGCAGGTCAGACAATCAAAGAAATGTATATTTATTCACCGGGAGAAATATGCCAAAGATCTCATCAAGAAATTTGGTCTGGAGAATTGCAAGAGGACGAAACTCCTATCTTTGAGTTCATCAAAACTAGACAAGGATGAAGGAGGAAAGAAAGTAGATCGAAACTATACAAAAGCATGTTTGGTTCTCTTCTTTACCTCACTTTGCCCCTCTAGACTTGATATTTTATTCGGTGTGTGCATATGTGCTAGATTTCAGTCTAATCCAAAAGAATCTCATCTAAGTGCTATTAAGCGCATCATTAAATATGTTGTGACTTTTCCAAATTTGGGTCTATGGTATTCAAAAGAAGAAGACTTTACTCTTCTTGGTTATTTTTGTTGATTTAGCCGGTTGTAGAATCGATAGAAAGAGCACATCCGGCACATGTCAACTATTGGGACAAATGCTGGTGTTTTGGTTCTCAATGAAACAAAATACGGTGGCTTTATCAACAACGAAGCAGAGAATATGTTGCTCTTGGGAATTGTTGTTCTCAAATTCTTTGGATCGTCCTCGTCGTCCTTGAAAACGTCATCCGGGTCCAACTCCATTGCCACCCCGAAACTCTTGCTTCCCAAAAGCTTCGAATCGGATAGGCACGCACGCATGCACGCACAAAGAGAAAGCTTTGAAATTACGGAGTGCGGTGGGTTATTTTTAGCACTCAAAATGTTGGATGTCATGGTGTATTGTGCAAGCTTTGTGAACCGTTCGGTTTCCGGGCTGCCCGACGGATCCAAATCCAAGCGATCCACTTGGGCCATCATTTGGACGGGTCTCTTTCGATCGGTTGCATTTTTTCTCGTCATTCACAAGTTTGCGCAAAAAGATTTTGGTCTAATTCTATTATTTTATTCTTTAAAAAAAAAAAGAACAAAAATATCTTTGGTAATATTTTTGTTCTTGAAAATATTTTTTATTTCCAAAAATAGATTTAAAATAGAATCAAGAATTAAAAAATTGTTTTTCCTCATAGGAACAAATCTTAAAATCAACTTTAATTATTTTCTTTTTTTATCTTTTTTTTTCTTCTCTTTTTGTCTCTTTCCTTTTCATCTTCTTCTTTTCCTTTTGGCCGAGGTGACCTTGTTAGGCCCTGTTTGGTTCGACTTTCAAAGGGCCTTTGGGCCTAAAGCCCCTTGGGAAAATTTTTGTGTTTGGCAAATATTTTGAAAGCTCATTTGCTTTGGGCCCCCAAAGCCATTTGAATTCTAAGCTTTACCAAATGTGGCATTCCTAATCTTGAAAATTTGAATCTTTGGGAGGGAAATTGCTTTGAGCATTTGGGAAATGCAAAATTTCAGCTGCGTCCTTTGTTCATTTCTCTTCCCCCTTCGTCTTCTTCTTCCCGTAAAATGTCTTCTTCTTCTGGCCATCTTCTTCCCTGTTCATCTTCTTCTTCCTCGCCCATCAAGCTTCTCCGGCGACCACCACCGCCCCCGAGGATCGTGCGTCCTCGGTGACCACCGCCTAGGGGTGCGACCTATGACCCGGCGGCGTCGCCTAGGTCACGCGGACCTCAAGCGGCATCGCTTGGCGCGCACGAACCAAGCCACGCCACCTGGGTCCGTGCGACCTCAAGCCGCCAAATTTGGCAGTCCGGAGGCTAGATCTGGCCATCCAGTGGCCTTATCTAGCCTTCGCGACCTCATGCCGCGGAATCGGCGGTTTGGAGGCTAAATCCGGCTCTACGCCTCCCGGCGCCCAAAGTCGCTCTTCTAGGCGACGCGACGGCGTCGCTTGAGGTCGCGACCTCGGGTGGCCAAATCTAGCCACTCGATAGTTGGTCGGCGGCTAGCCGACCATTGTTTGATTTTCATATTTAAAAATAAAATAAAATAAAAGCAAAAGCCCATTTGTAATGTAAGTTTTGCCAAACGGTATTTATGCTAAAGTTACGTTTCAATGCTATTTGAGACTACAATTTACCAAACGGTGTAACATTTCGGAAAAACCCCTTTTACCTCAAAGGTATTTGCATTCTCCCAAGGGCATTTCTCCAAAGCGAACCAAACGGGCCCTTAGAACGTCACCCCAGCCTTCGATGATGCCAAGCCACAACGAGGCTGGCCTCGCCCGGATCTAGCAAGGCGAGGCTCATGGTGGCCAAGCAAGCCTTCGACGAGCTCATCGGCCCTCGCCCGGCACAGGGAGACTCCGGTGAGCTCGCGAGCTCACCCAATCGTGTCGATCACCGCCATGGCCAACAACCAACCACAAAGAAGGAGAAAGAAGAAAGAGAAAAAAGAAAAATATAATAAAAGTATTTAAAAAATTAAAAGAAACAAAAAAGTTTAATAATCTTAGTAAATGCATTTCTATCTTGAGAATAGAAATCTTGGATAGTTACCAAGTGTCTTCAAAAACTCAAAAATTATTTTTGGGAATTGAATAAAAAAATTATTTCAAAGCAAAAAATTATTTTGGGGAACGTAATGATTATCAAACGTACAATTCCTCAATATCTTGTTCATTCGTAACAAGATATTTTCTTTGTATTGCGATAAAAAAATATCATTTTTTAACTTTTCTATTTCTAGAACAGAAATGAGTAATAAAAATTCTTCTCATCGCTCGCCTTTGCTACTAACCGGCCGCCCACTCATCACCGATTGCCCACTCACCATTCGTAGCCAACTCAAGGGGGAGAAAATTTATAGTTAGTTCGGGAAAATAAATTTTTGTGTCGTTATTGAATGCGTATTTTTACTAAGAAACCCGTCCAGTAAAAATATGTTTTTAGCTATAAATTAATTTCCAGAACAAAGGTTATCATTCTCGCTTACTTACCTTAACAGCCATTCTCTGAAGTGAAAACTCCACTAATTATATAATGTCTTAAACGGTTGCACTCGTGTCTTCGAGAATTGAAGTCCCATCTCGACTCATACATAAAGCTTGATTCCGCCTGGAATTTACCTGTTTTTGGGCTTATATTCTTTCCACGATGGATCGAGGAGATAATAACAAGCCTCGGTCTGCAGAGTGCGTAATCCAAATCAAGAAGCGCCTCGACCGGGGGATCGCTCCTGATGCGAAGAGTTCGTGGACCATCCACCCGGTCCATCGAAACTGGCGTGAAGTTCACGATAACGCATTCGATCCCGAAATGATACGGATTGGTCCCTTCAGAAGTCGGGAGACCTATCATCAACTGCAGGTTATGGAAGAGCTAAAGATGCGGTTTCTAATCCGACTTCTGGGAGGAAGTTGGAGCAGAGAAGGGACAGAGAAGTGTCGAGGATGACCGAGGAGGAGAGTGTCCGATGGCCGTGAACGTGAAGAAGATGACGATGGTGGTCGGATGGCAAAAGCTGTGCTCTTGGATGACCTTGCGGAAGCCATGCTGATATTGGCGCAGAAAATCAGGGCCTGTTATTCAGAATGTTTGGAGTACCTACGCGACGGCTCCTACAACAATGACGACTTTGTGGAGATGATGGTCATCGATGGTTGCTTCGTGGTCGAACTATTGCGCCTTTACTACGACCTTTTCCACACCAAGGTAGGAAGCAGCGTCCTTCATTTATCAGCTTGAATTTTTGAAGAAATTAATTGCGGTCTATCTACAGCTTCTTGTCTATCTTTCAAACCAACCAATCCAAAAGACTATTCCATTAGAAGCTGAGAATGCGTGCTAAATTAGGCATTGATCTAACTTCTGTTAGTCTTCGCTTAAATCATTGACCGCGTTTGCTCGCAGTCCACTGTGGAGGCAATTGAGGATGATCCGATTTTCACCAGCCCCGTGATTCTAACGAGCCTTCGACGCGACCTTCTATTGCTTGAGAACCAACTACCTCTCTTTGTCCTCGAGAAACTGTACGAGCTGATAAAAAAAACAACATCGATCAACAAGCTGTGCCGCTGGAAGTCCTCGCATTCACCTTCTTCGACCCCCTGTTACCTGGACACAATGCCGCCTCTAAGTTGGACACCAAAAAACCCAAGGCTCATCTGCTTGAGGTTTTCCGATCTACCTTCCTCAAATCGGTGAGTGAGAAAGTCCACAAGAAGGGAAAGAATGGAGTCCAGTCGCGGTTGAATCCCAATGGCAGTATGAGGGGCCTCGTCCTACACTTCACAACGGAGCTCCAAGAGGCGGGCCTGCAATTCAAGAAGTGGAAGGGCCATGACTTACTGGACATCGAGTTCGGTCATGGCACTCTACGGGTCCCTCCGTTGTCCATCAACCACCACAGCATCTCTCTCCTTTTGAATTTCATTGCATACGAAATGAGTGTCGAACACCCTGAGCCCTTCTTCACAAATTACTTCATGTTCTGGGACAGTTTGGTCAATAGCCCCGGGGACATTCAGATTTTCCGCAAGCATGGGATCATCAATCACCTGGGAAGCGAAAAGAATGTGGCGGCACTGTTTATGACGTGTCGAGAGGTCATCTACGATCTTGATCTAGGCTACTTGTACGACGAAATCAGGGAGGTGAATGATTATTGCGAGCAGTACTACGAAGTACAGCATCTGGTGGAGAAACCTCATCCGCGAACGTTTCAGCAGTCCATGGACATGCCTCTCTCTATTTGCTGACATTGTCCTCTTGCTGCTGACGGCCCTCCAGACGTTTTACACCGTGTACCCTTACTATCAGCCGTAACAAAGCTGTGTGCCTGTCATTCTATATGACATGATGTGTTTTTGGCTATGGTTTTTAGCATTTGATGTCCTACATTTGTCTTTGCCTTGGTTGCATGGTGGCTTTACTTGATAATCGTCGCTATATCTGAAAATTTTCAGATAATTTTGGTGTCGAATCCAATTTGGAACTTTTTGGATCTATCAACTAAGATATATAATGTCTGAGCCACATAATAGGCTAGGATCGTGTATAAAACGCTATGTGGTACATAATTTGGTTCAATGGGCATGAATAATATACGTTGGGATTCTCTAAGCAGTGGTTGGGACCCTGAAAGCATATTGTATACGTTTAGCAGAAGCTGCGGAAGAATAGCTACAAGCTCAGCGCTCCTTGTTTTCAGGGAGAGGCAGGCCAGACTTTGGCAAAGGTAAAAATCGGTTCTGTACATGGGAGAAACAGATAAACATGATTTGGAGCTTCACAGTTAATGATAACTACATAGATTTAAGGCTATGCTTCCTCATGATGCAATCATCTCATTAAATAAGTGCAAGGTGTATCAGATCCATCCGCCTGCTCTACTAGAGAATCAATTTCTATTGGTCAGAAGCTACGTAATCTATATAAATGCAAGAAGGAGCTTGTCATCACGAATGCCATTTGATTTTTACCTGACAGCATTTGATGCTACAGTTGGACTTCAGCATTCTTGGGAGTCTATTGTGTAAGGGTTCTCCTAACGTGGATTACATTAATTGATACTATAATTTACTATTTCACGGGATTAGTCTAAGATTAAATAAAATATTTTTTAATTAGTCAAATATGGGGCTGGCTAGTGTGGGTCAAGTTAAGCCTAACCATAATAAGAAGACCTTACTAGAAACTCTATAAATAATTGTCAAGTCTTTCCTCTAACCCTAATACACACAATTATCCTCACAAATGAGCATTTACTAAGTGCTAAGGTTGATGGACGATCTTATTGAGCTAGTGATACGGAGGATAATAGAGGAGAAGTTCTTGAGTTTGGATCGTCGTTATTCTACATCAATAATGATGGCCCAAATCAGTGTGTAAATCTGCTTGTTTATTTATATGTGTTCTTGATTCTAGTTATGAAGATCTTGGATTTACGTTTTCGCATTTTATATATGGTATCAAAGCAGTTATAGCCTAGAACTCAAACACATAGTTTCTTGCCCTTTTTTGTGATTTTTTGTTCAATAAGAATCGATTTTAATTACAAAAACGGAATGGGCTCGTCGATATGAGGAAAACCATGGCTAGCACACCACTAGGATAGGCTGCATGTGCCCCCCACGAGCAGCCATGCACAATCAGGAGTTAGCATGCGTCGAACACGTGCCACCACGCACCCTCCTATGCGAGGCGCTGCTAGTGCGTGCTTCGCAAGCACAAGTTCACTAGGGTTCAACCCAACCTGTTGACCTTGACCCGACCCGTTGACTTAACCTGGTTAATCGTTGACCAACCCATTGACCCAACCTAAGTCCGACTTGTTGACTTGCCCGACCCAATTCTCTGTTGATAGACTGGTCAACTGGTCGGATTGAGTGTTGACCGTCGGACTGGTCATTGACCGGTGTTGACACATAAATTTCACCTAAATTAATTAATTTAAAATAGCATTAAAGGTTAGGAATTAGTCACAAAATTATTATTAAAAAATTAAATTAATTTTTTTAAAAAGAGATTATTATTTTAAAAAAAAAACGAAAATGGTCGGGTCGGGCCGGATTCAACCTTGGCCCGACCCGCTCTTCCTTCTTCCCCGGGCTCGGCCTGCACTCCTTTCTCTTTCAGCGGCCTGGCCCTTCCTTCTTCCATTCTGCTGGTCTTCGCTCGAAGACTTGCAGAACCTACAGAGAACAGAGAGGATGAGCGGCAGCAAAGAGCAGGGGGATCGGTGGCAGGTGAGTGGCGTGATCCACGGGTCGGGAGGCAATTCGGCCGGCAAGCAAGCGCAGCCGCAGAGGCCATGCGCGCTTCCCGGCCGAGCATAAACCGGAGGAAAGGATAGAGAACGGAAGGAATCGGCACCAAAAAAACTCGAAGTCGAGAGCGAGCGAGAGAAAATACACGAAGCACGAAGAGAATACACAAAGCACGAGAGAGAAACATGGAGGGAAGGAGAGGAGGAGAAAACCCCTTTGGCCGTCAATCGCCGCGGTCGATCGCCGCCGGAGGTGCCGTCTGTCTCCGACCCCATCGAAACTACAAGAGGCAGAACAAACCGAACAGAGGAGGATCGGAGACAAAGAGAGGCAGGGAGGGAGTTCGAAAGGGAGAGACTGAACAAGAGGAAAGAAACTCGAGGGAGTAGCTAGCCGTCGCGGAGGTCCGTCCGCCCGTCGTAGCCCATCACCGGACAAGGTAGGTCCCCTAAAACTATGGTCCCGTTTGGAAAACGCCGGGCCGAGCTCGCGGTCGACCGGCCGCATGAGCTCGGCCCACGTCGCCTTTATGCTTTGCTCCCGTGTTCTTATACATTGTATCCCAAGACCCTTGAAGCATGTTTGGCGCTCGGTTGAGCTGAATCCTTCGAGTTCGGTAGTGCAAACCATGTGTTCGACAAAATTCCTCAAAGAAAACCGAAGAGTAGTTTGCGTTTTAACGCCGACCCACTCATTTTTGCCCCCATGCTTGCTGAATCCTTCTTGCTTTGCCTCGTGTTCGTTGTGTTTTCGAACGGTTTGCGCGAGATATTGGCATGTATTTGAATCGACAACTCGTTCCTCCGGAAATAGGTTAGTGGTTGCCAGAATAGGTAGCCGGCAAGGGCCGACGCCGATCGAGGGGGATGACCGGTGGGCGGTAATGGTCCGACGACTTTCCTTAAGGTGGTCGCACTCACGGCATAGGCGACGCGTCGTCCGGCGAGGGAGCAGCAGGAGCCTCGGCATGTCGCGACTTCGGGAGAAGAAGGCCTCGAAGAAGACGATTTGAAAAGGGCAAAATAAAAAAAGTAAAAATAAAAACACACAAAAAGGGCTGAAAATAGAAAATGAGAAATGGGCTTCGCTTTGGGCTGTTTTTCTTTCGTGGGCTGACTAAGTTGGGCTGAAAATAGCAATCGAAAAATAGAACTTCAGACGGGCTGAAGGAAAAATCGAAGATGGGCCTTGGGCCAAGAATTATCCCTATTTCTTTTTTCTTTTTTTAATTCGTGTGGGTTTTTTTTTAGTGAGCCGAACTCGGGTCCGGTCGGAGACGACCCGCTCGATCGGGTCAGACCTGGGTTGGGTTAGATTGGACCCGACCCGGCCCGGCGAAATTTTTTAATAAAATAATATTTTTATTTTATTTTTAAAAAATTAAAAATTAAAAAATTTCGAAAATCCAAAAATGGTAGGATTTGATTAGGAATTGCCATGTATTGCATTTTTAGTGTAATTAGGTCTTTATTTACTCATATATTGATTATATTGTATGTTTAGTTTGCATATTTTGTTATGTTTAATTGCATGTGTTTAATTTTACTGCAATTAAAATTTTGATAGCTATGATTGTTACTTTAATGATTGTGCACCCGCATGATCACCTCATATGTTAGTGGATAGGTATAAAATCAATCCAAACTGCCTAACAAAAATCATTTCTTTTAAATGAACAAGATTAGGTACCGAAAGGGCATTAATTGATTAATTAGTGTAATTAAGTCTCCGACCCTAGATTCTTTGGTTGCGTAGGAAGTGAGGTACACTCCCATGCTTCACTTGGTTTCTAGCCGACCCCGCAGGCTAGTGGTGACTCCTTTTGTGCAAAAGTCCTAAAAATATCCCAATTTCACGCTGGGTATGGGCTTGAGAGAGCCCATGCTTAATCATGGGCCATAAGCTCATCCTTTAGGCAATACCCCTAAATATGTTCCCTCCCCCCGAGGGTAGGTCGTGACAACCGGCCAACCAATTGAATCAAGTGTTGACTAGTTGAACCGGTCGGACCACCGGTTCAGCCCCGAGCTAGCTTGCGCGTACGCTTCACGTGCCACTCACTCTAGATGTGCGTACGGGCGCATTCGAGCTCTGATTGGGGCATTCTTGCAGTCCATGTGCTCATATGAAGATACTTTACAATGTGGTATATTTATTTTTTATTTTTGCTAATTTTATAGATATGAAAATACATATGAAACCTTAAATATGTGTGTTTTTTTTGGGTATTTTAAGGATTTTTTTGCATATTTTTTGTATTTTTTTAAAATAATTTTGGAAATACAAGTGCAAGCTCACATGTATATCATCACATAGGTATTGTGTAGAGTATGATTCATTGATAATATACATAAATTTTAACTTGTATCAATAAATAAAGTAGTGTAATTAGTATGATAAGTGATTTTAGTAACAAATTACCTTAGTAACTAAAGTTAAAATCACGTGTATATGGTGTTTGTGAAAAATAAAGTTTATATCTCCGGTATAAGAAAATTTTAAGGATTCAATTGAGTTGTGACCGTCAAAGTAGCACACTTGATTGGGTTTGAGAAATATTAGTCGCATATAATGTTGGAATGTCTCATGTTATAATGTATTGTCATACTTCCAAATGAGATGATTGTATATTAATTCATGGAGGGATATGTGATGGTATGGTAGATGAAAGACTTGAATACTATTTATAGAATTTTCAACCAGACCATTTCATTACGAACCAGACTTAACTCGACTGATACTAACTAGCCTCATATTAGACTAATTAAAAAACATTTTATCTCACCTTACAATATCAATTAATATTGCCCATATTAGGAAAACTCTTACATTCTCCCATTCGGATTATATTAATTGAAATTATACTGTATGTGCACACCTTGATCTCTTAATAGTCAATCATATCTCATAAAGTCTTAAACACTGAATCATGACAATAACTCTATGTGTACATACAAAACCTTCCATGGTCATAAGTGTTTTTAACTTTATTGATATGGATTTAATATGCTAGTGTGGCAAATGAATAATACCTTTCATGAAGAGATCACATTTGTTAGTCATCATTATTTTACCTTAAGTGTCACAAAAACCTGTATAACCAGATAATGTCTTTATGGTTCCAATGATCTCATATTTGTCTTGTCTTTATGATTATGTGTAACAAGACATATACTCAAGACATATGCTCCAAGTTAATAATCAAAAGCCCCTAGCCCATTGACCCGCCTAACTCAGTTTTCCATCGATTGGACTAGTCAATCGATTAGACTAAGCGTTGATCGATCGGACCAATTGTTGACTGGATAATCAATCGAACCGGGTGTTGACGGGTCAAATTGATCGGACCGCCGGTTCAAACCGACTTGGACTAACCTGTGCATGTGCTTCACGCGCCATGCACTCCAAACACGCGTAAGGGCGCGTTCAAGCTCTGATTGAGGCGTTCTTGGAGTCCATGTGTTCATATGAAGATGCTCTACACTATGATATATTTATTTTTTATTTTTGATAATTTTATAGATGTGAAAATATATATGAAACCTTAAATATGTGTGTTTCTTGGGCATTTTAAGGATATTTTTGCGTGTCTTTATGTATATTTCTATGATTTTGAAAATATAGGTGTAAGCTCACATGTATATCATCACATAAATATTATGTAGAGTGTGATTCATTGAAAGTTTAACTTGTAACAATAAATAAAGCAGTGCAATTGGCATAATATATTATTTTAGTGACAAATTACCCATGTCACTAAAGTTAAAATCACATGTATATGGTGTATATGAAAAATAAAATTTATATCACAAGTATGAGGGAGTTTTAAGGATTCAATTGAATTGTGACTGTCAAAGTAGCGCACTTGATTGGATTTGAGAAATGTCGATCTCGTATGATGATGAGATGTTTTATTTTTAATGCATGGTCATACTCTCAAAGGAGCTAATTGTATATTAGTCCATGGAGAAATACATGACAATATGATGGAGAAATAACTAATCTTAATGTTTTTTTTTTTTATGACCCGAGGGGAAGCCCCGTACGCCGACAGCACGGCGGAGTAAACTCTGGGGGGAGGCACGTGAGTCACCATCGCCCCTTGTGCCCCGGATAAGTCACCCTTGCGACGCCCGGGAATTGAACTCCTCCCCTTTCGTTAGGGAGAAGCTCGCCGCCAGCAACGCCACCCGGACGGGTGGTACTAATCTTAGTGGTTCATACACCCAAATGTGATGAATTTAAGAAGGTTGGAATATATTTTTATAACTGTTGTCATGTGGAGAGTATACAACTGCATGTCATATATTCTGCCAAAAAGTGATTATGTAATGACGCATGTAACTATTTAAATATATACTTATACATCTTCAAGTAACACAATTGCGTGTTTTTAGTCACCTTATTTGTAGTCAATAACTCTATAATTATTGAGATTCTTATTAGTTCAAATTTCAAGTAGTGGAAAGATGATTTTTTGTTTGAGAAAAGAGCAAACGGATTTGCCTGTTATTCATGAAGCATTCTAAAAGGATAATGGAAGTCTTGGTGGTTTGAAATTATGTTTTGTCTAATGTTGAGATTAGAACACATCTGCAATAACTCTCTAAAGGCATGATAGTTCTAATGAGGTTAGAAATTGCGTTCTAAGGATGGTAGATTTGAAGTTTTTAAAAAAAAAAAAAACATACTTATAATAGAGCTCATGAAATCACAAGTCATTCTAACAATCTAGGTCATAAGAAAGCATCCTTTAAGGGATAGCGACCGTTACTTCTTTTTAAGAAGAAATGTCACATAAAGATAGATTATAGTAAATATATAAATATTTGGGGAGAAGTACACTATCAATGCCATAAGTTGTGTATGACGGTTACTTTGGTGCCAAAAGTTTCTGTCAGATCACTTAAGTGCCAAATCGGAGGAAAAACGATCACTTTGGTGCCATCGGCGAAAGATTCCGGCCAAAATGATTATGTGGCTTTTTTAAAAAAAAAAATCAACAAGGCCTTTAAACGACGTCGTTTTTGGTCTGGTCCTCCTTAAGAAAACGACGTCGTTTTGCCATCCTACACGGATGGCCTCACAAAAATGGCATTGTTTAACTCATTTGGGGATTATTTTTATTTTTATTTTATTTCGGGATGAAATTAGGGTTTTTCCGACCTAGCTCGCTCGGTCGTTGTCACTCGGCCTCCGCCGTCACTGGGCCGTCATTGCTCGCTCGACCACCATTGCTTGGCACTGTTCGGACGCCCTCGACGACACACGAGGGAGCACTATCCCTGGTCGCCGGAGCTTAGGTATTGGAAGACGCAGGCCAAGCACTCGTTGGGGAGATCGGAGATGGAGAGGGAGATATCAATGGCGGCACACTCGTCGGCAGCCTCCTCGAGCACCGGCTAGATCACGGCCTTCGACTTGGCCGCCGAGTGGCCGTCGTCGGGGTCGGGGTCGGGGTCGGGGTTGGAGCCACGGCCGCCGAGCGCGGGGGCCATCGAGGACGGCAACTAGCCGGAGATTTAGGGTTTTGAATTGGGGGAAACACCAAACGACGTCGTTTTGGTGTTAGAATGCTGACTGTACTCTACGACAAGCCACATCAGCTTAAAAATTAATAAAAAAGTGCCACGTCAAATTTCCGGCCAACTAGATCGGAGTTGGCACCAAAGTGAGCGTTTTCAAACTTTTTGGCACTTAAGTGATCCGACAGAAACTTTTAACACCAAAGTGAGCGCCGTACACAACTTATGACACTAATAGTGTACTTATCCCTAAATATTTGATTATCCAAGCATGATGCTGTAGGTAATGATTTTTAACATTGTTTATGAATCCAAAACCTATCAAAACCTCCATCTAGTTCTTGGTGGTTATGTAGTGATGCAACAAATTTGTGCATTTTCCATATAGGGATTCATAAATCTAAGCAAACCATATCAGGATGAATAATAGCTCATCATGGGAAACAACCATAAAGTTGACGTTGAGTTCGTTAAAGATATCATTTTAATTATAGATTTTGTTTTTAATATGATATTAAGAAGCACGTTTTATGTATTTTCCTTAACATGGGACTTAGTTTCCTTATCCAGTTTAAACATGTGTGACTAATCTTTTTTTTTTTTTTAAAGTTATTTTTATGTTCATTAATGCAAATAAAGTTGAATACTATATTATGTTCAATGGATTATATAAATTGTGTTTAACCTCTAATTATCATTTCCAAAAGACTTTTGCTGAAGGGACAACATTATGCATTAATGTCTTGATCACATGTGTAGAGAAAGAGTAGAAAGGTTGATAAAGTTGATATTCCGTCTACTCTTAAAAGTTACTTAAAGACTTGTGTAGACTATTGTATGAGTAAGATGACTGAGATAAAGAATAAAATTGCAAGCTAAAATTCTGACCTGCTATAAGTCATTCACATTGATCTTAGTGGACTCTATATGGTAACATTGTGTAGAAATTTGTATTTTAATAAAGTCATTGACGACTATTTCTTCTGTACTTGATTAAAGAAAAGTCTAAATCTCTTAACAAATTCAAGAGTTTTTTGGACTAGAATCGAAAAACAGTTAGGATAAGTCTTAAAGATTGTCAGATCTGATCATGAGTATTTTGGCAAGTATGACAATATTGAATAGTTTAGAGGGCCATTTGTCAAATACTTGGAAGATTGTGGGGGTGATAACTTAATTTATTATGCCCGAAAATCCTAAACAAAATGGTTTGGTTGAAAGATGTAATCGCACCATAATGGACATGGTGATGAGTTTGATTAGTAAAACTAATTTATCCGATTTTCTATGAATTGATAATTTGAAAGCAGCATTTTCCTATACAAAATTGTGTTTCTACCAAAGTTGTTTTATGGACTCCTTTTGAGTTATGGATTGAACGTAAATCTAATTGGAATCATTTTAAAATTTAGGGGTGTCTTGTAGAAGTAATGTTATATATATTTTGGGAACTTATTGAGTTGTCGAAGGTCACAAGCCTATCACCTACAAATGGGTATACAAGACTAGAAGATATTTTTAAAAAATGGGTTAAGGAGTTTAAAGCCAAACTGATAGCAAAGTGTTTCACTCAAAAAGAGGGGTGGATAGTGAATAAATATATATATTTTTTAGTCTCTTTTAAAAATTATTTTAGAGTGAATATGTTATTAGTAGCTCATTTTGATATAGTGTAACCCGAAGGCTTTGCATTAGATGATTCAGGTAAACTTATGTTATTAAAGTTTTATAATATTGTCACTCGTTCAATTGAGAATAAAATGAATCGGTGTATATATTACAAGGTCAGTAAGTGAAAATTTTTTTTCTTATATTATATGTACATGATATCTTGCTTGCAAGTAGTGATCTTGAATTACTACACGAGACGAAGGATATATTATTGAAAAATGTTGACATTGAGGACCTTGATGAGGCATCTTTTGTCATTGACACCGAGATCCGTAAGGATTATTCTCGTCGTATATTGAGTTTATCTCAGAGAACATTTGTTGATCGTATTTTGGAAAGATTCAGTATAAATCACTGCAAGCTAGGAATCTTCTACTATTAAGAGTGATGAACTGAACCTATCATATTATCCTCATTTATACATTGAAAAAAACCCAATTGAAGGATGTATCTTGTGTCAATGCATTTGAAAGTATCATGTATGCTTAAATTTGCATTAGACCAAACATCGCTTTTACGACAAGACTTCTAAGTAGATATTAGTCAAATCCAGGACACGATCACTAAGTCATTGTGAGGTATTTAAAGAGGATAAAAGACTATATACTAATTTACAAACATGTTCAAATCCTGCAACTAATATGGTATTTGGATGTAAACTTTACTGGCTTTTAGGATGACATGAAATTGACAACGAAATACATATCTATGTTAGTAGAAAGTACAATAAACATAAATCCATATCATCTTCTATCATGTAAGCGGAGTTAGTAGCATACTTTTCGGCTGTTACTCAGGTTATTAGGCTTCGGAACCTCATTAGGAAATTGATTGTATTTAACTTTATGGATAGATTAATACGGTTGTATTGAGATAATAACTCTGCAATGTTGTTTATTAATAACAACAGAGGTCTTAAGGGGTTTAAACATATGTCGGTCAAATTTATAAAAAACGATATTGAATAATAACGTTATAATAGAGCATATTTCTACAAAAAATATTGTTGTACATCTACTAACTAAAGGCCTTCGCCCTTCTATTCTTGAACCACATGTCATTAACATGGGCTTAGGAGCATCATGAGATAGCGTTGTTTAGTGGGAGCTATTTCAAGTTTGCTATAGTAAAGTTTACATTTGTATTTATTACATTTAATAATGTTTTGATATGTATCAACTTTTGCATTCAATAAAATATTTATGAATGTATTGTTATTATGTTGAATACATATTGATAAAAGTCTTAAGATAATGTATAAATCTTGAGTGAAGATTAAGGGCATCCGGTTATTAGCCTTGAGTATATGTCTTGTTACACATAAATAAATGTTAACCATAAAGACAAAGCATATGTGAGTTCACTAGAACCATAAAGACATCTCAAGTAACATAGGTTTTTGTGACACTTAAAGTAAGAGAATGGTAACTGACAAATGGGATCTTTCTACGAGAGGTGTTATCCATTTACCATATTACCATATTGAATTCATATCAATAAAGTTAAAAACACATGTAATCATGGAAGGCTATGTGTGTGCACATATAATTATTGTCATGATTCGGTGTTTGAGACTTTATGATATATGATTGACTATTTAGAATTATCTTTAGACTAATGTGCGCACACATACAGCATACAATTTCAATTAATGTAGCGCAAGTGAGAGAATGTAAGAGTTTTCCTAATGAGGCTACATTAATTGATATTGTAATTTATCGTTTTATGGGATTAGTTTAAGGTGAGATCAAATGTTTTTTAATTAATCTAATATAAGGCTGGCTAATATAAACTGAGTTGAGACTAACCCGTAATGAGAGAGACTTGCTAGAAACTCTATAAATAGTGCTCAAATCTCTCTTCTAACTCTAACACACAATCATCCTCACAAAGAAGCGTTTACTAAACGTTAAAGGTGAGAGAGGCCATGAGGCCATCTCATTAAGCGAGTGATATAAGGGGTAATAAAGAAGAAGGTCTTGAGTTTGGATCGTCATTATTTTATATCAAGAATGATAGTCCAATATTGGGTGCGTAAATCTATTTACTTGTTTATATGCATTCCTGATTCTAGTTATGGAGATTTTGGGATTGCATTTTCGCTTCTTACATATTGCAGCCATAAGTGTCTAAGTTTAAGCAATATCAAACACTTCCTCTTCAATGTTATAAAAAAAAAAAAAAAAAAAAAACTTTCTCAAGGGGTCTCGTCCTCGCCATATTCATATGCCAATAAAGGGCTGCACCTGTAATTGATCACGTTGACTCGATATCTTCCATAATAGCACCCAAGCGAACAAGAAAAAGCAAGCACAGCTCAAAGGAGCAGTAAGAAGAGAAGATTCCACTCGAGGGCTTTCATGTAATCTCCTCAAGCAAATCACCTGAAATCTCTATTTGGTTATAAAAGCCACTTTCTTAATAAATAAATAAACAAAATATTCGCACGATATATATCAGAGAAATAAAAAAAAAAAAAAAAAAAATCGCAGGGGAAACACAAAGGAGTGAGATTATGTTTCATCTTCCTGCGCTATCAGCCCATTTATACCGTGCATATTTCTGAACGACGCTATGTGCAAGGGCTTTTTGTTTCTCGGACAACTTGCTCACCCGTTTGTGGCCCATTATTGCTCTCCTCATACTCATCCCTACAAACAGAGACCCCAATAATTAAAGCTGCCATATTCAACGGAATCTCAAAAGGTCCAGCTACATTATTGCTCTACTAAATATTGCCAAGTACGACGAAACGTCATAAATCAACTTCAACATCGCCAAGGCAAAAAGTTTCTCGATGAAAGGAAAGTTTCTAAATGTGCATCGCGTGGGAAAAGCTCTATCCTAAATAAAGACTGAAACAATGACCAAAGCATACATCTTAAGCATTTGACAGTTGACAGAGAAGTGAATATGCATCTCGCATGAAAAGTCTAATTAGCAGGTTGAGCCATAATAAGGATCTGTGCAAAGCAAAGAAAGTGAGTGCCAGCAGTAACTTGCTGTTGTTGAATTGTGAGGAAAGCTAATGCCAATGAATTAGACACGGACAAGAAATCTCAAGGACAAAAGAAAACTAAGGGAACAACATGATGAGATCACCAATCTTGGACACAAATACTTCATAGTTCGTAATTTTATAAAAATGATGTTAAGTTATCAATAAGACATTCGAAAAAGTTGTTGTTAGTCACTTTTTCAAAAATAATTTTTTTTTACTGACTAACAGAAATTAAAATCTACCAACACGGGGAAAGACCCTCTACTTTATAGGCATGGAACATAGAATTCTACCATAGATGTAGCAATTTTTTGATGTGTACAACATGTAGTCATGTCTTTTAGATAGGGTTTTGAGAAACACAATTTTTGGTGGTTCAACTCAGCTCGCATATAAGTTAAATTCGCAGTAAGATTTTTTTGTCTTATTGGTACCGTGTGGGTGAAGTCAACACGCATGTTTGTTATTTGTTTCTATCCTCTTTGGTAACGGGATGCGTGCATGGGAAACCACCCCCGACCCCACGCCCCCCACCCTAAAAAAAAAAAAAACCACACACGTTTTCTTGACCGAGCGCTCAACTGATAAGTTACTTAAGTTAGTAATTTCTGGTCAATTTAAGACTGAATTAAAAAAAAAAAAAAAAAGTAAAAGATGGTAAAAGATAAAAAGAATCTGTAATTGTAAAAAAGAAAATTAGGACAAAAATGATAATAATTCTATTCCTAGGTCCTATTTCTAGCTAAAAATAGATTTTTTTAAATTTTATTCTCTGGACTACTTTTTGAGTAAAAATACACATTTGATAATGATAAAAAAAATTATTTCTAAAATAGAAATTCATTAGACAATGATACAAAAATTCTCCCTCTCAGGCGAGGGCGGAGGGTGGGCGGCGGTTAGCAGCAAAGGCGAATAATTCTCAATTCTGTTCTAGAAATAGAAAAATAGAAAATTTTTACTTCTCATTTATATTTCAAACCTATTTTTGGGCTAAGAATTTGTCCTAGAAATAAGAAAAAAATTGCATTACCAAATGGATTTATGTTCAAAACCTATTCTCGAATACAAAAATAATAGAAAAATAGAGAAATTGAATAGTTATTATTTGCGCCCTTATTGGGTAACTCTAATGAGGGTTGGTAATCCAATATTAATTAGTAATTCAGTAAAAAGAAGTAGGTAAGTCACTCTTATTAAGATTGATAATTTTTAAATAGTGACTTAAAGTGCACTGTGATTATAATTTCAAAGGCAAAAACCAAACATTTAAATAAAGATCAGGGAGCTAGTGATGCTCGAGTGAACTTACAAAAACTTGTTACATAATAAACACAAAAATGGCGTCTCTTGACTGAAAAGAAGCAAAATATCGTTCGTTTCACTATTGACTAAAGTAAAGTAACTAGAAAAATACTTGTATGTGAATTTGGATCCATCGCCTCCATTGTCAATTATATGAGCATCATATAGGATTCATGTGATTAACGGTTTAGAGCAAGTCTCGTCACATCAAGTTTCGATGCAAGTTTCCGAGTGGAAGCATAGAGAGGGGGCGGGAGGGGCGGCAGGGAGTGGGGAAAGGGCCAAGAAATGAGGCATTGGATGAGTATCGGTTGAGCGCTAAAGAATAATGACGCCATCAAGATAATTTAACCTTTCTACAGATGACCTAATTAAATATTCATGCGCTTTTTCCAAATAGAACTGGTCCTGGCTAGGATTCCCCCTTTATAACGATTGATAAATCCTCGTCGAAAGATCCCCGCAAGATGTTGGCAATTGTTTAACTCTAATCCGTCATCGTTTTTCTGCTCACTTACAAGAGCTTGAGTAGTTGAAGGGAGAAGCATCAAGTACAATAATCGAAAAAGAGCAGAGCAAAATGACAAATCTTTTCATCATCTCCTCCACGACTTTTCTACGAGTAGAGGCCCAATGCATCATTGCACCGTACGGGGTCCACTGAAGCGATGATGATTGCTTCATATTCCTTTTCATCTCACTGAAGTTTGAATCGATAATCGCGTACATACCCTACCGACCAGAACAGTGTTTGGTCTATATATGTTTTGATATTCCTAGTCAGTGATTTTAATAAGCTTGCATTATTGCAATGCTAGATAATTACTGACCATGACGACGACGACGACCCGTGTACCTAACGTTGCGTATCGAACAAGATCTCGAAAGTTTCAAAAGAGTTACATGAAGACTCAAAACACTTGCTTGGTGTCTTCGTCAATCAAAGTTGCATCTCATTCACTATCCTTGATTCTACCTGGAATTTATCTGTTTCTTTTGGGCTTTTTTTTTTTTTTAACAATGGGTCGTGGCAACAATAGCAAGGGAAAATCTGGTAGCAAACTCAGAAATTTAGGATCTCATCCCCCCAAGAGGTACTCAAGAAATGAAGAAAAATCCGAAGAACAAGAAGGACGAGACCAGTATTCCAATAATGAGTGGGTCATCGATATCACCAAGTCCCTCGACGAAGGACACACTTACAATTCGGGTAGGTCTTGGACCATCTACCGAGTCCCTAACAACTTGTGTGAAGTTTACAAGAACGCATTCCAGCCCACAATGATATCCATCGGGCCCTTCCATTATTGGGACGGAAAAGAGAGGCTGCGGGTCATGGAAGAGCACAAGATGCGGTTTCTGGAGCGCCTTCTGGGAGGAAAGTTAGAGCGGCGGAAAAGTGATGGAGATCCGTTGACGTTGACCAAGGGCAAGAGAGAGTCTGATGACCGTAAAAGTGAAGACGGCATCAATGGTGGTCGGTTAGGGCGAAGGAAACGTGATGGAGATCTGTCGTCGTTGACTGAGCGGAAGAGAGAGTCTGATGTCCCCGAATGTGAAGATAAGAGCAATCGTGGTCGGATGGCGAAAATGGTGCTTTTGGATGCCCTTGTGAAAGCCATGCAGAAATTGGAGACAAAAACGAGGGCCTGTTATTCAGAGAAGTTTGATAGAATTCATAGCAAGGACTTCGTGTGGATGATGGTTGTTGATGGTTGCTTCGTGGTCGAACTATTGCGCCTCTATAACAATTATATCCATACCAAGGTAGCACGGTATTTAAATAATAAATAATGTTCTTCATTCATCAGTCTCACTTTTTTGAATTTAAGTTTTTGAGTAAATTAATTGAGCCATTTACGTCTTGTCTATCCTTGAAAAATCAAAAAAGATATTCCCTTAGAAGCTAAAGTCCAGATCATAAGATGCATGCTAAATTATGCATAGGTTAAATAAGTTATCAAGAGCATAGGAACAAAGGCATTTGGAAGACCGTTGAGATACAAAGTAAAGCAAGATCCTAGAGTCCTCATAATATTATACTGTTCATGTCGCCACGACTTGATTAATCCTTACGATTGGCAAGTATTCAAGCATTGCGCGTCATCTAGCGCACAATATTGGTCCAACTCCTGTTAGTCTTAGCTTAAAAATCATAGATTATTTTGCTCGCAGTCCACTGGGGAGGCAAATGTGGCGGATCCGATTTTCACCACTCACTGGATGCTAAGAACCCTGCAACGCGAACTTCTGATGCTCGAGAACCAACTACCTTTGTTCGTTCTCAAGAAAGTCTTCGAACTGACCAACAACAACGATGATCAACAAGCTGAGTCGCTGGAAACACTCGCGGTCACTTTCTTCAACCCACTGTTACCCCGAAAGAAAGCTGCCTACAAGTCGAACACCACAAAACCCAACGTTCATCTGCTCGCTGTTTTCCGCTCTACCTTCCTCCAGTTGGTGAAAAAGAAGAGCAATAAGGATCCGGGGTTGCAGCTGAATCCCAATGACAGTATGAACCCCCTTGTCCAAGAAAGGCAATTAGAACACTTTGCCTTGCGGCTCCAAGAGGCGGGCATGCAATTCCTGGAACGGAAGGGCGACGACTTACTGGACATCGGCTTTGCTGACGGCACTCTACTGGTCCCTCAGTTGTCCATCAACGACAACACCATCCGTGTCTTTCTGAATTTCGTTGCCTACGAACAGTGCCACAACAAAGCCAAGCCCTTCTTCACGAATTACTTCTTGTTCTGGGACGCTTTGGTCAATAGCTGGGAGGACATTCGGATTCTCCACACGCACGGTATCGTCAGTCACGGCTTTGGAGGCCACGGGGAAGTGGCGGACCTATTGAAACAGCTGTGCAGAGAGATCGTTTACGATCTCGATTGGACCTACTTGTCCAACGAAATCAAGGAGGTTAATGATTATTGCAAGCCGTACTACGAGAGCATGTACCGCCTCTGGTGGAACAACCTTATCCGCAAACATTTAAGCACTGTCGCCACTGTCCTCTTGCTGCTTACCTTCATCCAGACTTTTTACGCCGTGTACTCTTACCATCGACCGCATTAAGTTTTGTATTGTTGGTTATGGCTTTTTAGCATTTGACGTCCTTTATTTATCTTAGTTGCATAGTGGCTCTACATGATGGAAATTGTATCCCGCTACATTTAAAACTTATTGTCGTGGTGTTGAACTCAACTTGGAACTTCTTGGACCTACTGCTAAATTATCTATTGCCGGAGCAACATAATATGCTAAGATCATGTATTAAGCGCTATTGTTGTATATACTTTGGTTCAATGGGCATAAAAGCATGAGTTTTGTATTCTCTAAGCATGTGTCAGGACACTGAACCCATATGGTTTACAATAAACAGAAGCTGCAGAACAATCGCTACAAGCTCAGCTCTCCTTGTTTTGTAGGGAGAGCGGGCAGTTCTTTAACAAAGGTAATATGTCGCTCCGTACAAAGGAGAAATAGATAAAAACATGGCTTTGAGATCCACATTTCATGATAACTACATAGATGTAACGCTATGCTACCTTATGACGCAATCATCTCATTAAATAAGTGCAAGGTGTGTCACAGAGACCATCCATCTGCCTGCTCTTCTAGAGAACCATTTCTCTCGGTCAGAAGTTACATCATCTTTAAAAGGACAAGGAGCTTGTCATCTAAGATTCAATTGACACCGTTCGGATGCTGCAGTTGGACTTCAGCATTCTTGGGAGTTTTATGGCAGCTATCAAGAGTCAAAATTAAGCACTTCAAAAACCTTGCAGTAATTACATTATCAGTTCACTTCCCCATGCAAGTCAATATCCTCTTATCAAAGCCTATTTCTTCCCAGAGACAGGCAGATCGTGCACAGTCAAGTAGAATTTCAACTCCACTACCATCAATCTTTTAACTGCAGGGGTGCACATCAACAAGAGGAAGGTCAGTAAATGTGGCCATCTATACTGATTTGCTGCCAAAATTAACCACCAGAGCTTTCATCTACATGATTTCTCTTCATGCCAATCACCTAAAACCTCTATTTGGCTGCAAAAGGTATTAGCGTTGCCCAGTGGCCACCCTTCCCACTTAAAAGGGCGAGATGGGGAGTTCAATTCCCTGCCTTTTTTGGGGGCTGGGGTGCAGATGTGAGTAAGGGAGTAAGCAGCGTTGCACAACCTAAGCACAGTTCATAGCACACGCAGTGGCTTATAAAATAGATATTGGATAGGACCAGACCAAAAATAAATAAATGCGCATGATATGTTAAAACGACTTCTGGAGAACTCTTTATTACTGGCTCGAGAGAAAGATCTTGTCCAATAATTGCAGGGTAAAATTGCAAGAAAAGAATCAAATTTAAAAAAAAAAAAAAGTGCACAGAGGAACACAAGAGTGAGATCATGTTTCACCTTTCCACTGTCAGCGAGGTCAGCCCAATTATACTGTGCAGATTTCTAAAATGGCACTCTCTGCAAGGATTTCCGTTTCTTGCACGCCTTGCTCCCCTTTTTATGGCCGGCATTATTGCTTTCCTCATACTTATCCCCATAAAGAGTCAGATTAATCTCTTCTATCGCATTTAACGACTCATGGCCTGCAGGCAAGCATGAAAAGGCAGACCAAGGTGATACCAAGAATTGCGTTTTCATTATGTCCTCACATAAAAAGTGATAATATCAATCCATCTTGAGAGCTTTCTAGTCCAATCTAGAAACCAAAAGCTTCTAGATTCTTGTCTCCTTTAGACATGTGGTCGGTAAGTAAATTCACGGTTGAGAATTGTACATGTCGTTGTAAAGAACACCAAGTGGTTTATGTCGGTTGAAATCTGCCTATAAATAGGCAACCCTTCTACACTCGTTGAGCAGAAAACTAGAAAGCATCCTTGTACCTTGTTCTTGCAGGCCTTCTAATACAAGATCCCTTAAATTCCCATTGATCTTCCTCTATTCCCTAAACAGCCACCCACTATAAAGTTTTTCTTACCATGTCACCTTGTAATTTTTTCTTGCCGTGAATAAACCGCAAACATACGCCGACTTGACCATTAAAACCAGAAACTAACCAAAAGGACGCAAACAAGCTCAACATGGGGAACCTTTTCCTTACCTAGCCAGGGCTTCCTCATCAGGTGCCATATCATCTTTGATTTCCGGCAAGTCATCTTCTTCAACAGCAAGGGCCTGCGAAACTGCATAATGTCTCTGCAAGGCTGCAAAATATGTCTCCCGTACTGAATGACGTCCAAAAGCTTCACATGAAATTTGCATTTTAGTAAATCCGAAGGCCCATTTTACTTGACAAAATCAAAGTGCTTCCCAACAGTACATGAATTTTTTTTATTTTTCTTTTCCTTTTTTACTTTGCTTTTTTTTCCTAAGCCAGCGACCCTCGCCAGCTGCGGGCGAGGGCCACCTCACCCGCGTCTGGCGAGGGTCGCCAGCAAAAAAGCATAATGCAACTTCGTCATATGATCCATTAATTAAATGAGTCTTCAATGACTCCGTTATACAGCTAATGGAAATCTAAAAGTGGCTTTCATCCCTCTAATCTTCTTGCTCGTTAACAAATATAAAACAGTTGAGTCGGCCAGTCTTGAAAGTAATAGGGGAAAAATCAAATCGACGAACTCAAAGTCTAGACGTGTGACATCCATAAGCTAAAAAAATCAAATAACAAACAAAACCATAACATTACAAGGCTAAGAAGATTGAATGTTAGCAACTATTGTACATGGGAATGCTGCAAAAAAAAAAAAAAAAAAAAAAAACCTAACTAGCATGTAGCTAATGTTCACATAAGAAACAACAAGAACTAGTGTATCTTAAGTTAATGTTCACTTCTCTTTTAAAGAAAAAAAAAATCGGTGGCCATTTCTTCTTGTAAACACAGTATGAGAGATCACTGAACGTATACTGCATCAGGCAAATTCCAGCAACCCACTCGAAAGTTAAACTACTCTTGACTGAGAAAACAAAACTATTGAGGGCAAATATCCCAAGAAGGATCAGAAGGATCATGAGAAAAGACACACGTGCAGAATCTAGACACTAAAACCACTTGAAATTTCCGAAACAGACGTTGGTGAGAATTGGCGAAATCGTCTCCATCCGAAAAAACAAAAGAAGATGATGAAGAGAAAATCAAAACCGGTAGCGAAGGAACTCACAGAAGGGCATTTGATGGAGAACATTTTAGGGGAAGCATCGACCAAGCACACCACGAGCTCTTTGCTCGACACCCTTTCCTGCAAACAAATCAAGCACGTGAGCTCAACTCATTCTCCAAGCACGAGCCGAAACAGATATGAAAAAAAAGGGGGCAGAAAGAAGAAGAAGCAGAACCCGGAGAGCTTCGTTGTCGGGATCGTCCTCGTCGTCCCTGAAAACGTCATCTGGGTCCAACTCCACCGCCACCGCCGAAACTGTTGCGTCCCACAGAAGCTCCAAAATCGGACACAAGCAAGCACGCACGCACGCACAAAGAAAGTTTTGAAATTGCCTAGTTGTGTGCGTGAGGGCTGGACTCTGGTTTATGGTTTTTTCCCTCCTTGGTCAGTCGCGTTACTTTTTTTAGCGCTCAAAATGTTGGATGTGGGGCTGTTTGGTTAGGCATTCCCAAGGGGCTTTAGGCCTCCAAAGCTCTTGGGGAAAAATTTTAGTGTGTGGCAAATTTTTGGAAGCTCCTTTACCCAAATACGAGTATTTGGAATGCTCAATGCTGAAAGCTGGGAGAGGCAGCATTGAGCATTCTTCGGCATTTGGGAAATGCCACGCTTACTGTTCATCATTTTTCTTCCCCGTCATCTTCTTCTCGGCCACCAAGCTTCTCCGGCAGCCACCGCCGCTACCGCCTTAGGGTCGCGCGTCGCGGTGACCACCGTCCGGGGGTGCCGCGACGCGTGACCCAAGCGGTGCGGACCTCGGCGGCGTCGACCGGTTCCGAGTGAACTAGGTGACACCGCCGAGGTCCGCGCGACCTCGGCGACGCCGCTTGAGGTCCGCGCTACCTCAGGTCGCCAGATGGCCAGATCTGGCCTCTACGACCTCAGGCGCCTAAGGTCGCGCCTCCAGGCGGCGACGACGTCGCCTGAGGTCGCGCCGCCTGGGTCCGCGTGACCTCGAGCCGCCAGATCCGGGCAACCGAAGGCCGGATCTAGCCTCTGCGCCTCCGGGCGCCGAGGTCGCGACCTTAGGCGGGCCGGGACGGCCAGATCGGCCATCCAAAGACCGCCGGCCGCCGGATTTGATTTTTAGATTTTTTTTTAAAAAAAAATTAAAAGCAAAAGCCCATTTGGAATAAGTTTTGCCAAACGGTATTTTTGCACAAGCAACTTTCCAATGCGTAATTTGCCAAACGGCCGAGCATTCCCGAAAACCCCTTTATCCTAAAGATATTTGCATTTGGCCAAAGGCATTTCCCCAAAGCCGAGCCAAACGGGCCCGTCATGGTGTATCGTGCAAGCTTTTGGAGTACCCGTTCAGCTTCTTCCGGGCTGCCCGACGGATCCAAATCCAACCGACCCGGCCCAATGGACCAGCCTCTTTCTACCGGTTGCGTATTGGGCCTCTGACCAGAGAGGTGGACTGGAAATAGAAATCCCATTTTGGGCCTCTGACCAGCGCATTGGCCCGTCCGAACTCGATCCACTTTCATCAAATAGTAGTTTTTCTGATCATTGACGAGTCTGCGCAAGAGGTTTTTAGCGACACCGACCGCGACCTAGCTAAGCCCGTGAGCTCATTTGTCGAAACGTTTCGTTTTATATGAAGGTTCGATATAATGTTTATAAGCTTGTTCGCTTGATCGATTCACAAGACAAACGCTTTGTTTTCCTTTTAATCTTGACACTACTTCGCATTCTGGTATTGAAATCCCTACATAATCTGCGCAATGGATTCTTTTCTATAGGCATATATACAAAATAAAATATTAGAAGAGGAAACTTAACTACTATTTTTCACTCGCTCGAGGGAATAACTTAAAATGTGGAACTAGAGGATACAGGGTGTCAATCAACGGTAAATTTTATGTGGAATTTTGATATTTCATGATCTTTTACGATTTGTGTCTTCACAGACTTCATTGCATGCCCATAACACACCTTATAACATGCTCAATTAGACTAAGTTTAGCGATTGATGAGACATAAAATAGAGCTGCATGAGTCATATCTAAACAAAACTGAACTACTCACCGCTTATTCATACGTTATGAGCAGAGAGATTTTCATTATTTCTCTTTTAAGCTTAAATAAGAGCCGACTCCATCCTCCACCATATCTTCACTTTTCTGTAGAAAGTTTTCCTTTTTTTCTTCGCGGACGGCAGATCAAACAATAATTTACCCAGTCGTCCATGTCTTACCTGCTTGTGCCAAATTAATATTCTTGTTGGTGTCATCTCCATTAAACTAGAGATTAGTAACAATCCAGTCCACTATGGCGTCCTTGACTATTTCATATTTGTCTGGTCACCGTCCCTATAAAACGGTTTCCATCTTTTCTACTCCTCCCTTCTGCTTCCACATAATGGGGTTTCGTCCACGAAAACACAGAATTTGTGTCCTTTTTTAATAAAAGAATATATATTCAAAGTCCATTGCAAAAGTTTTTTTTTTTTTTTTTTTATCAAACATTACTTGAAGTCAAAGTTCATTTGTAAATAATTTTTACCAAACACAATTTACATTTCCCCAAAAAGCTTTAACTTTAGTATTTGTATTATACCTAAAGCCATTTGTAAAGTTAAACCAAATGCACCCGTAGTCAAGTAGATGTGACCTACCACCACCAGTTTATGAAATAGATTAGCGTCTTTAACTTATATCGATGAATCAGCTAGAGTCAGAAGAACATTTTTGTAGAATTCATCATCCATAGAGTTACTTAAAATTTAGTCGATTCATGTTCATTCATCACTTCTGCTGAGATGAGATTAATTGCAGCCAGAAAGACTTGTTTTGGCCAAAATGGCCAAAAAGACTTGTTTTGGCCCCTTGTTGCTATATCAATTGAAGGTTGTCCATGTAAGATTCAAATTTCGGGAGTGGAACACTATGAGTGTCAAAATTTTCGTATGGCACTCACTTAGGGGTTGTTTGGTAACGTGCTAAATAGTACCCGATTCTGATTTTTTGTTCTCGAGAGTAGTTTTGGAACAGAATCGCGTTTAGTAAAATTTGTGTTCCCGAGAACAAATTTGTTTCCGGGAACAGATTTGGAGTAGAATCAAGAATAAAAAAATCGTTGATTCTTGTTTCGGGAACAAATTTGAGGATCAAAACAAACTCTTCTTCTTTTTCCCTTTCGCCATTTCGTAACCGCCGTCCACCACCGCCGCCGCCATTCGCCACTTGCCCGTTGCCACCCGCCGCCATTCGCCGCCGCGGTCGCCATCCGCCAGTCCAGTGAACTCGCCGGAGGCTCGCCAGGCCAGGGCGAGGTCCGGCGAGCTCGCCGGAGACAAGCCTAGCCACTAGTGAGGCCAAGCCTCGCCGGGGCTAGGCAAGCCTCACGACGCTCGGCTCCACCGGTGGCCGGTGGGCCTCGCTCGGCCCCCACCGCTGGGCAAGCGGTGCCTTGCCCGGCTATCGGCCTCTCGAGGGCCGGCGACGCTCCAGTGAGGTTGCCGGCCACAAGAAGAAGAAGAAGAAGAAGAAGAAGAAGAAGAAGAAGAAGAATAGGAGAAAAAGGAAAAAAGAAAAAAGAAAAGAAAAAAAAAAGGAAAAAAGTAAAAAATGTATTTAAAAATTAAAAGAAATTGTTTTGGAACAGAATCAATTAGTACGGTACCAAACGCAATTTTATTCCAGAATAAGAAATTAGGCGGACAATTACCAAATGCGTTCTTTTACTCAAAATCAGTTCCCGTGAACAGAATAAAAAAGAATCATTTATGATCAGAATTTGTTCCCAGGAATAAAATCGTTACCAAATGCGCCTTTAAGTGCCAATTTTTTATTTTTTGCGTTTACTCACTTGAGCACCACATCGGAGTAAAATAACTCATTTAAGTACCATTTTCGGCTAAATGTCCTACGTGAAACTTTTAAATTTTTTTGATATTTTTTGTTTTTAATTTAATTTTTCTTTTCTTCTTTAGGGGGCCGAGGGTCACCGGCAACGCTCGCCGACTGTGAAACCCTCACCCTTGTTGCAAAAGCACTGGGCGAGGCTGATGGGGCCTTGTCAGCGGCTAGTGAGGCCGTGAGGGCCCTCCTCATTCTTGGTGGCGTCACCAACAACCGCCCATAGCAAGCAGAGGCCCCTGCGTCCTTGCTAGCTCTAGGCGGCGTCACTTGCGACCGACAAGGCCATGACGCCTTCACCCAAGGCCTTTGCGGTGAGGGCGAGGTAGCTCTCGCCCAAATCTAGCCGTGAAGGCCATGGGCAAGGGCATCGTGACCTCATTGGCCCTAGGTGAGGTGGCATTACCTGTGATTGCCCAAAACTAGCGAGGGCCCTCGTGGCCTTGCTAGCGACAGGCGAGGCGTTAAGGCCTTGCCCAGGGCCTTCAAGATCGAGGGCAAGGTGGCTCTCACCCAATCTAGCAAGGGTTTCATTGCTGATGAGGATCATTAGTGACCCTCACTGGCCCTAAAGAAAAAAAGCCAAAAAAATAGAAATAAAAATAAAAATTCAAAATAATACAATAAAATATTTAATATAATATTAAAATTGTGCATGTCATGCCATCAAAGCCACATCGGATGACCGACATCCACGTTGGATTTTCCAGTGAGATAAAATGGAATTGGCATTCAAATGAGCGATTTTTCAAATTTGCAACGCTCAAGTAAGCAAAAAAAAAAAAAAATTGGCACTTAAATGAGCATTGTACGAAAGTTTTGGCACTCTTAAGGCACGTTTGGTAATCATTTTGTTCTTGGGAATAATTTTTGATCGAAATAGTTTTTTTTTTTTTTAATTCTACTCTCGAGAACAATTTCGAACAAAAGAGCGTAATTTGTAATTGCACAAAATTTATATTCTCGGGATAGAAATGTGTTTGGTAAGATTCTTAATTTTTTTTATTTCTTTTAATTTTTAATGCTTTTACTATATTTTTCTTATTTTTATTTTTATTTTTTATTTTTTTATTTTCCCTTTTTTTCTTCATCTTCCCTATTCTTTGTGGCCAGTCGCCAACCGCTATGCCCGTCAACTAGCTGGGCGAGGCTCCAGTGAGCTCACTAGAGGCGAGCCCACCCATAACGAGGCTCGGCTTTGCTAGATCTGGGCGATGCTCGGCTTTGCCTAGGTGGCGTGAGTTCGGCCTCGCCTAGATTTGGCGAGGCTAAGGCGTGCCATGGCCAGACGAGCTTTCGGCAAGCTTGATGGACCTTGCCCCGTCTATCGCCAGCCACAGCCGACGACAACAGCGGTGGCGGTGGTCGGTGACTAGCTGGGACTAGAAGGAATAGGAAGAAGAAGAGAGAATGAGAAAAGAAAGAAAAGAAAAGAAATATAAAATAAAATTAGGCTTGATTCTTGAAATTATTCTCAGCAACAAGAAGTAACTTTTTTCTACTTTTAGATTCTGTTCTAAATTTATTCTCGGGAACAAAAAGATAGATTTTTATTCTTGGGAATAAAAATTTTACCAAACCGATTTATGTTCTTTTTTCGTTCTGAGGAACAAAAGAACAGAAATAACTATTCCGGGGATGGTTACCAAGCATGGCCTTACTATTTTTCTCCCTTCAAATTTCATTTAGAAAAGCCACGTGAAAAATAAAATTTAATTTAAAAAACCACGTGAGATAAATTGTTAGAATAGACACTTGAGTGATTGATTTTTATCGATGCTAAGTAATCAAAAAAAAAAAAAAAATGACACTAAAATGAGCACTTTATACATTTTTGGTGTGCTCTTTTCGAAGAGTTAATAAGTTGTGCTAATTTAGATTTGCATCCGCTCAAAAGAGTTCAAGAAAATTTGGGGAGTTGTTATCTATGTAAGTTTACAAAAAACACAATAAAACATTGGTAAGTCACTCAAATGATAGTATATAACCCAAAATTAGTTGATAATTTTACTTAATAAAAGTTGGTAAGTGAATCTTATTTAGGTTCGTAATTTCATATAAGATTAAAATATTTGAAGCGTTATGAGTTATGCAAATGAAAATTGATAATTTGTAAGTTACTTAAAAGGTTCATAATTTCATAAAAATATTGATAAATAATCAACAAGTTATTTGGAAAATTTGTCATCCATCATTTTTTTCCTTGACCGACGCAAATTAAAATTTACTGGCCCGGAAAACATCCTCTATTTTTAGGCATGAAGCATAGATTTCAGCAATAAATACATCATAATTTCTTGATTTGCAATATGTAGTCATGTTTTCTTTCTTTTTTTATCGGTCCTATTGTATTCCTATTCGAACTCCACTTTCGCTTTTTTTCCTTTGCGGGGTGTAGGAGTTAAAACCCACACCGAAACTAATTCGTTTTACACCCTAACCCCCCATAAGAAAGTAGGGATTCGAACCCCCACCTCCCCCTTCCATGTAATCATGTCTTACAATGACCTCATATCATGGCGCGTATATTTTCACTTATATCCATTAACACATTGACATGTGTCCACTGATTCCATATCAATAGTTGACGTGGAATCCAAGTACAAAAATGAAAAAAACTTCTCTCTCTTCAGCCCTTTCTTCTTCCTCCTTAGTCCACGGCCGTCCGCCCTCCGCCCCTCCTCCGTTGTTGGCGATGGTGGAGTCGCTAACGCCTTGATTAGGTTGACCCCCGCTATGCGCAAGTCAAGCGTGGATGGATTCCTTTGTTTTCTCTGTCTCATCTTTCTCTAGATCTCGAGATATGGCCGTCCATAGTGACAGAATTGCAGATCTGGAGTCCCATCGCAACCAACGACGGTTCATGGATTGCCATTGTCCCCTCCGTCATGCTTGTGGTTGGCTCCGTCTTTCTCTGTTGTCACCAATGGTCGGAGCGTGGTCGGCCCTATCCATGACCGAGCCACCCCTCCATCATCACGGCAGCTCGTAGTCATGCTTGTCCAGATCTAGACTGGAGTCATGGCTCCAGATCTGGCCTCCCTCGCGAGGAGGCTTGTCCATAGATCTGGCGGCCATGGACGGTAAGTTCGAGATCTCGACGGCTATGGACTGCGAGCTCAAATAGTGAAAAGGAAAAAAAATAAAGGAATAGATGTCAGGGAAGACGGCGGAGCTTGAACGCAGCCATAGATGAGGCAACCAGAGCTTGAACGTGGCCAGGGACAAGCGGCATCATGGATGGGCAGACCACAAAGACAACGGAGAGGGTTGGTCGCTCGGCAATGGTCACCTTGGACATGACGTCGGCAACTTCTTTGATAGCGACGGCGGAGGGAGGCAGGAAGGTTGGGCTCAAGGTCGCCAGACATGGAGGAGGAAGCGTAAATGAGAGAAAAAATGAGGTGAACTGAGATTTTTTATTTTATTTTATTTAATTAAGTTCGCCTAGTATATATGTGTCAATTTGTAATTGGTTCATGGTGAAAAAATGCGCACCACATTAGCTATTAGCAAATAGCGCTGGCAAACTATTGAATATTTCTTAAAAAAGGATTTCTATAAACACATTTTTTAGTGGATGAGGTGGGATCTCATACTAATTGAATTCACAGTAGTTAGACTTTTTTTGTCTTATTGGTAACGGGTGTGGGAACATAGATCTGATATCAGATATTTCCTTGGACACACTGTAATACTTTTACTCGTCAAAGGGTGGGGCCACAGAAAAATAAAAAACCAAGAGAAAAAGAAGAGGAAGAAAATGGAAGCTTGAGCAGAGAGAGAGGAGCGAGAATTTTGGGGAGAAAGGGAGAAAAAGTAGAGAGAGAGAAAAGGAAAGGAAAGAAAAAGAACAAGAAAAAGAAGAGGAGATAAAAGGAAACGGAGGAGGCACATTCGGGCAAAAGGAAAAGAAGAGAGGAGAGAAAGGAACGGAAAGAAGAAGAAAAAGGAAAGAGAGGGGACTCTCGCTACGGACGCCTCACCAAGCCGATTCAATTCCGATTTACAATGCCCAATAAACACTTGTGCTCTTCGTAAATTGGATTGGTTTTCAAAGTTAGGTTTAAATATGGGAATATGTGAAATTTGTGCGGCGAAATCCAATTTTTGAGTCGTTGAGCTGCATATTTATATGAAAATGATAGTTTAGGGTGTTGTGGAGCTATAGGATTTTACAGATCTCGATTTGAGCATATGGTTTATCCAAAACAAAATTTTACAGTTTCTTGTGCTTGATGAACAGTGCGCATCTATTACTTCAGGGCCATATTTTGTTGATTTTCAGCTTGATTTTGAGTTGCCTAAATGGGGGTTTTTGTAGTATGTTGGAAGGGCTTTCCATTTATTATAAGTATGTTTGAAACATGATTCAGTGGAGAAAATTTTGGCACGACAAAGTTTCGTGGGGCCTTGAGTAATTACTTTAGGCGAGCGATCTATCGGCGCGTGGGAGTCGTTTTGTAAGCGTTTAAGGTTAGTTTAGTCAAGTCAGAGTTGAGGTAATGTTTTACTCGATTTTAACATTGTCTCTTGCTTATTTGATAGGATCGCGAGTCCGATGATTTAAGTAACGCTTGTTATTTGGTCATAAGTATTTCAAGGTGAGTAGTACTATCTCTTCTAAAAATTTATAAACGCATGTCTTCAAAATGGTAAATATTTGATATTTTATGAGTTATGAATAAGCATGTTTGTTGCATAAAATTTAGATCGAGCATTTATTACGTTTTAATATTTGAGAATAGTGTGAGAACTTTTTGGTGGAAATATATATTATGTTTAATGAATGAAGTCGAGAAATATTACATGTTTTGGATTTGTGAAACCTTTTTACGAAAAGCTTGATTTTGAGATGAATTCTAAAATGATTTGAGAAATATTTTACGAAAAGTATTTGTGGCAAATGAATTGAGTTGCAAAAGGTTCTATGGTTGATTTATGAAATGTATTGTGACATATGAAATGATTTATGGAATTGGCTTTTGAATTGTGGAGGTTGTTGTACATTGGTGTTGATGTTTAATATCGCAGTGAGCCTAGTGAGGAGCTTGTGGGTATGTGCACACTAGTCTAGGATATTCTTGTGAGCCGAGTCACCGACTAATAATAGGTGGAGATCTTGTAAGGGGGAAATCTTGATCGCCTTGTCACTAGATGTTATATCGTGACCGTTTGATATTGAGTAATGGATTGGTCAATGGAGTGGACCATTGACACGTGATTTGAGATTAGTCATTGGAATGGACCATCGACGTGTGATTTCATATAAGATGGATCAATATAATAGATCATTGATGTGTGACATGAGATTAACCAATATAATATACCATTGGCATGTGAATTAATGAGATTAATCAATGGATTTGACCATTGATATTTGTTTTAATATTATTATGAAAAGAATATTTCTACTAAAGCATATGTAACTTATTCTCTTATTTTATGTTTACTATATGATAGATTTGACTTAAAAGAGATATTGCTTGGTTTATAAATATGCATAGTGGATGCTCGATCCACTTAGAAGAGATGCACTGTTCACTAAACTGTGGTTGCTCACTCTTTTTTCTTTTTTTTCTTTTCTTTTTCAGCTTTCTTCAGCTAACAATAAATAGTACGGGAGTGATATCGGCGATTAGACTTTTAAGAGTTGGATTTTAGAAGTTTGAGGCTGCGTTCTTTGGTGGAAAGGGGAGGATAGCTGTGTCATCCGCTACTCTTATTGGTTTTGGGATGTGACACGTACTCTCCTATTTTTTTTTATTATAAACACATTTTTAAATGGATGAACCCACATACGACAAATACCTAGTACTTGCCTGGACAACCGACCGCCATTCTCTGAAGTGAAAACTCCACTAATTATATAAAGTCTCAAAAACTTGCATTCGGGTCTTAGGAATCAAAGCTGCATCTCGGCTCATACACAACCCCTGACTCCACTTGGAATTTCTTCAGTTTCTTCAAGGCTTATATTCTTTCCACAATGGATCGGTGGAATCGGCACGAGCGTGAGAAGTTTTGCAGGTGGAGCATACGATTTGGTGCACGCCTTGAAGGAAGGCCCGCTCCCGATGCGAAGAGTTCGTGGACCATCGACCAAGTCCCTAGCAACTGGCGTAGTGTTCACGATAACGCCTTCAATCCCGAAATGACACGCATCGGTCCCTTCAAAATTTTCGAGAGATCCTTGCCTCGACTGCAGGTCATGGAAGAGCACAAGATGCGGTTTCTGATCCGCCTTCTAGGGGGAAAGTTGGAGTCGTCGAGAAGCTATATGTCAGGGACGACTAAGGGGGAGAGGGTGTCCGAAGACCATGAACGTAAAGAAGACGATAATGGTGGTCAGATGGGGAGAGCAAATCTTTTTGATGACCTTTTGAAAGCCATGGAGATATTGGAGAAGGAAACGAGGGCCTTTTATTCGAGAAGTTTTGACACCCCCCCATGCGAGCCCAAGGACATCTATGGCTCCAGCATGTATGTGTTGATGATGATGGTCGATGGTTGCTTTGTGATCGAACTGTTGCGCCTTTACTACGACCTTTTCCACCTCAAGGTAGAGCAGCATTCAAATATTAACAATGTCTTTGTATCAGCTTAAATTTTTCAAGCTTCCTTGTCTATGATAATTCAAACCCACCGATCCGAAAGAATATTCCATTAGAAAGGGGCAGAGCAGGCTAAATTATGCATTGATCCAACTTCTGTTAGTCTTAGTTTAAATCATTGATCGTTCTTCTTTGCAGTCCCCTAATGTGGCAAATGCAGACGATCCGATCCTCACCAACCCCCGGATTCTAACTTCCCTTCGACGCGATCTTCTATTGCTTGAGAACCAACTACCTTTCTTTGTTCTCGAGAAATTTTACGAGCTGATCAAAGAGAAGAACAATATTGATCATCAACAAGCTGTGCCGCTGGAACAACTCGCAGTCACCTTCTTCGACCCACTGTTACCCCGACACGATGCTGTCTCTAAGTTGGACGCCAAAAAGCCCAAGGCTCATCTCCTCGAGGTTTTCCGATCTACTTTCCTCAAATCGGTGAGTGAGAAGGCGAGTGAGAAAGTCCAGCTGCGGTCTAATCCCAGTGGCAGTATGAGGGGCCTCGTCCTACACTTCGCATCGGAGCTCCATGAGGCGGGCGTGAAATTCAAGAAGTGGAAGGGCCATGACTTACTGGACATTGAGTTCGGTCACCGCACTCTACGGGTCCCTCCGTTGTCCCTCAACGACAACACTATCTCTCTCCTTTTGAATTTCGTCGCGTACGAACTGAGCGTCAACCACCCCGAATCCTTCTTCACGAATTACTTAATGTTCTGGGACAGTTTGGTCAATAGCCCCAGGGACATTCAGATTCTCTGCAAGCACGGGATCATCAATAACTTGGGAAGCGAGAAGGACGTGGCGGAACTGTTGACGAGGTGTAGAGAGGTCATTTACGATCTCGATCCGGGCTACTTGTACGACGAAATCAAGGAGGTGAACGATTATTGCGAGCGGTACAACGAAAGCAAGTATCATGTCTGGTGGAGAAGCCTCATCCGCGAACGCTTCAGCAGTCCGTGGACATGCCTCTCTCTCTTTGCTGCCATTATCCTCTTGCTGCTTACCCTCCTCCAGACGTTTTACACCGTGTACGCTTACTATCGGCCGCAATAAGCTTTGTGCCTGTCATCCTGTGACAACAGGGGTTATTAGCTAATGACTTTTTAGCATTTGATGTCCTGTATTTGTCTCCTTGCTTGAGTAGTGGCTTTACTTGATGGAAATTGTACTGTCTCTATTGGAAATTTTAGATTGTTGTGGTGTCGAATTTAATTTGGAACTTTATGTTGTACATAATTTGGTTCAATGGGCATGAAAGATATGCATTTGGGATTTCTTTAAGCAGTGAGTAGGAAGTTGAAAACATATTGTTTACGTTTAGCGGAAGCTGCGGAAGAATTGTTACAAGCTCAGCGCTGCTTGTTTTTAGGGAGAGGTGACAAAGGTAAAATTTTGTCCTGTAAATAGGAGAAACGGATAAACATGTTTTTTAGCTTCATAATTGATGATGACTACATAGATTTAAGGCCATGCTTCCTCATGATGCAATCAACTCACTAAATAAGTGCAAGGTGTGTCGGGCCATCCATCCGCCTGCTCTTCTGGAGAGCCAATCTCTCTCAGTTGGAAGCTACGTAATCTTTACAAATGCAAGAACGAGCTTGTCATCTATGAATGCCATCTAATTTTCACTCGACAGCATTTGATGCTGCAGTTGGTCTTCAGCATTCTTGGGAGTCTGTTGCAGCTATAAGTATCTAAGGTTAAGCAATATAAAACCCTTGCTCTTCGAATTCGATTCTAAGTGGAAAGAAGGAAATTACCTTATCCCCCCTCCCTTTTCTTTTCTCCCATTCTAGGGACCTTGTCCTCACCCTATTCAAATGCCAATAAAGGACTACATTTGTGGTTGATCACATCGATTCAATAGCTCGGGCGGAGGTCCAACCCTCCGCCTAAGCTCTCCCGCCTGTTTTTTATAATAATTTGGGAATTTTTTTAAGTTTTAATTTTTTTTTTTCTTTTTTGAGTTTATTTTTATAGAAAGAGAAAAATTAAAAGGAAGAAAGAAAATAAAAGGAAAGAAAATAAAAGAATAGATGATGAAAATGCCATCAATCACCCAGTGAGGTCAAGCCTTTTTTTTAGACTGACATAATATATTAGGTCTTTATTTATGCCCTTATTTGAGAAAATGAAAGTAGTTCAAATTTTTATTGAATACAACGTTCATTTCAAATCATTTTTCAAAAAAGAAATGATAGCATTTCTTGAAATTTTATATTCTTTTTTGGAATTTTTTCGATGGAAAGATGAGAAACAAAAACTTTTGATCAATTCACAAAGGACAACATGGTTTTCGTTAGCTACTAACGTATGAAAAGTGCCACTTGTTCTCTTGCATTTATAATAATAATAATAATAATAAATAAATAAATAAATAAAGACAGCTGTGGAAATATTTTTATTGATCATATTCACTAAAAAAATTTAAGTTGATGAACTACAACCAACACATTCATTGGTCCAACTCAACAATAATTGCCCTAAGCAATAGGCGTTTAAAAAAGCACGTAAACCAAATCAATATCTACTTTGCGCATGCGACTCGTGGAGGAATATTCCGAATGATGCCATGTCAATCACTGCCATCAGATTAACTTAACATGTATAATTATCTCTGGGAATATTCATAAACAACTGTTATGTTCATCTCGATGACGACGGAACGTGCACCGTCCTATTTACCCCAAAAAACAACAGTACATGTGCTTGGAGGGAGCTTCTCCAGGCAAGGTCTGTCTCCCGTGAACCACATGTTTTAGCTATATTATTGGTGACGGCGAGGATATATCTTAATTGAATTATATCCTTGGCATTCTCCTGGGGTGTTGCTGGACCTTTACCCTCAGAGGGTGACTTATGACACTGACTCGGTCTGGCCTTTAATGAAGATTAAAATTATTGGTGCAGATTCAAACAGCTGTATGTGGAATCATTTCTCGTCTGACAAAGCAGTGTTTGCAAAGAAATATATGATTACTTAGCCATCATGTTAGGCAAAAAAGACAAAAGGACCATATAAGTCTACGGAGTTGACCTACCACTAGCAGTCTATGAAATAAATTACCACTACCAGTCTATGAAATAGATTAGCATCCTTACTAAAATCGATGAATTAACTAAAGTACGAAGAATAATTTTGGAGAATTCATCACCCATTGTCGATGCATGCTCATTCATCACTATTGCCTCATGGGCGAACGGCTCACTACTGTGCAGCCATCAAGAAAACCCTAATCTTCTGATAACCATCAGCGCTTGTAGAACCCCCAAACTAGGGACTTGTCTGCTTATTGGTGTTCTCTCTTCCAAATAAATCAATTGTCGGGTGTACTTTTGCAAATAGTAATTTTTTTGATTATTGACAAGTTTGTGCAAAAGTTTTTTAGCGACACCAATCTCAACCTAGCTAGCCCATGAGCTCAATTGTCGGGCGTACTTCTGCCGTCCATTGATCATTTTTTTTCTCACATCTCTTTTTTTGCGTGTCTATTCTTATTTGAAGGTTTACTATAATATTTATAATCTAGTTAGTTTGATCGATTCACAAGAGGACGCTTTTCTCTTATTGTCTCAATAACTACTTACGCATTCTAGTATTAAATATTGATATTTTGCAAACTTTTGTAGTATGTGTCTCCACAGGCTTCATGACATGGCCATAACATATCATATAACATGTGCTTCTTACGCATTAAACTAAGCTTTGTGATCAATGAGACATAAAACAAAGCCACACAAGTCATATCTAAACAAACTAAACTACTCGATGATGACTTGTTCATATGTTACAAGTAGAGATATTTTCATCATTTCTCTACTAAAATTAAAGTAAGAGTCGACAGTATCCTCCGTCACATCATTGCTTTACTATAGAAACTTTTTCTTTTTCATTTTTGCGGACAATAAATTGCTTATGCCAGTTTAATTTGCTCAGTTACCTCAGTTTTTGTTGCTTGTGCCAGTATAATATTCTTGTTGGTGTCGTCTCTCGCTTTCTCGATCGATGCTCCGCTCTCCTTTCACACTTTGGCTTCAAGTTGGGTACGTGCCGACTCTTGCAAGAAGAAGAACGCGGAAGCGGAAGATCAATTGTCCCTTGAGGGCATCATCACATATGAGCCTCTGTGCCACCGCCATCTTTTCATATCATGACCCATATCATTCTTGAACACATATGTCTAGCCTCTTTCGAATGTTCAAACCTCGGTTTCTGTTTTTCTTCCTCTTTCTTCTTCTTTGAGGTTCTGATCCTTACTATGATTGGATTTGGTGGTCCCCGGGCTTGGAATCGTCAGACATATACCAAGAACATTGAACAATATTTAATGCAGGACGTCGGCCTCATAGACACATGGGAACCAAAGAAGTTGAGATGAGAACGAATTTTTTATTCAGAATGGCTGACCATTTCAAAAAGAAGTTAAAAGAATCGTCGCTATTGATAAATATTTCAGCATCTAGAGAATAGAAAACAGAAAGTGGTTTCTCCTTTATTATTGCAACCCTTGGAGAGGAAGTAATCATCTTTGCACTTCAATTATACTGCCTAAAACATCCTCGTTTTTCAACCTTCGTTGTTTTCTTGTATCGTGATTCCAAGACGAAATAAAAAAGATGCCGGACAGGTCACGCATTTGGATCGAAGTGCGCGATCATCATAGGTAAAAGGAGGCAAGAACATTTTACCAAGTTGGCGGGCTCACCCCACCTTAAGTTTAGTAATAATCCGGTCCTCTATGGCATCCTTGACCACTTCATATTTGTCTGATCCAACTCTAACAATAATTGCCCTAAGCAATAGGCGTTTAAAAAAGTACGTAAACCAAATCAATATCTACTTTGCGCATGCGACTCGTGGAGGAATATTCCCAATGATGCCATGTTAATCACTGCCATCAGATTAACTTAACATGTATAATTATATCTGGGAATATTCATAAACAACTGCTATGTTCATCTCGATGACGACGGAACGTGCACTGTCCTATTTACCCCAAAAAACAACAGTACATGTGCTTGGAGGGAGCTTCTCCAGGCAAGGTCTGTTTCCCGTGAACCACATGTTTTAGCTATGTTATTGGTGACGGCGAGGATATATCTTAATTGAATTGTATCCTTGGCATCCTCCTGGGGTGTTGCTGGACGTTTACCCTTAGAGAGTGACTTATGATACTGACTCGGTCTGGCCTTTAATAAAGATTAAAATTATTGGTGCAGATTCAAACAGCTGTATGTGGAACCATCTCTCGTTTGACAAAGCAGTGTTTACCAAGGAATATATGATTACTTAGCCATCATGTTAGGCAAAAAAGACAAAAGAAGGACCATATAAGTCTACGTAGTTAGATCAATGTGACCTACCACTAGCAGTCTATGAAATAGATTACCACTACCAGTCTATGAAATAGATTAGCATCCTTTACTAATACCGATGAATTAACTAGAGTACGAAGAATAATTTTGGAGAATTCATCACCCATTGTCGATGCATGCTCACTCATCACTATTGCCTCATGGGCGAACGGCTTACTACTGTGCAGCCATCAAGAAAACCCTAATCTTCTGATAACCATCAGCGCTTGTAGAACCCCCAAACTAGTGACTTGTCTGCTTATTGGTGTTCTCTCTTCCAAATAAATCAATTGTCGGGTGTCGTTTTGCAAATAGTAATTTTTCTGATTATTGACAAGATTGTGCAAAAGGTTTTTAGCGACACCAATCTCAACCTAGCTAGCCCATGAGCTCAATTGTCGGGCATACTTCTGCCGTCCATCGATCATTTTTATTCTCACAATCTCATTTTTTGCGTATCTATAACAGTATACGGAAAATGTTACATTCTTATTTGAAGGTTTACTATAATATTGATAATCTACTTAGTTTGATCGATTCACAAGAGGACGCTTTTCTCTTATTGTCTCAATAACTACTTACACATTCTAGTATTAAAATTCCCACATAAACTGCGTGATGGATTCTTTTATCTAGATATAAGAAATAAAATTTCAAGAAGAAAATCCTCGTACTTATTTATCGCTTGCTTGGGCAATAACTTAAAAAATGAAACTAGAGGATACTGGGTACATCAATAATAAACTTTATGTGAAATCTTGATATTTTGCAAACTTTGACCATAAAAAACTTCAAACTAGTATATCGTGATAAATTTATCAAAAAATATTTTTTTGACCATAAAAAACCTAAAATGAATTTTCTTTTTTTTGGTAAAGACCCAAAATGAATTCTTTTACCACCAAAAATCCCAAATTGATATGCTTGTAATAAATTTACCTTCGACTAGCTTTCGTCAAATTTTATCACTAAATTAGCTAATGTGGATGACACATTGTGACATAGTATGATGATGCGACAAGTCCATGTGAAAATCCATAGGGTAAATATCATCGAAAATCCCAAATTGATTTATTTGTGACAAATTTAATGGTACTTTTTTGATAAATTTAATGGTACAACCGTGATAAATTTGAGATTTTTCTTTGCATTAATCCTATGGATTTTCACATAGACTTGGCACGTCACCCTATGTGTCATCCACGTTACCAAATTAATGGTAAAATTTGATGGAAGTTAACAGAGGGTAAATTTGTCACAGATGTACTAATTTAAGGTTTTTAGTGGTCAAAAAGTTATTTTGGGGTAAATTTATCATGGATGTATTAGTTTGAGATTTTTAATGGTGACAAATTAGTTTTAGGTAAATTTATCATTGGTGTATCAGTTTGGAATTTTTAATAATTAAAAAATTAGTTCAGATAAATTTGTCATCAATTCCGGATAAATTTGTCATCGGCTCGGAAATTTTTAATGTATTAACCCTATTGGTAACGTTTGTGTGTGAACATATATCAGGTATATTTCCTTTGACACCCTCTCCTATTTTCAATTGCCAACACAATTCTTGGTGAAAGAAGTCAGCACGCATGTAAGCAGAATTCGTAGTAGCAAGATCTTTCGTTACTTTCTTGTGTTTTAGGTAAAGTGGTGCGCGCGCGGGGCCCCTCCTCTTTGTCTCCCTCTCTCTCCACCCCTTTTACTTGCCTGAACACTCGACTGCCATTCCCTGAAGCAAAAGCCCCACTAACATTTAATGTCTCCAACGCTTGCATATGTGTCTTGAGGAATTAAAGTTTCATCTCGACTCATACACATACCTTTGATTCCGCCTGGAGTTTCTCCATTTCTTTAGGGCTTACATTCTTTCCACAATGGCTCCGGGCGATAACGACAATCATCAATCTCCAGAGTGGGTCGTCAAAATCAAGAATCTTCTCGACGGAGGGCTCGCTCCTGATGCGAAGAGTTCATGGACCATCGGCGAAGTCCCTGAGGAGTGGAGTGATGTTCATGGTTTCGCATTCCGTAGCAAAATGGTAGTTATCGGTCCCTTCTACCGGCAGCCTCGACCAGGAAAAGAGCTCAAGATGCGGTTTCTAATCCGCCTTCTGGGAGGCAAGTTGGAGCGGAGAGGAAGGGACGGAGATGTGTCGAGGACAACCGAGGGGCAGAGAGCGTCCGATGGCTGCGAACGTGATGAACGCGATGATGGCGGTCGGATGGTGAAAGCCATGCTTTTGGATGACCTTGAGGAAGCCATGCGGATGTTGGAGCAAAAAACGAGGGCCTGCTATTCCGAGAGTTTTGATGACATAAGCAGCGAGAAATTCGTGAAGATGATGGTGGTCGATGGTTGCTTCGTGGTTGAACTATTGCGCCTTTACCACCAGCGTTTCAACCCCCAGGTAGTGCCGTATTTAAATTTTAAACAATGTCCTTCATTTATTAGATTTTAACTTTTTTTGAGTGAATTAATTGTGCTCGATGACTCTATCTACAACTTCTTGTCTTGTCCACCTATCCAAAAGAATTTTCCATTAGAAGCTTAAAATGCAGGCTAAGTTAGGCATCGATCTAACTTCCGTTACCCTTTAGCTTACATCATTGGTCGTTTTTGCTTGCAGTCACTTGGTGTGGCAACTGAGTACGATCCGATTTTCACCAACCCCGGGACTCTAACAGCCCTTCGACGCGACCTCATACTGCTTGAGAACCAACTACCTTTCTTCATTCTTGAGAAACTGTACGAGCTAATCAACAACAAGAACAAGATTGATCATCAACAAGCTGTGCAGCTGGAAGAACTCGCGTGCACCTTCTTCGATCCGCTGTTACCCCAGCACAATGCTGCATCTAAGTTGGACACCAACAAACCCAAGGCTCATCTGCTCGATGTTTTCCGCTCTACCTTCCTCAAATCGGTGAGGGAGAAAGTCCTCAAGAAGGGAAAGAGTCAAGTCAAGTCGCAGTTGAATCCCAATGGCAGTATGAGGGGCCTTGTACGACACTTCGCATCGGAGCTCCAAGAGGCGGGCATGCAATTCAAGAAGTGGAAGGGCCACGACTTACTGGACATTGAGTTCGATCACAACACCCTACGGGTCCCTCAGTTGTCCATCGACGACAATACCATCTCTCTCCTTTTGAATTTCGTTGCGTACGAAATGAACGTCGGACACCCTGAGCCCTTCTTCATGAATTATCTAATGTTCTGGGACTCTTTGGTCAACAGCCCCAGGGACATTCAGATTTTCCGCAAGCATAGGATCATCAATCACCTGGGAAGCGAAAAGGAGGTGGCGGAACTTTTTATGAAGTGTAGAGAGGTCATATACGATCTCGATCTGGGCTACTTGTACGACGAAATCAAGGAGGTGAATGAGTATTGCGAGCAGTACGACGAAAGCAAGTACCTCGTCTGGTGGAGAAGCCTCATCCGCGAACGTTTCAGTAGTCCGTGGACATGCCTCTCTCTCTTTGCTGCCATTATCCTCTTGCTGCTTACCCTGCTCCAGACGTTTTACACCGTGTACGCTTACTATCGGCCGCATTAAGCTTTGTGCCTCTATGACAACAGGTGTTATTAGCTAATGGCTTTATAGCATTTGATGTCCTGTATCTGTCTCCGTCTTGGTTGCGTAGTGGCTTTACTTGATGGAAATTGTATTGTCGCTAAATTTGAAAATTTCAGATTGTTGTGGTGTCGAATTCAATTTGGGACTTTTTCTTGTGCATAATTTGGGTCAATGGGCATGAAAGATATGCATTTGGGATTTCTCTAAGCAGTGGGTAGGACACTGAAAACATATTGTGTGCGTTTAGCAAAAGCTGCGGAAGAATTGCTACTAGGGGTGAGCGGTTCCCAGTTCCTTACATGTTTCGTCGGGAACTTGTAACCTACCCTTGGGTACAGGTTCCTTATTTTTTGGAACCTGGAACCTACCCGTCAGAATTAAAAACTTGGAACCTACCCTGTCACAGGTTCCTTATTTTTTGGAACCTGGAACCTACCCGTCAGAATTAAAAACTTGGAACCTACCCTGTCACGGGTTCCGGGTTCCAACAGGTTTTTTTTTTTTTTTTTTTTTCGGTTTCATTTTCATATTTGAACTATAACGAAGAAGAAAAGAGACAAACCAAAGCTTCTATGTCAACTCAAGCCAAGATCAGAAAAAGGATGGCAACTTAGCAACTTTTGTTGTGACAAACACAAGAAAATCACTGATGCAAGCAACAAACTTCGACCAAGCATGAGTTCTCTTTGTTATTAAGCTCTAAATTTTGTTTTGGTGTCTCACGACTCACTACCTGGTAAAACAAAATGATTAGATAAAACTCCACAGAAACAATAGTTGGCTGTTGGTGTAATTCCCTAAGCATTAATTTATAAGTTATGACGTACCTTTAATAGATTTGGGTATGATGACTTCTTGTATTGGTGGTGATTTCTCAAAAGTGGAACTGATAGCTGCTATAGCTGAAGATTTGGAAGCCAGTTTCGCTGAATCAGGGGTGATAGACTTTGGAAAGATCTTCCTGACAACTGGTGGTGGAGTTGAGAGATTTCTTGCATTTGGGTTCTCAAAATTAGCAGCTACTGCATTGAAAGCAGGAGACCTGTTTGCTTTGCCTCATTATCAACTGCAAGAGTATTCACCATGCGCAGTACTTTTGTACTTGTGGCAAAAAAATCACCATGACCCAGCTGCAGAAAAGGCAGGCATGTTTTTAGTCAAGTTAAGCAATAAACAAATATAAAAAAGAAAGAAGCAAAAATGAGTCCCAAAGTGAGCATTATTGTGTAATAATTACGTGAAGGCTTTCATCGAGTCAAACCAGATCTTTGATCATAAAAGATGAAGCAACACATCTTTAGATTCCTCCAGGGATATAACATTTGTATTGGTGGAAGCATAACCAATGCCTAAAGGCAAAGCAATTGCCTGATGGGAAGACACTTTTCCTTTTTTTGGCCCCATAAAAGATGCCAGGATATATTTCCTCATTTTAGCACTCGGTATCTACGTAGGTCACAGAAATGTCCACAGCAATTGCAAGATGTTAAATTCACATCCATTATTATTTTATGCAGGTTCATGACTATCATGGGTGAGGCTAGCATGAACCAAAAGCTACTTTATCACACAAATATCTCACTGTTTCTAATAAATACATCAAATCAAGATGCACGTGCAACCTGTATAAGCATATGGACCTATTAAAGATGAAGACGCCAGTCTTATGCACACAAAACCACAGAGCAAATAGCAGCAGTATTAACCACAAAAAAAAAATGGTGTGATTGCCCAGATCACAGATCATTTGGCAACCTATAGACCTTTTAGCATAGCCAGATACTTCACTCTGAAAAGGAAAAGAGTTGAGCCAACAGAAAATGATGCGAATTTGCAAACTCTTAAAAGACCTTACCTTTGACTCCAAAAGAGAAATTTCTGATCTAAGCCGATCACTCTCCCTTTCCAGTGATTTTATCCTTATTGCTTCATTATTTAGCCTCTCATTTAGTAACTTAATCTCCTCCCGTTGCCGATTAGCTTCCTTTTGCTCATTTAAAATGCTCTCCATTTCTTTGATACAACATTCCTTCTTGGCAAGAGACAACTGCAACTCCTGTTCCATTTAAACACAGAGGATTGTCGGGATATGTGGCAATAGCATTAAAATGAGGGACAAAGATGACAGAGAACTACAGATTGCAAAAGTTTACATTTGCCACTTTACTCCCAGTTTCATCTTTCTCCGGCTTCTTCAGCTCATTGACAAGAGTTTGATATTTATCCCGCTCCTCAGTGATCACTGAAAGCTGTGAAAGAAAAGCAATATCTACTGAAGGGGCACAGGACATTTCTATATGGGGAGCAGAGAATGACCAGAAAGTGAAAAGAGGAAATAACACAAAATGATCTAAATATCACAATAAGGTCATGTAACCACAAGATAACTTGCAAACCACCTCCAATAATCTGTATTATGAAATCTCATCAGATACTGAAAAACACATTGAAAGTAGATAAATCATTCTCGTAGACCTTCATTGCAGCCAACTTATGAATATCCAATGGAGCAGGAAAAGGTAAAGCAACAATACAAACCAAACCTTCAAGCATCAACTTAAGAACATCAAAAGGGAGAATATAAGAAAGAGTCTACTCTGCATCTAACCATATAAGGCTTCTGTTTCCAGAGTAGCACCTGTTACATCAAATTTGATCTTGACATTCTGTTTCTTTATTTCCCTTTACGGTGCTAAGATGAGTATCATAATCAGTCAAGGCAGGTGCATATCGTTTACTTTATGATGCGGATTTCCCAACATTTGGCTATCATTAGCATTTACAAGTCTCGGGCCATGCATAATTTCATTCTTTTTATGCAGAAACATTCTGCCGCATACAGGCGCTATTACGGCTGGTGTTCATCATCTTTTATGAACCATAAACAATGATTTTTAATTTACAACTCAAAAATTGCTCATGCAGCAAAGGCTTTCAATTATGGACCTAAACCCTTGAGCAAAAGAACATGTAAAAATACATGGGACTCAAAATAATATGCCACCTCTATGCCTCAAGTTGAACCCTACCTCTCCAATGGTTAAAGCATGCATTTTCATCTTGGAGTCAACTTGTTGTCCCACCTAGACAAAGATTGCTGAGTGACAATCCTGGATAAATATATTTTCGGTCATCAAATCATCCTGACTAAAATTGTGTATTTCTGTCACTTGCAATAACAATATCAGAATGGCTGTATAAGTGACAACCATGACACATTTGCCCAAAGTAACAAATTTACCCCAAACTTTTTTTTGTGACATGAAAAACCCTGAAGTTTGCTAACTATGACACATTTACCCCAAACTTTTATTTGTGACACAAAAAACCCTGAACTTTCATTTGTGTGACACATTTACCCCAAATCATAGGGGCATTTTGGTCTTTTTACTTTTTATTTTATTTTATTTGTTTTTTCTTCCCTCCGTCGGCGTCAGGCGAGGGCTCCGCCGGCATCAGGCGAGGGCTCCGCCATGGCCGATGGAGGGAAGAGAGAAGAAAAAAAAAATTTTAAAAACAGAAAAAATAAGACGAAAATGCCCTTAATGGGGTAAATGTGTCACAATTTGCAAAGTTTGGGGTTTTTCATGTCACAAAAAAAAGTTTGGGGTAAATTTGTCACTTTGGGCAAAGTTTGGGGTTTTTTGTGGCTTTTTCCCAATCATCCTGACTAAAATTGTGTATTTCTGTCACTTGCAATAACAATATCAGAATGGCTATATAAGTAAGGACCTCAATAACATGCTAGCACAACAAGTAAGAATATATGCAAGCATCTTAAAGCAGTGGCAATTGAAAAAACAGGAAGACATTAGTAAAATGAGTAGTATACTCTGAGATGCCTCAGTTTTATGATACAGCAGAATAGAGGCAAGAGTTGGAATGAATGCTTATGATCAACAGTAATATGTAAAGAGGTCGGTTAGGGAAAACTACAAAAATAATGGCAAAAGATGCAGCCGTTTTAAAGGTTGGAGAGAAGGGGTTGGCCCAAAAGGGAGAAAACCTCAAGCAGAGGAGGGATCATGGATCTTATTTTGGGCTAGACATGGTGCTACTGGCATGTGTCGTTCTAGAGATCATATTCCACTATCAACTGCCAGAAATTCATCTCATAATTCAGCTGATCACTCCACTGCTTTGTTATCTTGAGTGACAGTCTAATAGACAACTCCATTCTCCAGAATATCAATCATGAAAAGCTACAGATATATTCAGCGTGCACATCTTAGTGGATTTTTATTTTTTATTTTTATGAGGTAAATGGAAAAAAGAAGAAGAAGCAAACAACTAGGTAAATGTCCGTGACATGGTTACACCAGATTTACATGTATGATTAATGATTACAGCAGTTTACAATGCTCGGTCAGGTGAGAAGATACCTTATGGTGGTTATTCGGCAGAACTGGATCTGCTTTTCCAAGAAGCTTGTCTCCTCTCCGCCAGGAATTGAGCCTTATTTCCAACACCAAGCTACGGAGAACTATGGAAGAAGCATTGGCCTATCCAGTAACCCCCCAGTGGGAATGAATTAGGCATTACAAACAAATACCACTTTGTCTACTGCAGTATCGTTGGCCAATAAACAACAAACGAATCTTCAATAATGCTTTGATTAGATACGATGATAGGAGTACTACAAGATGTAATTGTATCTGCCATGACTTATAATTCTTCCTGACTTGAAGCACAAGGCTGGAGAGAATATTATTTGCAGACATCTACTAGTCTACGGGCAGGAACTACTAAATGTGCGGCAACTCATATAGAAAAGGAGTTACTGACCTTCAATTAATGACTATAGTTTTGGAAGACCTCCACTTTCGTTTCCTCGCTTTCCTTAGAATACGCGCCCGTCTCTACCTCGACTTCATCTGTTATGGAGCTACCCCTATCTGCCAAAGGAATTTTGATGAGGGATAGTGCTTTTTTTATAAACATCTATATAGCTGCACAAAGCTGGAGATATCTTTAAAATTAATCTGTTTACTAGCTTTCATGAATGGTATCAGGTTTGTGGAAAATAATAACATTCTACATGTCAATCTTAAGTGGAGCTGTACTTCCATTTACTTCCCAACTAGTAGCAGCTGACGGGTACTTATCATTCCATAAGGAATAGAAATTAGTTTTACCCATCTCCCTGTCATCAAGCAAGCAAGGAAATCCACTGTCAATCTCCTCATCCGAAGCAATGGCAAGTCAACAGTCTCTTTCATCCACCCTGACCTGCCGAGAATGCCACGAGTAAGATGAACTTGCCCTTTGACCAGGTGATAAGACCATATGTGCAACAAAATCACTGAGATGATTTCAAGCAACTCAAGACAACTTGTACCAATCCTTCATTTGAAGAATTGACAAGCATGTCTTATTATCGATTGCCACATGGTGAGCAAAATGGAACTTGAAAAAGCAGAAACACCTTTCTGTTTGATAACACATCTTTTTGCCCGTGCTTCATAATTGGCATATTAGAAGCAAAAGTTGCTTTTTCTGACTTCACTGATGTCAACCCTCCTAGTTCTGTCTTTGGTACCGAATTGGTTTGCAAATGCACTTTCGAATTTGCAGCTGAACTGAACCAACAATTTGATATTTCAAAATGCTTGGGGACACAGGACAGAAGAAAATCGGGACAAGCAAAACATAAGTAGGCAAGCAAGCAGGAAGCACATTTACTAATCAAAACATGCATGCCATCCCAGATCAGACACAGGCAGCAAGTGAAAGATCCATCCTAGGCCCAGCTAATTACAATTCGTGTTGAGTTAGATTGTGTTCTTTTGTTATGTGTGTTTATTAAAAAAAGGCGCACGTGCGCGCAAGCACATAGAGACAATTAGAGTAATTTGACCAGTGAATAAATTCCATCCTACATATTTCGATAATTTTACGAACACCATTTGAAGGGGAAATTAGATTCTCCACATGAAATGTCTTGATTTTAACAAAAGATAACATCAGTGTGTCTCAGCTTTGACTGCAGAGAAGAAAAACGCCTGCATATAGTTGTTAAAAGTGTCAGTACGCTGGCTACCCAAATAGGCTTTTAAAACTCACGAGTGCAGATTTTGATGCATACGATTTCAGCTGTATCGATTTCTCATGAAACATTCACTTCCGATATTCTAAGCAGCCAAAACGATGAGTCCAGGCTTGACACCTCTGAGCTACAAACTACTTAACCTTGCTAACAGGGCTGCGATGATCTATTTCTCTTATTCGGAAACGCAATCAACAAAGACAAGATCACAGACCTTTGTAATTGTTGTGCATTCCTTTGCGATGATCTACTCTGCAAGCTTGCAAGCGGCTGGGCGAGCAGCTTCGGGGGAGGCTCGGCGAGGGGCGTCGGGGGTGATTGGGTGAGCGGCGTCGAGGGCAGCTGGGCAAGCGGCGAGCGTTGTCGGGGGCGGCTGGCCGAGCGGCGTCAGGGGTGAGCAGCGTCGGGGTGACCGGGCGAGCAGTATTGGGGACGGCTGGCGAGCGGCAAGCGGCCTCCACCGAGGGGACGAGCGGCGTCCACCGGCAGCATTGACGGCGAGCGGCTAAGCGGCGAGGCGAGCGAGGGGTGACGGCGTCAAGGGAGGCAAGGGCGGGGCGAGCGCGGGCCGACTAGCATCCAGCGGCGAGCGTCCGGCAGCGGCTGAGCGGCGAGGCGAGTGAGGGGTGACGGCATCAAGGGAGGAAAGGGCGAGGCGACGCGGGGTGACTGGCATCCGGCGGCGGCGTCGAGGGCGAGCAACGTCTGGCGGTGGCGTCAAGCAAAGGCAGAGAACGAGAGAAACTCAAAGAAGAGAGAACTGCGAGGCGCGACGAAATCTTTGATTAAAGAAACGCATTTGATAACAACGATTCAAAATTTTTATTTTTAAAATAAAAATTCATTTGATAATAAAATAAAATTTCTATCTTAAGGAGCGGCAACGACCGGTGTACACTAATCAGAGTCCAACGTTCGACGACTAGCGTTTGGCATCTGGTGACTAGTGGTGAGTGGCCAAAGTCCAGAGTCCAACGACCGGCAATTGGCATCCAACGTCCAAAGTTCGATGTTCGACGTCCGACATCCGGAGTCCGGCGATAGGAGGCCGGCGGCGAGTGGTAATGGCCGAAGTCCAGCGGCGGGTGGCGGGCGACCGACATTCGGCGGTCGGCGGCAAGCGCGAGACGGTCATTAACAAACATTCAATGGTTGGTGGTGAGCCTCCGCATCCAATGATTGACATTGAGCGGCCAACGACCGATGGGCGTCGGCATCCGGCGACCGACGATTGGCAATAGGCGGCCGGAGTGTGATGGCCGGTGGCCGACGTCCGATGGCGAGCGGTCGGCGACTAGTGGTCGGGGCGGTGGCGGGCGGCCCGAACCGGCGATGGGCGTCCGGCATCCCACAATCGGCAAGTGGGCAATGGGCGGTGACGATAGTGAATGTTGAGAAAAATTTTGATTTCTCATTTCTGTTCCAGAAATAGAAAAGTTAAAAATTTTAACTTCTAATTTCTGCTCCAAATCTAATTCGTAATAGAAATCTGTTCCGAAATAGAAAAATGAAATTGCATTAGTAAACAAATTTTTGTTCCAAACTTGTTTCGGGGAACGAGAAAAACAGAGAAATAGAGAAACAAAAATTTTATCATGCGCGCCCGAAAGACTCGAAAGTGTCGTGTGAATTAGGGTTGAATTGATTTGGGGATTTTTTTGGAGCCCTAACCGGTTTCGAGAAAAGGGATTCAGAACCGAAACCGGTCCCTTTAGAACAAAGAACTGAACCTCCGGTTTTAGGTTTCCGGATATCCGGAAACAGCGCTCACCCCTAATTGCTACAAGCTCAGTGCTCCTTGTTTTCAAGGAGAGGCGGGCAGAACTTTGACAAAGGTAATATTTTGTTCTGTACATAGGAGAAACAGACACACATGTTTTGGGTTTCACAGTTAATGATAACTACATGGATTAAGGCTACGCTTCCTTACAATGCAATCGTCTCCTTAAAAACCCTTGCAAAAAATAACATTACGAGTTCACTTCCTTATGTGAGTGAATGAGACACGTCTCAGATAACATCCCTCCGCCTTCTCTTCTACAGAACCGTTCCTCTCGATCAGAAGCTACGTAATCTTTACGCAATCTAGGCAAGAAGGAGCTTGTCATCGATGAATGTCATCTAAGTTTCACTCGACAGCATTTGATGCTGCAGTTGAGGACTTCAGCATTCTGGGGAGTCTACTGCGGCTATTAGTATCTTAAGCAATATAAAAACCCTTGCAGTAATTACATTACGAGTTCACTTCCGTATGTGAGTGAATATCCTCTCGATCGAATCCTTTTTCATCCCAGAGAAAGGCAGATCGTGCGCAGTCAACTAGAACTTTAACTCCACCACCGTCAGACCCTTCAGCTGCAGGGGTGCACATCAACAAGAGGAAGGTCAGTGAATGCAGCCATCCATAAAGATTTTCTGCCAATCTTCACCACCACAGATTTCATGTAATCTCCTCAAGCAAATCACTGGAAACTTCTGCCAATCTTAACCGCCACAGATTCATGTGTTCTCCTCAAGCAAATCACCGGAAACTTCTGTTTGGTTGCAAAATGCACTTTCTTAACAGATAAATAAACAAATAATCTGCATGATATATATCAGAGAATGGAGGAAACTCTTTTTAACTGGCTGGAGAGAAAAAACTTGTCCAATAACTGCAGGCTAAAATTGCATGACAAAAATCGAATTTTAAGAATAGAAAACTTCGCAGGGGAAACACAAAGGAGGGAGATCCTGTTTCACCTTCCAGCTCTGTCAGCTAGATCAGCCCAATTATACGGTGCTGATTTTTTAATGGCTCTATCTGCAAGGGCTTTTTGTTTCTTGGACACCTCGCTCGCCGGTTTATGGTTGGCATTATCGCTCTCCTCATATTAAGGTAGCGCATGGGAACATTGCTCTTCCTCCATTCTTTTATTCTTTTGTTCTCCGAAACAAAAAAAAAAAAAAAAAGAACAGAAATCTACTTGATAATGTCAATTAATTTTTCTATTCCCCATAATAGAAAAGTAGTCGGGGAATAGATTTGGAATAGAAACAGAAGTAGAAAAAATTAGTTTCTTATTCTCGGCAATAATTTCTAGCAATGAGTCATTTTTTTTTTATCTTCTCCTTTTCTTTTCTTCTTCTTCCATATCACTCCCCATGGGCTACCATCTGCCGGTCGGTGGTTGGTGGTGAGTCGCCACCCGCTTGCCGCTAATAGCCATCGCCGCCGCTCGCCAAGGTTGGCGACGATGATTGGCCAATGGCGGCAATGGCAGGTGTCAACGATCGGCGGACAGTGGCAGTCGGCAGCAGTCAAATGCGCCTTTATTCTTTTTGTGAATTATACCAAATGCATCTTATTTTTTTTCTATTCCGACAACAGAAATTTTATATAATTATCAAACGAGTTATTTTACTTATAAATTATTTCGGGAAGTAAAAATAGCAAAAATTATTTTTGAAAAGAAATTATTTTTCAGAATAAAAATGTTACCATTCACCCTGTCATATTCAACGGAATCTCAAAAGGTCTGGCTACATTATTGCCCTACTAAATATTGCCAAGTACAATGAAACGTCATATACCAGCTTCAACATCGTCAAGGCAAAAAGTTTCTCGATCAAAGGAAAGTTTCTGAATGTGCATCACGGTGGGAAAGCTCCATCCTGAATGAAGGCTGAAAATATGACCAAAGCTAAACGTTCTCATATGTTAAGCATTTGACAGTTGACAGAGAAGTGCATATGCGTCCCGCATGAAAAGTCTAATTAGTCGGTTAAGCCGTAACAAGGATCTGTACAGAGCAATGAAAGTTCCGAGTGCTACGGCAATAACTTGCTGTTGTTGAATTGCGAGGAAAGCAAATGCCAATGAATTAAACACAGACAAGAAATCTCAAGGACACAAGAAAACTAAAGGGAACAACGTGACGAGATCACCAGCCTATGACACAGATACTTAAATGGTTTGCTAGTGACGGTTAATTCAAGCCATGGTTCAATCAACCAGTCAAAATCTACCAAGTACCCATGCCAAGTCACCTATTTATGAATAAGTCGATCAATCAACAAATATTATATCTACCTTGCAAAACTTGCTACGAAAACTTTCCAATTTCAAGAGGAAACCTCAGTATCAGGCTCTACAAGTATGTGGCGACTTGCTTATCAAACTGCATAAATATGGATCTTCCATGTGGTAGGGAAACTCAATAAGAGAGGATAAATGCAAGGAAAACCGAAGCAATTTGTGTTATGGACGATAATTTTAAAATTTAGGCGACAGTATTAAATTTCAAGAACGACTTCTGGCATTTAGCCAAAAAGTGGAGAGAGCCCACTGACAAATGCTCTTCATGTTAATTTACTCAACCGAAATAATGACGCACAGGCCAAAAACATATACCCTAGATAGAACTTGGCACAAGGAGTACCTCCGACAGGTAACACAGTTAAATTTAAACTGTTGATAGTTTATTTGGAAAACAAATAAAGAGGTGCCTTGTACCACAACAAAAATATACGAGTGTGTGGACCAATATATCAATGGAAGGCTTCTAACCTTATAATTGAATACCATGGGCTAAGTGGATTAGACCCTATAGTACCCCCATGCAGGTGTACGATTTTGAGGGAAAAATACCAAAAAAGTCATAAACCTGTTACATTGGTATCAATTTAGTTTTAAACTTTTCAATTGGACCAATTGAGTAATAAAAATTTTCACATTTGTACCAATTTAGTTTATCCAGTCAATTTAGACTACAAATTGCTGACATGGGCATTGGTGATCCTATGTAACATTATTGGTATGCGACGTGAACAAATTTTTTTCAGATTTGTTAATTTTTTTCATTTTTTTCTTTTCTCTTTACACCTTGGTCGGCGAGGTCGTCGGCCGACCATCGCCAACAAAAGACTAGTCTAGGGGAGGGCCCCCACACCCTCGCCAACCACAGGTGCGGGTGTCGCCCCCGCCCAAATCCAAGCAAGGTTTGAAACCCTTGCCTATTGGCCGACGAGGGCCTCTGCGCCCTTGCCTAGACCAAGTGAGGGTAGCCGTCGCTTGAATTTGGACAACAACACATCTTGTCAAAAAAATCGACTTGACAGCAATTTATTATATAACATCTGATATGACTTGTGGGCAAAATTAAAATAGAAATATTTATGGGTAAAAAGATGCCATTTTCCATATGTTTGCCTAGATTAACGGATTGAGGTAAAATTAGCTATTTTCTTCAAACCTTAACCCCTAGATAATGGCGGCAAATAGTGAGAAAGAGGGAAAATTATCCAAAAAATTCTAAATTTATTTTACTTTGGCTAATTTAGTTCTCAACTTTTTAATTTTGCCAATTGAGTCCTAAATCTTTTTATTTTTTGCCAATTGAATCCATCCCGTCAATTTTGACTAGAAATTGATGACACGGTCACCGACAACGATGCCCTCACCTGTGATCGACGACCTTTGCCAGCCCTTAGGCCAAAAAGAAAAGGAAAAACTAAAATTGTCCATGTCATCAGCCGTACCATGTAGAATCACTAGCAACCACGTCATTAATTTTCGATCAAAATTGGACAGATGGATTCAATTGACAAAACTTCAAAAAGGTTTATTACTCAATTAGCAAAATTGAAAGCATATAATTGAATTAGCCAAAATGCAATAAATTTGGGATTAAAAATTAATATTTAAAAATGTTCATGCCACCGATCATACCACTTAGGACCGTTAGTGACCACATTATTAATTTCCGTCCAAAATTAGCCAAATGGACTTAGCAAAACGTGAAAAAGTTTATGACTCAATTGGTAAAATTAAAAGAATTAGGATTGAATTGATCAAAATGCAATAGGTTTAGAAAATAGCATGTCTCGCACATGAAAGATCTCTGGAAATTATCCAAGGCATCTACAAGTAATTTATGGTTCTTAAACAAGCAAAAACATACTCTGCTAAAAAACTACGAGAACGATGTAGATGGCCGCAGGTTGTGATAATCTATTAAGCAGCTCAGTGGCTTAACCTCCAGACGACGAGCCTGTTCAGTTGAGACTCTTTCACTCGCAGAAAGTTCCCCCTTGAAAACTTGACATTTTGACAAAATAGCAAAAGTCGGGCTAGATATTAAAAGCCATATAGTCAGATCCCTAATAATAAGCAATCAAGCACAAGTACAACATGAGTGATATAACTTTTTTATAATGTTCACTTAAGTGCTATAACTTTTACACGATTCTTATTTGAGTGTCACATTAGCTTAACCCCATAAAACGAAGTTGTCCTGTTGAAACTCTTTTATTGGCAGAAAGTTCCTTTATGAAAACTCGACATTTTGAACAAATAGCAGAAGTCAGGCCAAATATTAAAAGCCAAATAGTCAGATCCCTCGTAATAAGCACCTAGGGATAAATATAGTAGGAATGCTATAACTTTCATACAGCATTCACTTGAGTGTCACATTGATGTAAAATCAATCATTTGAGTGTCATTTCTAACAAATCGTCATATGTGAGTTTTTTTAGTTTTTTAATTCTTTTTTGAATTCTTTTTTTTTCTTTTTTTTTTTTATGTATGCCTGCCACAGAGGCCTCACCCTTTGCCAACGGGGCCGTGAAGGCCTTCACAACAAGCCTACCTCGTTCGCAGCGAGGGCGCAAAGGCCCTTGCCAAATCTAGGCAAGGCCGGTGGTTAATTTTCTGACAAGATGAATTGTCAAGGTATTTATGTGATTGATTTTTCAAATTTGTAACATTCAAGTAATTGATTTTTCAAATTTGTGGTACTAAGTGAGCAAAAAAAAATTACAAAAATTGTCCATGTTGGTGTCAGCGGTGCCACATAGACGTAGGATTTTTCGGCGAGGCAAATAGTTAATGACATTTAATTGATCGATTTTTCAAATTTAAGTGAGAAAAAAAATACGATACACAAATAAATCATACAAAAATTATGACATTTCTGCTCTATTTGTCCTTATGCATTTATAAAAAAAAAAGGCAAGAAGGAATACTTAATAACCATACATCTAGCAAGTGTAAAAAGGTTTAGGAGATCCTTGCATCAGTGCACCGACCGGAAAAAGATCTCCCTTCTGGAGCACTGATCGGTGCAGCGGCCTGTCCAAATCCGATCGATTTACATAAATAATAATTTTTGTAATCATTGACAATTTTGCGCACAATGTTTTTAGCGGCGTCGAGCGTATCTTCGCCGACCATCAATCATCTTCGTTCTTACATCCCACTCTTTGCATTTCTTTCCTTTATAAAGACATACGAAAACAGTTACATTTTTTATGAAGGTCGGGTAAAATGTTCGTTACACGAGATAGTTAACTGGATCAATTAGTTGAGAGAGTGCATTTTTCTGTTCGTCTTGGCAATTACTACATATTCCGATAGAAAGCATCCCAAATAATTCGTGCGATGTATTCTTTATAGAAATTAGATAAAAATATCCACGTACTAATTATCTCTTGTTTGGGATAACTTATAGCTTAAATATGAAAATAGAAGGTAATGGTTGTTCATAAACATAATGGAATACTGATATTTCAGAAACTTCAATAAGTACATATTCCACAAGTTTGATTGCTTGGCCATAACTAGACTCGTCAAATGGGTGGATTGGGTCAGTTTGATTCGGGTCGAAAATGATCCGACCCATATTGACTTATTTAACCCGTTTTAACCCATATTCATGTAGTGTAAATCTAGTAATCAATACCTAATTAAATCCATACCCGACCTGACCCGACCCGTATTGCTAAAACTCATTAATATTCTAGGAAAACCCACACCTAGTTTATGCTCTATGCTAATTGGATAAAAACTTCAAAACAAAATTAAAAAAGCAAATTAAACATTAAAAAATAGTAAATTAAAAAATTAAAAAAAAAAAACCTATAAATTGAAATATTTATAAAGAACCCGACCAACAAAATATAAATTTATAAAAAAAAAAAAAAATTAGGGTGGATAAACCCATTTTGCAACTTGGATTTAATTAGCCCAATTTCATGTGGGTAGCTCTTCTATTTTAAAATGGGTTACAAATGAGTTAAGAAAAAATAAAACATAAAAAAAATAGATTATTAGTAACCCATAATTTAACCCATTTTTCAAAACCAAAACCCACTCAAGATGTGGTCTAATTCTACGAACATTTTGGAGGTCTTCGAGGATCAAATTGATGATCATAAGAACCTATGAAAAGATACAGTATGCAAGTGCATGAGATTAGGGGCAAACACAAAGAAAAAGACATTGAATTCAAACACAATACATATGGAATTAGAATAATACAAAAGATACAATGCAACTAGAAAGTACAGCAGTAGAAATGAATGTCAAAAGTGCACAACAGTTGTGTTCCTCAAAAGTGTTTCAAAGTTCGGCATCCGTCAGCAGTAGCAGAATTGACTAATCCACAAACAACAAAGGGCAAAACCAAGTCTCATATCCACAACAATGACTCTCAGTGTCATTAACAATCTCAGCGAAAGACCCTAACTATGCGAGAGCCCATTGGAGCCCCAGAAACCGATTGTAACCTACTTAACTAACGACACCACACGGCCAAAAGAAAACTTCGACAAAGGACGACATGAACATCAAAAAATATATCGAACCAAAATTGTCAATCAGAGCAAAAGAGAACGGGAGAAGCAAAGCACTCAAAGCCCGTCCGTCCATCCAGCGATTTGAAGGCGCGAAACGAAGCACGCGTCAGGAAGGCTAATGGCGCGAGCAACAGCAACCCACGAAGGTAGAAGTGCACGGTATGGACTCACGCCATCGAGGAGCGCTGTTGAGGCAACAATCGACACCCGGGAGCTGGATTTTCACAAGGTAAGGCTTGTCGACCTTGGGGGGAGCGGTGGAGGCGGCTCGGAGGCGAGCAGCGGAGGCAGGAAAATGAAGGGTTGCAGTCGAAAAGCTAAGGAAGCTTTGTGTTTTTTAGGTTATCCACTTAAGTCGAAAATGGATCAGACGTTCTGATCCATTTTCAACTCGTATAGATTTAGCTTAAAAAATTTTTAGAACCCATTTTAACTGGCCTTTATATTTTTATAACCCATGTACAATCTGTTAGTACAAAATACGAGTCAGAAAGCAGGTCATGAACCCATTTTGCCTCACGTAGCCATAACACACTGTATAACATGAGCTTCTCACGCATTAGACTCAACTTGGCAATCGACGAGATATGAAAAAAAGACAAACCAATAATAGCTATACGAACTGAACTACTCGACGATGACTTGTTCATTTATTACAAATTACAGAGATTTCTATTATTCATGAAGAGTCTATCCTCCGCCGTATCTTCGCTTTTCTGCAGAAACTCTCTCTTCGTTTCACGCTGAAATTTACTCAGTGGCCTCTGTTGTTCTTGCTCGTGCCCGCGCGATGTTTTTGTTGCTGTCGTCTCCATCTTTGTGGACCGATGCTTTGCTCTCTTTCTCGTCCTGCTTCGCTGCCTTGGGCGAGTCATTATGTTGATGGCCCTTGCCTTTTTTGATTGGTGGCTTCGTGGCTCTTGTTTGCATCTATTTATCTCTCCCAAGAAGAAAAATCACGTGCTATGTCATTATCATCAGATCTCGTTACAGTAATTCTTACTAAATAATTTCCTAAATATGATCAACTTGTTAAACCATGCATTATCACCCAGATAAGTAGCCCCAAATACTCTCCCTACACACTAACTCTAACCAGAGTCTAAACCAAAATTTATTGCATGAAATATTTATTAAAGGAAAAAGTCAGTTACGCTCCCAGAGGATATATAAGACTTTTATTAAATATATATCATTACATCGCAAGTCGCATGTTTCAGAGTTCAGAAGCAACGAATGTAAAAGACATGCTGGCTTAAGGTCAAAAATTTCTCACGACCAAAGAAAGAAAGGACAGAAGCTAAGCTTTTACACATGCTTGATGACACGCCAAATGGTCTATACAATTCTTGTCGATATTGAAAAATAGAGCAAAATTAAGTTAGGGGGCTATGAACTGGAATTACATGACAAACGTTCTCTGTGTGCATGGCTGCTTCAACTTGAGCTTTGGACTTGGAATTACGTGGAGCGTCCAGGTCTTTGACACGAAGCTACTCACCACCAGTGACAAGGGCATGAATCAACTGAAGAGCTGGAGCTCTCGATATGATCTCTCTATCTTTCTCACTATCTCGCTAGTTGAGGATGAAGTAAAATGTGGATATGTTTAAATAGAGGCCTAATCAGTGCACTATCTATATGAACTTAGAGAAATTAAGCAATTATGGAGTTCATGGAGAGGGACATTACTCTTAAGGTGGGAAACGCCCATGTTGGTGCTTTCTTTTCCTCTTTTCACACTTGGCTTCTAATTGGGCTTGTGTTTGACTCTTCGGAAATTTGAGAGTTTTCTCATTTGGTCTTTCACCCCTATCTACAGTTTACTTAGATTTCAGCAATAATTGAGTCCTCTGTGGCGTTCTCGACTACTTTCATATTTGTCCGGTCACCTACCCATAAAATGGTTTCCATCTTCTTTATCTCTCCCTTTTGTCACACCAAATGGGGTTACATATACGTAAACTTACAGATCGAAAGCACTTATGATTAGATGTTGCATCCTTCATAATAATAGTTATATGAAATGGTGAGGTACATAACAGGGTATCAAGTAGACAATTTAATGACCTCCGTTCTACCGGAATTTATTAAAAAAAATAGTAACAGACAGAAAATTAAGTGATACGCTGCACGTTAAAATATGACGCTGTGAAGTATCACGTATGAACATTATACTAAGCCTAGTTGGACATCATGGCTAAAGGACATAATTACAGGGTTCCAATGTAGTCAATGAGCCTGATGATAATTTCACTCTCTGTCTTCTCTTTTTGTCATTTGGTAGGCCTGGTTTACTCGCTTTCAAAGTCATCCTTGGCTTATTGCTTAGTTTAATAATGAGAAGAAAGTTGACCATATTGACTTCATGACAGCCGAGCGAGACAGTATGCATCCAGTTTTATAGAACAGATATCTTTTAGTCATTGTTTGATATGCTCGACTGGCAGTTGAAACCATAGGATATCATGTTCAAACAATAAGCCACGGCATGACTTTTGTATGGGAACAGAATATGACCTGCGTTACATTCGCAACCACTTCGGCTTTGTTCTCTTCAAGTATTCTATGGTTTCGATCATTTTATTTATATTGTAGACGAGCATCCTGATGAAATAATGATTGAATGCGTTGTCTGCAATTAGGCTTTGCTAGGGAACATGGAGAGATGGGGAGATAAGAAAATAAGGATAAAAATCCAACTTTTCGTGAGAGAAAAATTTCGAGTTTTATCCAACTTTCTTCTCCCATCTCTTAATTTTTCTCTCCCGCTCTTTCCATACAAATAAAAAGAAAATTCCTTTAAGGGTGTGTTTATTTCATGGAAAACTCAAGATTTAGAAAACATTTTCCAACAAATGATTGATTATATTATATAGAAAAATTAGTTAACGGAAAAATGTTTTCATTATTGACATTAATTTATGTCTAATTATTTTTGTGGTCAATAAAATATTTTTCATTTATTCAGTTTTGTAAGCGATACAATTATTTGTTTTTTCCAAAAATGTTTTCCAAATTTTAAGGTTTTTGTAAAATAAGCGAAGCCTAAGTTTCATGAAATCTGCCAAAAACTTATTAAATGAGAGAGAAAACTTTAAATCAAATATAAAGTGAATGTTTGATGCTTCCGGTTATAATTTCTTAAAACTAGTACTTTCCAAACTTAAATTTAAATCATTTTTATCTTTGATAAGTTAAATATTCCTTAATTCTCAAAAATCTTAGTTCATCTCCCTAATTCTTTTCTCCTTAAACATATATAATATTTCTTAAGCTGTATTTAGAGTCTATCTAGTATAATCGTAGCCGAATTGTAGTTATGCGATAGATGATGTACTTGTGCTATAAAGTGTGGTAATTTATATGTTTAGTAGCACATGTTTTAAAGCTACAACATCTTTGAAAAATCAGGCGAGACAACTTCTCAAAAGGTGCTATAAGCTATTCTAATTTTGAAGGTACTATAGTGGTGAACTATTAAGTGAACGCCTTTAAAAGGTTGTAACAGTCGTTTCACATTTAAATTTGCTGTGAAAAATTTAAACCAAAAAGACTAATAGTTATTGTACATTTGTTGAATCCATGGACAAATGCATAAATTGATAGTTTTTTATTTTATCCTTACAAATTTCGATTTTGCAATGAATCTTTTTAATTGAACAAACTTCCGGAGAAAGTTCACATGTTGGAGTTCTGCTCTTTTCATATTTATTGTGTATTATTTCTTAAGAAATAAATTCTCACAGTTTCATTACTTTCACACGATACTCACTTTGATATTACATTTTTTCAATTGATCTGTTAAATGCTATACCTTTTCAGATATTTGATTTACATCGACAATTTTCCTTACTTGAAAATCCTACGGAACATTAATTTAGTAGTAAATCATCCAACATGGCTTGCAGGAGAGATGATGACAATGACAATATTCTAAAATGACACCGTTTAAATCCTCTCTTGCCCCCATTTTGAGATTTGGGCTAAATTAGGTTGAAATCCAAACCGTAGCCCCTCCCTTCAATTGCGAACTAAATTGATGCGTCACTTCGGACACCAAGTTGGCTGCCCTCCTCCTTCGTCCGCCAACACCATGTCCGGGACACCCACCGTAGTTCTCCCTCCACATCCAGCCTCGACGTCAAACCTCCCGAAAAGGCTTATGTTCGGTTCCGCCAATGCCTTGCTACGATATGGCTGCCTTACTATTGAACAATTCGTTCGATTTGAAATTGGAATTCAGGGGTAGGGTTTTGTGGGAAGAAAATTGATCTAACTTTTCAATTTGGGGAGGATTTTTGGGTTTAGGGTTTGGTTTGTGGAGCCAAATTGAGCTATCAACGGTAAACTTCATACGGAATCTGGATATCTCACAAACTTCAACAAGCATATATTGCCACTAGTTTCATTGCATGGCCATAGTACACCATATAACACGTGCTTCTTGCGCATTAGACTAAGCTTCGCGATCAATGAAATAAAATAGAGCCACACCAGTAATTCTAAGTAAACTGAACTACTTGACAACGACTAACCCATATATTACAAATACAGAGATTTCTATTATTTCTCCACTATAAGCTTCATAAAGAGTTGATCCTATCCTCCGCCGTATCTTCACTTTTCTGCAGAAACTCCCTTTGTTTGTTTCCCACAGAAATTTACTCGGTCGCCTCAGTTTTTCTTGCTTGTGCCGGTGCAATGTTTTTCTTGCTGTTGTCTCCACCTTTCTCGACTGATGCTTTGCTCTCGTTCCCGTCCTGCTTCGCCACCTTGGGCAAGTCATTATGTTGAGGAGGGTTTGTGCCTGTTTCGATTGGGGGCTTCTGAGGCTGTTCTTTGCATCTACTGATCTCTCCCGAAAAAGAATTCAGGTACTTAAGCCTCATTACAATAATTTATAGCAAATGATTTCTAAATATTTAGTATGGGGTAGGGCTATAAACTGAATAATTCCTAAATATGATTCAACTTGTTACCATGCATTATCTCCGAGATAACTCACACCAAATACTTTCTCCTCACACACTTAATGCTAACCAGAATCTAAACCCAAATTTATTACACGAAATATTTATTTAAAAAAAAAAAAAAAAAAAAAAAAAAGGTCAGTTATGCTTAACAAGTCACCACAAACCCCAAGGATATATAATACTCACTTGCGCTTTTAATAACACGTCTCCAAACATCTCAATTTGAATTTTTTGTTTCTTGAAAAATCATCATGACATAGCACGTCGTTTGTTTATGAGGTCATAAGAAATTAAAGCAAAAGGCATACATGGTTAAAAGAGGCCAGAACTTAAGGAACTACTCATTCTCGTGCTTGATGACACACAAAATGCTACATACAATTCTTGTCCAATACCGAAGAACTGAGCAAAAATAAATTAGGGGGCTATGGATTATCCTTACATGACAGATACCCTCTGTTTGCATCGCTGCTTCAGCTTGAGCTTCTGAGTTGAGATTACATGGACCGTGCAGGTCTTTGGGACGAAGCTACTAACCACCAGAGACATGGACATGATTTTAAGTGTCGAGCTAGATCTCTCTATATGATCTTCCTCTCTCAATCTCTCACTAGGTTGAGGTGAAGTGAAATGTGGGTGTGCTTCAAGAGAGGCCTACTCAATGCACTCTTTTATATCAATTTACAGAAATCAAGCGATCATGGAGTTCACGGAGAGGGAATTAAACTTAAGGTGGGGCACACCCGTGTTAGTGCTTTCTTTTCCTCTTTTCACACTGTCGGTTTCTAATTGGGTTTGTGTTTGGCTCTTTGGAAATTTGGGAGTGTTCTCATTTGGTCTTTGTCCCCTCTCTAAAGTAAACATACAGTTCAGCAATAATTGAGTCCACCTTGGTGTTCTTGACTACTTCATGTCTGTCTAGTTGAGTCCACCTTGGTGTTCTTGACTACTTCATGTCTGTCTAGTCACCATCCCCATAAAATGATTTCCATCCTATTCATCTCTCTCTTTTGTTACACCAAATGGGGTTACATGCACATAAACATACAGATCAGAAGCACTTATGATAAGATGATGAATCCTTCATAATAATAGTTATCTGACTTAGTGTGCACTTAACATTGTATCTAACAGTTGATTCAATGATGCCCTTTCTTTCAAAATTTATCTACAAAATAATAACATAGGGAAAAATTAAGTGTTGTGCCATACGTTAGAATATCACGTGGTGAAAGTATCACATATAAACATTATACAAGGCCTTGTTAGATATCAGTCCGAGGATTTCATCAAGAGTCAACGGCTTAACACACCTGTGATTTAAGGGTTCCAATGTAATCAACGAGCCTGATAATTATTTCATTTTGTCTTTTCTCTATCTTCCGGTTGGCGTGGTTTACTCGCTTTCAAGGTCGTCCTTTGCTTATTGCTCAGTCCAGTAAAGAGAAGAAAGTTGACCATGTTGACTTGATGACAGCCAAGCGAAACAGTATGCATCCAGTTTTATAAACCAGATATCTTTTTGTCAGTGTTTGATATGCTCGAGCGGCACTTGAAACCATAGGATATCATATCCAAACAATGCGTCCCGGAATATTCAACTTTTGTGTAAGAAAAAATATGAATTGCATTACAATTGCCATTACTTCGCCTTTGTTTTCTTCGAGCATTCTATGGATTTGATCTTTTTGTTTACAATATAGACGAGCATCCTGATGAAATAATGATAGAATGCATTGTCTGTAATTAGGCTTTGCTGGGAACATGGAGAAGAAGGAAAATGAGAGACGGGGGATATTTAAAAATAAGGATAAAAATCAAATTTTTTGGGAGAGAAGTTTCAAGTTTCATCCAACTTTCTCCTCCCATTTGTCAATTTTCCCTCTCCCTGTGTTCCAAAATATAAAAATCCCTCAAATTTCATGAAAAACCCCTATGGTATGTCGTTCAATAAGAGACAAAATTGTAATTCCAATATAAACTGAATGTCTACTGTTCAAATTACAATTTCTTAAAACTCTAGTGCTTTCCGAATTTGAATTTAAATATTTTTTTCGTTGACAAGTCAAATCTTCCTCAATTCTTAAAGCTCTTAGTTCGTCTCCCAAATCCTTTATCCCCAAATATCTCTAATATCTTGTATGCTATGTGTAGAGTTTGTTTGGTATAATCGTCATTGAATTGTAGTATGCTATATAAGATGTACTTGACCCTCTGTTTGCATGGCTGCTTTAGCTTGAGCTTTTGAGTTGAGATTACATGGACCGTACAGGTCTTCGGCACGAAGCTACTAACCACCAGAGACACGGGCATGATTGTAAGTGTAGCTCTCGATATGTTCTTCCTCTCTCGATCTCTCACTAAGTTGAGGTGAAGTAAAATGTGGGTGTGCTTCAAGAGAGGCCTAATCAATGCTCTCTTTATATCAATTTACAGAAATCAAGCGAGCATGGAGTTCATGGAGAGGGACTTAAACTTAAGGTGGGGAAGACCCGCGTTAGTGCTTTCTTTTCCCCTTTTCACACTTTCGGTTTCTAATTGGGTTTGTGTTTGACTCTTTGGAAATTTGGGAGCTTTCTCATTGGGTCCTTGTCCCCTCTCTACAGTAAACTTAGAGCTCGGCAATAATTGAGTCCGTCGTGGTGTTCTTGACTACTTCATGTTTGTCAGGTCATCATTGCCATAAAATGGTTTCCACCCTATTCATCTCTCTCTTTTGTTGCACCAAAATGGGTTACATACACATAAACATACTGGTCAAAAGCACTCATGAAAAGACGATGCATCCTTCACTAAAATATTTACATGACTCTTTGGAAATTTGGGAGCGTTCTCATTTGGTCTTTGTCCCCTCTCTACAGCAAACTTACAGTTCAGCAATAATTGAGTCCCCCTTGGTGTTCTTGACTACTTCATGTCTGTCTAGTCACCATCCCCATAAAATGGTTTCCATCCTATTCATCTCTCTCTTTTGTTACACCAAATGGGGTTACATGCACATAAACATACAGATCAAAAGCACTTATGATAAGATGATGAATCCTTTGTAATAATAGTTATATGACTTAGTGTGCACTTAACCTTGTATCTAACAATTGATTCAATGATGCCCTTTCTTTCAAAATTTATCTACAAAATAATAACATAGGGAAAAATTAAGTGTTGTGCCATACGTTAGAATATCACGTGGTGAAAGTATCACATATAAACATTATTCAAGGTCTTGTTAGATATCAGTCCGAGGATTTCATCAAGAGTCAACGGCTTAACACACCTGTGATTTAAGGGTCCCAATGTAATCAACGAGCCTGACAAAGATTTCATTCTGTGTCTTCTCTTTTTGTCTTTAGGTTGGTGTAGTTTACTCACTTTCAAAGTCGTCCTTTGCTTAATGCTCCAGTCCAATAAAGAGAAGAAAGTTGACCATATTGACTTCATGACAGCCAAGCGAAACGGCATTTATCCAGTTTTGTAAATTATATGTCTTTTAGTCAATGTTTGATATGCTTGACTGGCACTTGAAACCGTAGGACATCATATTCAAATAACGAGACCCGGAATATTCAATTTTTGTATGGGAACGGAGTACGAAGTTTGATTACAATCGAAACTACTTCGCCTTTGTTTTCTTCAAGTATTCTATGGATTCGATCTTTTTGTTTACAATGTAGACGAGCATCCTGATGGAATAATGATAAAATGCTAGGGAATATGGAGAAGAAGGAAAATGAGAGGGGGAGATGAAAAAAAAAAAAAAAAAAAAAAGAGGATAAAAATCAAATTTTTGGGCCCATCTCTTAATTTCCCCTCTTCGTGTTCCTAAAAAAAAACTCCCTTAAATATCATGAAAAACCCCTGAAAACTTATATGGCACGTTATTCAATGAGAGACAAAATTGTAATTCCAATATAAACTGAATGTCTACTACTTGAAATTACAATTTCTTAAAACTCTAGTGCTTTCCAATTCTAAATTTAAATATTTTTATCTTTGATAAGTTAAATCTTCCTTAATTCTCGAAACTCTTAATTCATCTTCTTATCCTTTATCCCCATATATATCTAATATCTTGTGTGCTATGTGCGGAGTTTGTTTAGTATAATCATCATTGAATTGTAGTATGTTATATAAGATGTACTTGTGCTGTGAAGTACTGTAAATAATATATATGTTAACACATTTTTTAAGTTGCAATAAGTAGGATAGCTTCTCAAAAGATGTCGTAAGCTGCTATAATTTTGAAGGTTTTAGACCTATGAGGTGTTCAGCAAACACCTTTGAAAAGTTGCGACACTCCTTTTCGCAGTTGAATTTGTTGGGAAAAAGTTATACCAAGTAGACTCTAGTTAACATACAAATGTTGAATTCATGGACAATAAAGTAAGTTGGTAGTTTTATTTTATTTCTTTTAAATTTCGATTGTGCAATTTGAATCTTTTTATCCAACAACAAACTTCCTAAAAAATTTAAAATATTGAGGATTTCTCTCTTTTCAACTTAAATGTATATAATTTTTTGACAAAATGACACTAATGCCATGTTTTTTTGCAGGACGCTTGTTTTGATGTCGTAAACTTTTCAAACGATCACTTAAGTGTTTTAACTCATTAAAAACATTTATTGGGACCCACCGATGGACAACTGAGTTGGTTCGGTTTTAAGCACTTCATCGCAGAGGTCCCATGGTTGAAACTTGCAATTGCTAACACGTTTTAAGTGGGGGGCTATAGTGGTAGTGGAGTCTATGCTAACTTCCTCCAGGTATTTTGACGCTTGGTCCAAGATGCGTCACACACTCTACGGGCCGTGAGTTGGTGAGCGTAAGTGAGTCGGGTCCGGCGGATTCTGTGCATAAAGAATAAAAATAAAAACATTTATTTGGTTGCATTGGCAATTTTTCTTGTCTAAAAGTCCTACATAGCATCCATTTAACATTAAAACATATGACATGACTTGTCGGAGAGATGATGACAACAACGGTATTTTAAAATGATGTCCTTGGAGCCCTCTCTTGCCCCCAATTTAGAAGGATTTAGGATTAAATTGGGCTGGAATCCAAACTCTAGCCCCATTTTCAATTGCAAGCCCACATTAATGCTTCACTTCTGACACCACGCTGATCATCCTCTTTTTTTGGCTAACTCCTTTCCAGACCAAACTCCACTCTACTCCGCGTGAAACATTCCTTCCTCGACAACTAGCCTCGAAATCGAACATCCTAATTCCTAACCAGGCTTATGTACAATTTCACCAAAAAAGACGGGCCCGCCCGTTGCTAAACAATTTGTCTGAATTGAAGCTGGAATTTAAGCTAGGGTATTTAAGACTTTCGGGAAGATTTGGGGTTTAGAGTTTGTTTAATGGAGCAAATTGAACCTAGTATCTCAATTTTGGCGAAATCTTTGCAAACAATGTTGTTTGATCTATATCTTGAGCATTGGCATCTCTACTATGGAGACTAACTCTTTAAATGAAAAATTAAATATCAATTTGTACTTAATACCAAGTTTTTTTTTTTTTCACGAGATAACCCTTCATCTTGATAAGATGTAACTTTCCACTATAATATCTCATAAGTCAATTAAACAAAAAAGATTACTATTAATAATTAATAAATTTAAACTCTCGCATCATTTTGTCGATGTACCATTGAGGAATTTCTATCAGGTAAAGTAACTCTTCCCAATTTTGCACACCAATTACAACTTTAGAACCCCTTACAGCAATTTATTAACCTTTCCATCAATGTAAATACTAATCATTAAAAGTAGTCACTATTTATACTTTTATCTAGTAAAGATAATTCGCCGATATATTTTTATTCCCTTTTTTCGTCATATATATATTTCAATTTTTTTTTCCCATTATTTCTTCAGAACCTAAAAAATCTGCTGCCACTTGTTGCACATACGCTCTTTCCTTCTCTCCGGGAAGTGGATGAAAATCAAAGCGACGCGCGAGCTCCGCCTCGGCATTCCCATCGCCACCCGAAAAATTTCCTCGTCCCGGTTTCCCGCCAAAAGACCGATGCGCTGTTCTCCGATTTCGCACCTCCGACTTCACCCGCCCCTCGAGCTCGCCCCACGAGCATCCCCGCGCCGGCCCGCGCCGCCTCCGCCGCCGCTCTCCGCCCGCTTCTCGCCCCGCCCGTTCCCCGCCGCGGCCTCGCCCTGAAATCTCCCGGTCGCCGGAGATGCGCCGCCGCGGGCGGTCCCCGGGTCCGGGCTCGCCGGAGGACGACTTCGATGTCGAGCTGGGCCGCCTCCTGGCCCTCCTCCCCGAGGAGATGCGGCGGAGGGTCAGCGAGCATCCGGAGCGGAGTCAGTTGATCGAGGTGGTCATGGACTTGGGCCGGAAGCCGCTGGCCCGGTTCCCGTCCGGCGATTTCGTGTTGTCGGAGCTTCCGGTGACGCACGAGGATCTCGAGCGCGCCACGTCCCAGGTGAGCTTTATTGAACTTTAGGGTTTAGTTGACGGAAAATTATACTAGATGATATTATATGTCGCTTGATTAGCTGCCGGTAATCAATTAATGTTGACTGGTATGGAAAAATACCAGTAGATCCTCGTGAGGATATGAACAGAGTGGAGTTGGGGCAGGGGAAATTATAGGCGAACTGGATTACTGATAAACATGGCAAAATTGGAAGGGCGTTTAAGCTTAGCTTCGCTAATGAGATTTTCTTGTGTAATCTAACAAACAATGTCTCCACAGTTGTAGGGAGATATTGGCCTGCCATCCGCTTACTTGACTGATCGTTGCCCTGTGACATGCATAGTTTGATTTATGACTTGTTTATCTCGTTCAAGAATTCTCCATCACTCGATTTCATGCACGTTGCCTCTGGTATCAATCATGATGTCTTGGATACGCTGATTTTTGCAAGAGCGGCTTAATGTCTGTAGTTAAATTTGATTTCGAGGAGGACTAATGATGCACTCAATATTCACTGATGGATTCATGTGATAGGTTGGCGACTTTGCTGTAGACAATCGAGCAGGCATCAGTCGAACGTTACACCGCATTAGTGGTATTAGGAATAGGAAGGGAATAATTATTGGACTAACTTGCCGTGTTGGGCGAGCGATATCAGGAAGCGCTCCTCTGCTGCGGGATTTGGTTCAAACCGGGGCTTCTCTGTTGCTTATTGGGCCACCAGGGGTGGGGAAAACTACCATTATCAGGTTGTTGATTACAGTCCTTATCACAGTTCATTGATTTACTCTGCTGCGGGACTCATGTTCTTTCACTTTAAAAGTTCCAAATGAGGAATATGCAGCTAATTTTGTTGCAAACAGGCTTATGAAGCCAACTTCCTGTGGCTTGGATGAGTCGATCTGAACCTTCCAATAGCTAATTGTCATATTGCGGATACTTTCGATGTTTATTGCTATCTTCTTTGAGTCAACTAGATTAGAAGAACAAAGTGTTAGCTTTGACTTTTCATTTAGTTGGTGCACAGGTAAAGATAGCTTTGGAAAATGCTGCTGATTGTTACTAAGATAACCTCAGCAAATGCAATTGACCGTTGCTTTTCTATGAATCAATTTTGCATTCAATACTCATGGTGAATTGTTGGTGGAAAGAGTTATGTTGGAAGATGCATTATCTATGAGCTTTCTGGTCTTCACATTTTAAGATGACCGACTTGACATTTCACTATCCCTTCTGCAATCTACTTTCTCAGCATGCGTGTATTATAGACCAAGAATCGTGCCATTTGGGTCAAGCCTTACAAGGAATTATTTACTTCTGCATAATGTCGCCTCAATTTCATCCACAATATGATGAAGTCTTCTGTTGACAAGTGAGCTCATTCAAGTAGAGTGGGGGTGATTTTACTTTATCCAGGGAAATAGCTAGAATGCTTGCAAATGATTATGGAAAACGTGTTATGATTGTTGACACTTCCAACGAGATTGGTGGAGATGGTGACATACCTCATGAAGGAATAGGCAATGCTCGGCGAATGCAAGTTCCCAACTCTGACATGCAACATAAGGTGGGAGCTGATATTTAACATCTAAATTACTTGCTTTTGCTTCATCTTGGAACTTCCCTAACGGATGCTCTTGCAAGCTACAAGTGGAACCTAGTTCCTCTTTTTACGACCGATTAACACTGTGTGTGGTTCCAAATGGAGATATAGGAGTGACCATTCCTGTGGTAATTGACATCTTTCTTCTTCTTTTATAGGTGTTAATTGAAGCAGTGGAAAATCATATGCCACAAGTTATTGTAATAGATGAGATTGGCACAAAGCTTGAAGCAATGGCTGCAAGCACGATTGCCCAACGTGGGATTCAGCTAGTTGCGACTGCCCATGGTGTAACTATAGAGAATTTAATAATGAATCCTGCGCTGGAGATGCTTGTAGGAGGAATTCAGGTTGGAGACTTGTAATGTCAGTTACGATCTGTCAAAATCTCCTCGATTACTTAGATATCTGTAGCTTATTAATTGATTAAATGAGGGAAAAAAACCAGTATCTTATGTTTTCTTAGCGTGATGGTGTCTCACCAATGTTTATTACTTGATGCTTTACTTCACAAAACAATGTGCAGTCGCCCACAGGAACTTCTCTGGGCATTGATTTTCCTAATGCCAAGAAACTACATTTGTTATAGAGTGTCACTCTAGGGGATGAGGAAGCCAGCCGGAGGGGTGTCCAAAAGACTGTGCTTGAAAGGAAAGGACCCTCAACGTTTAGTTGTGGTGTTGAGATCATATCAAAAACTGAGTTGCGAGTTCATCGTAGCTTAGAGGCAACAGTGGATGCAATTTTGTCAGGTGAACTTCCAGTTTGAATTTGATTCATTACAATTGTTGCTTTTGGCCAATTGTTATATATCCATGGCAGTTTTACCTAGTCTGCTATTATTGCTTAGTGATTGTTCTGGTGTTGGCATAGGGTGGCTACCTAAAGTCGAAGTTCGCAAGATGGGAGCCAAGGATTCGAGAGGAAATGCAGAAGCGGAACCTTTTGCCTACTCTTCCCTGAGTGAGAATGATGATGCTAGCTTCATTCATGTTCCAGATAGGGCTGGTGAAAGTTCTGGCTATGGTGAATATGCTCCCGAGTTGCCTTCAAACAGGGAGAGTTTCAGTGAAGATGGGGCTCGTCTTGTCTTGTATAATTATGGGGTAAGCAGCCGTGGCTTTTAGCCACATAAATAATCCATCTCATTGAAATTATGATTGCAATAGGTATCACCTCTCACTTTAAAAATTTGAAGCTGATTGCTTGGGTATTCCATCCTTCATGGAGAACCTCTTGTAACTAGTAATAATGTGATTCTATACCTGTTCAGGTGCTATTGTACATAAAGATTGACTGTTGTGCATGAGATGCTCAGTAATCCTTCTTCCTTTTTTTTTCCAATTAACAAAATTACCTGGATTCTTAAGGTCAATCCTTTCTTAGCTGAGTGGGCTTGGAAGATGGACTATATCCACAAGTGTTGTTCTAAAGAAAAACTCAATTTCTTTTTATGATATAAGGGATGACCTTTTTGAATTCTTTTCTGCATCTCTTTCTAGAAAGAAAATATCTGAGTTAGCAGAATTGTAAATTGTCATTTTTCTTCTAATAAACTATATTGTGTTCTTGAACCATCTTGCTTTCGAATTGTACACAATTTGATAACAAAATCATGGCATCTGGTGATGTTCTGTTTGTTTTATTGATCTCTTCCAGTTAACATTGCTGCTATTCAACAGATTTGATCATGTTGTTGAAATAGAAACATGTTCTATATGAAATCTCTTGCTACATAGCTTACAAAGTGAGCAGTTATTGTAGATCCTGGAAGCAAGCATAATCCAAGTAGTTAAACAGCTGAATTTGGGTGAAGATGTTATACAATTAACTGATAACATCAGCCAGGCACATGCATTAATTGCATTGCAGTCCAAGCTCAAAAAGAATCCAGGAATTCAAGCTGCTGCTAGATCTCATGGAATTCCCATTTATGTCACGAAGGTTCTTGTTGGCAATTTCCTTATTTAACAGGAATTCTTCACAGTTCAATTTAAATCACATAGTTTCGTTTTCCTTCCTCCCAGACAAGTTCGCTGGTTCAAATAACAAACGCAGTGAGGGCATTATTGAGGGATCATGATGGTTCAGAGGATACTGAAGTAGAGGACACATTAAAGTTGTTGGAGAAAACTGATGCCCTAGAGGTGACTATTTATTCTCATTTCAGTCTAATTTAAAACAATCTAACTAGAAGATTATAAATAAAAAATGGGATCAACCTTATGATGTCACGCCTGTTGATGGATCTGCTTGCTTTTAAGGAATGAGGTATATTAATTATTACAAACATGATATAGGATTTTGAGGTGACTGGCACTTGCTTTATGAAAGCATTGTCATTTCAAAATCCTACATCATGTTTGTGATAATAATACGCTTCATTCCTTAACGGAGTGCAGATCCATCATAATATACTATATCATCGCAATTTCTGAGCTGCGGAGAATGGGACATTAATGGGGCATACAGGTTCCAGAACTCTGAAGTTGGCCTGGCTCAGGACAACCTCCAACCAAATGAAAGAGGATAGAAAAAGAGAAACCATTTCCACCCAAAATTTCAGGAACTTCCATTCTTGGAAGGCAGCTCTTCTGTTATTATCAGGCATTCAAGGAAAAAATACATAGTGCAGTATTGCACGAGGCATGGAATGAAATTGAATTTTTTGATCTTTTGGACATTGCTGGGGCGTAGAAAGTTGTAGAAGTGCACCTGAACAATCGTTTTTAATTTCTTCATGGATCCCTTTTCCAGGAGGCGAGAGTGGCCATTGAACAGGTTGTCATACCAAAGGGAGAACCTGTGGAATTACTTCCAAGATCATCTTCCATAATGTCTCTTCAGATGGACCTCATACGAAAATACCAGCTACCATCAGAAAAAATAGGTAAAGAGCAGGATATACATCTGCGTATCCTTCCATATGACCTAGGAAGCTATGAAGACATAGATTCTACAGACGAGGTAGTTGATGGGTTTGATGACTTTGAGAGCACCAACGGCTCTGCTCACAACATCAGCAGATTACCGCTTCTATCTGATTAGACAGAATGTCAGTATTATGAGTGAGTAGACAGCTGTGTCAAATGGCTACAAGCTATTTGTGCCAACTGAATGTTATACAGCATTGCTTGCCTTTTTCATGTTTAGCCATTAGTTCTTCTGTGTACATAGCAAATAATACATTTACTAAACTTCTGAAGCACACTGCCCTGAGGAGTTTAAGATTAGGGAGAGGTAGAAGTTATTGATGGATGTAACAGCTATCCCAATATTGCCGTCTTCCTTCTTATTCGTTTCTCATTCTATTTGTGCTCTGTGACCGTCCTAGTACAGTCTTTAGACTCTTTACTGATTAGATTTGCCAGTGACTACACACGCCTACATTTCTTATATCGAGTAATATTTTTATTGCTAAAATACTATAGCTAAAACTGATAGTCATGGCCACTGGAGTTTTGTTCCACTGATGGAACTTTAGTGGAGGTACTTAGTGAATTTTTCCATTAAATGAGAATGGGTGGTTGAAATGTGGCAGAGCTATCCTCCAAAATAATCAGTACCTTTTGCCTTATTGGAGTGGGAATCTCTCCCCGGCGTGACTAGTTGAGGTTGGAATCAATCCAAGAATATAAGTACTCTATTTGTTGTATCTGTCCTTAATTCATCTATTAAGATATGATATACGAGCTGGAATGGAGACGATATCCAGGCATTATAATATTTAGATGATAAGGTATGGTCTTTCTTTCTACAGCTGGAAGTCATAGGAAGTCCTCATGACGATATATAAAGAATAACGAGCTTGCAAAAAGTTCAGAACTTCGACGCATTATATGCAAAGGTACATATTCTTTATTCGGCTGCATTTGACTGGTTGAGTACGGAAAGCCGACTTGCCAATCTCTTCCTATTCAAATCCCGCTGAACACCAAAGAGGAGGTGGACGTTACTCATGGATTTCTTAATGAACCACATCCTATAATGGGAGGATAGATGAACCTTTCGGTTTAGTGGACGGTAACCTCAAACTTATTTTGCGGATCGTCGCATTACTTTTTTGGCAGTTCTCATTTTGAAAAGACTAGGGATTGTGTTTGCAGTGTCAAAGTGCTTTATCTTGAAGCACCAACTATAACTCTCTAGTTTGGTTGATAAAGTCAAATATTTAATAAATGAGTTAGGGCATGGTCAACTAGATCAGTGTGAGAGTGACCCAGCCACATCATGATTGTTATTAGATCACTATGAGTTGGTTTTTGGTGAGCTATCGACCCTCCTAGAGGCTACTTTAGCAATCAACTCGATGGTTGATGCAAGGTCGAAACCATCGATTGTTATGTATCCATTGAAATTGAGCGCAAGCCCACTAAGAATCTTTAAATTTTTTGTGGCGTTACAATATAGTCTTAAAATTTTAATAAAGTACAATTAAGTTATTAAATTTATCAAATTGATGTAACTAAATCTTTTTATTTATCCTATACAATGTGCCGAATGGATAATACTGGTGTGGTGTTTTGATTAAAGTGGTGAAGAGGGATGGCATTCATGTAGCACCGCATCACAAAGAAATAAAAATTGTCCAAAAAGTATACTTATCAATTCAATTCTAAACTTTTTAATTATACCAATTGAGTCTTAAACATCTTTACATTTTGCCAATTGAGACTATATAATTAATTTTAATCGGAAATCGCTGACGTAGACGTTGATAGTGTCACGTAGGACAGCTATTTTTTATTCTTTTTTTTTTTTTTTCTTTTCTTTTTTTTTTTACCAAGTTCGGCGACCCTCACCCACAATCGACGAGGGTTGGCCGCCTCTAACCAACAGGGTTGGCCAGCAATTCTCGCTATGCTTGGAAGCAAAAAAAAAAAAAAAAAAAAAAACAAAAGGAAAAGAAAGAAAGAAGGAAAAAGGAAAAAATCAGAAAAAAATCAGAAACTTTTTTAAAAATAATAAAAATTGTCTATGTCAGTGCCATTTATGCCACGTAGGATGATCGGTATCTACATCAACAAAGCTAGTTGAATGACTCAATTTGCATAACGTGAAAATATTTCAAATTCAATTGGTAAAATTGAAATATTTAAGATTGAATTGATAAAAATACAATTGATTTAGGATTTTTTGGACAAATTTTTTTCCCTCATAAAGAAGCCTGAAAAATTAAATTAGAGGCTGAAAACTTAAAGTTAAAGAAAAAAGGTGAAATGGCCTAACATTTTAAGAAAAAGGCAAAAAAAAAAAAAAAAAACCAACTTTTGGCTCAAATAATTTCAATTCATAAATGCACCAAAACTTTAAAAAATTTATTGCAAAAATGCAATTGAGTCCTCAGATTTTCAAAAAACACAATCAAATTTCAAAATTTATCAAGTTGATATAATTAAATCTCCCTGTCTACATCAAATTCGGCTAAAAAAATTTTGCACGGATTTTTTTTTTTAATATTACTTTCCCCTCATATGTAGGCGTGCGGTCATGGCCAAAAAAACACTGTTTACCCTAAATTTTTTTTTTCCTGAAACTCAATTAAAGAGCGAATGATGGTCTCCGCTGCTAACAGGTTTTTTTTTTCGCTGCTAACAGTTTGCTTCCCCTGTTTTTTGTTCTTCTTTTAGTTCACGATTTTTCCCTTTTTCTTCCCTCTGTTTTCAAAACTCAAATCATGCACTTTGGTTTAGTCTTCAGATTAGGAACTTTGATGCTCGTGGTTGCTACCCGTCTGGTTTGCGATCTACACTTCCCCTTCGGTCTTTGTCTTAGGTTCAAGCTTTGACGGTACAGTCAGAACTTTACTGCACTTGTGGGTTGGTGCCCGTCGCCGGGCGAGCATCGCCTGCCTTCGCATGCCCTGCAAGGATCGTCCCAACCCTCGGATCAAGCTCTTCTTTATAGCTCCGAGCCCCTCTGTCTCTCTGGTTCGACTCTCTTCTCTTCTGGGTTTCTCTTTGCCCTGTGAGTTTTCATGTTCCTCTACTCTGCATGGATCAGACGTGATCAGCTGGATTTAATTTTTTGAGTTAGGTATGCCGTTTCAAGCTTTTTCCGGTGCGATTTACGCCAATCGAACCTTCTTCTTTCCCTCAACTCTCGTCACTCCAAAAACCCTCGTCGTTTTCGTATCCTCCAATATGTTTCTGTCGCTACACTGCCCCGCCCACTCCACTTCTCCCAGAGCTTTTTCAGTCTCTATAATTCATTCACTCGTGCGCATCGATTACAATAGTGAAAAACTTGTTGCGACGTTGGGTCCGTGGGGGCATAAGCACGTGTGATGTCATGCCTTACGTCATGCACACTTGTGAAAATTTAGTAATCTAATGATAAATTATACTATTCACATTATTTTTCAATGTGCACGGTTGTTAACATGGCGAGTAATTTTCTTTGTAGCCAAGAAAATGTGAATTGTGGTGAGTGATTTCTATGTATGAAATCCATTATCTCAATGCTCCATTAGTGAATAGTAGCATCTATAGAATTTCTTTCTCGACGACATACAAAAATATGAAATAAAGACTCAAAATTAGATATAAAGACTAGTTGGCACCAAAAGTTGATTTGATCATCGAATTCCACATGCCTGAATCCCACATGCCTGGCATGGCACGGGAGTACGAAATATGTAGCATATGAGCAAGGGTAAGCAATAGCTCATCTCATACTTATTAAGTCATCGACAAGTACAAGAATTAACACACAATGGTCGATGACAATATTCTTTAATACCACTTGTCCAGTGATTGAAATATGATGATGGACAATTGGTGGCCGCCTATATTAGCACTAGCGGCAAGTGCTCATTAGTAAGTACTTCAAATACTATTCAAATCAATGAGACAATTGGCATTGAGACGCACATTGTGGAGGGTGCAGTTGCCATTCGAAGACCTAGTCGTGGAACGGTTGTCGATAACTACAAAACCACCAACACAAATGAAGATAGTTATACAAGCATAGGCATGGTTGAGGAGCAGTTGCTACACCTTTGCGAGAATAGAGGAGCATGGGCAAGACCAATGGAAGTTACTTGGAGGAACGCAACTGCTGAGCATAGCCGATGAGCGATTATTACCCTTTCACTATAATACCACCAGCAATCCAACAAGGGAAGATCCCCACACAAATCAACAAATTATTATCTTTCAATTATATTTACTTTTTCTACATTGTACTTTACATTTCCTTAGCTGTGACTTTTTGATTTGCGTCATTAATACCTCATTGTTGATTGAATTCAAACATTATATCTCAATATCTTTAATCTGTGCCGTCAATTGAATCATGGCATAGGTACAGATTGATCTTGTAACTTTTGGGTCTTGTCGTTAATTAAATTCCAATTTGGTTGAGATTGTACAATTTTGTTTGGATTTAAAAAGTTCAGTTATCTTCTATCTAAAGTTGATATAGAATCTTAGTTTCTTTTTAATAAAATTAAAGAATGATTTTTTATAAAAGATATTTCGTTGCAGGAAATTCTAATAAAATAAGGCTCGAAATTCGGAGCTATTAAAAGTAAGAAGTGCGAAAAGAGGAGGAAAAGGAGATGGCGGCTTAAGGTATGGTGTGGTCTAAGAAACTCGGCGGCGTCATCAGTCGTACTTTTAGAAAGCGTGACGGAAAGGGTTGATTCTGATCCTCGACAAAATCTCAGAACAAGAGATTTAGGCCGAATATTTGTTAATGCTTTGAGGCGGAAAAAGGGGAGGTTTTGAACTTCACCAGGCGGGATGATGCGTGAATGAGAACAAAAGCGGCCATGACTTATGACTAGGCGCACGCCACTCCAATTCAGCAAAACATTACAGACAAGAACGAAGAGCGTGAATCTAGAACCCAAAAAGGACTGATTCATTCACCAACCAAGAGGAGAAGGCATATACGTCCCGTCAGGCTCAAGTAAAGAAGATAAACATGTTTTTGAGTTTGAGAATTGACTTTCGGTGGGAGGAGAGCTCCTTTCATAAAGATTTGGCGGCGGAAAGTCGCCACCTGGGATTATTATGCTATTCGCAAAATCCACCGTTTCCCACCGACGTCGGCATTTAAATTCTGGTATCATCTTTTGAAGTCAGACTGCAATAGAACAAGGCCAATGAAAATCAGGGTTTAGAGAAAATAATAGAAGTACCCATTATTTGTTTGAATCTCTTTCTTTCTTTCTTTTTAATTGCAAAGTGCCAACGCTTTATTTGTTTGATGCGGTTCGACACATTCCACTCGAATAATGTATCAGGAAATTCACCATATAAATATCCCCACACCGGTTCTTGGTGCATCACTTCACCTAGTTAATCTGAGCAGAAACTGAATTAGGCTAAATGGCTTCACTGAGGTTCTCGCTCTACCTTGTGATGTTCCTACTTGTGTTTTCATGTAATGAAGCAAGAACACCCAAGGCATTGTCAAACAGTGGAGACAGGACAAGGATGGAGATTGCAAAACAAGTCCAGATAGGTCACAACCAGAAGAAGGACGAAGTGGAGTGGCACATCGACTCGAAGCAGGCCGCGCCTGGAGGACCTAATCCGTACCATCATTGGTAGGACGCTTCGCTCGAGAAGAGAATAATGGATTGGAGAGGATTACAGTTAACGTTGTGTATTGAGGATTTACGTTAGTAGTTTGTGTTCGACTGTTTCTTGTTATGGAAAAAAATTGTACCTCGTGTCCTCTTTATTAAATAAATGTCAGTTATATACTGGGCCTTGGCGAGTCTTTACGTCATTTCGATAATTGACTGTAGCTCGACGTTGGTGGGAAATGGTTGTTTTTAATAGAAAGGGCTCCGGTCGATGTGCCACTCTATTTCCTCCTTCTGCACCTTGGGTGTTCTTGCTCCATTACATGAAACCACAAGTAGGAACATCACAAGGTAGAACCAGAACATTTATATGGCGATTAACTCGGTGAAGTGATGCACCGACCGGTGAGGGGATATTTATATGGCGATTTTCCTGACACTTGATTCGAGTGGACTTGTGTGGATCCGCATCAAACAAATAAAGGGTTGGCACTTTATTAGTCACTGCATGTTTATTTCTGTGCTATCAAAAAGAAAGAAAGGAAGAAAGAAAGAGATTTAATGGAAAAACACTAGGCGGTAGTCCTAGTATCTCATAAAACTATGATTTTCCTTGGCCTCGTTCTATTGCAATCTGACTCCAAAAGATGATATTAGAATTCAAATGCCGACGTCGGTGGGAAACGGTGGATTTCCCCGATACAATAATTGTTTGCACAAAAAAATGTCTAATTTTTAGTTATTATCGACATGTAATCAACAACGTAAGGAACTCGACAAAAGTGGAATCAACAATCTTGGATGCAACTGTCGAGATAACGGAGTTGAAGAAATCGTCAACGTAATTGAGTTTACATAACCATTCATAACCTTATTTATAACCTCCTTTTGTGATTTCTCATTGTAACTTCTCACAACCAGGGAAGTTATTTCTTTGCATTAACCTCTATTTTTAATCTCATTTTAGTAACTTCTCTTTGTAACAACGCCTCATTACCATTAGGAAGTTATTTCTTTGTTGTAACCATTTGTAATCTCTATTGATATCCGTCTATTATAGGCTTTAAATAGCCACATTGTACTCTTCAGAGATCCCCTGACAAATCAATCAAATTCCTCCACCTTGTACTCTTCGAATATCCCCCAACAAATCAATCAAATTCCTGAACTGCACTTTATTTTTCCTTAATTATAACTTTCTGCTTCACATCGTCGATTAAATTCTAGCGTACATCTCTATTATGGGTGTCATGTTGTCAATTAAATTCCAGCATACATCTCTATCTCGGGTGTCACATCGTCGATTAAATTTCGGGTGTCGCGTTGTCAATTAAATTTCGGCATGCATCTCTATCCTGGGTGTTGAGTCGTCGATTAAATTCCAGCGTTACATTTTTACACATTCTCCAACTTTATCGTCAATTCAATTTCAACACAGTTCATGTACATGTAATGCTGTGGAAGTGGTTGTACTTTTAAACTTTGTTGTTGATTGAATTCCGACACAGTTTGTACATATGGTTTGGTTCAAAGTTTCATGCGTGTTGCACTATCGTTCAATCTCGGCATTACATCTTTGCACGTTCTCAAGTTTTGTCATCGATTTGATTCTGGCACGGTTTATGTACATGTGTTGTTGTGGAAGTGGCTGTACTTTCAAGCTTTGTCGCCGATTGAATTCCAACATAACCTATACATATAGTTTGATTCAAAGTAAAGGTTTTTAGTTATTTCTTGTCCGCTTAGATATTTTCTATTCAAAATCATCGCAAAACCATCTCCTCTCATTCAAAGTTGAAGAACGACTTTCGATGGATTCTCCATCGACTAAATTCGGGTGAAACAATAATAATGCAAGGTGGCGATTTCTGCTGCCAATCTTATGCAAAAAGCTCTCCTCCGCCAGGTCAATGCTCAAACTCTATGACCAAAAAAAAAAAAGTTCTCAGCCTCAAAAACATGTTTGTCTTCGTTACTTGAACCTGACGGAACCTATATACTTTTCTCCCTGGCATTATTATGCTATCGGGAAAATCCACCGCCTCCCACCGACGTCGGCATTTGAATTCTAATATCATCTTTTCGAGTCAGACTGCAATAGAACAAGGCCAAGGAAAATCAGGGTTTTGAGAAAATTTTAGAACTACCCATTATTTGTTTGAATCTCTTTATTTTCTTTCCACATATAACTACCCATTATTTGTTTGAATCTCTTTATTTTCTTCCTTTCTTTTTAGTTGCCCAGAAATAAGCATGCACTGACTAACAAAGTGGCAACCTTTATTTGTTTGATGCTGATCCACACATTCCACTCGAATAAAGTATCAGGAAATTCACCATATAAATATCCCCACACCGGTTCTTGGTGCATCACTTCACCTAGGTAATCTGAGCAGAAACTGAATTAGGCTAAATGGCTTCACTGAGGTTCTCGCTCTACCTTGTGATGTTCCTACTTGTGTTTTCATGTAATGAAGCAAGAACACCCAAGGCATTGTCAAACAATGGAGGCAGGACAAGGATGGAGATTTCAAAACAAGTCCTGATAGGTTACATGCAGAAGAAAGACGAAATGGAGTGGCACATCGACTCGAAGCGGGCCGCGCCTGGAGGACCTGATCCGCACCATCATTGAAACCCGAGTAGGGCGCTTTGCTGGAGAAGGAAAAAACGAACTGGAGAGATTTACGGTTTACATCGCATACTGAGGGTTTACGTCAGTACTTTGCATGTTGCTATTTCTTGTAATAGAAAGAAACTGTGCCTTGTAGCCTTTTTTATTAAATAAATGCCAGTTGAATACTACGCCTCGGCAAGTCTTTACATAATTTCGATGATTGACGTTGGCGGGAAATAGTTGTTTTTATCAGAAAGGGCGTGTGACTTTCATAAAGAAAAAGGTTTTACTACTCTATTAGTTGTTCTCAATAGAAAGGGCTCGAGTCGATGTGCCACTCCATTTCCTCCTCCTTCTGCATGTAACTATCAGGACTTGTTTCGCAATCTCTACTTTTGTGAAGATTGTGAACTCGACAAAGTGGAGATTGCGAAACGAGTCCTGATAGGTTAGATGCAAAAGAAGGATGAAAGGGAGCGGCACATCAACTCGAAGCGGGCTGCTCTCGGAGGACCTGATCCGCCGCATCATCACTGAGCCCCGGTTAGGACGTTTCGCTTGAGAAGGGAAAAATGGATCTGAGAAGCTTACTGTTTACATTATGTACTAAGAATTTACATTAGTACTTCTCGTGCGACTATTTTTTGTTATAGAAAGAATTTGCACCTCATATCCTCTTTATTGAATATATGCTAGTTGGATACCGGGCCTCGTCAAGTCTTGACATCATTTCGATAATTGATTGTAGCTTGACGTTGGCAGGAAATAGTTGTTTTTAATAGAAAGGGCTTGAGGTTCAAAAAGAGAAAAGGTTCCACTACTCTATTAGATGGTACATATGGGTCCTTGTACAGTTAATCTTCATATATATCAAGATTAATGATTGTTACATGGTGCTCCACTAGAGGGCAGATTAAGTTTCTCGTGGTCTTGCTCTCCAACTCATGATTAGTGGGAGTACTTTTCCACTAGGCATTTGAATCATGGAGAACTATTGCTTTTGCACAAACGACAATGATCCCAATCAAGTTCCTTGCTTGCTCTCCGATAAAGAATTAATTGGTAATTGGGGTAGGAATGGAGAGATACTAGCGTCGTTAGTTAATATTTCCTGAACCAAATCAATCATATTTGGAAATCCTATTGGCACTGCAATTTAAAAAATGAAAACCTACAAGTTCCTAACATGTAGGTAGGCCGGTCCCCTTGGTAACTAGGTAGGCCAGGAAGTAATAGCTCCAGCAGGGACACCGCGTGCGTTTGGGGGAGCTTTGGCGGTATACTTGCTTAAAGCCAATAATAGTGTTTGGTAGAGTAAAATAAAGGGATTCGCTTTTGACTGGAAAAGCAAAAAGCCCAGCCTCACCGACCCTTCCGTCGGCCCTGCACGCGATCACCCTCTCCTCCCTTGGCTCCATGTCTTGACCCGCCCGTGAATCAGTCTCTCCATCTCAGATCTTGGGATCTCTCAACGCTGGATCGAGGTTGATTTGGGTTCAATTGGGTCGGCGACGACGTGGTTGGCTTTTTCGAGGTTCAAGGCTGTCACCGACCGTGGGCAGAGCGGGCTTGTTGACACAATCCATGAGCGATGCGGTAGGTAGAAGATAGAGGCTAAAATGGTTCATTGGCGTGGTGGCGGTTGTGGGTGGAGACCGGTATTGGAGTTACCATAAATGGCCAGGTCGAGCGGTGGCAAGGTAGAGGAGAGAGAGTGTGTGCGAGGTGAGGGCGACACTGGAATATAGATAATTTAGCGAGGTCAAGATAAAAATACAAAAATATTAGTAAGGGCAAGGTTGGAAAGAAAAATTCACTAAAACCCCAAAGTAGCATTTTTCAAAATACTTAGAGACAAAGCTAGTTTGGAGTTACAGTAAGCTTTCAACATTTGTAAAGCTCAACTTTTGCCTAATGGCCTTTAGGATCCTATTGCCAAACATCTCAACTTTAGCACAAGGACTTTAAAAACCCAAAGAAGTTTGATAATGCTCTCCCAAAAGCGTCCTAAACATAAAATTAAAATGCATTTGGTCCACAAAATTGATGATCAGCGTTGTGCTAACGAAGGCCTTTCAATTTTCTTTTTTATTGATCAGTTCAACGTATCCAAGGGTAAGTTTGGTTCGGCTTTAGAAAAATATAAGGAACTTTAAGGAAAAGAATTTTTTTTTCTAAAATGAAAATGATGTTTGCTAAAGTGCAATTTAAAAATATATTGGGAAGTAACTTTGACTTAAATGCAATTGGGAAAAAAAACTATACTTTACAAAAGACTTTTCCTAGTTTTTTTTTCTACAAAAATTTTCCGAACTTTTCCTGCAAAACTCAACCGTTGGCAAACCAAGTCAGCCGCCAATCAGCCTCATCTAAGGTCGCCCACCCTCAAGCAACATCACTTAAGATTGCACGACTTTAGGCTGCCTCACTTAAGCCAAATTTGGCCTCGTTGGCCTCTCATTAGTGAGGTTGGATGAGTTAGGGACATTTATGAAATTATGAAATTTAGCGAGAGTAAAATTTGGGAAAAAAATGTATTTACATTCCGAAAATGTTAAAAGCTCAAAGTACCTCCAAATTTGTCTTAGGCTAAAGGTTTTTGGAGATACAATTGTATCTTCCCAAAGTTCTCCAAAAAAAAAAAAAAATTATCAAATGGTACTTGCATCTATCCAAGAGGCTTTGGGGAAGTGTTCCCAAACACACCTAATTACCACAACAAAACTTAAATATCTGAACTTAATTTAAGGAACACGGATTTAGCAACAAACAATCGCCCGGCTTGAGGTGTTTCTGGTGCTAGCAGGCATACACGCGTTGATGTTCAAAATGCGTGTGATCCACCCACCATGAGAGAGTTGCGAGAGTTTTGTAAAGGTCGCTTTAGAAACCTAGTACCTCAATGATCAGAACCACCCATATTTTCGACATTTTGTAATTGCTCGAGGATCAGAACCGCAGGGACCTAACTCTGACGATCGATCTGGAATAGTTAGATGAGTAGATCTCAGTTGCCTAACTCATTTATGCTCTGATTTATTTGAATTTCGGCCAGTCATTTATGCCGTATTGGCTTGAGCTCTCCCAGCATCTTGTGCAATGGGCCTCACCAGCCCAAAATGTTATTATCGGAGCTTTTGTCCGAGCACAAGCACCAGTTCCGGCGAAGGGATCATGACCTATTTTGGTCTTCTTTCGTGGTATTTTTGCCGCCATGCGCCTTTGTTTTACGAAAGGAATTGCTGAACTACGATCTGCTTTAGCTATAATATTATCTTGAGTAGATAATGAGGCGAGGGTGGTCACCGTCCCATGTAGACTGTATGTACTAGACAGATAGTGCAAAATAGTCAGTGTCAAAGCCTGTTCAAAATGCGCATGTTGCAGAGAACTTATACGCCAAAAACAAAAGTTAAAAGATCAGTGGTGTGTTTGGAGACTCATATGCTCTACTTGCATGATTTGATCAGAGAAAGGGCTGGTCGGGTCAAGTAATTCACCACGTAATATACTAACATCTCATTAAATTCACACGTACTTCATCATGTGTGGCTCGGGGAAAGTTCCTTTACCGGGAGCTTTAGCCAAGCATCAGTGAAAATTCATCGTTTCTTGTCTACGCGCCTCGCCTATTCTCTCTTTACTTCTTTTGCACTAAAGAAGCCAATGGATGAACACGTTCGTCCTGTAGTGCAGGACACACAAAAAGTTTTGTTGCTTTTGCATAATATTCCAAAAAAGTAGCATAGACATATGCAAAAGGACAAGTCATCAAAACTCACCATGGGCGTGGCGATTTTGTTGTTTCTCGTGGACCATAAACCTTTTCGGATACCTGAGAAATCATTGAGAAATCATTAAGCATTGATTATGGATACGATGGCTCTGTCCTTGCGCGTTCCTCCTGAAAGTCACTCTGCTTTATGGTCACAACAGAAAAAAAAACAACAAATAGGATGTTGACATCGTTCTTCAACTAGGGTCTGAGCTTTTTAAATGCTGATGATTAAAGAAAGGAGAAGCGCCGCCCATTCGGCAGCTGCAAGTATTTGATTTGAATGAAATTGGCCCGAGCATTTATCACAGGATCCTGATAAGCCTCTCTTCGGATTGAACACAATTGCTCTGCGCATTAAAGCTACGTGCTGATTCAACAAAAGTATAAAGATCCAATGTTAGACAATTTTGTTGGGCTTGGGTCCATAGAAAGTAGTACTCTGCATAATTGAAATATTAGAGCCTTATAGGTCCTCCTTGTATAAATTCTGGGGGCAAGTACTTCGAGCTGCTTCATGCAGATTGCAACCGCCCTCATTTGCTTGCTTGCTTTGTTGTTTTACATCGGCATTCCCGCTAGTCCTCATCCTCCATGGCTCATTTAATCAAGGCACAAATTTTGCTGCTGCTTCTTGTAACGTTGCTTGTGGTGAGCTCAGAGGCCCGGTATCCCCTTATGCTCTCGACGACAGAGAAGAAAACTGATGTCCAGGAGGATTGGTTTAAGTTAGGCTACGGTGTTTTTAAGCTGGAGTACGTTAAGAGGAGGATGGGGGCAGAATTACAGAAATCATCACCAGGAGGACCAGATCCTCAGCATCACTAGCAATCAATTGTCAATAATTATATATTTCTCCCTGTAGTTTCTATTAGCACCCAAAGAAGGGAGAATATCTCTCTATTTGGTAAAGAATATCCGGCCTGCTCCTTAATTTCTTTTTTAGTGCAAGGAAAGTGCGTGCAAATCGTGTGATGATAGTTGGAAGAATCCTATCTTATTATTGATGTTCTCTGTCCTTATGTGCCTGATGATAGTTGCTTTGTGAAATGTAGAACAATGTCAGACGGGTTAAAACATTCAGGACAATACTTAGCATTTGGCAAGAAACCCGTTAATGCTTGGTCCTGCTATATCCAGTAGGGCAAGAGAATTATCTGGACACGTTATTCCAAATAATCTTTTTACTGGTAAAAGTGCAACTGGTTAGTACTTTATGCTGCCCCAAGAAGGAAAATGCTTTGTTAATTTTTAGTCTTCCTGTCAATTAAGTCTTCCAGCCAAATTAGATTCATCATTAAGCATCAGGGCACTTCATTTTATGTCAAATTCTGCCATTTCCTGCCAAATTAGATTCCGCATCATCCTTGCAGCAGCTAATGCATCAGGGCACTTCATTTCGATACAAGTCAAATGAATCAAATCCAGGGATGCCATTTTACCTTTTTAAATTCCTTCAAAGCTAGCAAAGTAATTCAAATTTTCCCTCACCAGTTGTGAATAATCTATTTGTGAATAGAGGATTGGAAATAGGAGAGTAAAGGCTATCACTTGATATTCTTGCTTGTGGAAAATTCCTAGTAGAAAGCAGAATAATGCCTCGACATTTTTTTCTTCATGCCGTGACAATTTCATTGTCCAAGTTGCAAAGTAATATCAGCAGAGGCACAAATCTTTATATCACGAGGGACTTAAACAGAGAACTATGTTGAAATTGCGCATTTCCAGGACACACTTCAGATCCTATCGAGGCATCTTATGCATAGTCTTTCCTAACACAACCACTATCTATATGTTGTTTCCCACAGAAGGTAGTTCTGAGCGATAGAAATCATCAGTAGAAACGAAGAGATTCCAAATACTCACCTGGAGACTGGAAAAGTAGTCATGAAATTTTCAAAGACCATATGAACTATAAAGGATAAAGTTCATTGTATTTCAGTGCATAAATTTTCAATGGCTGTTGCAACATACCAGAAATAGTCCTAACAATCTGTAGGAAGAGGATACCGACAGTATCGGGAGTTTTTCATGCAAAGGAAGAACCGCTCGTAAGCAGATGCCATTTTACTCGCTGTAAACAGCGAAACTGCAAGCTGTTCACAGACCTTGCCTTTGTTCCACAACTTCTTCGCTCCGTCTCGCACTACCAACTCCAAGGCTTCAACAAATGACTCCACATTGGGTGAAAATGTGTAACCAAATTCCTCACTAACAACTACTGTCCCGACAATGCTTGGATAGTTGGGCGTCAAAACCGGCTTTCCACAATGCATTGCTTCAATCAGTGTCAGATCAAGTCCTTGAGGCCTCAATGTGGGGTTTACAAACACATCGAGTGCATTATAGAACTCAGATAGCTCGGAAGGATCCAATGCCCCTAAAACCTTCACAGTAGAGCCCAATTCAGCATATCTTCTTTCCCAAGGACCTGATCCTGCAACAAGCAGAAACACGCCAGGATGGCGCCTTGTGAAGGACGAAAAGGCCTCGTAGAGAAGCGGATGTCCCTTGTCGCGGACCAACCGGCCTGCCACTCCCATAACAATGCTTGCATTTCCTGGGACCCCATGCCTCTGCCTGAACCGGGCCCCAGCTATTGGATCATGCGTGAACTTCGTTTCGTCGACCCCATTAAGAATTACATGCACTTTCCTCTGCGGAAGTTGGTAGATCTTGACCAGAACATCCGCGGCATTGTTGCTTATACATATGTGCTGTGTATAGCTTGGGAAGAATCTTATCTCGTCCAAGAGCCTTGGCATCGCCTCCTGGAGTTCAGTCATGGGCCCTGGCAGAAGGCTGTCCGGGTTGGACAGAAGTTCTTGAAACAACTTTGAGTGCATGATCTCATACCATATCCCGTGCCAAGTCACGGCCACGTTTGCTACCATTTTCGCACGCCAGTGCGGAAGGGAGACACTCTCAGTGTGAAGATAATCAAACGGTCCATTCGCATTCACTTGATTGAATATCTCAAACGCCAAAGAACAGTTGACAGAACCGTGATCGTTGGCCGCAAAGTGGACATGGAGATTCCCTTGGTGGATATCGTGATGCGATTTTCTATCAGAAGGGACGGTGAATATGTGGATCTCGTGACCTCTAGCAGCTAGAGCACGGTATAAAGTCTCGGCGTGTCGCTCCATGCCACCGGGGGCAGCATCAACTGGCCATGTCTTGAGAAGACCGCAAGCTTAAGCTTCTCAAAGGCCGGTCCAAAACAAAGGCGGTTCCAGGGGAATCTGGCATCTCTGAGGTCTCCTTTAAAGTGGGCATGGTCGGTACCGAAGAGCGGCTCTGGACCATACCTAAAAGGCACCAAGAAGAGAAACAAGGAGGCGAAGATAAGAGCTACTGCAGAGTATCTGAAGCAGAGCAGCTTAGATGAAGATGAGTTTCTGTAGGACTGATGTTTCAAGCCCATTCCTAGAATCCAAGAAGAAAGCGATATCTGCTGTTCAGATTGATGAAACGGCCTTAACTCGCAATCTATCTGAGATCAATTCCTTTTCGGCCATCTATACCGGATCTCCTCGAGCTTGCCAAACATTTAAGGAACTGCACATGGTGGCAGGGGGATTTTGTCAACTCTTATACATACTTTGACGTTTGAACCTTCTCGGTTGTAATATATAATTTATATATTCTATAGAATAAGTGAAAGTTTGGATCCTAGAATTTTTTATCGGCCATACATCTAGAAAACGAAGTCGAGACAAAAGGAGAGCGAGGACCCAGGACTACAAAGGAATTATAATTAATGTTTTTTCATTAGCTTAGTTGATCCAAGCTACAAGAACTTGGTCACATCCCGAGAAAGCTCATAAAAATCTTTGAATAAGGTTTTTCAATATCGACTTTGGTTGATGCTACCGCTAAGGTTTATCTGAACTTTGAGAATTGACATGCCCATTTGATCCTTTCTGCGGTATCTTACAAAACTCACCTTAATTTACCACCGTTTTTCTATCTAAGCTAACACAGAGCATATCACCTTTTCGTCCGTAAACTTCAATTGAGTTGGTGAACTAGGCCCACGCCGTCACTGAAAAATGTAAGCCATACGTGGAACTTCACTAGAGCCCTATCGAAGTGCATGTCCATATCATACACTGAGCATCCCTGTATCAATTTTGCATCCTCGACATTCAGGAGTTTCTACGATGTGAATAAGCTCCCAAAGCCCCGGCAAATGAATGAAATTGCAAAGATAATGACTATGCCAGCAATTCAAAGGTCCTCAATCAATGAAAGAGCTCAATGTTGATTCCCCTCCTTGTGTGAGATCAATAATTATTAAAGATGTTCATATGAAACCTACTCCTCAAGTACAGCCTATGCCATCGGCCACAAAAACGAATACAACACCGACAAATGATGCAAAATTTCTGTCTTGCTTCCAAACAAAATGGGGAGATCAGCCTTTTGTTCCCCGATTGTTACTGATTGGCAAACTTGATACCCTTCTCTATCGAAGCTTTGAGCTCCGGAATCAGTATTTCCAGCCCTTGCTTCTCATAGTCAGACATGGGACCCAACTCCAAAACTTCCTCCACGCCATTCTTTCCGAGTTTCACCTACAGAGAAGACAAAATAGTCAACTTACTGCGCATGCTTGAAATGAAAGTTAGAATGATCAGCTAAAAGTGATAAGGTTCCGAAACGGGAAAGAATATATGCATACATATGAATATATTGTACTTGCACTAGCCTAGCCTAGCAGACTTTAGGGCGCAATACAGAGCATATTAGTGCTTAAAAATGAAGCTCCATCAACATTAAGTTTCAGTAGGCATATCTTGAATACTGTCCTTATGAGAATTCAAGGCTACAAATCATTACACACTAACCAACCTAGACCAAGTTTCAATACCTGGCCTTTTCCATTTAGTCCTGTTGAGATAATCTCTGCAATTGTGTTTTTTTTTTTAAATACAAACAGGTTTGACTTTCTCCTTTGCATAGTAGGATAGAGATGACAAACCAGACCATCCCAAGCCCCTAATCATATTCTTAATAAAGCTTAAAACCAAGTAAAAGTCCCCTCAGACATAAAAATACTTGTAAGAATTTCAGAGTATCTCAATCACCTTCGAAGCAAAGAAAGGAAGTTCAGTGATGCTAGACTGCACAAAGGAACATTCCACCACATCGGGGACACCATTTAGGCCCTTCAGGCAAGCATCTGCAAATAATGCTCCAGCATACCTGCAAAAGATGAAGATGCAAATTGAATCCACCGAAATGAATTGTAAGACTGCACCGAAGTTAAAAATCAAAATACGGGATACAGAATCTTGTTGATTTTGTCAAATAAATAATAGACCAGGTGGCAGTGGACCCACCAGCCAAAACATCAGCATCTGTGCAGATGAACATGAAGAGAGAGAGAGAGAGAGATCCTTCATCTCATTGTTAGAGTTGATGGAACCCCTCATCTAAGTTTTTGCAGTAAAATTCTAGAGTAAGCACAAAAATGACCCAGATATTCAGACAATATATCTCATGGCCTCATTCAACACTTACGCCATGGACAATGTTGCAGATCCCTTTCCAGCCTTTGCTTCCACGACTTCCGTCCCTCCATCTTGTGTACGCTTGGTAAGCGCCGTGATATCTTCATCGGCCAAATTGGCCTTGGGCACGGCCTATAAAGTCAGAAATAGTAATCAAATCACCTATGTATACACTTAAAGTGTTGCAGAACAAATATCTATCTTATATTTCAAAATGAATGAAAAAAAGGAGGGAAAAGCAAGTACTTGAGAAAACAGAGGGAGGATTGTAATGCCCGCATGACCGCCAATAACAGGCACATTTACCTCTGCGAGGAATATGACAAAGAAAGATTAACTGAGCAACTTAAAGAAGATAAATCAATAAGTTTATCCTTTTTGAAAATTAAGAGAAAAACCAATCAAACATAGCAACCAAAAATACACGTGACTTCTGAAAGCTCTACGATTGTACCTTCAACAGGGACTTTAGCCTTCCCAGCATAGAAAGTTTTGGCCCTAACAACATCAAGGGTTGTCACTCCAAAAAGCTTCTTCTCATTATAGGTCCCTGCCTTCTTAAAGACCTCAGCAGCAATTGGCACTGTTGAGTTCACAGGGTTGCTAATCATGTTCACAAGTGCCTGATCACAGGAACACAGTCTCCAATAAACATACGGTACAGAGAATTCCCAATGATACTTAACTATATAGCAAAAGTGACACTGCTTTACAGCATCCTGATAGGTCAAAGGACACTTCAGACACAAAGCACATACACTACGTGAATTAAGTAAAATACCAATGATTCTATGATATTGGTGACCAAATTAGAATGACCAATGACAAACAAAAGAGGAAAAGATATATCGTCAGATATACTTACATTGCCATAAAATATATAGAGGAGATCAGAAAATCAAATTGCTTAGACTCTTATCGGTGGAACATAGAATACTCACATTTGGGCAGTACTTGGCGATTGCAGTACACAAGGACTTGACAATGCCAGCATTAATGTTAAAGAGATCGTCGCGGGTCATCCCAGGCTTCCTTGGCACACCAGCCGGAATGATGACAACATCCGATCCCTCCAAAGCTTGCCCGAGCTGCTCCTCACCCACGTATCCAGCAACCTATGATGATTGAGCAAAACAATATAAGCTGAAGTCGCCGCATCATACCGCAAAGTCATATCGAAACGAGGAGTTCAAACGGAGCTATCCCAATAGCTCTGTCTGCCTAAAAAATAGCTATATCACAGATATCAGAAGTCCAAAATGGATAATTAATCATGGATTATCCATCATGCAGCCAAATCCAACTAACAGGAGACACGCTTCACCGAAGCAGTTCATACCATGTGGATGCGAAGCACATAAATATGATTCCTGAACATGACGGTACGCGTTGACCGTCCAATTCTATAGAAATGGTTATCATCATGAACTAATCAACCAGTCGAGGCAAACACAGAGGAGGCACGGGACTAAATTCGCCAAAAAGTGTTTGTCTTGGGGGGGGGGAGGATGGGGGATATGCAATAAAGGACATATAGTCTAGCAAGCAGTTGCTAATCGCATACAGAAGCCCAAATAAATATGTGCAGAGAATCCGATTCTCAACCGGAATATAAGACTGATCGAAAGAGGGAGAGAGAAAGAGAGAGAGAGTGAAGAGACCTCAGATCTGGTGTTGATGTGGCCAACATCGGCGGCGACGCCGGGAGTGCCGGCGATATCGTAGAGGGCGAGCTGGGAGACGAGAGGGTTGAGCTTCATGAGAAGAGCGAGGGGCTGGCCGATCCCGCCGGCGGCGCCGAGCACGGCCACCTTCCGCTCCGGCACCGACTCCGAGCCGTATGCCCGGCGGGGGATGTGCGGCCGCGGGGCGGCGGAGGACGACCGCGATCGGATCAACCTCAACATTGAAGCCCTCATCTCGACGAAGGATGGAGAGAGGGAGAGGGAGAGAGAGAGAGAGAGAGAGCGACAGGGTTTTAGAAATGCCGGAGGGAGAGGTCGAAAAGCCAGGACGTGGCGGAGGCCTAGCTTTATATATATATATATGGAACTTGGCAGTGGAAAAAGATTAATAATTTTCGCGTAAAGTACAAATTAAAAGTGATATTTGTCACGTTAATTAGCGAAAAGATCGCGAGGGAGACGAAAGCTCCGCGCTGACGATTTTCGCCATTGCCGTCTCTCATTAACACATCATTATTATTTGAGGTGAAAAAGCGAATTGAATTTGAACATGCGACAAGGAAGAGCGGACGTGCCCAAATTACCTTTCATTTTCACTTCACAAATTTGACTGATGTCATAGGAACCCAAAAATAATATTATAAAAACGGTCCACTTGAGAAAACAGATTATTGCCTAATTACAGTTTAATGCCGCTTTTGCTCCCTTCTGTTTAGAAGTTCCTATCACTCCAGTTCATTTCGCTTCTCCACCCGAAATCTTAAATGGGGTTAAGGGAAATATGATTCGACTTGTTGATAAAAATCACTCCTTCGAATGGTATACGTCATTATATTATTGACTGGCGCTCTTCTTACCATCATTTTCCTTCTTTGATGAGTTTTTAATTCGTATGTCCTGATCCTTTTTTTCTTTGGTCATATGTGATAATTAATTAAATTTGTTTAAGTCTAACATTATCTTGTCCAAATACCACTTCCGATCGTATTATCTTGTCCAAATACCACTTCCGATCATAGACTTTTCCACATTAAGCAAAACTCAAATTGCGGAAGGAGCAAAATTTTAAAGAAAAAGAAGTTGAAAAGAAAAAATAAAAGCAGAAGTTAATCTAAATATTTAAAGATTACACAAATTAATAAAATCCAGAAGAATGGAGGTACGGAAGAAAGATACATTGTTTTCTTTACTAGTAGAAAAGGTCCAATTCAACAAAATGAAAATGCTAATATGACGAGAGCAGGTCCAAAATGCTATTGGCCTACGAGTTGGGGCATGACAAGTCGCCGCGGGCAATTGCCTATGTGTTCGAAAGGGGTCATTCATGTGCCCAAACTCTGTGGCCGTGGTGAAAAATTAAAGGATTAATTCCAAAAAAAACCTCAACTTTAGATCTAATTCAAATTTTGCTACAAACTTTTCTTGGTCTAGTCCTTAACTTCCACATTAGTACCAAATCCACCACGCATCCAAAAATTATCACTAATTTCTTTAAAATTATTTACATCGAGGAGAGTTAGATTGAAATCCATGTCTCCATCTCCATCGAAACCTGTCTCCATCTAACGCCCTCACCTGCCTTCGGATGTCAATAATTTTGAAAAAGCTAAGGACCTTTTTTGGATGCGTGAGTATATAAGGGACTAGAGAGAAATTCTGAATAAATAAAAAACATTGAGATAAAATTAAAATCGGACATAAATTTGAAAACTATTCAAGGGATTAGCCCGCAATTTAATAAATGTCAACAACTGTCATTCCGAACCAAATGAGTTAGCGACGAGAGTCACTCGTGAAGATGTCCTATGCATCGATTGAACCGTCCGTCGCCTCTCTTCAGTCCACGAAGTCTGCTCAGAACCTTAACAGACAGCAATCGATACAGCCGCCATCCGTCAGTTCTAACCTATCGTCCAATTTCTGCCTCCCCGCCAAACAAAATCCAAGAATATTCCGCCCTCCCATCGCGGCATATTCCAACCTCACGACTTGTCTAATCATCGTAAATGGCAATACGATAATTAAACTTAATGTCAATGGCCAGGAACGAGTAGGCCGTTTTCCCCATTTCTTAGGTTTCTAAACTCACTCGGAAACAGCGAGAATAAGAAAAAAATAGATTGAACCCTTTTCCGAGCATTGCCGATAAAACCCATACCATTTGTTAAAAGTAACTGGTTGAAGCAGTAAATTCTAGTAGGTTAAGTTTGCACAAGTAAACGTCCATTGCCAATAGATAACGAGTCGGTCATCGATTCCAAGGGAAATCCACACATGTAAGGAGATTGCCGATCCCATCATGCAGGTCGCACATAACGACACGCCTTTACATTAGTCATTATGCACAAGAGGATACATCGCTCAACAATACATTTGAAAATTTCCCTAGATAAATGTACCCAGAGACACGATAAAATTATTTCCTAGAAAAATCTCTCTCTCTCTCTCTCTCTCTCTCTCTCTCATATGTTGCATCAGCCTCCCGCTACAAATCCTGTCACATCATGCCCTCCAAAAAAGGATAAAGGCACAAACCAAAACCCGAAAATTTGTCACAAGCCAAAACTGTTAGCAAATTAATGTAGCAATGGACATTCTACAACCCAGTTCCTATACCACTACTTGGCAAACATGCTACAGAAGAATCAAATTTCCTACACAAACTGTACAAGAACATGGCAAGATCATGACATTTAAACGGAATTATTCAGCAATAGGGATTTGCCGTATACCCTTGGCAAAGGTAGTTCCTTCAAATCAAGTCAAAACTAAAAGCACTTCCCTCAATATATCCTATCCTTCGGAACTCAATGACTCCAGAACAGCCTATCCTAGCAAATAAATAAAAGAGAAGATTCATGGACAAATGGATTACCCAAACCCAATGACAAGAACCTACGTTTAGTTGACTTTTTTATGTGAAGCACCAAGCCGAGGTGCTGCAGGACAGGGAATAGGTGCTGGATACAGGCACCTTGCAAAAGAAATGCTGAAAGGACACACAAGGGTTTGATAAGCAGGATTGCTCAGACAACTAAAACTGCCTAACCGGATCCAAACTTAAGGTAGTCTCGAGTATAGATTTAAAAAGAAAAAACTGGATGAGTCCGAATAAATGAGCAGAATAACCAACCTAACACGAACACAGAATGACCTAGTTAGTACAAAAGCTAACAGAGGAGAAAGCAGCCCCATTCTAGCAGGCACCTAGAGATCATCATGAATGTAAGGTTGTCAACCCCACATCCATATTCAGATAATAAAGCAATAGCAGTGGATGTCAGAGAGTGTTAAAAGACTAAGTCCCTTTTCCAAACTTAAGTACCATGCCAAACATTGGCCATAGAAGGATCACAACTCACACTATTTGACAAGCGAGAATTCTAAGTTACAATGTGAGCCAGCAAGTAATAACTGCAAGGTACCACAACCACAAGGTAGGCTGGGCCACAATATATTTTACCAGCAGCAGTCTAAAGCAAATCAACAATCAATGAACGCATCCAGCAACTAGGCATTCTCATAGTTTCGTCAAGAATCACACTTGCAAAACTGTACTGGGAAGCATTGTGAAGAACATTATACAAGAGGTTCACGGATACACCATCCACAAGTCCAAGAACAACAGTACACATAGACAATGACTAGCCCGGCCAAAAGCATTAAACAGCAAGATTAAGGTGCATTTTTTATAATCAAATGTTGCTGATCTCCCATTCACACCGATTTTGGACCCGAAACTTTAAAGCTATTCTTTTTTTTTTTAGGTCAATTTTCTCTCTCTTTTCTTTTCCATGTGTACATGTGTGTACGTCTTTTTGGGCGAGGTTAAAACCAAATTTTTAAGTGCATACAAAAATTATTCACACTTTCTCTTCAAAAACAGATATTTATTGGTGGTCCCCCTCCCCTCAATCCCCAAATGCTCGACATAGGTAGGCGATGCTTCTGAGCATGCAAAATATTATTTTTAGAGAAGTGTATAAGGGCAATGAAGACATATAAATGATCACTTGTTCTAAAATACAAGTAATGTGAGACCTCCATGAATCAGTCTCCAACTTAAGACAGTAGATAGAAGGATCCATGATGGCTTTCTATCCACATGCAACAGAAATGATAGCTAACATAGTCACTATGCCCAACAGTGATAGAAGCATTATATCTTTTCGCAAATATGCGAAATCATTGTAAAGCACCAAAAAGAGGGAGCCAATACAAGGGTGCCATAACAGCCGTCAAAAGTTTCAGAACTAGCATTGGAAAGGCAAATAGATGCTATCAGCACCAGAAACAACCCTCCACACTGCAAGATCCCAAAGCATAAATACCAACCTCACTAAGTAAACTAACCATAACTAAAATTAACTTCAACCAGGACAACCACAATTATCCACAGCATAAAGGAGCAGATGAAGCAAGCGGCTGCTAAAGCACAGGTAATCACTCATCAACCAGAGAATATACTGTCCTCATTTACGCAATCACCAGAATGATTAAAGCATCTGCGTCCAACAAGCTGTTATACACCTGAATCAAACATCCAGTCACGTGTCACATCATTCAACAGAATCAAACACAAATTTCTTCATGCAAACACATAAAGCTAAAGAAAAAATGCTTCAACGTCAATGCCAACAGTAAAAGATATAATGGCGAGGCAGTTGTCCCAGAAAAAGTTTGCAAAGAGAAGAAGATTGGTATTTTTACATAAAATTCAGGTAAAGTGATATATATAAATTTTTTACAGTGACAATGAAACAGGCTGATTAACTAAAGAGAACAGATGCTAGCAACACAAGTCTTAGAATAGAACCGAACATACGACAACAACGACACTGGCACCGCAAGTGATTAACCTTATCCTCTTATCCTGCTAGCTGGGATTGTAATCTTTAATGCCATTGTTCTCTGTTCTATTAGATATCAAGTCTTTTGGAAGATCAAAGTGCTCCAGATCTTTCCAAAATTCTTCTAAAAAGACATTGTTAACACAATAACAATTGCAAAGTCAAGCATGAAGCAATTCAAGATGCTTTAAAGGTTATATGTTCTACTTTTAAAAATTTCAAAGAGTGCACGTGTAAAAACAACAAACTACCAACAAGTATGCATCCACTCAATCAATCTAAGTAAATTAACAAAGGCCGCTGGCATGAAAATAAAAAAGGACCCACAAAGAGAAGCAATTAGTTACTCTGGACATGCAAAGCACATCTGCCTACTGAAATGCTCACAACAAAACAGAAAAGTATAAAACACCAAATATTTTCTCTGGAGTTATCTTGACAGCAAACTTTCTAATTTGACAGCTTCATCATAGATTGAGAAAATTTATTTTCATAATTCAGAACACTTTAACATTAATGCATGTCATTTGACTTCATCTAATGCATTAAAGCCCATAAGTCCAGTCAAACTTGAAATGGAACAAATTCAATGAAGCAAAAGCCTACTGAAGCAATAGCGAGGAAAATCTGTACAAGAGGCAGAAGCAGCGGCACTTGCATGAGTTGAATAAGGCTTACTATATCGGATGAAATAAAATATGGCTAATGACGAGTCCTCTGTTGTAAATGAGCATTCAGATCACATAACCAAATTAAAATAGTCCCAGAACCTCATATTTATTCTCTCTTTTTATTTATTTTCTTTCCTGTGTGAAGAATCAATTGATGTATCCACTTCCTCTGTAACTGTTGGTTTAGTTGCCAGGCTATGCTTCTTTGGACCAAGAATTGGTCAAGGATTTGCCATAGGCCAAGCTGTAGATGGTATTATGGCAGCCAAAAGTGGAAGCCAGAGGGAAAATATGACATGGTACTTTTCATTGTGAATCATTTCAGAACTATATGAATGTTATATCCTACAATTAGGACACAAACCCCAGGGAAGGATGAATCCGAGGATGAGGAATTAGCATACCAACTGGGTTTTTGCTTTCAATTGTTAACTAAAACGAGCATCGATGAAAGATTGAAGTGCCTTATAAAAAATTACAGCACTTTAACATCATCCTTTAATCCAAACAAATGACAACTTTAGAGCTAGCAGAAAGCAAAGCATATTCAGCCCCCAAACATGCAGAAAGCTGCAACAGTTTGGAAAAGCATATCATGTAAGTCTTTATCACAAGCAAGATCCCAACTTGCAAAGAATAACCTTTTACAACATGCACGTTTACAATGTAATGACCCTACTGTAATGTCAATGAACAAATTGATAGTTTTGCTAGGTTGTCTAGCTAGGCAATAAGGTGTTGAACTCAGACTCAAAACCAAACATCCTCTACTTATTGCTGTAAATGAAAGAAGATAAAAGAGGCAAAGCAAACTAAACTTCCTTAGACACAAGAATTCATGCAATGGCTACAAGTCAACCCATCCTAGCTATCGGGCCAAATCCAGTCAAGCAACCCCTCCAAGATACACAATCACACACAGGAATTTGTCATCTAGCAAGATTATAGACTGAGAAATGATAACCTAATCATCCAGGCACTTGTGTAGAACTCAAATACTGTAAAAGCGTTTAAAAAATTGAAATTGGCATGGACATCATCCAACCATTTAGCAAGAAGAAATGCTACTGAAAGACAACCACCAAAAAAAAATGATAATAATAATAATAATAACAATTAAATACTTCAGCACCCGGTGACCAAAACTCATCCAACCATGAGCTACAACCACAAGCAATGACTGCCACAAGCACCTAAATGCAGATTGAGAACATGATAAACCAAACAATCAGAAAAATGCAGCTCACGTGAAACATCATGGAAACACAGTAAAACAATAATCAGCATGGACAGCATGAAGCAACTAACAACATTTAATGCAACTCAAAAACAAGCCAATCAAAAAATTGATCACTTTAACATCCTTTACCGATATTCTTGATAAATGCATCCCACCAAAAAAAAAAAAAAAAGATTAAGCATATGCACATCACAGACAGAGCAGTATTGAATAAATATAATTAACAGGGCACGCGCACAGAGGAAAATAAAGCAGGAGGCAGAAAAGAAAGCCCGAGTGAATCACGTTGCTAATTAATAAAACCATTTCATAACATCGTTGAGAGCACTAGCTTAAGAACTCATCAAAAGGGATCCACAAACAAGTTAAAAAAGGGGGAAAAAAAGTAACCAGCCCCCACCACATAAAGAAGTCAAGCAATCATATCTAACCAGGTATAAGATGACATACCAATTTGGATAAGGAAAATGGACAACTAGATGCATCAATACTTGTGAATGAAATTACCTCAGTAATAGGAAGGCACGTTTGGATACATTCCTCCTGGTGGAACCCTCGGCGCTGGAGAAGTCCCTGTCGGCTGATGCTGCTGGCTCGGGTATGCTGATGCAGACGATAAGCCATATTGTCCACTTTCTGGATACCCTCCGGAAGGCCTGTACAAAGATGAGCCGCCAGCGGTGCCTAATCCACTGCTTGTGCCACCAACACCACCACCTGCACCACCAAGACCAGTCCCAACAGCACCTAAAGCACCGCCTGCACCGCCATATCCAGTTGCTCCCGGTCCCCCATAACCACCATATGAAGCTACCATCCCACTGCCGTAGCCGCCAGCACCACCTAAATTGGGAGGCACCTGACTGCCCACGGCTGACATCCCAGGCCCGCCGGAACTCAAATGAGCCAATCCCGGCTGACCCTGGAACCCACCATAGGACCCCATTCCCCCAGGTCCACCATATTGCCCCGGAGCCGACCCTGGCATCGAACCTGGGCCACTCATCCCCACTGCATCAGCGTGGCCATTACCAGGTCCAACATTACCCGCTGGACCCGGCTTCCTCTTCCCATCAATTGCAAGCTTGCAATTCAATGGCCTTCCGTCGATGTTCTTCACTGGCTCAGCCAGAGCCGCCTGAGCTCCCTCGGCCGTCTTATAAACAAACAGAGCAAACCCTCTCGATTTCCCAGTCTGCTTATCGAACCCTAGTGGCCCTTCCTCGATTTCACCGTACATCAGGAAGTGAGATAACAGCTTATCCGCAGGCATGTCGATCGGCACGTTCGCCACGTAGATCTTCCGGTCCGAGACATCGGCCGAATTGCCCGTGCTGGCGCCCGAATTACCGGCCGCCGCGAGCTGCGTGACCGTGACGCGGCCCTCGATCCTCTTGCTGGGCTCGCGCAGGGCGAGCAGAGCGCCGTCCACGTGCTTGAAAGTGACGAAGCCGTAGCCCTTGCTCTTCCCCGTGACCTTGTCGAGGATGACGACGGCCTCCTCGAGCTCGCCGTAGGTGGAGAAGAGGGAGCGGAGGCTGTCGTTGGTGGTGTCCCAGCCGAGGCCGCGGATGAAGAGCTTGCGGCGGGTGGGGTCGGCGTCGGCGGCGGAGCGGGCGGCGGCGCGGACGTCGGGGTGGCGGAGCAGGGCGTCCTGGAGGAGGTCGAGGAGCTGGTCCTTGGAGAAGCTCTCGAGCATCCGGCGGCCCTCGTCGCGGGTGAGGGCGAGGCCGGCATCGGAGGAGTCCGGCGGCGCCACGCCGTTGTCGTCCATCTTCCGCTTCTTCGCGAGATCCATGGCAGCGTTCTGCTGATAGAAGATGGGAGGTAGAGAGAGAGAGAGAGAATCGGAGATGCTCGAAGTTCGAGTTTTGCCGTAATGGGTGGACGTCAACAAGTTTCAGGGAGGCCTTTCTGGGAAAGCCTCGCGCTGGTTTCCGTGAATTACAATTCGGCCCCAAAATTTTGGCAAATGTTGTAAACTTGCTCCCTGACTTTTCAATTTATGCAATGTTTCCCCCGAAGTCTTGAAGTCAATCGCAGGTAACGTCCCTCTTAGCGTTAATTCCGGTCGTGTGCTTGTCACGTGACTATTTAGCTCCTTCTACGGAGAATGGATCTGTGCAGCGATGAAGGTGAATTGTATTTTTTAACCCCTGGGTCTTGGCGTGTGTTGCAATTTTCTTATATAGTCTTGAAATCGATTGAAATGTCTTCCCTACGGTTTTCATAAAACGCCCCTACGCTTTCACTAAGTTTTCGTGTGTAAATCATATTTTTCAATTAATCCATCAAATAACCACTGGGGGTTCGCCCCAGTGGCCACTCTTCCAACTTGGAAGGAGGAGGTGGGAGGTTCAAATCCCCACCTTTTCAGAGGAGATTGGGGTGTGGACGATTTCATTTCAAGAGTGGGTTTTGACTCCCACGCCCTGCAAAGAGGTAGGGCAAAAGTCTGAGAGTGAGTGTTAATCTAGGATTAGAATAGGACCGACCAAAAAAAAAAAAAATTAATCCGTCAAATAACCACATTATATTTTCCATTTTGATTATCACCTCAAGTTCCATCCAAAATTTCAAAGTTATCGTGTAATTGACCAAAATTTATATACCATTTTCAAAAAATGACTTCTTAGGGCTTGCAATATAGGGTTAGACAATAAAGGAAATTTATTGCAAAAAAGAAAATCCAAACATGACATACAAGATACGATATGCACATTTCATTTATTGGTACAAACTAACGTGTTTATTATGCTTTTATGCTAATGTCACTATATAAATAACATAACACAAGTATCGAATACTGATTTGACATGATGATGTAGCTTTTATTACGGGAAAAGTACCAAAAAAGTCTTAAACTTATTACATTGATATCAATTCAGTCCTAAACTTTTCAATTGAACCAATTCAATCATAAACCTTTTAATATTGGTACAAATTCAGTTCATCCAACCAATTTTGGCTGGCCAGTGATAACATGGACGTCGATCGATAGTCGAACGCTAACATGACAATTTTTATGATTTTTTTTATATTTTTTCGAATTTTTTTATTAATTTGTTCTTTTATCTTTTCCTTTTCATTTTCTTTTATCCCTCCTCCCTCCTTGGACCATCCTTGCGGTGGCAACCATGAAGCCCTCGCGGACGTCGGCAAGGCTGAGCAAGGGCTGCGACCCTTACCAGCGGCTAGCGAGGGCTTAGTAGCCCTCGCTCAATGGTTGGCGAGCCTTCGGCCTAGAAGCCCTCGCCTCCACCCTGGTGATGGCCACTATGGCCTCACCAACCGCAAGTAGGCCACCTTCGCCAGCAACAAAGGCCAGCCTCGCCCAAATCCGGGAGAAGCCGCCTCACCGGCGGCCTTTGGAGAGGCCGAGCGAGGGCCGCGACCCTCACCAGAGGCTCACCGGCCACCGTCGAAACAGTTTAAGGAGGAAGAAAGGAGAAAAGAAAAAAAAAGAAAAGAAAAAGGAAAAAATTCAAAAAAATTGCCACGCCAGTGTTGGCCGGCCAAAATTGATCGGATGGATTGAATTAATATCCATATAAAAAGGTTTAAGACTAAATTGGTCCAATTAAAAGTTTAGAAATGAATTGATACTAATGCAATAGGTTTAGGGCTTTTTTGGTACTTTTTCCCTTTTATTATTATTTAAATTATCAAGTCATTCTAAAAATTTGCTACCATATAGTTATGAATCAAAATAAATGATTTATAATCAATATAGCCAATTAAATTCGAAAAGGAAATATTTAATCTTTTTTTTTTTTTTTTTTTTGGGGGGGGGGGGGGGAGGGGTATTCTGCTCCATGGCGAGACAACCCTTGCTTAGGAAGCTTAGGCTGATATGCGTGTAGATCAAATAAATAAAAATTGGTCAAGAAATGTCCGAGGTAGTTTTGAAATTCATTTCAATACTTTTTAGGGAAATATCAAAAATATTAAAAGTTAAGGGACAATTTGTTACATGTGCCGAAAAATATGGGGTTAAAATATAATAATTTGTTATTTAATGTGCCGCCACCAATTGTTCAAAAAAAAAAAAAGTACCCTTCCAGATCTAGTGTGGGCAAATAGGGCCCTTACCGCGACCCTAGCGAGGGTCACCGACTAAAACTGCCTCTCTTGTAGCCCCCGCTCTTAATTATATGCTTTGCTTTTTTAATTTTGGTATTCTTTTCAATTTCTAGATAATTTCAGTTCTTTAGTTTTACTTATTTTCTGGTTTTTTCTTTTAATGTTACGTTAAAACAACGTCATTTAAGTTCAAGGATGTAAGAAAATGATTTGAAAAGCCATGTATGATAAAATAATAAAAAATAAAACATTTACATGGCATTTTTCTTCCACTTAAAAATGAAGGAATCAAAGGAAGGGTTAAGGGTATGAAGAGGATAAGTTTTATGATTTAAATGTACCGAACGAAAGTTTTAGTATTAAAGTTAATGGAGTTGATTGGATTCATGATTAATTAGACTTAATGTATTAGCCTTACTTATTAAGCTAGCTAATTAATGATTTCGAAAGTTGTACATTGCTATGTTTCATTACGCCAGACTCCTATCTAAACTCATATTTTACGCTTCTCTGGTAAGTCACAAAAATTAGAGGCATTAAAAAATACCCTGTCAGTAAATTAGCATGTTTTCTTTTTCCAATAAATTCATTTTTTCAAGCTAATCTACTTTTTAAATCGTCGATACTAAAAATAAATAGGAGATATATATATGTGTGTGTGTGTGTGTGTCCATATATTTAATTAATCTAGAAAACATAAACACTGAAGATAAGAAGAGTATATATCTACACGTTAAAACCTTGTGAAGACCTAAACAAAACCAAACGGCATACTGGCTTTAAAATTAAAAGAGCTAGGAGCAGGCCTCTAGAAAGTATAGAAACATGCAAAAACAATGGTTTTTTTCATGTCGGAAATGGGCTCGACCGCCCTCGGCTTGTGCGGCATTAGATTTATATTTTTTTCAAGAATTCGAACTTGGGATCTTGGAGACAAAAATGGGAGTCACTTGTCCAAGTGAAGCAATTTTTCATAAATTTTTAGCTCTTGAATTTTATCTTTTCAAATTTAGGACCTCATGCAATTTGGCTTTTCTTTAATATAAAATAATCGACACTTTTTCAAAATGCATAAATCCATTCTTACCTCCTAAAATTCAAGTAATACTTGAAGTTTTGGCGAGAAAACAATGAAAAAAAGGCTTGTCCGCCATCAGAACCGGTTGAACTTGGAAATTGGTGAGACCTGACTAAGGACGAATCGTTCGTGGAATCCTTTCCTTGTGCACAGACCTGAGCAGCAGGAACCACTCGCAGTCGCATGCACAGGCTATCAAAACAATTGTATCACGGTCTGCATAGGACTGAAATTCATGGTCATGGTCACAGACAGACTCGCATGGCAAGAATCTGCAACCGGAGCGAGGCTGCCAGAAATCAGTGTTCTAATTCACCGGTAGTCAACAAGCTGGATATGCTACTATCAAACGCAGTACTTGAGAGCTCCAGCATCACGGGAACTTCACTTTCCTAACCTTGGAATGTTCACACTTCGATTGTATACCATGACATTAAAAGCTCAAGAGGTTGATCAACAAAAAGATTCAGTACTAGGAACGACATTTAGGAAAGATGATTGTTCGATTCCACTCAATAATACATAGTCGAGAAGGATCAAGCTCAACCTACATCGGGGGGCGGGGGGCGGCAGGGCGGGCACAAAATGGAGCAGACTGCGATGTAGCTGCAGCATCGATTCAATTATAAAAGACAAACCCATGGTCTTAGAAAACCGCAACCAGACCAGAGAGAGGGATGCTCTTTCGCTTTATGCTTCAACCGCTTCCAATATCATCATGACGAGGACTTGTCGTGCTAAATAAAACCATGCTCCGTCCCACCATTTTATCATCAGATGTGTCCAGTGAAGGCCAAACGTGCTTCTTGAATTTCATCCTATATCATGCTAAATGTACCGCAAAACTCTTCAAGACTACACTGGAGGGTGCTCTGTCAACTTTGACTGAAAACATCAAGCACACTGAACCATGCGACTGATGCGACTGATACTTAACCACCCGACGGGACCGATGCAAAGCTTGTGAATCATAAAAGAGCCACAAGTGATCTGAGTCAATGCACTGCATGTCATATCGGTCATTCATAATGGTTTGACCATTGACAGTGATAGAGTAATTCTGGTCTATGGTGTCATGCATCATCCCGCGTTCTTGGGTGTGACTTTCCTCCAATCCGATGACAACACAAAGCACTGAGGACTTGCATTTTAAATACCTATCCAATGGCACTTGGAAACATATTGTACCCTCCGAACTTCGATGACTAAACCACTCAGGAATTTCACTTCCCGGAAAATTTATGGTAACCGAGGTCTTCCTCAAGTCCTGCAAACCAATTCTAATCTATAAATGCACCATTCTCACTTCATGTGTGCATATGAGAGAGAGAGAGAGAGAGAGGGGGGAGGGAGAGTACCTCAGCTGATGGTCGATCAGCAAAACAAGTCATGTTATGGCAATTAGAGAAGTCGACCAGTTCAAGGAGTGGTAACTTCTTCATGTCAGATACAGACACTCTTGACAACCGCAAAAACTTTCTCAGTGACTTGCATCCACTTACAGACAGTCGCTTGATGTTTGGTGGCAACTGTGAAATTTCTTGAAGTTGTTCACAATGCTTTAAGCAAAGCCAGTCCAAGTGAAGGAGTCTACCAATGCTTGCAGGAAGGCTAACAAAAGGGTTCTCAGAAAGATCTAAGCCGCTCAATGTGGTGAAGCTTTGTGGAGCCAATAGGTTTTCTACGTCTCTTAATTTGCAATTTCTGAGAACAAGCTCTATGAAATTTGCAGACATCGAGAAAGAGCAGCAACAAGGCAAAAATGTAGAGTCTACCTCTTCAATGGGCTCAGGAAGTTTACCAAGTTTTGAGCAATTAATCAGACAAAGCCGGCGAAGGTAATATAACTTATACATGCTTGGTGGAAGACAAGTAAGGTTTTTGCATTCCTCCAAGAATATAAATTCAAGATTGACCAGATGGTCAATAGATGAAGGCAATTCCTCTATTCCGGACTTTTCTAGGCAAAGACTATGAAGACCAGTCATGTATTCACCGACATGAGGAAATGTTTTTAGCTTGGTACACCCACTTAGGATGAAGGTTTGAAGAGATTTTAGTTTGATGATGGAAGGAAAACTGCAGAGGTTAGAGCAAGAATGTAGGTCCAAGGTGACGAGCTTAGGAAGAAATCCAACTGACTCATGAACTTTAGTTAGGGCACTACAACCACTAAGAATCAATGTTTCAAGATTTTTATAGTTGAAAAATCAGGGATTTCAATTAATTGTCCACAATCTGCAAATTTGATGGATCTCAGATGCTTGAAATTCTGCCAAAAAAGGAGAAAAGTGAGTGCTTGACATTGCTTGATTGATAGCAAAAGGAAAAGAATCATTATGTAAAAGCAAAGGCTAATTGCACCTGGAATCCTCGCAGCCATTTGAAGCTGCTGCCCCTCATATTAATTTCTCTAAGTTTCTTCAGGCCAAAATTAAATTCAAGTGATGAAAAAGAACATCCAGGCAACTCAATCCACCTTAGCCCAGAAGGAAGACAGAGAGGAGCACCAGAAAAGTGTGCGCCACGAATTACAAGCAATCTAAGACTCGTCATATTTGCAAAGGCGTTGTCACCCAAGTGCACCTCTTCAGGTTCATGTAGATCCATAACTATGCCTTCAACTGCACTTGTCCCCTGAAAAGCAAAGTTAAATTCACTGAATCATCGAACTTTTGACGCCGACTAATAAAAAAAATCACTTTTTAGGTAACATGGCCTGTACTATTCCCAAGAATAAAAGTGGAACCATCGATTTCACAAAAAAATAAACGTTTTACGTTATGGCGTGTATAGGAACCTACCAAGCTGTTACTCAGAACATAAAGCACGTCATTTTTTGACCACAACCTACTGCGTTGTCCAGGCTCCCTAATAGACTCTTGGCGAACGATTTCCCATCCCATCAGCTGAAGCAAGTCATGCATGTGCATCACACCATGCTCAATAGTTACAAGTGACCTCTCTATGAGAATCTGTATCCCAATTACCGAATTGAACTCACACGCATCTAAAAATTCCTTGATGTAGTCTGTACTCTTCCCCCTTAAGAAACAAGCAATGTCGAGGAAAATGGCCTTCTCCTGTTCCTCTAATCCATCAAAACTAATTTTGAGTACGTTGTGTATCTCTTCATGGGGAATTCTTTTCAATTTATCCAGTGTGCTCTTCCATTCAGATATGCTTCTATGTCGCAAAAAGGAACCTAATACTATGAGGGCCAAGGGAAGTCCCTTCGCATAATTTATCAACATATATGAGAGGTCCTCATAACCGATTGCAGGATGGATTCCCCTAAAAGCATTCCAACAGAAGAGCTGAAAAGCATCCTGATTATGTAAACAATCGATTTGTGTATCCAATCGACATCATGAGCTACTAACAAATGCTCATCTCTGGTTGTTATAATGATTCTACTTCCTGGACCAAACCAGTTGGGTCCACCCACTAGTTTGCTCAGTTGATCCAAGTGATCCACATCATCAACTATCACAAGAACCTTTTTTTGGCTAAGCCTATCCCTTACAGTGCTAATTCCTTGATCGACATTGTCAATCTTCAAGTTGACATCCCTCAATGTTTGATGAAGAAGAGCTTCTTGTAATCGAGTTAGGCCCCCATGCTTGGAATTCTCTCGAACATTGGCAAGGAAGCAGCTGCCTTCAAACTGATCAGCAATACAGTTATAGACAGCTTTAGCCACAGTTGTCTTACCTACTCCACCTATCCCACGAAGCCCCACGACACGGTTCCCCACTAACTTTGAATTAATCAGATCGACATGAGGCTGCAAACGAACTGGGAAGTCAGCAACATGCAGAGATTTGCGACCTAGCTGGTGCAACACATCTTTCACGAGTGACTGAATGAATGTCGACTCACACCTGCCAAAACATCTAGATGAGTTGAATTTTGTAAAGGACTATATCATCCTACCACAGCAGATAATTGTCTGTCATTTCAATGCTGCTCAGTTATTCGTCGAAAATCTTTTGATGGTTAGAACGGGCACATATAGTAGTTTAAGCACGCTTCTTAATGAGACAAGCATGTCAAATATTCAGAAAGTAAACCGTAAAAATGGGAACAATAAAGTAAAGATGGGAAGAAGGCACGCGAAATATGTGCATAATCATGGCAGATTTTTAAAAGTCAGGATTGAGATTACTCATTCTCCTTCAATGTCCACCCGGAAAGGTCAGCAACGCTCGTCATCGCCTCCCTCCATTTCCTCACCAGCTCCACGTTCTCGCTGAATCTGCGCGCCTGCTTCTCAAACGCCGCGCCGAAGGGGCCTATCTGGTTCCGCACTTGCGAAGGCTCCACGTGGTAGAACACCGGCTCGATCACTTGCTTGTCCCGACGGTGACACTCGATGATCTTTGCAAGCTCGTTCAAGCACCAGGCGGAACTGGCATAGTTCTCCGAGAGCACGACGATGGAGATCCTGGACTCCTCGATGGCTCGCTCGAGAGCAGGGGAGATCTCGCCCCCCTTCCTGACGCCGTCGTCGTCGAAGAAGACATTGACTCCCTTCTGGCGCAGGGCGTGGCGGAGATGGCCGGTGAAAGTGTGGCGCGTGTCTTTGCCCCTGAAGCTGAGGAAGACGTCGTAGCTATAGCGCTTGGGGGTTGAATAACTGTGTCCATCGAAACCGGGAGCACTCGTGGCGAATAGGTGTTCAGGTTGCTCCGTGCAACCGACCGTGTTGAAGCTCGGTGAATGATGTTCCCCCCGATAAAAACTCTCGAGCATCCTGCGGCTCTTGTCGCGGGTGAGAGGGAGGTTGGGATCAGAGGAGTCCGACGACGCGAGGCCGTTGTCATCCATCTTTCGCTTCTTCGCGGGATCCATTGCAGTGTTCTATTGATAGAAGATGGGAGGTAGAGAGAGAGAGAGAGAGAGAGAGAGAGAAAGAGAGGATGGTCAGAGGAAGAGACAAGGATCTTTCTCGAAGAGGCCGTAGTGGACTTCACAGATGCAAGGGTTGAGGGATTTGGGCTTGTCCTTGGACCCGATGGTGCAGCAAATGACATTAATGGTGGAGAGATCACCAGAGGGAGAATCGGCAGGCGGTTTGGCCTTGGTTACACCATATAAACCTCATCAAGGTCTACATTCAATAATTCAATTTTTACTTCTATATGATTTAACTCCATATCAAAATAAGTTACTAATGTCATAATCACTCTGAAAAAGTATTTACAAAAGATTGGAGAAAAAGTTGCTTCATAATATACTCATTCTCTCTCGATGGATTATTTAACCACTAGTCTAGCTTAAATGTCTTAATATTTACTTTGAAGTCCCTTTTAGCTTTATACGTCCATTTGCAATCAAGAGGAATCAAAATCATCGAAGCTAGAAGTAGTAAATCTTCATGACCCAAACGAATAAGCTCTCAAGTACTGTTATGTTTCATAAACTGTATATTGTTTTTCATCTTATGCAACCACAAATTTGACTAAAGACAAGAAGCATCATTTACTAAGTCACTAAATCAACCACACAACCGATATTATAATCATGCTTTTGTAGATAAACTATACTGTCTGGTGGTATAGTTAATTGTCTCTGCCTGATGGATCTCATTTAGTGGTACTACTAAGTCACTAAATCAACCACACAACCAATATCGTAGTCACGCTTTCCTAGATAAACTATACAATCTAGTGATATATGGCCTATTTGTTTGTGTTCTTTTTTTATTCCCTAAAACACAATTTCTGTTATTTTGTTATGAGGAACAAAAAAAAAAAAAAAAACAGAAACTCTTTTGTTTCTGTTTTTGTTCCTGAGATTTGTTTATGTTACAGGAAACAAATTTGGAACAAAAACAAGAAATAACAAAAATTTATTTTTTGTTATCGAGAACACTTTTTGAAGAAATAAAAGAACAAAAACAAAAAACTCATTTCTTTCTTTTTTTTCCTTTTTCTTCTTCTTTTTTCTTTTTCTTTTTTCTTTGGCTAGCAACCTCGCCAAAGCATCGCCAACCCCCGGCGAGGCTCCGGTGAGCTCGCCGAACATCGCCCGCTGTGGCCGGCGATTGGCCAAAGAGAAAAAGAAAAAGAAAAATTAAAAATTATACAAGTTTATCGAACGTATTTCTGTTTTTTTTTATTCCAGGAACATAAATTTTATGCAATTACCAAACGCATTCTTATACAGTTACCAAACGCGTTATTCTGTTCAAAAATTGTTCCCCGAAGTATAAATAGTTTTTTCTATTTCTATTCCCTATAACAATTTTTGAACTGAAACGTTACCAAACGCACCCATAGTTAATCATCCTTGCTTGATGGATCTCTTGAGTGGTACTACTACAACCTCATCATGCACTCGAGGGGCTTGAGGAACATCAGGAACTACCTCAACGATGGGATCCTTGACTTTAGCAAGCTCAATATGTATTGTAAGAGGCTTCGGAGTTATTTGTATAGATAAAGAAAAAGACACAATGTTCCCTATCGTATCGTTGTCCTCAATAGTCTATGAGCAGTTATTTTTTCTAACCACATCAAACTATAGAAGTTTCCCCGCTTGTGATTCCATAATTCTTGTGCCTCTTTTGGGATATTAAAATCAATATCCTATCAAATGATTTGGGTAAAATATGAAGTAATATCAACTGGTTATGGAGTCCAACTTACTTTGAATAATATGACCTCAATTTGCAGAATATCCCCGATCCATAAAATTATTTAAGTTAAGTTTACGTCGAGCTCATAATACGAAAGAAGCCAATCGAACAATTTTGATAGGAACATGGTTAGAATATAAATAATTGTTTTCAAAATTTTACCCTACAGAATTTTAGGTAAATTGGTCCCACTAATCATACTCCTCATCATTTCTACAAGGGTGTGATTGTGCCTTTCGACCACACCAATTTGTTTAGGACTCTCGGTATAGTAAACTGAGCTAATATCTCAAAATTCTCCAAATATTTGGCAAATAACCTTTTCAACTATCTAACATCGCCATGTCTACCGTAATACAAATCAAATGTGACAATTTTTATAACTCTTCCTAATTGTTTCTCGATTTCAATCAAAAAAATCTTGAACTTATCAAGAGACTCAAATTTTTTTTAATCAATTATAAATCATTATATTGGGAATAGTTATCAATAAATGTGATGAAATAAAAATTTCCTTGATATTTTTTTATTAAATTTCGAATAGGGATGTGGTGCCTACTTAGCATCACACGAGCTGCATTAGCGTCATTTATGTTGTAAAAAAAATAAAATGCAAGCACATGTCCAGCAAACGTTTTCAACGGTATGATTAGCAATGGGGCTAGGTACATATTTCGGGTTAATTACACAATGTGCTTTCGAAAGATCTTTTTATCGGGGCTCCGATACCCGTAACCCGGAATCTGTCGTCGTATCCAAACGGTCGGGCTCATCCGATAAAATTGCCCTTTCCCGCTATACTCTCTTATCTGGGATCTCTCCGCGTGGCGGAGGAAGAGGCCGTTCTCAGCGCTCTCCTCGCCGAACTCGCATCAAATCAGCGTCGCCTGAGCTCTCTCCTCCGCTGCACAATGCCGCTTCTCCACTCGTAAGCCCTCTCTCTCTCTCTCTCTCTCTCTCTCTCTCTGCGCTGCCCCTCGTCTCCGTAGGATTTTGATTCGAGGAGAGTAGAGTTTGGAGTCGGAGCATAATCCGTCGCCATTCCGTCGAGCGAGCGTGGACACCTCTCTGCCGATCGAATTCGGGTGCTGAGTCGATCGAATTGAGTATCTCCTCGATGCGAGCGCGTGCAATCGCGGCGCACTCCGAGAACATCGAGCCGAGCCGCGTTTCGCTTGTCAAGCTCGCTTTAGCGGTCACGTTTTGCTTCATTTAAAGATCTCACGGTTTAATCCGGTGCTCGTCAGTGTTGGTTAGCGTCGCATTCGTAGCTGTGTTCGATTGATGGTTGTGCCGGCTTCGTCCGCAGCAGAATCATCTTTGATGGATGGGGCTTTGGGTTTTCTACGTCGAATTAATGCTACACGATGTGGTGCTTTGGTTTTATTTGCAAAAGTCTAAACTTTTTTCGCTTTTATCTGGTAATTTGATTCTGCTGTTTTAATGTGGCTTTGCAAAACCCACAGAAGATTGGCAGTCCCATGCCCGGCCCTCCACTGTGATCGGAACAATCTTCAGTGCCCACTCGTTGGGCATGTTACAGACATCAAATTCATGCGGTTCATCTGTCCAAAGCAGAGCTGTTCACCTTCGTTTGCGGTGATCTGTTCCACCACCGTACTTGACCCCCTTGGATCATCAAAGACGAGGGTTGATCCGGGAGAGACATATGGATTGCAGGAACGTGGCTGGTCAGAAGTCACGGCAGGTGCTCCTGATAATAACTGTGGGGAAGTAAAACTAAATGGCGAGATTGTCCCCTCAGGATGTGTTAATGACAAGAGCTATAAGGAACGTGAGAGAAGGAGAAAAATTGGAGAAGCCAACAAAGGGAAAGTGCCGTGGAATGTTGGCAGAAAACACAGTGAAGGTAAATCTCGTCTTTAGGAATTGCAGTTCTTAATATAATGGTTATTTGGAGTTTAGCATCTCTTACACTGTGCAGAGACTCGAAAGCGGATCAGGCAAAGAACAATCGAAGCATTGAGAGATCCCAAGGTGAAGTCATGTAAGATTGAATTGGGCTCATGTTTTCTTAGCATTGTTGGAATTTGCTGGCGAACAATTTTTCGTTTTGACTAACAGAAAGATGATTGGAGTAATTTCACATAGTGACTCCTGCATTAATGCTATACATTCTTGTAGACTTTGTTATAGAACTGCACGTGCTTTGTTGATGGAGACAAGCACCTAATTATCCCTTTTCTTAATTCACCATTTGTTGTTAATATTGAAAACCTCACAAGACTTAATTCTGCCAGAATTACTTCCTTTTCGTCTAACTCTTTTTCCAATTGCTATTTCCAGATCAGGCAGAAGATGTCTGAACATCCCCGTACTCACAGGTAATTTGTGTCTTCTGTGCTTAAACAGTCTATCCAATGATCCACCTATCACAATGAAGCAAATTTCACTTTATCAGAATAACTAGTGAGTGCGTTCTTTGTAAGACATTCCACAGACCAAGATGCTGAGAGAGGAGTGCATGGACTCAACTGAACGCTTATTCCATTGAACTTAAAAATGAGATGGGCTTGCCTTTTTAAGTTATAGAAGGAGATTAGCAAGTAGGTCCATATTCTGGTAATTGGAGAAGATGATGTTCCGTAGTGATTGAATCATCTTACTGACAAATCTGGGTGCAGAGCGCAGCATTTGTTTCCTGTAGTAAAGTTTACGGCGACCAAATGTGAGAATAACTTCCCTGAGAAATAAAATCATTTTGTTCAGCAGTATAGTGTATCTTATAAATAATTAGAATCACTTGACATAGATGGTTATTGGGATCTACATATGTATAACACATTAGAAACATAGATATATTTTTTCAAATAGTAGCATCTCTAAGAATTTCTTTCCTCAAATGCTTTTACTTGTATCTGTTCCCCTGGTTATTTAGTGAGATGGTTGCTTTGCAATTCTGGAACTTGCTACCTTAGCTTGTCAAAGTATGAGCAGCATTGACCTCAAACATGTTTTAAGCTGCCAAAACATTCTTGCACATGTTAAGCTGGAAGAAAGTAAAAGAAGGGAGGGCTCCAGAGAAAGATTGTGGCAATTTTAGTTCGGAAGTAATGATTACTAGCTGAAACTAGATTTAAGTTTTGCAATCTGTCATTGCTTATGCCAGTGGCAAAAAAATAGTTTGTGTGACTGATATTATTACTACGATTGAAGCACCTTATTCTTATTTTTAAATGTCTAAGAGTCCTTATTAACTCTTTATGGGAAAAATCAGCTCAGAATTGGTCTGATTATTTTACAGTGATTTGATCAAAGCAAAGATTGGCTCTTCAATTCGACGCATTTGGAAAGAACGTTTAAAGCTTAAAAGGTCGAAAGAGAAATTCTTCTCATCATGGGCAGACAGCATAGCAGAGGCAGCTAAGACAGGATGGAGTGATCAGAGAGAACTGGACTGGGATAGCTATGACAAAATAAAGCATGAAATCAATCTCCAACATCTTCATCAGCTTGCTGAAAAGGAAAGAGCTAAAAACATGGCAAAGATGAGGAGGGCTCATAAAGCAGCAGAGGCAAAAGCAGAAAAGATAGCTAGGTTTGCTCAGAAGAGAAAAGAAAGGGAGGAAAAAGCTAAAGAACGAGGAAAGATGAAAAGAGTACTGCGCAGAAAAACAAAGAAGAAGAAGAAAGATGACTTAGCAGTTGCTCAAGGGATGAAGCTCAAGAAGAGATTGCTGAAGGTAAGTGCAGTTTCATGTCGTCTCTAAGAGAATCATCCTGCATTTGATGCTTTGGACCTCTGGATTTATCTCTTTACGTCAGCTGCGACTGTAACTTTTGTAGCTCCGCAGTTCACTCTCAACATTAATGCGTCTATTGGTCCTATGGTTTTCTTTGACAGATATTTCCTTTCGGACAAACCAATCTTTCTGTTCCTCCTCAAAACTGTGTTAGGCTGATTGATTTTTATGTTTTATTTTTAGATTAACCGAAACAGATCCTTAAAAGTTGTCCAAGTCACTGGTCAAGGGGATGCAGTTCTTGCTCATATTCCAGCCTGGGAGAAACTGGATTTAGAGCATATCAAGAGAGAAAAGGCACAAAGGAAACTTTCACTGGCTGATCAGATACAAGCAGCCAAAAATCAAAGCAAAGTTCACAACTTAGAGGCTTTTCACATGCCATCTTCAGTCCATTCATCCAGTGAAAAGTGAAGTCTGTGAGCTTTACATGCACAGCTGCCGGGTGTCCTGTCTTGCCGAAACATGCGATTATGAAAGGAAAGGTGATCATTTTCTTAATAATGAAGAATCTGCCCATTCCAGCTATATATTATGTTGCATAATGCAATCACTTCGTGCCAGGTGTTATTTATTATTGTTGCTGATTTTACCAGCCGACACTTGAGCTGGAAACTTGATCGGTTGACCTGCGAATCGAGATGTAAACAGACTTGCTCAATCCTCAGCTGATTGGGTCTCACTAAATTTGTTCTGATTCTTTTATTATGCGCTTCTTCCTTGGGAAGTCGCAAGCTAGGCTAGATGGCATTACTTGCGGTTAGCATTTAATGTCTTTCTTATCACTTGAAATTTTGGATCTTGGAATCAATTCATTACAGCGTTCACTTATTCAAAAAAGGAAGCTGCCTTTGGGTTTTTAAGTATTTCATATGTTGTCTCTAATTTGGTTTGAATATTTTTACTCAGGTGACAGGGATGTGCTCGACATTATCATTATCTGGAGGTCACCTCAGTAAACAAAGGCGAGCTTCTTCGCTTACCGGGGCACATACGGTTGCTTGGCTCTGTTCCTGGTGTTTGTCTATCATGTGGAATTGTGTTGTCATCTCTCTCTCTCTCTCTCTCTCTGCGCATCCGCGTGTCCTACACTGCTTGCAGTAAGATGCATCACCCTTGGCTGCGGAGCTAAGAAGAACCAGCTGGGGAAGCTGAGCGTCCTTTAGAATTCATTCAAAGCTTGTTTTTTTTTTTTTTTTTTTTTTTTTTTGTTGACCGATTCAAAGCTTCTTTGTTCTTATAGCTCTTATAAATTAAATGCCAGAAAGCGCAAGCAATTTAGGACAAAGCAACTTGTCGATGTGATGATTTGTGTCCCTATAATCAGCATCATTTTTTTTTTTTCAATTTAGTGTATTGACGTTGTAGCTCTAGTAAACAAAATGTTTTTTCAAAATGCAGTGTGGCGCTACCATTGGGCGAAAATTTGCAATTAGGCCTATTTAAGGAGACTTTTTGGTTCTTGTGATTTTTTTTTCCGAAATTGGAAGTACTCGCATTCTTTGGTTATTCAAGTATCAGTAAGTAAGACTTGGAATTTGTATTTTTTTAGCTTTAAAAGGGAAAGTCATGAGTCGAAGTAGAGAATTCAGAAGCAAATGAGAATTCTCCAAACGGGTGCATCCACAGTGTCGGCTTTGCACAATCAGCATAGAACGACGCATGCAATCACGCTTATAACCAAGCCTCGTGCGGACTGTTCATTTGACGAGTTGATCTTGGTATGATTGCGAGAGCAAGAGTGACCCATCTATAACCTCCCCCGTGATCCCATTAGTTCTGGGCCCGTGTGAACCCGATCCTTGCAAGGACGCAAAGTTCTTTTCCCCGGTGAGAATGTGATTCACTGAGATAAAACGATGGTCTGATTCCGCCATATTTTTAAGACCCCATCCTTCACTGCATATATTTTATAGCATGAATGACTATGTCCGCGCAATTTCAAACACCTAATGATTGCACAAATTTCTTATTGTATCCATCCTCTTTTTGTAAGTGGTTCGTAAATTATGGAGTTGGAAGATGTTCCCAGTTTTCTCTCCCGGGCTCCCGGTGGTTCACGGACTTATCGTTGCTTCGGTGATTGGATATGATGCACATTGCACTGGGTCCCGTCCAGGGTCAAATGTGTCTCACATCTTCGCAAGAACTTCAATCCTTTGCAAGAACTTAGGCTGATTTGTCTTTTCTTATATTTGTATATATATTTCTTATGTTGCGTGAACTTATGCATCACATGCCTCCTTTAACCAAACAAGAAAAGAAGTCCCGGGCATGCCTCTCAACCATAGATATCTTCCAACACCTCTTATTTGTCATAACAGGGAAGATAGCTCCACAACTAACGCCAACCCTACAGAGTCAATTTTTTTGTTCACCTGAAAGGGCACCCCCGAGTTGCTCTGCCTTTCTTCTTCTCGTGCACTCATACTCTCCACCACCTTCCGACCCACCAAAGGCCCCCTATTTTGCATAGAAATTATCATACGAACTCAAGTCAAGCCGCATGCCGCCTCTATTTTTGCATGCCAAGCCCCTACATGGCTTGACGTGTGCCAGATAGCAACGAGTTTGGTTGTGTTAGCTCATCTTCTCCTATTCATCCTCTTACATTATCCCACTCAATCAAAATTTCCTAAGGTTCCTCCTCTTTTGCCCCTTCCCCCCAATCTTTCGATTACTTCGATGGAATTGCCGTTGTCGGTACCGAATTCTGGGGGCAGGACGGTATCGTACAAGTTGGAGACAAAGAACTTGTCCTACAAACTGGGCACCAAGTTTGATGAGTTCTCTTGGCTCTTTCACAACAAGACGCGAAACTTGAGCGCAAAGTTCATTTTGAAGGATGTGAATTGTGAGGCAAGGCCGGCCGAGATCACTGCCATTGCTGGCCCTAGCGGGGCCGGCAAAACCACCTTGCTTGAAGTCCTAGCCGGGAAAGTTTCACGGGGCCGAGTGTCCGGGGAAGTTCTAGTTAACAATCAGCCGATCGATCCCAAGAGCTTTCAAAGGCTATCCGGTTTCGTTCCCCAAGATGATCCGCTGTTTCCTTCGCTGACTGTGGAAGAAACGCTCATGTATAGCGCACTTTTCAGGCTTCATGGAGGCAAAAAAGAGGCTGTTGCTAGAGTGAGGGCACTAATGAAGGAGCTTGGCTTGGATCATGTCGCAAGAACGAGAATAGGTGGTAAGTCATCCAACAGAGGGATCTCGGGTGGGGAAAAACGTAGGGTGTCGATTGGGGTGGAACTAGTCCATGACCCGGCAGTGATCTTGATCGATGAACCGACATCAGGACTGGATTCAGCCTCGGCTCTTCATGTTGTGAAGATGCTCAAGCTCATGGCACTTTATCAAGGTAAGACAATCATATTAACCATTCACCAACCTGGGTATCGAATCCTTGAGCTGTTTGACCGAGTTGTTTTGCTTTCGGGTGGGTTTGTTATTCATAATGGTCCTCTGTCACGTCTGGAAGAGAAGCTTAGATTCGCTGGTTTGGGCTTGCCGTGCCATGTCAATGTGCTTGAATACGCCATTGATGGTATAGAATGCTTGGGTGTAGAAGCTCACAACAACCAGCATTTTCTCCAAGGAAACGCTAAAGATGGTCGTGAAAACGAGGCACCTGAAACCGGGATTGTCTGGTCCTATAAAGGAAAAGAGAAGCTATTCTCGTATCCGAACTCTTGGTTCAGAGAGATTCTAATACTGGGGCAAAGATTTTGCAGAAACATTTTCAGGACGAAGCAGCTCTTTGCCACAAGGGTAATACAGGCCCTTGTGGCTGGGTTTGTGCTCGGCACCATTTTCCTAAACGTCGGGGACAATCTAGGAGAAGTTGCTCTACAAACTCGGCTCGGGTTTTTCGCCTTCAGCCTAACCTTCTTGCTCTCTTCCACAACAGAAGGCCTACCCATTTACCTGCAAGAGAGAAGAATTCTGATGAGGGAGACTTCAAGAGGAGCTTACAGAGTATCCTCTTACGTTTTTGCAAATATCATTGTCTTCCTTCCATTTCTTTTAATGGTGGGTTTCCTCTACTCGATCCCGGTTTATTGGCTGGTCGGATTTGAGAGAAGCGCAGATGCATTTTTCTACTTCTCGCTCGTGGTTTGGTTGGTTCTCTTGATGTCCAATTCTTTCGTAGCTTGTTTCAGCGCTCTCGTGCCAAATTTCATCATGGGGACGTCGATTATCGCTGGACTGATGGGATCCTTCTTCCTCTTCTCCGGTTATTTCATATCAAAGGAGAGAATCCCTAGGTACTGGATTTTCATGCATTACATGAGCTTGTTTAAGTACCCATTTGAGTGTTTCATACTGAATGAATATGGAGATCTGGAAGGGAGAAACAAGTGCTTGGAGTTTGAGAATGGAGAATGCAGTTTATATGGAAGTGATTTCCTGAGACAGCAAGGATTAAATCAATCAGAGAAGTGGACCAACATAGCTGTGATGTGCGGCTTCATCGTCGGCTACAGGGTCCTTTGTCTTCTCATCTTGTGGTACAGATGCTATAGGACAAGAAACTAGTCATATCAAGAAGAGATTGTTTTCTAGCCATTCTTTCATGTTACAATTCCTAAACTTATCAATTTCTTCATGATATTTGTAGCCACATGTTTATATGTTGCATAAACTTGACGTAAGTAAAAGCTTGCCTTGTATGATTCAAATTAGTACATAAACTTGACTTGGGTTGCTCTTCAGGCAAATTATTCCATCTTCGATCACACACGGCAGTAATTTGGCGCAAGCACACGGTGAAGCATGCTATGAACTCATATTAAAAATCTTTTAGCAATACAATTTCACTCTCGGATTTTAGTACACCACACTTAATGAACCCTATCGATGATCTTTTAACACTACCTTCTAAGGTCGCAGTACAAATCTTTGAGTGAAAGCCTGGCTGAGTTGTCACCTCAATTCTATTAGAGCTGCATGTGCTATCCATTTTGTCCACATCCCATACCTAGAGATCAAAAAAAAAAAAACTATTTCCAACACTTGCTCTCCTTCGAAATTGAAGCTCGACTGCTAATTCTGAATTTAGACATTACAAACGAAGCCCGTTTAAGAAGCGCAGAAGTTTCGAAAAAGACAAGGCAACTCGGAATACCTACCCAAGCCAGAATACTATGTACAGTGGAACTTAGCACAGTAAAGTTTCTCAAATATCTATTCTCCATTTACATGCAAAATCTACGTCGCAGTTTGAATGCTCCTATCATAAATAGAATTGAAGGTCATTGTAGCACATGAGCTAGGCATGTCTTTCGACCACAGAGATGATTTTTCTGGCCCGCTTGACTCCCCAGATGCAGTGGAAGATGAATCCTTTGGGTGACCTTTTGGACCTTCCTCAGCAATTATATTCAAGAAATTTGTAAGTGACCCAGGTCTTGATATCTCACTGTCATTAACATCAGCAAAGCCCGTTAGCATCTTCACGACAGTCGACATGGATGGTCGAAGCCTTGATAAACCCTGTGCACATAGAAGACCGATCTTCATGTATAAGCATGCCTCTTCCCTATGATCTTCCCCATCCAGAGATGCGTCCACTAAGCCCATTAGCTCCCCTTTCTCGTGCAGCTTCCATGCCTATAACACAGTGAACGTCTCATAATGCTAGGTTTTCATAGTACTGAGCTCTATCTTCAGATAAACATGTTGGTAATGCAATTGAGCGAGAGATTTCTCTCCCGAGGACAATGATAGGTCAAAATGGCGGAGGTTCACAAGAGAGAGTGGAGAAGACTGGAAAAAGAATATCAGAACAACATTATCACATAGAGGGAATTCGTCCCTCTAACCAGCAGCCTCGGGAGATTCAAAGTTTGCATTGTGCTGTATAACTTGGTACAGGACATGGGCACTTTCTGTGAAGGACTTGGCCAGGATTGGAAGATAATGAGGAGGAAATTTTCTATGCTTTCTACATACAATAGAGTTGATTTTCAGAGATTAATAAAAGAGGAATCCTTGTAGTTCCAGTTATAGGAATCTCCAGGAAGAGAAATTACCGCATCAAGAAGATATCGTTCTTCAGCCGGTAATTTCCGGTTTGTGTTGCATCTCCCACTAACAATTTCCAAAAGCAGTACGCCGAAACTGTATATATCTGCTTTATTTGTCAACTGACCTCGCATTGCATACTCTGGTGCCAGATAACCCCTACATCAACAACATAGGCAGAACCAAGTTATTGACCAAGAGCTAAGATATCGACAAAAACAGGAGGAGTTGCAGAAATAGAAAGAAATCAGGATCAAATGTATCACATCTTTTACCAGTTTTAATGCATTCGGTCATGATTTGAAAACTTATATCCAGAAGCTTGATTGGAGTTTCTAAAACTGCTTTTCTTGGGCCTAAATACCCAGCTTTACTACATAAGTCAACATCTCCAGTGCAATCTCACCAACAAATTCAGGTCAAACCAACAGAGAATATACACAAGTGACAATGCAGAATTTGAATGCTTATTTAGCAGATGAAGCGGCAGTTCTAAATTAGGGCAAATAAGTTATGAAAATTTTCTGAAAGATTCAACTATATATATTGACAGGAGGAATTGAGAAGTTTGTGATTTACACTGTTCCGGCAACACGGGTGCTGATATGAGTCATGTTGCTTGGAAAAAGTTTCGCAAGACCAAAATCTGAAATTATGGGCTCCAGCTGACGATCTAGCAGGATATTGCTTGCTTTTATATCTCTATGGATAATTGGTGGTTGGACTTCCTCATGGAGGAATGCTAGCCCCATCGCCACGCCTATGCAAATCTTACGTCGTGCAGGCCATTGAAATTGGATGCCACTGTTGGAACCGCCTATAAAGGAGAGAAAAATGTCAAACCGCCTCGGCTAATGGCAGAAGTATACAAGCAAATGTAAACTCACCAAGAAGTGTTTGAGCGAGGCTATTGTTCTCGAGATAACCGTATACCAGGATCCTATGCTGTCCTTCCACACAGCAACCGTGCAACTTAACTAGGTTAGGATGCTCTATATTTGCAATCATGTTTATCTCTGTCAAGAACTCCCGCACTCCTTGACTCGACTCAGCCGATAATACCTTCACGGCAACCAAGGTGCCATCTTCAAGTTCACCCTGTTCACATAAGTTGAGAAATTTCCAATTATTGCCCAATTATGTCAACTCTAATCCATGGAAAAAAAAAAAAGAACCAAGACTATTGAAAAAGACACCAAAATATGGCTCCACTACCTTGTATACAGAACCAAAACCCCCATGACCGATTTTGTTGGATCGACTAAAATCTTCAGTTGCTTTGACCAAGTCTTTATACTTGAACAATTTTGTATTTTGAATTCCCGAAACCTCTGTGCATATGAGAGAATCGATCAGAAGCTTTCTCATGAATTCGAAGGTTGACAGAATGCACAAAGTAACCAAGTGATGCTGCAGGATAATAGTTCGAAGATCTGACAAGCCTATTATGGAAAGGAATGAATCTAACCAAGATTAACATCATCGCATCACACATTGGAAATCCAACAGAAATAAAGACTTTAATTTCACGAATCTATAACATAGACTAGGAATACTCGTGGCATCAGACATAGAAAGGGGAAAGCCATACCGTCATCGACCTCTCTTCTTAGTTTAACTAAGCAAGCTCTGCTGCACTTGAAAAATGAAGGAAAACAAGGCATCAGAATTGTCTTGTTCTATGAGAATCGATATCTCCACCAAAAATTAAGCCGATATCTTCAGAGACCCCTTTTCGTCAGACCGACCGCACGTTAAGATGAATCTTCCACACTGACACCTGATAAAAAAGGTGAAGACAAAATCAACATGGATACATCAGCCTAATACAGCAACGGTGAAGATTTTACGACTCTGTTAATGTAGATATCAATTCCCCAGCATCTGATCTACACTTAATACCTCATCATTACCATCATCGACCTTAACTTATCCAAACAAAAGACAAATTGCACAGCATGACAATTCCTTCAGGATGAATTCTAAGTGACCCTCAACCCTCCAGTCTATGGTTTCACAAATCATTTCGTCCCTAAGGAATGTCCACAAGCAGGAGCTGAACATGAAGCTGAAGAACGATGACCAAATGAGGAAGCAACGTAAAGGAAAGCACAAGCTCAGACACGTCGTTCAGATTTCTCCAACTTACAACCAACGAGGTCAAGCTCAGTTCTGATGCTCTCCTCCTTACTGTAGAGCCAAGCTAAACCGATCACGGACAAAGAAGATGAAAAAATGGCAGCTACCCTCTTTCCAAAAACTCTCAGAAGCTATGAAAAAAAAAAAAAAAACGCACGCCAAGCTCCAGCGACGCGCGAGTAGTTGATAAGAAAGAGAAGAATCAAGCCAAACCTTAGCTGCTATATCGTCCGAAACGGCGGCTATTGAAATCAGGAAAGAGAGAGATGGAGGGAGAGGACGAAAGTGTGGGAACTCTTCAGGATGTTTGAGGGCGGGGTGACCGGCTGGGCTATAATCGCATTTGGAGTTGGAGAATCGTCCAAGCTGTTCCAGCTGTACGTAAATCAACGTAAAAATCTTGACCACTTCCTCGCTCCAAGACGACGGCCCGTCTTCTCACATCCCTATATCATACGTGTGAACATGAGTCGGTCATTGTCCAAATGGACAGTATTTAAAAGAGTGACCAATGATTACGTCCAAAGTGAAGAAACGAATTTTTATTTTTGTAAAATAAATGACCACTTGTACTGTTTACAATAATTAATAAATAAATAAAAAATTCATTGTCAAGAGCAATTCACGTCTCAATATTTTCGTGGACTATTAATTTTTTTTTTATTTATTCATTTATTTTTTTAAGTGATCATTAATATTTTTCAAAATCATTTTTTTCTACAAAACAAATAAAGCTTGAATTACTTTACAAGGTTGATAAAGCATTTACTCCATACCTTTTATTTTTTCGAATTCTATGGGACTTTTATTTAATGACGAAAACATACTAAGCCGCTAGAAAATGTATGACCAATTCCCATATGTGCATTCTACGACTTTCTTCATTTTTTTAATAATTCTTCAAAAGTGAAGGAAAGAATTTTTTTTATTTTGTTGGTCGGTAGAGGGCAAAGAAAGTTCAACGGCTGACTTTTGAAACTTTAGTACGGAAGGGCAAGGGTTGAAGGTCAGCTTCTTGATAACGCACTGTGTTATCCAAGGAAAGATCAATAATTGCAAGCCTTGATATAAGCCTTTCTTAAAAAAAAATCTAAGGTCAAGAGAGCCCACGGCACACCAAGTAGAATAAACGAGGCAAGTTCCAAAAGCCAAGTTCAGGCCCCCTTGCCCCTTTTTCCCCTTTTGCCCTTTGGATTTATCAGCATTTGTGAGCGACACGTGCGTTCAATCCCGTCATGCGAGAGAGAGAGAGAGAGAGAGAGAGAGAGTTCGCAGGGACATGTTCACTTTCAGATGGGACGCGTTCGAGATATTCCCAGCCTTTTACCATTCTCTTTTGACTGATCGCATAACTAACTATGAAATATTGAATTCGCGATTTGCTGATGTACGGCATGTCCATCACTTTCCATATCATTTCGGGTATCTACCCTCCCCAATAGATGAAGGTTCGTTCGATTTTCCACGACGACCCCGTTGTCGTCAACGGTGCCTCGCCCTCCCTCCGAGTCGACGAGGGACCATCACAGCATTTAATTCTCTCCTGATCGATACAGGGATTACTACGTCGAGCAGTGGCAGCAATTTTCCCGGGTGTGGGCCAGCGTCGCTTTTAGAATCGGAATCGAAATCTACCGCGGGGCGGTCGATTTCCAGCGTTGGCATTCCAATCCCACGGTTGCGGTCGCGGTCAGCTCTCCGACCCTTTCTCTCGTCGGAGTGGGTTGACCTTGACTTGAGATCGGAGTCGTCTCCTCCCGGTGCTCTCGAGGCCCACTCCTCACTTTGTGATGGGTTCTTTCGAGGCCGAATGAAGAACGAAAATTCGTGCGGCCTCGATCCAGACGATTGCTGGATCAGGCCTGTCGACAAGACATGCAGGCGAACCCCGTATAGGAAGAAGAATATATCGGACACGACACGACACGATATGAATATGCCGGACCCGTGCATGCTTTGGACCGTTCGTGGTGGCAGATGGGGTGGGCAAAAGAATCGAACTTGACCAGGGAATCGTTCTAATCAGACCGCATTGACTGATTTTGGACGGTTACTAGGTGAGTCCAAAAATCAGTGGGTGATTCTCCATTCCTAGTTTGTCGAATCGGGCCTTCTTCGGTGGGATCCCTATTGGCAAATAGAGGTGGATGTGGTGATCTATGATGGCTGATGTGATGGTGTTGTTACAAGGTAGTTCTTGCGTATAAGAATGGATTAATACGACTAACGTGAAACATAATTTTAAAAAGCTGAGCCTTAATGAATTTAATACTAAAATGAGATTTTTAAAGGTGATAGCAAAAGGGAAAGTTAAATTCTAAAGGAAAATGAAATAAATGGTTTATGAACTTTAATTTGATGAGTAATATGATTCATGAATTGTAACCTAATATGTAGTGTGATTTATTAAATTTTTTAATTTACTCAATATGATCCTTGAATAGTAGCTCAATGTGTAATATGATTATTGAATTTTTAATTTATTCAATATGGTCCTTGGACTTTTGATATATGTTCAATTTAGTTTCAGATTTATATTAAAATATTTAATGCCGTTCTAGAACTTGAATTAATGAAAATACACTAATGAACAAATCAAAAGTTTAAGGATCATATTGCACGTTGAGTCAAAATTCAAAAATTATTTGTGTCATTATCCCAATTCTAAATGTAAACATTAGCCAATAGATACATGCGATTTAAATTGATTAAAAAGATCTCCATAAATTCACAAATTAGCCAAAAAAAGAACAAAAAAAAATAAAAATTGACTTGCCTTCCTCCTCTTGTGCATTTAATTCTTTCTTAATCAATCCCTACCATTTAGGGCCTGCATGATAACATTTTTATTTCTCCCAATTTCTGTTTTTTTATTTCTCGAAAAAAAAAACAGAAATTTGTTTAGTAACGCTAACTTATTTTTCTATTCCCTAAAATAGAAAAGTAGTCGATGAATAAATTTGGAATAGAAACAAGAAACAAAAAAAAAAAGTAACTTCTTGTTCTCGGGAACAATTTTTTAGAAATAAGCCAATTTTTCTTTTGTTCTTCTTGCTTGCTGCGGCCTTGGGTGGCTGCCCGCCAACCATCGACCACCTCTGGTTGAGCTGCGACCATCAACAACCGACCGTCGATCGCCGCTAGACTATTGTCGCTGTCGCCCACAGCCCACCGGCCACCCTCGGCCGCCGATCGTCGCCGCCCACAGCCCATCGGCCATCGGCGACGATCGTGGGTCGGTAGTGCTGCGGCGGCAGCTGGCGGTCGACGGCGACGGGTGGCAAGCAGCGCATGGTCGGAGGTCTGTAAGCAAGAATAAAAACAAATGAATACAAAAAATAAAAAAATCGTACCAAGCGCATTTCTATTCTTTTTCTATTTCAATAATAAAAATTTTGTATTATTACCAAACACCTTATTTTATTCAGAAATTGTTCCGGATAAAAAATAAAAAATAACTATTTCTAAAAAGAAACTATTCTCCGGAGTAGAAGCGTTACCATGCGCACCCTTAATGCCTTCCTCCTCTTGCGCGTGCGAGTGTTAAGGTTCAATAACATTTGCTGCCGATTGTTTTGAAAGTTTGAGTTGTTCGTGGTGGCAACTTGGGGCAAGTAAAAAAATCGAACTAAATCATGAATTGTTCTGATAAGACTAAATCACTTTGAATAGTTCCCGAGTGAGTCCAAGAATTAATGAGCGGTTCTTACTTCTCAATTTGTCGAACTAGCTCTTCGTGGGCAATTCCCAATTCGAGGGGGGGACCCTAGTGGCAAATGGAGGTAAACGTGATGATATATGATGGTGATGTGGTGGTGGTGTTGTGATTAGGTCATTTTGTATAGGAATGGATTAATTTTAAAACTATTAACAAATGTGCTCATGGCTAGAGGTATACAAAACAAACTACTCAAATTGGGAATTGCCCAAACTAGCCGATTTGATTTTGTTTCTAAGAGTGTCGGTTCGGTTTCCAATTCAAAGAGAGAATTGAACCAGACTGACTAAACGTATATTTTTTTATTTCTTTAAAAAAAACTAAAATTGACTAGTTTTTTTTTTTTAAAAAAAAATTCTTCATAATAAAATGCATCAAGTAACGAGGAAAAAAGTTATTGATTCCATTGGACTGAAATCAGAATCAAGAAGCAATCACCCCTACTCATGGCAAGTGATATAGCCCTTAAATGATAACATAATGTGTAATGTGATTTATGAGAACTTTCAATTTATTTAGTGTGATTCTTGAACTTTTAATATACGTTCAATTTAGTTTTTAAATTATATAAAAATATTGAATATTATTCCATAACTTCAATCGATAAAAAGAAAATATTGAATTTTATTGACCACATTATACATTAAATTAAAGTTTGAATATAATATTGAACTAATTAAAATTTTAAGGATCACATTAAATTAAAGTTCAAAGATTATTCATGCCATTATCTCAATTTTAAATGCGAAAATCAACCAATGGATCCATTCGATTTAAATTGATTAAAAAAGATCTAAAAAAAATTCGAAATTAGCCAAGGTGACTTGCCTTCCTCCTCTTGCTTCCTTCCCGCAACTGCAAATCAGCTCTCTCTTCCGTCGGCGTCAAGAGGTCAGCCGTTGCTCCTCCATTTTCATCCTCCGCCGGGAGCTCCGGGCGACGCCTCTCGGCCGGCCGGCCGGCGCCGCGACGGTTCAGCTCAGCCGTCCCCGCGCGCGGAGATCGACGCCTCGGCCGCGACGTCCTCCACTTCAATGAACTAGGCCCCTTCCTCGGGCTCTCGCGCCATGCCCCCGTCTCCCAAGTTCTTCCACCAGAGCCGCCCCTCGCCGCGCAGATCTACCGTCCTGATCTTGGGCTGTTGCCTCCTGATCGGGCTCTCCGGGTTCGTGTTCGGCCTCATCGCCATCCTCAGGCCGGGCAAGTGCTCCGTCCACGAGCCCCGATCGGTTCGGGTCGTCTGGGAGAGAGAGGGCGGCGGCGGGGACGGCTCGAATTCTGCCGGGGATGGAGTTCGGCGTGCTGAACGTCATAAAGTGATGGGCTTTGTGGGGATTCAGACCGGTTTCGGATCGGCCGGTCGCCGGAGATCCCTGCGCCAGACTTGGATGCCGTCCGATCGGCAAGGGCTCCAACGGTACCGATTCGCTCCGAGAACTCTACCGACCATGTTCAGTCTCGTTTTGGAACCATATAGGATGAGATCGCGCTAATTCGAGTTCATTTGGTAAAAATAGTGATATCGCTTAGATTCGAAATAACCTATTTTGGTTCAATGGCCGATGCATGTAACTGTAGAAGATAGGTATTTTGCTGGTAATGCGTTTAAATCGTTCGAGAGTCAGTAGGTTCTGATGTTCCTTTGACTTCAATTGGGCACTGGGGGGAATGCATAGATTGAGTGTAAGATTGATTGCAGGTTGGAGGAAGCCACTGGTTTGGCATTCAGGTTTGTGATAGGCAAAACTAAAGATCGGTCGAAGATGGCGGAGCTTAAGAGGGAAGTGTCAAAGTATGATGACTTCTTGTTACTGGACATTGAAGAGGAATACAGTATGCTTCCTTATAAAACGTTAGTACGGAGGCTACGGATATGGTTTTTAATCTCCATAGTGGATTTGCTGAAATTCACTGTCTGTTTGTAATTGCAGGCTAGCTTTCTTTAAAGCTGCATATGCACTTTATGATTCCGAGTTCTATGTCAAAGCCGATGATGACATATACCTAAGACCTGGTAATGAAGCTTGCGTCAGACTTAGTGACCGTTTCTTTCTTTTTTTTGTTGGTATCTTTCCAATGATTATATAATATTGTTTTGTCCTTGAAAAATCATCAGATCGGCTTTCATTGCTCTTGGCAAAAGAACGGAGTCATACGCAAACTTACATTGGGTGCATGAAAAAGGGGCAAGTTTTCACTAACCCACAGCTTAAATGGTTAGTCTTACCAATATGATCATGTGACATTTTATTTAACTGTGCACAGTGTAGCGTCTCATTTTTGCTTCCTACTGTCCTCATGAAAAGAGAGACGACAGCTATCTGATGCTTGTGGTTGAATGGTCGATTGAAAAGAGAGCTTTAGAGTGTCGATGCCCCATTTTTAGCTGAGGTGACAATTTTCTTGTTCGTGCATGGTGTAGTTTTTTGCTTTATGCTTCCCATGGTGTTAATGTAAAGAGAGATGACAGCTATCTGATGTTGTTTGTCGATCGAGTCATTGAAAGAGAGATTTAGTGTAAATATGCCATTTTTGCAGAGGTAGGAATTCTATAAATGGCCATAACGCATGCTGAACTGGATTATAGGTTGATTTTTTTCTTGGACAGCATTAGTGTTTTATTGGTATAGAAAAGGAAGAGAAAGTATTGATGATTTCCAAGGCCATGTAGTTTATAGGTGCATTTATATAGTTAGTGTGAGTTTCTTCATGATAAGTTTCTTCCATCTCCCCCTTTCTCCAGGGTTTGATTCAGTGTTCGACTGATGCAGGTATGAGCCATTGCACAATTTGCTTGGCAGCGAGTACTTCCTCCATGCATATGGTCCATTATACATTCTTTCAGCTGATGTGGTTGCAAGCTTGGTTGCTCTTCGAAACAATAGGCAAGATCTCGAGTCGACTCGATATATAATGTTCAATTACCTATGTTTACTATTCTTACCCTTGGAGGGCATTTTTCAATATATCTTGTTCAGCGACTTGCTGATTGCACTATGAATCTCTGTCCTTCATTGCCCCTAAGCAACATGAATTCAATCCATCACGTGTGCATTATTTAAATCCTAGTAAGCACAAAGAATCAATTGTTTGCATGTTTATCAGTAGTTGGCATCGCAGCAGCAGTAATTGTTAGGGTAGAGCTTGCCTACAAATTCTTAAATCCCTAAACCAAAAGCCTACCCCATTAACACTTTTAGAAAAAAAGGCTTATTGAATCTGTGCTTGTAATACTTTGTCTAACGAAGGTCTTCAGTGCTCTAGTGAGAACATGCAATTATTAATTGGAGACTCAGGTTAAAATTGGTAGAGAAACATTAATGAGACATCAAAGAAGATGATGAGAAAAGATACAGATGGAGATTTTAGATCCTACAGGAGACTTGATAAAGAATTGAGGACAGTGATCTGAAAGGATTTACATAGCCGAACACACTCAGTAGAATGAGGCTTGGTTTGTTATATTGCCTATTGGTGAGGTTAGCATAAAGGAATGGGAAGTAGAACTGCCAAGGGTGGAATGCGTGTGGATGTAAGAAACAAAAGAGCATGGTAAGATAAACTTTATTTTGCTATGAAGGAAGAACGTTATAAAAGCAAGATTAACTTTATTTTGCTATGCAGGAAGAATGTTAAAAAAGCAAAGCCCTGATACCTGCGGACATGTTTCCATATGTCAAAAATTGCTTCTTGGCATGTTGCATTTCTTTTGAAGGCCATGCATCACTACTTATGTTATCCACAATTGTCAGCAGTGCGACACTATTCTCTTTTGCAAAATTACTACCTTTGTATCTTATGAATGTCCTCTTCACTATTCCAGTTTCCGGATGTTCAGCAATGAGGACGTTACAATTGGGTCATGGATGCTTGCCATGAATGTCAATCATGAGAACAATCAATTGCTTTGTGAATCAGATTGCACTCCATCCTTTATTGCTGTTTGGGATATTCCAAAGTGCTCAGGTGAGCAGCTCTTACAAATAGTAAACTCAACTGAGGTCGACCTGGTAGCTTATTTCTGTTTTAAGTGAAACTCGACAATTAACCCTATATATTGATAGTAGGTCCAGAGCATACAAATGAGTTCTGGTTTTCAGTCAGTTCTTTCGACTGAAGGGGGAAATGGATGCGTAAATAAGTATTTGGAAATAAGTCGTCAAGAGGTATACCTAACAGTCAGTATTAATTGTCATTCAGGGCTCTGTGATCCAGAAAAGCGGTTGGTGGAACTTCATCAGAAGGAAAGCTGCTCAAGAAGCCCTACCATGCCATCTGACGACGATTAGTTTCTCTCATTCCATTTTCCCAGATCCCCTAATATAAATAGCAAGGTTCTTCGGCGGCTCACTTGTGAATCGGTATCGTTGCCTCCACATGTTGTATAATTTGTGGATCCTCATTAAATTCATTTCCTTTTTTCCTTTTACTAGTGTAGAAAGTTCAACAGAACATCGATACCTAGTGGTCACTAGACAGACACCTCCAGAATTAGAAAACGCCAATGAGCAGTACTTGTTAGTTTCTCAGTCTTCTTTCTACGATTCTTTTAGACCATTGCTGAAACTTCTAAAATTAATTGTATTCTTCATTATACACATTCGAATACGAAGCATTATTTCTTATACAGATGTCTCCAAGTGAAGGGCGTGTCCGATGCTGCTCCCGGTAGGAGCTCTCTCCAAGTTTCCTCTATCTGGCTAAATAATTAGACGAGTTCGCTTCAGATTATGTATCTTTTCCGGAAGAGCCTGATGGTTTATAAAGAAGAGAAAAACTCGCGGCAAGAGGATTAGTGGTGATTATGTAGGCATTTGGCAAGATTGGCTTGTCTGCACCAGTGCGATGTTTTGTCTGACTTGAACAATATTAGCGAGGCGCCGCACTCGGGTCTAACGATTCTTCCATTGACAGAGCAGGAGTAGACCTGCTTCCATTAGTACCAGTTTTCTCCTGTGGCGATGAAAAATAGAAGCAGGCTTTCTTTTGAATACAGGTCTAGTAGGCCCAGTTCCATGATTAGAACCCTGTTTAAAGTCAAAGTAAGGTAAGTGATGAATTGGTGCTGCAAATGGGGTAGTTCATTACCAGCCTGGTCCTACTCTTTTCAATGATTTCTTTGACTCCACTCAACGTAAGGATGAAATCAGCTAGAAATAATCTTTTGCACCTTCCTAATCTTTTATACATATGGATGAAATGTAGCAAACTTCTTTAGGAAGCAAAATTGATGATCTTCTACTACTCTTGTCAAGCTCACAAAACAATGTGGTAAATACCACAACAGGATGATAGAAATCAAGTTTATTTTGCTCTCAATCGTTGATTGAAAGAAAAAATAATTTAGTTGACGTTGTCGGAGAGGATCGATTATTGAGCTCCATAATTGGCATTTAAATCATTAATTTTCGGGATAATTCCTAATACAGGTCCGAAATACCCTAAAATTTTCAAATAAAAGCTCGAAGTAAATATTATCTCAAATAAGGATATTAAATGTCATTGTTTTTTTCAAATAAGATACTAAAGTGAATTTTGTTTCAAACAAAAGTCCGAAAGCCATATAAATATAAAAAAAAAAGGCTTAACATCGCGGATTGGTTATGGTCATATCTATCCTTTACCTTTTCTTATTTTCTTTCCTTTTTCTCCTTTTTCCATAAAAAGACAAACTTAAAAAAAAAAAAAAAAAGAGGGTTAGGGCCAACCCTTTCACCTGTGACCGATGCTCCATTGCCCCATTGCTGGTGGGAGGTTGGCCATGGTCGGTGTCCACCACTGACTCTCACCCAAATTGGGGAGAGGGTCTCTCTCTCCTGGTTCTAATGAGGTCGTCAACCCTTGTCGAGGCGTCATTCGTGGTTGACGCCCCACTTATGAAGAGATGATACCCATAGGAAGGGGAGAGCTGGTTGGCGGCCCTCCTGTTTTTATTTTTTTTAGTTTTAGCTTTGTTTCTTTTTTGAGTTTTTTAAAGAAAAAAAGGAAGAACGAAAGAAAATAAGAAAAAATGAAAGACGAAAATGCCTTGCCAATAAGATGAGATCTTTTTTTGATAGTCATATGATCATTTCACACTCTTATTAAGAAAATGATGACACTCTAAGTTTTATTAGAGATAACGTTTATTTCATATTCTTATTTGAAAAATTAAAGATATATCGAGCCCTCATTTAAAAATTTTCCTTATTTTCTAGGTTTCCTCCATTTCTAAGACCTTGAGCTTAAAAAGAAAAAGGAAAAAGAAAAGAAAAAAAAAGAATAGAAAATTGAGGATTCTACCTGCAAAATTACACGGAAAGTGCTCGTTAAATATCCGCCGGCTTTAACCGTCGCGTGTCGACACCGAATTACTCATCTCCCTCTCTCTCTCTCTCTCTCTCTCTCTCTGTCTCTGTAGCGTCGCGGGGTCTGCCATCGACCTCCCTCCGCAATGGCGAGCAGCAATCTCCCCCGGCGGATCATAAAGGTGCTCCATCCTCTTCCGATCTCTCGCTTTTCATTTCCGTCCTTCATCCTCCATCCGATCGCCCTATTTTTTTCTTTTCCTCGTGTCGAGAGCTCGGGCCAGAGCAACAGGCTTTAGGCGACCTGCGTATTGTCGCTGTCTGTGCTTCTTCGTCGAAACGAGTCCGCCTGCTCTGATCAGCCGTTGCCGTCGATGTCCAGTTTAGCTGAATAGCAACGCGTAGCGTCGCGATTCGTTATCCTAGTGCTTTGCGGAGTGCGTGTTAGGGTTTTCGCTCGATCCGTTCGTGACTCCGTCTCTGTCCCGGGACCGATTCCGAATTCGGTCTTTCGGAATTTGCTTTGTGTTTCGATGGATCCATGTCTAGAGTTTTAAAAGTGACGCCGTGTCGGACGATTGGACCATTTTTTTTTTTTTTTTATGGAGTCTGCTAGTGAGTGGAGGAGCTTTAATGCGATTTTCATTCCTTTTCTCTTTTTTTGTTTCTGCATCACTCCGTTGATCATATCGAAATTGTTGCGACCGAACAGGAAACTCAACGTCTCCTCAGCGAACCGGGTAAGCTCCTATTTTGTTTTCGTGTTTCTGTTTTATGACACAAGTTTGTTGCTTTTCTCCATTGGATGAGAATCTCCTCATGGGCACCAATTTTATGCTCCTCCTCCTTTATCCGTCTATTTAGAGACATTAGGATTTCTGTAATTCGGTCGAATTGTTAGATATATTGTTTAGGCAACTAATTTCTGAGATCTGTGGTTCAGCTCCTGGCATTAGTGCTTCACCTTCAGAGGAAAATATGCGGTATTTTAACGTGATGATCCTTGGCCCTACGCAATCTCCTTATGAAGGTATTAAGTTAACCTGATGTAACTATGCACGCCCTCCGGTGATGCATACAGATTACTGAATTTGATGAGTTGAACTTACCTGTCTGCATAGGGTTATTTAGCTGCGTGCTTTTTTATTATTATTTTTTGGTGTTTAAAGAGTAGGGAGAGCTGGTGGTGGTTTTTATGCTGCTATTGACGGATTAATTTGCTCTAAAAAATCTGAGGGACAGCAGATGCTCAGTTTCACGCGTTCGTGCATCTTCATGATGCAAAAGATCGATCTCTGACCTGTGTTATATCCGAAATAATCTCTCATAAGTGGAGTCTGTGGTCATCATATAGTCCTAGGGAGGTTGGCTTTTTTCCTTCGGCAGGAAAAATAATCAGCTTGTTCTTATTGCATCTGCCCATTTTTGCACAACCCATTTCTGCAGAAAATGTTGTCCTTGATAATCTAGCTTTCCATGATATTTCTTAGTATACCTCCATGTAACATTTGAATCTCCTAACTACAGCTTTGAAAAGTTCATTCTGTCATAATAATTTAGGTCAAACCCCAAATTGGTACACCTATGACAAATTTATTCCAAAGTAATTTTTGACTTACAAAATCCCTAAACTGGTTCTTGAGTGGCTAATTTACGCTCCATTAGTTTTCATTAAATTGGATTAATACCATGAAAAACTACAAACTAGTACAACCGTGATAAACGGAGGATAAAATTCAAATTAGTATACCTGTTAATTGACACATGTCATTTAATTCAGCAATTTGATAGTAAAATTTAACGGAAACTAACGGAGGGTAAATTTGTTAAGGGAGTTTTTGGGGAAATTTGTCACAGATGTACCTATGAGGTTTTTCGTGGCATTAACCCTAACAATTTCTTAGTTAACTTGTTTGTTTGTCTTTTTGCAATCTTATTGCAGGAGGAGTTTTCAAATTAGAGTTGTTTTTGCCCGAAGAATATCCTATGGCTGCTCCTAAGGTAGTTTGCAGTTAAGCACTGTCTTTTCTTCCAATATATAGTAACTTCTATTGTAATGGTATCTGCTGCTTGGTTCCTTTCGGTACAGAATCTCAATCACGTATAGGTGCTAGATTACAAGTTCTCTGTATATGGGTTGTGAAAGCTACATGATCAATTTATGCTCGGTGTTGACAGTGAAAGTTACATGCTAGTTTAAGGACAGTAACTGGCTTACCAAAAAGAAAAGATGAATAGGATGGTGAACCATCCTTCCTCTTGTAATTGTTGCAAACTCTCTTCTTAGTTTTTTCTCTGGTTCATGGTGGGGTAGTGGCTTCCCTCTTGTTTCTACAGCCTTTGCATTTCTGTCAGAACTATGACTTGACTCTTCGCTCACCTCTGCTATCTAGAAAGTTTAGCAATCACAGTCAATTATTCATGAATCTTTCTGTTCTTCAGTAGATGGTTCCAAGGGGATGTTGATTTTTGGGCAGCTTTAGCTGTCTGCAGTGAACCAAAGTGGATCAGGATTTGCCTCAGGTGGCAGGCAAAAAATGATTGGCTTATTGCAGTAGGTCAACTGGATTCCTCCTCACTCTGACTGCTGAGTGGCTCCGTCCAGTCTGCATGTTACATGTCTGAGTAACTCTTTTTACAGTTCATCTGTGAGCTATTCTGATTGATTTGATTGGTTATGTGAATATATTCATATAGTTGCATAGATTACTCATGGTGAAGTTGGGCATTACCAGTGTCGCTGGCTCCTGGGTTTTCACTTAAGTACTCTTGAAGATTTTATTTGTCCTGAAGTTTTCAACTGCTTTATCTGAAAAATAGTGGTAACTCGTGGGGTTTAGCTTCTAATCATTACTTATGCAACAGGTTAGGTTTCTCACAAAAATATACCATCCCAACATTGACAAGGTACTACTACGACAATTTTTTCTTTTCTTGGTTGGACTATCCATCTGATTCTTATTGTGGTTTTTCTTCCAATCCAGCTTGGTAGGATATGCCTTGACATCCTGAAAGACAAGTGGAGTCCCGCACTACAGATTCGAACTGTACTTCTTAGGTATTCTAATGATTTCCTTTTGCATTTATGAGACGTCTGGAAAGGGACTGAAGAGGCTGTATTGGTATTCTAACAGTCTTATTAGCTAAAGAAAACAGAAGGTCTACGAAATTGTTATAGATGTAGGTCTTAGTTTTGCTGGCTCACGGCATCACTCTCCCTTTATTTTGTGCTTTTATTATGGAGGCTAATGCAATAGCATTTGTTTGAGTATGTTTTGCAAAATGGTGAGTTTACTGTATTTGGAATTTGAGGTTCATCATGTTTTCTGATGTACTGTTCTGCAGCATTCAAGCTCTTTTGAGTGCTCCAAACCCCGACGATCCACTTTCTGAGAATATCGCTAAGCATTGGAAGACAAATGAGGCTGAAGCTGTGGAAACAGGTAATGCTATGTCTTTTGTGGCTTTACCGGGTCTCGGTAATAGGTTCTCTGATCACGTGGTACTTTGAATGATTAAGATTCAGATGACAAATTTTTTCCACATTTTGCTGATCTTATCTTTTTTCACTTCTTATGCTTGTGTAAATAATCAATTTTCTGCTTTATACTTGTTATTTGATGTACCCTCTTTATTTTGACCCTGCAGCAAAGGAATGGACCAGAGTGTATGCTAGTGGTGCGTGACGAAGCGGAGGAAAAACTTCCCTCAATTGAAATGATTTTCACCTGGTGTGATCTTACTTACTGTGGACTTCTGATGGAAATGGGAAGAAATGCTATGCCCTTTGATGTTGGATATTCTTGTATATTCATACGCAGAATTAACTTTGTTAATTTCTGTGTTCCCTGCTCCTTTTACTGGATAATTGCAGCTTTATCTTTCTTTTTAAGTATCTTATCGGTGGATTAGACTGAAAATTAGGTCGTTATCCTTTTGGAAGATCAGATAGATGTCTTTTTATTTTCTGAAAACGAAAACTTGATTTGTATACTTTCAGCTTCTAGTAGTGGTCGATCCATCTCGGACTTTCAAACATCTTTGTTGTCCAAGGCTTGTACCTAGAATAATTGACTTTGATGTACAAACTCTCTACGCGGGCAAAAGATGAACATGTGTTTGATGCCCCCGTTGAGTAGGGGAAAAACCGAGGAGTGATCTCAGCGGGCACCAGACCAGTTGATTTCAAATGGCCTTAAAAAGTGAATACAAAGAAAAAAAAAATAAAACAGTTTAGATGTTGCATCTCAGGTTAGTGCAGCCAGCTGAGTGTTTAGTATAAATTTCAAAGGTACCGTTAAGCTGCGGCAGTGCAAGTGGACAGAAGTTAAATCGTGGTCTCCTCCTAACTCATTCCCATGTCACCTCCAACGGGCAACGTTCTTCAAGCGACTACAAAATGCAATCTGCCGGGTCTTTCTGATGAGGATGTCATGTCGGTTTCTACACATGATCGATTGCATTAGGAGAGAATAGTAATTGGACGAGCATTCTAATGTGCCGATGCTTCTGAATATCACATTTTTCACGGTCGAACTTGTTCAACAATTCCTTCCCCCTCCCCTTCTTTTGGCCAGTATTCAACAGCATGTCAAGCTAAGCCACACCTGTTTGTCTTCTCTCATGCTCGCATTGTTCTTGTAAGTGCTCCGATAGCTCCTGAAATTCCCTACTAGTAGATATACGTCACGGAGCTTGGCACAGGCGCATCTCTGAAGGCCATGGCAGAGAGAGAAGGCGCAACCGTCAAGAAGGGCAAAGAAGCTCTCAAATGGATAATCTCTCTCGACGAACAGTATGGACTCCCCGATGGGCTTTTGCCTTTCCAGGAACTGATCGAGGTGGGATTCGTGGAGAGGACCGGGTACATGTGGGTCCTCCAGGAGAAGAGGATCGAGCACACGTTGAAGATGATAGGGAAGCTCGCCAGCTACGACGCCGAGATGTCCGGTTACTTGGAGAAGACGAGGATCAGGAAGCTCAAGGGCGTGAAGGCCAGGGAGCTCATGATTTGGACCCCTTGCATCGAGATCTTTGTCGACGACCCGCCCACTGGGAAGATCCGGTTCAAAGCCATTGGTGGCCTCACCGTCGCCTACCCCATTAAGGCCTTTGCTACCCGCGATTGATTGTCGTCATTGCAACTGGCGTCTAATATTGTGGTTCTTTCTAGGGCATTTGTTTTGGTGATTATCGATGTCATTGTTTCGCCTAACTTGACATGGATATCTTGCTTGAATCAATTTATTTAGTGAAAGAGAATTTGCCCCATGGTATTGCCCTGATTGAAAGCTCATGAAGTTTGGTCTAACGAAATGATAATTCAATAGGATGACAAGGCATTTTATTTATAGAAGTAGAGACGTTGATAGGAAAATTTTTGTTTCTTCTTTTCAAAAATTCAGCAACGTCGCATACAATGTCACAGCCTCAGAATTGCCTACAAATTGAAAATAAAAATTCTCTCCCTTAACTTTTAGTTATTTTCAAATAAAGGCAGAAGTGGCCCGCCAACGCCACAATTTGGTCCTCATCTTGGTTAATTAGTACTCCACGCCCGTCAAGGACTCGTGGCCAGAGGCTCCGTCTTGGTGAAAGAGAGTGGGTTGGTGAAGCGGACTGGCTGCGCGACATGCTCTTATTTGCAAGAAGCCACTCTAGCATTGTGCAAGGCACCTTCCAAGAGCGCGTTGCATTCAGGGTCGCTGCTCTCGACCAATTGCAGCTTGCATATCTCCTCCTCATGGTCTCTGTCGGCAACCAATATGTACTCGCTGCACTTGTCGGTGACCACCTTGGCCGAGCTGGTGAGGGCCCCTGAGGTACGGTTGTGGCATTCCAAACGGTACCTTGGAATCTGCACGATGGACATAGCTCTCGTCATATTTAGTCTAAGGCTGAGGATATGCCTGCTAGAGCTTAGCTGACTTTGGCAGGCAAAAAATGATCGGCTTGCTTCTGTAGTTCGTATAGGATTCCTCTTCATGCTGACTGCTTCTGCATGTTACTTGTCTGAGCAACTCTGTTTACAACTCATCTGTTAGCCATTCTGATTGATTCGATTGGTCGTGCGAACATATGGAACATGGTTGCTTATATATTTCTGTCGGAGGAAGATGGACATTACAAGCATTGCTGACTCGTGGGTCGTGGGTCTTCACTTGAGTACTTTTTATGTTGTTATTTGTCCTGAGGTTATCAACTGCTTTATCAGAAAATAGTAGTGACCGTTGCTTGTGCAATAGGTTTGGTTTCTCACGAAAATACATCATCCCAATATTGACATGGTACTATTACGAGGCCTTTTTCTTTATCTAACTTAGAATGTTCATCTGATTTTTTTATGTGATTTTTCTTCCAATCAGCTCGGTAGGACATCCTCGACATCATGAAAGACAAGCAGGGTCCCGCACTGCACACTCGAACAGAACTTCTAAGGTAATCTAATGATTTCCCTTTGCATATTTGAGACTTCTGGAAACGGACTGAAGAGGCTGTGACGGCACTTTAACAATCTAATTAGCTAAGGAACGCAAAAATTCTACCAAATTGTTATGGATGTAGATCTTAGCTTTGCTGGCTCACGGCATTCTCTCTCCCTTTATCTCGTGCATTTCCTATTGAGGCTAATGCAATAGCATTTGCTTTGTTGTCCAAACTGGTAAGTTTGTTGTATTTGGGATTCAAGGTTCAGCATATTTATGTTGGATTTTCCATACAATAGCCGATGGACACATTTTCTGATGGACTGTTCCGCACCATTCAATCTCTTTCGAGTGCTCCAAACCCCAATGATCCACTTTCTGAGGATATCGCTAAGGATTGGAAGATATATGAGGCTGAAGCTGTCGAAACAGGTAATGCTATGTCTGTTGTGGCTTTACTAGGTCTCAGTGGCTCTCCGATCGTGGGTACATTGAATGATTAAGATTCACATTACTTTGAACGCATTTCGCCAATCCTATCTTATCTCTTTCCAGTGGAATGCCAAAGGTAATTTTTTCTGTTCAGATCGTTTATGCCCTGCAGCAAAGGAATGGACCAGATTGTATGCTGGTGGTGCGTGACAATGTAAAGGAAAACTTCCCTGAATTAAAGTGATTTTCACCTGCTGTAATCTTATTCACTGTGGACTTAGGATGGAAATGGAAAGAACTGCTATGCCAATCGACATTGGACATTCTTTTATATCCATACGGAGAATTAACTGTGTTGATTATTGGGTTCCCTGTTCCTCATGGTGCATAATTGCAGCTTTATCTTTCTTTTTAAGTGCCTGATCAGTGGATTGGACTGAATATCCGGTAGTTATCATCCACTAGGAAGATCGCATGGATGTCATTTTCTTCTTGATGTGTATATCTTCAGCCTGTAGCAGCAGTAGCTCCGTCTCAGACTCTCCAACAGCTTTGTTGTTCAGGGCCTGTACCCAATATAACCTTGATCTGATGCATGAAACCTCAATTTGGGCAAAAGATGAGCATGTGTTTGATGCCCGTGGTTTGGGAAAAACAAAGGAGCGATCTCAGCAGGCACCGGACCAGTTGATCTTAAATGGCTTTAAAAGGTGGATTTCACCCATAATCACTTCCCAATGGAACAAAAGAAAAATAGTAGTTTTCTTGTAGCATCAGATGTTGCGTCACAGGATAGCGCAGTAAGTCGAGTGTTTAAGCCGGTAGTAGTAATGATACATGTCAAAGCTAATGTTAAACTGCAGCAGTGCAGGTATCCCGGCGGCGGACAGAAACCAAATTGCGATCTCCTCCTCCTTACTAGTTCCCAATATTACTTGTAACGGGCGATGTTCTTTAAGTAACCACAAGAAGCAATCCGCCGTGCCTTTCTGATGAGGATGTCACGTCGCTGATTTAGTCCATACACGATCGATTGCATTAGGAGAACTTCGATGGCTATTGATAAACAGAATATTCGTGGGATGATCACTCCAATGTCCTAACGCTTGTGACTATCACGACTTTCGTAGCAGTTCTTATTCTCCAACGATTCGTTTTCTTTTTTGGCCAGTATTCAGCAGCGGGTTAAGCTAAGTCGCATCTGTTTGCCTTTCTCATGCTCGCATCGTTCTTGTAAGTTCTCCAATTTCTTCTAAAATGCCGCCGGTAGATTTAAGTCGAAGAGCTCAGGACAGACACATCTCTGAAAGGCCATGGCAGAGAGAGAGGAGCAACCATCAAGAATGGCAAAGAAGCACTCCAGCGGATCCTCTCTCTCTACGAACAGCACGAGCTCCCGGTCGGGCTTTTGCCCTTCCAGGAATTGATCGAGGTGGGATTCGTGGAGAGGACCGGGGGCACATGTGGATTCACCTGAGAAGCGGATTGACCACACGTTCAGGAAGAGGATCAGGAAGCTCAAGGGCGTGAAGGCCAGGAACCTCATGATTTGGACCCCCTGCGGTGAGATCGTGGTCGACGACCCGCCCACCGGGAAGATCCGGTTCAAAGCCATCGGCAGCCTCGCCGGCATCGATTGATCGTCATAGGTTCTTTCTCGTGCATTTTGTTTCGGTGATTATAGATGTCATCGTTCCGTTTGGTTTTGCGGAATGGCACTTTCCTGATTGAAAGCTCAGGAAGTTTGGTTTATGGAGCAATGATAAGGCAGTTTGTACATATGCAGAAGTAGAGAGTAGAGACGTTAATAGGAAAAACTTTTTTTTTTTTTTTTTATAAATTCATGGACGTCGCATACAAATACAATGACACAGACTCAGGATTGTCCACGAATTTGGAAATTGAAATTCTGTCCCCCAACTTTTGGTTATTTTAGAATATTGGCGAGAGTGGCCCGCCCCCGCCACAATCTGGTCCTCATCCTTTTTGTGTGATCAGTGGTCCAGGCCCGGCGGCAAGACGCCCATCTCGAGGAGGACTTGCGCGCAGTTGGCGAGGGTCTCCTTCTTGGTGAAGGCGAGCGCGTTGGCGAAGCGGACCGGCTGTGCGACGCCGTTCTTATTGGTGAGAGCCACTCTAGCGTTGTGGACGGCGCCTTCCAGGAGGCTGCTGCACTCGGGCTCGCTGCTCTCGATCAATTTCACCTCGCATATCTCCTCCTCGTGGTCCCCCTCGACGGCGAATCTGTACTCGCCGCTCTTGTCGGTGACCACCTCGGCCGACAGAGTGAGGGCCTCGGTGGTACGGTTGTGGCATTCCAAGCGGACCTTGGAATCTGCAACAACAATCCAACAATCCACATAGCTCTCGTTACATTTTAGTTCAGGCGGCAATACGCCCGGGCATGCATATATATCAACACGCAATAATAGTACCTGCTAGACCGTAGCTGACTTTGGTCTCGAAGTCTACGCGGCAGGTGTCGCAGAAGACTTTGCCGACGACGTCGAGCTTCTCGTGGCCATAGGCGAAGCCGAGAAGGGAGGAAAGGCAGAGGGCGGTGGCGACGAGAGCGGCGGCCTCCAAAGTTCTCGCCATTGTTATTAGTCTCCTTATGGATCCGGCTTCTCGAGATGCTAGAGAGGGCGTGCGGTGATCGATCGGTGGAGAAAGCTTTTTATACATGTCGAGGAAGAGAGCGGGGGTTGTTGTTCCTGCGTTAGAGCTTGAATTAAGGGGAGGAGAGCAAAACTCGCTCTCCATTCAAGGTGACAAATGCGGCCACCTTTCTTTTAGGATCATCAAACAGCTAATCACATCTATATTTAGTCAAAAGCTAATAGCCATCAAATAGATGCAAACCTCCCTCTCTACTCATGTGAATTCAGAAGAGCTGGAGGATTGTGCGCATAGATGCTCCCTAAGGTTACACAAAGGAAAATCCGTAAATCGCTATAAAAGCTATTCAAATGAGCATTGCAATATAATTAATAATAATATAAAAAGGTTGGTAAATGAGTGAAATTAAAATCGGTAATTAGATATGAGAATGGGTGATATAAGAAGTTGGCAATTTGAAAACAATCATATAAGAACTTACTTGTTCTTATGGAAGGTTTCTTCTTTTGTATACATGATGCTAAAAAAGACCTGAACGGTATTAAATTATGTTGTCATTTTCTATGATCGAGGATCTCATCCGAGACGGCGAATACCAAGCAATAACCCCACTAATCTCATGGACCACGCAACATGCAAATAACAATCCAGCATTAACAGTTTAGAATAACGATTATTTGCATTTGATGGTGAACATTTGATGAATGATTTGAGACCAAGGACCGAAAGCGAAGGATCTTCCTGACATCGGTACTTGGTCAATAGCTACCCGTGCCATTATGCTGCTTCCGCGTACCCATAAAAAAGATTAAAAGAGTGGATCGAAATAGCTAGCCAAGTGGTCAAATGTTTGACTTATAGTTGAAGAATCAAAACTAAAATCTCAACGTGTTCGGTTCAAAATTACTTTCAGGCCACGTCTTGTCACTCTCTAGGTCGGTTTTCCTAATATGTACCCGAATTAGGTGATATGATTACATTCATCGATCTGGGGCAGGGGCTTAATAGGCAACGAAAGGGGTGATTGGTCCTGTGATTTTGCCATTCGTACAAATATGCTCCTTGACACGAGAAAAACTTAAGGTATTGTGATTGAGACTTAATTTTTCTCATAAAATGGTTATTGAAATTGACTCTAAAGTCATCACTGATCTTGTTAATTCAAAATTTATGTTGTTTTACTTAAAAAGATAAGAAAACTGTTGAGATCTCAATTTGAGTTTATAGTACAACATAATTTTCATTACCTTCTAGAAAGTTATCTTATTTATTATAAGTGATAAAATAAGGATTGTAGATTCAGCTTTAACTTTCTTATACAAAAAACAAAAAAAAAGCCAGTTGTCGGTGGCGCCATCGTGAGATGTGTCACATGTGTTCCATCTCAAAAATAGAAAACAATTGAAAAGCATGATTAATTTTTAATAGCGGTTGACATGGATTGCGTAACAAACGAGCAAAATAGAAAACATAGCATATCAAAATAAAAGAAAAAGTCGCAAAATTAATTCAAAAGCACGATAAATAAGATGAACGACCTATCAAATTTCTCTTTTAAACATGAATGGGGTTTGACAGAAGAAAAGAGCAAGCATTGGAGGAGTAAAGTGCTGTACGATGTAACCTATGACTATTCGAAAAATAGAAATTACTTTAGTAAGATTGGCCACACTAAAAGACGACAGCAGCAGCGCTTTCAAAACAACAATAATTCGTCCCATGAATCGCTTTATGTAATTTTTTATTATATAGTCGTACCCGACCCCAAATCTCTCTTTGATATCTTCATAATGGAAAGCTTAGTCCTTATTAACTTTATCTTCGCTGCATTAATTTAATTTTTCATTCTTAACTATCATCAATGTGGTCTCAGGTTCACTATTTAGGTAGGCCTAATTCTCTAAACTATCTCAAACTGTAAATCGATTCTCAATTTTATTATAACCTTTTTATTTTGTCAAAGAAAAACCTCAAACTTTAGGTTTAGTTCTAAATTTACCCCTGTCATTAACTTTAAATCTCGTCTCAAATTTATCTTAAACTTTTTTTCTATGTGTAAAGAAACATCACAAACTGTCAATCTAATATCAAATCTGCCCTCCTTAACCCTCTATCTAGAAATCATTATTAGTTGTTTGGCAAGGTGACGTGAAAATTATTTAATAAAACTTTTTTTATATGAAAATTAGGGAAATTTAGAACGACTAACGACAATTTTCTTTACCTAGAGCAAACAAGGGCAGTTTTGAGAGAAGAGTTAAAGTTGGTATTTTATTTTTTATTTTTTTACGAAAATAAGTGGAGGTATCCTATGGCTCTCAACTTGTGCTCTAAACTTTCCCAAGTACTAATATAATTAAAATGAACAAATTATAAGTATAATTAGATGATTTGGAAGCTCCAAAAACGATATGATCAAACATTTAACCCAAAAAGAACCGAACTTTCTTAGAAGGAGATGTTCTATCTTTATAAACTAAGAATTATAGCTCTCAACTCTAAACTTCCGCAAGTACTAATAAAATCAAAATAAATACAATTATATGTAATTTAGATGATTTTGAATCTCCAAAAACCGGAAGGAGCCCAACTTTGTTAAAATGGAAAGTTCTTCCTTTGTAATGAAGTCATGGCTTTCAACTTTTGCTCTAAAATTTCCTAAAGAATTAGGATTGAAGTTAAAGTTTGGGTTTTTTTCCCCTAGAATTAGGCCCTTTTAAGTTCTTTGAATAATCATTAGTACGATTAGAGATGTGCATTGGTCCCGGTCCAACTTTAGAAGCGGACCGAAGTGACCAATTCTAGGTGATTCTCGAGGAGCAGGTCCAATTCCTAGTTTCACATAAGGAATTGACTGACATACTAGCTTGAATTTCTTAATTTTTATTTTTATTTTTATTTTGAAACAAACTCTAATTAGTAAATTATTTTTTCTTCAAATGTTAAGAAACTCCCATCTATAGGGAATAAAAGAAACCATAAAAAAATCACTAATTATAAGTTTTAGGGTGGGGACCGACCCACTTGAGAACGATTACTCCTTCAAACGACAATCTATATATATATATATATTATTTTTTTCAAATAAGAATTAAACTGAATTGTAAACATGAATCAATAGGCGTTACTTATCCTTTTGAAGTCATATCTAAGATCTTGGAGTTCACTACCGAGTTCGAGTGAACCCTATTTCTTTCAAAAGAATCGAATGGGCAAATTTTACTAAGTTTTGATGGAGTCCTTTGCGTCGAGCTTTATTTTTCCACCCCCCTTCTTTCGTCGGTGCAAATTCTGAGAAAACAAAAGAAAAAAAGGTTGCAAATCACATACAGTCGCAATGGCTTTTCACTGCCACTTGTGGACTTGCGATAACATTGGGAAATGATGTGATGTTGCGAGTGCTAATTCTACTGTAAGTTGGGAAAAGAAAAGAGAAAAAGAAATTAAAGGTTAAAACCAGTCATCAATCCGAGTCACCAATGGCGTTTTGTGTTAATTAATTACTAATATTCCGTAACATAAGATCATTGGCGTGTGTGTAAAAGTGACAAATCTTCAAGAATCTGACTTTTCCGACCCCAAAAAGAGAGGAAACATTTTTTTAGCTTAATTATTGCATTTTACTGGGAAATAATCAATCTGGTTTTTTGGTAGAAGGGCTATTTCACTGCTAAACCAGAGGACGAGAATAATTCTCTTTAGACCTTGAGGAAAATAATATTTTTATTTAATTTTCTCATATTTGCAAATTTTCCATTTCAAGTGGGAATTAGCCTCTCTTATATTTATTTATTTTTGGGCAGAGAGGGTAAATTGTATCCACTTACAAGTTATTCAAATTAAAAAAAAAAAAAAAAAGAATCGGTTTTTCTCATGTGAAAATGATGAGATCGGTCCCTTTATTCTCATAAAATGAAATGCGGATTTTTTATTTACGAGAAATGGGCGTCTAATAACCTGGTATCTTGATTAGAGCATTTCAACAAATACACTTGCTAAATATTTTACAGGTTCATTCAAGATTTAATGAGAAAAACCTAACTAGAGCACAACATCATTTCTAGTCTGCAAATATCAGTCACAACCTTCGGGTGTGGTTTTGACTTTGAGAGGCATCTATCTCACGACTTCTGTCATTCTCAATTTGTTCGATTGGAAAGCTACTTAAAGCACGCTGCATTATTGATGCATTAAGCTTATATATCTGTTGATCAAACTCACTGCAAGTTGTGGGAAAAAAATTAGACACTTAATTATATCACACTTCAATTTTCACAAAAAATCATTTAACTAGTACGATATCGCGTGACAAAAAGTAGATTAGACGCTTAATTATTTGTGTTTGCGTATGCATGAGGTAAGAGAGAGGGTTTGCGCTTGATGATTCGTTTTACCAATTAAACCATTTAGATCTTAATTTACACTGACGTGTCATTCATTTAACGGGGTAAACTAAAGAAGCCAACTCACCTCATAAACGTAGAGGATAGTACTATTTTATGATGTGACACTAATTAATCTCATTCGTTGATATCATTATGACTTGTCTCGTATTATATGGTTATACGGATTCGGTAAAATAAGATGAATGTGAAAAATTGTTTAAATTAAAATGAATCGTAACAGATATGGAATATGAGAAAGCATGGATATGACTTAAAGGAAGTTAAGGACCATAAAAAGGGATTACCAGCTTTTTGTGAGAGATTATGTAAGATTTCTGCTGTAGTGCTACATGATTTACATAGTGAAAGAATATCACCCTGACTCTCTAATTAACTTTTCATCTGTAAAACATTCTCCATGTGGTGAAAGCTAAAAGGAGAATGGGAGAACTATGATGGGAATCATCCTCTTTTTACGAGAAAACCACCCTTGAATACTACGTCACCTTCCTTTGTTTCATGCTAGAGAGAAACGATGCGAAGACACCGTTCTCCAATAATGCAAATCAACGACAGAAGGAGCGGAAACCCAGTAGCTATGTCAAGTTAGGACTACACACAATCAGGGACCCAAAAAAGACCATTTCAAAACCCTAGTTAACTCCTAAGTTTCACTCGAATTTTTCGTATATTTCGAATCCTGGGAAAAATGACTATACATTGCAAAGGGAAATTTGTTTTATCTAACCAGGATTTAAAAAAATAAAAATCTGAATTCGGTTCACGCTTAGTCTTTGGAGTGCGTTGTACATAGATCCAAGCACATCAAACTGTGATCAAAATTTTGCCTTTCGGGTAGGTCTTTTTCACTTTCAATTGAAGCACATATTATGTCCGGGTTGCCCATAATACCCGTATTTGCACTTATTATGTATATACTATGTATCTACTTGTACTGGAGTGAACTATAAGCGAAAAGATTTGTCACTCAATTGTTCAACATGGTTTTAGTCCCCATACATTTGCACTTGTATTACCTGAAATTGGTGCACATACAAGTAAGAAAAGTAAAAAAGTATATGCATTTTTCACGACAAACAAGTTAAACATAGCTCGCTCTTTGGCATGGTGACCAAATCAAAATTCGCTTGTTTTTTATTTATTTATCAGCTAGACATCTGATTTACACTTGTGACTTTAATTCAATCTAAAATGCAGAAATAAAAAAAAATTATATTTTAAAAACTTATGAAAATGTTATGTACGATTCCACATGTTAATATTTTACTATTTAATTTAAAGGGTTTCGCATATTTTTAATTTCCATAAAAGTAAAAAAACGTAAATTCCATGAAATTCCTAACAAAAGAAGTCAAATAATACGTCTATAAATATTAAATAACAATGATTGCTGGGGTGACGGAAACAGAAGTGTACAAGACTACACGGTAATGCCTTGACGGTTAATAATGCATCTAGACATTAATTAAAGGAAGAAAATAACATGGATGAGGGAGAAAAGAGAGCTAAAGCACTTTCATGGGGACCATAGCATGTCTCCTCATATTGCCTGTTGATGTGAACATTTTTTTCTCCATTTTATTTTATCTCCTCTCCTCTCCTATACTCTCCCCTCCTCTCCCCTCCCATATTCCTTCCTCCTCCACCTTGCTTTGTGCTCTTGAATAGCAAGTAGGCATAAACTGACCCGTGTTACACCTACTACTGAAAACTGTCAAGAAAAAAAGAAAGCCCTAGAACACTAGATGTCAATCGAAAAAGGGAAAGGCATGGCTGAAGGATCGTCAAGATCTACGGCTTCCCCAAACGATCAACACCACCAGCAAAGGGTGCTGCCGTTGAGTCGTTACGAGTCGCAGAAGAGGAGAGACTGGAATACCTTCGGACAGTACTTAAGGAATCAAAGACCCCCCATCGCGATAACCCAATTCAATTCAAACCATGTTCTTGATTTCCTTCGCTACCTCGACCAATTCGGGAAGACTAAGGTTCACTTGCACGGCTGCATCTATTTCGGGCAGCCCGAGCCACCGGGCCCTTGCACGTGTCCCCTGCGACAAGCTTGGGGAAGCCTTGATGCGCTCATCGGAAGGCTGAGAGCTGCTTATGAAGAGAACGGTGGGTTACCGGAAGCAAACCCATTCGCCAGCGGCTCGATCCGGATGTATCTTCGGGAAGTTAAGGACTCTCAAGCTAAGGCTCGAGGAATCCCTTATAAGAAGAAGAGCAGGAGAAGAAGTGCAATGAAGGCCAAAAATGAGGGCTACAATAACGTCTCCATCAGCGAATCTTGAAGATCTTGCTACTACTCGAGCGCGGTAAAGTCTCTATTTCCCTAATTGATAAGGCATATCTTCTCTGAAAGCGAAACTTGCTATAGCATGAAGTTGTTTCCCATCGAAATGATATAGGTATACTGCTACGACGAGTAATAATGTGATGTTGCTGATTCTTGAGAAGCCAAATTTTTGGCTGGAGAAGTTTGATTACAACTAAGCTCGAGAGCACCGATCTCCATTTGAAGAAACCCTAGCAAGTAGCTAGGTTCTTTAAAACCCTAATCTGCCTAGTATTAGGCTAGAGAAGAAGGACATAACGACACTTCTAAGCACTTTTCTGTTTTTTTAATTGCTTCTTAGGACTAAAGACATGAGATACCGCATCAACTAGTCTCTCTTTCTCTCTCTCTGCGCGCGAGGTCTGCAAGGTCTGATTTGGGTTTTCTATTACCTCGCTATCGAGTCCCAGCTGATGATTAGAGATTTCACGGTATCTTTTGCTTGACAATTGCCAAGGATGACCACAGCATCATCTAGCAGTAACTTTAGCTCTCTAGTCCATGAGTTGAATATCAATTTAATTTGTTATTGTTATGGTTCTTCTTGTTAGCATTGCTATCATTCTGTTTGGTTTGCATAAGGTGCGTAAGCATAATCTAGGCATTTGGGAGGAGGATGCCATTTACCTGCTTAAACTATATCACCTTATTATCTTTGAACTTAACACCCTTGTATTAATTAAGATTGCGGTATATTAATTGCATATAGCTATATCCTACACAGATTCTTCGATAAAATTGTATCACGTTTTCTCAATTGCAGGGGAAGGCGAATCGAAGTATTTTGATGTGCCGTATTCCTTTTATGATAGGAAAGCTCTACCGCATCAGAAGTATTTTGATGTATCGATTTCCCTTTATGATAGGAAAGCTCTACCGCATCAGAAGTATTTTAATGTATCGATTTCGCTTTATGATAGGAAAGCTCTACCGTATCAAAATCTATCTGTTTACTACTTTCAGTCTGTTAACATTTCTCTTTAAACAATAACATGTTCTATGATATGTGCTTCCTAGTGTATTGCCTTATCTAAATGTGAGTGTAAAGGGCAACAATTGGAATGGAGTTGCATTTCTCCGTATATTTTCATTTTTTTTGTGTGTGTTATTATCTTTTCATGGTTAATATGCCTGTTTTTAACATTTGGTAACAAAAGTTCTTTTTCCTCCATCTCTCTAGTGTATGTTTGTTATTTGACAAAAAAAATGCCCAACATATAGATGGACGTACAGTTCTTTGCATTCATGGTGCATCATTAACAATCTCTGAGCAGATTTTTTTCCTGTCCCCGGAAATTACCTTAATTTCCCAGAAGATAATAACACTATTCAGCAAAATAGACAAGGTTTGGACATGCCCCAGATGTTCCCCACTTGATTACGTCATACCCCACATTTTCATCATGCAATCGGATCTTGGATTCTTTGTGTCTTTTCAGGCAAACATACGCATTTTGACCTAATTAGAGCTTTTAAATAGATTGCAATCTGTTTTGCATCAAATAAAGCTATATATATAGTCCTTCCACAAATGTTTCTTAGGGCTTAGGGAGAATCTTTTCACAGCTAATCTTCCACTAATGTCTTGGTTCCAAATGTCCATCTGATAAACCCTTATGAGGCGTGGTGGCATTTGAGATCGAGCGTGTTTAGTTCTTCATTGTCTCTGAAAAAACGAATGAGCTTCGATACTTAATTAAGTCAGATTCATGAGATTTTTAACTTCTCTTGGATTCAAAAGAATGCATGTCTACATACTACTGATCCTTAAGAGAACAGAACCATTCATCCAACAATAATTGTCTAAGGATAAATGTTTTCACAAGCTCTACCCAAACTAAAATTCTTGAAATTCTCACACCTGCGTTACACACTTCTCTCGTTTGAATTTGTCAGCTTCGATCGACTTTCTTTGACTAAAAGAAGATTTGAAGTCCTGTACTTTGATCTGTTTCAGATCGTGATATAGCCCATTAAAGGGTGACGATACTAATGCAATCTTCCTTGACGGAGCAAAGGTTGTTGATGTTCAAACCAAAGAGGAAAATCATAAGCTTCGAGTGCAGCAGAAAACACCTCCGATTGTTCGCATTCTGGAGATATGAAGAACATATACGGGTGCTTTTGGATGCATTCGTTTTTCTCTTTTTACTGTTTGAGTAGACATCAAACTTGTTTGATAAAATTGAAAAATGAGATGTGAAAATTTAATCACCAAATTAAAAGTGTCGACAAGTTTGATTTGTGAAAATAAAAACTTAAAGTTGCTGGAATTCATTAATAATATTATTTATTTAGTGCAAAATATGGAATTTGTGAACATCACTGAAAAGTTTTGGTAATATAATTGGTAAGACTAGCTACTTGACTAAAGTAGGCTTTGTCTGAGCCATACTCAACAAAGTCAATGTGGATCGCACTCTTGGGAGAAAAAGCTTGATTCCTGTGGGTCCAAAGAAAAGGATATAAACCTTTATTTCATTTCTAGTTTATTATTTGCCTAATAAGGAAAATATTACCCTAAGTTAAAATTTTTGTCCTTCTTTCAATTAAGATGGTGTTTACTTGGATGGGGCTAATATAATCTCAATATTTAGGATGAATCTTATTTTCATATCCCACCCTGCAAAATAATGCTATGATTGTAGGGCAGGAGAGTTTTAAAAGTCTCTGATTTTTCCTTGACTAAGAATCCTAAGCAAGCCTAATAATTCATTTCAACCATTAAATTTAGAAAATAAAGTGCTTAATAACAGTGCATCAACTGTCTCATGCATCTAATGGCTAAAATACAGCGGGAGCGATGAAGCATCTAGTAGGTACAGATCTACTATGATTCCTGGTATTTGATATTTTGTGCCGATAATAAGAAACTGTGAATTGAGAAGGCAAACCGGATGAATATATTGCTTGCAAATACGACTATGCTGGGTTAACATTAGCATCATGATGAAGGCGAAAACTTCGATTGTCGCTTATAGGGATGGCGTAATAGAATATTTACAGAAATTCATAGAAACCTTGCCGGCCCCTTGTCGGTCTCCACTAGGTCCAATCCGGCGTCACTGCTCTCTATTTAGAACCAAAACTTTTCCCACCAAGCCGCACCCCCGCAACATCTCTAAAACCAAGAATTGTTGTACATCTCAGTCCATTTCTATTTCAGCCATGACTCGCCATAGTTCTCTCTTCTTCAATGAGAAGAGATGAATCTCAGAGCCTCATCCCAGAAGATCATTTTTTTATTTTTTGTAACCGAGGAACCGCCGGAGACTCTTTTTCGCTTATGCTATTCGAGGTCACACCGCCCTCCGATGCTTGGTGGCACCGTCGGACGTCGTTGCAAGCCACTATTTAGACGTAAAATTTCGGGGGAGTTGGCTCAATAAATCACCCCTAGGACCCCCACTTGAGTCGCAAGCATCCAGAGATTCGAACTCGTTCCCTCGGCGATGAGGTAGTAAAGTCCAACCATTACGGCTACCTATGGGTGGGTCTCATCCTAGAAGATCATTTACTAAGCAAAATAAGGAGAAATCAATGAACAATGAATGACCTACACACTTTATGCAACCCAAAGTATCAATACTCCCGCGCGATTCAGATTCCTAATGGGAAAGTATTCAATCATTGGTTGGTGGGTTGTTCATTCAACTAAGGACATTAGAAATGTGCAAATTGTTTAACATGTTTTTATGATAATCACAAAAAATAGAAGACACATTGATATCTAACGACAATGATCCATAAATTAAGGAGAAATCAATGAACAATGGATGACTTACACACTTTGTGCAACCCCAAAGCATCAATACTCCCGCGCGATTCAAATTCCTGATGGGAAAGTATTCAAACATTGATTGGTGGGTTGTTCATTCAACTAAGAACATTAGAAATGTGCAAATTGTTTAACATGTTTTTATTATAATCACAAAAAATAGAAGATACATTGATATCTAACGACAATGATCCATAAATTTTCAATGTGCAAATAAAAATTGCATGATTCAACTGTACATTTGTACCACAGCTTCAAATTGTACAAATCAGAATAATATTAATAAGGAGAAGTCTGATGGTTATTATTGCATATACTGTAGATGACATTGATATTAAGAAAACACGTTCTGCATAGAATTGTTCCTAATTTCTCCTTGAGTTTCAAAACTTTTTATTTTTAGCACATGCCAGCATGCGTGCAGAGACTTCAAATGTGCAGAACTTGCGTGTTTTTAATAGAGCTCTTTAAGAACTACTTTGATTTAAATTGTTATTTGATTGATAAAGAACAAATAGAGAGCAATTAAAATGAAGAAATGGAGAATATATGGTCACAATACTAGTTTTTGCGGGTGTTATACTTTTTCCAAGGCATGCAGTAACTTGTACAAAACTGACACTGCATCTTTCGAAGCTATATCACCTACGTCCCGTCCTTCCATTCTCCTCGTTCGAAGCTATGGATTTTCCCATTTTCCAGTTGCGATGCACACGAGTCCCGACCAAACGAGGAGTTCCTTGAAAATCCTCTCGCCAACCTCGAAGGAAAAAGAAGAAACATCACATCTTTTTCGTCTCCTCCGACGATGGATCCCTTCTTCGAGCAGAGACTGAGAGAGGAGGTTGTCTACCTCCACTCCACTCTCTGTGGCACCGAGGCCCTCCTCCAAGCCCTCCTCCAAACCCTCCTCTCTCCAACCACTCTTCTTCACGACCCATCCCCATTTCAAACCCCACGCCTTTCAAGAAACAGTACTCCGCCCCCACCAAGAAGAAGAAGAAGCACCAGAAGCACAAGACAAGCGAAGAACCGAAGCAGCCAGAGAAAGAATGGCATTGCAAGGAATAACTCATCACTCAGCCCTCTCTCGCATGGCCCACGGTGAAGCAGAAGAAGCCCGATTCCGGCCAGAAGTCCCGGTACGCCTCCGCCGAGAAGCAAGCCAAGATCGCCGGGCAGGTAATGTAGCAGAGGGCCCAGGAGCAATGCCGCAGAACTTTTGCAAAAGTCGGCGATTCCGATGGCGAGGAGGAGGAAGAGGACGACGAAGACGGAGATGGAGATGACATGGAGCATGATCGTGTAGAGGGCGATAATGGCAGCTCAGAGGGGAGTGAGGAGTACAAGTTTATGTTGGACGTGTTTGTGAAAGATAGGGACTTGAGGGAGTATTAGGAGAGGAATCATGAGAGCGGGGACTTTTGGTGCTTTGTTTGTGGCGCGCAAGGGGGCAAGATGAGTGGGAGGAAGTTTAAGAACTGTTCTGGGGTTTTGCAGCATTCCATTAGCATATCCAAGACCAAGAAGAGGCGGGCTTGTAGGGCTTTTGGCTTGGTCATTTGTAGAGTCATGGGTTGGGACGTTGAGAGATTGCCTCTTATTGTTGCTAAGGGCGAGCCGCTGATTCACTCTTTGGTGGGTCCGAGTTTATCGCAGGTATCGGGCTAATTCTTGTGTTATTTTGGCTTTTGAATGTTCACGAGCTATGTTCTTAGAGTATCTTTGATATATGTAGCGTGAGAATGAGATTAAGGAAAATGCCGGTGTTAATAAAGAAGATGTGGACAATGTAGCTTGTGGAAGGAAAAAAAATGGTCAATTTGGGTGGAAAACAAGCAACGATGCAGTGCAGAATATTAATGAGTTGATGATTGGAGAGGTCATTGGTTACACATAATGATTAGTCACTTTGAGAATGTCAATGAACCTGATGTTCCTTGAGGCTGGTTGTTGTTGATATTACTCTGATGGTATATTTGCTGTTGTGTCCTTTGTTATGGATAGCAGACAGTTTGTGAAGAAGATGCTGCTACAAAGTCTGTCGAAAATTACGACGAGGAAATTTTAATACCAGGGATCAATTGAGTAGGGAAGGCTGATGGCCCAGTAAGAGAGAAGGTTTTATTTTTGGCGATGGAATTCCTCTCACATGACTTGCTCCCTTTAAGTGACTGAGATGAAAATATGTGGTAATTTCTGCTTTAGGTCACTCTAAAAATTTATCTCAAGATCTTAAAGAGCAAATTAATAATGCGATAATTAGCTATTTTTCTGCTCAAGATGCTTTTTTATTATCTACATATACTTTGAGGGAAATATGATAAGGCTACTATACTTCTGCTGGGTAAGTGTCTAACTCCTCTTTTTTAGGGTGAATTCATATTAGAACAAGTTCTTTGCCATATCCTTGAAATACATGATAGCCATCGTGTGCAGGATTCTGTACCATTGCCAACCTACAGTGTTTAATGGCCCTGTGGAAACTTTGTTGACAGTTCTGCCACATCAGTATTGGGATGTTGTACCTTTATATCTCTATCAAGTTGCTTGGTTTTGACTGAGGTGAAAGGTGAATCCAAGACATGGCATCAGAAGGTTTTCCAAGCTTGTCATGCTTTTTTCAATGCAGATCTGGTTCAGAAAGTGATGGTGATGATTAAGATGATGAAGAAGAAAATGATGATGATGATGATGTAGATGATCTCTTGGATGGAGATGCCAATGGGGAATGTGTACTCATTAAGTTCTTGATGAAGCTGTTTATGGAGACTGCTGAATTAAGGAGTTATAATGAGAGTGTATATAAAGATGTTGATTTCTGTTGTTTGGTTTGTGGTGGTGTTGGAAACTAGCCTTGGAAGAGGTTCAAGGGTTGTAATGGGCTTCTGCAGCACTGCACTACTACATGGAAGATAAAGAAGATGGCTAACAAGGCCTATGCAAGGGCTATTTGCAAGGTTCTTAATTGGGATATCAATTGTTTTCCACCAATTAAGAATACTTCAGAAGCTTTTGGTCGCTGTTTAGTTCAGTCAGGTGATATGCAGGTATGTATTTGGCTCAGTCGGGTGCTTTTCCTTGTCTAATTTCTTTGAGATGCTTGATAAAGTTCTCTAATCTGCTTAAATTTAACGTTACAGGGTGGCGGTACAGAGAAAATTTTCATGTCCATAAGTTGTCCGTACGCCAATGTACGAACGAATGAAAGTACCTCAGAAAAAATATTTTGTGGTTAAGATGCTGATATCTATTTCCCCTTTTTCTATTATCCGAATGGATATACTCCTGTCTATTCTTCTTCTGAGAAATTCATATTACAGTCAAGTTCTTCATCATTAAGTCTTAAATGACTGTGTTGTGCAGGATTCTGTGTCAACACCAGCGTCCAGCATCAAATGGCACTGTGAAAGCCCTGTAGACCGTGCTGGCACGGCAACATCTGAGTGGTCTTTTTCTAAGTCTCCATCAGATTCTGGGAATCACTCGGTTTTGGCTGAGGAAAAAGGAGAACCCAAAACCTGGCATCAAAAGGTCCTTGAAGCTTGCCAAGCTTTTTTCGATTGCACATCTGGTTCAGATAGTGACGGTGATGTGGAGGCTGATGATGAAGTAGAAGATGAGGCGATGATGATGAAGATGTGTTGCATGGGGATGACTACGGGGAATGTGAAATTGTTAAGTTCTTTACTATGCTATTAATTTGTTTCTGTTTTGTTATCTCAAGGTCTTCTATATTAGGATTGGCTGAAAAAAGAAAGATTTGCACTGGGGATATGTGATGTGGATGCTTTAAAAGAAGGATCACTGAAACGAGGAGACCCGTAATTTCATTCATATTTGCATATCAATCTTGGCTTTGTGGATATTATCTTCTCTTGACATTCGCATAGTTAAGCTGTGAATATACAACTTACATGGGTTCTTGGCCAAATTTAGATGACTAACTTACCCTTTGGAAGTGGAAAGTAATACCGTGCGCGAGCGATTTTCCCCTTTACACCTTGCTCGAGAGTCAAGACTTCCCTGAGATCTCGACTTGACAGTCGACTGTTCAGATTTATCCTCCAACTTATATAGCACACAGGGTGGCATATAAGGTTTACACTTTGCTGTTCCATCCACTTTAGATGGCAAATCAAAGTATTTTGATGTGCCGATTTTTTTATGATAGGAAAGCTCTTCCACGTCAAAATTTATCTGTTTGCTATTTTTGGTCTCTTAACATTTCTTCTTAATCGAGAACACGTTGTTTAATATGTACTTCTTAGTGTATTGCTATGTTTGCTGAGTGTCAAGGGTAACAAATGGTATGAATTTACATCTTCATTCTCTTTTGCTGGTTAATCTGTCTGCTTTAACAATTCCTAACAATAGTTTTTATTTCTCAATCCCCTTAGTCTATGTTTGTTATTTTGGGAAAAATAAAATAAAATCCCCAGCATGTATATCGAGTACAGTACTTTGCATTCATGGTTGATCATTCGCAATCTTTGAGCAGATTCTTCTTGTCCCAGGAAAATGCCTTTACTTCCCGGAAGATGATCATGCATTTAACCAAAATGGACCTGGTTTGGACATATCCTAATGGTGCCCCACTTAATTACGTTATACCCCACATTTTCATCATGCAATCAGATCTTGGGGATTCTCTGTCTTTTCAGACAACATAAACATTTTGACCTAACTAGAGCTTTTAAATAGGTTGCATTCTGTTTTGCATCAAATAAAGCTATGTATATTTAGTCCTCCCACATATGTTTCTTGGGGCTTAGGGAGAATCTTTTCGCAACTAATCTTCCACTGATGTCTTGGTTTCAAATGTCCCTCTGATAAACCCTTATGAGGCGAGGTGGCATTCGAGATGGAGCGTGTTTAGTTCTTGATTGTCTCTGAAAAAGAGTGAGCTTCGACACTTAATTAAGTCACATTCATGAGATTTTTAACTTCTCTCAGATTCAAACGAATGCATGTCCCTATCTGAATCGAAATTGCATAGTTGAATATCATACCTGCTCAGTTGAAAAATTCACGATATGGGCAGAGCCATAGAAATGAAACTACTCTATACAGTTACTCTATTAAGGAAAAGAAAATCAAGCTTGGAATGTTGACAAGAGCTCCAATGAACACTCACAAGAGTGCTTGACGACGTATATGCCAATTTTTCATGGTCTTCATTTTGGGCACATAAACAAGCTAAGAGATGAGATGACAGGAAGTTTTAAGGCATCCCTATGTGGTTAAATTTGATAAACCCTCTGAGTTCGAGAAGGCCACCATATGTTGGTTCCGGATGCATAACGAGACTCTGCTCCTTTCTCACATCCTTTGACGATGTCATCATAAAGAATTGTGTAATTTGAGCTACTCACATTTCTGAAGTAGCAGAGCACACTGCCGTCATCCTTGTACACTTCTTGAGTACTGGCTATCCCACTGACTACCGAGTCATTCTTGACGGTCATGTAACCCTGCCCTTTCTGCATATTGTTGAGCGAACCACTCGAGAACTTGAAGCCAGAATCCTTATGCCTTTTCTCATTAAAAGTAAGCGTGAGGTTCGCAATAGATAAGTAGGTGTCATCTCCTTGATCCACATAGTTGGAGTATAAATACAGCGGGAAATCTCTGTACACTCGGATGGATGCAAGGGTGGAGTCCAGGCTCTTGGCATCGACGCTGTCATTGAAATGGATAAGCTGATTAATAATTTGCAGATTCCCTTCATTCCCCATGACCATCACGTTACTGTAATTGAATTCTTGCTTCCAAGTGGTCATGATTTTCCCATAAGATGACTGCACCCATCCACTGGACAATATGGACCGGCTTGCCCCAATCAAAAACTTACCATCTAAGCCCTTAAAATCCAACACCGAAGAAACAACTAGAGGCGTGCACTGGTAGGTCAGAAGCTCCCCTGCAGTTTTTGTGCTCATATCATCCAGCCAAAGATGCAGATTCGCGTCAATGTACCACACATTCAAAGCATTCGTGACACTGAAGCCAAATTCGTGGAGCTTTCCATCTAATATCTTTGCTAAAAAGGGTGTAATCTCGATATCATATGTAGGGAGATTAAATGATCCAATGCCGGTGATGGGCCTCCACAAAAGAGGATTGATCCCTCCTGTGTATACCACCGTGAAAGGCCAAACCGCACCGACTATGTCACCGTCGAGACTCACAACAACCTCCCTAAAAGGGCCATTCCCATCCACCCCAGTAAGATCATTGGCCTCAATATACTCATTGGGGAGGTTCCCATACCAAAACTCATCATCCTCATGAAAAGACACATAAACCTCTAGCACCGCCCTGTAAACATTCAGGGGAACAGTAAACTCCTTCGTCTCAATATCAGTAGCATTCTCGACTTCAAACCACAACCCATCATTCAACGGCAAGTTTCTCGAAATGGGCAAGATCAAATCCGCATTCGAACCATGCCCAGGAACCGAATTCCCTCGAATTTCCCACATTCCCCAACAAATGCTCATCGTCAGCAGGGTAAAAATGAAACTTTATCTCGACATGGTAAACCCCTGTATAGGTGCTATCCACAACATTGCCAAGATAAACAGCGAGAGTACTGTTCTTCATAAGCAACGGATAATACCTGGTAATGTCCTTCTTGACACTCCAAAAGATCCCTGTAGCTCTCGGCTCGGCAGTGCAGCTCCTGAGAAGCTCAACCCCACCAAGCCAAACCCCGAAAATCCGGTCGTATTGCCTGCCTTTGCAAGTGGCGCTCCACTCAAGCACGATCTTTGCGAAATTCTGCGAATAACAAGTCGATGGAGGGGTGTAATTGGCGAGAACTGGGGGCTTGCCATAGGTGTACGCGAAGTCGTGCTGTAAAATGAGGTAGGAGCAGGGTTTGGTGTTGGGGAGCTCGATGGGCTCGGTGACTTCAAAGTAGCGAGTGGGGGAGTCGGTGGAGGAGTTGTCAGATTCTGGTTCGGAGATTATGGACGACCGGAGGAGCTTGGTCCGGTGGAAGCTCGCGGCGGAGAGGGAGGAGAGAGAGTGAAAGATGAGGAGGAGGAGGAGGATGAGGATGAGAGGGGAAGCCATGAATGGTGGTTGAGTCTTCGTCCTTGAATAGACCTTTTTCCTGGAGTCTTCGTCCGGTAGAGCAGAGAAAACAATGGCGTTGTCCGAGCGATGGAATCAAAAATTCAAACCATCGCTGGGAGTGGAATGGAAGGTGATGAATTCAGAGAAATTTATTGATAGTATTTGAGGAATTAAGTCTTGGTTAATCGGGATCGGCAAGGAATGGAAGAAAAGCAGAATAATTTCTCCTCTTTTTTAATCTAAATGATAGACAAATTGGATGGATTTTGTCCAATGACCCCTCAGAACGTGACTTTTATTAAAAATGCCTCCCGAATCAAGTCACCGTCTTCCAACAGAACCCCATCACCGACGCTACGAATGGCCGACGCTACGAATGGCCGTTCGAGCGAGCACATGATGGTCGCGCACCCATTTTCAACTGTTGGGCAAGAACATATCTATCCCGAAATTTCAATTTCCTTCCGATAAACTCGCGTGAGCCATTCAAAAACAGCACAAAATAAGCCCCGGATCCCTAGACGAGAGAACATATATATCAGAAAACAAGCTCAAAGGAGGAGAATAGGGAGGTCGTAAATCCTTAAATCTCCAAAAATACACATATACCGTTTGCCACGTATTTGTTGGTATGCAAGAATCGCTTCCTTAGGTTCCTTTCAGTCCATGATGCCCTCGGTCAAGCCCTCCTTCCGCTTTTTGCAGGCCGCCACCTCCATGCTTTCCAAGCCTATTAAATTCGAAACCTTAACTCTCTCTTACGAGCCTGTTTCAATCCATTGGTCCAATCCATTCTCCTTCCTTTGCCTCCAAGTCAAGCAACAAAGCTGCAAAATGAGGTAGAAATGTAACCAACCATGTCTCTAGATCACACATCATCACACCACCATTAGAACAGGATGTCACTTGTAGTGTAGTGCCCTTTATAAAACTTGGCTTTCTCAGCGAAATAAAAAGAAATTGAGCCTTTTGATTTACGTTTAGTCACATTACGATCTTAATTGGGAGAAATGGAAATTTTGAACAAATTTGCCATGCCCATTGGCTGGAAATGGGTATGTGACTAGCAGGTATTCAATCAGACGACCATTTTTAGCACTAGCAAAGAAAGAAAAGGTCAATTGAATTCAAATAACTTATTTCAATGAGTTTTTTTTTTTAAAGAAAAGTCCAGCTCTGAAATGGTTTTTTTTAAGAACAGGCGTGCGATCAGGGGTACTTTGGCATTTTTCCTATAATTTATCATATAATATTTTTTTTTTTTTTTTTAAAAATTTCACCAAAAGTAGCCTCCCCTTTTTTTTTTTTTTTTTTTTTTTTGGGTTACATACGGAAAGTATTCTACGATACTCTACAACTGCGAACCTATAGTGGGACATCTGCCGCAATTTCTGGACCTTGAGACGTGGTCCTGGCCCGTGGGCTCTGGAAATTTGTCATAGGACTTGCCAACTTGGAACCCTGCTGATTCTCGAGAGCTTCGGACTCGATTCTGCAATTCCTCCTCTTATTTTGAATTTTTTTTTTTGCTGAAAGGCTTGATAATTTAAATAAACAATTCCAGAACAAATCATTATTCAAGATTAATTATGATAGATTTCTATACAAATAACTGAACTTTTAATGGATATTGTGGAATTTGTGCGGCAAAGATGGGAAACTTCCCACGCATCTATTTATTTTTAAATATCATAAAGTTCAAGAATGAATAATTAGGGAGCTAGAGGACAGGCCCTTGTAGTCAATTATATGAGATGAAATATGATAATTTGTGCTGTCTATATGTATCTGTAAAATATATATAGCTAATTTTCCGATTTGAAATAATGACCAGAACACCATTATCTCATCTCAATTTATAAATGTAAAGAGAAAATTATTTATCATTAATAATTAAAATCCCATACCTCCAAATTATTACCTTATAATCTCTTATTTTTATAGACGCACATCATGATGGCCTTTGAAATCGATATACTTCTTTGCTAAAAATCATCTAGTGCCAAGGAACTTATAAATAAAAGGAAGAGGGGCTAACCGGTACGTCTTTTTCTTCCTTAGATACCCACAATATCTTATTTTAGATATATATATTTAATTGAGAACAAGAATGTAAAATTCAAATCCGTTGAAACGGAAAATCCAAAGAGATATATACTCTATATAAGTATCAGATTTTTCTTTTATTTTGACTTTTTTTTTTTATATAATTGACGAAAAGAGACTAATAGATTAATTTTTGAAGAATGCTAAAAATTCCACAGGCGCTAAGGGATGTCACGCCCAAAATCGCCAGTGCATCTTTAGCTTGTTTTCCAGACCGCATTTCTGTCATTCAATTCTCATTGTTGGAAGCCATGGATTTTCCCATTTTCCAGTTCCGATGCGCACTAGTCCCAACAGAACATATAGTCCTTCCCCTTCTGTAGTTCCTTGAAAACCTCTCACGAACCTCATAGGAAAAGGAAGAAAGATCACATCTTTTTCGTATCCTCCGACGATGGATCCCTCCTTGGAGCAGAGGCTGAGAGACGAGGTTGTCTACCTCCACTCCCTGTGGCACCAAGGCCCTCCTCCAAACCCTCCTCTCCCCGACCACTCTTCTTCACGACCCATCCCCATTTCAAACCCCACGCCTTTCAAGAAACAGAACTCTGCCCCCGCCAAGAAGAAGGAGAAGAAGACGGGCCAGAAGCACAAGACTAGCGAAGAACCGAAGCAACCGGAGAAAGAGTGGCCGTGCAAGGAAGAACCCATCACTCAGCCCTCTCCCGCATGGCCCCCCATGAAGCAGAAGGAGCCCGATTCCGGCCAGAAGTCCCGGTCCGCCTCCGCCGAGGAGCAAGCCAAGATGGTCGCGCAGGTAATGCAGCAGAGGGCTCTAGAGCAATGCCGCAGTATTTTTGCAAAAGTCGGCGATTCTGATGGCGAGGAGGAGGAGGAGGAGGACGACGACGACGACGATGGAGATGGAGATGAAGTGGAGGAGGATCGTGTGGAGGGCGATAATGGCGGGTTAGAGGAGAGCAAGGAGTACAAGTTTATGTTGGACGTGTTTGTGAAAGATAGGGAGTTGAGGGAGTATTACGAGAGGAATCACGAGAGCGGGGACTTTTGGTGCTTTGTGTGTGGCGCGCGAGGGGGTAAGATGAGTGGGAGGAAGTTCAAGAACTGTTATGGGGTTTTGCAGCATTCGATTAGCATCTCCAAGACGAAGAAGAGGCGGGCTCATAGGGCTTTTGGCTTGGTCATTTGTAGAGTCATGGGTTGGGACGTTGAGAGATTGCCTCTTATTGTTGCGAAGGGCAAGCTGCTGAGTCACTCTTTGGTGGGTCCGAGTTTATCGCAGGTATGGGGCTAATTCTTGTGTTATTTTAGTTCTTGGATGTTTGCGAGCTATGTTCTTAGAGTATCAATGATATATGTCTGGTGAGAATGAGCTTAAGGAAAATGCCGGTGTTAATAAGGAAGATGCGGAGAATGTAGCTCATGGGAGGGACAAAAATGGTCAATTTGGGTGGAAAACAAACAACGACAAGCAACGATGCAATGTGGAATGTTAGTTGATGATTGGAGATGTCATTGATTACACATAATGATTAGTCACTTTGAGAATGTCAATGAACCCGATGTTTCTTGAGGCTGGTTGTTGTTGATATTACTCTGATGGTATATTTGCTGCTGTGTCCTTTGTTATGGATAGCAGACAGTTTCTGAAGAAGATAATGCTACAAAGTCCATTGAAAATCATGGCAAGGAAATTTCAGTACCAGGGATCAATGGAGAAGGGAAGGCTGATGGCCCAGTAAGTGAGAAAGTTTTGTTTTTGGCTATGGAATTCCTCTCACGTGACTTGCTCGCTTTAAGTGACTGAGGTGTATTAAAGAATTTCCTTGAATTTGCAGACTGCTGCCAAAAAAGATGATTCCACGGGTGTAAAATATCTAAACAGGGGAAACATAGATGCCGGAGCTGATGAAGAGAAATTGCTGCAGTGCTCTGTAAGATGATTGTGACAAAACTAAGAATTTAGATATTATTCAGAGCAATGACATTGCTGTCTACTGAAATGCATTTACCTGTGTTACTGGTTAACTGTACATAACAATCGAAATGTGACTTGCATTTTTCATTTATTAACGATAACAACTGCAGTGGCCAGATGAAAATATTTGGTAATTTCTGCTTTAGGTCTCTATGAAAATTTCAACTCAAGATCTGGAAGAGCAAACTATTAATATGACAATTAGCTATTTTTCTCCTCAAGATGCTTCTATATTATCTAGATATACATTAAGTGGAACATGACAGGGCTACTATACTTCCGTTAGGTAGTATTTCTAATTCCTCCTTGTGAGGGTAAATTCTTATCAGAACAAGTTCTTTGCCATATCCTTAAAATATATGATAACTATTGCGTGCAGGAGTCTGTACCATTGCCAACCTCCAGTGTTGATTGGCCCTGTGGAAACCTTGTCGACAGTTCTGACACAGCAGCATCAGGATGGCGTACCTTTAAATCTCTATCAAGTTGCTCAGTTTTGACTGTGGTGAAAGGGGAATCCGAGACGTGGCATCAGAAGGTTTTTCAAGCTTGTCATGCTTTTTTCCGATGCAGATCTGGTTCAGAAAGTGATGGTGATGATGAGGCTGATGATGAAGATGATGAAGAAGAAAATGATGGCGATGATGAAGATGAAGATGATCTCTTGGATGGAGATGTCGATCGGGAATGTGAAGTCATTAAGTTCTTTATGAAGCTGTTTATGGAGAATGCTGAATTAAAGAGTTATTATGAGAGTAAATATGGAGATGGCGAATTCTGTTGTTTGGTTTGCGCTGGTGTTGGAAACAAGCCTTGGAAGAGGTTCAAGGGGTGTAATGGGCTTCTTCAGCACTGCACTGCTATATGGAAGATAAAGAAGCTGGCTCACAAGGCCTATGCAAGGGCTATTTGCAAGGTTCTCAATTGGGATATCAATTGTTTTCCACCAATTAAGAATACTTCAGAAGCTCTTGGTCACTATTTAGTTCAGTCAGGTGATATGCAGGTATATATTTGGTTCAGTCAGGTGCTTTTCCTTTTTAATTTCTTTGAGATGCTTAATGAAGTTCTCTAATCTGCTTAAATTTAACATTACAGGGTGGCGGTACAGAGAAAATTTTCATGTCCATAAATTGTCCGGACACTAATGTACGAACAAATGATAGTACCTCTGACAAAATATTTTGTTGTTAAGATGCTCATATCCATTTCCCTTTTTTCTATTATCCGAATGGATATACTCCTGTCTATTTTTCTTCTGAGAAATTCATATCACAGTCAAGCTCTTCATCATGATCTTAAGTATTAAATGACTGTATTGCGCAGGATTCTGTGTCAACACCAGCGTCCAGCATCAAATGGCCCTGTGAAAGCCCTGTGGACCGTGTTGGCATGGCAGCATCTGAGTGGCCTCCTTTTAAGTCTCCATCAACTTCTGTGAATCACTCAGATTCGGCCGAGGAAAAAGGAGATTCTGAAAGCTGGCATCAAAAGGTCCTTGAAGCTTGCCAAGCTTTTTTCAAATGCACGTCTGGTTCAGATAGTGACAGTGAGGAGGAGGCTGATGATGACGCAGAAGATGAGGGTGATGATGATGAAGAAGTGTTGCATGGGGATGAGGATGGGGAATGTGAAATTGTACAGTTCTTTACTATGCTGTTCACAGAGAATGCTGAACTGAGGAGTTACTACAATAGTAAATATAGAGATGGTGATTTTGGTTGTTTGGTTTGTGCTGGTGTTGGAAAGAAGCCTTGGAAGAGGTTCAAGGGGTGCACTGGGCTACTTCAGCATTCCACAACAATAGTGAAGACGAAGAAGAGGGCTCACAGGGCTTATGGAAGAGCTGTATGCAAGCTTCTTGGTTGGGATATTAATAAATTTCCATCCATCGGAAATAGTCTGGAAACTCTTAATCACTCTTCAGTTCAACCAACCGATACGCTGGTAAATACTTTGTAGCTCTGTTTTAGGCTTGCCTTGTCTTATTTCTTTGGGATACTTGAAAGTACAGTGATTTTATTTGATTTTGCAGGGGAAAGGTACTGACACACCTCCAAAAGATGATGCTACTGCCTGTCAAGATATTGGTGCACAGATGCTTTGAGAGGTTAGCAACCAGCACAACCTTGAAAGGCAATTAGGTGTTACTGTGAATAGTCAGTAGTGAATGGCTTGAACAATCTTGTCTTTGTGGATTTTATCTTCTTTGGCATTCGCGTAATTAAGCTGTAAATATACAACTTACATGTGGTCTTTGCCAAATTTAGATGACTAACTTACAATTTGGGAAGTGGAAAGTAACACTGTGCTTGTGTGCTTTCCCCGTTACACTTTGCTCAAGAGTCGAGACTTCCCTGAGAACTCGAGACCTTGACAGTTGATTGTTCAGATTCCGTTGGCTTATCTTCCAACTTACAGGGTGGCATGTAAGAGTTCATACTTTGCTGTTCCATTGACTTTAGACGGCCAATGTAACCTTTCCTTGTGCAATTTGGATGTTAAACTTGAAGTCGTGTCCCTCCAACCTTGTAATGGTAGCTATTCCTGTGCTTGTGGACATCACTTCACCAGAATGCAAACTGCTAGCATTCAAGTATAGTTTGTTTGCTCGATGAAACCCTGCTAATTTGCTAGAATTGAACACTGCGACATGGTGATACTGAGGAGAGTAGATACCTGTTTAATCACGAAGTCGGTGATGGTAGAAAAAGAAAATGGGCACAGTTGGGAGAGTTTTGGTGAAATGCAGTGTCATTCCTTCAAAGATCTTTGATTCAAGGTACATTTGCTTGCTCAAAGCAAATACCGTTTGGTTGTAGCCTTGTAGTTCAAAAAAGGAAAGGAAAAGAACAAAGAGGGCATGGCTAATGTTCATCATCTCCATAGTGGAAGCAAAGCTGGTGAAGCAAATCAACCGTTGGTGAGGATCAAAACCATCGAAGAAGTCGAGTGAGGCGACTCCAAGATCAAGAAATCTCTGGACAACGAATTCTGCGCCAAATATCTATCACCTCTGCACGATCACATTGCAGCACTCAAAATCGAAACCTCTATTACCACAAGCAAAATGCCCTGGTTGAACCGACAAGATCAAGAACTCAATCATTCCGACTAGAGTCACTCTTCCTTGCCGCTTTTTCACTAGGCTTTCACATATTTCAGACCACCTCGTCCATGTTTCACAAGCTGCACACAAACTATAAAAATCTTGAAAATTTCGCACCCACATCATACACATCTCAGTCCATTTCTTCCATTTGAATTTGTCAGCTTCGATCGAGAGTCTTGGACTAAAAGAAGACCATGAGGTCCTGTTCTTGGATCGGTTTCAGATCAGGATAAAGCACATTAAAGGTTGATGATACTAATGCAATCTGCCTTGAACGAGGAATGGTTGTTGACGTTTAAACCAAAGAGGAAAATCTTAAAGCTTTGAGAGTAGGGGAAGACCACTCCGACTATGTTCGCATTCTGGAGATACGGAGTACACATGCGTGTGCTTCCGCATGCATTCATTTTTCTTTTTCAAGTGTTTGGGTAAACATCGAACTTGTTTGAGTAAAATAAAAAAATAAGACGTGAAAATTTAAGCACCGAATTAGAAGTGTTGACAAGTTTAATTAAGGAAAATAAAGATCAGAAGTTGCTGGAATTCATTAGTAATATTATTTATTTAGCGCCAAATATGGAATTTGTGAACATCAATGAAAAGTTTTTGGTAAATTCAATTGGTAAGACTAGCTACTTGACTAGAGCAGGCTTTATCCGAGCCTCATCTGGCAACAAAGTCAACGTGGATCGCAATCTTTGGGAGAAAACGCTCGATTCCATTTCCAGTGGTTCCCAAGAAAAGGAATTAAGGAATTATAAATCTTTATTTCATTTCCAGTTTATATTTGCAAAATAAGGAAAAAAATTACCCTAAGATAAGATTTTTTTGGTCATTTCTTTTCACTAAGATGCTGTTTACTTGAATGGGAATAATACAGTATCAATATTTAGGATGAATCTTATTTCCATATCTCACCCTGCAGTATATATGACTACGATTGGAAGGCCAAGGGAGTTTTAAAAGTCTTTGATTTTTTCTTAAATAAAAAATTCCTAAACAAGCCTAATAATGCTTTTCAACCACTAAAATAAAGTGCCCAGTAATAGTGCATCAACTGTCTCATTCATTTAATGATTGAGATACAGTGAAAGCGATGAAGTATCGAATTGAAAAAGATCTACTTTGATTTCAAGTATTTTATTTTCGGTGTCCATAGCAGAAGATGTGAATTGAGAAGGCAATCCGGATGGATAGATTATTTGCAAACATAACTAAGCTGGGTTAACATTACTAGCATGGCGAATGCGAAAATTTTGGTCATAGTTGGCCATAATAGAATATTTAGTAGATTCCATAAAAATCCCATCGGCCCCTCATCGGTTCCCAATCAGTCCATACCTACGCCAATGCAACCTTTTGCCCCTCACCGGTCCCCACTTAGAATTTTCCCTTGGAATATGAGAACTTTTTTTTTTTTGGCACATGCCACCGTACAAAGACTTAAAATGTGCACAACCATGTTCATAATAGAGCTCTCAAAGAACTACTTTCAGTTGACATGTTATTTGATAGACAAAGAATATTCAGAAAACGATGAAAATAGAGCATATATAGTCACGATACTAGTTCTTGCCTCGAATAAGATAGATATAATAAAAATTTCAAGGACCATTGTACGATTTCATAACATTGTTTCTACTAAAAATACTTATTTTCCCCTTCTTGCTTGCTTGAATTCTTTCACATGCATTTAGGTGAATTGACATTCACTAAATAGGACCGTATGTAACTCCCTCTAGGCCGATTGGCATGGAAATTGCATATTCCAGCCAACATAGATCATCATATTTTCTCAGTTAAACATTTCACGACATGGAAATTGCATATTCCAGCCAACATAGATCATCATACTTTCTCAGTTAAACATTTCACGACATGAGAAGAGCATGGCTACTAATAAATCTTGACGTTTGAAATCGATTTTGAGCTGAATACTATACAGCAATGCCGGGGCCACAGAAAATGAAATTACAAAAGTGCTTGACGATATATACACTGACTTTGAATTATATTTATTTTGGACACATGAAGGAGCCGAACGATGAGATGACAAAAAGGGCTAAAGCATCCCCATGCGGTTAAATAAAAAATAAAGCCCTGAGTGCGAAAAAGCCATCATCTGTTATGTCGGGATGCATGATGAGACTCTGCTCCTTTTTACATCCTTTGACAATGTCATCATTAAGAATTGTGTAATTTGAGCTACTCACATTTCTGAAGTAGCAGAGTTCGCTGCCATCGTACTTGTACACTTGCTTAGTGCTGCCTAAACCACTGGCTACCGAGTTGTTCTTCACAGTCATGTAACCCTGCCCGCTCTGCACATTGCTCAGTGAACTACTCGAGCGCTTGGAGCCAGAATCTCTATGCCTTTTCTCGTTAAAAGCCAACGTGAAGTTCGCAGTAGATAAGGAAGTGTCATTTCCTTGATCCACGTAGTTGCTGTATAAATAAAACGGGAAATCTCTGTACACTCGAATTGATGCAAGGGTGGAGGACCGCCTCTTAGCAACAACCCTTTCGTTGGAATGGATCAGCTGCTTAATAATTTGCAGATTCCCTTGATTCCCCATGACCATGACGTTACTGTATTTGAATTCTTGCTTCCAAGTGGTCATAATTTTCCCGTATGATGACTTCACCCAACCACTGGACGATATGGACCGGTTCACCCCAGTAAAAAACTTCCCATCAAAGCCCTTGAAATCCAAGGCCGAAGAAACGGCTAGAGGCAGGTAATTGGAAGTCAGAAGCTTCCCTGCAGTTTTCGTGCTCTTATGATCCAGCCAAAGATGCAAATTTGCGTCGATGTACCACACATTCAAAGCGTTTGTGACACTGAAGCCAAATTCATGGAGCTTTCCATCTAATATCTTTGCTAGAAATGGTGTAATCTCCATGTCGTATGTAGGGAGATCAAATGATCCAATGCCAGTGATGGGTCTCCACAAAAGAGGATTGATCCCTCCTGTGTATACCACCGTGAAAGGCCAAACAGCACCGACTACCGCACCGTCGAGGCTCACAAGAACCTCCTTAAAAGGGCCATTCCCAGCTACCCCTGTAAGATTATTGGCCTCAATATACTCATTGGGGAGATTCCCATACCAAAACTCATCATTCTCATGGAAAGAAACATAAACCTCCAGCACTGCCCGGTAGACATTCCGGGGAAGACGAAACTCCTTCGTCTCTGTATCAGTAGCATTTGCGATTTCAAACCACAGCCCATCATCCGACGGCAAGTTTCTCGAAATGGGCAAGATCAGATCCGCATTCGAACCATACCCAGGAACCGAATTCCTCGCATTGCCCGCATCCCCCACCAGATGATGATCATCAGCAGGGTAAAAATGAAACTTTATCTTGACATGGTAAACCCCTGTATAGGTGCTATCCACAACATTGCGAAGGGAAACGGCGAGAGTACCGCTCTTCATGAGCAACGAATAGTACCTGGTAATGTCCTTCTTGACCGTCCAAACAATTCCCGTAGCTCTCGGCTCGGCAGTGCAGCTCCTGAGAAGCTCCACCCCGCCAAGCCAAACCCCGAAGATCCGGTCGAATTGCCTGCCTTTGCAAGTGGCGCTCCATTCAAGCACGATCTTGGAGAATCTCTGCGAATAACAAGTCGATGGAGGGGTGTAATTGGCGAGAACCGGGGGCTTGCTGTATGTGTGCGCGAAGTCGTGTCGTAAAGCCAGGTACGAGCAAGGTTTGGTTTTGGGGAGCTTGATGGGCCTGGTGACTTCGAAGTAGCGAGTGGGTGAGGTGGCGGAGTTGGTGTGAAGTTCGGGTCCAGCGACGAGGGACGATCGGAGGAGCTTGGTCCGGTGGACGTTCGCGCTGGAGAGAGAGGGAGAGAGAGAGGAGGAGGAGGAGGAGGAGGAGGAGGAGGAAGGAGAGAGAGGAAGCCATGGATGGTGGTTGAGGGATTGCTCTTGCTCAACTTTTTGTCCTTGGAGTCTTCGTCTGGAAGGAGCAGGGAAAACAATGCGATGTGCCGTCCAGGTTAATGGAATCAAAACTCAAACCATCGCCGGCAGCGGAATGGAAAGGTGACGAAAACGAAGAAAGTTTTTCAAGTGAGGAAATAAATCAGGTGGAGGAGATCCCGATAGATTCTTTAAAAGCAGGATTTCCTTTTTATTCTACGAGGGCTCTCAAATACAATGTTTTGTCAGGTTGGGATCCTTATTTTAATATATTGACGTTCCCACGTCTCACATTCCTCGTCGGAAGTGAATATTTTCCTTCTTTACTTCCGGGAAATACGGGAGGCAAGCGGGGTCTTCCATCCTAATGATAGATGTAAATTCTTAAAAGGCCTAAATATGATTTTTCCTAAATTATCTTTTTCGACTCAAGCCACCGTGTTTCAATTGATCTTCCAGCTCATAGTCTGATTTGAGATGAATATCTTCCCTGTCTAATCAAAGTGTAACTTTTTTTTTTTGTCGTCCACCATTCAAACTCTTATCGATTTTTCCTATTTTTCAAGCACATATCCTCAGTTTTCAAATTCAGTTGCTTTTATTATTTCGATTTCTTTATTCATCTTCTCATTCTCTCTATAAAGCCCGTCGAAAGAAAAATCAAACAAATGTAACCATACGTGTGACACAAAGGACAACTAGACAGAGAGACTAATTTTACAGAAGCGAAATCACGCCCAAAACCGCCCTTGCGTCTTTAGCTTAATTTCCAGATCATTTATCATCTACGTTCTGTCATTCAATTCTCATCGTTCGAAGCCATGGATTTTCCCATTTTCCAGTTGCGATGCGCACGAGTCCCAGCCAAACATGTAGCTCCTCGAAAAACCTATCCTAAACCTCAAAGGGAAAAGAAGAAAAATCACATCTTTTTCTTCTCCTCCGACCATGGATCCCTTCTTGGAGCAGAGGCTGAGAGACGAGGTTGTCTACCTCCACTCTCTGTGGCACCAAGGCCCTCCTCCGAACCCTCCTCTCCTCGACCACTCTTCTTCACGACCCATCCCCCTTTCAAACCCCACGCCTTTCAAGAAACAGAACTCTGCCCCCACCAAGAAGAAGAAGAAGAAGAAGCACCAGAAGCACAAGACCAGCGTAGTACCGAAGCAGCCAGAGAAAGAGTGGCCATGCAAGGAAGAACCCATCACTCAGCCCTCTCCCGCATGGCACCTCCCCCCATGAAGCAGATGGAGCCCGATTCCCGCCGAACGTCCCAGTCCGCCCACGCCGAGGAGCAAGCCAAGATCGCTGGGCAGGTAATGCAGCAGAGGGGACTTTTGGGAGAAAATCTTAGGTAGGTTAGGTTAAACGTAGGCGAAATGGAAAATCATCTTAGGTAGGTTAGGTTAAACGTAGGCGAACTGAAAAATCAAATAGAAGTCGACACGTGTCGTCCGCGTGTAAATCGGGTCACGTTCAGCGATTCCAAAATTTTGTGTCTTCCCCCTCCTCTGCTCTCTCTCGAGTCCATAGGCCCTGGCCCACCTCTCTGCACACGCTCTTACGCTCTCTCTCCTCTGCTCTCCTCTGCAGACCGTCTCTCTCCTCTCTGTCTCTCTCCCCGTTCTCCGTTGAGGGTTCAGTGGAAAACATAAAGGTTGAGCCCCTCCACCTCCGCTGGTTGCTTCCATCGCCCCCATTCTGACGCCGACGCCGCCGATGCTCCTCCGCCTCCCTCTCGCGACGTCCGCTCCGCTCTCTCTCTCTCCCCCCTCCGCGAAGTCATGCCTCTCTTCCAGCGAAACGCGACGCCGACGGCCCTCCACCTCCGCCCCCGACTCCGACGCCGATGGGGAGCGATGGAAGCAACCAGGCGGAGGCGGAGGGGCTCAACCTTTACGTTTTCCTCTAAACCCTCCGCAATTTTGTTTTCCCCGCGACGGAGAACGGGGAGAGAGACAGAGAGGAGAGAGAGGGTCAGAGCGTGTGCAGAGAGGTGGGCCATCAGAGCAGAACATTTATGCAGTGCTGACCACAGGGCCTATGGAAGAGAGAGCAGAGGAGAGGATGGGGAAGACGCAAAATTTGGAATCGCTGAACGTGGGACCCGATTTACACGCGGACGGCACGTGTCGACTTTTGTATAGTTTTTCCATTTCGGCTACGTGGAGTGTTTAACCTACCTAATATTTTCTCGACTTTTGGTGCTTTGTGTGTGGCGCGCGAGGGGGTCAGATAAGTGGGAGGAAGTTTAAGAACTGTTATGGTTATGGGGATTTGCAGCATTCGATGAGCATATCCAAGACAAAGAAAGAGGCGGGCTTATAGGGCTTTTGGCTTGGTCATTTGTAGAGTTATGGGTTGGAACGTTGAGATTGCGATTGCTAACCATTTTGTTAGCAATTTCTACTTGCAAATGATTTTTTTTAATTATATTTTCTAAATGAGTTTTTAAACATTTGAATGTATTTTTTTTTTTGTTAAGCAAACATTTGAAGGTATTTAATAACTACATAAAATTTCTAATCTCAGAATAGCAATACATTTGGTATGATTCTTAATTTTTTTTTTGTAATTTAGAATTTTTTAAATTTTTTAAAATGCTTTTATTATATTTTTCTCTTTTTATTTTTAATATTTTATTTTTTAGTTATTTTATTATATATTTTAAATTTTTTATTTATTTATTTTTAATTTTTTATGTAATTTTATTATATTTTTAAAAAAATTATTTTAATTTTTGTAAATAATTTCATTATATTTTTAAATTATTAAATTTTATTATATTATTTTAGTAATATTTTTAATATAATTTTATTATGCAATTTTATTATATTTTTAATATAGTTTTATTTTATAATTTTATTATATTTTTCAAATTATATTTTAATTTTTTAATAATTTTATTATATTTTGTGACCGGCCAGGGGAAGAAGAATAGAAAAGAAAAGGAAAAGAAAAAAAGAGAAAGAAAGAACATGATTTGGCTTGATTTTGGAGTTATTTCTAGAAATAAAAAGTTCTTTTTTTCTATTTCTTGATTTTGTTTCAAATATATTCCTAGGAACAAAAAAAATTACCAAATAAATTTTGATTCCTTTTGTTTAGAGAAATAAAATAAAATCAGGTATTGTTTGACATGCTACCAAATAGGCTTTGAGAGATTGCCTTTTATTACTGCGAAGGACAAGCCGCCGCGTCGCTCTTTGGTGGGTCTAAGTTTATTGCAGGTATCAGGCTAATTCTTGTGTTATTTTGGCTTTTGGATATTTGTGAACTATTTTCTTAGAGTATCTGTATATATGTAAGGGTGTATAAAAGAATCATGAATCATCCGAACCACTCGAAACTAGACTAGATTGGATTGGAACCGATGGTTCTCATGGGGGTTGTTCTAATTCTTGATTCTAATTTAGTGGAGCCAGTGAGTACCAGTCTGATTCCCAGTTCTACGCATGGAACTGCCTGCCTGCCAACCCATCTGGACCAATTATTTAATTATTTTGTAGTTTTTCGACCAAATATATATAGCGTGTACTAGGATTAAACCTCTACCTTTTTTTTAATGATCTATTTACTTGTTTTCTCAATCAAAATGAAATAAAGAAATGTAGAGGAAGGGAGAACCGATTGGAGATGTCCATAAGAGCCAACAGTTTGTTTTAAAAGTATAGTTAGGTCTCTCTTTAACAATTTCCATGATTAAATTAGGTTGATATTGAGAAAAGATGAATCGGGCGATTAATGTTTTAACCTCTGTGGAGGTTATGACTTTTAACGTGGAGTCTAATTCTCCGCATGTTTCTAGCGTCAGAAAACTTTTAAAGGACCACACTATGACATTCGAAGAAATTAAGTTTTTAGCTAACGAGTATTGCCTATTCATTTTACCTTATAATTTTCAATCATTGATCAAAATCAATAACTTGCAATTCATCTCGCGAATATAAAGCCGAATAAGCTCGTGAATATGATCTCAATATTTAGGATGAATCTTATTTCCATATCTCACCCTGCAATATATTGCTCTGATTGGAGGGACAAGAGAGTTTAAAAAATCGTTGATTTTTTCTTAACTGAAAAAAAATCCTAAACAAGTCTAATAATGTTTTTCAACCATTAAATTTAGAAAATAGAGTGCTCAATAATAGTGCATCAATTTTCTCATGCATTCAACGATTGAGATACAACGAGCTCGATGAAGCATCAAATTGAAAAAGACCTGCTTCAATTTCAAGTATTTATTTTTTTGTGCTCATAGCATAAGCTGTCAAATGAGAAGGCGATCCGAGCAGATATATAATTTGCAAACACATCTAAGCTGAGTTAGCATTAGTAGCGTGGCAAATGTGAAAACTTCGATTATAGCCGGCCGTAATAGAATGTTTAGGAGATTTCACAAAAATCCCGTCGACCCCTCACCGATCCCAGTCAGTCCATACCTGTGCCAATGCACCTTTTTGCCCCTCACTAGTGCCCACTCAGAATTTCTATTTCTCTTTGGAATTTGAGAAGTTTCTGCTTTCGCCACATGCCACCGTGCAAAGACTTAAAGTGTGCAGAACCTACATGTTCATAATAGAGCTCTCAAAGAACTACTTTCAGTTGGCGTGTTATTTGATTGACAAAGAACATTCAGAGAACAATCAAAATGAAAGAAATGAAGGATATATAGTCACGGTACCACTTTTTGCCTAGAATCAGATAGACATAACAGAAAATTCGAGAAATTTTGAGGATCACCATACCATTTCATCATCTTGTTTTTCACTAATATACTTATTTTCCCCTTCTTGCTTGCTTGAATTCTTTAACACACATATAGGTGAATAAAGGAGGCATTGATATTCATCGAATAGGACCATATATAACTCCATCTAGGCCAATTGGCATGGAAATTGCATATTTGAGCCAACATAGATCATTATATATACTTACTCAGTTAAAAATTTCACAATATGAAAAGGGCATGAGTACCGATCAACTTCAACGTTTGAAATCCGTTGTGAGCTGAATACTATACAGCGATGTCGGGGCCCCAAAAGATGAAACTACAGAAGTGCTTGACGACTTGTATTCTGACTTTGAATGGTCTTTATTTTGGATTCATGAAGAAGCCGAAAGATGAGATAGACAAAAGGTTCTAAAGCATCCCCATTTGGATAGATCAGACAAAGCCTCGAGTGCGAAAAGGCCACCAACTGTTACTTCCGGATGCATGATGAGGCTCTGCTCCTTTCTTACATCTTTTGACAATGTCATCATTGAGAATTGTGTAATTTGAGCTACTCACGTTTCTGAAGTAGCAGAGTTCACTGCCATCATACTTGTACACTTGCTGAGTACTGCCTAACCCGCTGACTACCAAGTGGTTCTTCACAGTCATGTAACCCCGTCCATTCTGCACATTGCTCAATGAACTACTCGAGCGCATGGAGCCAGAATCTCTACGCCTTCTCTCGTTAAAAGCCAACGTGAAGTTCGCAGTAGAAAAGGTAGTGTCATTTCCTTGATCCACGGAGTTAGAGTATAAATAAAACGGGAAATCTCTGTACACTCGAATGGATGCGAGGGTGGAGGACCCCTTCTTAGCGACAACGCTCTCGTTGGAATGGATAAGCTGGTTAATAATTTGCAGATTCGCATGATTCCCCATGACCATGACGTTACTGTATTTGAATTCTTGCTTCCAAGTGGTCATGATTTTCCCATATGATGACTTCACCCAACCACTGGACGATATGGACCGGCTGACCCCAGTCAGAAACTTCCCATCAAAGCCCTTGAAATCCAGGGCCGAAGAAACGGCTAGAGGCAGGCAATTGGAAGTCAGAAGCTTCCCTGCAGTTTTCGTGCTCTTATCATCCAGCCAAAGATGCAGATTGGCATCAATGTACCACACATTCAAAGCGTTCGTGACACTGAAGCTAAATTCATGGAGTTTTCCATCTAATATCTTTGCTAGAAAGGGCGTAATCTCGATATCGTACGTAGGGAGATCGAACGATCCAATGCCAGTGATGGGTCGCCAAAATAGAGGATTGATCCCTCCTGTGTATACCACTGTGAAAGGCCAAACCGCACCCACTACTGCACCATCAAGGCTCACGAGAACCTCCCTAAAAGGGCCATTCCCGGCAAATCCAGTAAGATTATTGGCCTCAATATACTCACTGGGGAGATTCCCATACCAAAACTCATCATTCTCATGAAAAGACACATAAACCTCCAGCACTGCCCTGTAGACATTCAGGGGAACACGGAACTCCTTCATCTCTGTATCAGTAACATTCTCGATTTCAAACCACAACCCACCATTCAACGGCAAGTTTCTCGAAATCGGCAATATCAAATCCGCATTTGAACCATACCCAGGAACAGAATTCCTCGAATTTCCCACATCCCCCGCCAGATGCTGATCATTAGCAGGGTAAAAATGAAACTTTATCTTGACATGGTAAACCCCTGTATAGGTTCCATCCACAACATTGCCAAGGGAAACGGCGAGAGTACCGTTCTTCATGAGCAACGAATAGTACCTGGTGATGTCCTTCTTGACCGTCCAAACAATTCCCGTAGCTCTCGGCTCGGCAGTGCAGCTCCTGAGAAGCTCCACCCCGCCAAGCCAAACCCCGAAGATCCGGTCGAATTGCCTGCCTTTGCAGGTGGCCCTCCATTCAAGCACGATCTTGGAGAATCTCTGCGAATAACAAGTCGACGGAGGGGTATACTTGGCGAGAACCGGGGGTTTGCCATATGTGCGCGCGAAGTCGTGTTGTAAAGCCAGGTAAGAGCAAGGTTTGGTCTTGGGGAGCTTGATGGGCCTGGCGACTTCGAAGTGGCGAGTGGGTGAGGCGGCGGAGTTGGTGTGAAGTTCGGGTCCGGAGATGAGGGAGGATCGGAGGAGCTTGGTCCGGTGGACGTTCGCGGCGGAGAGAGAGGAGGGAGGGAGGAGGAGGAGGAGGAGGAGGAAGGAGAGAGAGGAAGCCATGGATGGTGGTTGAGGGATTGCTCTTGCTTTTCGTAGTGAACTTTTGTCTTCGGAGTCTTCGTCTGGCAGGAGTAGGGAAGACAATGCGATGCGCTTTGTCCTGGTTAATAATGGAATCAAAAATCAATCCATTGTCAGCAGCGGAATGGACAGGTGACGAAAACGAAGAAACTTCTTCGAAAGATTCCAAATAAGACCTTATAGAAATTTGAAATGTATATTATTTTAAATAAATATCCAAAATACTCCTATTTTCTTAATAAGAGCCCGAAATGAATTTTATTTCTAAAGTGCATATATTAGTTTTAAAAAATGACTTGAACTCACTAAATGTGAAGGACAATTTCATCTTTTTAATTTTTAAAAATGTTTATTTTTTCTTTCTTTTTAATTTTTTCTTTTCAAAAAAATAAAAAAAACTAAAAACAAAAAAGAAAACACAGCTTGTGGCTGGTGGGGTGGCGATGAAGGCTGGTGGAGTTGCCGACACTTGGGGGAGGGCCGACGACCTTGGCCGACTAGAGACAAGGACTCGGCCCTCGCCAAAGGTGAGAGAGGGCGCGCCTGAGCTGGCGAGGGTGAGGGTTGTGTTTGCCGGCATCGAGCGAGAACTACCCTCGTCCAACCTCGATGAGCACAATCGTCGCCCTCGCCGAATCTAATGAGGGAATCCTTGACCCGAGTCAGGTGAGGGTTGCCCTAGCCCGATGTTGGTGAGGGCAACCTTCACCGACCGTTGATGGCCATGTCTGGGGAAGGAAAGAGATAAAAAGAAAAGAAAAAGAAAAAAGAAAAAGGGATGAAAAAATCAAATAATTTTAAAAATATTGTTATAATTTGTTGACCAAAATACCCCTTCTCTAATGGCCAAAAAAATCACCATTGGCCAAAAGCCTTTATTTGAGACGATTTAACTATTTCAAGCCCTTATTTGAAATAATGTCCACTTTGAGCCATTATTAAAGAAAATTAGGATACTTCACGTCCTTTTCTAAAATTTTCCCAAAGTTTTTTAAGAGAGGAAATAATTTAGGTGGATGAGATTTGGAAAACTTCTTAAAAAGCAGGATTTCCTTTTTATCCTAATGACAAATGTAAATTCTTAAAAGCCTTCTTGAAATGTGACTTTTCTAAATTACCTTTCCAATCAAGCCATCGTGCTGCAATTGACCTTCCAAACTCATAATTTGAGTTGAGATGAATATTTTATTTGTATAGTCAAAGAATAACTTCTTTTTGTTGTCTACTGTTCAGAGTTTTGTCAATTTCTCCTATTTCACAAGTACATATTTTCACTTTTCGAATTCACGTCAATTTTTAGAAAATTCATGTCATGATGAGAAGGATATAATTATAGTTAGATAAAAGGAAGAGGGTTCCTACTTTTTAGATGATTGATTCCTCATCTTTCTTCCTTAAATGCCCAAACAAATCTATTGCAAAAGGAACATTAAAATGGAAATATTGATATATAACGATCGTTGCTGTTATTATTTCAATTTCTTTATTCATCTTCTCATTCTCTTTATAAAGCCTGTCAAAAGAAAAATCAAATAAATGTAACTATGCATGTCACATAAAGGATAACTAGACAAAGAGACTAATTTTACAGAAGCGAATTCACGCCCGAAACTGCCTTTGCGTCTTTAGCTTAATTTCCAGATTATGTATCATCTAAATTCTGTCGTTCAATTCTCATCGTTCGAAGCTATGGATTTTCCCATTTTCCAGTTGCGATGCGCACGGGTCCCAATCAAACGTGGAGTTAGACTTTAGTTCCTTGAAAAACCTCTCACGAACCTAAAAAGGAAAAAGAAAAATCACATCTTTTTCGTCTCCTCCGACGATGGGTCCCTCCTTGGAGCAGAGACCGAGAGACGAGGTTTGTCTACCTCCACTCTGTGGCACCAAGGCCCTCCTCCGAACCCTCCTCACTCCGACCACCCTTCTTCACGTCCCATCCCCATTTCAAACCCCACGCCTTTCAAGAAACAGAACTCCGCCCCCACCAAGAAGAAGAAGAAGAAGCACCGGAAGCACAAGACAAGCGAAGAACCGAAGCAGCCAGAGAAAGAATGGCCATGCAAGGAAGAACCCATCACTGAGCCCTCTCCTGCATGGCCTCCCATGAAGCAGAAGGAGCTCGATTCCGGCCAGAAGTCCCGGTCCGCCTCCGCCGAGGAGCAAGCCAAGATCGCCGCGCAGGTGATGCAGCAGAGGGCTTTGGAGAGATGCCTCAGAATTTATGCAAAAGTCGGTGATTACGATGGCGAGGAGGAGGAGGAGGAGGAGGACGACGACGACGACGGAGAAGGAGATGACATGGAGGATGATCGTGTGGAGGGCGATAATGGCAGGTTAGAGGAGAGCGAGGAGTACAAGTTTATGTTGGACGTGTTTGTGAAAGATAGGGAGTTGAGGGAGTATTACGAGAGGAATCACGAGAGGGGGGACTTTTGGTGCTTTATGTGTGGCGCGCAAGAATGTAAGATGAGTGGGAGGAAGTTCAAGAACTATTATGGGGTTTTGCAGCATTCGATTAGCATATCCAAGACGGAGAAGAGGCGGGCTCATAGGGCTTTTGGCTTGGTCATTTGTAGAGTCATGGGTTGGGACGTTGACAGATTGCGTCTTATTGTTGTGAAGGGCGTGCCACTGAGTCGCTCTTTGGTGGGTCCAAGTTTGTCGCATGTATTGGGCTAATTATTGTGTTATTTTGGTCTTTGGATGCTTGCGAGCTATGTTCTTAGAGTATCCATGATATATGCCGGGTGAGAATGAGATTAAGGAAAAAATGCCGGTGTTAATAAGGAAGATGCGGACAATGTAGCTTGTGGGAGGGACAAAAATAGCCAATTTGTGCAGAAAACAAGCAACTATTCGATGTAGAATGTCGATGAGTTGATGATTTGAGAGGTCATTGGTTACACATGATGATTCCTCACTTTGAGAATGTCAATGAACCCGATGTTCCTTGAGGCTGGTTGTTGTTGATATTAGTCTGATGGTATAAATTTCTCTGGTGTCCTTTGTTATGGATAGTAGACAGTTTCTGAAGAAGATGCTGCTACATAGTCTGTTGAAAATTATGAGGAGGAAATTTCAATACCAGGGATTGATGGAGAAGGGAAGGCGGATGGCCCGGTAAGAGAGTAGGTTTTGTTTTTGGCTGTGGAAGTCCTCTAACATGACTTGCTCACTTTAAGTGACTGAGTTGTATTGAAGAAGTTCCGTGAATCTGCAGACTGCTGCCAAAGAAGATGATTCCACTGGCATATATAATCTAAACGGGGGAAAATAGATGCTAGAGCTGATGAAGAAAAATTGCTACAGTGCTCTGTAAGATGATTGTGACAAAACTAAGAATTTAGATATCATTCAGGGCAATGACATTGCTGTCTACTGAAATCCATTTACCTGCGTGACTGATTAACTGTACATAACAATTGAAATGTAACTTGCATTTTTCATTTAGCAACAACAACAACAACCATAATGGTTTGATGAAAATATTTGGTAATTTCTGCTTTAGGTCGCTATAAAAATTTTGAACTCAAGATCTCAAAGAGCAAACTAATAATGCAACAATTAACTATATTTCTCCTCAAGACGCTTCTATATTATCTACAAATACTTTGAGTGGCATATGATAAGGCTACTATACTTCTGTTAGGTAATTTTCTAATTCCTCTTTGCTAGGGTGAATTCCTATCATAACAAGTTCTTGGCCATATCCCTGAAATATGATGATGTTGGAAATTGTGATCCATTTTCTAAAACTATCTAGAAACTACTAAGTTAATCATGAAGGTGAGAACCTTCGCAGCAGCATCCATGTTGAAGAATTGTCTAGAATTGTTGAGAATGGAGGTTGCTAGTTGAATCTAGAAGATTCACATGGGAATGCAAGCAAGCAAAAGCCAAGCATCAAAGAAAATCTTAGAACAAACTAGAGAAGTCTAGAATTCTCTAAGACGGTGACTTACGTCTATAAATAGCCTTGTAGTTCATCATTTGAGGATGTGAGAGGTAAACCTCCACCTTGTGTGTGAGGTGAACCCTCCACCATGAGAGGTCATAGATCTCTACTGTACCTCCATCAAACTATTTTGTTCAACTAATAAAACTATTTTCCCCCATATCTCATGTCATATATCCTTCAATTATCATATCTTGTCCCTTGTCCATCATCTACAAACTATATCATACACTTGCACACAACATCACTAACAAAAAATTATAACTAATTCCAAAACTATGCTTCCGCAAGCACACATCCAAAATTTTCTAACAGATGATGATCGTGTGTAGGATTCTGTACCATTGCCAACCTCCAGTGTTGAATGGCCCTGTGGGAACCTTGTTGACTCTTCTGCCACAGCAGCATTGGGATGGCGTACATTTAAATCTCTGTCAAGTCGCTCAATTTTGATTGAGGTAAAAGGGGAATCCGAAATGTGGCAGCATAAGGTTTTCCAAGCCTGTCATGCTTTTTTCAATGCTGATCTAGTTTAGATACTGATGGTGATGGGGAGGCTGATGAAATCCCTGTAGACCATCCTAGCATGGTAGCATCTGAGCGGCCTCCTTTTAAGTCTCCATCAAATTTTGTGGATCACTCGGATTCGGCTGAGGAGAAAGAGAACCCGAAACCTGGCATCACAAGGTCCTTGATGCTTGCCAAGCATTTTTTCATTTGCACGTCTAGTTTAGTTATTGACAGTGATGAGGAGGCTGATGATGAAGCAGAAGATGAGGGCGATGATGATGAAGAAGTGTTGCATGGAAATGACGATGGGGAATGTGAAATTACAAAGTTCTTTATCATGCCGTTCACAGAGAATGCTAAACTGAGGAGTTATTACAATAGTAAATATAGAGACAACAATTTGGGTTGTTTGGTTTGTGCTGGTGTTGGAAAGATCAGCATTCCATGACAATAGTTGAGACAAAGAAGAGGGCTCATAGGGCTTATGGAAGAGCTATATGCAAGTTTCTTGGTTGGGATATTAATAAATTTCCATCCATTGTGGATAGTCTAGAAACTCTTAATCACTCTTCAGTTCAGCCGATACGCTGGTAAGTATTTTGTAACTTTGTTTTTGGCTTGCCTTGTCTTATTTCTTTAGGATACTTGAAAGTCCAGTAATTTGATTTGATTTTTGCAGGGGAATGGGTGCCATTGTACACATATTGTTTACTTTGGACACTAAGTCCTCACGGTTTTGTTTTTTTTTGGGGCAGCCCATACTACCCCAAGAAAACGAGTGTATACAGTTAGAGAAGCTTTATAAGCTAGCCTAGGACTCCCCCCTAAGCGTGTGGGACGGGAGACATGCCCTTAGCCTTGCCCGCGTACTGCCGAGGCGATCTGGCGATCTTAGTCCGTCCCTCCATACTGCCCCGGGTCCGGGTCGTCACATTCACATTCTCTCCCCCTTAATCCCCCCCTTAAGGCACATGGCCCTCGCCGTGGGCTTACACGCTGCGGGTCTAGGTCGTCGTCACATTCTCCCCCCTTAAGGCCCTCGCTGTGGCCCTACACGCTGCGAGAATTGACTCTAATACCACCTGTAAGGACCCACGCTTCTATATTGTCTACTTTGGACATTAAGTTTTCACGGCCCTCCACTGTACACATATTATCCGCTTTGGACTCTAAGTCCTCACAGTTTTGTTCTTCTCAGAGCAGTTCATACTATCCCAAGAAAACGCGTATGTACAATTAGAGGGACCCAAGCCTTATAAGCTACCCCATGACTCCCCCCTAAGCGATGTGGGACGGGAGACATGCCCTTAGCCTCGCCCGCATACTGTCGAGGTGATCTTAGTTCGTCCCTCCATACTGCCCCGGGTCTGGGTCGTCACAGACATAGCTCCAATAGATGATGCTACCGCCTGTCAAGATGTCGGTGCACAAATGCTTTGAGAGGTTAGCAACCAGCACCACCTCAAAAGGCAATTAGGTGTTACTGTGAATAATCAGTAGCGAATGAAAGATTTGTTCATTTCTGTTTTGTTATCTCAAGGTCTTATGTATTTTGATTGGCTGAAAAAAAGAAAGATTTGCATTGGGGATATGTGATATGGATGCTTTTACAGAAGGATCATTGAAACGCGGAGTCCCGTAATCTCATTCATCTTTGGATATCAATCTTGGCTTTGTGGATATTATCTTCTCTGACATTCGCATAATTAAGCTGAGAATATACGACTTACATGTGGTCTTGACCAAATTTAGATGACTTACGGAGATGCTGCTAAATGGACTTTTCCTTACAAAAGTCAACAAACAGAGAGAGTTCTACCGGGGAGAAGCCTCAGCCCATTTGGCTTATGAGTATAAAGCTTGCCTGGTTTCACTTTAATGCCTATTCAATCAATGGAAAATAGAACAAACACTAGCATAACTCTCTTGAAGTATGATCACTAATGAGAAACAGTTGATCGCCAACTTTAAGGGTCGTATCAAATACACATGTAAAAAAAGGTGAAAAAGAGAAATAAAACTAACCCAAAAAAACTATTTTCATTGGGAAGATGAAGATGAAAACCTACACAAACTGAACTTATTTCTGATTTGGCATTAATAATAAGCAATCTGATTGTTGGAGAAATTTTCAAAGAGGCGACAGCTGAGGGTCGCTTGACCTTGGCAATCCAGATCCATGTGAATGCGAACAACATCACATCAACTGTCACATCAATGCAGATAGGCAAACCTAGACCTTTCGCGACCCTCAACCACAATTGACGATTGTCGAAAACTATGGACGATCCGAGCGCAACCATCACCGGGATGTTAGGCTGGTGAACAAATCTGGATCTAGAATTCAGATCTAGGTTTAGCAAGGGAGATGATCCCAGATGTCAAGAACTCAGATCTTAGTGACTATCGACCATCGACCCTCAGCGAATGTCCCCTAGCGACCGTCAACAGTAGGCTAATGTCAATTAGGATCCGGAGGGGTTTCGAGAGAGACAATGAGGGCAAAATAGGAATTCGAAATTTTTTGTAAGGACAAAGCTGGAAGATAAAAAATGACGGTGCAATCAGCTTTCCAAAATAGCTGAAAGCCTAGTATGATTTTCACCCAATACTTTCCAAAGTAATTTTACCAAACGCTCCAACTTCTATTTGTAGAGGCCCAATTCCCTTGAGAAATCTAAATCAAATGCATCTACTCTCGAGATGATGCAGCGCAGACGCTTACCGAGGTTTGGAACTGCACGACCCTACCGATTCTTGAAGCTTCTCTGTTGAATTGGCGACAGCTGATATGCATTAAGGAATAAATCTTTTGTTGTTGCTTATGCCTGGGTCTTCCGAATGAAGTGTTTGCTGAAAACAGGTAAGTCTTTGACGAATTAATGCTGGTTATGACAAGGGATATGTGACCAACGGGAGTCAATTGATCAAGGCCCCTCCCGGAATTCCCTTTACCTAGATGTTCTCCTTCTTTTGACACTCCTCGTTTAATGCTCAGATGCACAAGAAAAAACGTTTGCGTGTTATTCTTCTCTACTGGATAGTTATACGGTACAAGAACAGTTGAGGCAGGCATCTCTGTAGGGCATTTGCGCCGGTCAGACCATCGAGCAGTGAGTTTGAATGGAGGATCTATGAGTGCCCATTGAAGAGTTTTGAGTCAACGAGGAGGTTCTCGTGTCATGGCCATTTGCATGCGCTGTGCACAGGATTGGATTAGGCCAAACGATCGATTCCTGCTCATCTTCAACTTCTGAATCTGAAGTTGTTTCCAGTTTCTTTACTTCTCCTGATTCTGAAAGAACCCACTGTGCAAACATACGGAGAAAAACGAGTACGAGAAAAGAAAGGCGAGTATTGCTGTTTTCCATTTTGCATTCATGAACATGCAAAAATAAAGAGAAATGGGAGAGTCGAGTCTGAGGGAGGGGATAAAAAGAAAAACCGAAGTGAATAGAGGAAGAGGAAATGGTTGCAGAAGAGGACCCGGGGCACAAGCAACGGATAAAGATGGGCCTAAAAAGGCTGATGCCTCATGAAAGACGAACTTCTACTTCTGGGTTGAGATTCGGAACACGGCCAGATCACGATCAAAAGAGAGCAAGCTGAGTTTATTGGAAGTGATGGGCTTGAGCTAGCAACTACGCGGGCCGGATTGAAAGCAAACAGAGAATCACGACAACAACGACCATTCTTTCTCCTCATGAAATATTCTGTTAAATTCCACGGTGGGGGTTTCGAACGGTGCGCAAACCTAGAGGGGAGGATTAGGTTTCAGAGGACACGTTAACCGGAGACAGAGGGCTTTCAAGCGAGGCTGGTGGGGTACCAGCAGAAAGTGTCGCCATGCATTTACATTTTGCTCTGTCGAGTGCAGCTGCGGAACGCATAGGTGGAGCGGTCAGCAACAAGTGTCGCCATGCATGTCGCTTCTCCCTTAACCTCCCGACACGTCAACCTCACCTATATCTTCTATTTCTGTAATTCGGTTCTGTTTTTTCGTTTTTCCTCGGCAAAGCCGTGCCTTTCGCTTCGATAATATCAAATTTAATGCCTAGACGACGCCAGAGTCGGACAGCTTTCTGGTATGAGGAGAAGGAAACCAAAAAGACGATACTGTAATAAGAAATTTTTTAGATTAACCAGAGATTAGGTTGCAAGATGAAACGACTCCCACTGAAAGATAAACTCGACTGAATGTGCCACCCCGATGTCAGTATTCATACGGAGGACAAAAATTCAGACGAGTTTCCGTGGCTGAATCCACAGCCTCTGCCACTTCGAAAACAAAGCACCAGCAAGCAAACATCCCACGCATTCATCAAACCATGCAAAAAGAAGAGACGACCATCCATACACGATGCTATCACTAGCTGCATGAACTCCATGACTCGTTTTTCTTTTTACCTTTTGGGTTAGGTTAGTGGGACCTTTGCCGAGATTCAAGCCCCAGCCGTGGATCCCGAACTGAAGCTCGGACGCGGCGATCAGGAACTCCACGGCTTGCTGCGGCGTCAGCAGTTCCACCACTCGCCTCACTGTCTTCAGCCGCAGGTCGTCCGCTTTCTTCACGATCGCCCCCAGCTTCCCTATCTTCTCCTCCAGGTTCGAGCTCGCCACCATCAGGTCGCTCATGCCGTCTTGCCACTCCGACAGCTCCTCCGTTATCGCGTTCTCTTCCCCCACCGTGTCGCATTGCAGCTCGCTCACTCCCCTATGAAGACATTGATTTACATGTTGGTCATCCGATCATCGATCTAGTAAATTGATCGGTTAAGAATTTCGTATCTACACTTCTGATCAGTTCAAAATGTTATTAATAAGTTAAGTTCTGTTACATTAGACGGTCATCCACGTAGTACATCGATCTATCAAGAAGGTCTTATTTATGTGTCGATCAATCCAAAATGTCATTAATGAAGTTTGTTGGTTCGTTCCGTCGGACCGTAATCTAGCATGTCAGATCTATTAAAATTGTTAAGTTACATAGAAACTGGCAGATTTGGCAACATGCGTTTCGTTCTGTTAAATAGAAATTGACATTGACGGATTTGATAATTACTAGTAGATATTCTCGGAAACTTTAGAGCATATGTATCCGTTAGATCGCCAAACTTATAACGAGTCTAGATTCAATCATAGAGCCATCTCATGAAATGCGAAAACTACAATGTATACCATACTGAGCTCCTTCATATGATAATTTCATGAATCAGATAATTTTCGGCAAGAGGAGGGGTTGCATGGTGTAAGTCAGCATCGAGTAGGTGACCCGTCCAGCTTCTAAAGCTAAATTCTCCTAATGCCCCAATCAATTGCACTATAGTAGGTATGATTATACTTATTTTGCAAGTTAATTGTGTAAGGTTTAGATTTCCTCTCATAAAAGAAAGTGACGAGTTCTAAAGGAAATTCGCTATTTTTCTTCAATATTTGGTAAGCTAATTAACATCGAATGAAATCAAAGCACGGTGCCTTTTATTTACTTTCAGCGTATGCGATTCCTAAGATTACTCAATAGGTCCCAAGGAAGTAATACTGTCTGAATCTTCCATAATATTCTTAAATAAAAGTTCACGTGATTTCCCAAGTTAGGAGAAATTTAAATCCTAGCCTTAAGAGGGGCAGAGAGGAAATAAATTAATCAAGGTCGTGAACTCGCCTGAACTGGCTCGGAGACAGATCCCCCAAGTCGCCGGTCCTGTACCCGCGGAGGATGTCGATGATGTGGGACTCAAACAGAATGCTCGACTCAGTGTAAACCAAGTGGAACACCGTGGTGGGACGACACCCGCCGATCCAGTGGAGTGACCGCTCGAGGGCGGTGATCCACGGGGCGGCGAGGACCGAGAGGACGTCGCGGTCCACCGCGAGGGCCTTCATCCGGTGGTACTCGGCGTAGTGGTCCATGAACTTGCTCACCAGGTGGTGGAGCTGGTCGTGGTGGTCGGGGGAGGTCGGGGGCTTGGGCGCGGCTGCCAGCTGGTCCACCAGGTGGCGGAGCTGCTCCTGCCAGCCGCCTAAGAACCGGTCGAAGCTGCTCATCCTACTCTCTTTCGGAATAAGTTCATGGAGAGAGATAGAGAGAGAGAGAGAGAGAGAGAGAGAAGAAGGAAAGGAGAAGATGAGGAGGGCTATGCGTGTGGTCGCGCAATGCATGTATGTATGTACTCGCACGCGTGGGGTTTCACGGGTTAACACTTGGCATGCGAGCCTGGAATACGTGGCGAAATACGAGGGTGGGCGTGTTATAAATGTTCGACCGGGATTCGATGGGTTTTGATCTGATCTTGATTTTTTTCTTTGTTCGCTAAGGTTTTCGATCCGGAGGAGATCCCTCGCATGATTTCCAGGGCTGGCTTTTTGCTTTTCAATCGGGTTAAACGGAGAAGAAGTGCCAGTTGCAGGGCGGGTAGGAGTTCGTCGTGTTTTGAAACCTAGTTTCAATTCTAAAAGATCTCCGAACCATTCTGAAATTTAGAATCTGTCGATTTCGCGTTCTTACAAGTATCCTTTTAGTACCCATAGATGTTTACCTGATGATTCCCACACTGTAAAATGTCGACTTCGCATGTTGCATTTCAAAAATCAAATATCTTAACAAAAGAATTTTTAGACAATATGGAAGGAAACTCGGTCAAATTTGATTTGGAAATTGCAGAGAATGCTATCGATGTTTCCAGAATTTCAAGGGGAAATATTATGAACATTACAAGAAGAAGAAGAAGCAGCGGAAACATAAATTCAACTTAATATTGAGGAAAGATTTGCAATAACCTACTTCAGAAGGGGTGAGATATAGAAATTTTGTTGGGAATATCATGAAATGTAGAATATATGTACTAAAATGTATCGAGTATTAAAGGCATCGCCCTTGCTTGCTCTTGGGTTTATGATTGAAATAAGTATACAGATCTTATTTTAGGACAACAAGTCCGTGTCAGGTAGGTTACTTAAAGTCAAAGTCTACGAAACACCTCTTCTTAACATGAGCTAATATGATCCATTAATCAAAAGAAATAGAGTATTTTGCTTTAGAAGTAAAAATGGTATTTTTTACATCTAAAAATTCTAATAAAAATCATTTTTTTTGTTAATCTATAATGATTACATTTGAAAATTATATATTAGCTTATATCGATTTTCGAGGGCAATTTACCCTTGGTATGTCTTATGTATGCTTTTTGTTTAGATATTTAATGGAGGTGAATCGCAATTTAAAGGTAGAATTACTTAAGAGACTTTCAACCTCAAATATTTTCATTGCAGCTCCAAAAAAGCGAGTGAGGCAAGAGGCCCCACTGCGCAAGACATAAGTCCACTATTCCATTTATAATTTGATGGCACAGGGAATAAAACTTGTCTCGTGAGCATAAACCAGTCTCGTGAGCATAAAACCACACACAAGTTCGTCCCAACTAAGCTCTAAGTAACTTCATGGTTATACAGATGCATAATTTTTAGATATATGTTATCTTTAATTGACAATTATGATAACATTTGGTCGACATACATCTTTATCAACTACGAAAACGAGAGGGTAATATTTCAATTCAAAATGAAAGGAGTTTCAAGTACTAACGTAATGACCAAGAGTAATTATCGCATGTGCTAGGTGAACGTGAACTCCCAATTCAAGCACACTAGATCATGTGCTAGGTCGTGCGACCACGACCTTAGGTGGTGTGACCCAAGCGACACCGCCTGGGTCGCGGGTTGCACCACCCCCAGGCTGGGATGCGCAACCCTCAGGCGACGGTGGCGGCTCTCGGAGAAGCCCGATGGGCAAGGAAGAAGATGGCTGGGAAGAAGAAGACGGGTGGGAAGAAGAATGAACAGTAACGAAGTGAAATTTTGCATTTCTCAAATGCCCAATGCCCAAAGCAGCCCTTCCCAACATTCAACTTTCAACATTCGGAATGCTCACAAATGGCAAATGAGCTTTCAAAAACATTTACCAAACGTAAAAAAATTTCCCCAAGGGCTTTGGGGGCCCAAAGCCCCTGGGAAAGTTCGAACCAAACAAGGCCTCAATGGGCCAAGCTCACATGCCCCTTAGGGGTGCAAGACTTTTTCGATATCCAATTGGGTAACCCAAGTAGAAACAAGTTTCAAAAGACATGACCCAAGACATGACCCAATAATTCGAGAAAGACCCACCATAGATATCGATAATTGTAGATACCACTGAATTAGAAAAGTTAAGGCCCGCTAGCATCCTCTATATATACATATAAAAAATAATCTAAATATGTCACATTGAGCAAGGTATACTTACCGAACTTAATTTGGACCGTTGGCAATAAAGAATTTCATGTCAATCCTATCATATGCGAGTCCCATATTCGATTTAGCACATCATGCACTAGGTTCGTCAAACAACCGATGTTTTTGAGGTGCACTCGACAATGCAGACTTTCAACTTTCTTAACATAGCATATACTACAGAAAGGAGAGGCCTTAGCCGATGCACACTCTTATGTACATATACACATCATGCACGACTGCACCAGCTCGTGCATGCAGCTTGAAGAAAACAAAGAAGATGGAAAACCGAGAATGGGATTCGGGTCAGACCTTCCCCAGGACGGAGTCCCTCCGCTTCCCCCACTCGTGGATCGAGAGGTGCAGCTTCTTGGTGGTCACCAGGAACTCCACCGCCTGCAGCGGCGTCAGGATCTCCTCCACCAGCTCCCTCAGCGTCGCCAGCCTCAGCTCGTCCGCCTCCGTCAGCACCCGCGCCAGCGACAGCGCGTGCCCCTTCATCACCCTCTCCACCGACTCGCTCTCCTCCCCGACCCGCCCGCTCCGCTTCGCTATCAGCGCCAGCGGATCGTCCGCGATCTCCTCCTGCATGCTCGCCATCCGGCTCGACAGCTTCTCCTCCATCCTCAGCGTCTTCATGTGCAACTCGTTGATCGATTTCAGCTGCGACGCCGATATCTCCCCCAGATTGCCGCCGCTGCCGCTGCCGCTGCCGTTGCTTCTGTCATCATCGCCTCGTCTCGCTCCGCCGGCGAGCTGAGCTTCGAGGTCCGATCCAGAGCTTGAGTACACCAGCCTGATAGCCAGAGTCGGCCTGCGAGGCGGTGATCGAATCGGATAATAGCGATCGCGCAATTGCATTTTAGGAAAACGAGGGATCAATCGCACCTGCAACCGCCGATCCAGAGGAAGGAGTTCTCGAAGGACGTGCACCAGGAGGGGCAGAAGAAGGAAGGGGCGTCGTGCTGGGCGAGCTGGGACCGGGCCTCGAGGTAGTCCCGGAAGTGCTGGATGCTCTTCCCGGCGAGGGACTTGAGCTTCTCGGCGTCGCCGGAGTCGGCGGAGACCGCCTGCAGGAGCTCGTCGAGGTCGCGGTGCTGCTGCGCCATCCAGTTGCGGAAGCAGCACCCGAAGCGGTCTCGCATGTAGATGGCCGTGGCGGTGGCGGTGGCGGTGGCGGTGGCGGTGGCCTGAGACTCCATTAGAGAGAAAGAGAAAGAGGGGATGGGAAATGGTGGTGAGGAGAGGGTGTGGAGTGGGAATTTATTGGAGTGCATGATGCGTTTGGCGTTGCGGGTGCTTCAGTTCCAAAGCAGAGAAAAAGGCCAAAAACGAGGGGGGCTGAATCTGGAAAAACGACAAAAAGAGAGCAATGGATATTTGAGGGCGATGCTTTTGCACGTGCTTTACAGCGAGGACGATGATGTGGTCGCCTTGGAGCCGACGATGATGCGGTCCCCCTTGGATCAGCAATGGCAAACCCAAACATTTCATTTACGTTAATCTCTTGAGAATCTGAATATTAAGTTTTGTTTTGTGAACATCAATGTATTTTTTTTCTTTTAATTGATGGTCCGGTTTAGATAAATGAGTCTGATGATAAATATTGACAAAGCGATCTGTCAAACTTTGCAGAGCTTGTTGACAGATCGCATGCAAATCAGTGATAGAAAGTGTGATAAGAGCGTCTCGCTGAAGTTCCAGCGGCCTTCATACATAGAACCACAAGAAAAGCCCAATGTTCATCGTTTCGTTAATTGCAGTCTCTCTGCTCAGCTAAATGTCGCACGCAGCACCCCCCCATGCACGCTCCCCGGTTGGGTCATGATTCTTGCCCACTGTTTCAGATTTACCAGTCGTCTGTGCACATGCTAGGGGTCCGGTTCCTGTTTTCTCCATTTTCCCATTTTAATCAAGTATAGACAAAGGAAGCAGCTCTTGTGTATCGTTCTATAGCCATTCTACCGTTCCCGGGATCTTCAATCTCTCTTTAAATAACGTCAAGGTCTTGTTTTTCTCACCTCTCATCGGTAGGTTACAAATATAGACATTACTCACATTGAAATTTAAGTTATTAAATTCACACGTGGGTGATGTTTATAATTTGTGACACGACAGTAGAAGACATCCCCCCACCAGAAATGAGGAAAATATAGTCTAGAGTCGGTCACGGTAAATGCAAGACTACCTCGGTGTACTCAAAAGGGATATACTTAAGTGGTATCTACTATAGACAAAATCTCATCCACTGGCGGTGGAGAAGCTAAAGATACTCTTCCTTTCGCCAAAAAAACAAAAGAGTAGCCTTTCCGTGGCCCTATCACCCCATGAACCAGTCGTGTTCAGAAGACAAATCGAAGATATGGGTTATTGCCGAAAGATCAATTGTTGAATTCTTTTGTTAAAGTGAGCATTACAACTTACTCCAGCAGCTTATCTATCACAACTTTTCACAAGAATTACCATACCGGTACTCCATCATCAATGCGGCACCATTACCTCTCGTGAAGTCAAAGAAGGCTCGTGACCAGTATTACCATGGAAAGGAAAAAGAAAAAAAAAATGTTTGGTCACAATTATTCATCTGGCAAGTGTTCACTGGCGCTCTAGAGTTTGGCTCCCGATCTCAAGGCTTCAAGTTGCTGGTGCACTTCCTTTTCAGTGGTCGGTCTGGTCTATTCCTGGCACATCCACAGAAAGGCAAGAGTGGTAGACTAAGAGATCAGTCGCAGGGTATGATCAGCAAGCTTGATTTTTACTTGGCAATATATCTCCTCTGAAATATGTTTATGCAGACTCTCCACGAAATGCGCATGAAAGTTGCTTATTAACAAAGATACTGAAAGATCAAGCTCCTCAGCTAGTTCACATGCTTTCAGATTATGCTAGATATTCTACCATGCTAAAAGTGCTCACTAATTACACAATGATCTCTACCTTCCAGTTTTCACTCATCTTGTAGAAAGCAGCATGCTAAGTTGCTATCTATTGATTCTGATCATCCCAACTAGTAAGACAATGAGAAGACTAAGGTTCAGGTCAAGCAGCAATGAGACTGAACAAATTGGATTATAAAACCAGACTCGCTGCAAGCTATAGTCACAACTTGTACCCCAAACAACCACAGTGCATTTTTCTCAATCATTAGAGCAATAACTTTGATGGTGTAAAAATCTTCGCATATAAAAGCAGCCTTCTGGAAGACGAAAGCAAATGCTGATAAACGATTAACGAACAGCATTTATCATGCCACGGATGAGAGACATGTGGACTATAAGAAGTCAGAACCAGAGCAATCGCTGCTTGTAATAAACACAGCTTCTCTTTCAATTTTTTCCCTCATGAATGGCATTTTCAGACTCAGGCCAAGCTCTTTGTATTAGAAGTAATTGCCAATTACTCTTTCAAGAGACAACCGTGTTAATTGGTTTGCAATTTCTGAAGCACCCTAACAAGTCACATGCTCATAATTCTTAAAAACATCTTTTTATGTGTCCAAGTTGGAGTATTTTATTTTAATGCGACAAAAAATACCAAATCTAAACTGAAGTTGCTTGTCATTGAAGAGAACAATGGCCATTGTGTGTCACAATTTACAGAAGGAACTAGCTCCCAAAGCTAGCAAAGAGGCCCACGCTATGTGATAAGGTTAATCAAAGTTGAAGACGGATCTATACTAGTTACAGGCACTAGCCCTGGAGTATCACTGGGCTGGGTGAATTGGCAGGCATTGAGCATATGGTGTCACCAGATTGATGATCAGTTACAAGATTGTATGGTCACAACTTGCATATCCAATGCCACAGATCCTGTTGGCTGTTTCCCAGTCCAAAAAAAATCAACCAACAAACCAAGCACTGAGTCCAAGGAGCTCTGATGGGTGGACAGCAATGCCTAACAAGCACCATAGGTGCAGCATATTAAGCTATCTTCTGTTGAGACTTGATCGGACACCGAATGGAAGGGGGTATGTAGTATTGTATGGTTTCGATTTTCGGTCTCAACTCTCAAGTAACGATATGTAACAATCAATATTCATCACATCAGCCAGCGCAAATCAGAGTCTCTTCTACAAGCTCAATTCTATCTTGTTCTTCCAGCTGAATCTAATAATAAAAATAAGAAAACCCAAGTCCGAACTCCAGAACGTGAAGACGAAGCTTACAAATCACAATGAAGATCTCATCATACCCAAAAAGACCAAAAATTGCAGCCAAACCAGATTAGCAAAACTACAAAGGAAGACAAAGCAAACACATTTAATCCCAGAGAAGAACCTGAAGCATCAGTCAATCGATGGCTTTGGGCACAGCGTTGGCAGGGTCGTGGGGCGCTTGTTCCTTCAACCCATGTTGCTGCTGTTGAAGGGACTTCTTCTCCAGCTCACGCCATTTGTTGATAGCGGCGGTGCAAATGACTAGGAACAAACCAGCAATCAAATTCAGAGGATTCCATTTGAGCAGCGATTGTCAGTGGAAGAAGCACAGAAATTGAAATCGAAACAGTCGTAATGAGAAGGGAGGGAGAGCGAGGGATTGACTCACACCCGGCGCCGACGAAGTACAGGAGGCGAAGGGCCTTCGGCCCGGCGGGCCCCGACAACTCTTCTCCGGTCATCTCCGTCTCCTCCTCAGCAGAGCAATTGCCTTGGAAGATGGCGGCGGGCCCTTCGACTTTAAAGAAATAGATCGGGCTTCTCTGCATTTAGTATTTATGTTGTGAATTGCTGACTAATTCACAAGAAAAAGTTGAAAAATGCGAGCATTAGTGTAAAATAGCTGGTAAAATATGACTATGACATGGTAAAATATTTGTTTTTTTTTTCCCCAATTTCTATTTCTTTTTTCTTTTTTTTTTTCTAAATGTTGAGTTAAATAAAAGCATCGAATTGATGAACTCTAAATTGGAAATTATCTTCTTCATTGGTGTATTTTACAATTTTATTATGGGGAAAAGAATAACTCTATTTTCTAACAGCCCGACAAAGGCAAAATGTGAGAGTGCTGGCATTTGCTTGTGTCGATAGGGTCGACACTGTTCTTAACTCGAGCAAAGCAAGACGTGCTGACGCCACTTGACTTATCTTAGTCTTCGGCTTGTCTTGCATGCATCCTAAACTTTTTGGCATCAACGGCGCTGGACAGACTCAGCCATCACTCATCATCTTCGTTTTTTTCCCCCTGTGCTTAGCTACCACTGCATTGTACTTATAAATAGGCATTGGGGAGAAAGCATTGCATTGCATGGCTCGTGCACCAGTCTTCTACTCAAAGTCAAGCCTGTATTACAACATTGATTTCGCGAGCTATGGCTGATGAAGAGGTTGAGAGTATAGCTAAGCAGGTGGAAGATGTACAAGTTGGAGCCGATAAGTATCGAGTGATCTTGAGCGAAGAGACGGAAAATACCTGGTGGAGACATGGGGGACCTCCCATTTTTTATGCTGTTAACAAGCTCTTCGAGGAAGGACGAACCAAGGTTTCGTTTGAGAATAACACTAACATCTCTCTCTCTCTCATATGTGATAGTGAAACAGTTCGTGATATTGAAAAACTATATAATCTCTGGTTCCATTTCCAGTTACACATGAAATTGTTCGCAGGTTGATGAATCTATGAGGGCCGAAGAAGTTTAACTCTACTATGATCCAGCAGAACTCTTTGGGGGGCTCCTGAAGGGCAAGCCAATTCTAAATCTGATGCACATGAAAGAGAACACGTAAGCTGCTGCGACATTAAAAGCTACTCAAAATGGATGTCCCCTCTCAACAAGGAAAATGAGCTCCTGCCTCAGGAGTCCTGTCTTTGTGCTGCATATTTAATACAAAGCCTTAACAAGAAAATAAGCTCACTCATGCCTGCGCATCATTGCAGTGAATTGTGTTCGTCTATATGGTGGAAGACATCAAAAGTTTCACCAGAAACCTGGAGATGCAGTCACACAGCCATCATTACTGTAATAACAGTATGAAAGAGTACATAAAGCAACATCTTGTTAATTCTCAGAAAGATGAAACTGCCTAAATAACGGCTTTGCATGAATCAGAACAGAGAAGTAACTAACTTATGCAGCTACCTACCACCATGCCAAAGGCATGATGTACTAAGCTTTTGCTGCACAAATTTAGTGTCTCATAAGTTTCTTCTAGCTAACTTTTCTTCAGCTTTCGGGCATGAAAAATGTTATACAACTGAAATCAAAGTATTAATCTATGCAAGCAACAATCACCTCCAACCTTAAGTTGAGCAACAGCCAACTTTCTTCAAAGCAGAGACATCATCCTTGATATTTATCTTTTCTCCTTGAGAAGGGAATGCAGCAGCAGATCCATCATCTCCTTCCACTGTCTTCTTACTAGTGGTACGGTAGATCTGCGTTAGAACTTCTGCAAAGGCATTTTCTACATTTGTTGCCTCTAGTGCAGAGGTTTCCATGAAGTACAGCGATTCCCTCTCAGCATAGGATTTCCCGTCTTCTGTTGAGACTGCTATAAGATGACGAAGGTCAGACTTGTTTGCAACAAGCATCACCACAATGCTTGGATCTGTGTGGTTCCTTAATTCTTTCAGCCATCTATCCACATTTTCAAACGTTGCATGGCGAGTGACATCATACACAAGGAGTGCACCTACAGCTCCACGATAGTAAGCACTAGTGATGGCACGGTACCTGCAATGTCAAATTTCCAAACATATAAGAACATCTACAGAGCTTCCAGATAAAGGGAAGCACATAAAAAACTGCAGCTAAGCAAACCTTTTGCCCAATTAAATGGTGTGATGTTAAATGTAATGTAAGTGATGACTAACAATTGTCTAATCTAAAGATCCATGCCAATGGAGCAACAACTTTTACACAAGAAAGCATCATTGTCTTTTCCCTTCTTTAGCTCTGAGGTACCCATTATCAAAAAGATTTTTGATAAGATCCATGTGGTGAGATCTAGTTAAGGATGCAATGAAGAAAACTATACATTCTTCTGGTCTCTGCAATAATGCAAAAAAATTGCTAGCTGCATTAAGAAATAAAACGGACACCCCAAGTGCCAAAACTTGACACAGGTGGACATGTAAGTGCCAAAACTTTCAAAAGATACACTTAAGTACCAAAATTGGAGAAAAAAGGAACACTTAAAGTGCCAACGGCGAGCCATGTCGGATTTCCGACAGCCACATAGACCGATTTTATTAATAAAATAATGCAACGTCAGATTTCCAGAAAGCCTTACCGGAATTGGCACTTAAGCGTCCAATTTTCAAAAAAAGTGGCACTTAAATGTACATTTTAGAAGTTTTGACACTTGTATGTCTACTTGTGCCAAGTTTTGGCACTTACGGTATACTTCTTCCCTTTAAATAGAGTATCATGCAACTCCAAGAATCTCCCCACATAAAAGGACTACTCCAACATCCAAAAGGCACAATATTGTATCATCACCTCGCTTGAGATGACTCAGTTTGGTAACTTTAGGGTACAGTAGTAGCTGATAACAACAATAGTACCAAAAATGCTATTGACTGCATTTCTCAATGTGCTTCCTGCAGGGTCATCTAGTGTACATCAGATGTTCGAACTAAATCACAAAGAGTTGAGAAGCAATCACTTCCAGGCAGCTATGAAACCCTCAGCAGTGCAGAGGAAAAATGAGTTTGATTGAGTTCACATGATCCAATCATCTCACTATAACAAATGAACTGTAGAGGAAAAGTAAATTATAGCATTGGTCACGGTGTGCATCAACAGCAGCCAACAAAGTTCAGGAGAAAGTGAATTCTCCCTCTAAAATATTAAAGGAGGTTTAGAGGCGAATTTAAAATCCACGGTCCTGACCAACCATTTTAGGATAAGTCATCTTAGTTTAGCTTTAGCTGGTCTGTCTTTCGAACTGAATTATTTTCCACACATACGGTCCTCACTACACGGTCATAGAGTAATCAGCTATTGATTGCTCTGAGTACATGATGCGCAGTACACTGTCAACATATTCTTCATAACAAATCGCGCACGCAGAACCAAGAACAATGCGTCGCCACTCACTCCTCAAGCATACGCAGAGCGGAAGTAAATTAGCAAGAACACAGAAAGCCCACAGAATGCAACCCCCTAAGGACACTGAATGAAAGGCCTCCACGCGATTTGCAAGAAACGCGAAAAGAAAAATGAATAAATAAATAAAGGGAAGAAAGAAGCAAGCACATGAAGGCGATGGTCATCATCTAGAGTTTCGCGAAACCCTGAAGAAGAAGAAGAAGGACAGCCTGAAAACTACCATTCCCCAAAGAAAGTAACCTCGACGGGGGTTCGTGAATACATAATCAACAACAATATCCTCTAAAACCCACTCAGAAGGAAATTTACAGAAAACCAAATCCGAGACAGAACAAGAAGAATTTCAAAAAAGAAAAAGAAGAATCAAAAGTTGGAGAAAAGGGGAGACCTTTCTTGACCGGCGGTATCCCAAATCTGAGCCTTGACGACCTTGCCGTCGACAGTGAGAGTGCGGGTGGCGAACTCGACGCCAATGGTAGACTTGGACTCGAGGTTGAACTCGTTCTTGGTGAAGCGGGAGAGGAGGTTGGACTTGCCCACCCCGGAGTCCCCGATCAGCACCACCTTGTACAGGTAATCGTAGTCGTCTTCGGCTCTGTAACCCGCCATTGCTATCTTTCAATTTCTTCTTTCTCTAGAGCGAGAGAGAGAGAGAGAGAGAGAGAGTGAAGGGTAGAGAGAGAAAGTGAGAGGGCGAGATCTGCAGGGCGAAAGATATGAACTTTACTGTTGGGTGAGGGTAAGTAATAAGTGGGGGAATGTGAAGGAAGGTGCTCTTTTGAATTAAAAAAGCGCCACAAAAATGATGGCCTCACAGAAAACGCATGACAGAGAGAAAGATCTTATAGTTTGTGCTGCCTCCTCTTCCCCTGCTTTCAATCTAGTCCGGACATTTTTTTAATTAAGGCGGGGGGACCCCCCACGAATGATCTCCTAAATATTACTTATCCTTCAAAATTCTCATAATCACTATGATTAAACAAATACTAAATATACATGACTTTATATGTTAAGACTTGTACATTTAAATAGATATAGAATGTCCGGCATAAAATAAATATCTAAGTATTAAATATCGAAGGCAAAAAATTAAGGTCGATGCGTCATTTTAAATTACTTGTATAAAAAAAATCTAAATTACAATTTTGACACAATAGAAATAGCAAGTTCATGATATTGAGACTTGTCCATCTTAATGATTAAATGGCGGTGTCTCCCATTTTTTAAAAATTAAATTCGAATACATTTAACTCTAGTAAATGCACTATTTTGACAATATAAAACCACTTTCTTAAAAGTTTAATAATGTTCTCGAAACTAAAGATTTAATGCGGACCTCGAATTTGGAATAAAACCAGACTCAGGTGCCAGGATTTAAAAAAATAATCGGAACATATAATACAACGGGGAGTAAGACTCCTAAATTCATCTATAAAATTTCCATAGATTATATAATTCATGTTTCGAAAAGTTGCACCGAATATCAATGAACCGACCGGTCCATCCATCGTTGATCTCTACACCGAACCGGCGGAGGCTCTCCCGACTGTAATTCCTCTCCTCTCCTCTCCGGCGGAATGACCATCGACTTGCGCTCGGACACGGTGGTCGCTCGCCGGCCAGCCGCCGCGCCGGCCCATTTCCTGCTCTGAAGCTTTCACGAGAGCAAATCGAATGCGAGCTCATCCTCCCCAAGTTCACATGGCGACGCTTGCTCGGAGCGGGAGGCGGGTGTCTCCCTTCAGGCTCTCTTCCCTGTTGCGCGGCGAGAAGGACCCTTCCGTCGCTCTCCAGCTCTTCAGATCCGTCGACGCGGGCCCCGAGACCAAGCCCTTCCGCTACTCGCTCCTCTCCTACGACCTCGTCATCACCAAGCTCGGACGCGCCAGGATGTTCGACGAGATGGAGCAAGTCCTCGCGCAGCTCGGGCGCGAGACCCGCTTCTCCGTCCCCGAGCCCCTGTTCTGCCAAGTCATCTCCTTTTATGCGCGCGCGAGGCTCTTCGATCGCGCTCTGCGGACTTACCGCTCGATCCCCAGCTTCCGGTGCCGCCGGAGCGTCAAGTCTTGGAATTCGGTGTTGCACGCGCTCCTGAAGTGCGGGGAATACGACAGGATGGACGAGGTCTTGGACGAGTTCAGGAATCACGCGAGCCCAGATGCGTGCACTTGTAATATTTTGATCAGGGCTCTCTGTGGGAGTGGGAGGTTGGAGGATGCGCGGGCGGTGCTTGACGAAATGCCCTGAGGGGGATCCGACCCGATGGGGTGACTTTCCTGGTGTTGATTAACGGGTTGTGTTCGAATTCTATGTTAGAGGAGGCTTTTGAGTTGAAAGATGATATGGTTAGAGTTCATGGGATTCAGCCTGATGCACGTCTGTATGCATCACTGATGAAGGGATGTTGCAAGGTAGGTGATGTGAACGTGGCATTTGGGCTTAAAGAGGAGATGCTGAGAGAGAGAGTCGAGTTGGATGCTGCGATATATTCGACCTTGATTCATGCTCTTTTTGAGGTTGGGAGGACGGCTGAGGTTTGTGGACTTTTGGAGGAGATGCGAGAAAATGGGTGTAAGCCAGACACCGTGACTTATAATGTGCTAATCAGTGGGTCCTGTAAGAAGAAGGACATTGATGAAGCTTACAGACTTTTGGATGCGATGGTGGAGAATGGGTGCAAGCCTGATGTGACGAGCTATAATGTGATCATGGGCGAATTATGCAAGGAGGGAAAACTGGACAAAGCAACTGATTTATTTGAGGACATGCCGAGGCGTGGGTGCACTCCGGATGTTGTGTCTTATCGGATACTCTTCAATGGTCTGTGCGAGAAGATGCAGCTTAAGGAAGCAGCATTTTTGTTGGATGAAATGGTATTTAAAGGATACACCCCTCATGATGCAAGTGTTTATAAATTTGTGGACCTTTTATGCCAGGAAGGGAATCATGAATTGTTGCTAACAGTTTTGAGTAGTCTTAGGAAAGGAAAGGCCGTGAAGGCTGATTATTGGACAAGGATGATTTCGCTTACTTGTAAGAACAATGAGTTTTCCAATGTTGAGCTTGTAGATCATCTAATAAATTCATAAACTGGAAATATTGAAATAAATTATTCTATCACATTATGTGCAAAACCTCTGAACTCATCCAACTAAGTCAGCAGTATTCACCTTGCATCACCAGATGCTTCTAATTACAACTGCTTAAGGTTGATGGCCTGCCTTTCCATCAGTTGCTCCCTGATATTTTGCTTTGTGGTCTGGTCACTTAGCATTACCTGACTAATTGTGGGCCTCTGCAATTTGTGGTTCTGGATAAGTTGCTTTTCGTACATGTGATAGTACCGATAGGTTCTCAAACGAGACAGAGCCATGAGTCCTCTACTATGGAAAAATATGATAGTCACCTACTGGTTACAGTTTGCTCAGTTCCCTTGTTATGCTGTTGGGGATTCAGTCCGACCACCAAATGATTGGTTCGAGTCGATGAAGTTGTCTGAGTTGAAGCACTTTCATGTGAAGAGACAATTTGATATTCGCTGGAAACCACAACGCTTCTGGCTGAAATGCAGGAGCAGAAGTGCCCTTTGAGAACATACGAAAAAATGGCAAGAAGATGGAATTTCAGTAGAAACTCAAGGACTCTGAAATTGCTTCTCTTAAACAGAAGCTGGACTAGTTAAACAGCTAAAACAGACTGACAGAGAAGAGGTTAAATATGTGTGGCCCATTATCTGTTCTGGATAGTCTTCACCTCTCTGGCCTGAGTTCTCACCATTTCATTACCGTACTTTGCCTTACTGTGAACTCCATCTGGAGCTTTGTAAGGTTGTTGATAGACGAGATGAAATCTGCTGAATAGGATGTGGATGCGACGGCAAGTGCAATAGAACCAGGAGTTGTTTACTGAAGAACGGATCACAAGTGTCTCGCATTTGAGTCATTTGTTTGCCAGATTACAAGCATATATAAAATCGACATCAAATGAGATGCAGGAGACTGATGAATCCTACCTTGGAAGCTCTCAGAAGGCCACTGTTGCAGAAGCGCAAGCAGTCTACTTAGATCTATTGCCGGCCTAACCTGATGATGAAGGATGACATTCAGCTGGTTCAGATGAAGGTGCTTTACTGGTTATCCGATGGCTTATGAAGACTCAACACAGAAAAACATTGAGATTATCTCAGTTGAAGAAGGAAATAGTGACTGGTTTTTGGTTGGGATACTCTGTACGTCTATTTTGATCTTAGTGATCCTTCTTGTGTTTCCTATTGTTCTCCATCAGTTTAAGCAATAGTACAGTGCCTGGTATTCATCTGAGTCATTTCTTCACCTGGTAAACCTGTAAGAGTGTATGCTCAATCTATCACTAAACAAATCATTGAATTTCAAAGGATTATTAGAACCTTGGAATGTAACTTTTTAGTGATACACGAACAATATTGCTTCGAATACAAAACCATCACTTTGTAGATAAATTATGAAAACTTGTGTTTTTTCTTGAGGTGGGTTCCACTCTCGTTCTAAAATTTAGAGAAGTTGCATCCATGCGAGGACTGCAGCTCAATTTAGAAGTCGTGAAGAGTTGTAATTCTCATTGTACTGTTAAGCATTGAACTCCGGACGAGGAAGAATTTTGTGCGTGAGAAAAACATAAGCCAAAAGGAGAGATTGCTCTCCTACCTCGGCTGATGCATTGAATCCACGAGAGTCGGGAAGATTTTTCTTCTCTCATTCACTTTGAGAATCTGCAAAGGCAACTAAATCGTCATATCAACATCATAATCTTTTCGCTTCACATTGACATGATCTTGTTCACATAGTCAATCTGAGGAATCATGATGTAAAAACAATGAATCAGCTTTTAGCTCTGTCTAGAGTGTAGTACGTAAGCTATACATTTAAGCCCTGCTTGATAACTATATTTAGAACAATTGATTCTATTCTTTTATTGCTCGGAATAAAGAAAAAACAGAAATCCGTTTAGTAAAAATTTTATTCTCGCGAATAAAAATTTATTTATTTATTTATTTTGTTTATGAGAATAGATTTGGAACAGAATCAAGAAGTAGAAAAAAGTTGTTCCTCATTTCAAGAAACAATTCCCAGAATCAAGTCTAATTTTTTTTTTCTTTTCTTCTTTTTCCTCTTCTTCTCTTTCCTTTTCTTCTTCTTCTTCTCCCTTTTGGCTAGTCGCTATCCTCAGCCTTGGCTAGTGACCTTGACCTCGCCAAGGTAGGGTAAGGCCGACCTCGCGCCTATGACCTAGCAAGGCTCACCATGGGCCAGGCGAGCTCACCAAACCTCACCCAGCCGGTTGCTAGCCATCGTCACAAGAAGGAAGAAGAAGAAGAAGAGAAAAGGAAAAAAGAAAAAGAAACAAAAAAAAATGTAAGCATTCTATCAAACGCATTTTTATTTTGGAAATAGAAATTGTGTAATTACTGAATGCATTCTTTTCCTCAGAAATTATTCTTAAGAACAGAATCGGAGAAAACGATTTTTGATCAAAAATTGTTCATAAAAACAGAATGGTTACCATACGTGCCCTTATTTTATCTGCTAATTTCTTGAGATCTTTTCGTACAGATAACTTATTAAATGTGATCGATCTTTGAAAATCTAACAGCCATTATATGTCCGTTTCTTACTCAAGTGATTTTTTTTCTTTTTCTAATGGTCCAATTGATGATTGTTTCCAGCACCTTAAAGCTGCCATGCAAAGTGAATAGGGCTGGCAAGCCTTGACTCGCTCGTGGGTATAGTGGTTTTCTTTTGTTCTTTTTGAACAAAAGTCAGGAATTATGCCCATCTCAAGATCGATTACTTGGAGGATCATGAAATATTTTGCAAGTTTAATGTACCGATTAAGTCCAAGTTTTTTTTATTAGTACGTGCATGTGACTCTGATTCACAGTAGGTTGTACACAAATGGTGAGACTTAAACAAGTAACCTTTCGCTTTGTATGTTGAAAATTTCAAGACGTTCTAACCAATTAAGCAAATCCTAGAGAGTAAACAAATAGAGAACGACAGAAGGACCGGATTCACATATTTCTTTTATCACTTCAATATCCTGCTTGGTTACAAGCGCCAACCCAGGGTGTAAAAATAACAGAAAATGACATTGGATCTAGTTCACTTATTCCATGTGATCACTTCAATCACTTAGTTACAGGCTCGCGATGCAAAACTGAGCCTTAAGAATGGTCAATGAAAAGCAAATCCAGCAGAAAAATCATTTGTGGATGTCCACTCAATAGAACTGTTGAATGAAGAGGTGAGCCGTCCATTAAATTTTACTCGAAGAAAAACAGATATGACGGCTCGTGGATTACATCTCTATACCTAACTCAACTTCCACGAGGCAATTTGGTACTGAGCACTTGCACGCATGGTGGATCCAAATGAAAGGCACTTCGGTTCAACAAATTCAAAATGGTTGACTTCTTGAGTGAGAGAAATGGCTTAGACCCTCACGCAACCTTTCCATCTGCATTCCCTCGACTCTATATAAACAGTTTCAGTCAGGCCTCCATCAAAGAAACACACTGCCAGACTCACTGGACTGAGTCTTGACACTCAGCACATATCTGTCCCAAAAGCATCTCTCTTCCCACACATGGCTCGATCCCTCTTTGTTTTCCTCATGATAACTGTCATGTTCTGCGTGATCTGCAGCGCTCCATGTTTTGAAGCTAGAAAGCTACCACAGATGGGCATGGAGGACAAGGGACAATTCCCTTCTTCAGGGGAGAGTCCGGTTTCGAGTGCCCTTCCAAAGGGTTTCACTGATGGTCGTCGAGCTTATGATGCTCGTCTTGGCAGGGTCCATTTGCTCAAGGAATCGGTGCCCAGTCCAGGAGTAGGTCACTAACCCACTCGTATGTATCGGGCCATTCCAATAAATATATAAATGAATAAATGGGGTGAAATATATATGTACCATTCCTGCTTCCAAGTGTAATCTAAGATTTGCAGTGGAGGTTGGAATAAAGATGCTTCATTTCTTAGACATCAAGCACTTAGTGTGTTACGATCAAAATACTTTGTTCTTTAAGCTGTATTAAGATGCAATAAGCATACTGTATGCCCTCATATTGTTAAACTGACATCTCATGTTATGTCTTGAGATCCTGATCATTTTGGAAAAAGAAAAATGTGGCTTTCAGTAGGTTTTACAACAACAAAAAGATTAAAACTTATCATCTATGTGGGTAGCTGCGTTGGTTGAGAGTCCCTCCCTCATCTCAGAGGTCGAGAATTCGAAACCCACAGTTGCTAGCGATTTAAGTAGGGCCCTAGTGATAGGTTGCTGGGCTAGTCTCCTCCGAGGTATAGGGGCCCGGCTCTCAGAAGCCATTCAAGCACGGGAGATTCGTGGTGGAGTCATCGATTACGAAAAAAAAAAAAAAGATTAAAACTTTAGCTAACAAAAGCAATCACCACTGGACCGATTGAAAAAGATGCGAAAACGAGCAAAACGAAAGTTGGTGTCGCCACTAAACTTGTTAAGCTCTAGCATGAGTGTATGGGACCGAGCTTACTGTAAAGACAGCATTTCCTTTTTCCTCCTTTTTGTTAAGAACTTAAGACAGAATGCCATGTTTAACAAAAGGGAAAGGAGAGACGACCCGCATAGTAAAAGTCTTAATTTTGTCCACATATAAAAAATAAGAAAGTTAAGCGGAAAAAAAAATCAAAAATAGGTGCTTCTTGACTTAACCTTAAGGTCCGTTTGTTTGAAGACAGAAAAAAAAAAAAAAAAAAAAAACTATTTCCAAGAAATTGTTTTCCCACTTCTGGTGTCTAGATAACAGAAAAGTTATCAATTTTTGGAAAACGTTTTCAATGACCTAAATGTAACATGCTTCCATTAGGGAAAACAACTTTTCCTTATGATAAAAAGGAAATCTTTTTTTTTTTTTCTAAACCACTGAACAAATAAAAATTAAATATTTTTTAAATGATTTCTGTGAAAAATATTTTCCTTTTATTTATCATGAAGTTCATCGGTAGAACAAACACACCTTAAAATAAAGATAATTTATAGAGCAACCACAAGCAAAAATGAGGAGGACGTAATGTGGAGTTTGGACTACTGCTTTCCTAATGAAAATTATTATCCAGTTCCATTTGTTTCCCACAAATTGAGTAATTTAGAAAATATTTTTTTAAAACGATCGCATGTATCGCATATAAAAATGAACAAAAGAAAAATATATCCATCATCCATGAAAAATTTAAAACATAAATTATTATCGATAATGAAAATATTTCTCATTAATAAATTCATTCAATTGATACAAGCGATTATTTTTAGAAAATGTTTTATAAATCATTTATTTTCCACAAAACAAATGGAAATGTGGAAATTGATATGAGGGCTTTCCAAATTTAGTCATTTAGTGGACCATATTTTGTTCTTTTTTTTTTAAGAAATTGTTACATCAATGTTATTACTATGTAATTGATATGTATTACGGGGTCTTTCTCTAATTATTTTTTTAATAGTACTATGGTTGTAATCAGTCACTCCTATAAATACAAATCATGCAATCCAACTTAGGGTTAAACCGCCATAAACACAATGTCATTATTCTTACGCTGATTCTAAGGAGTGAGTAAATTGAAGCAATGGTTAGTCGCACTGGGTTGTCATCGGATTTGAGAGTCTAGATCCATTTTTGTACATATATTAAGTTCACGTTAACGGAAAAAAGGAAAAGCGAAGTTAAAGTGAGAAGTCATGCCCACTTTATCATAACTTCCCTGTTGGAAAAAATCTCGAGCAAAATCTTACATTAAATCGTCTTCATTCTGAGCATTTCGCCCAGTCCATAAATATCTGCATTGAGATAACATAGCAACACACATTCACCAACTTCGAATTCCTTCACTTAGAGATGGCTCACTTGCCCACAAGTCTGATCTTTTTCCTTGTGTTGGCTATTTCAACGTCGACGCTCTCTTCGGAAGCCCGGAATACACCGATGGCCGATAACCGCCATCATGTGGAGCTGGGGGAACTGGAGCTGGGGTTCCCAACCCTAATTCCAAATAGACCCACAGCTCCGTCACTGCTAGGCCATGGTGGTCATCAGCAACCTCATCATCAAGAAGCGCTTAAGAAAACAAGAATGGGAGAGAGGTTCCCCCCAAGTGATCATTCTGCTGAATTTCACAGAACTCTGGATGCTGGTCCGAGCGACCGCGGCGAAGGACATGGTCGTCATGATTGAATTAACGTCACCATATAATCTGTGAGAATGGAAGTAGATAAAAATAAAGTTGCACTCTCTACATTTGTTAAGTGATGCATCTGTTCGACCATTGGAGATGAGCACTTCATGCTTGTTTACTATAATTTTTCCTCCACACAAGACGCGCACTTTCCTATAGTGAGTAAATCCTGCTTTGCACCCAAGTTTTCAGAGCGAAAATTATGTTTACGCACAGTACTATCTATGTCCTGGGCAGTGAATGTTCTGGTGCTGAATAACGCATCGGACTTTCACGTCTCCAATCGAGTGAAGGGCAGACTATTTCACACCATGCACGCTTTCAATACAGTCATTGACAGTGATTCAACAAATTTGTGTCTTGAAGAAAGGAAAAAAAGAAGAAAAACAATACTTGCGTTTGATATGGAGGTGCTTCCCGCACAACTAATGACTGACTCAGAAGAAAACACTGCGACTCAAAAGTCTTGAAGTAGGCATAATACAGTAAAATAAAGTTCCTCAAATAGTCGCCAAGATTTACTCAATTCCGTGATAATAGTGAATGATAAGTGAACTTGCCTAAATTCGAACCAATTCCACCAGGTCACCTAACTGTCAGGAAACACGTCAAGATGAAACAGGAAAAGACAGATAACTTAGGGACATGATGTGCACATGTGTACGTGTACCTCTTTGTTACAGAGTCAAGTTCATCCATATATCACAATTATATATTTCTAGTAAAAAGTTTTGTATGTCTTAGAAATGCAAAAATCTCACGTACAAGAATGTGTGTTTCGATCAACTTCTAAGTACATAGTTTAGATTGATGTTACAATTTTTGAATGTGCGTAAACCATCATCATAGGCATATCTCATATATTTATGTGGATCAATCCATCAAGATTTGAGAACTGATGGACCTTCTTGAGATGACATCTAATTTACGCACGTGAGCAAATTCAGACAACAAAAATTACATGTTGCATTCGCACAAATTGAAATATCAGATGGAGAGAGTCGGCAGCCCATTAAATCACTTAAACATAATTTAGAGTTGTGATGGCTCAAGCTGCACCTTTATACGCTTAATGAGTCAACTTTCAATTTATTCAAACTAGCTTGCTGATATAGTGAGGAAAAGAAATGAGTTGACGTTTCCGCCATTTTTCGAGCTTCATGAACTCCACTATATAAAGAGATGTTCCTCCCCTGCCCATCGGCAGTAGCTTTCGTGCTTCAAAGCATGGCGAGTGGCTAATTATGACACCAAAGGCGACGGCCATTATCAGCAAGCTAAAGTGGACGCGAGCCATGCATATAAGTGGGGAGATCGATGATTGAAACAAAGATGTGAAGAGAATCTGTGGGTATGGAAATAGGTAAGGTAGGGATGTGTGTTTGGTTTCAGATGCCCTACCAAAAATTCCTATTGATGGTTAAGGTCATGTTGTTCATCTCAACAAGCGCTACCACTTTTTGCAATCTGTACCGAGTCTATGAATCGATCATCACTAAATGATACGTCATGTCATTCTAATAAGTAGATTGACAAGTTATAGTCATATGGTTATCCAATTTCAGGAGTGTAACCTATCTTAAAATGCAATAATAAGCACAGTGCATACTGATTATCATACCTCGTGCCTGTGAACAAGAAAATTGGGGTGTTTTGCAGACATTGGTAAAAGTATAGCTAACACTAATTATGCGATATATAAATGATAGAATCATGTTTCTATTAGAATATTTAAATGTTAAACTACACTTTTATCTAACAATTAAAGCTTTTAAAATAATTGGTAATGATCCCACAAAATCTCATATGATTTTCTCCAACAATAGGCAAGTGCATCATAGAAAAATAATTCAAGCAACACTAGTGTGCCAAAAACCTATCCAGAGGGAAAAAATTTTAAGCTCTAGTCTACATTTGAGACACCACAAAGTTGAAAACTCGAGCCGGCAAAGAGTAATGCATTTGCACCATTTGATTAGATTAAATCAAAAAACCCAATGTGACCTTTCATCAAGAGTTGCTAACTAGATTGAAATCTATTATAATCATGGTAAAAATTACCACCTTTATGGAAAGTTACCAACTGCATCACAAACTTACTAGTTTTTCCATATGCATAGTGTTTCTTCAATATGGAAAGTTAATAATCATGGTGAAAAAGTCACTTAGGGAGTGTGTATTTCACAAAAAGAGCTTTCCCCAAATCCGTTTTATGAACTTTCACATGTTCGATTTGTAAAGGTAAAACGATTATGATTAAAGAAAATACCCACACTTAAAATTAGAAAAACAGATTCCTTGTTTTGAACAGAGGAAATAATTTTCTAAATATAACAAGTCTCTAACCACAAACACAAAACTAACAATTTTTCTTGAAAATGAATTCCATAAATAAATAAATAAAACATTTTCTTTGTTTTTTTTCGAAAAAAAAATTATGATAAAGGAAAATACTTTCCAAAAAATTATTTACCAGGAAAATATTTCCCATTTTTAGATTAGAAAATTTATTTTCCTAATTTTAAGCATTCATATTTTCTTTGACCATAAATTATCTTTTGTTGAATAATGATTTTCAAAATGCCAAACGCCTGAAAGCCCAAAAACAAATAATTCACGGAAAATTCTTGCGCTCCATAGACTAATTATTGACAAAGTGATGCTTGCTTCGCTTGGTATGGACTTTTACAGACATAGGTATGCTACAGTTATTCAATTTAGGCAAGAACAAAGGAAAATTTGATATCCGCTAGCCAGTCACAGTTTGCTCAGTCTCCTTATGATGCTCATGGGGTTCAGTCCGCCGACCAAATGATTGATTCCGAGATGATGAAGTTGTCTGATTCGATACAATTTCATGTGAAGAGACAGTTTGATATTTCGCTGGAAACCATAATGCTTCTGGCTGAAATCCAGGAGCAGAAGTCTCTCTTTGAAAACATATGAAAAAATAGGCAACAAGATTGAATTTCAGCAGAAACTCAAGGACTCTGAAATTGCATCTCTTAAACAGAAGCTGGACAAATTAAATAACTAAAACAGATTGACAGAGAAGAGGTTAAATCAGAGTGACCCATTATCTGTTATGGATAGTCTTCGCCTCTCTGGCCTGAGCCCTCACCATTTCATTACTGTACTTTGCCATACTGTGAAGTCCATCCGGAGCTTCATAAGGTTGCCAATTGACGAGATGAAATCTGCTGACTAGGATGTCGATGCGGCAGGGAGTGCAATAGAACCAGGAGTTGTTACGAGAGACCAGATCACAAGTGTCTCGCATTTGAGTCATTTGTTTGCCAGATTACAAGCTAATATGAAATCGACATCAAATAAGATGCAGTGGACTGATGAATCCTACCTCGGCAGCTCTTAGAAGGCCACTGTTGCAGAAGCCCAACCAGTCTTATTAGATCTATTGCTGGCCTAACCTGATGATGAAGTCCAACATTCAGCTGGTTCAGATGAAGGTTCTTTACTGGTTATCCGATGGCTTATGAAGACTCAACGTAGAAAAAAATTGGAAATGGTGACTGATTTTTAGTTGTTATACTCCGTACGTCTGCTTTGATTTTTAGTGATCTTTATGGTGTTTCCTTTTGTTCTTCATTATTTTAAGCAATAGCACAGAGTCTGGTGTATGACATCCCGATTTTCCAATTCTACTTTCAGTAAAATGAGACGGGCATTTCATCTGCACGCATATAGTTCTTTTCTCTCTGAGTTGGCCACTCACGAGGAGACTAATCTATCTAGTGAAGTCGTTAATAGATTCTAATGCATCAGACTCGAGAATTTGACGAAGAAGCGATCTTTCAACCGAGTTAATCTGTAAGGGTCATTACGGCACAATTAAAAATCGATTAGAGACCGGAGATAGGTCGACTCGACGAGACATGTGATCGAGTGTAGGTGATTCCACCGGATCGCACAATTCTTGTCGATCGGCCGGACTGACCTTTTACGTCGTTTGGGTACCCTATGTCCGTATTTGAAATCTTGAGATTATCACGACAACCGAGAGTCGCCAATGTGTCAAAGATGTACATTGTGGCTTGAATTGATCAACCACAGGTTAAATGCACAAAAATTTCTAAAAACTACCAGGTAGATCAGGACGCGCTAATATTGTGCCAGAGTGAAGTTAACCCTGAAATTGAAATCGAATTCTGAAATTGGAAATTCTGTTGTGTCACAAATAATTTTAGGAACATTAACTCATCTTCAGAAGATTTTTCATGCAAACCAAGTTTTTCGGCAAAATAATCAAAGTATGGTTAATTTGGTTCGGGAAATTGGTAGGCCCGCTTTTGGTCATACTTTTGGGATCTAAGATGATTCTATGGTCAAGTAAAGATGTGGATTGAAGTGTGGCGACATTAGATTAATTTTATGGACTTCAATTGGAAGAGAATTGAATGAGATTGAAAGAACGTGACGTACAAAAATTCAAATTCGTATGCCACGGCGGAGGATGAAATTGGACCTATTAGAAGCTTGTTGTGGAAGATTTGAGATAGTGGAAAGTGACATCATGTGATATCATGGTTGGGGCCAAAGTGAATAGGGTGTTGACAAGTGGCAAGAGCCAATTGGCCCTCAAAAAGTGGGGCTTTCACTTCCACAAATCAACTCCATCTTCAACTTTGGCTTCTTGGATTTTGAAAAGAGGAGAGAGAGAGGAGCTGTGACCGAAATAGCCAGCCCCGACACCGCCCCCTTCGCCCCTTCGACGTCGTCGCCGTCACGGTCGCCACCCATCTGCGCGCGAAGGCCCGCGCGAGCCTCCCCGGCCAGCTCGCACGCTGCTCCACCCTGCTCGCAAGACCCAGAGCCTCCAGCCCCTTCATCCGCCGCTACTCCTCATCGCCAGCCATCGCCGGAGGTCCCGCGTGGCCGCCGAAGCCACCACTTTCACCCACATGAGCTACCGCCGTCCATTCTCGCCGGTCCCACGCCCAACCGACCGCCGTGCCACCCTCCTCCGGCCAATGACAACAACCGAACTTACAGCTCTCCACCGGATCTTCAAGGCCCGTTTTAGGCGCCTTCCAGTCCTCCTTTGGTGTCGCCCCGAGGAGGTTTCTCGACCGCCTTGCCGTTAGTTTCGCCGGAGACTTATCGGAAAGCAATTCCGGTGAGTTTAACTCATTAAACCTCGATTAGAGGGTTAATGATGCTTTGGGTGTGCTTAGTTTATGTTAAGTGTTATTAGGTAGTTAATTTAATTTATTAAAAAGTAGATTAGATTAAGATGGTGTTTAGTTTAAAGTATGTTTAATTAAGGCTAAGTAGGTTTATATTAGAATAAGCCTTGATTTGACTTTAATGAAGTATTTTTGGATTAAATAAATATTTCGAAATTATGTAATAATTTAATAATAGATTTTTATTCGAAATTATTAAAATATTATTATTTAATTAATTTTCGGAATAAATTTAATTATTTAACAAATTCCGAAAATTATTTCAAGACCTTGAATTCTTAGAATTTCACGCTGATCGCTACTATGTATTCAGATTTTGAATTTGATGAGTGGTTATTGCAAATTGAATGTTGATTGTGCAAATCCCAAGTGTCGGGTTTTGATACCAAAATTGGATTTTGAGAATTATACTAAATAGTGGGGTTTGAAAAAGTGAGAGATTAGTTTTCTGGTTCGAAATTAACGTGCCTCCACACATGTGAATAATTTATGGAATATTTTTAATATGAAGAAAAGAGGTCGGGATCACTATTTTAAGTTGAAGCATTGAGTGAAATGCAAAGTGTCCTAGGCCGAGTATGGATTGGTCGTGTGATAATTAAGTGGAAATTGTCCTGGGCTGTTGAGTCGGACTTGCCCCTATATGTGATGCTCCTTATAATGGATGCGGGTCGCAGTAAATTCTGAGCCTATGCTCCTTCGGGAACGCCGTCGATGTAATGACAAAGCCGTGCTCCAAGGTGGGAAGACAATGCCTGGCTATATGCCAGTAGATAGTCAAACTGCGAGTAGGCTATGCCTTTGTGTGGCAGTGAATAATAGTTGGAACGCATGCTGTGGTTGTTGATTATGTGAAAGTGATTGCGCTCCGGTTGTTGAAGTTCTTATTACTACCTGTGATTAAGTGATATGAACTATACTAACATGCAGGAAGGAAATAAGACAAGGTAAGTCTTCTGTACTGTGTGGCTAAGCCACCCTTGGGTGTATTTTCTTTCTAATAGGGGTTTAGGGAGTGAACTTGCTGAGACAATACCTCACCCCGTTGTGAGCCAAAATTACAGGACCGTAGATGGCGAAACCCCCAGAGCGATATTGTATCCCAGTGCAGATTATGGAACGGGTGCATAGTTTTCCCGATCTTGATAGTCATTGGATCTATGAGCTAATTAGGTCCACGGTCTGGATCTAGGAGGTCGAGCTTGTCAAGGTGCCTCATAGATATAGGGCGTGGTTCCGCTTTGGGCCCAATGGTTTCAGGATTGGTCCTCTTGATAGCTTTGATATTCCACTTGCTGTGATGGAAGCCATTCTAGGTAAGGGCGTAGCTGACGCTCCCGATGGCGAGGTGGATGACCCGTCGTCTCCGGAGGTTGTGCAGTCAGAAGTGGGATCAACGAACGAGTCCGACTAGTAGTCATAGGACTGTTCCTTCTTTTTGGTGGATCGATCCTTTTTGTAGACTGGCCCATTTTTGGTGTATATGAACTCTGGTGTGAGTATATATGAAAGTATGTTTGTTTTTGAATGATATGGTTTCCTACTTTTCCTATCTCGTAAGTCTTGTCAGGGGTTTCTTATTATGTTCTGCATGTGCATAATATACGAATGGGCTCGGCGACACCACCTGGGAATGTCGCATTTATATGACCATGGCGAGTTGTTCACATGTCTCGGGGTTCGGGGCGTGACAACCCCGTTTAAGGGAATGTCGCATTTACGTGACAACCACATGTCTCCGGGTTGTCATGCCATGAACCCCGAGACACGTGAACAACCCACCATGGTCATGTAAATGCGACATTCCCAAGTAGTGTCGCCGACCCCATTCATTTATTATGCGCATGCGGAACGTAATAAGAAACCCCCGACAAGACTTACGAGATAAGAAAAGCAGGAAACCAAATCATTCAAAAACAAACATACCTTCATATATACTCACACCAGAGTTCATATACACCAAAAATGGGCTAGTCTACAAAAAAGGATCGATCCACCAAAAAGAAGGAACATTCCTATGACTACTAGTTGGACTCGTTCGTCGATCCCACTTTTGACTGCATAACCTCCGGAGACGACGGGTCATCCACCCCGCCATCGGGAGCGTCAGCTACACCCTCACCTAGAATGGCTTCCATCACAGCAAGTGGAATATCAAAGCTATCAAGAGGACCAATCCTAAAACCATTGGGCCCAAAGCGGAACCACGCCCTATATCTATGAGGCACCCTAACAAGCTTGGCCTCCTAGATCCAAACCGTGGACCTAATCAGCTCATAGATCCAATGACTATTAGGATCGGGAAAACTATGCACCTGCCCCATAATCTGCACCGGGATACCATATCGCTCCGGGGGTTCCGCGATCTATGGTCCTGTAATTTTGGCCCACAACGAGGTGAGACATTGTCTCAGCAAGTTCATCCCCTAAACCCCTATTAGAAAGAAAATACACCCAAGGGTGGCCTAGCCACACAGTACAGAAGACTTACCTAATCTTATTTCCTTCTTGTAGGTTAGTACAGTTCATATCACTCAATCATAGGTAGTAATAAGAATTTAAACAATCGGAGCGCAATCACTTTCACATAATCAACAACCATAGCATGTGTTCCAATTATTATTCACTGCCACATAAGGGCATAGCCTACTCGCAGTTCAGCTATCTACTAGTATATAGCTAGGCATCATCTCCCCACCTTGGAGCACGGCTTCATCATTACGTCGACGGCGTTCCCAAAGGAGCATGGGCCCAAAATCTACTGCGACCTGCATCCGTTGTAAGGGGCATCCCATATAGGAGCAAGTCTGGCTCAACAGCCCAGGATAATTTCCACTTAATTATCACACGACCAATCCAGACACTTTGCATTTCACTCAATGCTTCAACTCAAAATAGTGATCCCAGCCTTTTTTCTTCATATTAAAAATATTCCATAAATTATTCACGTGTGTGGAGGCACATTAATTTCGAACCAGAAAACCAATCTCTTATTTTTTTCAAACCCCACTATTTAGTATAATTCTTAAAATCCAATTTTGGTATCAAAACCTAACACTTGGGATTTTATGAATAAAATCCATATTTTTCACAATCAACATTCAATTTGCAATATCCACTCATCAAATTCAAAATTTGAATATATAACAGCGATCAGCGCGAAATTCTGAGAATTTAGGGTCCCGAAATATTTTTTGGAATTTATTAAATAATTAAATTTATTCCGAAAATTAATTAAATAATAATATTTTAATAATTTCGAATAATAATCTATTATTAAATTATTAAATAATTTTGAAATATTTATTTAATCCAAAATACTTCATTAAAGTCAAATCAAGGCTTATTCTAATATAAACCTACTTAGCCTTAATTAAACATACTTTAAACTAAACACCACCTTAATCTAATCTACTCTTTAATAAATTAAACTAACCACCTAATAACACTTAACATAAACTAAGCACACCTAAAGCATTATTAACCCTTTAATCGAGGTTTAGTGAGTTAAACTCACTAGAATTGCTTTCCGATGAGTCTCCGGCAAAGCTAACGGCGAGGCGGTCGAGAAACCTCCTCGGGGCGACACCAAAGGAGGACCAGAAGGCACCTAAAACATGCCTTGAAGATCCGGTGGAGAGTTGGAAGTTTAGTTGCTGTCCTTGGTCAAAGGAGGGTGGCACGGTGATCGGTTGGGCGCGGGACCTGCGGGAATGGACGGCGGCAGCTCATGCGGGTGAAAGCGGCGGCCAAGCAAGACCTCCGGCGATGACTGGCGACGATGAGCAACGGCGGACGAAGGGGCTAGAGGCTCGGGGTCGCGCGAGCAAGGCGGAGCAGCGCGCGAGCTAGCCGGCGAGGCACGCACGAGCCTTCACGCGCGAACGGGTAGTGACTGTGACGGCGATGGCAACGAGCAGCGGCATCGAGCGGGCGAAGGGGGCGGCGTCGGGGCTGGCTAGTTCCAGTTGCAGCTCCTCTCTCTCTCCTCTTTTCAAAATCCAAGAAGCAAGGTTGAAGATAGAGTTGATTGGTGGAAGTGAAAGCCCCACTTTTTGAGGGCCAATTGGCTCTTGCCACTTGTCAACACCCTATTCACTTTGGCCCCAACCATGACATCACATAATGCCACATTCCACTATCTCAAATCTTCCACAACAAGCTTCTAATAGATCCAATTTCATCCTCTGCCGTGGCATACGAATTTGAATTTTTGTATGTCACGTTCTTTCAATTTCATTCAATTCTCTTCCAATTGAAGTCCATAAAATTAATCCAATGTCGCCACACTTCAATCCACATCTTTACTTGACCATACAACCATCTTAGATCCCAAAAATACGACCAAAAGCGGGCCTACCAATTTCCCAAACCAAATTAACCATACTTTGATTATTTTGCCGAAAAACTTAGTTGGCATGAAAAATCTTCCGAAAATGAGTCAATGTTCCTAAAATGATTTGTGACACAACGGAATTTCCAATTTCAGAATTCGATTTCAATTTTACGGTTAACTTCACTCTAGCACGATATTAACGCGTCCTGATTTACCGGGCAGCTTTTAGAAATTTTCGTGCATTTGACATGTGGTTGATCAATTCAAGCCACAATGTACATTTTTGACACATCGGCGACTCTTGGTTGTCGTAGTAATCTCAAAGTTTCAAATACGGACACATGGTACCCAAACGACAGAAAAGCCGGTCCAGTGCCAATCGACAAGAATTGTGCGATCTGGTGAAATCACCCACACTCGATCACATGCCTATGTCGAGTCGACCTATCTCCGGTCTCTAATCGATTTTTAACTGTGCCGTAATGACCCTTGCAGATTAGCTCGATCGAAAGATCACTTCCTAATCTAATTCTCGAGTCTGATGCATTAGAATCTCTTAACGGCTTCACAAGATAGATTAGTCTCCTCGTGAGTGGCCAACTCAGAGAAAAGAACTATATGCGTGCAGATGAAATGCCTGTCTCATTTTACTGAAAATAGAATTGGAAAATGGGGATGTCACATGGTGTTTATCTGAGTCATTTCTTCACCTGGTAAACATGTAAGACTATATGCTCAATCTAACCGTGCTTTACCAAGGAAGCTATCACTAGACATATCAATGAATTTCAAAGGATTATTTGAACCTTGGAATGTAACGTAGTAGCGATACACGAATAATATTGCGTCGAGTACAAAACCGATTCACTTTGTAGATAAAAAATGATAATTTGTGTTTTATCTTGAGGTGGGTTTCCCCATCGTTCTAAAATTTAGAAAAGTTGCATCCAGGCGAGGACTGCAGCTCAATTTAGAAGTCATGAAGAGCTGTAATTCTCATTGTACTGTTAAGCTTTGAATTCCGGATGATGAAGAATCTTGTACGTGAGAAAAACATGAGCCAAAGGGAGAGATTGCTCTCCAACCTGGGCTGATGCATTGAATCCACCAGAGTTGGGATGATTTTTCTTCTCTCGTTCGCTCTGAGAATCTGCAGGGACAAACAGATCTTCATATCAACATCATAATCTTCTCGCTTACGTTGACATGATCTTGTTGATACAATGCATTCAAGGAATCGTGATGAGAAAAAAATGGTAGCATGGATCCTACGCTCTGATCATCTTTAAGCTCTATCCAATCCGAAAGCCATATATTTACTTTATCCAATAATTTCTCGATATCTTATTATGCACATGACTCATTAAATGTGGTCAATCTCTGATAATCTAGTGGCTATTACATGTCAGTTTCTTAATCAAGTTATTTTTCCTTTCTTTAATAATCCAATTGATGATTGTTCCCAGTGTTAGGATACACATATGAATTGTGTTAGAAAAGTCACATATTGAAGAATTGACATAGTGTTGAGCAATTAATATATCATAATTAACCCAAAACTCTTTGGTTTGAGCTTTTGAGGGAAGTTGGATCTTTTTAGACATGTTGACAGGCTCGGACTTGGATCCCTTATTGGCCAAAAGAAAGTGTTGGGCCTCTACTACGCACTCCAACCAGTCGGCTGGAGTTGTAACCACCAAGCAAGAATAGGAGGTCCTACATTCGCTCTTCTTTTTATCCGAGAAAGCTTACATGCACAGTGAATATGGATCCCAAGCTTGGACTCGCTCATGGGAACAGAGGTTTTCTTTTTTGGGTCGAAAGGCAAGAAGTATGCCCATCTCAAGATCTACCATTTGAAAGTTCATGAAATGTCGCATAAATCCAATGAACCAGGTAAGTCCAAGTTTTTTATTCACGCATGTAGGTAGCTCTGATTTAGGCCGTGTTTGCTTAGACTTTTAGGAAAAGCCATTGAGAAAATGCAAAGGACATTAAGTTAAAGGATTTTTTTAAAATACAAATTATGTTTGGTAAATTGTAATCTAAAAGTATATTGTGAAGTATCTTTGAGCAAAATAGTGTCCGAAGAAATTTACATTTACAAAAGATTTTTGTGATAAAAAGAAAGGAAAAAAATAGTTGATCGACAAAGGGCAAGTTGCTGCCGGCATTGGCGCAATTGATGTCTCAAGTTGCATGACCTCAAGCAATCATGAGAGACCACCGGTGACCACCGGCGAGGGCCGCCTGGGGCCGGGCCACCCTCGGTGAGGGTCGCCTGGTCGAGCGACCTCAGGCGGCCCTTCATGAAGGTCGTCGGAGGTCGCTCAACCTCGCCGCAACCTAGATTTGGGTCACCGGAGGTCGATGTGGATTGCAACGAGGTTGCGCAACCTCCACAACCTAGATCTCATGCGACCTCTAGTGACCCAGATCTGGGTCACGGAGGTTGCGGCGACTCGCCTTGCCAAGGTTGTTTGACTGGCCGACGGCAGTTATCAGGGAAGCCGCGGCCACGCCAGCCTCTCTCCAACACGTCGACGAACCATCACAACTACATCAACCAACGTTTGAGGATCCGAGGTTAAAGAAGATGAACAGTGGATCACCCTTCCGAAAATGCTGAAAGCCCAAGGCAGTCTAAGACCCTTGGATTTTCAGCCTTTGAAAGGCCACCATTTCCACAAGGTCAGTTTCAAAAATTTTCCCAAACACTCAATATTTTGCCAAATGGGTTTTGGACACCCAAAGCTCCTTCCAAATGCTGGTCCCAAACACAGCCTTAGAGAAGTTTATATGCTGGGGTGAGATATTAGTATGTAATTTTCAGTTTCTGAGTTGATAATCTCTTGATATTCTACCCAATTAAGCCAACCCTAGTGGTGAAAGCATAGAGAATGACAACGAACTCGGGTCACTTGTTTCTTTGATCACTTCAATATCCTGCTCAGTTACAAGCGCCAACCTTAGGGGGGTCAAAAAGATAGAAAGTGAAATGGAATCTAATTCACTTATCCTATTTGATCACTTCGATATCCTACTTTGTTACAGGCTAGAGTTGCCAAACTCGGCCCTAAGAATGGGAATTGAAAAGAAAATCCAGGAGAAGAATCATCTGTGGATGTCCATTCGATTGAACTGTTGAATGAAGAGGTGAGCCATCCATTAAATTCATTCGAAGGAAAATGGATATGACGGCTCCCTGATTACAACACTTTACCTAACTCAACTTCCACAAGGCAATTTGGTGCTGAATAGTTGCACGCATGGTTGATCCAAATGACAAGCGCTTCCGTTCAACAAATTCAAAATGGTTGACTTCTTGAGTGAGAGAAATGGCTTAAACCCTCATGCCACTTTTCGATCTGCACTCCCTCGACTCTATATAAACAGTTTCAGTCAGGCCTCCATGGAAGAAACACACTGCCAGACTCACTGGAACAAGTCTCGACACTCGGCATATATTTGTCCCAAAAGCATATCTCTTCCCACACATGGCTCGATCCCTCTTTGTTTTCCTGATGATAACCGTCATGTTCGGCGTGATCTGCAACTCTCCATGTTTTGAAGCTAGAAAGCTACCACCGATGGGCATTGAGGACAATGGACAACTACCTTCTTCTGAGGAGAGTCCGGTTTCGAGTGCCCTTCCAAAGGGTTTTACTAATGGAGTCGGAGGTTATGATGCTCGTGTTGGCAGGGTCCATCTGCTCAAGGAATCGGTGCCCAGTCCAGGAGTAGGTCACTAACGAATACGTATGTATCAGGCCGTTCCAATAAATATATAAATGAATAAATGGGGTTAAATATATATGTACCATTCTTGCTTCCCAATGTAATCTGAGATTTGCAATGGAGGTTGGAATAAAGATGGTCCATTTCTTAGACATTTTTTGTGTTACGATCAAAATACTTTGTTCTTTAAGCTGTCTTAAGATGCAATAAGCATACCGTATGCCCTCATATTGTTTAATTTACATCTCATGTTATGTCTTAAGATCCCCATCATTTCGGGAAAAAAAATGTGGCTTTTGGTAGGTTTTACATGTCTATGAACAACAAAAATATTAAAACTTTAGCTCACAAACGCGATTGCGACTGGACCGATTGAAAAAGATTTGAAAAGGAGCAAAATGAAAGTCCGTGTTACCTTTGAACTCGTTAAGCTCTAGCCTGACTGTATGGGATTGAGCTTACCGTTAAGGCAGTATGTCTTTTTTCCTCTATTTTGTTAAGAACTTAAGACAGAATAACATGTTTAACAAAAGGGAAATAAGAGACGACCTGCATAATAAAAGTCTTAATTTTGTCCACATATAAAAATTAAGAAAGTTAAGCGGAAAAAAAAAAATCAAGAATAGGTGCTTCTTGACTTAACTTTAAGGTTTGTTTGTTTGCCCAAAAAAAAAAAAAACTGTTTCCGGAAAATTGTTTCCCCACTTTCTATTGTGTAGATGACAGAAAAGTAATCGATTTTCTAAAAACATTCCACATTCTCCTTGGATTAAAAGCAACAAGCTTATATTAGAGGAAAACAACTTCCCCTTTTGTTAAAAAGGAAATCATTTTTCTTAAACCACGAAACAAATGAAAACCAACTATTTTCTTTATAAATGATTTTCATGAGATATATTTTCCTTTGTTATGAAGTTTATCGGTAGAACAAAGGTATCCTAGAATAAAAATAATTTACAGAGCAACCACATGCAAAAATGAGGAGGACGTAATCTAGAGTTTGGACTACTGCTTTCCTAATGAAAATTATTATCACTACTCCATTTGTTTAGCAGAAAATGAGTAATTTAAAAAGTATTTTCCTAAAAACAATTGCATGTATATACAAAAATGAACAAGAGAACAATATTATTATCATTAGCGAAAATTTTGAGACATAAATTGTTGTCGATAATGAAAATATTTCTTGTTAATTAATTATTTCAACCGATACAAGCAATTGTTTTTAGAATATGTTTTATAAATCATCTATTTTCCGTGAAACAAACGGAGAAGTGGAAATTGATGAGAAGTGTCCAAACTTAGTCATTTAGTGGACCATATTTTTTTCTATTTGTAAGAAATCATTAAATCAATGTTATAATTGTGTAATTGATATATATTATGGAATCTTTCTCTAGTTATGTTTTTAACAGTATCATGATTATAATCAATCACTCTTATAAATACATATCACACAATCTGACTTAGGTTAAATTGCCATAAACATAATGTCATTATTCTTAGGCCGATCGTAAGGAGTGATTAAATTGAAGCAATGGTGAGTCGCATAGGGGTCTCATCGGATTTGAGAGCCCAGATTCATATCCGTACATATATTAAGTTCATTTCCGGAAAAAAGGAAAGGCCAAGTTAAAGTGAGAAATCATGCCAGCTTTATCATAACTTCCATGTTGAAAAAAAATCTCGAGCAAAATCTTACATTAAATCGCCTTCATTCTGAGCATTTCGCCCAGTCCATAAATATCTGCATTGAGATAACATAGCAACACACATTCACCAACTTCGAATTCCTTCACTTAGAGATGGCTCACTTGCCCACAAGTCTGATCTTTTTCCTTGTGTTGACTATTTCAACGTCGACGCTCTCTTCGGAAGCCCGGAATACACCGATGGCCGATAACCACCATCATGTGGAGCTGGGGTTCCCAACCCTAATTCCAAATAGACCCACAGTTCCGTCACTGCTAGGCCATGGTGGTCATCAGCAACCTCATCATCAAGAAGCGCTTAAGAAAACAAGAATGGGAGAGAGGTTCCCCCCAAGTGATCATTCTGCTGAACTTCGCATAATTCTGGATGCCGGTCCGAGTGACCGCGGCGAAGGACATGGTCGTCATGATTGAATTAATGTCGCCATATAATCTGTGAGAATGGAAGTAGATAAAAATAAAGTTGCACTCTCTACATTTGTTAAGTGATGCATCTGTTCGACCATTGGAGATGAGCACTTCATGCTTGTTTACTATAATTTTTCCTCCACACAAGACGCGCACTTTCCTATAGTGAGTAAATCCTGCTTTGCACCCAAGTTTTCAGAGCGAAAGTTATGTTTACGCACAGTATTATCTATGTCCTGGGCAGTGAATGTTCTGGTGCTGAATAACGCATCGGACTTTCACGTCTCCAATCGAGTGAAAGGCAGACTATATCACACCATGCACGCTTTCAATACAGTCATTGACAGTGATTCAACAAATTTGTGTCTTGAAGAAAGGAAAAAAAGAAGAAAAACAATACTTGCGTTTGATATGGAGGTGCTTCCCGCACAACTAATGACTGACTCAGAAGAAAACACTGCGACTCAAAAGTCTTGAAGTAGGCATAATACAGAAAAATAAAGATCCTCAAATAGTCGCCAAGATTTACTCAAATTTCCGTGATAATAGTGAATGATAAGTGAACTTGCCTAAATTCGAACCAATTCCACCAGGTCACCTAACTGTCAGGAAACACGTCAAGATGAAATAGGAAAAGACAGATAACTTAGGGACATGATGTGCGCATTTGTACGTGTACCTCTTTTTTACAGAATCAAGTTTATCCATACATCACAATTATATATTTCTAGTAAAAAGTTTTGTATGTCTTAGAAATGCAAAAATCTCACGTACAAGAATGTGTGTTTCGATCAACTTCTAAGTACATAGTTTGGGATTGATGTTACAATTTTTGAATGTGCGTAAACCATCGTTATATGCATATCATATATATTTATGTGGATCAATCCGTGAAGATTTGAAAACTGATGGACCTTCTTGAGATGACATCTAATTTACGCACGTGAGCAAATTCAGACAACAAAAATTACATGTTGCATTTGCACCAAATTGAAAAGTCAGATGGAGAGAGTAAGCAGCCCATTAAATTACTTAAACATAATTTAGAGTTGTGATGGCTCAAGCTGCACCTTTATATTTTCAAGGAAAAAGTCATAGTCACGCCGCTTATACGCTTAATGAGTCAACTTTCAATTTATTCAAACTAGCTTGCTGATATAGTGGGGAAAAGAAATGAGTTGACGTTTCCGCCATTTTTCGAGCTTCATGAACTCCACTATATAAAGAGATTTTCCTCCCCTGCCCATCGGCAGTAGCTTTCGTGCTTCAAAGCATGGCGAGTGGCTAATTATGACACCAAAGGCGACGGCCATTATCAGCAAGCTAAAGTGGACGCGAGCCATGCATATAAGTGGGGAGATCGATGATTGAAACAAAGATGCGAAGAGAATCTGTGGGTATGGAAATAGGTAAGGTAGGGATGTGTGTTTGGTTTCAGATGCCCTACCAAAAATTCCTATTGATGGTTAAGGTCATGTTGTTCATCTCAACAAGCGCTACCACTTTTTGCAATCTGTACCGAGTCTATGAATCGATCATCACTAAACGATACGTCATGTCATTCTAATAAGAAGATTGACAAGTTATAGTCATATGGTTATCCAATTTCAGGAGTCTATGTCCGTATAGTTTGTGATCCTTACTAAATGGGGACTGGAAATTGGCACTTCGTACTTTTGAAGTCATCAATTGCCCTACTAGTTACAAGCATATACTAGTTATGTGTAACCTATCTTAAAATGCAATAATAAGCACAATGCATACTGATTATCATACCTCGTGCCTGTGAACAAGAAAATTGGGGTGTTTTGCAGACATTGGTAAAAGTATAGCTAACACTAATTATGTGAATTACCAAAAAAGTTCTAAACCTATTGCAATTGTGTCAATTCAGTCATAAACTCTTTTTTTGGCTAATTTAATCCTAAACATTTTACAATTGTGTCAATTCAGTCCATCCGGCCAAAATTAGCCGGCCGGCCGGCGAACAATTTTTTAATAATTTTTTAAATTTTTTTCGAATTTTAAAAATTTTAAAAAAACATTTGAATTTTTTTTCCCCTATCTTCTTCTTCCTCTAGCCGGCTAGAGGCGAGGGCCGGCAAGATCAACCTCGCCAGCCACTGGGAGGCTCACCCCCGCCAACCACTGGCGAAGGCGAGCCTCGCCCATCGACGGCGAGGTCGCCGTCACCCAGCCAAGGCGAGGCTTGGCCTCGCCAGATCTGGCGACGGTAGGTGAGGGTCGACCTCGCCAGTGGCCGGCGAGGCTGCTGTCGCCAGATTTGGTGAGGCCGAGCCTCGCCTTGGCTAGGCGATGGCAACCTCACTATCGCTGGGCGAGGCCACTGTCGCCAAATCTGGTGAGGCTCAACATCGCCATGGCTGGGCGAGGCTGAGCCTCGCCTTGGCATGGTGACGACGGCCTCACCGTCGCTGGGCGGGGTCACCTTCGCTAGTGGCTAGAGAGGCTGACCTTGCCGGCCAGAGGAAGAAGAAGATAAAGAAAAAAAAATTCAAAAAAATTGAAAATTTTGAAAAAAAAAATTTATTAAAAAATTGTTCGCCAATCGGCCGATGTCCACGTCAGCGCCGATCGGCCAATTTTGGCTGGATGGACTGAATTTCCACAATTATAAAATGTTTAGGACTAAATTGACAAAAAAAAAAGTTTAGGACTGCATTGGCACAATTGCAATAGGTTTAGGACTTTTTTGGTAATTCTCCCATTATGCGATATACAAATGATAGAATCATGTTTCTATTAGAATATTTAAATATTAAACTACACTTTTATCTAACAATTAAAGCTTTTAAAATAATTGGTAATGATCCCACAAAATCTCATATATTTTTGCCAACAATAGGCAAGTGCATCATAGAAAAATAATTCAAGTAACGCTAGTGTGCCAAAAACCTATCCAGAGGGAAAAAATTTTAAGCTTTAGTCTACATTTTTTTTTTGGACGAAAATAACTCATTTATTAAACTCCCATCGTCGAGTTTACACTTAGCATAAGGTCAGAGTACAAAAGATCATGTAGAAAAGGCGGAGGAGAAAGCACCCAATTAGTAGGAAGAATTGAAGCCGCATGGGCCTTCACGGCCCGATCCGCAACGGTATTTGCCTCTCTGTTGCAATGAGCAATGCGAAGATTAGGGCACCAAAGCATCAACGCCATGTTTTCTTCGAAGAGAGATCTGAACTCCCATGGTGTGCGATCAAGGTGGATGATAGCGTCCACGAGAGTCAAGCAATCGGATTCCACATCCATTCGATCTAGTCCTCGTCCATGCTGGAGCAAAAAATGAAAAGTGAGATTAAGGGCCATCACCTCAGCGTGCAAGGTCAAAGAGGCAGGGACGGAACGCGTGAAACCATCGATCAAGAGGCCAGAGGAGTCTCTACACACACAGGCCACCAAAGCGTCACTGCAAAGGGACCGGTAAGCCGCGTCAATGTTAATCTTTAAGACTCCTTGGTCCGGTTTGTACCATCTATGAGTTGTTTCTGTATTTGGTGAGCCTCTTCTCTATAGGGTCTCCTTGATACAACGGTGGGATCTGGCGTTTGCTAAGGCGGAAAACACAACTTGCTTAGTGTTGGGTTGCTGTTGCCGAAAGATGTAGTGATTCCGGGCCTTCTAGATATACCAAAGGATTGACGTAGTCGGCGCCAGGTCTAGTAAGCCGTCCTTTTTGCCAATTAGATCAAGCAACCATTTTTCTATGCGATGCACTCCTATGAAATGATGATTAATATTGATTTATGGATGAAATCAAACATCTAATGTCCATGGACAGAACAAGAAAAGGTGTTCAGGTGTCTCTGGTACTTGATTAGGGTATAGACAGCAAAGCGGGTCTGATAAAATGTGTCACTTATATAAATTTTCTCTAGTCGCCAATGCATTATTACAAACTAACCAAAGAAACGATCCGAGTTTAGGCATGGTATTCAATGTCCAAATTGAGTTCCACAATTTGCGAGGCACTTGAAAAGAGGAAGAGGCTTGAAAGTTGTGATTGTTTGTTTGTTGTGCTCTGATCTTGTTATAACAACTCTTCACTGTGAATTCCCCATTCTGCTTTCCGCTCCAAATTAGTTTATCCTCTGTAAATTGAGGTCGTAGAGGGATAGAGGTAATTTCTTCAACTATTTGGTTGTCAAAACTTTGACGCAGTAAGGTTGTATTCCAAACGTTAGATTCTGGAATTATAAAACCAACAACTTCTTCAGGTTCACCTCTAGGAGCAGGGGCTCCAAGAACACCCTTAGGCAGCCATCTATCTACTATAACTTTAATTTTTGTACCATTACCGACAGACTAAAGTGACTTGTCTGCGATAGAGTCTCGGCCCAACAAAAGGCTCCGCCAGCCCCAAGAAGGTCTAGTACCTTTAGTTGCTTGCCAAAAATTCTGATAGGGAAAATACAGACCTTTTAGTACTCTGCTATACAGAGATGAAGGTTGTTGAGCCAGTCGCCAAGCTTGTTTTCCTAATAGTGCTTTGTTGAAGGCCATAAGATCACGAAATCCCAATCCCCTATCATCTTTTCTACTCTTAACAACCTCCCAATTCTTCCAATGAATACCAGATTTGCTGTTTTTTGTTTGCCACCAGAATCTAGCTATCATCCATTCAATAGATTTATAAACAGCGGCAAGGATTTTAAAGACAAACATTGTATACTGAGGAATCGCTTGCACAACTGTTTTGATTAAGACTTCCTTACCTCCTCTTGAAATAAGCTGCTCTTTCCATCCTTCCAGCTTCGAATGAACTCGACCCAAAAGCCACGCAAACATGTCCCGTTTAGATTTCCCCCAGTCAGAGGGTATGCCAAGATACTTGCCAAATTTATTCAACACAGGGACTCTTAGTTCTCTAGCAAGATTTTCTTGCAAACTAATAGGGCAATCCTTACTAAAAAACAGACCAGATTTGTTTCTACAATACTCATGTAGAACACTTGCTAAATTCTGACATTCGGTAAGCTTTGCATCTAGGAAGAAAATGGCATCATCGGCGAAAAGTAAATGAGATAGAGTGGGACACTAGTGATTCAGCTTAATACCTTTAATATTTCCCATCTCAACTGCGTTGTTAATAAGAGTTGATAAGGCATTTGACAACAGGATGAACAGGTACGGAGATAGAGGGTTGCCTTGTCTCAAACCTCTAGTCGGATGAAAATAGGGTAGGGACTCACCATTGAATTTAACACTCATAGAAACCGTAGTAATGCATTGTAAGATCCAGTGAACCCATCGAGTATGGAAGCCAAGCTTGAGAAGATAGGCTTTAAGAAAATCTCATTCAACCCGATCATATGCCTTCTACATATCGAGTTTAAGGACAACATTAAAGTGCTTTTTCCTTTTCTGTGTTCTTATTTGATGCAGCACTTCTTGAACCACAATAATATTATCCTGGATTTGCCGACCTCCAACGAAAGCGCTTTGTTCTTGTGCGATCAGCTGTGGTAGGCAAGGCTTGAGACAATTAGCCAGGACCTTTAAAATGACTTTGTAAATAAAGTTACAAAGGCTTATGGGGCGGAATTGGTCCAATCTTTCAGGGTGAGAGGTTTTTGGGATCAGAGAAATAGAAGTGCGATTAAATTCAGGAAGCATAACCCCAGTTTGAAAGAATTGATGCACAGCTGTGAAGATATCATCGTGTAAGATGTCCCAATGTGCTTGATAGAATTGGCCATTCAACCCATCTGGACCCGGTGCCTTTGTTTCCCCTAATTGAAAAACCACAGTCTTGACTTCGTCACTAGTAACTTCTGCTATAAGATGATTATTTATATCCGCTGTCACCACTTGATTACAATGTGTTAGAGTTGGGCCATAGTCTCTATACCCTGCAGATGTGTATAATTTCCTAAAAAAATTAGAGGTAAGCTCTTTTAGAAGGTTCGGGTCGCGTATCCAGGTCTGTTGATCATCTTGCAGCATGCTGGTCCTATTACGCTATCTTCTTTGAACTGTGATTGTATGGAAAAACTTCGTGTTTCAGTCCCCCCATCAAAGCCAATTAACCATGGATCTCATTGCCCAAAATTTTTCCTCTTGCTGCCATAACTTATGAATTTTTTCTTTCAGGTCAGACAAAACAGCCTTATCCGAATGGCCATGAAGCTGATTAGTCAGGATTTGGAGCTGGTTTTTAAGGAAACTTATCTGGAGTTTGGCATTAGTAAATTTGGATCGACTCCAACGTGATGAAGCGGCGGAGACAGCTTGCAATTTTTGGTGGAGCGTCACATCTCCAAGTTGGGAAGATGCCCAAGAAGCAGCTATTGTGGAGCAACATTCCATATCTTGAAGCCAGTAAGCTTCGAAGTAGAAAGATCTTTGTTGTTTATGACGCTGTGTTGCTTCAGTAGACAAGAGAAGTGGGCTATGGTCAGATCCAAGAGCTAGTAAAGCGAACACTTCAGCAAGAGGGTAAGTTAATCTCTATTCCTTTGTGCAAAGCATTCTGTCTAAACGCTCATTGACAATGTCGTCGCCCTGTCTATTATTAATCCAAGTGAAAGCACGGCCTTTATTTCCCAAGTCCATGAGATGACAATCATTGAGGAGATCACGAAAAGAAAGCATACGATAAGTCTCGGCAGGACGCTTCCCTACTTTCTCCCATGGGTACAAAACTTCGTTAAAATCGCCTGTGCACAGCCAAGGTAAGTTGTTTAAGTTACTGATATGCCTTAATTCTGTCCACAAACTTTGTCTAATATGATAAACTACGGGAGCATGTAAGCGGGTAAGACGCATTGTGATGCCATAATCCCGTCAGTACAGATGAAGTCAAGGATAGTCGAAGAGTGTGAGGTCACTATCAATGACACTCGATCATTCCAAAAAACTGCCAAACCTCCAACCAAACCTACTGGATTTTCTATGAAACTTGCTGAGAATCTGAGTTTCCTTTGAAGGTAGATGAGTTTATTTTCCTGATTTTTCGTTTCCATCAAAAACAAAACATCGGGCCGTTCCTGGGTCACTAAGACCCATAGAGCTTGAACTGTCAGGGGATTGCCCAACCCCTGACAGTTCCAACTAACTACTCTCATTGTCCACCTGGTGGCTTTTTAGGGCCAGCCACCAAAGCCCAACATGCAGGAGCATCTGCCTCAATAATAGGAGTCTCTTGCAAAACAAATTCATCAAACTCCTCCTGGAGGTGAGGCCAAACATCATGAGCAGTGAGTCTTTTTGCTTTCGTAATAGGGCCTGATCTTGCATTCAAACATGAGTGTTTAACCTTTTTTGACTGGATAGAACCTGGTGTGACTTTGTTAATTTGTCCTGGGTTGCCATTGAAGTGGTTTGGCAGTTGTGATAATTTGATTGCAGTCAGGAGCCTCCATAGGTTGTTTGCCTCTGTTTGTTTGAACTTGGACCTCAGGTACAATAGGAGGAGAATCCTGAACAGGGATTATTGCCGAGGGAGGTTGAGGGGTCTCCGGGATTGTCTCATCAGCATCATCTTGGGGATGATTCACATCATAAAAGGTACGCTAGAAGGGGCTGTGTGCCCGGACCTCTGCTCTGAGCCATGAACCATATAATAGGCTATCTTTTTCATCCATCTTGCTCTCATCATAAGGAAAGTCTTTACAATACATGGCATAGTGACCAAGCTTACCACAAGAATAACAATAATGAGATAGTCTCTCATAGCGAAAATCTAGCCAAAGGCTCTTTCCTTCTACTTTGATTAGAAGCCCTGTTTTTAGCGGTTGTTGAAGGTTCATTTCTACCCGAGCCTTCCCCACTCTAAGTGTTGCGCCATCTTTATGTTCAATCCTCACAGCTACCACCCTGCCTATATGAGCAACAGCCTTACGGATCATGTTTTATGTGCAACGTTCTAGTGGCAAGCCAAAAACTTGCACCCAAAACTCATATGTGGTAAAATCATAGCAATGCAATGGTGTGTTCGCTCTCCAAGGTTTCAATATAACCAGATGATTGGCGAATAACCAAGGTGAATTCTCTAGAACTCTCTGCTTTACTTCCTCTGTTTGAAACTTTACAATGTATAGACCAGCTTCACCTTGTGAGATGTCCACTAAATCAGTTCGCCAGGCTCGTTTCATAGTATTTTGAAACGCCGGAAAATTGACTGAAGGGTTGTTTAGGATCTTACCGACTAGAGTTAACCGGCATTCTTCAATTTTGTGGCTAGGGGCCGCTTCGTCCCATACTTGAACTGGTTGTTCAGACCACAGGCGACCCAGGTGATTGCATAGGGCAGACAGACGAAACTCATCTCCAGCAACCGTTCGGTCCATTTCAAAAACAAAATCGAACAATCAAACAAAGAAAGACCCAGAATCGCAAAGGAGAAAAACCATAGCGTAATCCCCTTGCTCAACGACCAGACATGAAGGAAATGGGTAAGCCAAGAGAGAGAGCTTCCGGCAAGCAAGTCGATTGTGACATGCAAACCAGAAGAAAGACGTAGCAAGGGGCGAAGAAGCAGGGGATAGAAAGAGTAGGTCAGATGGGTGTTGTGGAAGTTCACGGAGGGAAGCTACAAAATTTGCAACTCCAGGGGAAAGAAAACCAGCTTTGGAAGCTTCGTGAGATGATATGGTGACTGGGAAAGACTGGTGAAGAAACTACCATGGAGGTAGAAGAAACTCTACATTTCGTAGAGAGCTTTTTTAGTAATCGGGTCTGCAGACAATGGCTCCCTGAGTACTTGCGAGGAACCAAATTAGCTCTAGTCTACATTTGAGACACCACAAAGTTGAAAACTCGAGCCGGCAAAGAGTACTGCATTTGCACCATTTGATTAGATTAAATAAAAAAACCCAATGTGACCTTTCATCAAGAGTTGCTAACTAGATTAAAATTTATTATAATAATGGTAAAAATTACCACCTTTATGGAAAGTTACCAACTGCATCAAAAACTTACTAGTTTTTCCATATGCTTAGTGTTTCTTCAATATGGAAAGTTAATAATCATGGTGAAAAAGTCACTTAGGGAGTGTGTATTTCACAAAAAGAGCTTTCCGCAAATCCGTTTTATGAACTTTTCACATGTTCGATTCGTAAAGGTAAAACGATTCTGATTAAATAAAACACCCACACTTAAAATTAGAAAAACAGATTCCTTGTTTTGAACAGAGGAAATAATTTTCTAAATATAACAAGTCTCTAACCACAAAAACAAAACTAATAATTTTTTTCTTGAAAATGAATTCCATAAATAAATAAATAAAACATTTTCTTTGTTTTTTTTCGAAAAAAAATTTATGATAAAGGAAAATACTTTCCAAAAAATTATTTACCAGGAAAATATTTCCCATTTTAAGATTAGAAAATTTATTTTCCTAATTTTATGCATTCATATTTTCTTTGACCATAAATTATCTTTTGTTGACTAATGATTTTCAAAAAGCTAAACGCCTGAAAGCCCAAAAAAAAAAAAATTCACGGAAAATTCTTCCGCTCAATAGACTAATTATTGACAAAGTGATGCTTGCTTCGCTTGGTATGGACTTTTACAGACATAGGTATGCTACAGTTATTCAATTTAGGCAAGAACAAAGGAGAATTTGATATCCGCTAGCCAGTCACAGTTTGCTCAGTCTCCTTATGATGCTCATGGGGTTCAGTCCGCCGACCAAATGATTGATTCCGAGATGATGAAGTTGTCTGATTCGATACAATTTCATGTGAAGAGACAGTTTGATATTTCGCCGGAAACCATAATGCTTCTGGCTGAAATCCAGGAGCAGAAGTCTCTCTTTAAAAACATATGAAAAAATAGGCAACAAGATGGAATTTCAGCAGAAACTCAAGGACTCTGAAATCGCATCTCTTAAACAGAAGCTGGACAAATTAAATAACTAAAACAGATTGACAGAGAAGAGGTTAAATCAGAGTGACCCATTATCTGTTATGGACAGTCTTCGCCTCTCTGGCCTGAGTCCTCACCATTTCATTACTGTACTTTGCCATACTGTGAAGTCCATCCGAAGCTTCATGAGGTTGCCAATTGACGAGATGAAATCTGCTGACTAGGATGTCGATGCGGCAGGGAGTGCAATAGAACCAGGAGTTGTTATGAGAGACCAGATCACAAGTGACTCGCATTTGAGTCATTTGTTTGCCAGATTACAAGCTAATATGAAATCGACATCAAATAAGATGCAGTGGACTGATGAATCCTACCTCTGCAGCTCTTAGAAGGCCACTGTTGCAGAAGCCCAAGCAGTCTTATTAGATATATTGCTGGCCTAACCTGATGATGAAGTCCAACATTCAACTGGTTTAGATGAAGGTTCTTTACTGGTTATCCGATGGCTTATGAAGACTCAACGCAGAAAAAAATTGGAAATGGTGACTGATTTTTAGTTGGTATACTCTGTACGTCTGCTTTGATTTTTTAGTGATCTTTCCGATGTTTCCTTTTGTTCTTCATCATTTTAAGCAATAGTACAGAGCGACTCTTAATTCGAGGGCCAAGAAAGAGGCATAAACAAAATTCTCTTTCAACTCAATTCCAGATTTCAACAAACGAACCTGCACGTAGAGGACACTTTGCGCTTGGAGCCCTGTATTGTGAAAATAAAAGTATTTGTTCCCTCGCCTGAACGGTGCTTCATACCGAGGATGATCAAATAGCTTTGTTATCTTTTCATTCAATTTATCCCTCGCGTCACACATCTTCAAAACAGTATGCGTCAATTCCACTTGATTTTGCACAAACTCCTTTGTGTCTTCACTGTTGGAATCTTCAAGCCTAATGATCCAATGGAAAAATTCAAATCTTAAGCGAACAATATATCTCAAAATCTATAAGTTAAAAGCAAATTCTAGACTCTCCATCAACCATGCGAGCACCGTTCTATTTCAAAACCACAAAGAGATTCAATTAGAAGATCCATCAATTAGCAGCAAGACTCAAGACTTCATGGAATTCATTAGCAACTATCGAGAGAACTATATATCCGTTGGGCGTAGGAGCAGATCTGTCTGGCGTTGAGCAGAGGAGGACCCAGCAGCAGGGGCAGCAGCGGCTTCACAAGGGAGGGCAACGCAGGCGAGGCGCTGCAGCAGGGGGCTCGGCGGGATGCAGCGACGTCAGGTCGATGCGGATTAGCACAACAGCGGTTTCGACGAGCTGCTGGTATCGTGGCTGGTGAGGGCAGCAAGGATCGATGCGGCTTCAGCGGGCGTTAGCAAGGGAGCTCAGGAAATAGTGCACGGTGAGAACAAGATCGGCGGAAGGCTACTGTGGGTTGCTCGAAGATGCGACAAGGTGGGCTTGCAGACGCGAGATCTACGGGTCAGGGGCGTCGGTGAGGCAACAACAGCGGGTGGAATGGCGAGATTGAACGGAGGCGGTGTCGGCACTCGGGTGCGAGCTCGACGAGGGTCAGCGGCTTCGCAGGCAGAACCAGTGGAGCGGAGCTTCAAATGACCGACGAAACAGCAGCGGTGGTGCGAGCGCGAGGGGTGCGACAAGAGCGGCAGAGGCGGCGTCGGCTTCGCGATTTCGGGAGGGGAGCTCGGAGCAAGGCTGGTCGGTCGCAATTTCAGGAGAGGTAAAGATAGAAAGTAGAAACTAGGGTTTTGCGTTTTGGTCTTTTTGGTTTTGGGGGTAGCTTAAAACCGGTTCCCAAACCGGTCTGATCGATCCAGTTCCCGACTGGGTAATCCCTCGAAACCGGTTCCCGAACCGATTTAAACAAGGTCTAAGTTTTGGGAACCAGTTCCCGGACCGGTTTCAACCGGAACCGGTTCCCGACCCCGTTTTCCGAGTGGGCCGGACTGAGAACCGGGTAAACCTGGTCCGATTGCACACCCCTAGGAAGTGACACCCTACCTTTTGAAGAACAAATCATCACCCTCCACTTGTCATGATCTTAGGCACTCTAGCCCCACCATGACATCACTTGATGATGTCACACTCCACTATCTCCAATCTCCCACAACCTTATTCCAATGGTTGCAATTTCATTTTCCGCCATGGCATGAAATCTTATATCAATTTCATTCAATTCTCTTCTAATTGAACCAAATTGAAGTCCATAAAATTAATCAAATGTCACCACACTTCAATTCACATCTTCACTTGTCCATAGAACCAACTTAAGTTCCGAAAGTACGACCAAAGGCAGGCCTACTAATTTCTCGAGCCAAATTAGCCATTCTTTGATTAATTTGCTGAAAAACTCTGTTTGCATGAAAGATCTTCTGAAGATGAGTCAATGATCCTAAAATGATTTGTGACACACCGGGGCTTCCAATTTCCGAATCCACTTTCAATTTCACGGTTAATTTCCCTTTGACATGATATTAGTGCGTCCTAATTTACCAAGTAGCTTTTAGGAATTTTCGTGCATTTGACCTGTGGTTGATCAATTCAAACCACAATATACCTCTTTGACACATTGGCGACTCTCGGTTGTCATGATAACCTCAAGGTTTCAAATACGGTCACAAAGTACCAAAATGATAGAAAAGTCGATCCAGTGCTAATCGACAAGAATTGTGCAATCTGGTGGAATCACCCACACTTGATCACATGCCTTTATCGAGTCGACCTATCTCCGGTCTCTAATCGATTTTTAACTGTGCCGTACTAACCCTTGCAGATTAGCTCGGTCGAAAGGTTGCTTCCTGATCAAATTCTCAAGTCCGATACATTAGAATCCTTTAGCGGCTTCACCTGATAGACTAGTCTTCTTGTGAGTGGCCAACTCAGAGAAAAGAACTATACATGTGCAGATGAAACGCCCGTCTCATTTTACTGAAAATAGAATTGGAAAATCGGGATGTCACACTGATCTTTTTCCTTGTGTCGACTATTTTGACGTCAATGCTCTCTTCAAAAGCCTGGAATACACCGATGGCCGATAACCACCATCATGCCGAACTGGGGTTCCCAACCCTAATTCCAAATAGACCCACAGCTCCATCACTGCCGGGCCATGGTGGTCATCAGCAACCTCATCATCAAGAAGCGCTTAAGAAAGCAAGAATGGGAGAGAGGTTCCTCCCAAGTGACCGTTATTCTGCTGAATTTCGCAGAATTCTGAATTCCGGTCCAGCCCCCGGCCAAAGACATGGTGATCGTGATTGAATTAATTTCGTCATATGATCCGTGAGACTGAAAGTAGATAAAAATAAAGTTGTACTGTCTACTTTTGTTAAGTGATGCATCCGTTCGACCACTGGAGATGAGCACTTCATGCTTGTTTACTATAATTTTTCCTCCACACAAGACACGCGCACTTTCCTATAGTGAGTAAATCCTGCTTTGCACCCAAGTTTTCGAAGCGAAATTCATGTTTACACACGATATGATACATGTCCTGGACAGTAAAAGTTATGGTGCTAAATAACGCATTGGACCTTCACGTATCCGGTAGTCAGGTGAAAGCTAGACAATTTCATGCCATGCACGTTTTTAATACAGTCGATTGATAGTGATTCGACAAGTTTGTGTCTTGAAGAAAGGAAAAAGAGAAGAAAAACAATACTTGTGTTTGATATGGAAGTGCTTTCCGCACAACTTATGGCTGACTTAGAAGAAAACACCGCGACTTAAAAGTCTTGAAGTATGCGTAATACAGTAAAATGAAGATCCTCAAACAGTCGGCAAGATTTACTCAAATTTCCGTGATAATAGTGAATGATAAGTAAACCTACCTAAATTCGAACCAATTCCACCAAGTAATCTAGCTGTCAGAAAACACACGTTGAGATGAAAAAGATAAAGACAGATAACTTAAGGACATGATGTGGGCATGTGCACGTGTACCTCTTTCTTACATAGTCAAGTTCATCCACATATACCAATTATATATTTCTAGTTAAGAGTTTTGTACATCTTAGAAATGAAAAAATCTCACGTGCAAGAATGTGTATATGGATCGGCTTCTAAGTACCTAGTTTAGGGGTTGATATTAAAATCTTTGAATGTGCCCAAACCATCATATATTATATATATTTATGTGGACCAATCAGTTACAATTTGACATTCTCAAGATGACATCTAGTTTACGCATATGAGGCAAATTTAGACATCGAAAATCACTTGTTGTATTTGCACCAAATTGAAATATCAAATGGAGAGAGTAGGCAGTCTATTCTCACAGTCACAACGTTTATACGCCTGATGGGCCAACTCTTTCTAAGCTTTCTGACTTGGTGAGGAAAAGAAGAGGAGTTGACGTTCACGCCATTTTTCGAGCTTCATGAACTCCACTATATAAAGAGACGTTCCTCCATGCAAGAAGAACACCCATCCCTACCTTACTTATATTTATGCCCACAGATTCTCTTCCCTCTTTGTTTCAAGCATCGATCGCCCCACTTATATGCATGGCTCGCGTCCACTTTAGCTTGCTGATTATGGTCGTCGCCTTTGGTGTCATGATAAGCCACTCGCCATGCTTTGAAGCAAGAAAGCAGATGCCGACGGGCAAGGAGGTGGGAGAAGATCAAGTCCCTCATTTTAAGGAGAGTTTGGTTTCAGATGCCCTACCAAAAGTTCCTACTGATGGACAAGGTCATGTGGTTCATCTCAACAAGCATGACCGCTTTCTCCAATCTACACCGAGTCCAGGAATTGGTCATTACTAAATGATGCACCGTGTTGTTCTAACAAGTGGATTGACACTTTATAGTCATAAGGTTATCGAATTTCATTAGTCTATACACGTATAGTGTGTGATCCTTACTATATAGGGACTGGAAAATGGCACTTCATACTTTCGAAGTCATCAATTGTCCTACTACTTACAAGCAGATACTAGCTGTGTAACTTATCTTAAAATGCAAGATTAAGCACAGTGCATACTGATTATCAGACCTTGTGCCTGTGAACAAGAAAGCTGGGGTGTTTTGTAGGTTTTATTCCAGTTATTATTACATTGGCAAAAGTAAACGTAACACTGATTATGCAATATATAATTGATCGATTCATGTTTCCATCAGAATATTTAATTATTAAACTACTTTTTTATCTAATAGTTATAGTTTTTAAAACAGTTAGTAATGATCCCACAAAATCTCAGATAATTTTCTCTGCATCACTGGAAAAATAATTCAAGTAACGCTAGTGTGCCAAAAACTTATCCAAAGTGAAAAATTTATAAGCTTTGGTCTACATTTGAGGACACCACAGAATTGAAACTCGATCCGGCAAAGACTATTGTGTTTGCACCATTTGATCATATTAAACCAAAGAAACTAATGTGACCTTTCATCAAGAGTTGCTAACTAGACTGAAATTTATTATAATTGTGGTAAAAATTACTGCCTTCATGGAAAGTTACCAACTACATCAAAAACTTACTAGTTTTTCCATATGCATACAGTTTCTTGAATATGGAAAGTTAATAATCATGGTGAAAAAGTCACTTGGGGACTGTGTATTTCACTAAAGAGCTTTTCACAAATTTGTTTTCTGAACTTTCACATGTTTGGTCCGTTAAAGGTAAAACGATTATGATTAAAGAAGACACCAACATTTAAAATTAAAAAAAAAAATAAAATGGATTCCTTGTTTTGAACAAAGGAAATAATTTTCCAAGTATAACAAGTCTCTAACCACAAACACAAAACTAACCATTTTTCGTTAATTGATCATTTTTTTAAAAGCCAAACGCGTGAAAGTCCGAAAAAAATAGTTCGCAGAAAATTCTTGCGCTCAGTAGACTAATTATTGACAAAGTGATGCTTGCTTCGCTTGGTATGGACTTTTACAGACATAGGTATGCTACAGTTATTCAATTTAGGCAAGAACAAAGAAAAAATTGATATTAGCTAATCAGTTAAGGTTTGCTCAGTCCCCTTATGATGCTGATGGGGTTCAGTCCGCCGACTAGATGATTGTTTCCGAGATAATAAAGTTGTCTGATTTGATACAATTTCATGTGAAGAGACAGTTTGATATTTCGCCGGAAACCACAATGCTTCTAGCTGAAATCCAGGAGCAGAAGTCTCTTTTTGAAAACATACGAAAAGATGGGCAACAAGATGGAATTTCAGTAGAAACTCAAGGACTCTGAAATTGCATCTCTTAAACAGAAGCTGGACAAATTAAATGACCAAAACAGATTGACTGAGAAGAGGTCAAATAAGAGTGACCCATTATCTGTTATGGATAGTCTTCGCCTCTCTGGCCTGAGTCCTCACCATTTCGTTAACGTACCTTGCCATACTGTGAAGTCTATCCGGAACTTCATAAGGTTGTTGATCCACGCGATGAAATCTGCTAGCTAGGATGTTGATGCGGCCGCAAGTGCAATAGGACCAAGAGTTGTTACTGGAGACGGGATCACAAGTGTCTCGCATTTGAGTATTTGAGACCTGTTTGGTAATCATATTGTTTTCGGGAATAATTTCTAATTAAAAATAATTTTTATTCTATTCCCCAGACAAATTTCCAAGCATTTGATGATGTTTGGTAACTGTCCAAAATTTCTATTCTTAAAATAGAATTGCGTTTAGCACCACCCTCAAAATTTCTAATACAAACAATTTTCTTTTAATTTTTTAATTAGTTTCTTTTCTTTTTTCTTTTTTTTTTCTTTTCTTTCACTTCTTCCTCAAGCTTTAGCCGGTCGCCAGCAAGGCTGCACCTCATCAATCGAGCCTCACCGGTAGCGAGGCTCATTGGTGGCCCGGCGAACCTCACCTGGCTAGGCAAGGCTTGCCAGTGGCCGAGGGAGGCTTAGCCTCATTAGTGGCTGGGCAAGCCTCTGGTGAGCTCGCCAAACCTCGCCCAACCGTTCGCCAGCAATCAATAGCAATGGATGGCAGCGGCAATGGCAATTGAAGAAGAAGAGAGAAGGAACAAGAAAAGAAGAGAAGAAAATAAAAGAAAAAGAAGATATTTTGGTTGGCTTAATTCTGGAATTGTTTTCGAGAATAAAGAAGTAACTTTTTTTTTTACTTCTTAATTCTATTCAAGATCTATTTCTGGAAATAAAAAATTTACTAAATGTATTTCTATTCTCTTTTTGTTCTCGGGAACAAATAAATAGATAGGGGTATTGTTTGGCCTGTTGCCAAATAGACCCTTGTTTGCCAGATTACAAGTATATATGAAATTGACATCAAATGAGATGCAGTGGACTGATGAATCCCACCTCGGAAGTTCTCAGAAGGTCACTGTTGCAGAAGCCCAAGCAGTCTTATTAGATCTACTGCTGGCCTAACCTGATGATGAAGTCCGACATTCAGCTGAAGGTGCTTTACTGGTTATCTGACGGCTTATGAAGACTCAACGCAGAAAAACATTGGAAATAGTGACTGATTTTAGTTGGGATACTCTGCACGTCTGCTTTGATTTTTAGTGATCTTTCTCGTGTTTCCTATTGTTCTTCATCATTGTAAGCAATAGTACAGAGCCTGGTATTCATCTGAGTCATTTCTTCACCTGGTAAACATGTAAGACTATATGCTCAATCTAACCGCACTTTACCAAGGAAGCTATCACTAGACAAATCAATGACTTTCAAAGGATTATTTGAACCTTGGAATGCAATGTCATAGTGATACACAAATAATAGTGTCGAGTACAAAACCAATTCACTTAGCTGATAAAATATGAAAATTTGTGTTTTATCTTAAGGTGGGTTTCACCATCGTTCTAAAATTTAGAAAAGTTGCATCCATGCGAGGACTGCAGCTCAATTTAGAAGTCGTGAAGAGCTGTAATTATCATTGTACTGTTAATCTTTGAATTCCGGAAGAGGAAGAATCTTGTACGTGAGAAAAACATGAGCCAAAGGGAGAGATTGCTCTCCTACCTGGGTTGATGCATTGAATCCACGAGAGTTGGGATGATTTTTCTTGTCTCATTCACTCTGAGAATCTGCAGAGGCAAACAAATCTTCATATCAACATCATAATCTTCTTGCTCGCATTGACATGATCTTGTTGATACAATGCATCCGAGTAATCGTGATGGGAAAACAATGGGTAGCATAGATCCTACACTTCGATCATCTTTTTGGCTCTATCCAATGCGAAAGCCATATATTTACTTTATCCAATAATTTCTTGATATCTTATTGTGCATGCCACTCATTAAATATGGTCGATCTCCAATAATCTAACGGCTATTATATGTCAGTTTCTTAATCGAGTGATTTTTTCCTTCATTAATAGTCCAATTGATTATTGTTTTTGGTGTTAGGATGCACGTGAGAGTTGTGTTAAAAAAGTAAAAATTAACGTAATATTAAATAATTAATATATCATAATTAGCTAAGAACTCGTTTGTTTAAACTTTTGAGGGAAGTTGGATCTTGCTGAATATATTAATGGGCTTGGACTTTGAGCTCTTCTTGGCTAGGAGAAGGCGTTGGGCTTCTATTGCTCACTCCAACCGATACTTTTTATCGGAGAAAGCTGACATGCAAAGTGAATATCGATCGCAAGCTTGGACTCGCTCATGGGTACAGAGGTTTTCTTTTTTAGGTCCAAAGGGAAGAACTATGTCCATCTCAAGGTGTAGTATTTGAAAGTTCATGAAACGTCCCATAAATCCAATGAACCAGGTAAGTCCAAGTTTTATATTCATGCATGTAGGTAGCTCTGATTTAGAGTAGTTTATACGCAGGGGTTGAGATTTAAATATTAATTTTCAGTTTCTGAGTTGATAATCTCTCGATATTCTACCTAACTAAGCCAACCCTAGGGTTGAAAGCATAGGGAATGACAACGAACTCGGTTCACTTGTTTCTTTGATCACTTTAATCTCCTGCTCAGTTACAAGGGCCAACCTCAGGAGGTCAAAAAGATAGAAAATGACATGGAATCTAATTCACTTATTTCATTTGGTCATTCGGATATCCTACTTAGATACAGGCTCGAGTTGCTAAACTCGGCCTGAGGAATGGGAATTGAAAAGCAAATCCAGCAGAAGAATCATCTATGGATGTCCACCCGATTGAACTGTTGAAAGAAGAGGTGAGCCGTCCATTAAATTCACTCGAAGAAAAACGGATATGACGGCTCCCGGATTACATCGCTATACCTAACTCAACTTCCACGAGGCAATTTGGTGCTGAACAGTTGCACGCATGTTTGATCCAAATGAAAAGCGCTTCCGTTCAACAAATTCAAAATAGTTGACTTCTTGAGCGAGAGAAATGTCTCAAACCCTCACGCCACCTTTCGATCTGCATTCCCTCGACTCTATATAAACAGTTTCAGTCAGGCCCACATGGAAGAAACACACCGCCAGACTCACTGGATCGAGTCTCGACACTCGGCACATATCTGTCCCAAAAGCATATCTCTTCCCACACATGGCTCGATCCCTCTTTGTTTTCCTGGTGATAATTGTCATGTTCGGCGTGATCTGCAACTCTCCATGTTTCGAAGCTAGAAAGCTACCACCGATGGGCATTGAGGACAATGGACAACTCCCATCTTCAGAGGAGAGTCCAGTTTCGAGTGCCCATCCAGAGGGTTTTACTGATGGTTGTCGAGGGTATGATGCTCGTATTGGTAGGGTCCATCCGCTCGCACAATCGGTGCCCAGTCCAGGAGTAGGTAACTAATGAAAACGTATGTATCGGGCTTTCAATAAATATATAAATGAATAAATGGATGTACCATTCTTGCTTCCAAATGTAATCCAAAGATTTGCAATGGAGGTTGGAATAAAGATGCTTCATTTCTTAGGCATAAAGCGATTAGTGTGTTACGATCAAAATGCTTTGTTCTTTAAGCTGTCTTAAGATGCAATAAGCATAGTGTAGCCCTCATGCCCTCATATTGTTGATCTCGTGTTATGGCCAAATGGAGATGATCCTGATCATTTCAGAAAAGAAAAATGCGGATTTCGGTAGTTTTTACATTTATGTAAACAACAAGGCGATCATGACTAGACCGATTAAAAGATACAAAAACGAACAAAATGAAAGTTGGTGTTACCACTAAACTCGTTAAGCTCTAGCTTGACTTTATGGGATCGAGCTTGCTATTAAGACAGCATTTCTTTTTTCCTCCTTTTTGTTCAGAACTTCAGACGGAATGTCATGTTTAACATAAGTTCGTAACACATTGGTCGAAAACTTTTGAATCGCGAAGTTGGAGAAGACTCTCCTATATTTACGTAAGCTCAAATCTCTTACGACTCTTTATTGACAATAGTCAGACCAAAATAGATTACCGAAAACAGATGTTATTGAAGATCTGTTCCTCGGACCCAAAAAAAAAAAGATCTGTTCCTCGAATTCATAGTAAAGACAGAAAGCAGGTCGATGATCCCTTGCCTTCTTCCGAACCGTAGGGAGATTGAAAATCATGAAAGTGTCCATAATCTCATTAATCGTGCGGTGTTCTGGCGAAAACACTTGGAACTAATAATTATTGCGATGTGAAAAAGAAATATGAAGAAATTAATATTTGATGAAACATATTTGTTTGAAAAAATAATGTTTCGAATCGATTCATGAAATATCCCTATTATGGCGGTGGTTCATAGGAAAACTCCATATTGAAAACAAAAAAAAAAAAAAAAAAAAAAAAAAACTCCATAGCAAATTTGTTCCTTCATGCAGTACATTTTTCGCCAAGATAATGTATTTTTCATAAAGAAAAAAAGGAAAAGAAGGAACAACCTATAGAATAACAGTCTTAGTTTTGTGGGAAAAGTACCAAAAAAGTCTTAAACATATGGCATTGATATCAATTTAGTCATAAACCCTTCAATTAGACTAAGTCAGTCCTAAACATTTTCACATTAGTATCAATTCAATCCATTCGATTCATTTTAGCCGGCCAGCATTGACATAGACGTTAGCCATTTGGCCAATGCTAACGTGACAATTTTTAAATATATTTTTTAAAATTTTTATTAAATTTTTCTTTTTCTTTTTCTTTTTTTTTCTTTTTTCTCTTCTTTCTCCTTGGATTCCATGCAATGGCCGGCGAGCCGGTGAGCCTCACTAGGCAAGGGCTGCCAAGCCCTCACCAGCCACCAACGAGGGTTGCAACCCTCGCCCAACCTTGCTCAGGCCTCGTCAAGAGTGAAGGCAGCCTCGCCCATGGCTGGCAAGGGCATGGTAGCCTTCGTCCGAGCCTTGGCAAACACCGCCATGGCCTTGCCAACCATGGGTGAGGCCACCTTCACCTGTGACAAAGCTAGGGCCAGGCTAGCCTCACCCACATATGGGCGAAGTTGCCTCGCCCGTGGCCCTAGGTGAGGCCCTTGTTGGCAGCCTGTGAGCCGATGGAGGCTTACCGGCCACTACCGGAGAAGAAGGGTAAAGGAAAAAGGAAAGCAAAAGAAGAAAAGGAAAAAATTAATTAAAAAATTTGAAAAAAATATTTAAAAATTGTCATGTCGCGTTCATCACTGATTGGCGTCCATGTCAATTTCAGTCGGAGATTAACTGAATTGGTACCAATATGAAAAGGTTTAGAATAAAATTGGTCCAATTAAAAAATTTAGGATTAAATTAGTACCAATGCCATAAGTTTAGGTCTTTTTGGTACTTTTCCCTAGTTTTGTCCACATGTAAAAAAAAAAAAAAATGAGTTAAGGAAAAAAAAAATAAAGAATAGGTGCTTCTTAACTTAACCTTATGGTCCATTTATTTGGAAAAAAAAATGTTTTTGGGAAATTGTTTTCCCACTTTTTGGTGTTTGGATGATGGTAAAGTAATCGATTTTTGGAAAATATATTCCATGAACTAAAAGCAACAAGCTTATATTGGGGAGACACAACGGCCCCTTCTGGTATAAAGAAAATCAATTTTCCTAAACAACCAAATAAATAAAAACTGACTACTTTCCTTTAAAATGATTTTTATGAAAAATATATTACTTTTACCATAAAGATTATCGGTTGAACAAACGCATCCTGGAATAAAAATAATTTACAGAGCGACCACATGCAAAGATGAGGAGGATGTAATCCGGAGTACGTACTGCTGCTTTCCTAGTAAAAATTATTATCACTGTTGTGTTTGTTTTATGAAAAATAAATGATTTGGAAAACATTATCCTAAAAATAATTTTCTGTGTCACATACAAAAATGAACCAAAAATATATTTTTATTGATTATGAAAATTTTGAGATATAAATTGTTGTCGATAATGAAAATATTTCTCATCAATTAATTATTTCAACCGACACAATACATGAATAATATTGCGTCGAGTACAAAACCAATTCACTTTGCAGGTAAAATATGAAAATTCGTGTTTTATCTTGAGGTGGGTTTCACCATCGTTCTAAAATTTAGAAACGTTGCATCCAGGCGAGGACTGCAGCTCAATTTAGAGGTCGCGAAGAGCTGTAATTCTCATTGTACTGTCAAGCTTTGAACTTCGGAAGAGGAAGAATCTTGTACGTGAGAAAAACATGAGCCAAAGGGAGAGATTGCTCTCCTACCTCGGTCGATGCATTGAATCCACGGGAGTTGGGATGATTTTTCTTCTCTCGTTCGCTCTGAGAATCCGCAAAGACAAACAGATCTTCATATCAACATCATTATCTTCTCGCTCACATTGACGTAATCTTGTTGATACAATGCATCCGAGTAATCGTGATGGGAAAACAATGGGTAGCATGGATCCTATGCTCTGATCATCTTTTGGCTCTGTCCAATGCGAAAGCTATATATTTACTTTATCCAATAATTTCTTGATATCTTATTGGACACGCAACTCATTAAATGTGGTCAATTTCCACAAATCTAATGGCTATTATATGTCATTTTCTTAATCAAGTGATTTTTTCTTTCATTATTAGTCCAATTGATGATTGTTTCTGGTGTTAGGATGCACATGAGTTTTGTTACAAAAGTCAGAATTGATGTAGTATTAAGCAATTAATATATCAAAATTAGCCAAGAACTTGTTAATTTAAACTGTTGAAGGAAGTTAGGTCTTTCTGAATATTTTAATGAGCTCAAACTTGGACCGCTCTTGGCCAGGAGAAGGTGTCAAGCTTCTACCACACGCTCCAATCGGTACTTTTTATTCGAGAAAGCTGACATGCAAAGTGAATATGGATCGCAAGCTTGGACTCACTCATGGGTACAAAGATTTTCTTTTTTTGGTTGAAAGGCAAGAAGTCTATCATCTCAAGATCTACTATTTGAAAGTTCATGAAACGTCCCGTAAATCCAATGAACTAGGTAAGTCCAAGTTTTTTATTCAGGCATGTAGATAGCTCTAATTTAGAGTAGTTTATAAACAGGGGGTTGAGATATAAATATGTAATTTTCAGTTTCTGAGTTGATAATCTCTTGATATTCTACCTAACCAAGCCAACCCTAGGGGTGAAAGCATAGAGAATGACTACGAACTTTTCTTTGATCACTTCAATCTCCTGCTCAGTTACAAGGGCCAACCTTAGGGAGTCAAAAAGATAGAAAATGACATGGAATCTAATTTACTTATTTGGTTTGATCACTTCGATATCATACTTAGATACAAGCTCAAGTTGCTAAACTCGGCCTTAGGAATGGGAATTGAAAAGCAAATCCAGCAGAAGAATCATCTGTGGATGTCCACCCAATTGAACAGTTGAATGAAAAGGTGAGCCGTCCATTAAATTCACTCGTAGAAAAACGGATATGACAGCTCCCAGATTACATCATTATACCTAACTCACGAGGAACTGGTGTTCCAAACCCTAATTCCAAATGGACCAACAGCTCCAACACTACCAGGTCATGGTGATCGTTCTGCTGAATTTCGCAGGATTCTGGATTCTGGTCCGAGAGACCATGGCGATAGACATGGTCGTCATGATTGAATTAATGTCGCCATATGATTCATGAGACCGAAAGTAGATGAAAATAAAGTTACCCTCTACATTTGCTAAGTGATGCATCGGTTTGGCCATTTAAGATGAACACTCCATGCTTGTTTACAATAATTTTTCCTCCACACAAGACACGCTTACTTCACTATGGTGAGTAAACCCTGCTTTGCACCAAGTTTTCAAAGAGCAAATCATGTTTACACATGGTATTATACATTTCCTGAACAGTGAATGTTCTGGTGTTGAATGATACATCGGACTTTCACGTCTCCAAGCGGGTGAAAGGCGGATAATGTCACACCATGCATATGTTCAATACAGTCGATTAACAGTGATTTGACAAGTTTGTGTCTTGAAGAAAGAAAAAGGAGAAGAAAAACAATACTAGCATTTTTTTTCGGTCGTAATATTTGCGTTTGACAGGGAAGTGCTTTCCGCACAACTTATGGCTGACTTAGAAGAAAACACTGCGACTTAAACGTCTTGAAGTTGGCGTAATACAGTAAAATGAACATCCTCAAACAGTCGGCAAGATTTACTCAAATTTCCGTGATAATAGTAAATACGAAATAATTCCACCAAGTAATCTAGCTGTCAGAAACACACGTCAAGATGAAAAAGATAAAGACAGATAACTTGAGGGCATGATGTGGGCATGTGCACGTGTACCTCTTTCTTACATAGTCAAGTTCATCCATATACACCAATTATATATTTCTAGTCAAAAGTTTTGTACGTCTTAAAAATGAAATATCTCATGTGCAAGAATGTGTATTTGGTTAGGCTTCTAAGTACCTATTTAGGGGTTGATATTACAATCTTTAGATATGCCCAAACTATCATAATATGCATATCTTATATATTTATATCTTTTATAAATAGATGGACCTTATCAAGATGACATCTAGTTTACGCATGTAAAGTAAATTCAGACATCAAAAATCACATGTTGTATTTGAAACAAATTGAAATATCAGATGGAGAGAGTAAGCAGACCACTAAATCACTTGAAGGCAAGTTTAGAGTTGTGACGGCTCAAACTACACCTTTATCTATCCAAAAAAAAAAGTCTGTGTCACACCGCTTATATGCCTTATGAACCAACTCTTTCAAAGCTTACTGACTTGGAAAGGAAAAGAAAATGAGTTGACGTTTACGCCATTTTTCGAGCTTCACGAACTCCACTATATAAAAGGACGTTCCTCATGCAAGAAGAACACACATTCCTACCTTACCTATTTCTATACCCATAGATTCTCTTCACGTCTTTGTTTCAAGCATCGATCTCCCTACTTATACGCATGGCTCGCGTCCACTTTAGCTTGCTGATTATGGTCGTCGCCTTTGGTGTCATAATAAGCCACTCGCCATGCTTTGAAGCAAGAAAGCTGCTGCCGATGGGCATGGAAGTGAGAGAAGATCAAGTCCTTCATTCTGAGGAGAGTTTGGTTTCAGATGCCCTACCAAGGTTTCCTCGTGATGGTCAAGGTCATTTCGTTCGTCTTGACAAGCGTGACCGCATTCTGGAAGCTACACCAAGTCCAGGAGGCAGTCATCATTGAACGATACACCGTATCGTTTATCATTCTAATAAGTGGATTTGACACTTTATAGTCATATGATGATCAAATTTCATTAGTCTATATACATATAGTGTGTGATCCTTACTATATGGGAACCGGAAATTGGTGCTTCGTACTTTCGAAGTCATCAATTGGCAGACCGATTACAAGCAAATAATTGCTGTGTAAACTATCTTAAAATGCAATAATAAGCACGGTGCATATTGATTATTACACCTTGTGCCTATGAACAACGAAAGCTGTGGTAATTTGCATGTTTTATTCCAGTTATTCTTACATCGGCAAAAGTGTATTTAACACTGTTATTTGAATATTCAATTTATAAATGATAGATTCATGTTTCATCAACTCTATCCCACCTTCAGATGATTTTTTTTTTCCGGACAATAGACGGGTGCATCACAGAAAAATAATTCAACTAACGCTCGTGTGCCAAACCTATCAAGACTGAAAAATAGCTCTAGTCTACATTTGACTTCGCCACAAAATTGAAAACTCGAGCCAGCAAAGAGCACTGCTTTTGCATCATTTGATCAGATTAACCAAATAAACCAATGTGGCCTTTTATAAAGAGATGCTAACTAGATTGATATTTGTTATGATCATGGTCAAAATTAGTGTGTTATGGAAAGTTACTAAATCAATCAAATAAAAAAAACTTACTAATTTTATTATATGCACACAGTTTCTTCAACATGGAAAGTTAATAAACATGGCAAAAAAGTTACTAAGAATGTGTTTATTTCACTGAAAGAGCTTTTCGCCAATTCATTTTCCATATTTTTGCGTGTTTGGCTCATTAAAGGTAAAATGATAGAGGAAACACCCACACTTATAATTAGAAAAATGGATTCCTAGTTTTGAATAGAGGAAATAATTTTCCAAATATAGAAGTCTCTTACCACAAATACAAAATTAACCATTTTTCTTGAAAATAATTTTTATGGAAGGTATTTTCCTTTATCATAAAATTTATAGCCAGAACTGTCTCTTTTGGGGAAAAATTTATGATGAAGGGAAACACTTTTCAGTAAATCATTTTTCAGGAGTATGTTCTCTCATTTTTAACTTAGGGAATTCATTTTCTTAACATTAAGCATGCATATTTTCTTTGACCATAAATGATTCTTCGTAGACAGATCATTGTCAGTAAATCAAACACGCGAATATCTAAAAAAGTAATTCGCAAAAAATTCTTGCACTTGCTAGGTGGAATTTTACAAACAACATGGGTATGCAATTGATATTTAACATAGGTCGAAGTACAGTTACTTTATTTAGGCATGAACAGTCACTAATCAAATGGAAAAATTATTTGTTTACTAGGACAAAAAACTTGCTTTTCTAATACCAAAAAGTACTGATCGATGTATTGTTTAAACTTACTTTCTTATATGAAACGCTACTAATCACTTGGAGGAGTTATTACTCATCGATATGCTGAAGGTCTCTTTGTCTTCTTGAAAATTTAATAGCACTTAGAGAAACTACTAACGTTGATGGATACCTAATCGATTACTTATTCTACATGAATCACGGAGAAAAATTACTTGCAACAATTCGTTGGCAAATTGATACTTTCTCTTTGTAAATTAATTAAATATTGAGGAAGTCACTAATTACTGATGAGTTGAAAGTTATTTGTTCTCATGGAGACTAACTAATCACATAAATAAATAAAAAGCACTAGCATTGCTAGGTGTTACATTCAGGTTTATACATGAAAAATTAGTAATCATAATGACAGAACAACGTAGTAGAATTGCTTGATATATTGATACTTGCTAGTTTGTATGAAAAGTATTAACCGCAATTAGGAAATACGAATAATCAGAAGCTATTGGTCCTGATGCACACTAATCATGTGAAAAAAACTATAGATATAGTGCTTTCTAATTTCTTGCAATTTGCGAACTAATTAAACATCACTGTCTCATTCATTAGCTATTACATCTTAGCGCATTAAGTTGTTCGTGCATCATGCTATATGATCAAAACCACACATTTTGCAATTAGTCAAAACAATACATTGGATACTACATGTTCTTCGGTGATACTCTTGAGTGCAATGTTTACCTACACAGAAATTCTATCGTCTTTTTCTTCCTTTCTTTCTTTCTTGCGGGGTTGGCAATCGAATGAGAAAGCCTATGTCTTCAAACAGTAGATTCTGTTTCAGCACAGAGAAGAACACCCACCCATCTTGACTATTGCGCAATGACAGTACAAGCGAGATTTTGCTGGCAACCTCACTAACTTTGAACAGAGCAGTTACTACAGTCGATCACGTGATTTTATAGCGAAAGAGTCGACCAGATTCACCTTCTGCCAGATATATGGAAATCTAAAGAGCATCTGCAACAAGTAACAAGCCTTTGTAAGTCTATTTTGCGCGTACCTAATTTAATGTGTAGTCAAAAGACCCAGGAAAGCACGTCTCGTGCACAGTTGCAGAAACTCAGATTTCCCAAACGTGGTGCGATACCTGAAACCATCCCAACTTGACCCTCACGATTCTCTCTCTCTCTCCATCTCTCTCTCCCTCTCTCCATCTCTCTCTCCCTCTAATCTAATTTGTGCTTGCCTCCATGTATATAAATAGCTCATGCCAAGGCTTTTTTGCTACAAATCAAGTTACATTCGCATTAACATTACTAAAACAACGTGGTACCTTTCTGTCTTCAACAGGAATCTCGACATGGCTGCAAGTTCGAACGTTGCATTTTCCTTCATTCTCATCCTGGCGGTGCATACCAGCCATGCATTGCCTTCTTCTGAAGCGAGAAAGCTTTTGGTCGGCATGGACAAGTCAATCGATCGGCCACATGCTCTTGTGGTGAAAGCTTCTGCGCCGCCTTCTAGCTTCATCAAGAATCGTGAATGCACTTCCTTGAAATCTGAGCGGGCTCAGGTGGAGTCGCACCCAAGTCCGGGAGATGGGCACTAGGCGCATAATGCACACTCAAATCCAGTCCATCAAAAAAATCAATCTTTTCACATACTGTGTATTGAATAAACTTATGTCGTGCAATCGACTTTTTTCTATAGCAAGTGGTTAGGTAAACCGGTTCGAAAGATTGGCTTCGTTTGTGGCAATTATTTAGGTGATTCTAAGAGACCACAAGCTAGAGTGGAAGCACCATGTATTGAAGCATTGCCATGTAATTAAGTTCGTTCTTGTTGGCTTTTCGTGCGCGGATGTCTGAGATGGTGGTGATTGAGTTGAGATCATCTTAAGTGGCATCAAAGTCAATATTGGACACTATTTATGCATAGTCGGGACACTATATTATATGTTCTATCTTCATAATCTTAATGGTGTAGATGGTTCATCTACTAAAGCAAAAGTAGGTAAACTACAAATTTTGTCATCTCGAGATCTTTCTTCTCTACTCCATTACCCAAAGTAAAGGTTTATTTTCTCCTCCCATTTAAGAGAAGTAATCTTTATTCACAAATAGAGATGTTCATTTGTCTTGCAACGTGTAAATATATATTTGACAATTTTATTCGGCATGATCAATCGAGTAAATAGAGCCACAATATATGGGTACCACATTGATCAAATATTTTGAGTAGTAATCATATCAAGTTAACAATGCCATGCCAATTGTTCAATCATGCCTCTAATGTTTATTTTTATTTTTGGGAAAACTTACTAGGTCTTAAATTTATTATACAATGGTCAATTTAGTCCTAAATTTTTCAATTATGTCATTAAATTTCTAAATCTTTTAATGATTTGTCAATTTAATCTTAATCTTGTTGACGTAGTCCTTAGTGTACTCAAATGTATTGTTAAAACTAATGTTTTTTATTTGAAAAGCTACTAATCACGTAGAGGAGTTATTAATTATTGATAGGTTAAAAGTAACTTGTCATCATGGAAACTTACTAACATGTGGAGAAATTTCTAACATTGATAGATATCTAAAAAAAAAAAACTTATTCTGCTTTGTAATTTGTTGCAATTGGCGAACTAATTGAACACCACCGAATCAATTATTAGTAATTATCTCTTGATTCATTATATTGATCATACATGGTGCTACACTATCAAAAACCATACATTGCACCTCCTTATCTCTTGATTCATTATATTGATCGTACATGGTGCTAGACTATCAAAAACCATACATTGCACCTCTCCCTCTCTCTCTCTCTCTCTCTCTCCCTTAGGGAAATGCTAGACCGTTTGGTAACCATTTTGAAGTAACTTTCAAGTGAAAGTCAGCATTGGGAAGTTTGCAAGCCTAATACTAGTAGGGACTAGCTTTGAGCTTTCAGGCCAAATCTTTGAAACTTTTTTTTTCCCAAAACTATCATTACTCATTCTTCAAATGTCTTATTTTTTTAAATGCCAATATATTGTTGAAAAAATCAAATTTATATAAATGCTAAAAAAATTAAATATATTTTGGTCTTTTTTAAAAATTATTTATATATTTGATTTTTTAGCATTATTGTCAAAATTTATATTTAAAAAGTTGCATACATTATTTTTTTCAATTTTAAACAAATAAAAGTTAAAAAATTCCGATAAAGGGTTTGGTCTTCTTCTTTATATATATATATATATATATATATATATGTATTTGATTTTTTAGCATTATTTTCAAATTTATATTTAAAAAGTTACATACATTATTTTTTCAATTTTAAACAATTAAAAGTTAAAAATTTTCGACGAAGGATTTGGTCCTTTTTTTAAAAAAAAATTATATAATATGTATTTGATTTTTTAGCATTATTTTCAAATTTATATTTAAAAAGTTGCATGCATTTTTTTCAATTTTAAACAAATAAAAATTAAAAAATTTCGACGAAAGATTTGGTCTTTTTTTAAAATATATATATGTATTTGATTTTTTTTAGCATTATTGTCAAACTCTATATTTAAAAAGTTACATACATTATTTTTTTTTCAATTTTAAGCAAATAAAAATTAAAAAATTCCGATGGAGGGTTTGATTTTTTTTTTTTAAATTATATATGTATTTGATTTTTTTTTAGTATTATTGTTAAAAATTATATTTAAAAAGTTGCATACATTATTTTTTTCAATTTAAAAAAATGAAATTAAAAAAAAAACTAATATTAATCACCTAAAGGGCTTTTCAAATGTATTTTCTATCAAATGACATTTCTCTCAAAATTGCTTCTCAAAGCATAGTTTACCAAATGGTCTTTGCATTTGCCTAAAGTCCTTTAGGTTAAACTATTTTGTATTTTCCCAGTGAGTTTTCAAAATGTTGAACCAAACGCACCCTTACTCCTGAAGATGCCAATATAGATATTGCTTCTGAGTTTACTGCAATTGTCTGATAAGCACCAAGACGCCCTATTAAAGACCGGATCTCGTTTTCTGATGAAGGTTTTCCATTGGAAGGTAGAGGACATGTCAAAGTCCTACACATCTCTCTGAAGTGCCAAGGCATGGTGGTGGCACGGGTTCTTATCGATAATGGATATGCATTGACCATCTATCCCTCGGCTACTCTTCGACACCTTGGTGTGGATTTAGCTAAGATTTGAACTGCCAAGACTACCATCCGAGCCCTCGATGGGACGAAGGAGGATGTTGGGGAGACCGAGTTAAAGCTGCTGATTGGTCTGATAGTCTTTTCAGTGGTTTTCTAGGTGGTCGACATTCCAAGTGTTGACAAAATAGAAAGCGGACGCCAATCGAATCATTACAATTAAATCAAGAGCGAGAGAACGAAATTACTAGAGTAATAACATGATGAACAGTAAAAAAAACATTAGAAATCTACGTGATTTAATCTAAATATCAGTACCTACTTTATAAAAAGAGTCAGTGGCAAAAAATCTACTAATCAATCGGAAAATTACACGGTTATAATCACAAACACACTTGGATATTTCCCAACCCTAATTTACACCCAAACCCATAGTGCTAAGAAGGAAATTGATTCAACTTAGATGTAAAATTCACAGCACAATATCATTGTTCAGAGCTCCATTTTTTTCGGCCAAAGAGGGTCCCTCCTGTCTCGTTAAGGAAAGGAAGCATGAAATACCAAAAGGTCTACCACACTTTGCGCTCAAAATTATACCGAAGGGAGTCTCTCCTCTGTACCCTAAAAGTCCCCACCTTTTTTATTGCAGCTTGTAAAAATTCTTCTTATGTAACTTAACGTAGTCTGCGCACGCTTTCCTTCCCTCCTGGTGCCTCCATCGACTTGTTGCTTACATTGGCCGTGCGTATAAATCTGTTGATGATCAGAGCAACTGTTTGGGATAAGGAGGCGGACGCATTCTGAGGACTCTCCAAGGCTTCACAGGCTGTGAAGCACTAGAAGACGAAGCAATCCTCCAACAGTAAAACATCATTCAAAGGATGGGCATGGTCACGTGTGGTCTGGTCTTTTCAAGATGGAGTTTTCTTTCTTTCTTCACAGAGCTGGTGAAAAAGAAATAATGACCAACTTGGATGACTACTTTTAATAAGTGCCACGCTGCGGAAATTGTTCATATATATCATGGACCGCTCTACATCCTCCAATTCGGGTCAGGTTTTGTTAATCTCGAGACATAATTTATAACACTAAGCGCTTTCAACTTTTTTCTTGGTTGCTAATAGATATGTACGGCAGGTATCATACCCTCTAGCTTCCACCAAATAGTGAGGTTTATTGTTGGCGGGAAGCTCGTCACTGTTAATGGCGAGGAGGACTTCCCAATCTATTAGGATCCGTCCATCCCATATGAGGTGCCTGAAACAAAGGAAGAATCCAGTTTTCACACCTTCGAGCTGGTTTCAGTGGTACCCATTCCATAAGGCTAACACCGCATGTCCCAGAAGTCTCCAAACCCGCCATGATGGCTGGTGGGTGGCTTCCGCTCAGGTGATGGATTGGGCTCGAATGAACAGGGAATTCGGCCTTTGATTGAAGCCCGTAGGAGTTCCAGCAGAGTAGGTTTGGGATATCGGTGGAGGTGCTGCTTATAAGGGAGGACGGTCCAACAAAGGTAGAGGTTAGCTTGGTTTAGTTTTACCCACTTAAGGAACTCTTTCTTGGGGCCGTCAAGGATGATGGAAGATGAAGAGTGCTATTAAGGGGATACACTATTTGTTTGAGCAGGACGCAGTGTTTGCCATCTTAGCAAAAGGCCGCTCTTGAGCAAGTCAAGTATCCAAGTTCAGATCCTTCAGAGCAGGGAAGTTCAAATATTTTTACACCCACCTGCCTGGGAGCTTTGCGCCTTTGTTTCGTTTTTGCTTTCACTAGATGATGTTTACGTTTCTGGTTTTGGCGACAAACCCGACCAACGCGGTCCATTTTTTTAATCAATAAAAGCTCAAATTCATGAAACTTGTTTTGCTTTGTAAGCATGTAGGGTACACCACGAGATAAAACTCTTCAAAGGCTCTGCTGAAAAAAGAAAAAATAAGGCCCAATGAGATCGAAATAATGAATTGTAAATAGAGTTCAGGTTCGAATTCCATAGATAATATGGAATTTCTTGTTATAATGATAGACAAATCAAATTAAGGACTTTCTCAAGCTAAAGATTTTTATTCATCCACTTGATCTTAATATTTTGAAAATAGGTTGGTTGAACTTGAGAATTCACTCGTTAAAATTGAATAAGTAAACAAAATCGAATTGGATTTGGTTGGAATGTACCAATTAAATCGAGTGCTAATTACCATTTCTTATTGAATTAACTGATCAACTTGCTATCTAACATATTTTTTTGGATTCGGGCTTCTGCGTGATCACTCTAAATTTTGCGAAATAAAACTTTGTCATACATTACTTCTTTCATTGATATCTGCTAAACATCTGCATTACTTTTCAAGCATAATATCATGCATATTTCAAATGAAAATCATTGTGACTCGAAAGCGCATGAGGAGGACATGTTAGATTCTGATAGGAATGGTGAAGAGAATGATCCAACTGGGATCGAGCATAGTTGGATACAGCATGAGGAAGCGGAGCCACCCGTTCAGAAAGCATCGGAGAAGTGAAGATTGGGGCAAACCTCTAAAGGAAGAGGCAGAGCAAATGAGTAGTTTGTTGATTACATATAAGGATGTCCTCTCATGGACTTATGCCGATATGCATGGACTAGACTCAACAATCGTGGAACAAAGCTTACCAACTAATCATGATGCTTCTTCTAAGAAACAAAAGGTTAAGCGGACAAAGACAGAACTCGCTAAGAAAATAGAGGAAGAAGATACTGTTAGACAATTTATTTAATACTTGATGCAGAAATTCAAAGTAAACAATGATCTTTTGATCTTCATGATTTTCATAATTAGATGAAGACATACCTTTATCCATAGCGCTACACTTGATGATAATCGTTGTAGCCAACCCAAAGAACTCGAACCAAATGAAGAAATCTGATTTCTCTCCCTTAACCCACTATTCCTTACTGTATTCAATCGATGGAGGAGAGAATACCAAATTCCTTTCAGTTATTGTTGTTCGTTGTGGGTGAAGAGAGGACCGGACTCTATTTATACGTTCATTGAAAATGTGCCTTCCATCAAAGCGATATACCCTTTCAATTTATTAGAGTCGCAACTTCTCGTAACCAATATTTATTATTCTTATAGCATAACAATAATTATTAAACCATATAATAAATCATATCATGTGGGCCACAATAATTCTTACATTCTCCCACTTGACCCATATGATATTCCTTTCATGGTTTAATAAAAACTGTAATATGCACAATAATATTATGCTATAAAAAAAATTTCATTAAATTGGCAATCACATAATAATCACAATTAAGTAAAGAAAACTAATATGAGTCATACGGTTGTATGTCATTAATCGACATAGTCCCTTCTATGTATTACAATTATAGCACTTTACTTAACATGATCCATAAATGAGAAGTACAAGTAATAGTCCAACCATAATGTTTCTTTAGAAACTATCCGCTTAACATTAATCTATTTCCATAATGTATACTAAATAGAAAACAGGAAATATCAGAAACACGTAAGTGAGCTCAAAGTGTCAAATACATAAACTCAATACAATCATAATACAAACATTAATGACCTCCAATAATGCCCATTTTTTCAACATGCTCATTAAATGTTTTAGGCGGCAGTCCTTTTGTTAAGGGATCTACTATCATAAGATTGGTGCTAATGTGCTCAATTGACACTCTTTGTTTCTGAACTTCTTCTTTGACAGACAAGTATTTGATCTCCATATACTTAGCACTCTTAGAATACTTGTCGTTCTTAGAGAAGAAAACTACTGCAGAGTTATCACAATAAATTTTCGGCGGCTTGGCAATACTGTCGACAATTACAAACCCTGAAATAAAATTCCGCAGCCATAATCCATGAATTGTGGCCTCAAAGCATGCCACAAATTCAGCTTCCATAGTGGATGCAGCAATAATTGACTGCTTCGCACTCTTCCATGAAATTGCCCCTCCAGCTAGAAGAAACAAGTAACCAAACGTTGATTTTCTTGTATCGGTACATCCGGCTAAGTCTGAATCTGAATATCCAATCACCTCGAGATGATTAGATCTTTTATAAGTGAGCATATGATTCTTCGTTCCTTGCAAGTATCTAAGAACTTTCTTTGCAGCTTTCCAATGATCCATTCCAGATTACTTTGATACCGCCAAAGACATTCCGATAGCAAAACCGATATCCGGGTCCGGTGCAAGTTTGTGCATACATTAAGCTCCCCACAACAAATGCATAAGGAAGATTTTTCATTTGTTCTCGTTCCAATTCACTTTTCGGATATTGCATAAGGCTAAATTTGTCACATTTCTAAATTGGAACTATTCCTGCTGAGCATTTACTCATATTGAATCTCTCTAAAATTTTCTCAATGTAGGCTTTCTGAGACAATCCTAATAATCCTTGTGATCTATCAAGGAATATTTATATTCCTATCACATACGTTGCCTCTCCCATATCCTTCATTTCAAAATTCTTAGAGAGAAATTTATTGGTTTCATGTAACAAACCAATATTATTAGCAGCAAGTAAAATATCATCAACATACAGAACTAGAAAAATAAACTTGCTCCCACTAATCTTCATATATATACACCGATCAACGGTGTTTTCCTTAAATCCAAATGAAGTTATGGTATCGTTAAACTTAAGATACCATTGTCGAGAAGCCTGTTTAAGTCCATATATTGACTTCTTTAATTTACATACCATGTGTTCCTTTCCTTTAACTGAAAAGCCTTCGGGTTGATCCATATAAACTTCTTCTTCTAAATTCCCATTAAAAATGCGGTTTTTACATCCATTTGGTGTAACTCCAAGTCATAATGAGCCACCAAAGTCATAATGATTCTAAGTGAGTCATTTTTAGAGACTTGTGAAAATGTCTCTTTATAGTCAATGCCTTCTTTTTGAGTAAAACCCTTTGCAACAAGTATGGCTTTATATCGTTCAATATTGCCTTTTGAGTCGCGCTTGGTCTTAAAGACCCATTTACACCCGACCTTCTTACATCCTTTAGGCAATTCAACTATATCCCAAACTTGATTTTGATGCATGGATTTTAACTCTTCTTCCATGGCATTAAACCATTCATTAGAATCTTCACATTCCATAACTTGGGAAAATGAATCTGGATCATTTCCAATTCCTAAGTCAATTTCTGACTCTTGTAGATAAACCATATAGTCATCATAAATAGCTAACCTCATTTCTCTTTGAGATCTTCTTAATGCTATTTCTTGTGACTCAGCTATTGGAGGTTCAATGTTGACATCTCTATTATGGAGTATTTGTTCATTAATTTATTGTTCTCGATTATTGTTAGGAACAACAGCTTTAGAAGCTTTGGGTATAGGAACTTCTACCCTTACTTCTTGAATGCAAGCATCACGCATTCTTTCACTCCCACCGATGTCACCATTCTCAATGAACCTAGCATTTCCAGATTCAACAATTCTTGTACTATGATTAGGACAATAAAATTTATACCCTTTGGATTTCTCTGCATAACCAATGAAATAACCACTGATTGTTCTTGAATCCAATTTCCTTTCATGTAGATTATAAATTCTTACTTCTGCTTGACAACCCCAAACATGCAGGTGTCGTAAACTAGGTTTCCTTCCCGTCCACAGTTCAAAAGGAGTCTTTGGAACTGCCTTACTAGGAACCCCTGTTTAATAAGTACATAGAAGTCTTTAAAGCATACATCCACAAAGATAAGGGTAAAGATGAATGACTCATAATACTCCTAACCATTTCCATTAAAGTACGGTTACGCCTTTCTGCTACACCATTTTGTTGTGGTGTACCTGGCATTGTGTATTGAGCACAAATGTCATGTCTTTTAAGGAATTTAGCAAATGAACCTGGACATTGTCCCGATTCATCATACTTTCCATAATATTCACCGTCTCTATCCGATCTTACTATTTTCACATTTCTATATAATTGCCTCTCAACCTCTTTAATATACACTTCAAGTGCATTCACTGATTGAGACTTATCATGCAATAGATAAATGTAGCCATAACGTGAAAAATCATCAATAAAGGTGATGAAGTAACTTTCCTTACCAAAAGATGGAACATCAAATGGACCACATATGTCGGTATGTATAATTTCAAAAAGCTCTATATTTCTTGTGGCACCTTTCTTAGTGTGCTTTGTTTGTTTATCTTTAATACAATCAATACACACTCCAAGGTCAGTAAAATCCAAATTTGGAAGAATTTCATTCTTCACTAATATTTGCATTCTTTCCTTGGATATATGACCCAAACGTTTATGCCACAAGTAAACAGAATTTTCATCCACCAAACTTCGTTTAGTGCCAACATTATGATGCAAGGTCATTAATGTCTCAAAAAAGTATAATCAAGTTTAAATTTGTAGAGACCATCACATAAAGTTCAAGTTCCAATAAGAGTATCACTCTTAAATAGACTGAAAGATTATGATCCAAACTTACAATAAAATCCAGCCACATCAAGTCTTGGCAAAGAAACTAAATTGCGAAAAAATGTAGGTACATAAAGGGTTCGAAACAAATCCAAATAATGCCAAATATCTAAGATCAAACGGTAAGTGCCAATGCCTTTAACTGAAGCTTTGTTTTTGTTCCCCGTAATCACATAACTTTCATTTGGCTTTATAGTTTGGATCGTAAGAAATCCCTGCATTGTATTTGACACATAAGTGGTGGCACCAGAATCAATCCACCAAGTATTATGAGGAACTTCAGTAAAGTTTGATTCAAAACATACTAAAGCCCAAGGCTTACCTTTCTTTTCGAACCAAGCCTTACATTTCAGACAATCTTTCTTCAAGTGTCCAATTTTGTTGCAAAAATGACACTTAATAAGATTGTGTTCCTTCTTGTGGATTTGAGAAGCCTTTGAAGAGTCATTCAGGACGTGTAGTCCTTTCTTCTTGCTCCTTCCACCTTTCCTCTTAAAATTCTTTCGAACTTCTTGATGACTTGAGAGGTGAACAGAAAGAGCCTTTTGATTCTTTATTCCGATTTCATCTTGAACTAGCATACTGGCCAATTCATTTACATTCCACTTATCCTTTATAGTGTTGTAATTCATTTGAAATGGCCCATATTGCTCATGAGGCAAGGAATTAAGTATAAATTGTACTAAAAAGTACTCATCCACGTTCATTCCCAAAGTCCTTAACTTTGCTGCTAAATTCGTCATCTCAAGTATATGCTCATGCATGGTACGCGAACCATCATATTTCATGGTGGTTAGTATGCTCATCAATGTACCAGCAAGTGACTTATCAGCAGTTTGAGAACGCTCTTCCACAAATTTCATAAATTCCTTAGCATTGTTAGTCTTGGGAAGAGAAGTCTTTAAGTTGTTTGCAACTGTCATTCGCATGAACATTAAGCTTAGTCTGTTCGATCTTTCCCAAACTTTATGGAAAGACTTTTCTTCATCGCTACTTTCATCAGTAATAGCAGCTGGTTTCTCAGCTTGGAGCGCTAAATCAAGATCCAGGACACCTAAGTGAAACTGGACTTGTTCACTCCAATCAGGAAAATTTATCCCATTGAATAAGGGAACAGATGAGGCGTGCGAATGGAGTGAAACGGGTACAGATACTGCAAATGTGCAAGAAAATACTCATACATTAATGCTTTGAGAATATCACCTAATCAGATTCAAACTAAACAACACATGTACATCATAGTTCTCCTTTGGGCGATCCTATGATATACAAATATATATACGTACCATAATGATGCTAATAACTTTTATTTGATAATTGTAAATATATCTTATTAAAATTTATTTGTTATCTTTGGATATACAAACAAATTTAACAAGTCATATTAATTATCAACCATCATGTTCATGAATTATAAGAAAATAATTAACCTTTGGGTTAATCCCTAAGTTCTTATAATAAATGAACTTCAATATACCCATAACTCCAATAATGATATAAAACATATCAATTTCATATATAGCATCAATTAATCATGGGTAATTGAATAAAATAATTTACAATATAAAAAATTCAAAAGACTTCAAGGTTCGGTCACTTTGGCGACTAACAAACCATTCATAATATGAATTTTTAATATTGTAAAATACAAATATTTACCAAATTTGCACACAAGGACAAAACTTAATCAAAGCATAAGGGAAAAATCGTAAAATCATTATTCTATAAAGGCAGAACCATAAATTTAATATCCAGGGGCAAAATGGTAAATAATCAGCAATGGCAGAATCGTAATTATAAATTAAACAGGGGTAGAACAATAAATAAATTGCGAGAAAGACAAAATAGGAATTTTAAAAAAAATGGCATAGGGGCGAAAACGTAAGCCGCGCGGGGACGTCAGCACGCGCCTTCATCCACCGCGGGCGCATGCCCCGCACGTGCCTGCAAATGCGCGGGAAACCCCCGCGCGCGTGGATCCTACGCGCGCAACGCTTGCGCGCGTGTGACGGCGCATGGCGAGTGGGTTCCACGCGCCTGCAACTGCAGCACGCGCGTGGAGCCCACGCGCCTTCTTCCTCGCGCACAGACGCAATTTTTCGCCGGTTTTCGCTGTTTTCAGCAGCGGTTTCGCCGGCCGTTTCTTCTCCGGCAGCCCATCCCAAACACAAATAAATAATGGGTTTTGAAGAGCATGCCAGCACGATCACATGGGTCCAAGTTTCGGCGAAAATGACCAAGAAATTGGCCCCAAAACAAACGAAAATTGCTCCCGACACAATCCTGTAACCACCGCGACTTCTACCGCCCGATTAGCCTCCGATGAACGCCAATATACCGGAAAACTCATGCCTAATGTTCCTCATAGCAGTGCGACGGTGTGGATCCGAAATCAAGCGGTGGTTTGCCGGATTTTACCCGGAACCGGCAGATTTCTCACTTTGCCTCAAAAATTCGAATTCCTCCATTTTCGTCCTTCTTCATTCGATTTTTTTTTTATTACACTCCATCATTCAGGTTTCAACGACAGAACCTTCCAAAACATTTCAACAACAACAAATACTACGAACAGGATCATTCAACGAATCATCATGCATAAATCATAATATTTCTATAATGGAAAAATCATGAGATCATAAACCAAATGCTCTGATACCAACTATTAGACAATTCATTTAATACTTGATGTGGAAATTCAAAGTAAACAATGATCTTTTGATCTTCATGATTTTCACAATTAGATGAAGACATACCTTTATCCATAGCGCTACACTTGATGATGATCGTTGTAGCCAACCCAAAGAACTCGAACCAAATGAAGAAATCCGATTTCTCTCCCTTAACCCACTATTCCTTACTATATTCAATCGATGGAGGAGAGAATACCAAATTCCTTTCAATTGTTGTTGTTCGTTGTGGGTGGAGAGAGGACCGGACTCTATTTATACATTCATTGAAAAGGTTACTTCCATCAAAGCGATATACCCTTTCAATTTATTAGAGTCGCAACTTCTCGTAACCAATATTTATTATTCTTATAGCATAACAATAATTATTAAACCATATAATAAATCATATCATGTGGGCCACAATAATTCTTACAGATACGGCTTTCATTGAGGTCTCGTGATGCCCGGACTTTCATCTTGAAACTTAATAATCATGTGAAAAAATTACAAGTATTGTGCTCTGTAATTTGTTGCAATTTGCGAACTGATTAAACATCACTGTACCAATGAATAGTGATAATCTCTTAGTGATCAAAACCAGACGATGCATATTTTGGGTAGTCGAAACGATACATTAAATACGACCTGTTTTTCACAATGCTCCTGAGGGAAATGTCTATCTGCACAGGAGTATTGTTAGTTCGGAAGTTCCATCGGTCTTTTTCTTTCCTTCCTTCCTTCTTTTTCTTGTCGGGGGTGGGAGTCCAATTAGAAAGCCCCAACATCAGCAAACAGTAGATTCTGGATTGGCACCAAGATGAACACCCGCCGTCTTTGACTACAGAAGAGTAAAGTAGGCACGAGCGAGAAAGTGCATGCAATCTTACCAACTTTGAACAGCGAAATCCCCATTCAGCTGCTGTGGCCCACTTCAGTCGATCACGTGTTGTTATAGCAAAAAAGTTAAAAAGATTCTCCGCCCAGATCTAACGGGATCCAAAGAGCATTTGAAGCAATGTGCAAGTGCTCGAAACGGAGTATCAAGCCTTTTTATGTCTGTTTTGTGTGTACCTAACTGAGTGGACAGTTCTTAAGACCAGGCAAAGCACGCCTCGTGCACAGTTGCAGAAACTCACAGATTCTCCATGTTGTAATTATAGATTATTAATGGAAATTCGCACGTCTCTTCAGCTCTGGTGGTGCAACGATTCTATGACGCGTTAATGGACGAAACGGATGCATTTCTTCAACCCGTGTAGCAGTTTATGACGCGTTAATAGATGAATTAATGGACGCATTTTCTTCAGTCAACCCTCGCTCAGCAGTTTTATGATGCGTTAATGGACGAATTAATGGACACATTTCTTCAATCCAGTGTGTAGCAGTTTTATGACGCGTTAATAGATGAATTAATGGATGCATTAATAGATGCATTTCTTCAGCCCAGGGCGTTAATGGATGAATTAATGGATGCATTAATGGACACATTTCTTTAGCCCTCGCAACAGCAGTTTTATGACACCTTAATAGACGAATTAATAGATGGATGAACTAATAGAGGCATTTTCAGCCCAGCCCCACGCAATTTTATGAGGCGTTAATGGACGAATTAACCGATGCATTAATCGACGCATTTCTTCAGCCTGGGGCAGTTTAATGACGCCTTAATGGATGAATTAATGGATGCATTAATGAATGCATTTCTTCTGCCCAACCCTCGCAGCAGTTTTATGATGCACAAATGAGTTTTATGACGCGTTAGTAGACGAATTAATAGATGCGGACGCATTTCTTTAGCCATTGTAGTTTTGCAACGGTTTTATGACTCGTTAATTGACGCGTTAATGACACGTTCCTTCAGCTCTTGTGAAGCAGCTTGATCTTTTAATGGCCGAATTAATGGAGTGTTAATGACACATCTTCAAAATCTCTCGTGCAACAATTCTATAATGGATGCATTAATCATGCAATTTCTTCAGTCCAGCCCTCGGAGCAGTTTAATGACGCCTTAATGGATGAATTAACGGATACATTAATGGAAGCGTTTCTTGAGCCTACACTACGCACAAATGAATTTTATGACACATTAATGGACGAAACGCATTTCTTTAGCCATTGTAGTTTTGCAGCAGTTTTATGACTACGAATTCCTTTAGCTCTTGTGAAGCAGCTTTATATTTTAATGGCCGAATTAATGGAGTGTTAATGACGCATCTTCAAAATCTCTCATGCGACAATTCTAAGACGCATCTTCAGTTTACGAAAAACTATTATCTTCCGAGTCTTCTTCAAATCGTGGGAGATGGTCATTAGGAATTAGAATTCCTCTTTGGAAAAACACTCCTATAAGTATACTGGTTTCTAGAAGTGTTTGACACAATCATGTTCGTCTAGTGTTAATATAAATGGCTTCTAAATGTTATATCTCAGAACACATAATTTGTGAAATTGCTTAACATGATTGGCAAAAACTAATTGCCTTAAAGAGATTCGATTAACCATACCTTGACTCATGTTTAATTTCTTATTAATTTTATTACAAGTTTTTATTTGGGTTGATTTGGGTTGTGATTCAGTATCTTTATATGTAAAAGTTATATAAATATTGGCTTGATCATTATATTACTGTTATCGCTTTCTCAAATTTATTATTTTTTTGGTTACGACAAATAGTAGTGTTACATATTTTTCCTCCTACAACAATAAATTTCCAACTCTCCAAACATGGTGCAATACTTGGAAGCATCCTAACTTGCCCCTCACGACTCTCTCTCTCTCTCTCTCCCCCCATCAATGTTTAGTGCTTGCCCATGTATATAAATAGCTTATGCCAAGGCTTTCCTGCTACGAATTACGTTACATTCGCATTACATTGCTAAAACAACGTATTACCTTTCTGTCTTTAACAGATAATCTCGACATGGCTGCGAGTTCGAAAGTTGCATTTGCCTTCATCCTTATCATGGCAGTGCTCATTACCAGCCATGCATTGCCTTCTTCTGAAGCGAGAAAGCTTTTGGTCGACGCGCACAAGTCGATCGATCGGCCACGTGTTCCTGTGGTGAAAGCCTTCGCACGGCCTTTGAGTTTCGTCCAGAACCGTGAATGCACTTCCTTCGAATCCAAACAGGCTCTGGAGGAGTCGGTTCCAAGTCCTGGAATAGGCCACCATGAATACACTTCCTTGAAATCCAAGCGGGCTCTAGAGGAGTCGGCTCCAAGTCCTAGACAAAGCCACCGTGGGAGGGCTCTGGACAAGTCGAGTCCAAGTCCTAGAATAGGCCACTATGAATACACTTCCTTGAAATCCAAGCAAGCTTTGGAGCAATCGACTCCAAGTCCTAGACAAGGCCACCATGGAAGGGCTCTAGACAAGTCGATTCCAACTCCTGAAGTAGGCCACCATGAATACACTTCCTTGAAATCCAAGCGGGCTCTGGAGGAGTCGGCTCCAAGTCCTAGACAAAGCCACCGTGGGAGGGCTCTGGACGAGTCGGTTCCAAGTCCTGGAATAGGCCACCGTGAATACACTTCCTTGAAATCCAATCAGGCTTTGGAGAAATCGGCTCCAACTCCTGGACAAGGCCACCATGGAAGGGCTCTAGACAAGTTGATTCCAACTCCTGAAGTAGGCCACCGTGAATACACTTCCTTGAAATCCAAGCGGTCTCTAGAGGAGTCGGCTCCAAGTCCTAGACAAAGCCACCGTGGGAGGGCTCCGGACAAGTCGAGTCCAAGTCCTGGAATAGGCCATCGTGAATACACTTCCTTGAAATCCAATCAAGCTTTGGAGCAATCGGCTCCAAGTCCTAGACAAGGCCACCATGGAAGGGCTCTGGATGAGTCAATTCCAAGTCCTGGAGTAGGCCACCATGAATACACTTCCTTGAAATCCAAACGGGCTCTAGAGGAGTCGGCTCCAAGTCTTGTACAAAGCCACCGTGGGAGGGCTCTGGACAAGTCGAGTCCAAGTCCTGGAATAGGCCACCATGAATATACTTCCTTGAAATCCAAGCAGGCTTTGGAGCAATCGGCTCCAAGTCCTGGACAAGGCCACCATGGAAGGGCTCTGGATGAGTCGATTCCAAGTCCTGGAGTAGGTAACCATGAATACACTTCCTTGAAATCCAAGCAAGCTCTAGAGGAGTCGGCTCCAAGTCCTAGACAAAGCCACCGTGGGAGGGCTCTGGACGAGTCGGTTCCAAGTCCTGGAATAGGCCACCGTGAATACACTTTCTTGAAATCCAAGCAAGCTCTAGAGCAATCAGCTCCAAGTCCTGGACAAGGCCACCATGGAAGGGCTCTGGAGGTGTTGGTTCCAAGTCCTGGAGTAGGCCACCGTGGATACACTTCCTTGAAATCAAAGCAAGCTCTGGAGGAGTCGGCTCCAAGTGTTGGACAAGGCCACCATGGAAGGGCTCTATACGAGTCGGTTCCAAGTCCTGGAATAGGCCACCGTGAATACATTTCCTTGAAATCCAAGCAGGCTCTGGAGGAGTTGGCTCCAAGTCCTAGAGAAGGCCACAAACCGCAAACAATGCAAACAAGTAAATACATAGTCCATTGAAAAATTAGCTGTTTCACAGCCTATGTATTGAATAAAATTGCATCGTGCAATTGGTCATTTCCTATAGCAATTGGATGAGTAAACAGATTCGAAAGATTAGCTTTGTTTCTGGCAATTATTTTGGTGATTCTAAGAGACCACATGCTAGGTTAGGAACACCATCTATGAAAAAATTTCCATATAATGAAGAACGTTTCTATTTGCTTTTCATGCGCTTATGTATGATATAGTGGTGACTGTATTGAGATAATCTCAAGTGGCATCAAAGTTATTTCTGTTCCATTGAGAATGGACATTTTTTGAACACCAACATATGTCACTAATCTCACATGTAGAGATGTCCATTTTCTTAACACATGTAAAATAATTTTAATAATTTTATCCATAACATTGACTGAGTAAATAGATCAATCGTTGTACATAAGATTTTGTGAAATCAAGGTCTTTTTTTCTTTTACAATGCCACATTGAGAAAGTATATCGTATAGCAAACATATCACATTGACAAGGATACATGGAAAAATAGGCTATATAAAATGTATGAAATCTTGTCTCTTCATGCGATGTGCCAGTTGTACCATGCCAATGATTACTTTTCGAGAAAAGCACCAAAAAAATTATAAACTTGCTATATTTATACCAATTTAATATCAAACATTTCAATTATACCAATTTAATCATATACATTTTCACATTGATATTAATTAAGTTTATCTAGCCAATTTTAAACGAAAATTACTAACATAAACACTAATTGATTAGCTGCACTGACGTGAACATTATAATTTTTTAATAATTTTTTCTTGCTCCAACAAGCTTTTGCAAGTAGTGATTTTGAACCGATATGCTCTATCTATTTCATAATAAATGAAAATTTTGAAAAATGTTTTGTTTGTATCGTTTAAAATAATTAATCAATAAAAAATATTTTCTTTATCAATAAACATTTTCATGAACAATGAATATATTCTCCGTTTTACTTTTCATAAGCGATATAAGCAATCACTCTTAAGAATATATTCTTTCAAATTATTTATTTTTCACCAAACTAACGGAAGCTCTTGAGAATATATTCTTTCAAATCATTTATTTTTCACTAAACAAATGGAAGAATGCATCATCGCTTATAAAGGAAAGGGTCGCATCGTTCAAATCCTATTCAAGTTCCGTTCTCTTTAACGAGCGACAAAATCATGACCCCAGGAGGCGCCGAGCATCCCTGGCTGGCGATGTAGAGAGCAAGGACGATGGGTTCGGCATCGGAGCCCGCCAAAGGAATCCAGCCTTCATCGTGACGAATCGTGTCCCGGTCCACAACCGATCCGACTTTTCCTGCAAGAGGAAAACCCCCCCTTTTGACTTACGGATGGCCGAGCCGAGAGGAAGGACCAACCTTAATTAATAAAATCAGCACCACATGCGATCGCGATGGCTCCGCCCTACACCCCCCACATCTACCTAACCTTCCAATCCGGTGGACCCGGAAAGAGAAAGAGGAATCGACGTGGCCTGAGGCCCGAGGCCATGCCCCAAGAACCTGACAATAACGCTAAAAACGTCGCCTGATAAAGATGCCATCTCCACACAATCCGATGATGTCCCCACTCCCCAGGTACCCCTTTCCTCTCTCTCGTGTTTTCATACATGTGGCCGTCCATGCACGATTGTTCAATCTAACTACCCCATAAATCCCAAATTTAGTATCGACCCACCGACAAAGCCCGCGTGACGAAAACCGCGTTGTCCCGAAACGTAACATGAGGAAGAAATCATTGCCAATGGCATGGTAAGAGACCATAGTGGGCAAAAGCTTGGAGACAGCCTGCTGCCGGGAAACCCTACACGGAGAAGAGGCACCAGCACATAATGCAAAAAGCGCACAGAATAGTCTTCGAATGAACAATAAGAAAACAGCCCAACCGCTATACATACTTTTTATACAGGCACATCATGGACAAACAAGGGAAATTCAAGGTGGTACCCCTACAACAACATCCAGGACCATCCCTCCTATGGAGCTCAATTAATATTAACAAAATTTTGGGGGGTGGGACATGTCACATGAACGGTCCATTCAAAATCTAAATCCTTTTAATATATAAATGATTCAAAAGGAAAAAGATTCTCTTGCTCCACCATCCGAGACGACAGGTCCAAGCGCGCTTTCCCTTTCTCCCAGAAAAGGGCCAAAAAGCAAAGTGACAAAATGCCCCGAGTGACCAGAGTTTTGAGAGTCCCCACGACAAATGTACAGCCAGTCAGCCCCGTCTGATTTTTCTCTCGTACTCCTAAAAAGTACTAAAGAAAAATCAAGACGCTCTATGGCTTCCAGCTCAATCTCTGATGTCTTTTTGTTTTTTTGGGGGGGACGGGTGGCGACAAATCTGACAACTACGGAGGAGCATCATGATGCATAAGGCTAATATGTTCCCACAGCTGGATCCATAATCAAGATTTCACCTTGACCTGGAGTTGTTCAATAGATAGACCTGGCACTGTATGACCGTTTTACCGATCTTGAACCCTGGGACTACCGTGAACGCTACCCTCGGATCGTACTCCGTGGTGTTGAACGCTTCCTCTTCCGCGATCGTTTCCATGTACACTTCCGAGAACCTAGACCCCTTGCTCACCTGAAAGACGGTGCCCTCTGGCTGGAACGAGAAGGCCAGGCAGTGAAGGAGCCACACCCGCTTCGCCATCTCCGCAAACTGCCCGAAGAACGTGGTCTCCGGGAATTCACCCGCACTCACGAGGTTCCGGTGGCTCGTGTTGCCAAAGAAAGCCATTTCCATTCTGGGGTGGATGAGTCGCGAGTACTTGACCCGACAGAATTTCGCAAACGTCGATCTCGGTTTCTGGGCCAAGTGATCCTTCACCTTCGAGGACTTTAACTCCATAAACCACTCAAAAAAGACCTGCCGCCATCTTCTCCTCTCAGACAAAGACTCATTGGGAAGGGAAAAGTTGGGCAATTGGAATCCATCAAACATTTCCCGGCAAACAAAGGACTCGAAGGCGAAACACTTGTGATCCGGTCTCCCGTAAACAACTCCTGGTTCTATTGCACTGGCCGCTGCATCGACATCCCAGTCGGCAGATTTCATCTCGTCGATCAACAACCTTACGAAGCTCCGAATGGACTTTACAGCATGGCGAAGTACAGTAACGAAATGGTTAGGACTGAGGCCAGAGAGGTGAAGATTATCCAGAACAGACAAGGGGCCACTCTGATTTAACCTCTTCTCTGTCAATCTGTTTTGGTTGTTTAACAACTCCAGCTTCTGTTTAAGAGATGCAATTTCAGAGTCCTTGACTTTTTGCTGAAATTCCATCTTCTTGCGCATTATTACGTATGTTTTCACAAGAGACTTCTGCTCCTCGATTTCAGCCAGAACCATTGTGGTCTCCGGCGAAATATCAAACTGTCTCTTCACAAAACATCGCTTCAACTCAGACAACTTTTCAACTCGGAAACAATCATTTTGTCAGCGGACTGAATCTCCTCAGCATCATAAGGAGACTGTGCAAATTGTAACTGGGCATATGCAGCTTTAACAGATGAAATGCTGGCAAATATTTTAGCAAGAAGAGCCTCTAAAGCCTCTCTATCATGAATTTCATCTTCCTCGTCATCAAACGTAGAACCACTGTCGAGATCATCCTTCAACTGATTATCCTTGACCACCTTCTGAGGCTTAGGCTTCTTAATTTCATCATCTGGGGCAATCCCTGTAGCGACGCGAATATGAAGAACTTTTGCAAACGTACGCGCCAACCTACTTTTTGATGGAGTTACTGAAGACCTCTTAACGGAATCCATCTAAGAGGGAAAACCACAGAAGAAGAGGATGATGATTATGATTGTGTATAAGTGAACAAAACACATTAGTTTCTCTAAAGCATACAAGAGCCAAAAAGCGAAAGAGAGGTGATGATAAAATTGCTGAAGAAAGAGAAAAGTAGATGCCTTTACACTTAGATTGAGGCCATTAATGGAGGACAATATTTGTTTCACAATATGATATCCTGCCTTTAATAGTGTCAAATCTCCCTCTTGAAAGAGAAAAAAAGTAGATTTGGACAGGGAAAAGAAAAGGAAGTATGGATACGTAGTAGTTGAAGGAAAAGCTTGAGCGCAGTAGATCCAAGACAGGCTCAAAGCTTGTTGCACTATAGATCAAATATTTCAACTTGGGATCATGAACAGCACAACTCATATTTATTACATACCAATTATCAACAAAGAAAATCTTCTTAAGGCTAAGTATAGTTGTCTCAGAAAACCCCAGTCGCTTAAGAGCACCTTGACCGGAGAAATATTGACAAAATTGATTTCTAAAACTCTGGTAGTAAAACTTGCATGTCTCACAAATGCACTGGCTTCCAACAATGTAAACCTCTCTCCTAAATTAACCCAATCGCAAGTCAAAATAAACAAAGAAGCCCATTTTCTTTCCATTGACACTATCACATGGGCAGAATGCTATTACACCACAGCTAGTGCCAATTTGCATTAAAATAACCAGGACCCACCGCAGTGAAATCTCAAATCTCATTCATCTTAACGGAATATTCAACGTTGTTCCACAGGTCATGAAACCACAACAGTGGTTTCTAAAGGAATTTCATTTTTCTTTTTTCTTTTTTTTTTTTAACAAATTTCTAAAGGAATTTTTAAAGGAGGCAATTTTGTGTAGTAGAGGACTCACTGCTGTCTCATTTGAGAATCTATCAGTACTCATCACATGTATAAAAAGGCAACTTATTCAGAACCACGATCGCCAAGGCCCACACAATTAGTCAGGTCATGCTAGATGACCGGACCACGAAGCAAAAAATCAGGGACCAACTTTTCAACCAAATTTTCAGCTACAGCTCTCATTCCACAGCAAGAGGAACAAATTAAAAAAAAAGGACCATCATTAACTCTCCCAAAACTTTCAAAATGACTATTCATCACCAAATGAAGTCAAAACTACAATAATGCAAGTTATTTATCCGTCCCCATCTACTGGAAAGTTGTTTCTTATGGCCAGTATTAGCCAAATACTGTCTACTGCGCACCAATAATAGCGAGGAGTTTCATTTGATAATCTGTAAATAGACTGGACTACACAGAGACAGTATTCCAAAATGACCAATGGAAAGTGATTTTTCGTCTTCTAAAACTAAGTGCTTCCATCAACGGACTGCGGTAATGAAGACCCTATTCATGTACCCAAAAACAGCCCCTTTCTCGATAATGTCCATTGGCAGAGCCAAATTCTTACAAGTTTCATTATGGAAAACTTCCAACCAGACCACTTAAACAAAGAATCTAAAAAGCTCCGCAAAATAACAAATAAAAACCATGTTACAGAATTTCAGACCGCGACGGCAAGTGGACCACAACGCTAGAGCAGACGCAATAGTCCCAACTAACGCAAAAACTCATAGATTCATTGCTGAGTTCGGTAGGTACATAAAAAATTAGTTCCGAATAAGAATGTCCAAGCCTCCAATGAAGACATTTTACCATACCATACCTCGAGTAGCTGCAGAAATTCGAAGCTCTCTCTGTATCTCAAGCTGACTTCATTGAAACGTCAATCTCAATAACTAAAATGATGTAACATCGTAACATCCACCAATAGAAGCCTCGAGCCCTGCAACCAAACCCCAAAACATCAAAACCACAAACGAAAAAGAATTCTAACCCAGCGAAAAAAAATTATGAAGAACCACGAAACAGAATAAAAGCAAGTGCTAATAGGCAGTACCCCAAAAGACCAAAGTTAAAAATAGAAAAGACATCAGAGAGCATGAGGAAGAAATGGAAAAGAGCAAAACAGTTAGCGTAGCTCAAAAAATTGAAAATAAATAGGAGAAAATGGAGAAAAAGGAAGAAAATGGGAACGCCCACCGCCCCCCCAAAAAAAAAAAAAAAAAAAAAAAGTGGAAACGAAACCAAAGGCACGGTCAAAGGCTCCTTCATTCACCACAAGAACCAAGAACCGCAGGCAAAAGCAACCCAGGATAAGAAGAACCAAAAAGCAACGAACTTTACCTCGCGAGAGTTCAAAAATCGCTAAAACCCCCTAAAAACCCGTACTGGGCAATCTCTTATGAGGACGGGAAATGTCAAAAGAAGAAGAAGAAGAAGAACTGCAACAAGATGGGGAACACCCCCACACGTTTTCATAATAGCGGCCGTGAATAGAAAAACATGCTCATGTCAGACCGTGAAACCTCCCATTTTCTGACGATGACCATTAAATTAAAAAAAAAAAAAGACCCAATAATTGAAAATTTCAACCCAAATATTTCCCCAAAAAAATGAGAGGAAGAGACTTTTGGGAGGGGGAGGGGCAATAGCTATTCTCCAGGCGTGAACATACCTTTCAAACGTATATCTGAAGGAAGGAAGGAAGGAAGGGGATAAGTAAAGATCTCTCTTTGACCGACGTGATCTCTCTTTTCGGCAGGAGTTTCCAAGACTTTATTAGCTGATCTTTGTTGATATACTACAACCAACTCAACCGTTCTTCGCCCCCAATGAAAGCCTGGCTCTTCGAAAGCGGAGACGATATTAAATGAGCTTTGCTATTTTCTGGAAGCGAGAAAAGCCAGAGCTTTAAAATATGAAAGGGGGACGGAGGGAGCTCAATTCAAAGCCCGAGGAAGCAGGAAAACAAGCTCGAAGACGAGAGAGAAAAGGAGAGAGGGCGAGAGACAGAAGGGGGAGGGTAAAAAGACCGTAAAGGACAGACTCTGAGGAGGTCGTCCGACATCACAGTCATTGGGAATTAAAAGCTCGAGGTGGGGTCGCTGTCTGAGAGAGGCGATATCCCGATACTACCCCCGAGGGCCGAGCGCTTTATTTAGCCGTTGTGAGTTGGGGTTTCGGTGAATACGAATAGACGGTGGGGGTGATGCTGGAATCGGGGGAAAGATCTGATGCGTCTATTTGGCAGATCTTCAAGCGTGTTTCGCAGGTACGGACTGGGGAAAGGGCGGGGAAATGAACGGTCCACAATGGGCGTGACGCGTGAGGGTGGGTATCGGGTGTAGTCGCTGTGACCCTTGATTATGATGATCGGACGGTTGGTATGGGCCCAGCTGTCGTGCGGTGAGATAGCGCGCCTGAACAGGATCTTCAGTCCATCGTAGACGGAAATTTCTATGATAATCAGGCGTATCGTATAATGGCTTTTCTTCAAGGTCCCGCATGAATGGTGCGAAAAATGTATTTCGAAAATTAGTCATTTGTATTCCTCAAATAACACACTCGAGCGGATCGTATAACTTTTTTTCAACGCCTCAAGAAAAATTATGATTTATATCCCTAAAATGATTAATTGGTAAATAATATTTTTATTATCAACAATATTTTATTTTTATATATTTTCATATATAATAAAAATATTTTTCGTTCATTCGTTTATATAAGCAATGAAACGGATTATTTTTAGAAAAATATTTTAGATCATTTGCTATCTACGAACCAAATGCATTATATAATTTAAAAATTTTCAGCGTGTTAGATTTAGATGATGCATGAATCTTACTCTAACTTTTTTCCCAATTGACAATTGATCATTTGACTAGTTGTATTTTTTTTTTAGATTTGAGTTAAGTATTGACGTCAAAATTTCAAGAAAAAACACCACCCACCTAGGTGGCGCTGCTGGCGGCGAGCTTCTCCCCCTAACACAAAGGGAGGAGTTCGATTCCTGGGCGTCGCATGATGACTTACCCGGTGGTACGTGTGTGGTAGCTAGCACTCCAGAGTTTACCCCCCATGTCGGTACAGTGCGTAAGTTCCTTGAGTCACAAAAAAAAAAAAATTCAAGAAAAAAATAATTTCATAGAATTCCCCAAACCGACGTTGCAACTCATCATTTTGGAGTCGTGTAATTATTTCGGATAAATTAGTTTTTAAACCGATAAGAAAGGAGGTGTCCATTTTGATCGGAAGTTCTTAGGAAACTGCTTTGAGGTTGCTTTCCACTGGAGGGATGTAATAAATAGATGCAACAAATAGCAACACTTATAATATCGAATTTGAAATGACAAATGGCCTTCGCTCGATAACAGAAGAAACGGTTGATGGGTAGTTGCAATAAATTATCATCGTTGATATTCCATGACATTATACATAGATTTGTTGAACCTGGTGGAAGTAAACCTATCTAATTCAACAAATATGGGAAAATTACCTATCGAGTCATAAATATATTATACGAATGTTAATTACGTAATAAACTTTTAAACTTTGCAAATTTAGCTCTAAAACTTTTGTGAGAAATTTCAATATAATCATTCAAACAGATTTTCCTCATAAGTTGTTGGTACAATGATCTAGACATCCCCGGGCATCATATACATGAGTGATTTCTAGTAAAAATCAACCGAAATGATTATATTGGAATTTTGTACGAAGATGTAAGATTTAACTGGTAAAATTGAAAAATTTCATGACTGAATTAACATCCATGCAATGAAAAATTGATTGAACAATTTCCCCCAATAATCCTAGACTCAAACTATGTAGTAAATTCACATGATAAATTTATCTCGATCTTAAGTATAGGCAATACTCTTGCCTTCAAATCATTCTCGTTCTTTTGTGGTCGAGTCATTTAGGATGGTCATAACAAAATTCTTAAAACTTGTCACGGTAATGCACGTGGATCATAAAATTGATCACGATTGTCATTTTAATCATTTCATTGATTCGATTAGGATTTAGCGAACTTAAAAAGCCATGTGTTTGATAATAAAAGACACCTCTTGACATTTCTCGTCCATTTACAGTCTTCACATTGACTAAGTTAAGGAAGGATTCAAATACATCGAGACCGCAAGTTATAAAAATGCTTTAGAATTTAAATGCATTGTTGCGACATCTTTCGTGACTTACTGTGTAACAGTCCTGATTTTTTTTTTTCATTTTTTTTTTGGGTAAATCGCATTCAATGCGTACATTGGACCATTCGCGTCTTTCGCCTTGGTCGAAAAATAAGGACCGAATTAACGTATTCCCGATCGTCAAAGCTAGCCGCGATTTGCTTTCGAGGTCAAAGACGGCAGACTAAGTCTACTCAAAGGAATATTAAAAAGAAGGGGCACGCCGAAAGCTCCAAATTATAAGCACAGAACGCAATCGAATCTGAAAGCCAGCATCGTTTTGAGGAGGGCTTACGTTGATTTCCCCTTAATCTTGCTAAGAAGCAATAAACAAAATCTCCATCGACAAAAGGAGAAAAGTCCATAGGGCCCAAAACTCCTGACCACTGTTTGGTCGGTGCAATACCCCTTTTTGTTGTTTATTGCGGGTCGAGGAGTGGGGATCTATCTCGCTCGTCGTCGGGACAACGTGCATTTCGCATGAATGGAACGCCATCCCCCTTTGTTGCCCGATCTTGACCGCAGCTGCTGAGGCGATGATTTGCCCGATCTAGACCTTGGGCCCCGTTTCGTGTGATCCGCCCATTTAATATTGCCATAAATCTAATTCGGAGTCTAGCTTTATAGTCGCGTTTCTCTTTTTTAAATGAACAAAATATGTTCCTTTTGTTGCTTTTCATTTTCAAATAATGACATAAATGATTTATGAACTTTAACTCAACATATAATGTAATGTATGGGCTTTTTGTACATATTCAGTTTAGTTTGTAGACTGTATGAAAACATTCAATACTATCCATAAACTTAAATTAATAGAATAATAGCATTGAATATATTCATACAGCTTAATAATTAAATTGAACATGTATCAAAAATCTTGGAACCATAATGAATAATTTTAAAGTCAAGACATTGCACGATGGAATAAAGTTCAAGCACCACATTTTATATTAGTCAAAATTTATGAATCATTTATGTAACTTTATAAAGGAGAATTTTGGATTATTTGCAAACATATCGAAAGTTTCAAAATTCTAAACTTAAAAAGTGAATTTTCAATTTCGCTATTATTAAGCTAGAGTAATAGCTTTTTCCGAGGAGATGCAGAAAGCAACACACAATAGCCCTTGGAGTCAACTTCTGGGCTAAAGTAATTTTGGGTTGGGTTTTGAAACCCAAAGTAATTTAAAGAAAAAAAATAGGGGGTGTTTGCGATTTTTAGTGACATCAAAAATAAATATTTTTAAAAAATTATAAATAATGTTTAAATAATTTTGCATGCACTTTGAAATGTTTTTAGGTGTTTATAAAATCCAAATCTTAAATGCCACAGTATGAACGGAAGTCGCATCAAATACAGCCAAACTTTTGAAAAAAAAGAGCACACGAAACTCACCTTTCGATGACTTTTGAGGTTTTGACTGACTTTAAATAAAGTTCAACAAAATTTTCGTGGCGGAAAAAATGGGTTGAGTTTTCATGCGGAGGTCACCTATTTTGAATTGTCATGTATAGACTTTGAACCTTGTTAGACGGAACTTGTTGTATGAAAATATCAAGATTTCTTTTTTTGAACAGTATGAAAATATCAAGATCAATCTAGAAGAAATACTCAGAAAATCTAGAAGGAAGGCTAGAAATGCTATTATGGTCATAACTATAAAATATTCATAAATAAGCGACGCAAGATATTTAGACATAAATTAAGGAAACCAGAATAAGCTAGAGGGATTGTTGAGTTTGTTTAAGACTCAATAATGAATTGTTGATCAATAAAGTTTGATTGACAATCAAGTCACGATAAAGAAAACTTTGCTAGAGTTATTTTTTATGTCCTCTAACACAATGCTACAATTATGTTCAATCTAAAGGGACAAGTGTGACTCGATGGGATTGATTAGGAGTTGAGTCGTTTGAAAGTTTGGAAGCACAGCATGCCAAAAAAGGAGAACAACAGGAAAATAGAGAATGATTTGAGTTAAAGTCCCACATGGAAAAAAAATATCAGTTTAAAAACATTTTTCCGAAAACGATCTTTTGTATCCTTTACAAAAATGAATCGAACTCAAAATATTTTCATCGTTTATAAAGATTTTAGACATAAATCATAATCGAAAATGAATTTTTTATTAATTAATTATTTCGACCGATAATAACGATCATTGTAGGAAAACATTTACCATATCATTTATTTTTTCGCAAGACAAAACGGAGCCCACCGATATTATTTGTGTGTATTCGGAGCAATCCTTAGGTCCATTATGTCGGAGAGTAATATGTTAGTAATCTAGGACGAAATCGAACCTCCCCCGACCCAACTCGCCCAATTCTAGATAACTTCGGAAAGGGGGAAAGTAAGAGAAAAAGACATGGAGAAGTTCGATTATAATAATCGAAACCCAGTAACTATCATCTCCAACCGCATTTTTGGACGTCTAGGATAAAGAAAAGATCGCCAGTTTTTGTCCCTCGTCCACGACTTGTCGAGCACGATCATTCCACGGGGCGGCAGGAGGAGGGAACGCAGCGAAGACGATCGAGACAAAGGAAAGCGTCGCTCGACATTACTTAAGACAAGCCTCAACCTCCGGTATCTGTCGAAATCGAGGAGGGTGGTTGGCTCGTACTTGATGGGAATGATTCTTTGTTGGTACTTATTTTCAATCGGCTATTCTTGTTGGTACTTGGTTGGCGGAGGTTTTGGGAAGTTTCCGCCGCGGTGCCCGCCTCCAGCGACGGTGAGAATATGGGGAAGACAAGTGCTCAATCTCATCATTAACAGCGATGTGGCAGGACACGCTGTGCATGATCACGCGCTTCTGTCCGTCCGACCCGAAGTTGATCATTAGGTGAACGACACCTTGGCGCTCGTCTGAGGAACGCCGGTGTGCTCTCTTTGCAATGACGAAATTTTTCATGGAATTATGGATAGATTGTGTTTTCAAGATTAGCTAGTTTCTGGCCAAACCATGTTTCCTATCCCCCGTGCGGTCGACCGCGGTCTTCCCAACCTCAGCTAAAAGTTGATCACGGGGTACTTGTTTTCTTTTTCTTCTTCACACGGGTGCTGCAGTTTTTAGAAGGTATTTGATAAATCGCTCTAAAGTTATAAGGTTAATATCATAAAAAAACTCTAAATTAATACATCCGTGATAAATTTTATTCCTTGATAAATTTATCCAAAATACCAAAAACTCAAACTTGTATATTCATAACAAATTTACATTCCATTAGTTTTTGTTAAATAAGATTGATATCACTAAAAAATCACAAATTAATATATCTGTGACAAACGAAAAATAAAATCCCAAACGAATATACCCATCAACTGCAGCAAAATTTAACGCATATGTGTATCAATATAAGATAAATGTCATAGACATATCAATTTTAAGGTTTTTCGTAATATTAATTAAAAGTCGTAATAATTGCCGTGATTTTTGATAGTGCTGCACTTTTAGGAGATGTGGTATCATAAGGTTAGCTAATTTACGAACTGTCATTATAACACCGAAAGGATGGTCACGCAGCCCCTCGATTTGACTTGAGGGCGCTTGAAATTTTCCTAATTAGCCGGTCGAGCCAATACATTCCAAAAAAGACCAAAAAAAAAAAAAAAACGACATATAAAATTGTGGCCTCGGTCTTCGCAGAAGAAAAAGATATGGCGGGGGTCCCTTTCGGTCTCCATCACTTCGACCTCGTCGTCGTCGTCATTGTGGGAAAAATCTAAAAGGCAAAGAAGAACTTGACAGGGGGAGGAGCCAATCAAGGAATCCAGCCGATCCGTCCTGCGCTGCTGAGGAAAATTCCTAGCTTTAGTTTTAGTAAACAACACGGGAAGAAAGTCGAATTTGAGGTTCTCTTTTTACTAATTTTTTTTCCTCGCTCTTTTCTTCTGTCGTGGGGGAGCGTCTCTGTTCCGCCATGTGTTTTTTCCTGGCGTATGCAACATGTAAATGGAATCCCTGTGACGGCACGCCAGGCGTCAACCTTTGCGGCCATCTCGTAATATATATGCCAAATTTGATGATCGTTTTCCACGTAGCATTGATAAGTAGGATTCGACCTGTTTTCACGATAACATACTCTCCCATTCCAAATTCAGATCCTTATCTTTTTCTCAATATCATTTTCAAATCTATATCGAATCAGAAACTTACGCACAACGCGTGCGAATCTATAATGATAATAGACACTTATGTATATGTTTAATGAGAATTGTTCAAAAATTTATAAATTTATCGTATGGCGTTCAATTTAATTATAAACTTTACAATTATATTGATTGACTCTTAAATCTCTTGACAAATTGTTAATTTAATATTCCAATCAATTCTGATTGAAAATCATTAATGTAGACATCAAATCGACCCACGTGGCATGGGTGGTATTGAGATAGATGATTTTATAACTAGCCCACGTCGGTCATGGCCTATAGCTAACAATGATTTTATAACCTACGTGGCATGGGTGGTATGAAGATGATTTTTTATATTTAACTATAATTCAGTATTTTACCCAAAAAATAAAATCTCGAGATGTGTAAATTTAAGGACTTTGAAGTGGGCGTTTTCCATCATGAACAAATATTGGATTCCAATGATACCGCGCATATAATTCTACTCTGTGTTTCTGACATGTATTTGAGTGGTTCATGGGACTTCATACCACGTGTTATGCTTTGGCAGTCGATTGTCTCACATGAATCCAAGGCTAGCAGGAGAGAGAGAGAGAGAGAGAGAGCACTTTCCTCAACTAAATAATTTGTTTTTTTCTCTCACGATAAGAAAGCTTATGGTAAAAGATGCATCGAATTCATTAAAAAAATATATTCTCACAAAAATATTCTAATCCATTAACTTGAGCTAATCCAACTCTGTTTTTTTATTTTATTATTATTACTTCAAAATTCCAAAGGAGGAAAATATATATATAAAGAATGGCCGCCTTCTAGAATTGATTGCTCAACCTTGTGTTTACACAAGCCCAGTGCACCGGGATCGTTTGTCTCTCTCAATGTAACTTCCAAACATACACCAGTGACTTAGGAAAAGACTTACCAAACGAAGAATACCATAGCAGAAAAAACACAGTAATTGCATTGGCAAACACGGAAGAAGCTTCATCTCCCAAATACTTTGTCAAAGCAATTTTCAAATGTTTGAATAATTTATTCTAACTTTTGAACATCTCGGTGTTCAAACCCTTTCTTTGTGGTTGGTGGAATAAATTCTTAAGATCGGAATAATATTTCCGAACAAAAGAAAAAAAAAGAATAGAAATCATGCTACTTGCTAGATAAGAAATTAAAGTAGAAAATAAGGGCAGAAGAATTGAGATATTAAGAATATGTCGGCACTAAAAATAAAGGTAATGTGATGATGACAATGCGAGCCCCCTCCCAATTTTTTTTTTCAAGAAAAAAAATATTTGAAAAAAAAAAAACTCTGTTCTTTCTAAAAGCATATTATTATGGTTATTCTGATCAAAAGACTTTCATGATTTTCTCCTGCTTTTTTCCCTTTTTTTTAAACCCACTTCATAAGTCCCAAAAAAGCTTTGTGGGACCGCTCTCCGATCGGTGGCGAATGTCGATGATGATGATGATGATTATGAAAGCGGTGCCCCTAGCCTACAATCTCTTCATACCCGTACCCAACAAAGAACCATGAATCTAGACTTTGTGCAATAAGATATTTCGCGTAAAAAAAAAAAGGAATAAAAAAGAGGAAAAAAAATCCTACGATCGTAGATTAGAGGGTAGCATGATTTATCAAAGGAGGAGGCTTTTGCATTAAGCTAAAGATAGATCTAAGCTTATGTACGGAATCATATGAAGCATTATGATGTTGTTCATCAAGCGAGGATAACCCTAGCTTTCTAATGGCTAAAGAAGTACATGAATTGTACCGTGTTAAGCAAGATTATGTTTTTTCTTTCTTTTTGTGTTCACGATGTGCCCTTATACGTTTATGTCCTCTAAAAACGAGGAGCGCTCTCTCTGTTCAGTTCCATTTACTTTACGTGAGATGCCGGGTCATAAGGGGTTTGCTCCAATAATCATTAGATGCAACTTTTGATCGCGAAGCTGTTTCATATGGGGACGTTCCGCTCATGTCCGCAGACCGATAGGGGGTGAGGGGGCTGGTTTCCTCTTTGTAATAGACAGAAAAATGATTGCGGTTTTCATATGGGGTCAAATCAAATTCACGTTGCTCGAATGAAGTTCGACTTTCGCTATTCCGAAACATGCTTTCCGCACTAAATCGATCCTTTCCGTCACATGCCGAAAGAGAAATGGAGGCCCCCCCGCCCGCTAACTTTCAAAAGCACTTTGGGGCACAGTGAGGGAGAAGGACGACGAAGCCGCGAGGACTAGGAGATTCTTGCGGGCCTCGCTCTGCGTTACCAGCACGTTCGCCCTTGCAGTCGCGCACGCTACTAAACCCCAGCTGAGATTTTCAAGCGGGTAATGGAGGGAAAAGGGGGAAAAGATGCACTCCATCACGTTCACAGTAAATAAGATTTTTGATGTGATGAGGCGAGCTTTAGTGGGGGTGGGGGTGGTGGTGGTGGGGGGACAGATTTTTGCAGGTGCGTTGGGTGTTTTTCACTCAGCCTTTTTGGGGTCTTTGCTCTGTGTCTGCAGTTGCGCCACTAAAGTCCCATCGAAACGCAACAAGTTTCGGCATCCTAAGCATTTTTGGAGACACGCCCTTCGAAGCCAGGCGAGGCTCTCTGTTCAAAACCTTGTCTGATGTTTGATCGAAGAAGTATACTATACCACGTCCAATGTCTCCGCTTTCTCAGTGGGGGTAAGTGGGAAGGATCGCGCTTCAAGGCCTTGAAAGATGAGAAAGCGCCATCTACACATTCACCCAGAATCCAATTGTTTTAGCCCCGATATCCTCTCGGAGCACAAAGGATGCTCCTGAAACCCAACACTCTCTTACCCACAAGAAATGGACCGTATCATTTTGAAACCTGAAACCCAACCCAACCAGCCCGACAGCAACGCGCCTTCACGACAATATGGACAAACCCACAAAATTTCCAGCCTACCAGAAGGCCTCTTCGACTCATAACTCATTTATAAGGCCTTCAAATGGATGGGTCGGGTTGAAAATGATTCAATTTAGGGCGTTTGGTTCGGTTTTGGAGAAATATATTTGCAAAAATGCAAATATCTCTAGGTGAAGGGAATTTTCCGAAATGCAAATAATATTTGGTGAATTGTAATTCTAAAGTGTATTGAGAAATAATTTTGGCCAAAATACCATTTGGTAAAATTTGTATTTATAAAGGACTTTTATTAAATTAAAAAAAAAAAAAAAAAACATTTATATATATTTTTAAATATATATATATTTTAAAGTCGCCAAATGGCCGATCGCCCCCGGATGCTTGTCGAATGGCCTGAGGTTGCGCGACCCGGAGTGTCGATTGCTTGAGGTTCGCGTGACCTTAAGCGATGGTTGCAACCGAGGTCACCCGACCCTGGGGTCACCTTGGGTGACCTCGCGTGACCCATGCGGTTGTTGCTTAGGGTCGGCGACCCCGGCGGCGATCGTCGCTTGGGGTCGCCTTGGGACCTCGCGGTCGCGCTGGGTGGCGTGATTGCCATCGGGGTCACTTGAGGTCGCACGACCTCAAGCGGTCTCTTGGGTCGCGCGATTTAGGCCATCAGTTGCCTGAGATTCAGCAACGGTTGCTGGGGTCGGGCGACGCTTGGGTGGCGATCATTGGCATACGCGACCCTTTGGTCGGTGGTCGTCGGCCTCCAATCATCTTCCGTGCGATGGTTTTGGAGAAGATGAATAGTATCGGGGACTTGCATTTCGAAAATGTAACTTCCCAAAGTACCTTTAAAGTTACATTGAACTAAAGGCCCTTAAAGCCATTTGGAGATGCAATTGCATCTTGCCTCTTACCAAAATCGCTCAAAAAATCGAACCAAACGTGTTTGCATTTGGCCAAGGGACTTCAGAGTCCCAAAGCCCCTTCCAAATGCCGAACCAAATGGGGCCTCATATTGACTCATTTAACCAATTTTGATCCATTTTCATGCAATATAATTTTGATGACCAATACCCGATCCGACCCATACCTAACTTGACTTATATTACTAAAACACATTAATATTTAACTCAATTTATGTTAATCTCTTCATGCATTTAATTACTTGAATCAAAAATGTTACTTTTTAAAAGTAAATGAGACAATAAAAAATTAGTAAATAAAATAAAAAATGTGAAATTTTTTTAACTAAACCTTAGAAAGCTTATTTATTATAATTTTTTAAAAAAAAAATGTATTGCTAAAATACTTTCATCAATACAAGAATTTTTTATTTTTAATTTAAAAAAAAAAATTATTTTAAAAAAATCTAACCAGCCATTTGTTCATAATTTTTAATCATTTCGAGGCTTCAACGAGATCGAGCTTGAGTCTCGCTAGATCGTTGAGGCTTGAGGCTCGCTAGACGTCAACAAGGCCTTAGCCTTGCTAGATTGATGAGTAAGCTCAAGCTCGCCAGATCATCAAGGCTTGAGCCAAGGTCGTTAGTGACCTCGAGCTCACCTAAGGCCGACGAGCTCGAGCTCAAGTCGTGTTAACCATTGACTAAAGAAGGAGGAAGAAGAAAGAAAAAATGAAAGAAAAATAAAATATAAAAAAATAATTATAATTATAATTTTTACAAAATATATTTTTATAAAGTTAAAGAGGGAAAGAGAGGGTGAGATTTGGGTTGGAAATAAGTTGTAAGTCAAACCCATTTAACACCAATTTATCTTAAGCTCAAAATTTAAGACATCCATTTTTTAAAACACTACTCATTTAGTTCTAAAAAAGAAGCCTACAAAAAATTGCCACTTTCGGCTGCCGTGTGTCAAAACCTTCTTCCCAGATGTGACCAACGAAATTAAAGACATGAACTCCAATGTACAAAATTGATTACAACATTGATGGATTTTATGGAGTCCTTTTCCCTGACATTATTTAGACTAAAATTGCTTCTGGCAGCACGTAGACTTGCATCTGAACACGCCCCAAAACGCTAACAAGAGCGTGCCATGTGCTATGCATATGAACACGCCCCTTAAACATGCTGATGGCAGTGACAAGGAAGTACCGTCACTAGACCACGGAGTGTAATGTCATGCATTGAACGCGTGATGGCAGTGACAAGGAATTTCCCGTCTAAACTCCAAACTCGATACTTATGCAATCCCAGACTAAATTAGGCAGCCATCTGTTGTTCGTCTCTTAGCCATTGACCGACATAAGGAAGAATCCATAATGCTTCAGTAGAATGTCAAAACACGAAAGTGTCGGCTCCCAGATTCTAGATCGAACAGTCTGCATCTGAGTAGACTCAACCGCGAAAGAGAGAGAGATAACAGTATGGAAGTCAGCTCACGAGAGGCAAAGTAAACCAGAAGGCTACTCAAATGTTCGAGTAAACAATCTTTCGATCTTGCATTCCTCCGCTCTGTTAAACGCAAAGTTGGTAAACATAAAACTGTTCTACCTTTAAAACTAAAACCACTGGTGTTGACTCGGTCTATTCTATATCTCAACTTAATTTCAAAACTGCAGGGGGTCAGCACCAACATGCATATGTTAAAGATGAGCGTGATTTAGAAACCAAAGAAACCGAGTTCGGTTGCTCTTTCCTTCTCAAATGTCTCAAAGTATTGGTAGATGATGGTGACTGCAAGGAGGATTCCAGTCCCTGAGCCGATTGCCCCCATGAAATCTGCCAGCACTGTTAGCGCACCAATGCACATGCCCCCAAAAGCTGCAGCCGTTGGAATGTAACGGCTCAGCTCTTTCTGTAAGTTGGACTCCCGATGACCAGGCATTACCATTTGTTGCTCCTAGAAAGCAGCATAACAAGAGAATAGGTAAGAGACAGTAAAAGGTTAAGCAGCAAAACAGTTTCTTGTACATCCTCATCCAATTCCGCTTTGTCTATTAGTGCAACTATTTGCAACTATTTGAACATCAACAAATATGAGACTTGATAGGTTCGCTTTTACATGATCAGAATACCCAAGCCACTCATGCAGTTTCTCACCTTGCCCTCTTCTGTATTGTTTTTCATTAGATAATTTAAAAGAGTCAACTGAAAGACTAATTTAAAGTGTTCTTCCAAAAAAATCAAGTGCACACTAAAATGAACATTGATGCTGCTGAGCTCTTCTTTAAGGAAAAACAACAAAGCTATGTTAACACACTTCAATCTTTAAATGTTTGAGAATCCCCGTATGCCAGTCAGTAATATAGTTGATCTTTTTACACGCAAATGATCATTCTCTGACAGAGAACCTAAGAGGAATGAATATCAGATAAACAGTGAAAGAAAGAAGAATGTGTAATTATACCTTGAGTTGCTTCGCAACATCTCTGGCAGAAGATCCAGAAACTTCAATCCATGTCTTTGAGAAAAGAGCACATGCTGTGAGCATGAACACAAGGTAGAAGAGTGCATGGAAAGGATGGGCTGCCATGTCAGCCAAGCTGCAATATATGGCCACATGTCAATCAAGAGTGATTTCTGTCACAAGAAGATGAAGAAAAAGGCACCCCTTTTGAATAGAAATTTCTCAATGTGACAAACAAAAATTACCTTGAAGGTGCAGTGATGTAATATGCTAGACCACCAACTGGAACATACTGACCACCAGAATATTCTGATTCCTTCCATTTACCCAGTAGGTTAACCAGAAAGTTTCCACTGTACTTCCTGTGAAGCAACTGCATTAACATGCATGATGTCATTAGTTTGTCAAACGCTAAAAAACTCACCCATTGGTATACAAAAGAAAGAGCATCATGGTATACCTGTGAAATGAAGTAAATGTTGGAAACAAGAGCAGACTGCAAAATGATTGGCATGTTAGAGGTGTAGAAAAGCTTGATGGGATAAGAACCCTGCTGTCCACGGGCATTCTTTGACCTCACTGGCAGAACCACACGGAATCCTTGGAAGTAGATGACAATAAGGAAAATCAAGACTGTCGCGAGCAGATTTGTCACATTTGGAAGGTTCTGCCGATAAAAGGCCTCTCGTAAAGCGCGAACCTTGTCTGTCCGTGTAATCAGGAGATGGAACAAAGCAATCACAGCACCTTCAAACTCAGCTCCTCGCCCACTGTTAATGGTCGTGGGACTGAATGCTTTCCAGATTATGTTTTCGCTGCAACCAAAAAATTAAACATATAAGTATTTGTCCCCTAAATGGATATTTATTATACAATGTCATCATGGCTCATTCATACAGTCAATAAAAAAAAATCTTTCTTAAGGCACTTATCTGTTTTGGCCAAAGATAGCAATGATCGAAGTTATTCATATCAATGCCGCTGTTTATATAGGAAAAAACTGCTTACCAGATATTGGTTGCTATGAAAAGTGAAATTCCAGAGCCCAGACCATATCCTTTCTGAAGAAGTTCATCCAAACATATCACGATGATGCCAGCGAAGCAAAGTTGGATGATGATGAGAATGGCATTTCCAACACCAAGTTGTCCAACACTGCCATACATGCCTGAGAGAACATAGGCAACAGCCTCACCGATGGCTATCAGGATACCCAGTAACTTCTGTGCTCCATTCCTGCAAGAAGAGGCCACCATTAGAAATTTAAATTGAGAAGGGGACAAAAGAAGTTTAAATCCAAGCACTGGTGCCGATTCATTTTATTGCCAGAGATATGGCCTATAAGAGCAACAAGCACACTAGATGATTAGATAGAATGATATTCAATCTGAATCATCACTTCCACTTTAGTTTTGTACTCAGTAAGAAAGGTAATGATGCGCTGCCACAAACGATTTGCCAGAAACCAAAGAGCAATCATATAATCTCAGCTATAGGTCCTTTTGGCATTTGCAAAGGTAGAAAGCAGAAAAGAGAGCAAGTATCATTCATGCCTAGAAACTTACAGAAGGGCACGATCCTCTCGAACATTGTTGTCCACTTCAATTATCTTAGAACCAGCCAGAAGTTGCATCACCAATCCAGATGTTACGATTGGGGTGATACCGAGCTCCATGACAGTTCCACGATTTGATGCGAGAATAACACGCATCCAGTAGAAAGGATCTGCTCCTGTTGTGGAGTGGATCCCATAGAGAGGGAGCTGACTGCAAACCAAGAAGATGAAAAGGGAGATCACAGTGTATATGACCTTCTCCCTGAATGGAATTTTCCTGTCAGCACTCTGAACCTCAGGCAAAAAAGAAAGAAATGGCCTGACAAGGTGAAGCACCCTGAATCCACCTCCCATAGCTGAAGACTCTTCAGGTTAAACCTGGAACATGAGTGAAGATTGTATCCTCGTAAGAAATAACTTTTTTTATCGGCAGCAATCCAATGCCACAAATGCTAAGCGTCCCTATGAAACACACAATAACAACAACGAACTAAGCCTTGTCTCACTAACACGAGTCCAGTCCAAAGATATATAATATCAACAGTATATGGCCACCCAGAATTATTATGTCAAAGCCAAAAAAGGCACGTGTCTAAGCCTACAAATCCTCAGACTCAGTGACCAAAAACAGCCAGCTTGATAGGACCTTAAGAGAAGCCATTACTAAGGAGACTCTCGGTTCTTAAAACAGCTTGCTTAGGCAACTGCTCATAGTATAGGGCCGTCAAAAAATTCACCAATTTATCAATTTTCAACTAATCCGAAGAATATCTCAAAACATGTCTTTCTTTATGCTCTATCTTCCGTGTCGGCCAGCAATGAGTCTATTATAATAGTTGGGAAAAACCCCCAGTGCAATACAAAAATCTGTCAGCCTGTTCTTTGACCTCAGGTGATGTATCAGCACACGAAGTCCAACCCGAACTAAAGTGACAGTCTAATTGGGCTACGGTCAATTTCAGGAGCAAGAAGAACAACAGTCAATTTCTCTCAGCCATGATGTGAGGGAGAAATGAGCAGCTCAGAATACTGGAATATCACGGCAGTTCCATCCTAAATCAAAGCAGAGATAACAAACAGCAAATAGCCAATAACCTGCACAGACAATTGCACTGAATGTCGTCCTAATAACCGGACATTCTCGTCACAAACGACAACAACCGATGAAACTCGGATCTAACGCACATGCAATGCAATGCAAAAAAAAAAAAAAAAAAAAAAACCCAGGAATCTACGAGAAGACGCAGGCGATCGCCGAACTAAGTCGCGCGTCACACACCCAACATGCACTCGCGCGCATCTATACAATTGCCCGTAGAAAAAAGGGGCTCCGTCGACGCCGCGCATGCATGAGGAGATCGAGAAATGTGCGAACTTTTCCTCGCTCTCTCAAAACACAGATCTGCGGAATTTCGACGGCGCGAGCCCCGGCGAGATCGGAGGGAGCCGAGCTCGCTCCGGATAAACCAAGGTCGAGCATTCGCAGCCGGGAAAAAAGGGAACGGAGAGATACCTCGCGGATCGGGGGCGGATCCCGGAGAGAGGTGGCGGAGCGGATCTGCTATGCTAGAGAGAGAGAGAGAGAGAGAGGGACAGGGTCAACGACGAGGGCTCGATTTTATGCTTTTGCGAGGGTTCGCGCGTGGGGATGGGGATGTGGAGACGCGGTGCGGTGTCCTTTCGAATCGGTCTCCGACGACAACTTGTGAGGAGCGGGTGACGTGGAATTTCGCTTTTTGGGGCAAAACGAAAGTGACGTGGATCGTGAGACCCTTCGTTCGACCGTATTAGGACTCTAAAATCTTAAATTACATCACTTACTTTATAGGTCATCGCATTTATGTACGCGTTAGATTCTTGATATTATTGTGGATAAATGACATAAATGGTCATTGAACTTTAGTTTAATTTCTTCGTTTTGCGGAAAATATTTTTAGGATTTTCGGTATTCATTTCACGAAAAATAAATCTTAGGGAAAATGTTTTCCATGGAAGGGAAAAAATCTTTTAAATTAGGGAAAATCTTTTCCACTTTTGAAAAGTGAAAAAACATTTTCCTTACTTGATCTCTCTTTTCTCACACATCTACAAATCATCATCCTCCTCTTTCTTCTTCTTCTTTTATTTTTTTATTCGAATTATTTTTAAATTATATTTTTCTTTTTTTTTATTCAAATTATTTTTAATTTTCTTTTTCTTTTCTTTTTCTTTTCTTTGTTTCCCATCTTCTTCTTTCTTGACTAGTCGTTAGCCATCACTAGGTAAACCTCAAGGTTGTCGATCTCAAGCTCGTGCTCATCGATTTAGCGAGCCTCGAGCTTGACGCTCGCACTCGGCAATCTGAAGAGCAGAAAATATTTTCCTTATCGAACACCGGAAAATATTTTCCGAAACATTTTCAGGTTTTAGCCGAACACCAGAAAATATTATCATTTTCCTAGAAAATGACTTTTGGGAAAATATTTTCCGGAAATGGGCTATTTTCCGCGAAACGAACGGACTCTTAATATAGAATTTGATAATTGAACTTTAACCTAATATATAATGTTGTCTTTAAATTTTAATTTGTTCAATATGATTCATAAACTTTTTGTATATATTCAATTTAGTCCCAAAGCTGCATGAAAAATGTCTAATATTATCCTTACATTAAACATTGTCATATGGTCCTATGACAAATTTGAAAATGTAACAAAAGTTTATAAATTATGTTAAATAAATTAAAAGTTTACAGACGACATTACATATTAAGCTAAATTTAATGATTATATTAAATAAATTAAAAATTTAGAGATCAAATTGCATATTATATCAAAGTTTAGGGATTACTAATGTTATTATCCCTATTATAGTTGGGTGTTCGTTTTCCAGAGTACTAGACTAATGTTGTCAAATTGAGGAAAATTCTTGGATAATTGCTATGGAATTTATATGTGAAAATTCACCACATATGATTACCAGTTACCACAATGAATGATCACATTCCGTTATTTTGTTGGAAGTTATGATAAGTTGAATGGGTCCCCATGGCAAAAAAATATCATCACAAGACCTTCTCCAACAAGCGGGTGATTCGAGGAGTGATTGAGCTGCCATTTGATCCCCTGAGGTTGAAAGACTTGACATCATAAAGACTTCAACAACAGGATAAATCTTGCGTATGCTGGTAGGATGGTGATGGCAGATAGACAAACAAAATTGTGATTTGATATTCAAGTGTTCGATCAAACCCTACAACCCCTCGAGTGGATGATGTTGAATTATACCGCATGCATAATTAAACTTTCTGATCAAACAAGCTAACTATGTTTTCAAGCTCAATCTCTAGACAAACAATGCCTATTTCAATAGTTGCATTGGTAGTCTAATTGCGATGGTTGAAAGCCCTCTTCCTCGAACAAATAAGTTGCCATAAACACAAGCTTTGGCTCATTTGAACACAAGCTCATGTTATTAAGCTCAATCAAGATAATTGTCCAAAAAATTCTAAACCTATCATACTGCAGTTAACTCAATTCTAAAACTTTTAATTGTGTCAATTTAGGGCCCGTTTGGTTCGGTTTTAGGGAAATGCCATTAGGAGAATGCAAATACCTTTGAGGTAAAGGGTTTGCGAAATGTTACACCATTTGATAAATTGTAGTATTGAAAGGCAACTTAGCATAAATACCGTTGGCAAAATTTACATTTGTAATTAACTTTTGCTATTTTTTTTTTTTTATTTAAGTCGAAAATCAAATTTTTAGTAGGCCAACCAGATTTGGCCACCGGACCACCAAATCTGGCGACCTGAGGTCATGGAGGCCAGATCTGGCTGTCGGATGGCCAGATTTAGTGGCCTCAGGTGGCGCCGCCTGAGGTCGCGCGGACATAGGCGGCGTTGCTTGGCTTGCGTGCACCAGGCGACGCCGCCTGGGTCGCGGGACCCGCCACCCTGGGTGGTGGTCACCGAGGACGTGGGACCCCCATGTGGCGATGGCGGTTGCCGGAGAAGCTGAACTCTCAGGCGACGGGGAAGACGAAGACAAACGGGGAAGAAGGGGGAAGAAGATGCACAGTGAACTAGCATTTTCGAAATGCCCAATGCTCAAAGCTGGTCCTCCACGGCATTGGACTTTCAGATTAGGAATGCTGATATTTGGCCAAAAAGCTTTCGAAAATGGTTGCTAAATACCAAATATTTTCCTTAAAGGGCTTTGGGGGCTCAAAGCCCCTTGAGAAAGTTAAACCAAACAGGGCCTTAATCATAAATCTTTCAATTATGTCAATTTCCTAAACATTCTGAAATTTTATCAAAATAATCATAAACTTATTATTTTGATAATTGGCCGAAAAGACTATATTAAAAAATTATTAAAAAGCTGATAACTAAATTGACAAATTGTCAAAATATTTAGGATTTAAATTGACACAATTAAAAAGTTTATGATTAAATTGACTACATCGTACGATAGGTCTAGTATTTTTTTTTTTTCAAGTTCAATCCAAATCTTAGCTTTGATGACTATCTAGTATCTACGACATGCTTATCAACATTCTTTCAAATCTTGACCAGACAAAAATATTAATTATTGCGACAAATTGGCCCACCATCCACATGCGTCTCCCTTCACATTTTGTGTTCATCCACGCCATCCAAAGCATTCCACACAGATCACCCATTGGATGGAATTGTAATCTAGCATTCGTACTCGACCAAAATGTTCTGATTATTATTTCCTTGTAAATGGAGAAAAAAAAAAAAAAAAAAGGAATCCAACATCATTCCTCTCTTTGATTTTCTTTAAGAACGTCCAAATTACTTAAGTCTTAACCTCTCCCTCTCTGTCCCTCATTACAAGATCTCACTTTGCTTTTGTCTTTTTCAGGGCCAAAATCCCCTCTTTCACCTGTTTTGCCAAGATTAAAAAGTTGGGAATTAAAAATGAACCCAAAAGAAAAAGAAAAGCTATAAGGTTAGAAAGAAAATTTCAAGAAAAGCTTTCATCTTGTTTTTTTACCTCACCTTTCACTGTTCCAATCTCGAAGTGCAGCGGAGACGAAGAAGAAAGAGCAAACGCCAAAGCCGAACTCGCTCTGTAGCTCACTCCCTCTCCACTTCCAGTTGCTGCTGCTCTGTATCTAGTCATTTCTCTCTCTCCCTCTTTCTCCCTCGATGAGCACAACAGCGCCACCCACTTGAAGATTGGCCGATCTTTTCCACTCGCTCGAGCGCCATGGAAAGCTCCACCTTCGTCCTCCTGCTTGCCGTTGCTCTCCTGGTCGGTTGCAATCTCGAGTACGGAGCTGATGCTGCTCCTTCCGGTAAAACCCTTCATTCCTCTCTGGAATTCGCATCGAGGGTTGGCTGCGGTGGACGCTTGCCTTTCGTAGTTTTAGCTCGCCGGTGCTTTGCTTGCTTGGAACCCTCGCCGAGGAGCGAGCGTTCTTGAAACTTGTAGGCTGAGTTTCGTTTCGCCTTAGAATGCTGTGCTGGTTTGAGCTTATGCTTCGTTCGATCTGTTCGCGTGATGGGTACGGCCTTCCTTGGTTCGTTTTGTTCCGGCTGATCTTTGTTTTCGTCAGGGCACTTGGCGAGGCAGCTGTCCTCTCTTCTGAAGTGGACGAGGGCTTCGTCGAGAACGCCTCAATCAGGTAAGGGTCCGACGGTTGAGAGACGTCTCGTGGTTTCGCCTTCGCTGTTTAACTATTCGATAAAGATTCGGGTACTGTTCTTCAGATGGGAATGCTCTTCAGTTTGAGAGTGGGTACTTGGTTGAGACTGTCGTCGAAGGGAATGCGATCGGCGTGGTTCCTTACAAAATCCGCGTCTCTGATGATGGCGAACTCTATGCTGTGGATGAAATTAACAGCAACATTGTCAAGATTACTCCTCCACTGTCCCAGTGTACGCTTCCTTAGCTCTCAAGCCCTCACTCGCGATACTTGTCTTTGGCAGCTCTGTGCAGTGGATGGAAATACTTAGCTGCTATATTGAATTTGGATGCTCTAGCTACTTTTATTGATCCGTATTATGAAAGTTTTACCTCTCAACCAAAATAAAACTTGTAAATCACGTTCCTACAAATTTTCAGAGTGAAAAATTAGTGTCTGATGTACTTGGAAATTCATGTATAATGCTACCTATGAAATTGTAGTTTGTTTGCTGCTGCTCATTTGTTTGATTGATGAACATTGAAATTATTGCTCTTGGGTTGTGGGATTGGGCTCCTCATAGGATGTCATTATGCTGCAGATAGCAGAGCAAGATTAGTTGCTGGATCTTTTCAAGGTTATACTGGCCATGTTGATGGAAAGCCTAGTGATGCGCGTTTCAATCATCCCAAAGGTGTCACTATGGATGATAAAGGGAACGTGTATGTGGCTGACACCTTAAATCTTGCCATCCGAAGAATTGGAGATTCAGGTTAGGGAATATTGTTCAGTTTATATTTTTATGGAATTGTCTGCGTATTTTGGAGGTTAACTAGAGCAGTCTTGAAAATCACTATCGTGGATTATCAGAAAGTTCAATTCTGAAATTATTTGCAGGTGTGACAACCATTGCAGGTGGCAAATCAAATGTTGCAGGGTACAGGGATGGGCCTAGTGAGGATGCAAAATTCTCAAATGATTTTGATGTTGTATACATCAGGCCTACCTGTTCTCTCTTAGTTATTGATAGAGGAAATGCGGCTCTTCGACAGATCTCTCTCGATCAAGAAGATTGTGACTATCAGTATAATTCACTATCTTCATCAGGTCTGAAACTGTGGTCATTTTCTTTTTCTGATTCCGAAACAATTCTCTCCCCTTTTAATCTCTTCTAGAGGTCTGGAAGTAGATCATTTCTTCTGCAAGTTTTACAAATAGGAGTAAAAGGAGATCCAGAATGGAAATTGACTGCTTAATTTCGAAGCACCAATAAGAGATTATTTACTCCTACAATAGATCCAGAATAAATGTAGTTCAGAAAGTTGAAAGAAAAGCTTGTTAGGTTTTCTTCCTTTACAATCCCAATATTTCCTTGATGTTCCACATATGTAAGATTTCTTTCTAATTCTCAATTTTTGTTTTGTTTTTATGAAAAGGCCTTTTGGCGGATGTCCTTATGGTTATTGGAGCTGTCTTGATTGGATATGTTGCCTGCATACTGCACCAAGGATGTGGAACTTCTGTTGTTTCAAACAAGGTATCCTTCCCCACCTCTGGTTTAGAAGATTTATACGTTCACATCTGCTACAGATATATAAGCAAGTCTAGTTTACCTTCATTTATTCTCTCTTAGCACTCTTTATGCCACACAATCTTTGACCACTTTGTCGAAAGCATTCTCATGCATTCTCTAACAGGGTCCGTCAGTCATCTTGGAATATAAAAAAGTAAATGTTATTACTATGTGCTTGACCATTAGGATGCCTTGAGTGTTATATGTCAACTTAGTATCTCTCTACTCCTTTGTTATTGGAGGTGAGAAGTATTTCCTCAAACTTCAGAAAATCTTCCTTTTTTCTATAGGGTGACAATGCATTAGGAACCTATATTGAAAAGTCCTATTGCCGCATGTGGTTGATCTTTGATTAATGTACTGATGCAGACACAGCCACAAGCTTCTGAGTTTGTGCTAAAAAAGGATCTAATGGAAGAAAAGCCAATTCCTGTTGTGAATACCCCCAAAGAAGACCCAGGGTGGCCATCATTTGGGCAGCTCTTGATAGATCTATCCAAGCTTGGACTGGAAGCACTTGTAGGAATAATCCTTTACTTTGTGCCCTCACGTCTCAGACCCAGGACCATGAAGAAGGGTCTCACACCTTTGAAGGATTCTCTCCGGATGCCTGAGGATGAAGCTGATCCCCAGTTAGTTCAGAGGCGGAGGACTCCTGCTCCTCTTTCTGAAACCAGGCAGGTTCATACTCCTATCGAGAAGCACTCTGAAACTAAGCCTGTGAAACTCAAATCGAGCAGTTTCAAGGATCCTTCTTTGTCCAGCAAACACCGAAGTTCAAAACGACAGGAATATGCGGAATTCTATAGTTCAGGTGAGGTTCCAGCATACAGCAAAAGTAAGAGCCATAAAGAAAGGACTAGGCATCGCCAACGAGACAAAAGTGGAGAAGCGCTTTATGGAGTGATTGGGGCGGAGCAGAAACCAGTTGAGATGAAGCCTGTTGATTATGAGAGAGCAAAATACGAGCACTACAATATCAGGAGCAAGTATGGTTCTGATGATTCCTTTCGATTTTAACTCGCTCTTCTTCTATCCTTTTTCTCCCCCCAAAATTCATGCTATGTGTTTCAATTTTGCCATCTGTAATTGCATCCAGCTTTTATTGAGGAGAGTCGTGGCTGGCCCTAAACTTTTGAATCAGGCACGGGTAGTGCGGGGGGCTGGCTGTTGCATTTTATACTAATAGTGGCCTAGTGAAACTCACTTTTGAGCGCCCGAGTTCTCAATCGACTTCTTGGGGAAATGCATTAATCGTGTTTCCGCTAAACAGTTATCGTGCTTGATATATTCCTGAGTGACTTTGCAATATATAGCATCTGTCAAATACATTCGACTTTGGGCGTATTAGGAAAGAGAATACTATATACGCTGGTCGACTCAAACGTCAACCGTGCAGTCAGTTCTTCTGTTTTGTTACTATGGGGAGGATGCTTCTTGTAGTCCACTGCAGGGCTCACATCATATCATATTGGAGGTTCGAATTCACAGAAACAGCATCATTGGAGATAGAGAATCCGGTGTGGTCCTCCTCGAATTCCTAAGATTGGATCCACATATTTATGGTGCTGTTGCCATTTCAACCATCTAAGATTTGAACACAGTTTCGTGGAAATCGAGAGAGTACTTTGTCTTGCCCCTTGTTTACAACTTTCCAGCTACATGAAATGGTTCTCCAACTTAAAGGTTGCACATCCCTATCATTCAAATTAACAAGAGAGAAGGAAAATTCACTATCATCGAACTCGGGTTCTTCCACTAAAATAACAAACAGAACCCGCTGGAAGAAAGTAGATGCCGGATGCAGCCTGTTGTTTAAGATGAGAATCCATTTGAAGAAAGAAAACCTGCAGCCTCTTTTGTTGTGACATTTTGATATCAGATCCTCTGAGAAGATAAAAAAGCGCCGTAACTTATTTTCACACTAAGATCTCGGTGTCGACTGTAATTTACACAAAAGAATGGTTATTTTAATGCTGCATGGATTATTCGATCGATACTGGCCAATCAAGAACCAAATGAGAACGGGAAATACCATAAACAAAGTAGATCTTCCGATAGATGCCTGTATAGGTTCCTTGTATTCCATTAGAAAAGTCTTGGCATCGTTTACATGACAAAAGAGGGTGCGGTCACACAAGGGCTCCACTGCAATTAAAGGATGATGGACATGGGTGTCCTCAAGCAGAAGGCAAAACTGGTGTCCTCTCTTGAATAGAAGTTAAAGACGTGGACCCTTCTACACAGAGTGGAGAAAAGCAGAAGCGCTCCTTCTTGGTTGTGACTTGAGAAAGCAGTTTCTCACTAGAGAGGTAGCACCATAGCTTGTGAGAGACCATAATGGCCAGTGACTTCCTTTTAACCGTGGTAAAGTTTTGCGTTTTCTTTTCGGTCAAATTTTGTGAGGTTCGATTATAAACTCACGATCTCTCAACCTTAACTCACATCACTGGCTCAACTATACAGCAATCCGCATTTTTACCAAAAAGTCGCACGTGTCGACACAAAAGTAGTAGAGATTTTCTTCACGGGGGCACAGGTTTTTATCGTTGCACGCGGATACCATTTATCTAGGCCAAGTTATTCCAATCACATCTTCTCAGGTACGTTGTTTGATGTGCCCATTCACCTTTTAAAAGACGGTAGTCATCTAACCATAAGGATTTCGTCTCTACGTATGCATGCGTACGTATATGGAATGATGCATCTGGTGAGAATATCTCGTTTGGAAAACTACTAGCTCCCTTCTCTCTCTCTATCATGACAAGCGCTTGTGGGAAACCTTCAAACGCCCCATGAAAGCTCTCTCACGCTGATTCTGGACGAAGTTTGTTTCTCTTTTGCAACAAACAAAGTAAGGTGACATTGCCAAGCAATGTCGCTCTTAGCTTCATTTAGAACTCCACATTGGAAGCCATTATTTTGAGAGAGAGAGAGAGAATCTTCGATGTGGTAATTTAAGTTCTGTAACCGCTCAGAGTGTGGGTGTGAATTCATCAGAGTCGAGCAAGGAACAAACAAGAAACAGGAGATGCTATAATAAGGGCGAGAAATGAGAGTGCAAGTTGAACTTTTTCGGTTTTTCATTTGAATTTCAATAGCATAAAAGAAGAAAAGAAAAAGGGAGGGTCTTTCATTCTTCCACCTAAGCTGTGTAGGTTCGATCTGATCTGTCTTGCCTCTCAGACAAGCAACTGGTCGTGAGAAATATCCGGAACCACTCAGATTCTCTCTCTCTCTCTCTCTCTTCCTCTCTCTGCCCTCTCAATCTTAGGTGAAAAATGGGCTAAGCTATTGGATGATTTTCCTCCAAGGGCTACATAACTGGTTTCTCGGATTCATTGACCAGTCACTATTTTGTTCTATTATTAGGTATTTGGTTTCTCCATCTTCGTCTAGATTTTTTATTCTAAACTCAAGTTTCTTGGTGTGATCTTTTCTGGGGTATCAATGAACTCTTTGCCTTTATTGTTTCAAAAGAAGCGTGTAGATATTTGTTCAATAAACCCTTTGCCATGAGAAAGTAGTTGCTTTTATTTTTAAGGAAAACTATGATGGTCCTTTCATTTTGGATTTAGATAGATCAGAATGGGACAGGAAGAGAGAAATCCAAAGCGTAGCATCAGTACTTATGGTGGCGTTAGAACAAGATCTTCCAAAAAGCAGAAGCAAAAGAAGGTGCCACAGAGAGGACTTGGCGTGGCACAATTGGAGAAGATCAGGATTGAAGAACAACAGAAGAGCCACGCATCTGTTGCTGCAGTTTCAACATTAACACCCCCACAAGATCTAGATCCTGACGTGTCAGTCCCCACGAAAGGCTCTGTTCCATTGGCAAGCGCCTTAAAGTATGATGGGCTTGAGAATACTAGTCAGCATTCAAACCGGGATGATCGTGGAGTGTGGAATTCTTGTGAGCATATTGCCGAGGATGGTCACAGGATAGACGCTCAATTCACTTTCCGCTCGAAATTACTTCTGCTTAGTGAATCTGACTATCTCTGGCCTTTGTCAGGTTTACCTCACTATGATCCACCACATTCTTCGACAATAAGGCAATTGGCTTCTTGTTGGTGGAAATTTCAGCTTGTGACTTCTGATTTACTAAATTTCCCCTGGTCTTTTTTCTCCTTTTGTGTTGAAAGATTGTATAAGAACTTTAACGTAGTGGGAATGCTGCAGGTGAATGCGTCGACAACTTCATCATCATATGTACTAAATTCTCGGACAGAGCCCCCTTCAAACCAAAGCCATCATGGCAACTGTGCTCCTATCCAGCAGGAGGAAGGGAAGGTATGTCGAAACCTGGATAATCCTAGGCTTTCCTTTAGTGAACACCCCCATCTGCACAAAATTCATGTTTTTTCAGGACTAGCAAGTTTCCCTTGAGCAATCAGTGATGAGGATATCCACATGAGTCTAGCCTCCGTGATTGCGATACACATGTACATATGTCACATGTTTCTTGATTTGTAGTATTTGGGAAACAATTGAGGATTCGTCTTGATTCCGTGATTACATAAATTGGACTTGGAAATCGCTATATTTTTCATTGACCTGTTATGCCAATACTCCCCAGAGGTCAGACGACTTGGCTTCGTCTGACCATGGAGCTGAATTGATTTACGAACCAGGGACCAGGAGTTTTAGGTACCATTTGGTTTTCACCAAAACATTATTTGTCGCGCTTCTTCATACGTACTCGAAATTGTTGCAGGTATTCTTTATTTCAAGCTTCAGTTTCCGATGCAAAATCAGTTCAAAGTAAGAAACAAAACAGAGTTTTCAGCAATGAGTTCCTCACATTAGGCCTTCCTACCTTGCCATCGACATGGCCAACTACCAAGAGCAACCAGCCATTTGCTTCTGTAACCTTTGCCAATTGTGAACCTCCCGATAATGAGAGACCAAGCTGTTGGGTGAGATTACATTTATTAACGAGCCTTATGGTTCGCATCATTGTCCTTGTGGTTCTAAATCTGATTTGATTAGCTACATCTGTGAAAAGGGTTGTGCGCAAGATTCAAATTTTCAAAGGGGACTGAGGTGGGTGAATCAGCGAGGGAATTACGACTGCTATAGCTTCCTCCCTCCAGCAAAGAAGCATTCTGATGAGGGAGCTGCAAGCACGACTACTTTTCGCGATGGTGTTGCAGATGGAAGCGTTGATCTTGACCTGAAGCTGTAGAGATGGGTGGCCAAGATGAAGTCATAAAGAGCCATCTAACTTTAGAGTGGCAAGCTCAGAAAAGAAATATTTTTATTTTCCCTAAACTTCAAGATGGCTCCAAATAGTTCCATGCGACACTAAAATGAGCGTAAAAGGAGGAAAGGGAATGGATAGTAGATGTGTTTGTTAGGATGTTACATTTAATGATGAGAGATGTTGATTTTCTTGGGTTTTTTCTGCCAATTGGTTTGACTGGTGGATGATAAATCATGCACTTGATTGCATGGCGATCGTGATTGTCCTCCTCGTATTCCTGGAATGGTGAGGTCACAATATCCAACATCAACACACTCATCTACATCAGCTCTGCATACACCCTAACAGGGGAGGAAAAAAGAGGAGGCAGGCAGTTCCACTCAAGCATGTTGAGCGGACAGTTCCACTTCAAAGCATATGAATCCATAAGAATGAATAAGAAGAGGCAGCATCAGTGTAATTCCGTAAACAGAATGTCTCATTCCACATCTCAGCAGCATGGCAAAATTCCTAATCCTTTCACCACAAAACACTGCTTCTCAGATTACTACAGCTACGGAATAAATCCGGATGCAATCTTACTCCAAAAGATGAACATAATAGAGTCAAATAGGGAATATGACAGAAGGCTGTGGCGTCCCCATGAGGTACCCTGAGAACAAATCTACGACCAACCCAAGACATAGTCGAGAACGTACACCAGCACCAAGGAGAAAGGATAAAGTATGAAGGCTACTGATGATGTCCACAAAGGAAAGGTGGTGCGGAAGCTGGAAAATATTCCCATCACAATGCAAACAATAAGAATAACAATCACTTCCGATGTGAAGTCCCATGTTAGTCCTCTGATGTAGACAATAGCAAAGAAGACTGCTAAGCAAAGCAAATTGTTCATGGTCACCGCCCCATATAACTGCACAAGGTACAAAAAGAGATGGGATGTCACTCACTGAGCATATCGTCATTCTTGTCAAACATGAGACAAACAACCTACTAATTAAAAAAAAAAGATAAGAAAAAAAAAAGCAACCACGGAATGGCTGATGACAAGATTAATCATTCCAATGTCCATGCTGAAAACAAATCTTAGGTTCGATGATATCTATGGGATCATTGCACCAGATTCTGATAATCAAGTCAAGGTGAATACAAATAAGTGAAAGGCGCACCCCAGAGAATGTCAGTGATGCCGTCTTCTGCTTTTTACGACTAGCAAAGATTATTGCCGACACTGCTTCACTGGAGCTGGTAGCCAAGGGCAGGACAATAAACGAAATGAAGAAAGTGGGGATACTGGTGGCGTCTGAGAAATTGTCGACTGCATCTACCAAGGGATCAGCAAATGCTGCTGCTATGACTGTTCCAAGGATTAACAATCCCACTGCTTTTAAGGAGGTCATTTTAACATTTTCAACAACCTCAGCCACCACATTGCTTTGATTGTGCCCTTTTTTTGCTTGCTGCACAAGGGAATCACAGAAGGGTTTGTGGACCTTCAAAATATCCAAACAAACTAAGCTAGTGATTTTCTAAAGAACATGGGAACTTGCTCATGTCACTTACATGGTCAGCGTGATCAATAATCTTCATTGTGTCAACAACATTTTTGAGACTGGAACCTTTTCCTGAACGTACCGCCTTCTTTAGCCATTTTTTGATACCCTTTCCGAACTCCTCCTTTGAAAGACGATTATCGCGAGAGGTATCAAATGCTGCCATGATTTTATCTACAGCATCACTCGCATCCAGATCTATCTCTTCAAAACGGATTCCTATTACAAATGCTTTTAGTTCTCTAGCAGTGAGATGGTCATCATTATCCGTGTCAATGGTTTTGAATATCCTGTCAAAGAAATGGGTGAGCCACCTAAACAGTAAAGCAAAACTAAACTTAGCACCAGTACTAACTTATCCACAATTTCTGTGTCAACTTCACCATCATCCTTCATAAGCCTTCCAATGGCACGCTTTTTTACATGTCTTAAGAATCCAAATATAACACGCCTCTTCTCCCAGTACTTCAGTCTCCTCACTTGGATCTGACGCTGGAACACCTGCCAACCTTATAAAGTCAGAATACAGGATTTTTTTTTCAGCTCAGATCATACAAAAACCCACGCGAAGATACTTTTCTTAAGCTTGCTTGCTCATGGACTCATGCAGAAATGTGTGTACACACAATTATCAAAGCAAAGAAAGAAAAAGATAAGTCCACAGGAACAGCATCCCCATCTGGCTGTTAGGACAGCAGTTCATGAGGGCAGGGTCGCTTTCTACTCAGTTAAACCAATTGATGGGTGCCAGCCGCCATTCACGGAGGTCACGGCCTTAAAGTTTTCATGCTAAACAGCCTTACTATATTCATGGCAACATAAAGCACACCTCACGCGTACTTCTGCGATTGTTACATATATTCAAAATGCATGACAAAAGGCAGAGTTGCAGAGTACAGTTTAGAACAAGTACTCAGAATAACATACCTGATATAGGCAGTAAGAGATAAGTAGAACCACAGACAAAATCAGTGCTATCAAGACCGCCACATGCCTTCCTGATGTTGAATTGAGAAGTTGAAGAAGTTGAATAACGAGGAATGGAATAACTGAGATAACCATGATCCATGCTGCCCTTCTTGTTAAGTTATCGATGGTAATACCAGAACCTGAAAGTGTTGTGTCTATCATGTACTGGAAATGATGAGCCATTTAAGACTGGTAGAGATAACAATGCAAATTAAGAAATAGGAGGGGTTGAGCAGTCTCTAGAAATCACAGTCACAACTTCTATGCTTCAGCTCAGTAGAGCAGGGTCGAAGAGATTTAAGGAGGCCACAGAACCTTTAGCTTGCCAGCAGAGTAAGACCAACTTATACTAATTGAAAAAGTAAAGCGCTTCAAAATTTCTAAGGCCGGTTAGGCACCTTGCCTACGTATCCTGCTTCCTACACTGAAACCTTATTTAGCCACACAAGAGCATACCTTCCTTAACCATAACTACCATTACTGCAAAGCTATCATTCATTCACAATAAAGGCTGCCTTCTGCATTATTCAATCTAAGCTTTAATTAGATGAGGTTCCCAGCTTGAGGGAATATTGTTGCCACCGGGCAATGACCACTCGCAATAGAAGCTCAAAAGTTATTCCCAGCCAAATAAAACCTCTATCCCCGAGGGGGAGGACTGAAAATTGGAGATTTTTACCTCCCTAAAGCAACTTCTTTAAGGGTGAGCAGCTAAATGGTGGAGAGTAGATTAGGCAAACATATATGAGGCATTCATATACACAATGTTGAACGAGTCAATGTTTCTGGTTTGTTTTTTATGTGTTAATAGTCTATTAAGCACTTCTATTATGTGGATTGGTTGCTGTACGTGTGAAGTTAGTGGGCTGTGGTGGTTATTTGTTTGTGTAAAGCCTATATAAAGGCTATGGCGTCAGTTTTTATGGGTGTGGTTCTGCAGACGGTTCCTCTGTTTTTGTGTATATCAGTATCTCCTCTGTTTTTTAACACTGGTATTAGAGCCCTCCGTTGGGCAGAAACCCTAAGTGGGTTGTCGTCGCTGGGACTGATCTTTGTGCAGATTGTCGAGTTCCGCGACAACATTTTACAAGGAGATCTTTCTCCTGGTGTGGTGAGCGTGGAGATTGCAGAGAGTAGAGAGAAAGATATTTCGCAGAGGCCAGGAGAGAGGAAGTTGGTATATCGAGGTTCTCAAGCAAAGGGGAGCCTCGTCGCCGGAGTTTTATCCCAGATTCCGGAGCTCCGATCAAGGGCAAATCCTAAGTCGTTCTTCACCGCTTCGACGAGCCTGCTACCACAGAAGGATAGGAATGGCCAGATGACCTCTAGCCAGCGTTGACGATCAGGATCCCAAACTGCCAAGCAAAGCAGAGCCACCAGTTGCATCCTCCCCACTTCTCTGCAACGAGCAGCAGCGATGGCCTTAGAAACATTTGTACAACCTGCTATTCCACACTTTGATGGTCACTATGATCATTGGAGCATGCTAATGGAGAATTTTCTCAAGTCCAAAGAGTATTGGGATGTTGTTTCTTCGGGAGTTGCCGAACCTGATGAAGGAGCTGTGTTAACGGTAGTGCAAAGAACGGCTTTGGATGCATTAAAATTGAAGGATCTCAAGGCCAAAAACTACTTTTTCCAAGCAATCGACAGATCCATTTGGAGACAATTCTTTGCAAGGATACCTCCAAGCAAATATGGGATTCCATGAAGAGAAAGTATCAAGGCTCAGCAAGAGCAAAGAGGCAGCAACTTCAAACGCTTTGTTCGGAGTTTGAAATGCTACGAATGAAGTCGGGAGAGACAATCACAGATTTCTTCTCTCGGACAATGGCAATAGTTAATAAGATGCGGATTCATGGCGACAAGATGGAGGATGTCACCATCGTTGAAAAGATTCTTCGATCTTTGACACCAAAGTTCAACTTTATTGTTTGTTCCATAGAAGAAGCCAAGGACATTGAAGAACTTTCCATTGATGAGTTGCAAGGATCCTTGTTAGTTCATGAACAAAAACTCCTACAACAAGAGACGGAAGAGCAAGCTTTGAAGGTCTCAATTGGAGATCATTCTTCATCAGCAGCAAGGGTGAACAAAGGAAGAGGCAGAGGAAGAGGCAACAACGATCACAGTAGCTTCAGTTTTGATCAAAAGTCTGAAAGCTATTCCTATCGTGATTTCCAAGGGAGAGGAAGAGGTCGTGGAGGACGACATTCAACTGGTTTTAGGCCAAGGTCAGCAGACAAATCCAAAGTGGAGTGTTTTAGATGCCACAGATATGAGCATTACAAATCTGAATGTCGAACTAATTTGAATAAACAAAGAATTGAAAGAACTAACTTTGCTGAAAAAGAAGAAGAAGTATCTCTTTTGATGGTGTGCCATGAGAAGGAAGAAACTCAACCAAACATGTGGTATCTCGACACTAGTTATAGCAATCACATGTGTGGAGACAAGAAAATGTTTTTTGATCTAGACGAAACGTACAACAACACCGTAAAGTTTGGTGACAATTTCCATTGTGTCGGTGATGGGGAAAGGAACAGTGGCAATTCATCCAAAAGGGACTTCGGTACAAACCATCTCAAATGTATTGTATGTCCCTGAATTGAAGACTAATCTGTTAAGTGCTAGTCAGCTGCAAGAGAAGGGATATGAAATCTCTATTAAAGGTGGGATTTGCAGAATCCAAGATGAGAAGTTGGGTTTAATTGCTGAAGTCAAAATGATAGGCAATCGGATGTTTCCACTGTATCTCCACAACACTACAAATTCATGTTTCTCTGCAAGATTGAAGGAGGAAGCTTGGTTATGGCATTTTCGCTATGGGCATCTTAATTTCGGTGGGTTGCGAACACTATATAAAAAAGAGATGGTGGAGGGTCTTCCTCAAATCTCTACTCCTTTGGAAATTTGTGAAGATTATGTTGTTAGCAAGCAACATCGTACTCAATTTCCACAAAGAAAATCGTGGAGAGCAAAATGCCCGTTGGCATTGGTTCATTCAGATATTTGCGGACCAATATCTCCAATTTCCAATGGAGGTAAACGGTATATCATTACCTTCATCGATGATTTTAGCCAAAAGATTTGGGTGTATTTTTTGCAAGAAAAATCTGAAGCTTTTGCAGCTTTCAAGAACTTCAAAACACTTGTTGAAAAGGATAGAGAAAATCAAATAAAGGTCCTTCGCACGGATCATGGTGGAGAGTACAACTCACTTGAGTTTATAGATTTTTGTGTGAAGCATGGCATCAAAAGACAACTTACAGCAGCCTATACACCACAGTAAAATGGCGTATGTGAGAGGAAGAATCGTACCATTTTGAATATGGTGCGAAGTCTCTTGAGGGGAAGTGGAATTCCAAAAAGTTTCTGGCCTGAAGCAATCAATTGGAGCATTCATATTTTAAATAGAAGTCCTACTCTAGCTGTTCAAAATATGACACTGGAAGAAGCATGGAGCGGCCAAAGACCTGTAGTAGATCACTTTAGAATTTTTGGATGTATTGCCTACGCCCATGTTCCTGACCAGAAGAGGAAGAAGCTAGATGACAAGGGGGTCAAATGTGTTTTTCTTGGCATTAGTGATCAATCAAAAGCCTATAAACTTTATGATCCTATGACCAAGAAAATCATTATCAGCCGTGATGTGATTTTTGATGAAGAACAAACTTGGCCGTGGGGTGAGCAAGGTGTTGATAAGCAAATTCCAACAAATTTTGAAGAAGAAGATGAGCTGGTGCAGCAACCCACAACAACCCAAATCGCCACAGGCAATGTCCAAAGTACGAAGAGCAGCTGCAGACCGAAGATCGACCTCATCGTGTTCGACGGAGGCCTGTATGGATGAGTGACTATGAAGTAACAGGAGATGATCAATATGAAGATCCACTTACCCATTTTGCTTTGTTTTCAGATTGTGATCCAACAACCTTTGATGAAGCAGTACAAAAAGAAAATCGGAGGATAGCAATGGATGAAGAAATTGCAGCTATTGAGAGAAATAACACTTGGGAGTTGACAGATCTTCCAAAAGGACACAAAACAATCGGAGTTAAGTGGGTGTACAAGACAAAATTGAACAAGAATGGTGAAGTTGACAAGTATAAGGTGCGCTTGGTGGCGAAAGGCTACAAGCAAGAATTTGAAGTGGATTACAAAGAAGTATTTGCATCTGTAGCAAGACTTGACACGATCAGATTGGTAATTGCATTAGTAGCGCAGAATTAATGGCCTATCTTCCAATTGGATGTGAAGTCAGCATTCTTGCATGGTGATCTTCAAGAAAAGGTATTTGTTGATCAACCTTCTAGTTATGTGAAGCTCTGTTTTGAACATAAAGTTTATAAATTAAAAAAGGCACTATATGGGTTAAAACAAGCTCTCCGAGCTTGGTATAGTTGCATTGATGCCTATTATTTGAAGAAAGGTTTTAGAAAATGTCCATATGAGTATACACTCTTTATTAAAATTGGTGATGGTGGAAAGTTGCTTCTTGTATGCTTATATGTGGATGTTCTTATTTTTACTGGGAGTGATAGTGCCATGTTTGACAAATTCAAGGAGTCTATGATGGATGAATTTGAGATGATTGATCTTGGATTGATGCATTATTTTCTGGGCATAAAAGTAATTCAATCTGCAGCTGGAATCTTTATGTCTCAAAAGAAGTATGTTCAAGAGATTTTGGACAGGTTTCAAATGAATAATTGTAACCCCGTGACTACTCCAACTGAAGTTGGATTGAAGCTCTTGCAAGATCCTAATGGAAGCAAGGTGGATAGCACTCTCTACAAGAAAATTGTTGGAAGCCTGATGTATTTGACGGGGACAAGACCAGATATCATGCATGCTGTGAGCCTTATAAGCAGGTATATGGAGCACCCAATAGAGTTACATTTGCAAGCTGCAAAAAGGATTTTTCGCTATTTGCAAGAAACTAAAAATTTTGGGTTGTTCTATAAAAAGGGAGAAAAGTCAGATTTGTTTGGATTAACAGATAGCGATTATGCTGGAGATGTTGATGATAGAAGAAGTACTTCAGGGTATGTATTCATGCTTGGTTCAGGGGCAGTTTTATGGTCTTCAAAGAAGCAATCAATTGTTACTTTATCAACAACCGAAGCAGAATTTGTTGCTGCAACTTCATGCGCCTGTCAAGCCATATGGTTACGGAAGATTCTTGGAGAGCTTCAATTCAAATAGCAAGAAGCAACTACAATCTATTGTGACAACAGCTCATCTATCAAGCTGTCCAAAAATCCAGTTCTACATGGGAGGAGCAAGCATATAGATGTGAAGTACCACTTTTTAAGAGATCTTACAAAGGATGAAGTAGTTGAGCTAGTTTTCTGTAGAAATGAAGATCAAGTGGCTGATATATTCACCAAGCCCCTAAAGTTGTCCATGTTTCAGAAGCTGAGAAAGCTCCTTGGTGTTCGTTTATTGGATATTCCAAATTGAGAGAAGATCCTTTAAACTGATTATTTGCAACATCAGTTTAAGGGAGGGAATGTTGAACGAGTCAATATTTCTGGTTTGTTTTTTATGTGTTAATAGTCTATTAAGCACTTCTGTTATGTGGATTGGTTGCTGTACGTGTGAAGTTAGTGGGCTGTGGTGGTTATTTGTTTGTGTAAAGCCTATATAAAGGCTATGGCGTCAGTTTTTATGGGTGTGGTTTTGCAGACGATTCCTCTGTTTTTGTGTATATCAGTATCTCCTCTGTTCTCCTCTGTTTTTAACACTGCTCTTGTGCATATCTGAATCTCCTCTGTTTTTTAACACACATCAAAAGAAAATTTTAAGATCTTATTGTGAGAGACTCTAATAAGCATAAATAATTGAGAAATGCCTGCAAAAGGTAAACCTGTCAAACTAAACCCTTTTGTATCCTTTTTATCCTCTGCAGTTGAATCTGAAGCACGCAAGTCACACTTGCCAACAAGAACACATGAACCCCATATGACAGTTAGAAGCATCACAATTGAACCCGCGAGCAAGCCCATTCCAATGGAGACTTGACTTTGTGCAGTTTCGTGCTTCCAGACAGTCCGATACTGCAGAAAACAATAAAGAAAAGCATTCATCAAGATCTTCATTACAATCATAAAATGAAAAACGCATCATCGTTCATCGAAACAGGAGGAACCCTCATTTATACACACATAAGTGGTGAAATTTTCCATACTTGGGTAACGAGTAAGAATTATTACGTTATTGTTTAGAAAAGACAAGATAATTAGAACCGATCCGGAAAAAAAGTGCCAAGTGTTCAGAATGTTAGAAAGCAATCAACCGGACGAGGCGGCCAATGACAGAAATGCAAGCGAGGCAAAGAATTATGAAAGTAATCCGCACAAGAGTATTTACTACAGGAGGAGGTAATGACATAAAGCTATGCAACAAAGACCAAAGGACTGCACTATCACTCATGACTGGGAAATAGAAGTGCCTTCCTATATTCCATTGCTCAACCGAGCATTTGCCACTTGAATCTATTTAACTTGATATTGTCACAATCCCCAGGAACAGATCTCTCCATATTTCAAATGTGCGAATCTTTTTCCCATCTGGGATCCTGACCCGAAAAGCAGAGCATTTGCAGAACTGAACTCCACTAGTCCCATATTTCAAGCAGCGAGCCTTGCCAGAGGTCGCCAGACGTTGGTGAGGCTCTGGCGACCTCCGGCGAGGCTTGAGCCTTGCCCAGCTTGTCGAAATTGGCAGGCTCAAGCTCCCCGGTGGCGAGGCTTGACCTCGCTGGAATCTAGCGAGCTGGAGCTTCGCTGGCCTGTGGCGAGGCTCCAACTCGTCTTTGGCCGGTCGCCGGCCGCCGACGTGGCCGACGACCGGCCACTAAAGAAGAAATAGAAAAAGAGAGAAAAAGAAAGAAGAGTTAATATCCTAAAAAACCCTAAACTGGTACACCTGTGACAAATTTATCAAAATTATTTTTTTTACCATGAAAAATCCCAAACTGGTATACATGTGATAAATTTACCCCGAATGACCATAAAAAAACCCTAAACTTGTACATTTATGACAAATTTACTCTAAACTAAATTATTTGATCACAAAAAAACCCCAAACTGATAAATTTGTGACAAATATACCCTCCGCTAAATTGAATTAATACGACAAAAAAATCACAAAAGTTGTAAATTGTGACAAACGGAGCATAAAATTATACCATTCAACTGTCACGTGTCATTTAACTTAATAATTGGATAATAACATTTAACGAAAACTAACAAAGAGTAAATTTGTCACAAGTGTACAAGTTTGGGGTAAATTTGTTAAAGATATACCAATTTAGGGTTTTTGGTGGTACAAAAAATAATTTTGGATAAATTTGTCACAAGTGTACTAGTTTGGGGTTTTTTAGGTATTAACCCAAAGAAAGAAAAGGAAAAAGAAAAAGAAAGAAAAGGAAAAAAAATATTAAAAATATATATTTTTTAAATAAAAAAATTATTGAAAGAGGTGGGAAAAAAACAAAGCAAAAAAAAATTGAATCCAACCATAATTTCGATTTCAATTCGAATCGGATCGGATTTCGGTTCGGATCGATAAATTTCCTTATCGATTTTATTCAATTTTTTCGAAAAAAAATTAACCGAATCGAACCACTTCTATCCATAATTTCCACTATCGTAGTGAGATTATCTATAATCCCACGTCTTGCAAACTTCGATGAGGCTCGAGCTCCACCTTGGTGGCTAGACTAGCCAGGCCTGAGTTCATCGGGGTTGGGTGAGCTCGACTAGGTGAGGCAGAGCCTAGCTCGTCTCTAGCTAGTCACCGGCCATCACCATTGTAGGGTGACTAGGGTCTAGCTAGCTAACGAAGAAGAAGAAAAATAAAGAAAAAGAAACAAAGAAAATAAAAAATAAAAAACATAAAAAAATGATTTTTTAAAATAAAAGGACAAATTTTTAAATTTTATAGATTTGGTTTGATTAACTGAAAAGGTAAAAACTGAATTGGCTAAAAAAGTTTCAGTTTTTAATATTATTGAAGTGAATGAGAACATAATCGAAAAAATCGAATTTTTTGATTTGGTTTATCACACTCCAGTGGAAGTGCCTTAGGATCCAGGCAGGTACAGGAAATCGAGATGCTTCTTTTCTTTTTTTTGGTCGGACGAGATGCTACTTCAGTTGTGAGACAATTACATACACATCATCGGCAGAGACATCCCAACTAAATCCATATTCCCGTAATACTCTAATTGGTTCAGGTGAAATAGCTTACAACTAAATGCAAGCACATAAAAGCAACAGCAATAGGTTAGATTCAGCGAATTGTCAAAACTGTAAATTTTTCTGAAGGAAACGTAACCGAATCCTCTATTTCCTATCCATTATCTAAGTAGCACCGATACTGACACGCGAAACGACACGGCACAACACGCCGACACGTCGTTTCTAAAAAAATAAAAGATTCCGACACGTTGAGACACGTTGAATATTAAATATATGTTTTTATATATACATAATTTTCAATCAAATTAATTTGATTCAAATTCATAAATAAATAAATAAGCCTAGAATGAATTTACACCAAAAACATTGATCCACCATTTATTAATATCATTCATTGTTTTAATTTAACAAATTCAACTCTATCTCAATAATTCATAAAACTTGAAGAAAAAACAAGTAATTCACATTCTGGACGCGCATGTTAGATATATCGGAAGAGGAGATAAAAACTTAAGAAATAAATTGTATATCACAAAAAGTGAGAGTTAAAAAATAAGAGAATAACAGGTTTTTCTTCTTTCTTCATTTATTATTTTTATTATTGTGTTTTATTTTTTTCACATATATTTATTTTGACCTCTCATTCATTGAAAATTTTTAAAATGGACCTCGATAGCGAAATCATATGTTAGAAACTCGTATATCGGAATTCTAACTCGAGTTGGGAAAGTTGATTAGGTGTCAGATTTTTCGACACGTATTGACCAAGTGTCGGAGAATATCAGACACGTGTCGAAATATCCGACACGACACTATAGCTCTTGAAGAATGTCTTTTCATTGTCTACCATAGCTTACTCTGCTACTCATCACCCAACTAAAACAGTGTCTGATGCAATGTTATCACTTCATTTTCTCAGAGCTTCTCAGGAACCACACCCAAAAACACAGGTCATCCCGCAAATGCGAAACGGACCACAAAACTCACCGAGAATGAGCAAGGCGTCGGGTATTGCCCCGAGCATCGGCAACACGAGCCCACCGATAAGCCCCGGCCCCAGAATCTCCAGCAACATCTCGCTGCCGCCCGAGAGACACGTCGCGGCCGTGTACATCAAGTAGCCGTAGACCAGAATCAGGAACAAGTTGCCGATCCAAGTGGTCGTGCAGGGCATGAAGCCGTAGGTCTCATCGCAGGAGTCGGACGAGGCAGCCAAGGACGGGAGATAGAGCGGGGACCCGCGGCCGAGCGCCTTGCCGAGGCCGTCGGAGACCGGATCGGAGAGCCGGACGGAGCGGGAGCGGACGGCGGAGATGGAGACAAGGAAGATGACAAGGACGAGGCGGAGAGGAAGGGCGGAAGGGCGGTGGCTGGTCATTGCTCCAGAAGCGAGAGGGAGGGAGAGAGGATACGTTGTGCGACTACAGAAGCAAGAGGAAGAAGATGAAGAGACGGTCCGTGCTGGAGGGAGAAAAAGTGGTTCACAATCGCCACGTCATCGTCCTACATGGTGCGCTTGAACTTAGGTGGCTCCACCAAGATGTGGACGCGTGTCTGTTGACTTGGACTGACTTGGAAAGTAGAAAAGTCTAAAATGTGGGGCTTTTTTTCTTTTCTCTCTTGTTCTTCTGTCACCTGACCGAAAAAGGACCTAATAATTAATGCTCGAATTTAAGTTGCTGCCTAAAACTCTCTCTCCTCTTTTCAATTTTCAAACCCTTTTCTCGGTCCTATATGGATATGGAGGTTTTCTCCTGCGTCTTTATATTGTCTTGCTTAGTATCTCCTCCATCCATTCAACTCAACTGATGGTTCTCCCCACCTCTTTCTTTGAAGCAGAAAGGCAAAGAGCTGTTTGCGGTTCCTCTTGTTAAAACTCAAAGGGAAATATATTCGCAGAAGCTTCAGAGGCTATGCAACAAAAGATTCCTTTTTCTATGTGTTGGTGTTCTATATGACCAACATAATAAAACCCGACTTGTTAGATATCAGAGATTTAGTGAGCACCATGCCGAATCTCTCTACCATTTCCTTCTCTTCCACTTTGGCTGACATGAGTACACTTGGTACTAGCAGCATTATCGGGGGCATACGCAGGAAAGGGGCCCCACGACTTCTTCATTTAAGAGGGAGGGAGGACACTAGCCTCATTACTTCTCACAGGACCAGAGGTGCACCTAATCCCTTTTTTTTTTTTTTTTTTGGTCAAACACCTAACCCAATTACCCATTCATTAATCACGGTGCACCTAATCCAGTTACCCACCGTCGCCTCCGGAGTCTCATCGCGCCGATTTTTGGGAACCCTAGCGACTTTTACTATGGCTGCACCATCTCTTTTAGCCTTGGCAACTTCTAGGCCTCCGTCCAATTGCGTCCCTCCGACGAGCTCGTCATCACGCCTCACCCTATTCACGATCTTGTCAGCTAGGAACATTTCGAGTACTGGTGGTTGACGGCGTTGTTTGGGTGTTCTTCTTCCTCAACCGAGCTACAGAAAACCTGGAACATCGCAGTCGGGGAGGATTCTCTGAAATCAGAGATTCGTCTTCGCAAAGTTCTCTGCATCCAGATTCCCTGTAAAATTTGGATAGAAGAAGATGTCGACCGTGTACGTGTTGGAGCCGCGGACGAAGGGGAAGGTTCATTTCCACGTGTGTGCGATCTGAATTTTTGTTCGATTCTTCCGGAATGTCATTGAGAAGTTGTGGACTTGTATGATTGCGCCATGAATCTATCTGCATTTTAGTTTTTCGCCATCTAATTTTGTTTCTATTCTCTTCCTCATGCTTTGTTTATGGAAATGTGGTTGGAAGTTGTGCTCTGATGAGTTGATGATTAATGTGAAAGCAACATTAAGACGAGCGATCAGGTTCCTTCTGCATTCGATTCTGATCTCCTATTTGCGTTTCTGCGCCTTCACTACATAAAAATGGCTGCCAAGGCTGAGCCAATTGCTCACTTGACTGCAAAAATTAAAATGAGTAAATTGTGAATTGGGTTGAGATTGCTTATTCAATGCTTAAGAATGGACGGGGGAGTAGCTTCTTAGGGGTTGGGTTTGTGTTCTATGGGTGATGTTTAGAGAGCCGTGGCACAAAATGACAATGCTTAAGAAACTCTTGCATTATGTTTTATTTATTATCCAAAGATTATGTAGTTTTTAACGTGTCTTCGGAGTGCACTCGCATTGAAAAAATCTTTAGATCTTTCATTTGGTTCATGCTAAAGATACATTTTGTCGTGAGAAGAGGAAATTTTCAATTGTTTTGTCAATTTGGTCTTTCGGCAACGAGAATATTAAAGGACGGTGAAGTCATGTAGAATCAAACTATTGTATGGACAACAATTGAGCTTAATTCGCATTGAGCGAAGTCCTTGATCTTAAGATTATGAATGTAGTATTATCATGCTCTTCAACGTTGTTTAATTTCTATATTCAAAGAAATTTGGTGTTCAAATTCATAACTGTGTCTGTACTTCCTGATGGTCGGATGAGCTAATGTCTTGACTGTGGGCATTAATGGTTGAAGCTAGCTAATTTGTGTATTTAAGTTGAATGATCTTGTCAATAAATTTGTCCTACTTAATTAAATTTTTTTTTGGCTCTTTGCTTATAGTACTAAGGAAAAACAATAAGCTAATTGAGCATGTTGTCTGCTTGCAGTTAGGCATTTCAATGTAAAATACATTTTCCACTTTGTTCTTGTTCAAATGAGGTGGTTGCTTTAGCTGGTGGATAAGATTGTATGGCAATGGCTGCGGTGATGTATGTGACTATGTCCAACAAGTTTCAGTTTCCTCTATTACGTGGTCTACATAAGCTGCGTGATTCTTTTTTACCCTGATTTCTGCTTTCTACTCACTGTTCAAGGTGGCAATCCTACTTGCTCCAGCAGAGGTCCCCCCCAGCGGCTCTCTCTCCTTTGTTTGTTCATTTAGTTCTAGCTTTATTTATATTTGTTGGGTCATAGTGAAATGGATGTAGTGCTTTTGTTGGCATTCTTCTTGTTCAATGCTGTAGTGTAAATTTTATGCATTGGAGGAACATGTTCTTTTCTTTAGTTGAGCTTAATGAATAAATATAGTCGTTCGATTGGTTTCCTCATCAGTGTATCTGAGGTAACACCCCAAATCATTTTCTACTTCAGTACTAGTTTTATTGATGACATAGACTTGATAGATTGAATAAAAGATGTGGTGTTTTTGTGGACTCTTGATATGTGTTCCCACAGTGATTGAACTATAACTGGATGAGTTTACGAGATTCCTTATATGACTTGTTTACATATTGTTCTGGTGGCGTTTGACATGGAACTACTAATATGGCCAAATCCGACTGAATGTGGAAAGTCCAATTTTCGACTAGAATTGGATGCTTATGTGGTGTGGCTTTATTTATGATTGTCCTTCTTTGGCATGTATTTAATATTTCTGCAAAGACTTGTTTCACTTAGAAGTTTTTTATATGTGAATCCTTGTTATCTTGTAGGTACATCCAATCAAGTATAACAACATCTATTTATGTTTCACTACTCTATTGAGAGAGCAAGGCCCTTCTGCCCTTTGGAGAGGTTGGGCTACCAAGTTCTTTGGATATGGTGCTCAAGGTGGGTGCAGATTTAGTTTCTACAAGTATTTCAAATGGGTTTACTCTAATGCCTTGGTTGGCAGCAACAGGAGCTTGATTTTTTTTCTCAGCAGTGCTTCTGTGGAAGCATTTACAAATGTGGCACTTTGCCCTTTTGAAGCCGTTAAAATCTGGGTTCAAGCACAATCCCATTTTTCAAAAGACTTGGTTGATGGCTTCCCTAAAGTAATATGCATCAAAAGGGCTTTCTAGGGTAATTTTTTGTGGCCTTAGTATTGTTTACTTGTGTTAGAGGTAGAAGGGGCATTCTAATGCTTTTCTTGCTTTCAGATTTTACAGAGGGCTTCTACTGCTTTGGTCAAAATCTTCCGTGTAATCTTTTCATTCATTCTTGGGCTATAGAGTTGGTCAGCTTTCTCATATTGAATATTGCATCTAAAAGATGCTTAGATGAACAGAAGCTGTTTTATGGGAGAGCAGACCATTCTCTTTCTAAGTGACATTAAAAACTTAATCCCCAACTCTGTTAGGTGGGAGAGCTGGTCTATAGGTGTTTGGCTTGTCCTCATGTTATGCCTGCATCTTTTACTTTTGAATGTTTATAGTCCATATTATGTTCACAATAAAGTATGGAAACTCACACCAAGTTGTTGAACCATTGTGCGCAAGAAACCTGGTGTTATTGCATGTCGATCCTCTCTTAATTTTGTCCCTAGGCAGTTTCAATGGTGATGTTCTCGACATTTGACCATTCGGTGGATTTCCTGTATCGTGTTATTAGAAGAAGAAAGCGGGATTGCTCTAAAGTTTAACAACTCTGGGTAACATGCTTAGCTGGATATGCTGCTGGATCTGTTGGTAGCTTCATATCAAATCCTGCCGACAATATTGTTGCTTCCATCAACAACAAAAAAGCTGACGGTCTCATGCTGGTATATGTTTGCAAGCAGTTATTAACCTTGCTGTCTCAGAAAAGTTCGATCTGATCTGTAAGTTCCAATTTTGCAACAGGCAATCAGGAATATCGGGGTTGCAAATCTGTTTACTTGCAAGATGGAAATTCACAACAACAACTCGAAAAAGAGACTAGGGCAATTTTAAAATTGTGGAAATTAGGCCAATAAAAGTGGCTCTAATATCATGGTAGAAATTGAGAGAGAAAGTAATAGAGACATTGTGTTGTATTGTATTGTTCTATAATGTGTACAAGGTTCCTTTATAATACAAAGAAAAGAAGAGAAAAGGAAAAAATATATATAATGATTATAATTTTCCTATTCTCTAGACTAATCAAGGACGGACCAAATCAATTTGAAGGATGGAGATATGGCCATATTTACTAACTGCCGGTGCGCGACTGGCCCATGCATGACGGGCTAACCGCCCTGACAGGGCGTTGAAAAGAACCGGCCGAAACGGCTCGCGGCGACAAAATTCCAAATTCGCAACCTACTTTCCAAATTCCCTTGACTACTCCCCACCAAACTTTCTTCTTCCAGCGCAAAAAAGCTCGTAAATATCGGGCTCCATTTGCATCGCGGGCCTAGGAGGACCAGCCTCTGGAGTACCAGTTCGATGGGTTTGCTTTATATCCCATCCTAATATTCTAGGTGCCACCAGCCACGGTTCGCACGCTCCCCATCGGTTGCATGATGAGATAACTTCGGGTTTGTTAAAGAATTGTTACCGTGATGGCAGAAGGCCGGTGATCAACGCTGGTCGCGGCTGCTGGCGACCTGCGGTAATAGATGGCGACAGCCATCCGTGGTGGAGTTGGCTGGCTTTGTTGTTATAGGGGGAACATGGAATTCTGATGGTGAAGCAAAGTAATCCAATTCCCACACGGAATTCATTTCCTCGTCCTTTTCTTATCCAAACATGAAATACCGGGGAATCGGAATCCTATTCCTTGAGGAATCCCGTTCCATATTGAATCAAATAAGTCCATGGATTACCCCAATAGTTTCCACTATTCATCTTTTTTTCCAACTATCGTATCAAATTTAATCACTAGACAAGATGGACATTGGTATATCCAATCCTGTCCCATCTAATATCACACCGTATCCAACCAAGGACGGACAATCAAGAGTGGTTTGATTAGATGTAAGAGTTAGACATTTCATCAAAAGTCGAGATTTTCTTCCATCTTGGGTCGGGAATATCTCCACCAACCATTTTTCTGACTGGGATAAATAATGAAAAGTACAGCCGTTCATAAAATTGCCACTGTTGGGTATGCCTAAAATTAGAATAGCCAAGCTGGATTATGGAAATCAACGTAACGGGCCTAAGCTGGATTATCGCACAGTCAATCTGGGCCAACTCCTAGCCCATATAGCGAACGTGTATCATGGGCTCATTCATGCACAAATTTTGCACTTATTTCTTCGTGGTACGAAGTAGAGTCCAATACAGTACAAAAAGGACCATAGTCGGAGCAACAATAATGTAATAGATATGCTTGATGTATGTGAATATATGTCATAGATGTGTTTAAACTTTTGAAAACAAATATACGGCCAACATTGACATATTGTCAGTACATAAGTCAAAAAATTCGAAATGTCACATTCCTCTTGATCATTTTGTTGGTTCTCCCATTTATTCTACCCAATTCATGACTATCAGGTTAATGCAATCACATTCACGTTGTCTTTCGCAAGAAATTCGTTTCACATAAGAGTAGTCATGCTAATAGATAGCTCTAGCATGCATATCTATTTGAATTAATGAATCATTTGATCTGTAATGTATATGGTCGAATTTGGTCCTTTTCCTTCGAATCATTTGATCTCGTGGCGGCGAAGAATGTATAGATTTGGAACATAGTTAACATAAAAGACATTCACTTTTTATTAATTAAATCTAATTTCATTACAAGTAGTCGATCCTCTTTTGCGTATGAATACAATATTTACCCATTGATGTCCAAGATTCGAACCCGAAGTCTGAAAAATCGAAAAGGCTAGAGAACAAGTATAATAATGATTGCTCAAGGAGGAAAAAATTGAGCAGTGGCCTTCAAGCTTTCCGCATCCAATGGATGTTTTTCTCTAGCCTTAACCCGTTTTCGATAATGGCATCGGCACGAACCATCCGCCTCCAACGTTCCAGGTTCAGTTTTAGGTGATTGCCGTCGCATCACGGGGTCCGCATTTGCCGGGGCTGGCTTGATCTCTTCGTTATTGCTGTTCTGATGTAACGGCTTGGATGGGCCGGAGGAGGAGGAGGCCCAGGGGGGCAGCGTGGCAACCGTGACGGTCGTGCTCCCGTCTTCTGAGAACATGGACATGAGCTGCTTGTCGTCCAGGCGGTCGAAGCCGCTGTAGCCGCCGTCGGGGCGGACTGAATTCCGGTACTCCCCAGCCTCGAGGAAGGCGATCAAGTCGCTAGCCGACCTCTGGTGGACCCTGCGCCTCGTGGACAAGAACTTGAGGAACTCTCGACCCATGAAGGCTGGCAGCTGCCGCCGGCGCTGCCACCTGCATTGCCAGGGTGAGGGAATGGAGGCTCGCTCGGGGCGATGAGGTGGGAGACATGCGGGGGTGGTGGGGGTTGCGCCATGCAATTTGCGATCTGGCAATCTGCAATCTTTTGGGACTTCAACCAAAGACAGAATGTCGCCACTAATGAACAAGGAGAGGCGAGCAAAAACAAGAACGACTGGCAATCGGAGTTGGTAGAGATCACGAACGGAAGAGATTCAGAGAGGGTTTAGAGAGAGAGGGAGAGGGAGAGAATTGAACACGGACGTCGAGCCGCGTCAGTCCTAGCTAAAGGCACTGTTCTATTGGCAAGCACCTTAAAGTATGAGGGGCTTGAGAATACTAGTCAGCACGGTACAGCATATTCAAACCGGAACGATCGTGAAGTGTGGAATTCTTGTGAGCATATTGCCGAGGATGGTCTTAGGATAGACGCTCGATTCACTTTCTGCTCAAAATTACTTCTGCCTAGTGAATCTGACTATCTTTGGCCTTTGTCAGGTTTACCCCAGTATGATCCACCACCTTCTTCCACGGTAAGGCAATGGCTTGTTGTCGGTGGAAATTTCAGTTTGTGACTTCTGATTTACTAAGTTTCCTATGGTCATTTTTCTCCTTTGTGTGGAAAGATTGTATAAGAACTTTAACGTAGTGGGAATGCTACAGGTGAATGCATCGACAACTTCATCATCATTCGTACTAAATCCTCAGACAGAGCCCCCTCCAAACCAAAGCTATCATGGCAATTGTGCTTCCATCCGGCAGGAGGAAGAGAAGGTATGTCGAAATCTGGATAATTCTAGGCGTTCCTTTAGTGAACACCCTCATCTACACAAAATTCATGGTTTCAGGACTAGCAAGTTTTCCTTCAGCAGTCGGTGACGAGGATATCCACATGAGTCTAGCCTTTGTGATTGTGATACACACGTACATATATTACATGTTTCTTGATTGGTAGCTTTTGGGAAACACTTGAGATTTCGTCTTGATTTCATGCACTACATATATTGGACTGGCAATCGCTATATATTTCATTGACCTGCTGTGTAGATAGGTGGCTTGAAGCCGTCATGTCCGTTCTCTTCAGAAAAGCTCCCTGCATTTCCGGTCCACTTAAAGCTTCTTACATCTGCCAATACTCCCCAGAGGTCAGATGACTCGGCTTCATCTGACTATAGAGCTGAATTGATTTACGAACCAGGGACCAGGAGTTATAGGTACATTTTCATTTTGTTTTCACCAAAGCATCAAGCGTCGTGCTTCCTTTATATATACTTGAAATTGTTGCAGGTATTCTTCATTTCAAGCTTCAGCTTCCAATGCGAATCAATTCAAAGCAGGAAACAAAATGGAGTTTTCAGCAATGACTTCCTCACATTAGGCCTTCCTACTTTGCCATCGACGTGGCCAACTACCAAGAGCAACCAGCCATTTGCTTCTGTAGCCTTTGCCAATTGTGAAGCTCCCGATAATGAGAGACCAAGCTGTCAGGTGAGATTAAATAGTTTAACAAGCCTTATGGTTCGCATGGTTGTCCTCGTGGTTCTAAATCTGATTTGATTAGCTACATCTGTGAAAAGGGTCGTGCGCAAAATTCAAAATTTCAAAAGGGACCAAGATGGGTGAATCAGCGAGGGAATTACGACTACTACAGCTTCCTCCCTCCGGCAAAGAAGCATTCTGATGAAGGAGCTGCAAGCACGACTACTTTTTGCAATGGCGTTGCAGATGGAAGCGTTGATCTTGACTTGAAGCTGTAGAGATGGGTGGCCAAGATGAAGTCATAAAGAGCCATCTAACTTATTAGAGTGGCAAGCTCGCAAAAAAATACCTTTATTTTCCCTAAACTTCAAGATGGCTCCACATATTTCCATGCGAGACTAAAATGAGCGTACTGACTTGAAAAGTGAGGTGGAGAAAAGGAGAAAAGGGATTGGATAGTAGATATGTTTGTTAGGATGTTACATTTGATGATGAGAGATGTTGATTTTCTTGGGTTATTTCTGCCAATTGGTTTGACTGATGGATGATAAATCATGCACTTGATTGCACGGCGATCGTGATTGTCCTCCTCTTATTCCTGGAATGGCGAGGTCACAATATCCAACATCAACACACTCATTTACATCAGCTCTGCATACACCCTAACCGGTGAGGGAATAAGAGGAGGCAGGCAGTTCCACTCGAGCATGTTGAACGGACAGTTCCACTCAAGCATATGAATCCATAAGAATGAATAAGAAGAGGCAGCATCACAGTGTAATTCCGCAAACAGAATGTCTCATTCCACATCTCAGCAGCATGGCAAAATTCCTAATCCTTTCACCACAAAACACTGCTTCTCAGATTACTACAGCTACGGAATAAATCCGGATGCAATCTTACTCCAAAAGATGAACATAATAGAGTCAAATAGGGAATATGACAGAAGGCTGTGGCGTCCCCATGAGGTACCCTGAGAACAAATCTACGACCAACCCACGACATAGTCTAGTACATACACCAACGCCAAGGAGAAAGGATAAAGTATGAAGGCTACTGACACTGTCCACAGAGGAAAGGTGGTGCGGAAGCTGGCAAATATTCCCATCACAATGCAAACAATAAGAATAACAATCACTTCTGATGTGAAGTCCCATGTTAGTCCTCTGATGTAGACAAGAGCCAAGAAGACTGCTAAGCAAAGCAAATTGTTCATGGTCACTGCCCCATATAACTGCACAAGGTACAAAAAGAGATAGGATGTGACTCACTAAGCATATCGTCATTCTCGTCGAACACAAGGCAAACAACTTACCAATTAAATAAAACAAAAAAAACAACAATGCAATGACTGATGATGAGATTAATCATTCCAATCTCCATGCCGAAAAGAAAACTTAGGTTCGATGATATTTATGGCATTGTTGCACCAGACTCCGATAATCAAGTCAAGGTGAATACAAATAAGTCAAAGGCGCACCTCAGAGAATGTCAGTGATGCTGTCTCCTGCTTTTTACGACTAGCAAAGATTATTGCCGACACTGCTTCACTGGAGTTGGTAGCCAAAGGCAGTGCAATAAACGAAATGAAGAAAGTGGGGATACCAGTGGCGTCCGAGAAATTGTCGACCGCATCTACCAAGGGATCAGCAAACGCTGCTGCTATGACCGTTCCAAGAATTAACAACCCCACTGCTTTTAAGGAGGTCATTTTAGCATTTTCAACAACCTCAACCACCTCAGCACCTTGTCCCCCCGCTAACAATTGCTTGCGCTCTGTTTTTGCTCGCTGCACAAGGGAATTGCAGAAGGGTTTGTGAAACCAAACAAACTAGCTAGTGATTTACTGAAGAACATGGGAACTTGCTCAGTCACTTACATGGTCAGCGACATCAATAATCTTCGTTGTGTTAAACCTTCCGAGACTGAAACCTTTTCCTGCACGTACCGCCTCATCTAGCCATTTTTTGATACCCTTTCTGAACTCATCCTGCGAAATACAATTATCACCAGAGGTATCAAATGCTGCCATGATTTTATCTACAGCATCACTCTCTTCCAGATCTATCTCTTCAAAACGGATTCCTACTGCGAATGCTTGTAGTTCGCTACAAGTGAGTTTTCTATCATTATCCGTATCAATGGTTTCAAATAGCCTGTCAAAAAAAAAACTGTGAGCCATCTAAACAGTAAAGCAAAACTAAAGAATCTAACTTAGCACCAGTACTAACTGATCCACAATTTCTGTGTTGACTTCACCATCCTTCGTAAGCCTTGCTAGGGCTGGGGCATGCCTTTTTACATGTCTTAAGAATAAAAATAAAACACTCCTCTGCTGCCAATAATCAAGTCTTCTCTTTAGGATCCAAGGCTGGAACACCTGCCGACTTTATAAAGTCAGAATACAGGATTATTTTCCAGCTCGTATCATACAAAAAACCACGCAAAGATACTTTTCTTAAGCTTGCTTGCTCATGGACTCATGCAGAAATGTGTGTACACACAATTATCAAAGCAAAGAAAGAAAAAGAAAAGTCCACAAGAACAGCATCCCCATCTCGCTGTTAGGACAGCAGTTCATGAGGGCAGGGTTGCTTTCTACTCAGTTAAACCAATTGATTGGTGCCAGCCGCCATACATGAAGGTCACGGCCTTAAAGTTTTCATGCTAAACAGCCTTACTATATTCATGGCAACATAAAGCACACCTTACACGTACTTCTGCGATTGCTACATGTACTCAAAATGCATGACAAAAGGCAGAGTTGCAGAGTATAGTTAAGAACAAGTACTCAGAATAACATACCTGATATAGGCAGTAAGAGATAAGTAGAACCACAGACAAAATCAGTGCTATCAAGACTGCCACATGCCTTCCTGATGTTGAATTGAGAAGTTGAAGAAGTTGAATAACAAGGAATGGAATAACTGAGATAACCATGATCCATGCAGCCCTTCTTGTTAAGTCATCAATGGTAATACCAGAACCTGAGAGTGTTGTGTCTATCATGTACTGGAAATGATGAGCAATTTCAGACTGGTAGAGATAATGCAAATTAAGAAATAGGAGGGGTTGAGCAGTCTCTAGAAATCAGTCACAACTTCTATGCTTCAGCTCAGTAGAGCAGGGTTGAAGAGATTTAAGGAGGCCACAGAACCTTTAGCTTGCCAGCAAAGTAAGACCAACTTATACTAATTGAAAAAGTAAAGTGCTTCAAAATTTCTAAAGCCAGTTGGGCACCTTGCCTACGTAACCTGCTTCCTACACTGAAACCTTATTTAGCCATACAAGAGCATACCTTCCTTAACCATAACTACCATTACTGCAAAGCTATCATTCATTCACAATAAAGGCTGCCTTCTGCATGATCCAATCTAAGCTTTAATTAGATGAGGTTCCCAGCTTGAGGGAATATTGTTGCCACCGGGCAATGACCACTCGCAATAGAAGCTCAAAAGTTATTCCCAGCCAAATAAAACCTCTATCCCCGAGGGGGAGGACTGGAAATTGGAGATTTTTACCTCCCTAAAGCAACTTCTTTAAGGGTGAGCAGCTAAACTTGGTGGAGAGTAGATTAGGCAAACATATATAAGGCATTCATATACACACATCAAAAGAAAATTTTAAGATCTTACAGTGAGAGCCTCTAATAAGCATAAATAATTGAGAAATGCCTGCAAAAGGTAAACCTGTCAAACTAAACCCTTTTGTATCCTTTTTATCCTCTGCAGTTGAATCTGAAGCACGCAGGTCACACTTGCCAACAAGAACACATGAACCCCATATGACAGTTAGAAGCATCACAGTTGAACCCGCGAGCAAGCCCATTCCAACGGAGACTTGACTTTGTGCAGTTTCTGTGCTTCCAGACAGTCCAGATACTGCAGAAAACAATAAAGAAAAGCATTCATCAAGATCTTCATTACAATCATAAAATGAAAAATGCATCATCGTTCATCAGAAACAGGAGGAACCCTCATTTATACACACAGAAGTGGTGAAATTTTCCATACTGGGTAACAGAGTAAGAATTATTACGTTATTGTTTAGAAAAGACAAGATAATGAGAACTGATCCCAGACAAAAAGTGCCGAGTGTTCGGAATGTTAGAAAGCAATCAACCAGACAAACTGGCCAATGACAGAAATGCAACTGAGGCAAAGAATTATGAAAGTAATCCGCACAAGAGTATTTACTACAGGAGGAGGTAATGACATAAAGCTATGCAACAAAGACCAAAGGACTGCACTATCACTCATGACTGGGAAATAGAAGTGCCTTCATATATTCCATTGCTCAATCGAGCATCTGCCACTTGAATCTATTTAACTTGATATCGTCACAATCCCCAGGAACAGATCTCTCCATATTTCAAATGTGCGAATCTTTTTCCCATCTGGGATCCTGACCTGAAAAGCAGAGCACTTGCAGAACTGAACATCACTAGTCCCATTATAGCCGGTAAAAAGCAAATCTCCCTTGGCGGCGTCCTTCAGATTATAGATAATCTGACTACGGTAGTGGAAGTGCATTAGGGTCCAGGCAAATACAGGAAATCGAGATGCTACTTCAGTAGTAAGACAATTACATACACATCTTCGGCTGAAACAACTCAACTAACTCCAGATTCCAGTAATACTCTAATTGCATCAGGTAAAATAGCTTACGACTAAATGCAAGCACGTAAAAGCAACGGCAACAGTTCAGATTCAGTGAACCGTCAAAACAGGAAATTTTCAGAAGGGAAACGTAACCAAGTCCTCTATAAGCTACTCTACTGCTTAGCACTCGACCACAACACTCTCTAATGCAGTGTTATCGCTTCGTTTTCTCGGTGTTTCTCAGGAACCACACCCACATACACAGGTCATCCAGCAAATGCGAAACGGACAACAAAACTCACCGAGAATGAGCAAGGCGTCGGGCAACGCCCCGAGGATCGGCAACACGAGCCCACCGATGATCCCCGGCCCCAGAATCTCCAGCAACATCTCGCTGCCGCCAGAGAGACACGTCGCGGCCGTATACATCAAGTAGCCGTAGACCAGAATCAGGAACAAGTTGCCGATCCAATTGGTCGTGCAGGGCAAGAAGCCGTAGGTCTCATCGCAGGTGTCGGACGAGGCGGCCCAGGACGGGAGAAGGAGCGGGGACCCGCGGCCGAGCCCCTTGCCGAGGCCGTCGGAGACCTGATCGGAGGGCCGGACGGAGCGGCAGCGGACGGCGGAGACGGAAACGAGGAGGAGGAGGAGGAGGAGGAGGAGGCGGCGGAGAGGAAGGGCGGCGGGGCGGTGGCCGGCCATCGTTCCAGAAGCGAGAGGGAGGGAGAGAGGACACGTCGCGCGATCACGGAAGCGAGAGGGCGAACGAGAAAGAAAGATGAAGAGATCGTCCGCGCAGTAGGGGGGGACCCGGCCTGCAACTAGAAAGAGGTCGGCCGGGAAAGGGCGGCTTCCGTATGTGTAGCGCCCGCGTGGTGCCATTTTCTTTTTTTCAATCGCCGTTTATTTTTAATTCTGTCGGTAACAGGAAAAAAGCGCGGCAACGTAATATTTACGAGTACGATTTCTCTTTTTTTGTTTGTTTGTTTGTTTGTAGTACCGCAGTACGTCCCGAGAACCTCGTAAATTAACTTTAGTTTCGAATTTCGATCCGCGTATGATCCGATCCGCGTCTTTTCGGATCGTGACAGGGAGATGCAACCCGAGCGCGTTCGCACGATCGTCGGACCAAGCAGGGAGAAGTGGTGAGATGATGGGCTTCACGATCCCCCTCCGGGCCCAGAAGCTGCGGTGGGGACTCGCTCACCGTCCGATCGCATCACCGTTTCGAAATGGGGAGGAGCGAGTCACGGGTGGGTCCCGTGCATATTGAGTGTCTCTTTCTTTGACTTCTTATCGAGTGATTATCGTTTTTCTAGGATGATCTTGTGGGGGTGGAGGCGGGAATGATGGCGTGGCGGACTCGTCTCCCCCTCCACTTCCGGCAACAGTCGGAGCAATTTGTCGAGGTGATCAAAGAAGTCAACCTTGGGGACTCTTCTTTTCTTACTTTCGTTCGCTGCGCACCATTTCGAATTCTTCAGAGCGCGTAACATGATGACACGAAATTCCATGCTTGACTATCCTACGACTTGAAGCATTTCAAATTCTTTGTAAATGGATGATGTGGACTCGCCGAAATGTGTACAGTTGCGTGGGGACTCGTTTCGCAAAATGTGAAAGAAAAGAAAAGTCGTGATTACAAGTGAGACAAGTACCAAAAAGTCATGAGCTTTTTATAATAATATTAATTTAGTTTTAAACATTTTGATTGGACTAATTTAATCATAAGCGTTTCACATGTGTATCAATTGAGTTCATTTAACCAATTTAAACAAAGACTAATCGATACCAATGCAATATACTCGGGTTACATTTAGAAGTCATAATAAAATTCGGGATAAAATAAAATTTATCTTATCATGCATTTGATGCTTGCTCAAAACATCATAAAGTTAAATATAAACGGATATAAACCAAATAAAATTATCTTTTTGGGGAGATGGGATAAAGGTAGATATGATTTATAATATCAATAATTGGAAAGTTATTTTTATTGAATAACAAAAATCTTAAATTAACAAAATTAAAATTATATTTGAATATAATTAATATTTGAATTCTAATATAAGAAATTCAATATAACAAAAAATAATAATTTAGCTATTTTAAATCAATATTATTTTTATTTATATATTCAAAATTAATTATATTCTATAATATAAATTCAAATATAAATATAATTATATATTTATATTTCACATATTTATGTTATTTTTATTACATATTTAAGGTATTTTAGTAATTTATGTATATTAGTACAATTTACTATTAAATAACAATTTATTAGAGAATGATGGAAGGGGAAGAAAGAAATAAAAAAGAAATTAATTAAAAAGATATAGGAAAATAAAATAAAAATAAAGTAGGTAAGAGTGTTCGAGAGATTTTTAACATATTCGTTTATAAAAATTTTAGTTTGTTTATACTAATATACTATTTATACTAAACAACGTACATGATGATATGATATGAATATATCCGATTTTATTATTATAATAACAAAATAATAGATAGAATATAATAAAATCCCTAAATTTCATATTTTATCTTATTCAATCATATAAATTTTTTATACTTTTTCACTTAGGTAGAGGAATGTAGCTAACAGGCTTCATGCACTCCGCTTTCTCCTCCGCAGCTGACGCTTGAAACCAAGTGTGAGGGAAGCAGAAGGAACAGAGAAATCAATGGCTCACAAAAAAAAAAAGCCGACGGTCAAAATGACTCATCGGTTGATTAAAAAAGGTTCATCATCCAGATCTGAAGAGAATTAAATGGGCTGCTGCCGCAGTAATGAATTGATAACCGTTTCAATACAATAAATTGGCAGGAGATGCTCTAGATGGTCCGATTCATCCTCTTTATGCTAGTGGGGTACGAGACAAGAGAGAGCGAGTAAGGATAATGTTTTTCCCAATTTAAAAAGTGAAAAATGTTTTTCCCATTTTAAAATATTTTTTTCCTCGATGGAAAATATTTTTTATGATTAGTTCATTTTTCGTGAAACAAATGTTGAAAAATCCAAAAATTATTTTCCTAAAAATTATTTTTCACAAAATAAATGGAGCTTTAATATAGGAATAAACCAGTTTTGAAAGATAATCCAGACTTTTATACTTCAGGGGGGATCAAAAGTATCGGTCCATTTGGTGCTTGAACTAAATCGCAGGGAAGTAAATCTTTCATCGATCCCTTCCCGTCGATGTGATTTTCCAACTGAAAAATGCGAAGCATCAGTTGAGGAAACTGGTGTCGGATTTTCGATATTATTTTTAATCGACGATTATTTGTAGTTCTGTCATCGAAACGAAAGAAGCGCGGCGACGTAGTGCGGCGGAGTGAAAGTGACAAGTACGATTGTCTTTTGTTTGTTTGTTTACACCGCAGGATGTCTCAAGAGCCTTCTGAAATAATTGTCATTTCGAAAGAATATTTGATCCGCATGCGATAAGATCTGCGTCGTTTCGGATGATGACCGGCAGATGCGACCCGAGCTCCACGATCTCCAGGGCCCGAAGCAACGGTGGGGGCTCGCTCACCGTCCGATCCCATCATCGTTTTGAAAAGGGCAAAAAGCCGAGACGTGGTTGGGTCCACACGGATATTTGATTTTCCCCTTTTTTGGGCTTCTCATCGATTAATCATCCGTTTTCTCAAATGATCTTGTGAGGTGGAGGCGGGGATGATGGCGTTCCGGACTCGTCTCGCCTTCACTTCCGGCAAAAGTGGGGCCAACTTTTTAGGTAATGAAAGGAGTCCATGGGACTCCTTATCTTACTTTTCTTCGTTGCGAAGCGTTCCAAATTCTTCAAAGCACGCAACATCACGGACACCACATACTATATTTATATATATATATTATATGCTTGACTTTTGTACGGCTTGCAACCCTTCAAATTCTTTAGAAGTGCATGACATCGACTTGTGAAAATGTATCTAGTTGTGTCGTTTTGTTTCGAGAAATGTGGGGAAAAAAAAATCAAAACTGTGGCTAGAGGTGGGAAAAATATAAAAAAAGAAGTCATAAATCTATTATATTAATATTAAGTTAATCCTAATACTTTCTATCGTGCCACATTGATTTTAAATTCATTCTCGCTTTACCAGTTGAATTCATTTAGTCATTTTAGGTTGGAAATTACTAATGTAAATGCCATACGTTTTACGTGACACAATCGATATTGATGTGAATAATTTTTTAACGTTTTTTTCAAATTTTTTTATTTTTTTCCTTTTCCTTCTTTTTAGCCTATGGCCAATCATTTGCCACCGAGGGTAGCTATTACCATATTCAATGAGGGGAACCCTTGCTTGTGGCTGGTCGGCAACCATGGCCGAGTTTTGGCCACAAGCCAAAAGGAATAGAATGAAAAAAGGGGAAAATTATCAAAATCGAAAATTTTATTAAGAAATTATTAAAATTATCCACATTAATACCAACCGTGTCACATTAGACGGCCGGCATCTATATTAGAAATTTATTAATTGAATTAATTGGGTGAACTCAATTTATATTATTGTAAAGTATTTATGACTAAATTAGTTCAATTATAAGATTTGTGATCGAGTTATTATTAATGCAATATATTGAGGAATTTTTGGGTACTTGTCTAGCTAGAGGTAGAGAAATGTAACGAACAGGCTTTATGCGACAGAGAAATCAATGGCTGGTAATAAAAGTCAACGGTCCAAATTACTCATCCGTTACCGAGTCGCTCCTCTGCATGAAATTGATTGCGCTGCACCTTGAGACAGAAGTTCATCATGTAGATCTAAATTGAATGCGCTGCTGCTGCAGTGGTAATGAATAAATTACTGTTTTAATTTAATAGTTTGGCAGGAGCAGAACTAAATGGTCCGGTTCATTCTCTTTATGGCAAGCTGTGGGCGATCTAATCCATTCTCTTTAAGGCAAGTTGCGTACGGTCCGGTTCATTCTTCAAGTGCATGATTTACGTATTAATTTAGGGGTAGACCCAATTGAAAAGGGAATCTAGACTTTTATACTTCCAAAGAGATCAAAGTGCCGGTCCGATTGTTGCTTGAAATAAAATCTCAATAAAGTAAATTTTTTATTGATCCCTTATTATCAATGCGAATCTACCGTTGAGGAAATTAATGCACATCTCACCAATCAAATCATTACCGGATGATCTTTGCAATTCTAAATTAAATATGGGTAGTGTGGAGTCCAAGAGTATTTAGTATTAATTTAGGCATAGACCCAATTGCGAAGGGAATCCAAACTTTTGTACCTCTAGGGAGATCAAAGTGTCGGACCAATTGTTGCTTGAACTAATCCCTTACTGTCAATGCGAATCTATAGTTGAGGAAATTAATACAAGTCTCACCAATCGGATCATTACCAAATGATCTCTGCAAATGTAAATTAAATATGTGTGGAGTCCAAGAGTACGTGCTATTTGTGCAGGCATTTTATTATATAGCCGTAATGCCTAAGTATAGCCATGAGTCGAGGATGTGAAAAACAGACAACTGCTTTTGTCGAAACAGCCGATGGGTCAGCACACAAATAAGGATCCATCACAAGTCTAGACCCCCCTCACACAGAAGCTACCAAAGTTTTCGCAACGATCAACTGCGAACTTCGACCCGTGAAGTGGATTTCAACGGTGCACGTTAAAATATCTAGAAGCCAGAGCGCGCGTGCGAGGGCGCTCGTGCCGTAATCGTGTCCCGAGCGCAACACGTGGGAGCAGCCGATGGGCCGGCGCACGAAATCGACTGGACACAAAAAAGCAACCGCATATGAAGGATGAGGCAGCCACTCGGACAACCACTTTCGCTGCCGTCTTCATCCGTGGGTCGAGGTGCGCAGGACGCGGGGGTCGAAGTGAAAAAAGCGTCGCGTGGGAGGTGGGGGCGGTTGAAGGATGGAAATATGGGCCATATCTCCTTTACTATTTATTAACTGCCGGTGCGCGACTGGCCCATGCAATATGCATGCATGACGGGCTAACCGCTCCGACAGGGCGTTGAAAAGAACCGGACAGGACGGTTCGCGGCGACAAAATTCCAAATTCGCAACGTACTTTCCAAATTCCCTTGACTGCCCCCTACCAAACTTTCTTTTCCACCGCAAAAAAAAAAAAATGCTCGTAAATATCGGGCTCCATTTGCATCACGGGCCTAGGAGGACCTACCCCTGGAGCACCAGTGAGATGGGTTTGCTTTATATCCCATCCTAATAATCTAGGTGCCCACGGGTCGCATGCTTCCCATCACCTGCTTGATAAGACAACTTCGGGTCTGTTGAAGAATTGTTATCGCGATGGCAGAAGGACGGTGATCGCCGGTGATGGATGCTCTTTGCGGCTGTCGGCGACCGCGACTAGCGACTAGCGACCAGTGGTGATCGGTCTCGACGGTTGTCTGCAGTGGAGTTGGCTGGCTTTGTTGTTATGGGAGGTGAACATGGAATCTAGATGATGAAGCAAAGTAATCCTATTCCTACACCGAATTCATCTCCATACACCTTTCTTATCCAAACATGAAAAACAAGGGAATCGGAGTACTATTCCTTAAGGAATCCTGTTCCATATCGAATCAAATGAGTCCATAGATTACGGCGATAATTTTCAATGTTCATTTTTATTTTCTAGTGTTGTATCAATAGAATCACCAGACAAGATAGACATCGGTATATTTTATCTTGTTCCATCTAATATCACACTGTATCCAACCAAGGACGGACAACCAAGAGTGGTTTGATTAGATGTAAGAGTCATACATTTCATCTAGAGTCGAGATTTTCTCCATCCTGGGTCGGAAATATCTCCACCAACAATTTTTTCTGATTGGGATAGATAATGAAAAGAATAGCTGTTCATAAAATTGCCACTTTTGGGTAGGCCTAAAATTAGAATAGCCAAGCTGGATTGTGGAGCTCAACGTAACGGGCCTAAGCTGGATTATCGCACAGTCAACCTGGGCTTACTCCAAGCCCATATCATGGGCTCATTTGTGCATGAATTTTGCACTTATTTCCAGAGGCGACGATTCATGCTGCGAACTAGAGTCCAATACAGTACAAAAAGGACCATGGTCGGAGCAACAAAGATGTAATATGGAGTTCAATTCTCGGCGATTCAAACTTTTGAAAACAAATATATGGCCAATATTGGCATATTGTCAGAGCACAGGTCAAAAAATTCAAAATGCCACATTCCTTTTGGTCATTTTGTCAGTTCTCCCATTTATTTTATCTAATTCATGACTATATGGTCGATTTGATTACATTCACGTTATCTTATGAACGAATAGTCCGATTCACATGAAAACAGTCGTGCTAACAGATACCTCCATACATATCTATGTGAATGAATGAATCCTTTGATCCGCTGCAATAAAGCACACCATAGGAAGGGAAAACATCGACTGATGTGTAGATTTGGAATATAGTTAAGATAGACATTTGCAATAATTTCATTACAAATAATTGCTCTTTTGCTACAATATTTACCCATTGATGTCCAATATTCGAACCCGAAGTCTGAAAAATCGAAAGGGCTAGAGAACAAGTATATAATAATGATTGCTCAAGGGGGAAAAATTGAAAGAAAAGGGCTTTGCCATTTGAATCTCTCTCTTATTTTTAGGGGAAGGATAGCAACCCGCACCGTGCGATCGGGGTGGCCCCAATCGAGGGGACCCTCCTTCCCTTTTTCAATTTTGATGGTGGAGGAGTTGGTCCTTATCCTTTGATCCGTTGTTGTCGGATCTCTCCGGTGGATCCCGTGTCGGCGAAAATGGATTGGTGGTGAGCGTCACGTCGGCCGTCTTCTTGACATTTTGCTGCTGATACACCCGCCTCAATCTCTCTATTTCATTCTTCAGTGCTTCTTGTTGAGCTGACAGATAAAAAAGACGAAATATAGCCCACCTTTTTTTTAATTAATATCTTAACATATGTTTTTGTCCAAAAGCAAAAGTGCTCGACATTGAATATGACGAGGATAGGCGCACATCGTTCGATCGACATGCGGCGTCGCCATTCTGCTACGGTGTGCTCGTGCATGATGCGTATGAATCTGCAAGTGTAATGAAAGGTCGGAGGTCGGAGGTCGGAGGTCGGAGTTGCTTACCGTCTTTGAAAATCTTGTCTTGAGCCAAGGCGGCGATCCGTTGCTTGAGAGCGCTGTTGTCCACGTTCAGAATCATGCGTTGATGGTCCAGGAACGCGACTCGGGGCGACAACGCCGATACTTCGCTCTGCACATACGGTGTAGCTCCTACGCTTATTATAACTCGAGAACAAACACGGCAGCTCACGGCATGGATGTTCTCTCAAGTTGTCGTAAATAAGTAGAGTTAGATGCCGAAAAGAATTAATGGCGTACCTGCAACGCGGTTACGCTCTGTTCCAGCTCCGAAATGTACTGCAATTTCCTCACCCTCGACCGCTGAGCAGATTGCCGATTTGCTAAAATCCTGACATTTGACAAAAATTTTGTTTTTCCATATCATGGATCCACCAACATTCGATACGTCAATGGATGTTTTTGGTCGTTTCGTTATACCTCTTAACCCGTTTTGGGTCGGTAACGGCATCGGCATTGGAGGAAGCTTGAGCGGCCTTGCCAGCATCCGACTCGGCCTTGCACGAACTATCCTCCTCCAACGTTCCCGGTTTGGTCTTAGGCGATTGTCTTCGCATTGTGGGGTCTGCATTTGCCGGGGCCGGCTTGATCTCTTCGTTGTTGCTGTTCTGATCCGACGGCGTGGACGGGCCGGAGGAGGAGGGTGGGGGTGGCAGCGCGGCGACGGTGACGGTCATGCTCCCATCTTCCGAGAACATGGACATGAGCTGCTCGTCGTCCAGGCGGTCGAAGCCGCCGTAGCCGCCGTTGTGGCGGACCGAATTCTGGTACTCCCCGCCCTCGAGGAAGGCGATCGAGTCGCTCGCCGACCTCCGGTGGGCCCCACGCCTCGTGGACGAGAACTCGAGGAACTCGTCGACCCACGAAGGCTGGCAGCCGCCCCCGCCGCCAGCGCCGGGGTGAGGGAAAGGAGGCCAGTTCGGGGCGATGTGGTGGGATACATGGGGTGGCGGTGGTTGCGCCATGCAATTTGCAATCTGGCAATCTGCAATGTCGAGACTTTTAACTCACGAAAGAACGCCAAGACCAACGAAACGAAACGAAACGAAACGGACCGGCAATCGGACCTGGTCGAGATCACGAACGGGAGAGATTCAGAGAGGGTTTAGAGAGAGAGAGAGAGAGAGAATCAGACACGAACGTCGAGGCATGTCGATAATGTCATTCTTCGTCGAGGTTACAATACAAGAACTCTTTCTCTCTGTCCCTCTCTCTGGGTATAGGGGTGCGTCGGACATTAGTTTACTGTATTTGTCGCAGGTCACATGGGGAGGGGACGGGGACACAGCTAGCTCCAGCTGTTGAGGAGGAAAGAATGGGTATCCCTCCCTTCAAAAGTCGCGCGACTCTTTTTTTATTCACTGCTGGAATCTCGCCATCACGTGCCGTAGGACCCCTCTTCCCCCCAAATTCTCACGGGGGCCTAAACCCCTCCTCTCGACCCTCGTCGTTTGAGGTCGATGGTGGGATTTTGACGTACGGCGCTAGATCGCATTGCTGGTCGGGACGTGCCGAGATTGCACATGGATGCAGGCAGGAGGTGTAGGATTGCAGGGAGGATGAGCTGGGAGAGGACGGGGAGCTTTGGGTTTTGTTTTTCTGCTTTCTTCTTCTTCTGGCTGCTACAGACACTTCCCCGTGAGAATCTGTCCACCCCCGCCCCAACTTTGCCTCCTCCCTTTTCCCCACCTGTTGACAAAATGTTTGATCGATAATCTTGCACTTTCGGTCTTGTGAAGTTGGTGGAGTGTCCTCAAACTAGAAGCGTCAAACACATTGGTCCGACACGAACGGAGGATGCAGCTGTGGCGAAATGATATGTTGTGACCAGCATGCCATTGGTTCTATTTTTTGAGCCGAACACCCGTGTCGTGACCAACCTTCTCAAACGATTCAATACATTACATCGAGAAAATTTGCATTAATGGAGGGATTTTTTTTTTTTTTGGGACAGGAATGGAGAAATTCATTAATTTCTTTTTTTAAGTAGAAAAATTTATGTCACTCAATTATACCAAACACAGATAAATATACATAATGATATTCGAACAAAAGATTTTATACAAATAACTAAAGGGCTTTGTTAACGAGTACTTTGCGACATTTTTCAATCGTATTCTATTGAGAAATGCGTTGATTTCCTATATATTAATCAATCGTGATACATGAAGGATATAACATTGCAAATCATTTAAAAATTTTACAGGGGTGTTCAACAAAATCGATATCTAAGTAATATAAATTTCAGCATTCAAAAAAGTTATTTTAGGAAATTTTGCAAATTTTGGTATTAAGTGAGAGAATTAAATTTATTTTTCGGAAAAATACGAGGAAAAGAGAAAATCGCTTAAACCCCCGGACCCCGCTAGGGTTCCCCGGCGAACGTATAAAAATCAGATCGCGCCAAAAGAAACATCCGTTGCAATTTGCGGATCCTCGCGTCGTCTTCGCCAAAACCCCAAGCCGTTCCGATCGTCGGTATCTAGGAACCGCCGGCGGCCGTTTCAGCCATGCTCGAATTCGACGACGATGCGATGGAAGTGGAAGCCGACGGCGCCGTCGAGGAGGCCAAGGGGAGGCGCAAGAGGAAGTCGCGGGCGGGCGCGGAAGCCGATGTCTGCGGCGGCGCTGGCTTAGCGGGCGACAGGAGGCTGCTCAAGAGGATCATGCTTTCCTTGACGAAGCCGTCGTACGCCCTCGGCCTCGGCGGGGGGAGCTTGCGGTCGGAGAATCGCCGCAGGTTGACTCGGCTCCTGCGGAAGCTCGTGAGGCGGCAGCGCTGGGCCGAGGCGAGCGGGGTCCTGAGCGTGCTTTTGAAGGCGACGTGCCAGGAGAAGTGTCCCGAGCTCAATCGGCTCAAGTATTCGGTGAGGCCCGAATTTATTCTCTGATCTATTCGGTTGTTGTTGGATTGTATTTTGTTTTGCGGTGATTGTTTTGTGACGGAATTGGGGAAAATTAGTTCAGAGTAAAGGAGAGTGCTGTCATATGGCGAGGAGAGAAAAAAAGTTAACGTGCAAAGGGTAGAATTGCTGCTTCGTGATTGCTTTCGGCTCCAGAATTGTGGAGAAGAAGTCACTTTTTGGTTGCATGGTAATTTGGAGATAGAATTGCTGAGTAGTAATTTGCAATCAGCTTCTCAGAGTTCAAAATGTGTTAATTTTTAGGCTAAACTTAGTGGTGGCTCCCGTTTTTTTTTTTTTTTTTTTTTTTAATAGCAGTTAACCTTGGTATTTGGAGTTGCTTCTCTTGTGAAATATTGTGTACAGGCGTAATGTGATGCCGTGTTTTTCAGGTGCTAATGGAGGTCCTCGAGCGTATGGAAGCCAAGCGTATCAATTCCACTAGGATCAAGCTGATTTACGATGCTTGGATGGCAAGGATAGGATCGAAAAAAAAATGCCAATCGCAGGTATCTTTTGAAATTTTTGTGTCTGAAGACATTATTTTGACCTTCTTTCCTCATGCTATATTTACATAATTTGGAATGAAATGGTTTTAAGTTCCTTGAGTGTTTCTATTTCTGCTGCAGTCAGCAGACTCTTATTAATATGTGGTCGTTTCTGTGGGCAGGATTGGCTTGCAGTTCATTTGGAGTTCATCCTCTTTTTATTTACTCAAGGGGAAATTGAGAAAGCGCATCAGAATGCTCTATGGTATGATTTTTTCTCTCTCCTGAAATGATGTGTTACTTATCCTTGATGACTGGCTTCCCTTTAAATATGGAAATTTCATTAAAACTCAAATCCACTCAGGAATAGTCATCCCTTGATTTATGCGCCTTGTGCCTTAGTTAATATTTTCTGAATGATGATATGTTGTGGCAAGACAAAGGACAGTGACATGCTTTTGGATTTGCAAGACTTGTTAGTATTGTGCATTGATAAGGACTTAGTTGGAAGGTGCCACCTCTTTAATGTGGCTTTACTTAGTATAAAAAAAGCTTTGCGAATCAAGGCGTAATGAACATGCATCTTGAAGGTTACATTAGATAAAAAAGATTGAAATCTTTTATTTTATTGACATACCCTTGTGTTTTCTCAGTCTCACACAAAACGAACTTGGGACAGATTTGACTGCAAATCTGATATTGGGTTTGACATGCTATCAAAGGTGGTATTCGAGTATCCCAACAGACATCCAAATGATAGATTTGCGGACTAATGCTTGTCAACAAACTAGGATGTTGGAGGAAAGATTTGACATTTCAGCTAGGAACTCAGAGGGATATCCTCCCGTTTATAGTTGCGAGGCCAGCACATCCTTACAATGCAATTCTGATACTTCTGTCATGAAGGATAAAAGGATATCGGTGGATGCTAATTATGAAAGACCTACAAAAGTCCCTGTGAAGGTCGAGGATAATTTGGAGGAGGAGCAATCACAACGATTTTATTTGAATTCTCCTGAAGATGAAGCCCCACAGCCTACTGATGTTGGGAATGTACATTGTGCTTCTTCTGTATCTGATCTAGGTGAGTGGCATAATTTTTCAACCATAGTTTTACAGTTTTGGTCAGCTTAAACACTTGGTTTCATGCCAGGCATATTACTTGTGGTGTAACAGAATGCTTCACTATTGTATTTGGAAATTAAGCATTCTATTATTCAGAAAAGATAGGTGGTATTTGTAATAATACTAGTTTTTGAAATTGGTGCCAAAATGAGATGGCTGATTTAATCGGGTGTTGAAGATGTTCAATTTGCTTATGTATCCACTTGCATTCTGTCAAATCACTTTGTAATCAACTTTGTAGACCAATCTTACTCTCCTTTATATACCACTCATGTTCCGTCACATCACTTCGTATCATTACTTTAATATAAAATGCTAACATCTTTGTCCTATATTGCTTTCACTTGCTACAGTCTATTAAAAGTTTTTGGATTCTTCATTGATTCTTGAGAGTGTTTCTCATGGTCTTTAAATAGTTGGCCTGGATTCATGGCTGTTGCCCATAAGACTGCCACAAAACATCAAGAATTCTGAGAACTTCATCCAGTGGCCACCGGCGAAGCTTAATGATGTCTACAAGGACGCAGTAAAGTATTTGCGACTAGCTCTTGATTCATCACCCGCAATATCAGATGCCCTACTTCCTCTGATTCAGGTGTGGCAAAAGTTTGTTTGATGTAGACTCCAGAAATATCTTGTGAAATACTTTTGAAAGAATCTTTCTTACCCTTATAGTGGTCATCCTGATCCTATCCATTAGTGCATTGCCTTGTGTTGATGCTCATTTTATATTACAGCTCCAAAGTGCTTTAAACTTTTTGATCTAAAACAGATGGAGTTCTTGTCTGCTTTCTTTGCACATTGCCTCTGCCTTGCCTGAACAAATTCATTACGGCATTCCCTTTTCATCTAACTTTGTTGTGTTGATGAAATGGTTAAGACTAGGTGAGCTTAATCCTGCAGAAATGCAGAAGATAAATCACATATTGGGTTTCTCTCCTGGCTGGTTAAATAGTTTTTGTATGTATGCACATTGTCACTTCTTCTCTATCATATTGCAAGAATCTCATTTGATTTTTTGCAACTTTCTGTTAGTTGCTGCTGATCGGCGGACAAGTAGATGAGGCGTTCAATGTGCTCGATGAGGTCTGTCATGATGCAGATACTGCCCTTCCTTTAAGGTACTGCTGTCCTATCACAAGTTTAGGTTTGGATACAAGCAAACAAAGTTGGAAGTAACATACACAATTTTACTGAATCCATAGGACTTAAATGTTCTTATTTGGATTTGTTCCTTAGCGTTTTCTTGCTAAGTATCATCATTTCTTTATCAATGTCTGCCTTTTTCTGTGGAAACTAACATTTGAATTTGATTAGAGTGCGAGCTGCTCTGTTGGAACATTTTGCTCATGAAAATGTTGTCGAGCTCTCATCATGTTATGAAGAAATCTTAAAGAAGGATCCAACGTGCTACCATTCAGTGGCAAGGCTTGTCACTATGCATCAAAGTGGTATGTCAATGAGCCTTGCTGTTAATCCCCATCGCCCAATTTTTCAACAAATTTAACCAAATGTAGGTAAAGACAGAGGAAAAATTTTACCATACTGACATCTCTCTCATAAGGTGGGCTAAGATGTTCTTTGCAACCAAATTGGGGTTTAAATGGTTATTAGTTTCTGACAACGGGAACTTAAATTTTATCTAACAATTTTGTCTTGGGACTCTTGACATTTTTTGTTTTGATATGCGGAAAATTGTGCATTGTGAGATTATTTCCTGACAGATGTATTGTCCAGCTGCTTTTGTTTTTCTTCTTTCAGAAGCTATTATTGACATGGTTAGGGGTGGATTATTTCATTCATAGGAAGTTGCTGTGATGGCATCTGTCCAAAGCAGAAGGCACTTTTCCTCGATAAGCTTTATAACTTAAGGTCCCTTCATAACTTGCAGGAGATTATCATCCTGGATCCATGCTGGAAATGATCTCTCTGCATCTGGATGCTACATATGCTGAACACCAGATATGGAGAGAATTTGCAATGTGTTTCCTCAAGCTTGCTAGGCATGAAGAGGATTGCATGTCAGTGCATCTGGATGGTAAAGAAGGTGGAATTAGGCAAAACTATTCTGTTCGTTTTAATCAGATCCCTGACCATTTCCTGAAGGGTGACTTGGGCAAGAATTGGAGGTTCCGGTGCAGGTGGTGGTTGACGCGTCATTTCAGCTATAGCATCCTTGAAACAGAGATTGCAGCTGGTAATTCATCTGATTTATCTCTGAGATGTCTGCATGGTTTGTGATGTCATGTTATGTATAATACCTTAATTTGGCTTTGTTGACTGTGCATATTAGTGTTGAATGTGCCATTTAAGTGTGTATATTCTCAGCTACTTACCAAAAGGAGATTTGAAACCTGGTTTTGTAGGCATGATAAATTTTTTAGTAACTCGTGTCTTAAAGATTAAAGGTACTGTATTGCATGATTAGCCTCTTATCAATGGGGATAGTATTCTGACAATAGGATGTTTACAACATAGACTGGCCACGATGATGAATTGTGCGACTCCATGAGATAAGAGTGACAACTGATTAAAAATCAGGAAGTGCAATATTTGACTTTGTTTGAGTTTAATTATTTAGCCAGTGGTTGTTTTTGCTGGTCTTCAATTGATTTTAGTCTGAGTCATATTTTATCAGTTTCCCATGGTTCATTCTAGATTAATTTTATTTTTACATTTGTCTTTTCCCTGCAGGCAAGATACAGCTCCTAACTTACAAGGCCGCATGTGCTGCTCATATGTATGGGCAAGAGTTTGAATACGTTGTAAAGGTTTGCGATAGTTTAAAAGAGGGAACTAATAAGGACTTGTTATTGTTCTTGCGAACGCACTTGCGAAATTCTGTCAGGCTTCAGTCAAGCTTTCAGCCGAAACAGGCATGACTCTCACCGTGTTGTTCTCTAGTTGGCGAGTTTCATCGGCATTTTATGTGCTCATGCCTGAAAAAGGCGAGGAGGATACACGGTGAGCAAATCTGATCGCTCAAACGAAGAGGTTCATGTTCGTATTCTGTATAGAATTGGTAGTCGGGAGAGTTGTCACTTTGTTTGGGTAAAAGCATTTACACCATGCATACGAGTAAGCGTGTCGCAGATTTTGCTCCTCCTGTGCCAACATGCTTGCGTGATTCTAAATTGTCAGTGTTGTTTTTGTTTTTTGTTTTTTGTTTTTAAATAAATAAATAAAAATATTTATCACAGGCGACTTCTGTCATGCATTTTAGCCACGACCAGCAGTTAGCAACTCCCGCAGATATCGAAAAAGAACGGTCCAACGCTACTACCAAGGAATTGGGAGTTCATGATCTGCCTCGTCTAAAACATGCGTGCATGAAAAAGTGAATTCATGTCGTGCATACGCCATACGGGGACGAATTATGGGCTTGGAATGTTGCGTGCAGCGAATATTTTATACCTTTACTAAGGACATGAAGCTGATAATCTCAAGAATAACTACACCCAAACAAACTGGAGTGTGTTTTGAAGGATATCACATTGCCACAAGCAAATAAGGATCGAGTTCACAAATGAGAGGAGTGCTTAGCCATTTTAATTTCACCCCAAAAGACACTTAAGTTGCTTCCGAGTGATTCTGAGTGATATCTAATCTGATAAACCGTGCAAGCGAACACCACACTTCATACTTACATTGTTGGATATTCATCATCGTCAATTCGTGAAGTGCCCGCATTTCTGCGAGTTCATTGCCCTAATACTATGTTTTAGGAGGAGGGATGATGATGGAAGAGAGGATTCTGAAAATTGCCATCTTATGTGGATAGAGGGAAAGATAAGAACTAGCAGAAGCAGTAAAGATGAAATGGAGGGAAAACACTAAAGAGGGATTGGTAAACTCAATTCTCCATATTTGGAGGGATCTAAGCTTTTAACAAATTGCCTAGATCAATCATTCCTAATTTCTCATAATTCCTCGTAATTTTTTCTTTTGGTCTCTTCCTTTCATCCAAATACGATTGTTTTTAGAACCTTCTCTTCTCCCCTTCTAACAAGTATAGTGTAAATATGAACAAATCTAGACAGATTGTGCATTTAAGAAGCAAACCTTTACTTCTCTCTCATTTGCAACCATAGTTTATATCCACATCTAAGTATATAAAATGATATATATGTTATAATGCGTCCTTTCTTTCCTTCGTCTTGTCTCTTGTCAACGGAGTAGACCTCTATGCTATTTATGATCATAAGATGATGACATCGGAATGCTTAATTTATATGCTCACCCCACCAGAATCAAATCCCCTCAATGGATCCTAAAGAGCACTCCCGCTTCCCTCCATCCACCCCTACCCCTGTGCCTCTACTTGCGTAAATCTCACCAGCATCCAAATGTTTTCATAATTCAATCTCTCTTATTTTCTTCGAGAAAATTCGGATATTTATTTCCTTTTCAAATTACCATTACCTAACATATGGTACAAACCCTTTAAATGTTCACGGGTCTCCAGTAAGTCCGTGAGCACTTCAAAAGAACCATGTTCATATGTGCTCCTAAGAGAGTAGTCCCTTTTTTTTTTTTGGCTCGAAAAGAGAGTAGTCCTTCAAACGAAGGAGGAGATGCGGTCGCATTCGAATTCGACGGTGTACAAGTCCGGACGGGTTCGGGTCGAAGCCCCACCCGCCCCGGAAGAACGAAAAACAGCGGTCCGCTCTGACCCGATCCGAGCGTACACACCTGAACTCATTTCACAATCGAGCACCACCGTCGCCGAGTCATCATCAAAATGACATCGCCTCTCCTCTAAATGCCTCGGTCGTCTCTCTTCACTTCCGTTTCGCTCTCGTTCTCCACAGCCGTTCCAATCCGACCTCGCCGGAATCTTTGAATTTCCTTTTTTATTTTATTTTTTCCCCGATCGAGGGGGGTTTCGGCCGGCGGGAGGAGCTGCGAAGATTTCCCTCGCGCGGCGGATGGCGGGCGGGTACAGAGCCGACGACGATTACGATTACCTGTTCAAGGTGGTGCTGATCGGGGACTCCGGCGTCGGCAAGTCCAATCTGCTGTCCAGATTCACGCGCAACGAGTTCAGCTTGGAGTCCAAGTCCACGATCGGCGTCGAATTCGCCACTCGCAGCATCCGCGTCGATGACAAGGTCGTGAAGGCCCAGATTTGGGACACCGCCGGCCAAGAGAGGTGGAGATTCGCCTCCCTCGTTTTCCCTTCTCTTCTTTGCTTTTTTTAATCTTTTGGAGCTTTTGTCTGATGCGAGTCGCACGGGTCTCTGTCCTTTTCTCTATCGTGTTGGATCTGTGATTTTGTGTGCTGCGATTGGTCGAATTCGAATCTGGAAAAATTCGATCTTTGAGTTGGAGCGCGAATCTTAGATCTGGATTGATGCTGACGTTTAGGTGTGATGGGCGTATCATGTAAGTGAAGTGGAGGTTAGGCAGTCTTTTTCTTTTTAAGGTTGCGGTGGAGTCGTATCTATTATCTTGATTATATTTTCACGCGCCAGACTGAGTTTATCTTGTTGATCCGGACAGAAACTGGGCATCGCATCGCAACTCGGGTTCACAAGGAGTTGTTCTTGGTGATTAGGTCCCAATTGATTAGGACAAGTGTAGATTGGGTGCTGTTGAGGCTATGTGTTTGTTAGAGAGTCAAATTTGGGCCCTAGGTTTGAAGAGGTGAGGCAGTCCAATGAAAGAGAAGTTAATGAATGCGAAGACAAATGATTCATGGTTTTCATACGCATGGAAGTCGGAGTGAAATAGAATGGTTTCCCCGTTTCACGTTGATTCATTTTGATTTTGAGTTCCTGTGTGCTACTCTACTTTTGCTCAAAAGGTGTGTTACTTTGTTGTTCCAGGTGTTCTTTTAATCCCTAAGCATGCCTCGATTCCTTAGTGGACCGAATTGCTAATTCACTTGCTGGTGTGTGACATATTGCATGGTTTTGAAATCAAGCGGTTTCTTCATATATTCTATTTTAAGTCGGGGAAGCTGTTTCAGAATTGCTGGAGGTTTAAACGGTGGCAGGCAACCAGTTTTTTGGATTGTCTAGGTTGACCTGGAGATGTAGGATGCATGTCTGTAGACTTACCAAGTGCTGCCGGGGGCGAAGATCTGAATTAAAATGCTGACTTTATCAAGGTCAAATTTATTTTTGATGATTAATGAAATTTGTAAAAAAGCAATAGTGTTGTTAGAAGGTTATACATTGATAGGAACTAATGAAACAGAGCAATGAAGTAGGCCTTTATCTGAACAGAAGATCCAGTGTAAGCCACTTCCGGATGTTTCATTTCCAACTTATAGGCTGAGTACTGAGCTTCTGTGCTTGTTCAGAATTCCGCTATGACAGAACCTTTGAAGCTATAGACTGAAATTTCATGATGAGGCTACATTGACTAACGTAGTTTTGTCCGTAATTTGCTACAGGTACCGAGCAATCACTAGTGCATATTACCGAGGAGCTGTTGGTGCATTGCTTGTCTATGATGTAACTCGTCATGTCACATTCGAGAATGTGGAGAGATGGTTGAAGGAGCTGCGGGATCACACAGACTCTAACATCGTTATAATGCTTGTGGGGAATAAGGCTGATTTGCGACATTTACGTGCCGTTTCTACTGAAGATGCCACGGCATTTGCGGAAAAGGAAAATACCTTCTTTATGGAGACCTCTGCGCTCGAGTCTATGAACGTTGAGAATGCGTTCACTGAAGTGCTCACCCAAATATATCGAGTAGTCAGTCGGAAAGCCCTTGAGGCTGGGAATGACCCTGCAGCTCTTCCTAAAGGACAAACCATTAACGTTGGATCAAAGGATGATGTCTCAGAAGTTAAAAAGGTCGGTTGCTGCTCTTCTTGAGGATTTACCCGTCAAACATTTGAAGGAAATGAAATGCGTCCTTTGTTCTTCAACCCGGGTCTTGCGAGAATACATGTGGCAATTTAAAGGCCTGTCTCAAATTTTCTCCAGTAGTCTCATGTGTCCAGATGCTTTAGATTCTCAACTCTCTTTGGTTTTCAGTTTTCTACTTCATACTTGTTGTACTCTCACATGTATAATTCTTTCCTTTTCTCTGGTTCTTCCCTTCTTTTTTCTCTTGGGGTTGTGATTGCTCTAAATTATTGGGACAAGCTCGAAAATTGTATTCTGATAGCCTAGCTTCTGTATTGACTTCATGAGACGTGACTTACACGGAGAATAGAACACAGGCACATGATTTCATTTAAGTCCAGAGGCATTCTTCCATGTCTGATAGCGTATCTTCTTGTCTGTCCGACCAATTAGCTTGTGTTTGAATAATTTCGCGTTTGTTGGTTGTGTTTAAGGATAAATTATTTTATACGACGGAAACATCACGTGACCATGATGACATGAATAAATGACTGATCATCTTTGCTTGCTTGCTATGAATCTAGTTCTACCGAATACCATTTTTGATTTGTTCTTACATTTAATTGATCGGTTACGTTACATATCACTTTCTTGTGGTGTATCCGTAACGTGAAATGCCTTCTCTCATTTAAGGAAGAGTACGAGCAGAGCATAGAGCCCTATGGTGTTGAATTAAGGGATCTTTTCTTTTTCTGGCGGCATATGTCTTTAATGCTCTTCTGTGAGAGATTGGGTTGTAGTCGCAGCAGTATTGAATGGACTCAAAAGACAATGCGTGAGTTTCTGGGGAAAATTGAAAATGACATGCCGGTTATGGCAGATGAGGAGTTGGCCATCTGCAGACCTGCCTAGCAAATTGTTATATAGTAAGATATATTTTTTATACTCTCCCTCTCAAGGTTATATGCAAAATGTATTTCTTGGCCAGCTTCCCAGAAACCCACCTACATATAATGGCATCTGCTGTCGACTGCCCCAATGAAATCTTATGGTACTCTCTCATGTGAAGCAAAAAGTGTGCACGAACCAGAAAAAATTTGAAATAACCTATAATGGTACTCTCGAGAGATAATGGCATGCCCCCACTGCCCAAGAGAATCTAATCAAGTCGTGGATTGAATTATTAAGGTGCAGAGATCTTAGGAACTTTCTTGTAATTGGATTTTTAGTCCTCCTTTAGCATTATGGAACTTCATATGCTACTTGAAGTGATGGAAACGTTTTTATTTGGACAGAATAAAAAAAAGACAAAAAAAAACTAAGTTCCGTAGTCAAATTTCATGAATTTTCATCACTTGATTTCGATGTCAAATTTCATACTTGGTAATATAATGCGACAGTAAACGAGGAATCGGTGGTGGTGAGCTAGCACTTCAAAAAAATTAAAAAATTGCAGTTTAGACCGCTGGTGGATAAGGAAAAGATTGAATTGCACTGGGCCAAAAAAATGGTGCGGAGTTATTTGACCCGTCGGACCATCTGGGCCGTGTTCACGGGCTGAAAGAGCGGGCTTCAAAAGAGGAGGAAAAGGGCAAAACGACATCGCGCGTCGCCCTATTGTCGCAAGAAGCGCACCGAGGCGTTCCTTGCTCAACCTATTCATCAACCTCCAAACGTTTCAGACCTGGCGACGAAGAGGGCGCCAACGATGAAGCAGCACAAGAACTCTCAACAGCTCAATCCCAACTGGGCTCAGCTGCAACAAGTACCTCTCTCTACGTGCCTGCGTATGTGTCAGTGCGCGCGGATGCATGTTAATTTTTTATCGTCTTCCTGATTGTGCAGAAGCTCAAGTCCCATGGCTCCCGACCTCCGAAAAGCTCCGAGCTTTCCGATTCCGGACCCTCCAAATCCGTATTGGGTACGCGCAGAGTCATACCCTTTTTGGCCTTTTGGCCTTACTACGCTTGTTGGGTGTGCGTCGTATTTTCATGGGTTTTCCAGATAGTAATGCATACGCGCACTGGCTGTCTTAGTTGCTTTGAAGAAAGAAGGTTCACCTGAATTTGGCATACTGTTGTTTGACCCGGCTTCGGGGGTTTTTTATTTTCACGTGCAGGGAAACGCAAAGAAAGGGCCGATGCCGAACCTGACGATCGTTGCCCTGATCCCTTGATGCCTGCCAATAGTGATTTCGGGTGTGTTTCTTTTGTTTCCTTGTCCATTCGTTGCCTTTAATCATCTGAACTGCTTGCTGAATATTAAGTATTGCTCTGGTTGCTTCTTGCGTATTTCATGAGCAACTCTAGCGAATAAAACATGTATGGGGTTCAATAGAAGACACCAACCTCGGTCTTTTTTGTGCCTAATAATGCAGCTTCGAGGCATTAGTACTTTACTTTCTTGTGGAGGGCATAAATCCTCCATGGTCATTTGTTGTGCTATTCATAATTCCTTAAGTGAATCATATGCAGACTGACGGATGCGATTGCCATGGATTGTGAAATGGTTGGTGTCGCTCAAGGAAATAAGAGTGCACTTGGGCGAGTTACACTGGTATATGAACGTTCTTTTTCTTTTTAGTGATTAGTGGGATATGAACATTCTTACTTTCTGCGTTCTCATTTTTCTTGAATAGATGGGGTCATGTGCTTATTTTATTACGGCATATTGGTGACAAGTGTCTGATACTTTCTATCTCTTAAAAATTTCTCGGATGTTCTAAGGCTATCCTAATGCCTTTGCATCTTTATGTTATTTCTGTTTATTGTAGATTTTGTGAGTGGTCCAGTGACAAAGTTGAGATGGTAGTTGGGAGTAACTTCGATGTATTGTTTTTACTTTCAATGGAATCATGCTAATGGCAAACAATCTGGTTCGAACTAAATCCACTGCTTTTGCATGTATACATTGCATGGACTTTAGCTACCTGTCCTCCTCCTTGTTGTTCCAACTTCCAGATGGTTTCTAGATCCCCCACCTTCATACTTTTCACTTTGTTTCTGGAGACTTTCTGTCTTGGTGAATGTGCATGACACTTATTTGGGCCTTTGTGAGTTAGGAGAGATAACCATGTATAAGGATTTGTTTAAGGCATTCCTGACTCCTTGATATCCTTGACTGTTCTTCATTAAAGGTACTACATGCCATTCAGTGCATTCACTGAAGTATTCACCACAATTGGCTGCAGTGTCGATCGACAGTGCTAAATTTTCTTGAATGTGCTTCATGCAGTCTTTTACTCTCAATTTTATTTGCTTCGCAATCTCTCTCTCTTAGGAAAAAAAAAACAATTATTTACATAAGTAAATGTATTGTGCTTATTCAACTTGTTCATAACTTGTTCTTAGAGCTAATTGCAGGTAAATAAATGGGGAAATGTTTTGTATGATGAATTTGTTCGCCCATTTGATCGTGTTGTTGACTATCGTACACAAGTCAGTGGAATTAGACCCAGTGATATGCGAAAAGGTTTGTCTCATCTTCTCTTCATTTTTTCCTTGTTTTTTATCCAATTCCTATCCTTGATTGTGCAGTTAGTAAAATTTTATAACTGGTAAAAATGGTTTATATCATGCCCTTATCCAATGTTTTGAGTCTTTATTGGATATTTTTGAAGTTACCATCTGGTATTGAAAAAAGTCTTCTGTTAAGATCGAACCATATAGTCGAGTTTGTAGAGTAGTGCCAGTAGTCAATTGTCGGATAAGTGCTTTTGAACAATTCCAAGCAATAAGGGTGATCTAGTAAGCCGGGTGTCCTTGCAGGAGATTTCTTTTGGATCTCATTGCTTTCATGCCTTTTTTTATGCTATTATTTTTGTTCATCCTGCTCTATGGTCAAGGCCTATTCAATAATATTGGACTATGCCACAATCACAGAAAATCTAAAGAACTCCATTCTTTGATTTTATTTGCAGCCAAGGATTTCTGTACTGTTCAGAAGAAAGTTGCTGAATTGATTAAAGGGAGGGTTCTTGTAGGCCATGCATTGCACAATGATCTTAAGGTATGCAATATCTTGTTTCTGGTGGGTTTGAATGGCTTGTCATTCTGATCTATGCTTTCTTTTTACCAGGCATTACTGTTGACTCATCCTAAGAAAGACATAAGAGACACCTCGGAATATCTACCCTTTCAGAAGTACTGAATTTTATTCTTACTATCTTCCTCATGCATTTTAATTGACCTATATTGGTTTTCCTTAGTGACATGCAAATCAATGATGCAGGGAAGGGTGCCGAAAGGCGCTTCGTCATCTTGCAGCTGAGCTTCTTGGGGCTTCTATCCAAAATGGAGAACACTGCCCTGTAATTAGATTGACTTTGTCCTGACTGTATTCTCCTTTCCATTGATAGTCCATTCCTATGACCAAATATTATATGTGACAAATTCTATACTACTTCAGTCATTTCCTGAAAATATCTATATGCAATTTATTTATTGATTCCGTCTTTATCCTAATTGTGTTGATTTTTTCTGATGAATCTGTCTTATTCTCCATAACAGAGCTAATATCTTTGTTGTTTTTGGTTTCAGATAGAGGATGCACGTGCTGCAATGTTGTTGTATATAAGAAACAAGAAAAAATGGGAGAAAAGTGTCAAAGATCAAATCAGGTTTAAACAAAAGCAGAAGAAACGCAAGCCAAAAAAGAAGCCTGTTGACAATGGTGCTTTGAAAGTTGACTGAACTAAACTCATTTCCTGGACATTTCCTTCAGTGTCAATATGCTAGATGCTGCAGATCAAGCCTTTTGGATCCCTGAAAGAGGAATGTATTCAACGGACGTGACATGCTTGAAATGGAAAAGATGATAGGGGATCTGCATTTGCCCTACAAAGGGTTGAAGCTTTCAGAAACAGCTGTGTATCTTGTTTTCTTAAAGTTTATGTTTTTCGCATCGGTTATCATGTTCAGTCTACCAAATATAATGGCATATTGTAGACAGATTCAGAAATGTATGATTATATTGCACCTTGTTATTCAAACATGAGGTGAATTGAATTGCAAAGGAAACCTTCTATAGCAAAGCGGTCCGAATTGATAATGTCTTGAATTTAAGCATGTCCATTTAATTAAATCTCGTGAAAGCACCGTCAGTTAATTGAAAAGCCATCAATTCACTTCAATGTCAGTAGTTTGACCGCTCATAGCTATCTTCTCACACGAAAGACCTCCATCAGCATCCTCGAAAGAAGCAGCTCCTAGAAAGTCAGTTTCTAGCCAAGGCATCAATTTCTTTCTTTAGCAGGACCATATCTTCTTAAAATACTATTCCACTTTCAATCTTTTTAAAGCTGGAGATGAGCGTAGAATCAATAGTTGGCGGTTCACTTTGACGAACCTATGAGGATCATTAGTAATGCCATGATCACTTTTGTTCCCATTTAATGAAGATTATCCTGTGTTAGGTAAAGCAACAGTTCCTTTTTTCCAGAACTCTGGTGCAGGGTCACTGTCAATTTGCTTTAGCATCAAATGTAAGGCAAGCATAATTCATTCTTCACTTCTAAAAATCAGATGTGCTCCTGTTTGGAGGGAAAAGGACCAGAAGAGCTTTCTGATGTTTCTAGTCTGAATGAAACACAAAATCGCGACAGAGAAGACTTCCTAAGTTTTTCAGTTTACGTGCCTGGTTGCTAATTCCTTGCTCAATTAAATTGACAAGAAGAGACTGGTGGGAGCTCGTAGTTGTTTTGCTATCAAGTATAGACAATGGAAAATTAATTTTCGCTTGCTTTGGACACGACTGTGCAACTGAAATTGCTGCATCATCTGGAGAAAAGTCCAGTTTCTGTCAGCCCATGTTTTGTTACGTGGATTCGGATCATGCATAGCACCCCCCCCACCCCCGAAAAAAAAAAAAAAAAAAAAAAACCTCTGTGATGGAAAGCAATGAATATATATGCGAGGTATCACGGGACTGCAGAGATGCCAGGAAAATCATGTATCATGTCGTTTTCTGCGAATTTTATTTTGCCTTTTACTTCATCATGGTAGTTTTCAGATTAAAGAATAGTAGATGTATAGAGGGTGGTCGCACGCTCCAAAAGGATATCACTTTAGGAAGCCCATAAGTGCTACCGTATTAAAGCAGGAGATAAGAAAAACTAACCTTTAAATTATTCTCTCATATGACGAGTGTAGTAGTATTCATAAGTTTCATTTGTAGGTGGCACAATGAATTGACAGAAACCAGTGGAGTTAGCTTCTACCTTAAGTGGGCAATTCAAGATTTGAGCTAGCAACCCTTGGGTTGATTAAGATCGCCTCCCTTTGAGTCTAACTTATATAGAGGAGAGAGATGGTTTGGAGGAAGGAGCACTTGGACCTGATCTTGGTTCCCAGTGGGTTATCTATTATGCTTGGCTACCATCTCTTCCTTCTCTACAGGTGCCTAAGATGTCCACAGACTACTGTGATTGGCTATGAGAACCACTATAGATTAGCTTGGGTAGAGAGAATGTTGCAGGTACAAAATGCCACCAAGCTTCATATCTCCTTTTATCAATCATGTGCTTGATGCTGATTCACGTTCGTAAGTTTACTTTTTATGTGCAGACTGAAGCTCCCAACAGAAATATACCTTTGTCCGTGATCTCGAGCACCATAACAGCTTCAACATCTCTGGCATCAATATCCTTGGCTCTAAGCTCACTAATTGGCGCATGGTTTGCAAGCTCTTCAAATAACATCTTGACTAGTCCTTTCATATATGGCGACACAAGGCCTACTATTATTTCCGCCAAGTACATCAGTCTTCTGATATGTTTCATGCTTGCCTTTGCATCATTTGTCCAATGTGTACGCTGCCTGGTCCATTCCAATTTCCTGATCAGCATGCCGAATAGCGATGTCCCAGTGAAGTACGTGCAGAGGGAAGTGATACTGGGAGGCACGTTTTGGTGCCTCGGTCTGCGCGCAATCTACTTTGCGCTCACTTTGCTGTTGTGGATTTTCGGTCCAATACCTATGTTTGTTTCCTCAATAACCATGGTCATGATGATGCACTTCCTCGATACTAACTCCACCCCGCTACATCAATTTCAGCCAGCTTGTCTCCTCTAATAAAAGGGCCTTAGAGCTTCATAGAAGTTTGAATTTCAAAGGAATTTTAGATGCATGACAATGTTCTCTAGGATTTCCTTAATCATCAGGTGGAGACATTTTTGAGATGGAAAAGCTTTTCAAGCTGACAAGATGTTGAAATTACGCATATTTTGTCCTCTACTTTTTCTGGGTAGCATGTTGCACTGATTTGCGGTTTCATTCTACTTTCCATTTTCAGGTTCATCTGCTGCATTTATATGCACCTTCCAGTGTTCTGATTATTTATGTATTGTGAAGCTAAAAACAAGACACTTATTCTGTCAATGAGCAAGAAATTGTCAGTCCTCTACTATTCGTTTTGACACCATGATTGCTAACCACGCAGAAAATTCAATTCCAAGAGTCGAATTTTTCTCACCAAATTCTGACTTTTCAAGATTTCTGGATTTAGCAGAATACCTTTGTAATTGCTGTGGATCAATATCAGCCTCATTAAGAGCAGCACTACTTGAAAACAAACAGCAACAATCGCACATCATGTGATACTTTTACACAGATGAAGAATCACTATGATCAACTTTCTGACACATGGCTATAGGGGGAGACATCTTCGTCAAATATGGCTTTAGGAACTCTGGATCATTACTCATTTCGTCAGTTAACGAAGGTTTTCTAATGAATGGTTGATGTATTAGTCTATTTGTCTCGCTTTACTCATTGCTTAGACTTCTGACGTAAATGATTTCATGTATTACCTCCTCTCCCACCTATCTGGGTTCCACCCTATTTTGCTAACGCCTTCATATTTCGGGAATATAATGGCCCTAACATCTGAATGGGTTCTTTTCTCTTCTTTCGTTGATTATAATATGAGGTACAGTCTTCGCTGGGAACTAGTAAGCTTGTTTTGATACTGAACCTGCAAAAGAAGTGTGCTTACCCAAAAAACAGTGCCTGAAGATGGTACAGCAAAATGGTAGGAGTGGCCATATCGTTATCCTGCATAACAGGACAGGATATTTATGATTCCATCAGTAAAACATCAAAAACTTCACGTTCTACTCCACCAGCAATAATTAGGAATGGATACTAATATTGGTAGATGCTGCTGTAACCAGTTTTCCATTACAAGTGTCAAATAAAAGAAAAGTTGGATCAAGCAAAAAGCAATACCGCAACTCTTCAATAATTTATGCCAACTGCCTAAGGCATCTTCAGAAGATGGTTTTTCAGAAAGGTTATGCTTATATTTTATCTCCCTTGCATGTGGAAAGTGTGGTAAAGGAAGGTAACCAAACTTGCATCATCATCATCATACCCGAAGGTTCATTAGTTAATCGTAAACAAAGGAATGACAACCATCCAACCATGGAATCCATGAACTTCAAGACATAATCACAATTCCGAACTTTTGAAAAAGATTATTCTTTTAATTAATGAGGCAAATGCATGTAGGCATCTGCCATTGTTATCATAAATGACCAAATCCACTAGCCACTTGCTTTCATTTTATGAGACACATGATGTCATGAGTTTGTCCACTCCATTTATTCTATTTTGGAGTGCCATAAGTGACACCTTCATTTACACACTCTCAGAGAGAGAGAGAGAGAGAGAGAGAGAGAGAGAGATGATTTGGAGAAAGGAGTACCTAGATGTTATATTGGTTCCAATAGGACTATTAATCATGTCTGGTTACCATCTTTTCCTGTTGTACAGATGCCTAAAGTTCCCTCAAACTACAGTAATTGGATATGAAAACCATTGCAGGAAAGTGTGGGTTGAGCGAATGCTGCAGGTCAGGAAATGTAAAAACTTCTATTGCCTCTATCTCTGGACGGAAAATATGTCTCTGCAACTATATTTGAACTGTATCATCTCAGAAATTTCTCGGTTTGAATATGCAGATTGGGGCAAAGGAAAGAGGCATGTCCTTGACAGTGATCTCCACCACAATATCAGCAGCAACTTTCCTGGCATCGACCTCCTTGGCTCTGAGCTCTCTTATTGGAGCATGGATCGGAAGCTCCTTGAATAGTGTTTTCACGGCCAATTTCATTTATGGGGATACGAGTCCTTCCATGATTTCCGTCAAGTACATTAGCCTCCTCAGTTGCTTTCTAGTGGCTTTCGAGTCCTTTCTACAATGCGTGAGGAGTTCAGCCCACGCCATTTTCCTCATGAGCATGCCAAACAGTGATATTCCAGTGGCCTATGTCCAGAAGGCAGTCATAAGAGGAAGTATTTTCTGGTCAGTTGGTTTACGGGCAATCTACTTCGCGACCAATCTGCTGCTATGGATTTTTGGTCCAATTCCGATGTTTGTATGCTCGGTTACTACGGTGGTGATTTTGCACAATCTTGATACAAATTCAACCCCTTTGCATCACTTTCAGCCTAAAAAGAATCTTGACCTCCTTCGCAAAATGGGCCACAGTGCAGCTGATGCCATGAGAGGAGTTGAACACTGTTGGCTGGGTCCACCTTCATGTGGGGCCCAGCCAGCATTAAATAAAAAAAGAAAACAAAAAACAAAAAGAAGTGGAGTGTCGTGCGTGGAGGTGCGCGTCCGAAAAAGTGAAGAGGAGAGATAAAGCGAAAAAAGAAAAACTGCCGAAGCAAGGGAAAATAGAAGAAAAGAAGAAGGCTGCAACTTTGCGGCTTTGATTGGAAAGTCAAATATTGTCGGAATCGGCTCAAATTTTAATATGTTGTTCGTGAGATTTAGGGCTACAAGGTGATGGTTTTTGCTGTCTCCGAATTCTCCAGTTACGGTTAAGATTTTCTTACTCCAAATTTGTTTATCTACCTATGTGTAAGAAAAAGATTATTGTAATGTTGATGTTGAGTCTCTAGTGTGTGACTAGAGAAGAATATTTTGTGTATCCTACTATTCTTGGTGATTAGTGGATGTTTTTGGGCGGTCGTGATTTTTCCCGCATCGGGTTTTCCACGTTAAATTTTAGTGTTGTTATTTACTTTATCTACTTATCATTTCGGCATTATATTTGCATTTTGTGAGAATATACATTGCTGGTTGTTGCTGGGGGTTAATAAATTTTAAGTTGATTTAGTATCATGGGAGAAATTAATCTTAGATTGCATTTGGCCGTGGTGAATTGTTGTACCCGAGTTCTCCCCAACAAACACCATGAGAATGTGCAGGGAGCAAAAGGCACAGGTTCTGCTTCAACTGGTTAAAAACTGTTTAATGCCACGCTCATGTCAGCAAGAGAGTGCCCAATGAAGTCACAGCTTGAAATGACAGAACATTGAACTGAAAATGTTTGGCTGACTCACAACCAAGAAAAGAGTGGGGAAATCCTCAATGAAATCTGAGATTTGGGAAGGAGTTGAAGCCACAAAAGTACACAGATCTGGTGCTGGATCTCTACTGTTATATCTGGGATATTACAAAGTCTGACTTCAGAAAATTTTGTATGTTCTGTGTTTGTGAGGATTGCGCTTATCCTCATTACTCTGATTGGGGGCAATAAGAAAGTCTGGCCTGGATTGATCAGTAAGACTTTTTTTTATCTTCAATGCATGAGTCCTAGTACCTTGACGAGCATATGTTATTTGCTTGTGCCAGTGTACTACAGAAATAGATACAACCATAACGAATTGGGTACAATCATAGATATGAGCCGTAAGTTAGTGAAACTTTAAGTTGAAATGAAAGCTAGGCCAACTTAAAACCAATTTGCTTCTTTTCTCAAACCATTTTATGTATGCAGTACTGGTTATGTTTGAAAACGCTTTGCTTGTCGGAAAAACTGATGATGGTGAGAAAACTCGCAAAGGTAATTGGGTGTAAAACCTGATGATGCTAGTTGTGTATGTGCTGATTTCTCCAGAAGCAAGGACAATTCGGTTTTTGCTAATGAATTTCGTTCGCCAGATTTGCTGGGGAAGGATGCGAGCAGAGTTGACCGGGGTTGAAGAGCTTCTTACCAGAATATAAACATCGATCATTCCCATTATCCAGAATACAGCAGCCAAAAATAAACCGACTTTGAGTAATCCTACTGCATACGCGGTGAAGGTTTATTAGGAATAGCTAATCAATCAAGAATCACAACCTTTTAAAGAACAAAAGGTCTTGGGAATTAGTAATATTAACGGGGAAAACAAATGATCAATCTGAATCTTCATCACAATCACATTAGCGTCAAATTAGCAGTTAATTTGTGTATCCAGCTTCAGCATTCTTGACGCACATTCGATGCCACGACTCTGGCCCAAAACTTGATCTGAGCTTTCATATCTTCCGGCGAGCCGCCTTTGGCATTCCACTTCGGGACCGCTGGAGCATAGCTTTGCGCGAGCCACTCTTCGGAAAGACAAGGCGCTTCGTTCCCGTTGCCATCCTCGTTCTCCTGGGTCTTCTCTTGCAAACCGGGAAGTATGTTGACAAGTTTTGGGTTCAAATGCTTCTCCTCGAATGAAAAACCCAGTTCCTTGAAGCCTTGAACTTCTTCGTCTTCGAGATCGCTCAGGCTCTTCCCTGAGTTGCTCCTGGTTAGGTATCTTCGCCTCATCTCCTTGTTAAAAGCCATCGTGCTCTTTTCGGCATCGGTTAATTTGGGCGGTCGATACTTCGACATGCTCGCGCTCTGCGTCATTCCCTGAAACCAAGCATTTCTTTACCTATCAGTGCAAGAAGAACACGAATGGATCTATCTTATTATGCAACTAATTATCCAAACTCTTAGCCCCTAATGAGGTTCAATAAGCACCTTCGGAACATGCCGCGGCGGCAAGAACTCGGTCAAGTTAAGAGAGGCTTGCCTACTCGGCTTGATCATCCTAGGAAAATTCTCTCTTCCTTCAAACGCCCTGTCTCTTCCTATGCAAGGTGGCAGGGAAGGCGCCCTGAGAAGAACCGGGCGCGGCTGCTGCTTGTTCTTGTCCAAACCACCTTCCTTCGGATCACATTTCCTCTCTTGAACTCCTTTCTCCATCGAAGGCGGCAATTCAGCCGAGACCGGCACTTCTTCAGGAGTACCCTCATTGACCACCGCTCGTTCCGCTCCATCTCTCGCTTCCTCACGCAAGACCGGCGGAGCCCAGAGGACTCGGCTCCAGCGCGACCAATGCCTTCCGGGCTCATCTTCCTCGGCGAAGGAGAGCTGGAGCCACTCCACCGCCGGTCCCCGGCTAACATTTCGGGGGCCTGATGATCATTGACCGAAGGGCAAGGATCGGAGAAGCACCTCGGCATGGCAGCGCTCTTGCTCTTGCTATGGAGCAGGTTGCCGAAGAACCAGTTGTCCTCTAATAAATCCACGGCTTCCCCGTCGACCAAGCAACCCTCAGAAGAAGAAGAAGCCTCGTCCATCGGTGCAGCTCCCGAGATCTTCCGATGTCATCACGGCTCACGGCTGTTAGGATGACTTATCTTGTGAGCTTTGAAGGTTGCAGATTGGGCTGACCAAGGAAGTCACACCATGTGCGCCGCGCTAGCCATGCCATTAAAATAATAATAATCCAAAAAAAACAACTGGACGTCGAAAGTTTCGCAATTGATGATAGATAGTGACAGGGAGATTTGCGAAAGTTGGGTCGCGTTTGGATATTTTTATAGGACCTCAAACTTGTATCACCACAAATCTCCCCTGACTAATTTTTTTATTATAAAAAAATTCAAATTAATATATTTCAAAAAAAAATTAATACATTTATGGCAAATCCACCGTTCGTTAATTATTGTCAAATTGGATTAACGTTACGAATATACTTATGACAAATTAAAGATAAAATTCTAGATTAATATATTTGTCAATTATCACGTATAGTGTAGTTTAGAAATTTAATAATAAAATTTAGATATATGGATTTTTCTTGATATTAGTCCTATTTAATATGAAGGGAAAATGGGGAATGGTCAAGTTGAAGATTGGCGCAAGACAAGCGGCGATGCCAGCCCCACAGCCCCATGTGACGGTCTTTTCGTTCACGTAGAAACAGAACAAGACACGACTCCATTTATTCATTTCGACTTATGTTCTTTTTTCTTTTTCTGGATGGGGGAGCTGTGTAGGTGGACACCTGTGCAACAGCTAAGTTTGCGCCGGTCATAATTCAATTTTTTTAATGCGGGGGAAACTGGATGGAGTGTCGTGGGGGGGGTGGCGTTGTTTTTTGTCCCTTACGGCAGGAGGGGCAGTAGAAGTAGTTGGGATTAGATGATGATTGTTATTATTATTATTATTGATTTGAGTGCTATTTTATATATCAATAATTGGGAGTATGATTGATAATTAGTAGGTGTTAGGAGACTCATAGATAGATCGCGGGGATCATGGCCTGATTGGGGGAGCCCACGGACTCAATCAAACCATCTCACCCCCGTCTTCCCAAAACTGCTTCGTGCTTCGTGCTTGATGCGTTAATATTATAATTCATGGAATTTTACGTAAAATCTCTCTATTCTACACCCTCAAAATTAGGGAGGAAATTGCCCAAATTGGGTTGCAAACCCCTTATATGAATACCAATTCAATCTTAAAAGTTTTCAATTTTACTGAAACATTAATGTAAAAATTCCAATGCAATCCTTGGTCAGTTCTCATCAATAATAGTTAATGTGATTATCCCAATCATTTCTAGCCATCCTACATAACACACGGCCCACATCAACAATTTTCGGAGAGGATCAGTCGAAATGACTATTTTGAAATTTCATGCAAAAAATTAAAACTAAATTGATAAATTTGGAAAATCTAGAACTAAATCGAATTCCAATAATAGATTTAAAATCAATAGGTTATATTTTCATAAAGTTAGGTATTGTGGATAAATTTTATCTCGATTCTCCAAAGTTTTGATTTCTACGTCTATCAATGTACTCAATGTTGCCGAATTTGGTGGTGCATATAGTCTCCTCATGTCTTTAAGCGAAATAGTCATCGAGAGTGCAAATTATTTTGTGTTGTTTAGTAAGATTGTCAATGCAGAGCACACGCACATTGTGGGCGAAAACACGTATTTCTTCCTTAACGAAAAATTTGTGTGAACTTAACATGTGCAAAATTTTAATGCTAGGAGTTTCTGGATCTCACTCTTTTTTAAAATGTTTAAACTTGCCATACCATCCTTGCTTTATTAAGTACATTAATAAAACTCCATCGTGCAAATCATACAAATTATGAAATTTCGAGTTGGAACAAATTAAAAGTCAAAGGATCCCGTTGCAAATAGGCGTAAGTTATAGGACCAGAAATGGAATTATCCCGCCGTTCTTCCGCAACTAGGAACATGCCGAGGACACTTGTTATTGTAGAGTCGATCGTGGGCCTTTTTAGTCCGGTTAGGCCCGCCCAAAACCCATTCAAGTCCATTAGTAGGCCCATGTGCACCTAGAAAACTATGTCTGTCTTTCTCAGGCCCAATCTGTCGAAGTGGATCCATCAAGGCATCCGACTTTGATCCGTTCAAGCCCTCCCATTAATCAAGTTCATTCCTCGTAGATTAACGGCAATTAGACTCTCTTTTTTTCTTCCAAATAGTAAAAAAAATATTAATAATTCCCTCGTACCAAAAATAATATAACAACTTATATGGCACACGATCTGCGTACTTTGGATTTTTACATGATCCATCCCTCATTGTCATTCATTATGTTTTAAAAAATTAACCAAATATACAAATCAATGATTGATCGATGTGGATTGTATGTGAAAAAGAATATAGTGATTATCTAAAGCTGTGCCATACTAAAACCAATTTTGTTCACCGCGACCTTCCCTCCAACAATATCAGCACCACGTGATGGTGAATATACACATTTCTGATAAAAGGAACGTTAGAAAATTGCCAATACGTGGCACCATGAGTACAAAGTGCTTCTTGCATCAACTACAAGGTTAAAAAACACTTTTTCATTTGTTAGATACTCACAATGTTGCCCAATACTAATTCAATATTCTAAATTCAGAGAATAACTGATTATTTTATCTTAAAATAAGTCCCAATTGTTAGAGAAAGCATATTGATATGTCTGAACAAAGTTTCCCAAGCATGTATTCTCTATGGATTTATGTTTTTTAAACCCATGATATCCTCAATGCATCACCTAGTTTGCCTCTCCATAATAATTTTCTCTTGACCTTTTCACTCATTGGAAATCAAATAACACAAGAATCTTCTACCATCGAAAAAATATTAGATATGTCAGTCTTATCCGATAAGCGATATGACACTCCATTTAGCACTCGTCACATGTCTAGGTGGGCCCACCGATCAGTCCCTTGCCTCTCTTTTATCTTCTGCACCTCTCAAGGCCAAACCACTCACCAATCCCCCTTGGGTAACGGCTCCACCATTGAGGTTGTTCATTGCCCCCTTCGATCCAAAAATATGCCAAAGGCCCAAGCAAAAGCGCTCTATCGTCATCACCTGCAACCCTAAGCCCTCCCTCAGCCCCTGCATCCTTGAGATCCCCTGCAACTCGGGTGTCGTCGCCTCCCTCCACAGTTTCCAGATCTAATGTGCGAGGCTTGAGCCCTCTCGAAGTTTAGTGTGATCAACTCTTGCCCATGGTCGAGTATCAGCCATAGGTCAAAGGGAACGAAAGGAAAAAAAAAAAAACCAGAGGTGTAGAAGAGGGAAGAGAGACAATGGGATTGATCGGTGGGCCCATCTAGACACGTGGCAAGTGTTGAATGGAATGTCCTACCGCATACATAAGAAGATTAGCCTACCTAATATTTTCTCGAATTTCAAAGGCAGGGTCAAACATTCTTGTCCCCCTTTCGCGTTCGGTAGAAACGGATTAGGAGTGGCTCATCATCAATCCGTTAAACCCAAGCACGATATTCTCATTCTTTGCGAAATGATCGATCCAACACAGAAATAAGAACAAAAACTACCATGCGTTGATGCTTGTAAAGGAAAAAAGAAAATCAAGATATCTTGCAGACCCTAATTCACAAGAGGAATTACTGATAGCAATGTCGGAGGAGACGAATTCGAAGTTTCACATAGCCATGTTTCCATGGTTTGCAGTTGGTCACATCACCCCATTCCTCCACCTCTCTAACGAGCTCGCCAAGAGAAGCCATAAAATCTCCTTCTTCTTGCCTAGGAAAGCCCTAATTCTCTTGGAAAACCTTAATCTACACCCCAACCTCATCACCTTCCACCCACTCACCGTCCCCTCGATCACCACCCTCCCTCCGGGGACTGAAACCGCCTCCGATATCCCCATCTCCGACACTCCCTCTCTCGCCGTTGCCATGGACCTCACTCGCCCCCAGTTAGAGGTCTCCCTGCAGGCCATGCGGCCCGACTTCATCTTCTACGACACTGCCCACTGGATCCCTCAAGTGGCCAGGCCGCTCGGCATAAAGACAGTCTGCTATAATGTTGTTTCAGCGGCTGCAATCGCCATCGTCCTCGTGCCGGCGCGCGAGGTGACCCCAGGGAAGCCGCTCACGGAGGAAGAGCTGGGGAAGCCACCTGTAGGGTACCCATCAAATACGGTTGTGCTGCGTGGCAACGAAGCCCGATCCCTCATATTCATATCCCTGCCTTTCGGCGACAACATCACATTCCATGGCCGCACCACTACCGCCATGCGAGAGTGCGACGCGATCGCCATGCGGACGTGCCGAGAAATAGAAGGGGACTTGTGTGCCTACATCAGCAATCAATACGGTAAGCCCGTCTTCTTGACTGGCCCGGTCTTGCCCGAGCCCGCAATGGAGACGCTGGACGAGAAGTGGGCTGAGTGGCTTAGTCGGTTCGAGCCTGGGTCCGTGGTGTTCTGCGCGTTTGGGAGCCAGCACGTTCTTGAAAAGGGCCAGTTCCAAGAACTCCTGCGAGGTTTTGAGTCCACAGGTTTGCCATTTTTTATAGCTCTCAGACCACCAATCGGGACAAGCTCTGTAGAAGAAGCTTTTCCTGAGGGTTTCGAAGAGAGAGTCCGAGGGAGAGGAGTGGTTCACGGCGGTTGGGTCCAACAGCCACTGATCTTGAGCCACCCATCCGTCGGGTGCTTCGTGAACCATTGCGGGTTCGGGTCCATGTGGGAGTCACTGCTGGGCGATTGCCAAATAGTGATGGTCCCACATCTGGCTGACCAGATCCTGAACACGAGACTGCTGGCCAACGAACTGAAAGTGGGCGTCGAAGTGGAGAGAGAAGAGAGCGGATGGTTCTCGAAGGAGAGCTTGTGCAGAGCCATCGAGAGCGTGATGGATGAAAAGAGTGAAGTGGGTCTGTTGGTGAAGAAGAACCATGCGAAGTGGAGAGAGGTTCTGGCGAGCCCTAACTTCATGACTGGCTACATCAACAGGTTTATTCAGAATCTGCAGGAGCTTCAAATGAAAAATTAGAGGTATTGATATAGAGAGATCCTAAACAGCTACAGCTTCAAGTTTGGTGAACGGGCAAAGATAGCGAATTACAAAATCGGTATATGTTCCCTCCCATCAAAGAATTATGAGAGTTCCTTCCTACTATATATGGTACAACCGTGCATTATCCATGCCTTTAGAGTCTCGTTTAATTCACTTATCCAAGGATGCTGAAAAGTTTAAGATTAACTCCTATACAAAAAAATAAATAATTAGAAAATTACATTTTACTGAACAACATGCCTGGATTAAGATTATCTCAAATAATTCCATATCAACACATCAACCAAAGTATTCCAAACTTGATGAAGATCACGTCTAGCAGACTATGAAATAAAAAGCCAATCTCAAAAACAATGTCTGGCCGGCAAAGAGAAATTCTTGTAGACTGAATTTCTTCCACGGAATAATCAAACTCGTTTGCTTAGTTTTATTGAGTTAAATACTGTTTCTTTTCGTCATAACTGAACGTTGAAGAACAAAACTTAAGCTGATCTTCTTCGTCTCTATTCTTGTCTTCCTCACATCTTTTCTGTCTATTTTCAATCTCAACATCCTCTTTCTACCAGTTATACTCCTGGAGATTTGTTCTGCACAAGTAGCCTTTGACACCTCAACCTTTAAAGGATGTCATGTTCTTATAAGTAAGGAGAGGGAAAACTGTTGAAATTAATGTGGGGTTGAAAGAAACTTACCCAGGTTACTCAACCTTAAACATGATATGCAGACTAGTCTCTCAATTCGAACAAATGAGTTACTCTACTTCGCTTAGACTTCCGATCAAGACAAAACCAGACCACCAGGCCGACCAAAATTACGTCCACAATCTAATGTAGCAGCTAATGGGATTTACTCTAATCTTTTGCGCACTACAAAATTACCAGAGAGGATGCGTGCAAATGTAATTAAACTTAGTTGTAAGCACTCAACTTCATGAATTTCGTAGGTCATAACAGCTTTAGATAGTTTAGGGTCATTCGGCATTCTTTATATTTCAACAATATCACTGCACGTTTAATATGCCACATCAATTAAGGCTAAAACAGTAGTAAAATAAACCACATAGACCACCACCTCAAATTTTCAACGAGTAAAAAGTTGTGCCGGGCTGATGAAAAAAGGGTTGAAAATTTAGTCACCTTTAGTGCATTTTACCCTGGGCTTAAAATGCGAAAGTCTGAAGAGAAAAAGCATTTGGAAGAAAATGTGTATTTTAGAGAGGTAAAGGACAAAAAAAATTGTTGAGATTGCACACATTTTAAAGGAAAGATGTAACAAGTGAAAAGTGAGAGACATTTGTTCATGTGCTTGATGAAAAGTTCGCAATTCTTGAAAGTCACCTAAAAATTCCTAAAAATCAGTACATCAGATACGAGTGGATGAATGTCAAACTCAATCACCAAGTTTAACCAAGTGAAGACTAGACCCTTTCTATTTCATAATCGGCAATGGCTGAATTCTCATCTTCCAACAATCTTTAAGCGACCTTAGCCTCCTCTTGACTTCAGCGTATTACTCAGCCTGCACACAGGCAAAGCAAATATCGGCATTAGCCCTCAGAGAAGTGCTACTCCTGCTTAAGCAAAAGCAAGACAAAGCAGCATTCAATACTAAAATACATAAGAAGGTAGATGATACCCACAAAAACACACCAAAGATTTATCAAAGACCAACCACTCAGGATATGTAGGGTCTCATGATGCTTGTAGACTTAGGGAGATTGGGTTTAGCACATTCACATCTGAAGGCTGACCCCTAGGATAGGTTTTGAAAAATCCAAACCCCTCACACGCATAAACACACAACAATCACAAATCAAAGTACATTCTATTCTAGAGAGCTGGAAATAGGAAATGATCAAGGTTTCTTCTTCTCTTTTGACTTCTTCCTCGTCAAGTGATGCTAAATTTGACCGATGTTTATCTTTTATTTGGTTGGAAATAGGAAATGATCAAGGTTTCTCGAGAGCTGCAACCCACAAGGTGTAATTGGTACTTGGGTCATTTCTTGAGAAACAAGACAATTAGTTGTCCTACATGGTACTTTGAGCACCCCGTAGAGACAGAGAGGGGACAACCTAGATACCTAGGTTGCCAAGTGTGAAAAGCAGCAACGTGACATTATATAACAATGCTTGGTTGGCTTTTATGTTTGAATAAATTTGGCCGTTTGATTCAGACTGTTTGCTCCCTCTTGCTTCATTACCCTTTCCGGAGAAAAATTGATTAGTCCATTTCATTTAAACAATCCCACAGGCCACAATGCAACCACGTTCAATTTTGAATATGTTTTTTTGTTTCCTTTTTCCAATTTTTTGTGTGCTTATTTAGGACATGTTGTGTCTTTCTTGAGAAATGCACGTTGAGCTTTAAGTTATGTGATGCTCAAAAGCTTTAGAACCTAAACTTTACTTTCTTCTATTCATGTTGAGGCTCATATGAATGCAAGCTGGAAATCATCAGTGACTTTTGGGGAGGTGCATTTATGGAAATTCGATCGATGTGTAACATAGCTCAAATGGGTTGATGCTACCTACTTCTTAATCTAACCCTTTAACTAATGCCTAGTGGAGCTGATTCTTCATAACAAATCAAATTAGGTCGCAAATATCTATTGCCCAAGAGCAATGGCTTGAAGAAACTTGCATCCTCTTGGTTTGACTTTTCATTCCATTGATTTCCCTTTCCAATATTACCTTCATCTCACACTTCCAACCTATATTTTCCCATGATTTATATAAGATACTCTGGAGTCTTCGCAAAGAGGATATAAGAGCCTAATTCATCAATTACAAATATAAGGAGAGACAAAGACCAAAAAAAAAAAAAAAAAAAAAAAAACTCAAAAAAAGCCATTCCACAAATGCTTATACTTTTATGTAACGTTCATAGATTATTTTCTCTTTTTCACTTCTCGCTCTTTTTATTTTTGTATTTTCCTTTCTACATGATAAAAGCCTTTTTTGGACTGGTCCATCGTCTCCAAAAATATGAGAGAAGCTTGTAGTAGAACATATCCTTTTTTAACCCACCTTGGCATGAGCTCACATAGGTATCATCAGCACCACACACAAAATGGTGACTATTGATCCCTAAGTTCCCGTGGCAACTGAAAATTCTATCACGTGACGTGGTCGTGTGGTACTAGTTGAGACTGGCTTCCCACAACCCATCGCGAATCCTCTTGTTCCATTTGGCATGCGAGGTCCTGGAGGCTGCTTCGCCACAATTCATTCTCATTACTGGTGAGACTGTTCAAAGAAGAAGCCCCCAAATGATTTCCCCGATTATTCTAATGGTATTGGCCTCTTCTACGTCCTCTTCCCCGGCCTCGGCCTTGGCCCAGGCCCCACCCTGTCCTCTGCCCGAACTCTTTATCGGTGGCATTCTCCTTCCCCTGCATCGTCATGGAATCCAAGTTTTCAAACTGATCCTCAACCAGTAGTGCTCCCGTACAAAAGTCAACCAAAGGTCCAAAATTGCGATTTAATTTTGGCATCATTTTAGCTTTAAGACAGACTATTTAAACCAAACTGACCATAACCAAAGTGAAACATTCTATCTGATTGGAATTTACCGCTACGGGCTTGGTTCTGTTTGTGCTTTAAAAAATTCCAAACTACAGATAGTTTGGCTCTAAAGTTTCTCCAAATCAAAACTATGAACCTTACACACAAGAGACGCCTCACAGAACGAGGGATGGGTCCCACCTGTTAATATCTTTTCTTTTTACGACAAGTAGATCTACCCACTCACCATAGCGACAACAAAATCTCACAGCCTGATATACTCATTTCGGGAATAAAAAGGCCTAAATCACAGCAATCCAAGTATTTCTAAGTTGATGAAGATAAATAATCATTGCAGCATTGTGTCTGTTAAAATATGATCCATTTTGTGAAAACTCTAGAACTCACTAGACTACTCATACTTAAGAATTAAGTATGCTTAATGGAGAAGGAACAAAGTCGGCAGCAACAATTTGCTTCATGCAAAAGGAAAATGAAAGTCAACAATAGTGGCTGAAGAAACTTGAACGTGAGCTGCAAAGAATAGAAAAATTGGAGAAAAAGGGAGAAGCAACCAGAAGATATGGAAGAAGCCGCAATGAGCAGAAGACAATGAAGCAAGCCCAAATTTTATATTATTTTATTCAAAGTCGGTAGAGAAGGCGGTGAATTCACGCCTATAAATCGGAGTTAGCGGTTGTTGTTCTAAGAAGCTGAAAAACTAGAAATGCTCCCTCCCTTGTAATACCAACTATCTTAATAAAGTTTTTTTTATATTCCCTTGCCATATTTCACACACACTTGCACACACACGCTTCCGCAAAATCCAACAGTGGTATCAGAGCCACGTCTTTGGTTGGTATAGGGCGTTTGTCCTAACCATCCGTTCCCAAAATTATCTATCCAAATTTCCAACAACTAAACTATGGCCAATTCTACATCATCCTCATTTCCTATTCCTATCTTTGATGGGAATAACTATGATTATTGGAGCATCAAAATGACCACGTTCTTGATGGCCCAAGATTTATGGGACATAGTCGAAAGTGGTTATGAGATTTCGCAAGAAGGTGCAAGTGTTCCAAAGGATCAACTACAAAAGGATGCAAGGGCACTATATTTTATTCAGCAAGCACTCTCGGAAACAGTATTCCCGAGAATAATTGGAGTGAAGACTGCGAAGAAGGCTTGGGAGACATTACAAGAAGAATTTCAAGGCACTGAACAGGTACGAACTATTTAACTTCAAACTTTGAGAAGGGAATTCGAGAATTCTAAGATGAAAAATTATGAGACTGTTCAAGAATATTGTGGCAGATTGAAACATTAGTAAATCAGATGAGATCTTATGGAGATGATATCACTGATCAGAGGGTTGTTGAAAAAATATTGGTGACACTCACTAGAAAATACAATTCTATTGTTACTACTATAGAATCATCGAAGGATTTAAAAACCCTATCAGTGAGTGAGCTAATTGGCTCTTTAGAAGCATATGAAAAAAGATTGCAAGTACAGGAAGAAGATACAGTTGAAAGTGCTTTTTAGTCAAAATTGAACATACGATCTCATAATCCTAGAAATAGTGGAAGAAGCTCATGGAAAAATAGAAGAGGAGGAGAAACTACACGAAAGGTAAAATATCCAGTTTGTGGTATTTGCAAGAAAAATAATCATTTGGAAAAGGATTGTTGGTTTAAAAATAAACCACAATGCCGCTATTGTAAAAGATATGGCCACATAGAAAAATTTTGTCGCTCTAAAATAGATTATAGAGCGAATTATGTTGAAGAAGAAAAAGGAAAAGAAAAGGAAGAAGAAAATTTAGATAATTTGTTCTATACAGGCCAAGAGGAAAAAAATGAGAAGAATGATCCATGGTTTATTGATAGTGGATGTAGCAATCACATGACGGGAGATGAATCTATATTCACCAATATTGATACTTCGGTAAAAACACAAGTAAGATTGGATATTGGTGAATCGGTTGATGTGAAAGGAAAATGGACTATAGCTGTTGAAACTAAGAAAGGCCCAAAATACATTCATGAAGTATATTTGGTTCCTAGTCTTGCACAAAATCTACTCAAGTGTGGGACAAATGATTCAGAATGGTTATTCTTTATACTTTAAAGGAGACACCTGCACTATCTATGATAAATATAGAAATAATGTTATTGCCTCTGTGAAAATGGAGAACAAGAATTTTCCTCTTCGATGGAAATATGTCAAAGATATAGCTATGAAGGCTCAACTTGATGATTCATGGTTATGGCATCGAAGATTTGGCCACCTCAACTTTTATGGGCTAAAAATTCTTTATCAAAAAAATATGATGAGAGGTTTTCCAGCCATTATAGAAATTTCAGATGTTTGTGAAGGCTGTCTTCTTGGAAAGCAACAGAGGAAGTCCTTCCCATCTGGAGGCACATGGAGAGCAAAGAAACCATTAGAACTTGTTCATACGGACGTGTGCGGTCCAATGAGGACACTTACACCCAGCCAGAATAAATATTTCATCCTATTCATTGATGACTACACTAGAATGACGTGGGTCTACTTTCTTCGAGAAAGATCGGAAGTTTTCTCTATTTTCAAGAAATTCAAGAACCGTGTCGAGAATCAAAGTGGTCGCAGAATCAAAGTCCTAAGGAGTGACAGAGGCACGGAATATAATTCAAGGAAGTTCAATAAATTCTGTGAAGATGAAGGAGTCCATCATCAACTGACTGTTGGCTACGCTCCAGAGCAAAATGGAGTAGCAGAGAGGAAGAATAGAACCGTCATGGAGATGGCGAGATCCATGCTAAAGGAGAAAGGCCTTCCCAACACATTCTGAGCAGAGACAGTCTATACTGTAGTATACCTGTTAAACAGGTGTCCAACTAAAGCTGTTCAAAATAAAACACCAGTCGAAGTATGGAGTGGACGGAAGCCTTCAGCAAAGTATCTCAAAGTGTTTGGCTGTATTTGCTACGTTCACATCCCTAATCAAAAAAGGAGCAAGCTCGATGAGAAGACCGAAAAGGAATATTCATCGGCTATAGCGATCAATCAAAAGGCTATCGGGTATACAACCTAAAAACTAAGAAGCTCATGATCAGTCGAGATGTTGAGTTCGACGAGAATGCTACTTGGAATTGGGATGAAGAGAAGATTGAGAAGAAATATGTCAACTTACCAGACATACCTCCTGCACATGAGGAATCAACACTACAAGAAGAAGGTGGAACATCGGATTCCTCTACTCAAGAAGTAACACCACCATCCTCTCCAAGCCCAGCACAAGAGGAGTCTACTTCTGAGACTCCTATACTAAGGGTAAAGTCTCTAAGGAAAGTCTATGAAACATGCAATTTTATGTCCTTAGAACCAGAAAACTATGAAGACGCTTCCAAAGAAGAGGTTTGGATTAAAGCCATGGAGGAAGAAATTAAAATGATCGAGAAAAATGAAACTTCGGAGCTCGTTGATCGTCCCGAAGACAAAGAAATCATAGGCGTAAAGTGGGTCTACAAGACGAAGCTTAATGCAAATGGATCAATTCAGAAGCATAAGGCAAGACTTGTAGTGAAAGGATACTTGCAACAACCAGGTATTGATTATACTGAAACTTTCGCTCATGTTGCTCGCCTTGATACTATCCGAGCACTCATTACTTTAGCAGCTCAAAAAGAGTGGAAGATTCATCAACTTGATGTAAAATCAGCATTTCTAAACGGATACCTTCAAGAAGAAATTTATGTAGCTCAACCAGAAGGCTTTACTGTCAAAGGCAATGAAGAAAAAGTCTTAAAACTTAAGAAGGCCCTATACGGGTTAAAACAAGCACCACGAGCGTGGTATAGCAGGATTGATGAATACTTCACCAAGCAAGGATTCAGGAGGAGCATGAGTGAGCCAACGCTCTACATCAAGACCCAAGGTAATTCTGACACACTTATTGTCTCTTTATATGTGGATGATCTCATATATACAGGGAACAATGAGACAATGATCCAAGAATTTAAAAATGAAATGATGAAGACATTCGAGATGACGGACTTGTGCTTGATAAACTATTTCCTCGGTATTGAAGTCAATCAAGATGAAGGAATTTTCATTTCACAAAAGAAATATGCAGAAAAGCTCCTTGAAAAATTCAAGATGAATAATTGCAAAACAGTGGCAACACCACTTGTGATGAATGAAAAACTATTGAAAGAAGATAGAGCTGAAAAAGCAGACGCTTCACTCTACAGAAGCCTAATTGGGAGTCTATTATATCTCACTGCTACAAGGCTAGATATTATGTACGTGACAAGTTTACTATCTCGATTCATGCAGAGTCCAAGCCAAATTCATTTTGGAGCAGCCAAGAGAATTCTAAGATACTTACGAGGAACCACTGATTATGGAATTTGGTACCAACCTAGTGCAATAGCTAAACCGATCGGTTACACTGATAGCGATTGGGCAGGATCATCTGATGACAGAAGGAGCACCACTGGTTATGCATTCACATTAGGTTCTGGAATATTTTCATGGACATCTAAAAAACAAGACTCAGTGGCACAATTTACTGCATAAGCAGAATATGTTGCAGCTGCTACAACTACCAGTCATGCAATATGGCTTCGAAGAATTCTTAAAAACATTGGAGAACCACAAATGGAATTGACGCCAATATTTTGTGACAACAAGTCCGCAATAGCAATATCAAAAAATCCAGTCTTTCATGGAAGAACGAAGCATATTGATATAAAATATCACTTCATTCGTGAAATGCAAAATAAAGGAGAGATCGAGCTAAAGTATTGCAAGACTGAAGATCAAATTGCGGACATATTCACTAAAGCATTACCATCAACAAAATTTGAGACATTGAGAGGCATGCTTGGAGTATCACAAAAATGGATCAAGGAGGAGTGTTAAAATATGATCCATTTTGTGAAAACTCTAGAACTCACTAGACTACTCATACTTAAGAATTAAGTATGCTTAATGGAGAAGGAACAAAGTCGGCAGCAACAATTTGCTTCATGCAAAAGGAAAATGAAAGTTAACAATAGTGGCTGAAGAAACTTGAACGTGAGCTGCAAAGAATAGAAAAATGGAGAAAAAGGGAGAAGCAACCAGAAGATATGGAAGAAGCCGCAACGAGCAGAAGACAATGAAGCAAGCCCAAATTTTATATTATTTTATTCAAAGTCGGTAGAGAAGGCGGTGAATTCACGCCTATAAATAGGAGTTAGCGGTTGTTGTTCTAAGAAGCTGAAAAACTAGAAATGCTCCCTCCTTTGTAATACCAACTATCTTAATAAAGTTTTTTTTATATTCCCTTGCCATATTTCACACACACTTGCACACACACGCTTCCGCAAAATCCAACAGTGTCACACTGACAAAGATTGAGACAACACTCACCATATTCCCCTGGAAGCGAGCATCAGATTGCTCAAAAGACTCTTCAAGTTGTTTCTCTGGTCGTTGCTCAGATATAGAAGCATCTTCTTCTTCCCAGGATTCTTCTCCATCATGTCCCTTCTTCCCCCGTGCTTGAGAGGGTTTTGACTAGGTGCGGGAAAAACCAACAAAGATGAATTATCCCAGTTTAGCAGAGTGCATTTAAGCCAAACAAATCTTCAATCAATATTTTATTAAAAGCTCAAAGGCATGCACGTAACACAAAATGAAGTGAAGATCCCCAGTCTGTCACCCAGCTTTCAGCAAGACCGCAGTAGAATTTACCATGCATAGAATGAGAAGTGAAGTCGAGCCTATATTCGAGGCTTTGAACTAGAAAAATTTTTAACTTTAAAAAATCTGCCATCCCACTTGCACTGAGCTAACACTGATTCTACAGAAAAATGTTAATCTTTTAAAAGTCACATTCATTCAATTTTTTTTTTGTACCACATACTGTGAACATGCAAGTAGCATTAATTCAGTCGCATCAAAAGCAGGATGAGCAGACCCTAGATTCCTAAGCGGAAAATGTCAGTTCTTCTCAGTGACTTTCTATGCGTGATTTCATTTCTTTTCACGTCACAGACAATGTCAACCTGTAAGTGCCATTTATTCAGCCAAAAAAGGGACGGACAGCTTTTGAATGTGGTCATTTTTACAATTTTCAAAATGATGGCTACCTATTTTTTTACCATAGATTTACATAAATTTGGAAACTAATGCTTTTGTGCAACTAAAGAAGAAAAGGAGGAACAGATACCCCGTGTCTATGCATTAAACGAACCCTTAGGCCACTTCTCTAGTTCCCCTCATCATTTAGCTCTTCAACCTGCAATAATAGGACATGTACATTTTAATTATGATGAGAACATTATACATCATGATGCATCTTATTGATAGAGGGAGTACCCACTGTCTCGGCTACATTGATGGATTCATATTCCACAAAAGCATGCAACTGCATAAAATATACAATGTCAGATATTAAGGACCTATCTGGATTGACATTTACTTTTTGCTGAATCTAAAACTCACGCACTTTGATTCTTTTTCAATCTGAAACTCCTTAAATTTTCACAGCCCTTAAATGATGACACATAGACTCACATAAGATTTTTCATTATAGTTTAAAATTTGAAAATATTTTAAATTTTGGCGGAAAATAAAAAAGTACCCTTTGCTTTTAATTAAGTCCAAACAAACACGCCCTAAACTTTCATGAGCAGACTTGACTATGAAAGAATATTGATTGTGCTTAATCAAAATTCAACAAGATAGACTGCAGATGATTATCTTTGTCGATATCCAATAGAAATGATCAGAGAGACAAAGGCCACCAAACACTTCATCAATCCATGATTCTAAACTATAGAACAGAAACACAGTACGAAATAATGCATGAAGTTACTATAGAGTCTCACGCAACCAAAACAGAGGGCCTACCACTACACCACTACAGTGATTAATAGTAAAAAAGATGAAAAAAATCAAAACAATGATAAGAGGTTTGAATATCCTCATTCATCTCCTCAGAGAGCTGCGAATACCTTGTTAGTATAATGCACGCCAGCAGCCTTTCCTGATCTGGGTGCTGAAGAAGCTCCACCATTGGAAGCTTGAGGCTAATGGCTAAAAATTGTCTTCACACTAAAAAAATATGGCTCAATCAAACTATAGCGTAAGGAAGATGGACACTCATTAAAAGAGAAGTCACTTTTGCAGCCTCGATTTCCTATAAAAAGAAATTTTACTACCTCCCAACTGCAGAGAAAAGTTTCATAAGGTTCTGGTGGCAATGATCCTCTGGTAGGTTTTCTGCAATGACGACTCGTGACTGCAATTTCAAATGGAGTAAATAAGATTGCCTGAACAATTATGGCCTATCGGATCGCTTGATAAAAGGAAGCGAACAACAAAAGACATGGTGGTTTCATCCACACCAAGAACTGGACATTAAAATGAAAAAAGGACCTTACACCAATTATCTAGTAAATCCAATTGAGCTGAACAAAAACTTAATCCACTCCACCGTCCATTACCCAACCAGAGAGCAAATTAACAAAATCTCCAAGTAATGGCCCATGCTCAAATAGTAAAAGAGTAAAGCTGGGGGAGAACCACAAAAGTAAACGTACTTGCAGCTCCTCCATGTCTGAGTCAGTCAAAGGATATTGCCGTTTCACTTTCCTCCTATCTTCACTACCTATCTGAATAACACAGCAAGTCAGCAACAAGTAAGTTAGAAGTGAAAAATGAGAAAAAAGATCAGAAGAAAATTAAAGTGCTTCAGAAGATCATGAAATAACAATGGAAACTCACACATTTTGACGAGTTCTGCAATATAGAAGAAAGCTGGGCATTGCTAGTAATGAAAACTTTGATCTTCTTGAAGGAAGCGACAAGGGATATTGGAACTATAGAGAGACGGAAGAAGCTATCAGTACTGCTTCAGCCAAAATAGAAGACTCTCTAAATATAATGAGCCCCTTCGACAATAAATACTCAACAAAGAAGCTAAGCCACTGTATAACAAGTTCAGAAGAATGACTTGTGGCATATAAATGTCCTAGAATTAGAGCAAGGGACTTGCGTATAACATAATAATATGGCCATAAGATCTCAAACTACAGATCTTACCATATCCTTCAGGATCTTTGCTGATGAACCTCATCAGGTGGTAGATGGTAGCCTAGTTTATATCATTCAAATAATACTCCACCTACATAGGAAGCATTTAAAGCATTAGGACAACGAAGGTGAATTCCCCAAACATTTTCAGATGCTAACGAATCACGTGTTTGATTTGGAAGAAGAAGTGAAGTGATTTTGTGCAAGAATTGAAACCAAAATCCAATTCTCTCAGGCAATAAATTCCCACTCCTAAAACCACAGTCCAGACTCCAAAGTGCACGCAATGGGGCATGAAAAAGTGAAGCCCTAAATGTCGTCAGAACTTATAACTTAAGTATGGCCTCTATACACAGGAAGTGTCAAGAAGAACAGACAAAACACGTTATAGAGGACAACTAGGAAACACAACTTTTGTTGCTACGTGTGATAACTTCCATGGAACGACACCATAACTAAATTAAACGAAACAACGCACATGACCCTCTACATGCAGTCAAACCCATGAGTTTCACAAGGAACAGTCAGCCAGGTATTAGATATTGAGATGGATGCTGTAAGGACCAATTTATCATAATTCATAAACAAAAACGCACGAGGGGGAACATTTCTTAAACAATTAGGCGTATGATACGATTGAAGGAGCATTGCATTTCTAATCAGAAAAACCTTCCATCCCAATAATGCACCTGCATAATCCAAAAGAAACGACATAGAAATTAAATATGCCAAAAAGCATGCTCAAATATATGCAGTAGACATCATACCAGATTAAAAAAAATTAGACACTGATCAAAGCAAACCGAAGAGTATAGAAAAAAAGAGGGGAAATATCAACCATGACGGATGGCCAATCCACTATCCTCAATATATATATATGAAATTGATACGTGCATCGTAACAGCAAAGAAACAATCACTTTGAGGATGTCAATTCTTAGCACATTGACCGACACAATTATTTATTCACTTCTATATTGTGACAAAATCATGAGAGGGTGGACCCACAATATCTGCAGATGCTCAACATCCAGAAAGATTGAGAAAAACAACACCATTTGAAGCCAAGATGGCCTACAAATGGCCCAAGATACCTGCTGCAGACGCACGTACAAGAGATCGAGCAATACCTGCTGCAGACGCACGTACAAGAGATCAAGCAATACCTGCTGCAGATGTATCTATAAACTTAAACATTAACATCCCACCGAACTCTACTAGGTAGAATCCAAAAATAAAAAAAGTTAAAAAAAAAAAAAAAAACTAACCTTCGGACGTATGGGAGCTGCCAATGGGGCTGCGACGGGCGACGGCGGGGCTCGGGAGGCGACGGCGATGGCGTCGGCGGCGTCCGCGTTCAGGAGCAGGGGGCGCTTCGCGGAGGAAAGAGAGAGTAGAGCGACCTTCGCTGGCGGAGAGGGAGGCCAAAACGCGAGCAGGGGGTCATCGACGTCGGGGTTGGCCAGCAGGGCGCTTCGCAGAGGAAAGAGAGAGAGAGAGAGGAGCGGAGCTCGCGAGAGGGAGGCGGAGGGGCGTCGGCGTCAGGGGCGTAGGAGGCGGCGTCGGAGTCGGGGGCGACGGAGGCAACCAGTGGAGGCGGAGGCGGAGGGGCGTCGGCGTCGGCGTCGGGTTCGGGAGCGGAGGCGGAGGCGGAGGGGCGTTGGCGTCGCGGTTCGCTCTATTCCTGAAACTTTTTTTTTTTTCTTTTTTCTCTGAACCCTCCACGATTTTGGGAGAGAGATGGTCTGCAGAGGAGAGAGAGGGTTAGAGTGTGTGCAGAGGTGAGCCAGGGTCAATGGAAGAGAGAACGGAGGAGGGGAGGAGAACAAAATTTTGAATTCCTGAACGTGAACGTGGGACCCGAATTACACGTGGACGACACGTTTCGAATTTTGTATGATTTTCCATTTCGCTTAGTTTTTCACCCACCTAATATTTTCTCTAATATATATATTCCCCATAAATAGCCTTGTAGATGCTCGTTCATGCACAGAAGACATCTGTCCATTAGAAAGCTCCTCCACTCCACCTGTGCTATCCGAACCACCCAATAAAATTTCCCTTCTTTGTTCAGCCTTCACATATTCATTCTTCCCAAAAGAGAAACATACTTGCACATCCATTCCGCAAAGGAACAAGGGAAAACAAAAATAAAGAGATCTCGCATACTCCAACTAACCAGAAGATTTACTAATCACGATGTCGGAGGAGACGATTTCGAAGTTTCACATGGCCATGTTTCCATGGTTCGCAGTTGGTCACATGACCCCATATCTCCACCTCTCCAACGAACTCGCCAAGAGAGGCCACAAAATCTCCTTCTTCTTGCCCAGGAAAGCCCTAATTCTCTTGGAAAACCTCAATCTACACCCCAACCTCATCACCTTCCACCCGCTCACCGTTCCCTCGGTCGCCACCCTCCCTCCAGGGACTGAAACCGCCTCCGACATCCCCTTCTCCGACTCTCCCTTTCTCGCTGCTGCCATGGACCTCACTCGCCCCCAGTTAGAGGTCTCCCTGCAGGCCATGCAGCCCGACTTCATCTTCTACGACCTTGCCCATTGGATCCCTCAAGTGGCCAGCCCGCTCGGCATCAGGACAGTCTGCTATAATGTTGTTTCAGCGGCTGCAATTGCCATTGTCCTCGTGCCGGCGCTCGAGGTGACGCAGGGGAAACCGTGCACGGAGGAAGAGCTGGAAAAGCCACCCAAAGGGTACCCATCAAAGACGGTGGTGCTGCGTGGCAGCGAAGCCCGATCCCTCATATTCATATCCCTGCCTTCTGGAGACAACATCACATTCCATGGCCGTGGCACGACCGCCATGCGAGAGTGCGACGCGATCGCCTTGCGAATGTGCCAAGAAATAGAAAGGGACTTCTGTGCCTACATCCGCAGTCAATACGGTAAACCTGTCTTCTTAACTGGCCCGGTCTTGCCTAAGCCCACAATGGAGACGCTGGACGAGAAGTTGGCCGAGTGGCTTAGTCGGTTCGAGCCAGGTTCCGTGGTGTTCTGTGCATTTGGGAGAGAGCACGTTCTTGAAAAGGGCCAGTTCCAAGAACTCCTGCGAGGTTTTGAGTCCACAGGTTTGCCATTTTTTATAGCTCTCAGACCACCAATCGGGACAAACTCTGTAGAAGAAGCTTTTCCTGAGGATTTCGAAGAGAGAGTCCGAGGGAGAGGAGTGGTTCACGGCGGTTGGTTCCAACAGCCACTGATCTTGAGCCACCCATCCGTCGGGTGCTTCGTGAACCATTGCGGGTTCGGGTCCATGTGGGAGTCACTACTGGGCGATTGCCAAATAGTGATGGTCCCACATCTGGCTGACCAGATCCTGAACACGAGACTGCTGGCCAACGAACTGAAAGTGGGCGTCGAAGTGGAGAGAGAAGAGAGCGGGTGGTTCTCGAAGGAGAGCTTGTGCAGAGCCATCGAGAGCGTGATGGATGAAAAGAGTGAAGTGGGTCTGTTGGTGAAGAAGAACCATGCGAAGTGGAGAGAGGTTCTGGTGAGCCCTAACTTCATGACTGGCTACATCGACAGGTTTATTCAGAATCTGCAGGAGCTTCATATGAAAAATTAGAGGTATTGATATAGAGAGATCCTAAATGGCTGCAACTTCAAGTTTGATGAATGAATTGATCTACACGATCTTTTAGAATGAGCAAACTTTTGATGGGTATTGGTCCTATCGGATACAATTCTGGATTCCTCATTTTGCAGTATTACATCATTTGCAAGAGCTTATAGGATTTTCACCTACCTATTCTCAAGCCAGGCACGGGTCGGGGGTTGGTTACCCCAAGCCTACCCAATCTTATCTAGCAAGCATGCTTGCTGACGTGGTGTTTATCTTCACCACCAAATAGCCCCCAAATTCCCAGCCTATATTTATCCATCCGACCGAGGGGATGGGGAGGCAAGTACGGGGTCACCCACCCTAGGGCGGTTATCCCGCATTTACTTCCATGAGCAATTTAAGGACCTGCTCAGGTCCTAACCGGGGGAAGCTTCTTGACCTGCCGATTAGGTGATTGTGCCGAAGGTATGTCAAGAGCCTGTGGGATTTTCACCTACCTATTTTCAAGCCAGGCACGGGTCGAGGGTTGATTACCCCAAGCCTACCCAGTCTTAGCCAGCAAGCAAGCTTCCTGATGTGATGTTTACCTTCGCCACCGAATAGCCCCCAAATCCCTGGCCTATGTTTATCCACCCAACCGAGGGGATGGGGAGGCAAGTACGAGGTCACCCACCCTAGGGCAGTTCTCCCGCCTTTACCTCCATGAGCAGTTTAAGGACCTGCTCAAGTCCAATAAGCTAATCTTATTGTATGTAATATTTATCGCTTGAAAGTGCTGTGTAATATTGCAAGGTAGCAGTCTGGCTCGAGCAAAATCATGGTGCAAGATCAACTGAGCTTAACAGGGATGCAACACCCCCTTCTTAACGTTATACATATTTAAATCTCGATAAGTACTCCAACCTTATATGCTAGACTTAGGAGGCATATCCATTTCTATTGACGATTAGATTTTCACGTGAAAGCGATTAAGCTAATTAAACCCGTAATCTTGCATTGCATCCTGGATTATAGGAGCACATCCCTATATGTTGATAATTTATATTTGCAAATGAAAAGTCAATACTAACCTAACGAAACCTTATGGGTGTGGTTGGTTCGAAAGTGAGCCGGTATCCAACTTAAAATAGGAAACTAACTCTATGAGCACCAATACAAAAAGATTAAAACGGGACCAAACTAATAGGTTCTAAAACTATCGGTTCTAAAACTATCGGTTCTAGGTTCTACCTAGATTTCAGCTCATTTTATGTACTTGGTAATCAAAGTCTTATAATAAAATATAAAAATTGCACCATTTCAATATGAAAATATACATTGGTCAAATAGTGTTGACTGGTCATGTTCAAATTTTTTTTTTAAGAGACGTCAAAACCTATTCAGAATTGTCTTATTCAAGGAACCAGAATAGTTGAATTGGTTTAAGAATTGGGCCTTAGGTAGAGCCATCGTTTCGACCTTGGAACTAAGAACCGAACTAGTCCTAGATCGGTCGGTTTTAGGTCCGTGGCAATCAAGGACCCAACCGGTTCTCCCTAGAACCAACTTTTTGAACTAGTTGGTACAAGCTAATTTGATCAAAGTCCTCGATTGAACCTAAACCAATGCTCACCCCTGACCTAGACTGTCATTCATTGCCTCCCTCCCCTTTCGCTCCTATTTTTCTCTCCCTCCCTTCTCTAGCTCATCATTATTGTCTTCTTGTTATCATCATAGCATAGATGATGATGATTTAGCTCATCACTATTGTCTTCTTGTTATCATGATAGCATAGATGATGATGATGATTGGGCTAATCAATGTGCTTTGCGCTAGCGACCCCATTAACATAATAATAATCCAAAAAAAAATTAATGGACGCTGAAAGCAATTGATGAAAGACAGCGACAAAGAGTTGCGAAAGTTGGGTACATCATCATCATTTATGTTATTGTCACGCGCCGATCGATCTAGCGTTCCCTTGCCCGTGCAGCATTATGATTTCCCATCTATGTTATTGTCGCGCTAATTAATCTAGCATTCCCTTACCCGTGCGGTATTATGATTTCTCCCAAGTAGTCTTTCTCACACTCAACTAATCTTTAAAGAGAAGCTCTAGATTGTATTTACTTGTGAATGAGATAATTACAATGAGGAGACCCTATATATACAAATACAAGGCAAACCGTATCCATAGATCTCTACTTGATTTAACGATAGAGATCGCATCTCCCCAACTATCATCTACCTACATTTATTATATACGTGTACAATTACCGTATCGCCCGCCCCCAGAAGTATTCTAGAAAACTCAAGAAAACCTAGGTCTCGGGGATACAAGCCGAGGGTCGCTTGTTCCACGGATAGGTCACGGCCGTCGTAACCTTAACCTACTTTTTTTCTTACTTTAGGCATAGGCTAAATCTAAAGTTTGTGTTTTTTTATCAAATAAAAAAAGTTTAAATGTAGAATTTGGATCGTAGTAAAAGTTGATAATTTTTTTATTAAACAAAAAAAGTTTAGACTATAATTGGGACTGGAATTAAATTTGAGGGGTTTTTTTAAGGTTTTCAGCCCTTTTCAATATTTGTAATCGGTCCATGTGAAAGCGGATGCTGTAATTATGAACGGAGAAAGTGTAATTTGGCCGGCTCCGCGTGTGGAGGGGGGCCGAGCGGGGAGCGGTAAGCGCCGAGCAGGTTCGTTGGGGCGTGAGGGTCACGCGCTGCACGTGGAGGCCGCGAGTTTTTTTTTTTTTTTTTTTTTGCCGCGCCTACCAGTTTACCCACCGTAAAATCCTCGAGCAGCGTGATATTCGAGGTGGGGCGGCGCTCGGGGGTTCGGTCAACGAGGGCTTTGACCGCAGCCCTCACACGGTCTCTCGCAATTATAAAAAGCCTCGCCGCCGCCCCCTCCGCCCCCTAGTGAGAAGGAATCGATCGGGAGGGAGTCCGCACGTGCCCCGTGCCCCCGTCACGTGGCACGCGCCCTCGCGATTGCCGAGGGAAATTCCCACTTTTGCATTTTTTTTTTTTACATGTTTACGTTTGCTTTACGTAGCTTGGAATGCCTCGGGGTGACCTTTTGCTTTTAGTATATTATATTCTCTCTGCCCACTTATTATAATATGTTTAATTACTTCGATTTTTCGAAAGTGACAATTTGGCGTCCCAAAGTCATTTCAAGTATCTTATAAAATAAATTACCCTTTTTTAATTTATGTGATTTCCCTTAATTTTATCACATCGTCTGTCAGATAAGTCTCGATTTTCGGAAGAAAAAAATATGAGGTTAATCTTAAAAGTTAAAAAAATTCATGTAAATAAAATGATAACGTGCCGGTACGATACTAGATGATAATTAAGACAGGAGACTTTAACCATATTGTGTGGTGCGCATGCTTTTTACGTGGGTTCGGATTTTGTCGCGAATTATGCTGTCAAATGTCTCGAAATCCATCACTAGATAAACCTATCTAGAAATAATTAAATTTCTCGGCTTTGTTTTACAAGCAACGTGCTAATACATATTAAGCGGCAAAATATATACACACCAATGTTGACTAATTCCAAGTCTTAATTTGGTTTTAGAATACTCTCGGAGGAGAGGGAGAAACTCCCTGTGTTAGACTAAAATTACGTGTTCTAGAGATTAGGCAAATTATTTATACACCGATTATGCATGACAAAGGACTGGCCACAAATAGTGTAGAGATTTCTTTGTCTTGCTATTTTCATGCGTGCTGAGAAGACATTCGACAAATTTTTCCAGACATGCTTAACAAGAGGTTATTTCGATTTCATCAGCAATTAAATTCATGGTATTATTAATACATACCTCGACCTCAAGCACTCGCATAAATAATAAATTGGAAAAAAAATGATGCAGTCCTTAATTTTTGTCTTGCTTTGCTTTTCTGGGTATTAATGCAAAAGTTAATTGCGATTTAAATTTCTCATGAAGTTGGGTCAATAAATTTATTTTTGCAACACAAAGAATTTCAAATTTGTACTCCTGCAAAATAAAAATAATTAATTTTGATTGGAAAATCATTTTACAGAATCCTTATAACGTGTGGCATGGGTATAATTTTAAGATCTCTTGAATCACAAGAAAAAATTTACATAAATGTGTCATAATGGATGTATTTTGAGGTTTTTAAGCTTAAAATATATGTATCATAATCAATGTAATTTGAGATTTTTGGTAGTTTTTTCTTTATAAAATACAAAATTATCTTTCATGTCTATATATTTTATATTTTTTATTAAATTAAGCTCCTTATAATTGCTTAATTAGGTACCCGTCAAATGGGTGGGTTGGGTCGGGTGGAAAATGGTTCGACCCATATTTGATCCATTTAACCCGTTTTGACCCATATTTATGTAGTGTAAATCAAGTGACCCATACCCGACTCGACATATACTTGACTCAACCCATATTGCTAAAACCTATTAATATTCTAGGAAAACCCATTTCTACTATATGCTAATTGGATTAAAACTTCAAATTAAATTAAAAATAGTAAATAATTTTTATTTTTAAAAAAAATTAAACTATGCACATGCTTCTCTTATTTGAAGTGAACATATCATTGAATAACTAAAAACTGTAACATGAAATTTTTTTAACTAAACCTAAAAAAAGCTCATTTTTATGATTTTTTTATTAAAAAAGTATTGTTAAAACATTTTTATGCAATACAAATTTTTTAACAATTTTTATGCAATACAAATTTAATGAAAAAATTTTATAATTCTTTTTAAAATATTTTTAAAATCGAATTTTTAAATTTTTTAAATATAATTTTTAATTATTTTTATTTTTTTAAATATAATTTTTAAATTTTAATAATTATTTTTTTCTTCTTTTCCGACAACCGAGGCCCCGCCCAACGTTAGTGAGGCTCGCTCGAGTCTCACCGAGGCTCATTGAGCCTCGAGCCTGCTGGGCCAAGCCTCGGATCTAGCAAGTCTCGGGCGGGGCCTCGGCCTCGCCGGATTGGTGAGATCGAGTCTTGCCCGATGCCGGCGAGCTCGAGTCTCACCGGTCGTCGGCGACCTACCGGCCTTGAGTCTCGCTAAGGAAGGAAGGAAGAAAAAGGAAGAAAAAAGAAAAGAAAAAAATTGAAATATGAAAAATAATTATAATTTCGATTTTTTATTAAAATTTTTTTTATAAAGTTAAAGAAGGCCATGGGTTCAAAGTTGGTTTTCTAATAAACCATTTCTTTTTGTGTTTTACTTTCTCAGACTCATTTCTTACCCATATTTAACTTTCACTTGACTCATATATGATCCATTTAACTAAAAATGGGTTATAATATGGATTTATGACCCATTTTGCCAGCTCTAAGCAATGGCCTCACAAGCCACTAGTGAGGCCGCACGAGCCTTCACGACCATATGGGTGAGGGTCACCTCGCCCTTGCCACAAAGGCCTTGGGCAAGGGCATCGCGGACTCATCGATCACTGGCAATGCCACCCAAAGCTAGCAAGGGCATCATGATCTCACAGGCGAGGCCACGAGGGCCTTCATGACCGAGGGCGAGAGTTTAGCAGCCCGCGAGGGTGACCCTCACTGGCCCTAAAGAATAAAAGAAAAATAAAAGCAAAATAAAAAAAATTCGAAAATGAAAAATAAAAAATTCCACGTATGATGATTTGTTAGAATGGCACTCAAGTAATCAATTTTACCTCGAAGTGGCACTCAAGTGAGAGAAAAAAAAGTTTTGATATTTAAGTGAGCATCGTATAAAAATTTTAGCATTTATACTTTTTTTATCCTTAAAAAAGTCATAAGAAGAAAACCATTTTCTTATCTTATTTAAAGAAACAAATTAAATTGATACTCTTCAAGAAAAATGATTCAGTGTGGCCTTTTGATTTTGTCTCTGAAAAGTTGAGGTTGCAATAAGGAACATAGAAGCCAAGAAAATGAAAAAGAAAGAAACATGGAATCAATGATTAAACCGGTTGAGGAAGTCTGCAGGTTTCCTCCAAAAGGATACGTGGCTGGCCTTTGACCGTTCCATTGTCATTCTGCAGTGGACGGTCAGACAAGCATTTTCCTTCATATAAATATGGGATCATCCAGATACAAAATACGCAATACAAGGAGAAAAGCAAACATGGAAAGCCATGAAAACTCAAGAAAGCTTCGTGTAGTCATGTTCCCATGGTTGGCTATTGGTCACGCCACCCAATTTCTACATCTCTCAAACAAACTAGCCCAAAATGGGCACCAAGTGACAGTCTTATTGCCCCGAAAGGCGCAGCTTAAGTTGGAGCCGCTAAACCGGCACCAAGACCTCATTCACTTCTCCTCCATTACCGTCCCCCAAGTAGATGGCCTCCCTTCCGGCGCAGAAACCGCCTCCGACGTCCCCGTCCAACTCCACCGCTCGCTTTACACCGCCTTTGACCAGACTCGAGATCAGATCCTGCCCCTTTTGATTGACCTCAAGCCTGACATCGTTATCTACGACTTTGCCCCTTGGATCCCCGCCATAACCCGGCCAATGAACGTCAAGGCGATATACTACGTCACAACTGGTGTGGCGGGCCTTGGACTCAGGCTTACCCCGGCAAGGAAGATCTAAAAGGGAGTCACCATCGAAGAACTAATGCACCCACCACCGGGTTATCCGTCTTCGTGGGTAGTCCCTGAGGAGGCCTTTCAAGCGTTGTTCCTGGCTGAAGAGCTCGGAAGCAGAATGTCGTTTTACGACCGAATCACTACGAGCCTAAGGGAGTGCGATGCCATTGCCACGAGGACATATCTTGAACTGGAAGGCAAGTATTGTAACTACCTTGGGGAGCAGTACGGGAAAAGAGTGCTCTGCAGTGGACCTGTCATGCCTCAAGCTCACGTGGAACACCTGGAAGAGAGATGGGTTTCCTGGCTGAACATGTTCGGGCCGAGCTCGGTTGTGTTCTGTGCATTTGGGAGCGAGATCAAGCTGACAAAAGAGAAGTTGCAAGAGATACTTCTAGGGTTTGAGCTATGCGGGCATCCATTCCTTGTGGCTTTGGCTACCCCACGAGGATGCGATCGAATCGAAGAAGCATTTCCACATGGGTTTGGGGAGAGGACCCGAGAGAGGGGCTTGGTTAGTGGGGACTGGGTGCCTCAGTCGCTGATACTGAAACACCCATCTGTCGGGTGCTTCGTGACTCACTGTGGGTATGCGTCGATGTGGGAGTCCTTGCTCAGCGACTGCAAGATATTGACGTTCCCGCAGATTGCAGACCAGTTCATGACTTCGAGGTTGCTGGTGGATGAGTTGGGGGTTGCTGTTGAAGTGAAGAAAGAAGGGGAGAGGGAGAGTTTCCTGAGCAAGGAGAGCTTGAGTGAGGCCATCAAGTTGGTGATGGACAAAGATGGTGAAGTCGCGTCGAGGCTTAAAACTAACCATGCTAAATTGAAGGATGTTATTGCTGGGGAAGGCTTGCAAGAAAAGTACATGCGTACTTTCCTTCAGAATCTGCAATCCCTTGTGGGGAGTTCAAAATCATCGGACGCTTGACTGCACCGAAAGAGCATCAGATTTACTAGTCTAGATCGATTCGCTTGTCGCTAGTGGTGGTTTTCGTATGGCAATGTAGCCCTATTTTCGTCTTATCGCTTATTTCTATTTGTACGTGCGGTCTTCAAAACCTATCGCAAAGATGGTTTGAAACCGAAGTTTATGAGGATGTGTCTTTACCTAAATAGTGAAGTGAAGCAGAAAACTAATGTTCCCGAATTCTGAAATTGGGTTCCTCATTTTCAGGTCATCAATGGGAATCTTAGTCCGTGAATTATTCAAAATCGATCTTAAATGATTTGGCTTTGACCAATTATCAATTTTATACTACAATCAACATATTACCGTCTCTCAATCTGACTTTGGAGTGGACCAGCGGTTCTGGACATGATGAAAAACTGAATATAAAGTATTTTCAAAGAATAACGTAAAGCTCTTCCGAGAATCTCTAACTTTGTGCTCAACTGAAGTAGATGAAGAAAAACGTTAAATGGATAAATGTCATAAGCGGCTAAGCTAATTAAGATGAATCTTGCATTTTGATACCATGCTTTAGAGAGACGTAAAAAAAATGCCATTTTTTGTCAACGAACCAATTCCTAATCTGAAATAGCAAAAATGAGAAAGATGGATGACGGTCAACAATAAAGAATCGATTCAATCTCACGTAGAGGATCTCAATTCAATAAACCAGAAAAAAAAAAAATTGGGGAAGAGAGAGAGATGGAAGAAGGGAAAATCCAAATAGGGGAGAGATATCAACAAGGAATCTTCTCAGTAAACCACCGGAGAATCTTGATGGGAAGCTTGAGAAGGCTCACGGCCAGCTTTGCCACCCCAACACAGCATATGCAGCAAGGGCACAAGCAACTCAGTACAGTCCTGTCATTAGCACATAACCTAGATTAATTTCCATAATTACGAGGAGCAAACGAAAACGTGGATCAAAAAGAGCGGTAGGGGAAAAAGGGGGCCACTATCTTTTTAGTAAATTCCCGGAGAAATTATTTTGTGTGATTTCAAAATTGTTCTACTAATATCATTAACTAGCTAAAAAAAAGCGGAAATTACGAAAAAAAAAGTTATAAACATATTATATTTATGCAAATTCAGTTATAAACATTTTAATTTGGCCAGTAATAAGTTTTTTGACAACTTGCCAATTTAATCGTAACGTCAATATTTTGTAGCTTTTTAGAATTTTTTCTTCTTTTTTTTCTTTTTTTTCTTACTCTACTTTCTTTCTTTTTTTTTCCCCTCTGCCGGCCACTAGCAAAGGCCTCGACGCCCTTGCCAGGTCTGAGGGCCGCCCCACCAGCCTTGATCTTAAAGTGCCTCAAGTGACTAGTTCAAGTATTTTAGCTTTATTCATTATATCATGGAGCAAAGTCGGACAAAAGACTGATTCAACACACCAAACCTAGAGAGAGAGAGAGAGGAGAGGAACCCTAAGTAATTAGTAAAACAAAGCGATTGCCATCATCTAATTCATCTTCAAATTGAAATGTCATCTAATAATTATATTCATGAGATTGGACTGATCAACAAAAAAAAGGATGCATGAATACAAAAAATGGGAAGTCGAAACTCACCCGAGGACCCAAACCACTGCACCCACGAGAGACAGAATCACGGCAACGAAAGCAAAGGGCAACCCGATCAAGAATCCCAGCGGCCTGCACTCTCCTTCTCCCATTTCTCTCCGATCCTCCAAGACACGAAAATTCACTTCACAGAAAGCCGAAAAACCGTGTATATGATCCTGAGCGGGTGATGGAGATAGGAGAATAGCTTGTTATATTTATACACAGACACAGAAAAAGAAGCAACGCGTAATGGAAAATGCAGGTTTCATGGAGTCAGTCAATGAATGTTTAATAGAGTCTACCCGCCATGATTGACGATCTTGATATTTCAGAAGCTTCTTCTCCTTCTTCTTGGTCTCCCTTCTTTTTCAGAGCTTTCTCACCGCTCTGCAATTTCAAAGGAGCGTGCGGGACTCGCTTCGCTCTGCTTCCACGAGAAATTCTGAAGCCCTCCTCTTGGGCTACACAGATGGATACGGAGCTTTGGGCCGTGTGAATGTCCGGGGTTGCTCAGAAACTTTCCATGTTTAGCTCCCAAGATGCCTCGCTCGATGAAGCTGATAAATGGGCCTTGGAGGAGAATACGGTGGCGCGAGGTCAACCCCAGGCCCAAAAGCATTTTTTTGCTCTTTATATACAACTGGGGTGGCGGGCCTTGGACTCAGGCTTACCCCGGCAAGGAAGATCTAAAAGGGAGTCACCATCGAAGAACTAATGCACCCACCACCGGGCTATCCGTCTTCGTGGGTAGTCCCTGAAGAGGCCTTTCAAGCGTTATTCCTGGCTGAAGAGCTCGGAAGCAGAATGTCGTTCTACGACCGAATTACTACGAGCCTAAGGGAGTGCGATGCCATTGCCACGAGGACATATCTTGAACTGGAAGGCAAGTATTGTAACTACCTTGGGGAGCAGTACGGGAAAAGAGTGCTCTACAGTGGACCTATCATGCTTCTAGCTCACGTGGAACACCTGGAAGAGAGATGGCTTCCTGGCTGAACATGTTCGGGCCGAGCTCGGTTGTGTTCTGTGCATTTGGGAGCGAGATCAAGCTGACAAAATAGAAGTTGCAAGAGATACTTCTAGGGTTTGAGCTATACGGGCATCCATTCCTTGTGGCTTTGGCTACCCCCACAAGGATGCGATCGAATCGAAGAAGCATTTACACATGGGTTTGGGGAGAGGACCCGAGGGAGGGGCTTGGTTAGTAGGGACTCGGTGCCTCAGTCGCTGATACTGAAACACCCATCTGTCGGGTGCTTCGTGAGTCGTGACTCATTGTGGGTATGCATCGATGTGGGAGTCCTTGCTCAGCGACTGCAGGATATTGACGTTCCCGCAGATTGCAGACCAGTTCATGACTTCGGGGTCGCTGGTGGATGAGTTGGGGGTTGCTGTTGAAGTGAAGAAAGAAGGGGAGAGGGAGAGTTTCCTGAGCAAGGAGAGCTTGAGTGAGGCCATCAAGTTGGTGATGGACAAAGATGGTGAAGCCGCGTCGAGGCTTAAAACCAACCATGCTAAATTGAAGGATGTTATTGCTGGGGAAGGCTTGCAAGAAAGGTACATGCGTACTTTCCTTAAGAATATGCAATCCCTTGTGGGTGAGAAAATATTGAGTGTCTCTCATGTGATAGCCAGGCAAATAAGAAGGCTCTTGAGAGCGTGACATATGACATGTGTCACGTATGGGCTCAATTGTTAGGGCTAGGGGTGTCAGGAACCGAATCAAAAACCGAACCGAACTGAATCGAAAAATTCGTTTTTTTCAGTTTGGTTCGGTTCTCATTAAAAACCAATATTTTTTTATTGGTTCAGTTTTTATCGGTTAACCAGACCGAACCGAACCACAAACCGATAAAATTAAACCTTTAAAAATTCGGTTCTGAGCCGAGAGCAAGAAGCTAAGTCGAGAGCAAGTAGAGACCGCACGCCCGATATCGCCATAGAACCTGTTGGAGGATGCATCCAGATGCTCCAAGGCCGAGCAATCTCCGAAGGAAGGCATGCTCACGGAGATGTTGTTCTGGGATATGTCCAAGTACTGCAACTTGTTGCAGCCCGAGACATCCACATCCCCAGTCAACTTGTTCCCTCTCAGGGACAGGTGAGTCATGGCACCGCATCCGCCGGACAAAAACCCAGGAAACATTGACATTAGACCCAGAAATCTTGTTGAAGGAAAGGTCAAGAACCTGCAAACTCTCAAGCCCCTTGAGGCCGGTGGCGCTTTCTTGTCCAGAGTTGTTGAGGTCGTTGCCGGAAAAGTAGAGGACTTTGAGGTTCTGGCAAGGACCCAAGTTGGCGATACCCGAGATTGGGCCGGACAAGGTGTTCCCGGATAGATCTAGGCTGCTCAGGACCGCACTGCATTTGGATCTAGGCGGGAAGGCCAGAGCGCCGCCGATGTTGGCGGCGGTCAAAGACAGAGACTCCAAGGACCCCAGAGACAGGAGATGGGAAGAAACAGAGCGAAAGTGAGCGCTCAAGCGGAGGTTGGTGAGCTCAATGGGGGCCACGCGGGAGGACTTGCATGAGACGCCGGCGAAGGCACAGAGGACGACGACGGCGAAGCAGTAGCAGCAGCTCGGTGAAGAGAGAGGAAGAGAAGAGGGAATAGCAAGAGAGAGAGGCAATCTTGTCTAACAAAATATACGCGACTCAATTCTTGTCTAATCCAAAGATTAGGTTAAGAGGGTTTTTGATGAGCTACGAAAAAAAAAATGAAAAAAAAATGAAAATCAAAAGATGAAAATCAAAAACCGAAAAATCGAACCGAACCGAACTGTTGACACCCTTAGTTAGGACATTGAAAGCTCTTCTCTCTCCTCTCTCTTCTCTCTGCAAGCGCGTGCTCTCTCTCCTCTCTCTCTGTTCTCCCTCCTGCGGTGCACGCTCTTTGTCTCGCCTGTTTTGAAACAAAGGCAAAAGATGCGCAATGGTTCATTACACAAGCCACCACGCCCTCACCCGACCGACGAACTCCGCGGCGACAGCGGAAGGTACCTTTCGAGGCGGAGGCAAAGGCAAAGCGGTGTAGTGGTCCGTTGGATGAGCCATCGTGCCCGACCGACAAACTTCGCCACGGCGGAGCCAACCTCTAGGCAGAGCCGTGCGGTGACGAGCTACTGTGCCCCCGTCCGACTAACAAGCCACAACACCGCCCCTTTGACTCCGTCATCGCTGAGTCACTGCCCCCTCCCGGCTGCTCTCTTTCTCTCCCTCTGAGTCATGACCGACCTCATCCAACGAACCACCGCGCGGCCTCCGCTTCATCCGTCGCAAAGTTCGTTGGTTGGCCACAGTGGTTCGTCAACCAAACAGGGGCTCAGTGAGAACGAGAGGAGGCGGCAAAGAGCGAGAGAGTTGGGTGAGATAGAGCGTGAGAGGAGAGAGGAGGGAGAGCGTGAAGGGGAGGCAGAAGAGAGAAAAGTGTGCACTGCAAAAAGTAGGGGTGTGCATGGTCTGAGTGGGCGGTTCCCAACCTAGAATCGAGAATCGCCCACTAAGAACCGATTTCGAAAAATTAGAATTGGGAACCGGACCACCGGTCCAGTCCGATTCTCGGGTAGATTCATAGAACCGGTCCAACCTCCGCGCCTTCCCCTTTTCGCTCTCCTCACATCTACTTATTCTAGCTCTCCCGACCATGATAGCTTTATTCTCCTCTAGTACTAGTGCCGTGGCAGCGGTAGTGGCAACCCTTATGCCACTTCTGTCCCGACCACCACCACCATCTTTGCCCTCGCCTCCGCTGTCTCCTGTTCCTCCCTCGAGACTGACAATGAGGAGAACAACAGGAACGATGAGCCATTCTTAGACTTAGAGTTCACCCCTGCCCCGAAAATAAGGATGATGGGGGGAGGCCTGAGGAGAGAGAGGAGGAAGAGGGGAGGTAGAAGCAAGACAAGCCCAACAACAAAGAGGACGATAGTAACAGTGAATGTGGAGGTGTCGACGAGAATGGCGATGACGTGGAGAGAGAGTTCAAGTTCGATGGGGGGGAAAGAAAATCAATTCACTATTTAGCCGAATTCAGATTAGGACTCGAAGGGAGATGAGTAGATCCGGAGGTGAATTGGAGAGGAAGAGGGAGCTCGAGGAGATTTTGAACTAATGGAAATGAGATGGAGTAGGAGAGTAGTGAATTGAGTCAATATGGTAATTGGAGTCCTAAATTTTAGATTTACTAATTTCGAATTTTTTTAAATATTAAAAATTAATATATTACTATGATATAACTGATCCGGACTGGGTAGGCGGATGGGCGGATCCGCCCATGAAACTGGGAACCGAACCGGTACCCACCAGTTCCCATAAGTTTGAACCAGGAATCGGACCGATTCCCTTAAAAACCACCGGCTCCAAGCGGTTCCGGTCTGGTTCTGGGCGGTCCGAGCGGGTCTTAGCTCTTTTGTACACCCCTAGCAAGAAGAGAGAGGAGAGAGAGAGCGCATGGAGAGAGAGAGTAGATAGAAGAGCTTTCAATGCTCTGATAATTGGGGCTCACACGCGACACGTGTCATGTCATGCTTTTAAAAATCTCCTTATTTGCCACGCTGGCACATAAAAAGTACCTAATATTTTCTCTTTGTAGGGACTTCAAAATCATCATACACTTGACAGCACCAAAAGAGCATCAGATTTAGAGCCTATTTGTTAAAAAGTATTTCTGTTCCTCGGAACAAAAATTTCTATTTTTTTATTTCAAGGAACAAAAAAAGAATAAAAACGTGTTTGGTAAAACTTTTGTTCCCGGGAATAGATTTAGAACAGAAACAAGAAGTAGAAAAATGTAACTTCTTGTTCCGGAACAATTCCAAAAATCAATTTTTCTCTCTTCTTTTTTCTTCTCTTTTTTCATCTTCTCTTTTCTTTCCTTCATCTTCCTTTTGGCCGATCGCCGGCCTCGGCCATGGCCAACGACCGGCCGACAAGGGCCAGCGTCCTCGTCGGAGTGTCGGCGACCCTTAGCAATGCCAAGCCACCGCCAGTCGACATTTCCCAACGATGGCCTAGCGAGGCTCCAACGAGCTTGCCGGACCTTGCCCAACCAATCACCGACCGATCGCCGCCGTTGCCGATGACCAGCCACAAAGGAAGAAGAATGAACAAATATATATATAATAAAAATATTGAAAAATTAAAAGAAACAACAAAATTATACAAGTTTATCAAACACATTTCTATTCTTGGAATAGAAATTTTTGCAGATTACTAAGCGGGTTCTTATACTCAAAAATTGTTCCCGATAATAAAAATAGAAAAACTATTTCTGTTCAAAATTGCTCATCGGAACAAAATGGTTCTGCCAAACGCGCCTTACTAGTCTACATCGATTCACTCGTCGCTAGTGATGGTTTTCGTATGTCAATGTAGCCCTATTTTCGTCTGATCGCTTATCCCTATTTGGACGTGCGGTCTTCAAAACCTATCGCAACGATAGTTTGAAACCGAACGTGATGAGGATGGGTCTTCACTAAATAGTGAAGTGAAGCAGAAAAATAATGTTCCCGAATTCTGAAATTGGGTTCCTCATTTCCATGTCATCAACGGGAATCTTAGTCCGTGAATTATTCAAAATCGATCTTAGTCTCCATTAACTCGAACAACTTTGCCATAAGAATACAAGAATTTCCTAAATGATTCAGTTTGACCAATTATCGATTTTATACTACAATCAACGCATTACCGTCTCTCAATCTGACTTTGGAGTGAAGCAGCGGTTCTAGACATGATGAGAAACCGAATATAAAGTACCTTCAAAGAAAAACTATAACGTAAAGCTCTTTTGAGGATATCTGACTTTGTGCTCAACTGAAGTAGATGAAGAAAAACGTTAAATGGATAAATGTCATAAGCGGCTAAGCTAATTAAGATGAATCTCGCATTTCAATACCATGCTTGAGAGAGACGTAAAAAAAAAAACGTCATTTTTTGTCATCGAGCCAATTCCTAATCTGAAATAGAAAAAATGAGAAAGATGGATGATGGTCAACAATAAAGAATCGATTCAATCTCACATAGAGGATCTCTGATTCAATAAACCAGAATAAAAAAAAAAGGGGAAAAAGAGAGAGAGAGATGGAAGAAGGAAAATCCAAATAGGGGAGAGATATATCAACAAGGAATCTTCTCAGTGAACCAACGGAGAATCTTGATGGGAAGCTTGAGAAGGCTCACGGCCAGCTTTGCCAACCCAACACAACATATGCAGCAAGGGCACAGGCAACTCAGTACAGTCCTGTCATTAGCACATAACCTAGATTAATTTCCATAATTACGAAGAGCAAACTAAAACGTTGATCAAAAAGAATGGTAGGGAAAAAAGGGGGCCACTATCTTTTTAGTAAACTCCCGGAGAAATTATTTTGCGTGATTTCAAAATTGTTCTACTAATATCGTTAACTAGCTAAAAAAAACGAAAATTACCGAAAAAGTCATGAACCTATTACATTTATGCCAATTCAGTTCTAAATATTTTAATTTGGTCAATTCAGTCATAAGCTTTTTGACAACTTGCTAATTTAATCCTAACGTTAATAATTTTTGTAGCTTTTTTGAATTTTTTCTTCTTTTTTCCCTTTTTTTTTCCTTACTCTACTTGATTCTTTTTTTTCCCCTCCGTTGGCCACTAGCAAAGGCCTCGACGCCCTTTCCAGGTCTGAGGGCCACCCCACCAGCCTTGATCTTAAAGTGCCTCAAGTGACCAGTTCATGTATTTTAGCTTTATTCATTATATCATGGAGGAGAATCAGACAAAAGACTGATTCAACACACCAAACCTAGAGAGAGAGAGAGAGAGAGAGGAACGCATAAGTAATTAGCAAAAGAAAGCGATTGCCATGATCTACATCTTCAAATTGAAATGTCATCTAATAATTATATTCATGAGGTTGGACTGATCAACAAAGAAAAGGATGCATGAACACAAAATATGGGAAGTCGAAACTCACCCGAGGACCCAAACCACTGCACCCACGAGAGACAGAATCACGGCAACGAAAGCAAAGGGCAAGCCGATCAAGAATCCCAGTGGCCTGCACTCTCCTTCTCCCATTTCTCTCCGATCCTCCAAGACACGAAAATTCACTTCGCAGAAAGCCGAAAAACCGTGTATATGATCCTGAGCGGGGGATGGAGATAGGAGAATAGCTTGTTATATTTATACACAGACACAGAAAAAGAAGCAACGCGTAATGGAAAATGCAGACTTCGTGGAGTCAGTCAATGAATGTTTAATAGAGTCTACCCGCCATGATTGACGATCTTGATATTTCAGAAGCTTCTTCTCCTTCTTCTTGGTCTCCGTTCTTTTTCAGAGCTTTCTCACCGCTCTGCAATTTCAAAGGAGCGTGCGCGACTCGCTTCGCATTGCTTCCACGATAAATTCTGAAGCCCTCCTCTTGGGCTACACAGATGGATACGGAGCTTTGGGCCATGAGCATGTCCGTGGTTGCTCGGAAACTTTCCATGTTTAGCTCCCAAGATGTCTTGTTCGATGAAGCTGGTAAATGGGCCTTCGAGGAGAATACGGTGGCGCAAGGTCAACCCCAGGCCCAAAAGCATTTCGGGAATCAGAATCCATATTCCCCCAACACTCGAGCCCAACCATGCAGTCCCGGTTTCATGAGATGCACGCAGCTCACGCTCAACACCAGGGCACTCCAGGATGAGGCTATTCAATTCTGGGCCGGGTTTCGAACTGCCCATTCCCATTTCGATCCTCCCCGGTCCGACCGTCTCGATCTTCATATCTGATTTCGATGGAAACGGGTTTCGTGAAGAGAATACGGCATTAGGGCTTCAAATGATTCCCCGGTTCGATATGCGGAGCAAGCTTTTCGAGAATCAGACTTCCCGTGGATATTCGGCAAAGCGAGCATGGCCGTTGATGAGGCTTAGAGCAGTATGACTTGATTGAGAAGTTCTCATCACACTTTTTTATGTCCAAGCCTGAGCAAGCATTCAATTTCAAAGATACTTTTTTTTATAGAGTGACTCGGTCTAGAAAAAACGTTGTCCAATGTCCATAACTTTTGAACGACGTGCGCTTTGGATTAGATCTTTGGCATATGAAGTGGAGGCAAAACTTAAAAAGAAGCAAAGTGCAAAATCATTTAAAGCTAGTATCACCAAACGCATCGAGAAGGAGCTCACGAGAGGCGCACAAACGAAAATTCAAGCGATTGATTCATGTCTTAAAATAGAATAAACATGGTCCACTCATTTTATTAAAATAAGCCAGTCTCATAAAAGAATCCGTCAAATTTTCCGTAATAATTTCTATGTTGATCAATGATAACAAGTCGGCCACATTATTATTATTTTTTCTTCGCAGGCTTATTGCAAGAAAAGTCTAGTACTTGTCAACGGTACATTATGGGACGAGCCGAATTAATTCAGCTTTAGCCGATAGTTAATTGCGCCCACATTAATTCGTCTCGTCAAGATTTGACTTTAGATTTTACATTTTCATATCCCGCGGAGAAAAATGAAAAAGGACAGGCGGCTTCGTCGTGTACCTTAGGACAGCGTGGCAGATGAGTTAGGTTAATTAACTTCACCGGTCTCGCACCTCATCCGTCAAAAGTCAATGAGTCAACGCGCTCCCTCCCTACGCGAAGCTGCCGGCTGCCGCCGCCGCGTTGTAGGAATCATAGGGATTATATTATGCTGCGCGCCTGCGCACTAAGTTCGTTCCAATTATTCCACCGCAACAGGTTCGCACGCCGTGTCAGAAATTTCTTTTTTTGGGTTTTCCTTTTTCTTTTTTCTTTCGTGGGCTCGATAAGAAAAATTAACTGAAATTGAATCTCCAAACCTTTTAGAAAAGAAAAAAAAAAGAACCTCTCTCGACTCTTTTCGACTCTGCAACTATATCCGTTGCCGCTCCCTCAATTTGATCAAGCCCAGATGAATTGGCTGGAATGGAGATCATAGACATAATCACCATCCCTATTACCTAATTAAGCAATTATAACGAGCTTGATTTAATAAAAATTAGAAAACATATAGACATGAAAGATAATTTCGCATTTTATAAAGAAAAAACTAACAAAATCTCAATTTACAATGATTATGATACATATATTTTAAGCTTAAAAACCTCAAAATACATCCATTATGACACATTTACATATATATTTTCTTGTGATGCGAGAGACCTTAAATTCATACCCAAGCGACACGTCATCAGGATTCCATAAGATGATTTTCCAATCAAAATTAATTATTTTTATTTTATAAGAGTACAAATTTGAAATCTTTTGTGTCGCAAAAAAGTTAAATTAAATATCTCACAATAAAAATAGTTTGGAGTTTTTTATGGTTTCTTTTCAATTTTCAAAAACTCACAGTATCGTATGCCGCGAAATTTAATTAAAAATAGGCTAAAAAAAAATAGGAATTTCGATCCAAATCGTTGGTTTCCGCGTAAGCACGCGGTATTCGGGCTATCAATAGGACGGAGGGGAGAAGTGCCAGGCTGCCAGCGCAGACCACGGGACCAGGGACCGCCAGCAGCCCACCATCGCCAACAACATCCCTTTCACTCCGCCCCCACACGTGTCTGTCCTGCGGTTTCCACGGCACGTCGGATGTCGACGCGTGTCGCCCTAATATCTACGCCGTAGCCGTCTAATCCCCCCCTCACGACCGGTTCAAAAGCAGCGGGAGGCGGGACTGGGGACCACGCTCGGAAAGGCGTCCTTTTCTTCCTCTTTTTTTTTCAAATGCGGTGGGGGAAAAGGACCTTTTTTATTTATTTATTTTGGAATTATCCTTTCCGGGGGAATAAAAGATCGGCATCTCCTGATCCGCCTCACGCGGCGAGAAGGCGGACAGTGCCGAAAAATGTTGGGAATCGTGAAAACAAAGCCGTCGGTAGGGATAAAGGGAGTAATTTATTCCTATTTACGGTATCTTTCTCCTTAATCGTGTAAAATAACAGATGTGTTGCTATTCCTAAATTTATTGACCCAACTTCATGAGAAATTTAAATCGTAATTAACTTTTGCATTAATACCCAGAAAAGCAAAGCAAGACAAAAATTAAGGACTGCGTCATTTTTTTTCCAATTTATTATATTATGCGAGTGCTTGAGGTCGAGGTATGTATTAGTAATACTATGGATTTAATTGCTAATGAAATCGAAATAACCTCTTGTTAAGCATGTCTGGAAAAATATGTCGAATGTCTTCTCAACACGCATGAAAATAGCAAGACAAAGAAATCTCTACACTATTTGTGGCTAGTCCTTTGTCATGCATAATCGGTGTATAAGTAATTTGCCTCATCTTTAGAATGCGGAATTCTAGTCTAACACAGGGAGTTTCTCCCTCTCCTCCAAGAGTAATCTAAAATCATATTAAGACTTGGAATTAGTCAACATTGATGTGTGTATATTTTGCTGCTCGATATGTATTAGCGTGTTGCTTGTAAAACGAAGCTGAGAAATTTAATTATTTCTAGATAGGTTTATCTAGTGAAGGATTTCGAGACATTTGACAGCATAATTTGCGACAAAATTCGAACCCACGTAGAAAGCATGCACACCACACAATATGGTTAAAGTTTCCTGTCTTAATTATCATCTAGTATTGTATCGGTGTATTATCATTCTATTTACATAGATTTTTTTTTAACTTTTAAGATTAACCTCGTTACTTTAAATCAAGACTTATTTGACAGACGATGCGGTAAAATCAAAGGAAATCACATAAATTAGAAAAGGGTAATTTATTTTATAAGATGCTGTGAAATGACTTTGGGACGCCAAATTGTCACTTTCGAAAAATCGAAGTAATTAAACATATTATAATAAGTGGACAGAGAGAATATAATATGCTAAAAGCAAAAGGTCACTCCGAGGTATTCCAAGCTACGTAAAGCAATAACGTAAACATAGTAAAAAAAGAAAATGCAAAAGTGGGAATTTCCCTCTGCAATCGCGAGAGCGCGTGCCACGTGACGGGGGCGCGGGGCACGTGCGGACTCCCTTCCGATCGGTTCCTTCTCACTACGAGGGGGCGGGCGGAGGGGGCGGCGGGGGCTTTTTATAATTACGAGAGACCGTGTGAGCGGTGCGGTCAAAGCCCTCGTTGACCGAGCCCCCGAGCGCCGCCCCATTTCGGAATATCACGCTGCTCGAGGATTTTGCGGTGGGTAACTGGTAGGCGCGGCCTCCACGTGCAGCGCGTGACCCTCACGCCCCCACGAACCTGCTCCGCGCTTACCGCGCCCCCTCCCGGGGTCCCCCTCCACGCGGAGCCGGCCAAAGACACTTTCTCCGTCCATAATTACAGCATCCGCCTTTCACATGGACCGATTTCAAATATTGAAAAGGGCTGATACCCTTGAAAAAACCCTCAAATTTAATTCCAGTCCCAATTATAGTCTAAACTTTTTTTGTTTTAATAAAAAAATGATCGACTTTTATTACGATTCAGATTCTACATTTAAATTTTTTTTTTTGATAAAAAATCACAAACTTTAGATTTAGCCTATGCCTAAAGTAAGAAAAAAAGTAGGTTAAGGTTACGAAGTAAGGTCAGCTGGTTAAGGAAAGCTCAGGTTATGAAATCGCTTAGCCGTTAATTAATGAAATTACAAATTTTATCATAAGCTTTTTTTGTCTTATAAAAAACCACTAACTTTTACTTAAATCTCAATTTTGCCCTCATTAGCGCTCCCTCTAAAATTGCCCCTAATGATGTGGTATTTTCACATCATTGCTCAGGTTTTCCCCCAAACGTCGGATCAAAGAAGATGTCTTTTGGCAATGAATTTCCACATCAACCTAATCGACATCGTTTTTGAATTTGAAATTTGAGTAAAAATTAGAGCAATTAGGGATAGCCCTTTTCAATTGCTCTTACTTTTAAGAGATTTTTTCTTTCATCTCACTCGAGGGCCTTCTTAACATTTAATCTATAGCGCTAGGGGGTTCTTCCATCACTCATGGTTGGAGAGCTCATGCTCGGGGGTTTTCTATTTCTTAGTTGTCAGGAAAAACTTTGACCAAATGGTTAATGATTGCAAATTTGAGACTCAAATAAAAGTTTGTAGTTTTTTATGAGACAAAATAAAGTTGGGAGTATATTGGGATTGGACCCAAAGTTGGGTTTTTTAGGGTATTAAGCCTAAGAAAAACCATCTCATGTTGCTTGTTTACGGAATTTTTTTGCTCTTTATATACATATGTTATATTATGTACTTATTAATTTAATCTTTTGAATCAGATATTCTAACGTGGAATTAGAATCAAGTATCTCATGTTATTTATCTACGAGATTTATAAATTCTTCATATATATATATTTATATACACACATGTATTTAATCTCCATTCACCTATTAATTAAAGCTTTTTGGTCAAATTTTTAAATGATGGATCGATGGCTTAAGTCCAAAGATCCCGAGGTGTGTATTATTCTCGGTTGCTCAAGTAGTGCACTAGTCTATCCAACACAAAGTTCTCCAAAGATCGCGACCATTCAAATGATTCAGAATTAGCTGGTAGGAAAACTAGAATGCCCCCAAGTACATGAAGAAAGGTCCGCACATTCATTTTACGTAGTTGTACCCGCCTAAAGAGCTTTTACAGACAATTTCTCTATTGATATGATGAAATGTTAGAACGACTTAATATAGCACCAACCCAATGAAATAAAGAAAAAATAATTCGAAAGGACTGAAATTAAAGGTTTTGCTTGTCCAGTAAGAAATCAATGATTCTAAAAAGATCTTTATTAATGAAAAATATTTTCATCATTGATAATAATTTGTGCCTAAACAATTTATTCAATAATAATAAAATTTAAGTTATTCATTTTTGTAGGTGATACAAATGATTATGTTTAAAAAAATATATTTTTTGAGTCATTTATTTTTCATGATATAGACATATCCTAACTCATGGCACGTCAACTCATGCTATGTCAAATTGGCCATAGTCAATGTCTTGGACAAGGTTTCACCCCGGAGCACCTTGAGCACATCAAGCGCGCGTCCCTCATTGGCTCTTTCCCACGGTCATCGTCCCTCGTTGGCCAAGTTTGTTTGCAAAGTACAAGCCACGACTTTTTATGTGAGATCGCCAAAACAGAAGTTGTGTAAAGATGGAAATAAATGAATGGAACAACGAGGCATGAGGAATCGAACTTCGAGTCATTTGATTGTGATATATATTATTTGGAGTGCAAGGCAATATATTCTTATATCGTAATATCGTGATGTTGATATGCCAATTTTAAGATGTCGGATTGAATCACCCCAAAATTATTATTGTTTAAGTGATAACAACATAGAAATCATAATTGTCGCTCAAAACCATATCGTCTAACCGATGGCTTTAATGTGATTTGTTGCACGTGACTCTTTTTAAGCGATCAGAGAATAGGGAAAGCGCGCAAAACTAGTAGCGCCACAACAATTACTCCCAACCAGGCCAGTGGTGCAAGCGGTGGAAATGATTCAATTGCAAAGGTCATGCATGGATCGTTTACTTGTTTTGCCAAGATGGGAGCTATCGTAATAGTTAGACATCTAACGTACTCATTTATAGATACAGGTATAGCGACAACAAACGTATGAGCAATAATTCAAATGCAACGATTATAGAAGCAACTCTTCGCGGATATCAAATTATAAAGACCAAACTGTTATTGATTTCAAATGATAATTTCTCTTCTCATAAAAGACGATAAATTTCAATAATCAAATCCAATCGAAAGCAAGTGAACATTCACACCGAAGTGATTCATAAATTAAGTTTTTTTTTTTACACAAAAATGATTTCTTATATTGATTGAAATAATTATTCAACAAGAAACGTTTTCATCATCGACAATAAATTGTACTTTAATATTTTCGTTTGTTCACTTTTGTTCATCATATAAGCAATCTTTTTTTATGGGAATATTTTTCAAATTATTTTTTTTGTGAAATAAATGAAATTTTAAAAAGAATATTCAATGGCGAGTGTGTTAACCCCTGTTTTTAGGGGGAAAGAAAAATAAACAAAAAAACAAAAAATGGACCACAACACATACCGAAGATGTCGCCAGATCAACGACACGCTTCCCACGTCCGGACGTCGCTGTAAGAGGGCGGGGGGGGGGGAGAAATCGGAGAAAACGAGAAAAAAGAAAAAAGAAAAAAGGCGCCTATAATTAGCCGCGTTAAGACGACAGATTTCATTAAGATTAACCGAGCGTGGGCCCCGCGGAGAGGAGAAAAAACCACGGCACACTCGAGTTGCGTTGGCTCTTGCAAGAGACGCCAGGCACCACCGCCCCCACATAACGCGCCCCTGCAGGCACGTGGTCCTCACGCCCGCCAGCCGCAACGTCCTCAGCCGCCCGCCTCCCCAACTCGTTCTATATAAGCAATCCCTCAGTTCCCCTTCTTTCCCCAAACGCAAACAAACAACGCCCGTTCTCCACAACAAGCGACTCTCTCTCTCTCTCTTTTTCTCCTTCAACTAAAATCCCAAGCCTCCCAAGTATCTCTCCGACCATGGCTCCCCGGGAGAGGCCCAACGCCGTCACCGTCGCCGTCAGCCCCAGGCCCCAGGGCGGCGCCAAGGAGATCCGTTTCCGCGGCGTCAGGAAGCGGCCGTGGGGCCGCTACGCCGCCGAGATCCGCGACCCAGGCAAGAAGACCCGCGTCTGGCTCGGCACCTTCGACACCGCCGAGGAGGCCGCCCGCGCCTACGACACCGCGGCGCGTGAGTTCCGCGGCGCCAAGGCCAAGACAAACTTCCCCACCGCCGACGAGCTCGTCGTCGCCGCCGCCCGCAGCCCCAGCCAGAGCAGCACCGTCGACAACGCCTCCCCTCCGCCGCCCCCAGCGCCCCCGGCGCTGGACCTCAGCCTCGGCGGCTTCCCCTTCGCCGCCGCGTACGCCGCCCAGGCCGCGTGCTTCCCCGTCGTCCCGGTGGCGCGCCCGGTGCTCTTCTTCGACGTCTTCGCCCGTGGCGGGCAGGTCGGGGACAGCTTCCCCAGGGATTGTAAACCAGTCCGCCCGGCGGTGAGCGAGTTTTTCCCGACGGTCGGGAGCGGTGGGGTGAAGAGCGAGTCCGATTCGTCGTCCGTCGTGGACTCCGACGTGACGCCTCGTAGCAGATCGTTCCTCGATCTCGACCTCAACCAGCCTCCGCCGGCCGAGGCGGCTTGAGATTTTTTTTTTCTCCTCCCGGAGGGACCGTCTTGATCGGCGGCGGATTTGCGAATTTTTCGGTGGCGATTCTTGTTTTCTGTGGTTCGAAGTCGAAGACGGAAAGCGGATCTTCCATGTAGAGAGAGAAAATAGCCTGACAATTAATTTTCGGTTCGGCGGTTGACGGTGACGCCAAAATTAGCTGATGACGACAACGATGACTTAGATATGTATATATAAGTGATTAAATATAACTCCAGTTTTTTAGCAACTGGGAAATCCTCAAGCGTTTCTCAAATTGTTGTTTCATTTATGTCCTTTTTTTTTTTTTTGGTCCCTGTAATACATATTTCGGATATTGGAAATGTCGAGATCTAGTCTTCTATGCAATTGCTTTGCTTTGATCTCGTCGGCGGCCCTTTTATCTAATCTCCACTCTATTTCATTTGTCGTCGAATAAAGATGCGGATTTTGCAAAATTTTGGCAGAAAATAATCTTCGCGCGAACCTGCCAAACAATTTTTAGTTCAAGAACAAAGAAAAAAAATACGTTATATTTTTAATTTTTAATTTGTTTTAGCTGAAAGTTGTCTTGGGAGGTGGTGGTAATCGAGACAGTATGCCGGCGATGTCGTAGCCTCGTAGGTGGCTTTAGCGTATGCGCACGAAACATGCGGCGCAAGATAGAGCGCCCTTCCTCCTCTGTCGCGCCACGCGTCGGTCCCGCAGTCGTGCGAAGACCGCACTTACGCGTCTTTTTCTTTTCCTATTGTTTCGAATTTTAATTTATAATGGGATGATAATTAAAGGGGGCTCTGAGCGTGTACAGAGGGTTCATGATGGGAAGCGTGGGGGGGAGGGGAGCTTCTGTTCTCGGCTGCCTTTGACTGGAGCGCAGAGAAAGGCTCGTGATTTGCGCCTTTTGGGTTTTTGTCCTTTGGGTACGAATCTCGGCAAATCTTTTGGATTGATCCGACGGCCGAGAGTGCTCTCGGCAGACAGGAGGTGGGCCCCACGCGGACGCGTTCTGACATTTCTCTCTCTTCTTCTTCTTCTTCTTCTTCTTTTCTTTTTCCTTTTTATTTTCGGAGTTGCTTTTCGAGGGCTAAAATTGGTTTTTCATATCAGTTAGGCGGCACCGACGGCGAGACGGCTTTTGGTATTTTTTTTTGGATTGGAAAGGGGGAGGGTCGCGCAGTAATTTCCGTGTTGACGAGGTACATGTCGGCTTTTGGCTTGCAGTCACGTGGCATTCTTTCGCCACTGGCCAGTCTCGCATTATTTATTGTTTCTTTGTTTTTTTTTTGTTTATTAATTGTCGCCTTTATCGTCGCTTTATCAGAGAGCGACGGTGCGGCCAGAAAGAAGAAGAGGAAAAATTAAAAAAAGGGAAATGGACGATTATTCAGGGTCATGGTCCCCCTCCGTCATTAGTGCTATGTCCACAAAAAGTAGAAGCCGGATAATTGAAATTACTGATTTAATTTTTCCAAATGAGGAAAACTATATAGTCAAGTATGGTGATTATTACTATAGTATTATTGGAAATGACCATCCCGTGTTCGTCCATTTATTCTCTTATTTTCGCGAGTATGGAGAGCATGTATACATGTATATACGAAATTGCATGCTTTATAAAGGATTAGAGTGCTTTATCACCCGCCGCAGTAGCTCCGCTGGATAAAGCCCCGTTGATCCTTGCTCTCAAGGTGGAGGGTTCAAAATCCAATTGAAGTGCTTGATGTCTTAATCGCTTATACGGGATGGTGATTCTCTCGTGCAGCCCTAGGGTTTACTCGTTGGCTGTCGGTTATACAGGGTTCCCTGGGTCATAAAAAAAAGAAGAATTAGAGTGCTTTTGCTTACTCGGAGTTTAGTTAAATGTTATTGATTTAAAAAGCAACAATATGATTATTTACATGAAAAGCATAAGGAAATGACATGATCTTAGATAAGGAATTAACTTTTTTAGCACATTCATATTTACTTTTAACTATGTGTCTATAGATTGAAGGGTTTCAAGAGTGGCATGAATAGTTAGAAACCCTTATGCAAATGGCTAATGCTACCTTCACCAAGATGTCAAATCAATGTTTTAATATAACATTTTTTTTTTTGGATAACCGATGACTCCACCACAGGTCTCCCGTGCCTGAACGGTATTGAAGGGCCGAGCCCCTATACATCTCGGGGAGCCCAAGGGGACCCCAACACCATGGCGCCTCTCACTTATATAATGCTAACTGCGAGTTTTGAATTTTCGACTTCGATGATAAATGAGAGACTCTCCATCAACACAACTACCCATGGTTGGGTTGTTTCAATATAACGTTGGATAGTTATAAGTGTTGAGATGAGAAGTCGCTTGCTTTAATCACCAAATATAATTTAGGTTAAGCACCGATGGGACCGGATAAAGAGTTAATCGATCACAAGTTGTATAGGAGAAATTACCTTCTTTAGCAAGATCGGACATATTTTCAATTATTTATAGGATATATATGAATAAAGAAAACAAAAATGAAATAACCGATCATAGATTAGGGAAATCACCAAACAACTCATGTCTACTTCAAATTATATAGCTGAGAGTCAAAAATGAAAGATTAATTTTAGATATTTGAATTTGGTTCTTTTAGCTCATATACGAAATTACTTCGTCGAATTGATTGAGAAATAATCATTTGCAAGGCAACAACAAATAATGACAACAGGACCCAAAAAGAATTAGCGTAGTTAGAGTCTAAACACCAAGCATCATTAAAAAAAAAAAAAGCAACGGCTCGGAACATTTGAAGTCGAATAAAGAATAGAATGAGATGTTAGCGACTCGTTCTGTAGTTTAAAGGATTAAAACCCAAAAAACAAAAACAAAACAAAACAAAAAAAGGAAGAATATGGGGACATTACGAGGAAGGGTCCACGATAACGTCGGCGGGCCCCGCGGTGGCTGGCTCTTTCGGGTGGGACCCAGTCTTCTCGTTGTCCCCTTGCTACATTGCTTCGCATTCGACGAAGGCAACTTCCCCTCCTCCTCTGTGCACGACAAAAACAACGGCCGCCTAATCGCGGAACGACGCGTCGGATCACGTCACGTGACGGCCCGTGCGTGCGTGTCATGTAATCCCCGCGCCCCCTCCCTTGAAGAGTGGGTAGTGGGAGCGTGACGTTCTTCGCGATGAGGACAGGTAGGAAAGCCGGCGGGTCGGCGCGGTTCGGGCTGCGGGACCCGCGTGCCGACAGAAATCAACGCACCACGAAACCTCCCCCCCGAATTTTGTGGTTTTGAAAAATCAGGACAATTAATTTTTTTATACAAAGCGATAAACTATTAAAAAAATTCGGAAAACATTTCCGAGGGCACTCTCCGACCTTGACACCCACGACGAATATTGCCGTCGCTTTTGAGAATTGACAATTTTTATTTTTAAGACAAGCCCACCCCCAACTCCCTACGATACCCCATCCTCGAAGGCGCCGCCGAATTCGACCGCTCATCGAGTGGAATGACCTCTCCAGCGTATGTAGTTCGGATATTTCAAATGTATATAGTTTACGAGCGCTTTTAGATAAATTTACACGATACCTAGGCTCGTTTATTTACAAAAAAAAATGCTTTTATAAGAATCATCTCTTGTATTATTTGAAGTAATTAACGCGGACACTACTAAATTTTTGTTGTTATCGACAAGTATCGAATTTAGTTGACAAAAGCGGAGTTTGTAAAATAATGAAACGAACAATCAAAAACTTGATGGAAATCGACAACTCATTAACGAAGTGATCGGCAACACTATTTTTCGACTTGTACCTCTATCGAAACTTGAGAAGTTGATTGATAAAGTCATCGACAACGGGTCACGTCATTAGCGAGTAGTTATGTTATGTTGCTGATAATGTAAGATTTTATTACTTGTTGAGATGATAGGAGTTGGTGGATATTACAGTTTTTTGTAACCGCCATTAGGATGTTGTTTGTTTATATGAATTCCAAAGTGTAACTGATGTATGTCCCCATCATTGTTAAATAGTCACGTCATAATCTTCATAAAATCCCTAATCATTCAACAAAAAACCTATTATCTTTTTATTATATTATCTTTCACTTCCCATACTTTAGTCATAGTTTCAAATATCTCATTGTCGATTAAATTTCGACATGTAATTTAGTTGTAATTTTTAGATGATCGTCGTCAATTCCAATGAAGCAAATATGTTCCTTGTGATTTATCGAGACTCTTATCTGAATGCAAAACTCGTCTCCTCTTAATGAAAATCAAAACGACTTTTGATAATAAATATTCTATTGATGATCCAATTTTGGCCAAGCAATTAGTCAATGAAAAATGCATTCACTCTCAATAAAATATTATGTTTAAATATTTCGTGAACGATGAAAATATTTTTTGTTTGTTTATTTTTTGTAAGCGACAGAGGCATTTATTTTCAGTTGTTTTCGCTGAAATAAATGCACCCTTAAAAAAAATAAAATCAAATGTGCCATTTACTAATCAAATATATTTCGAGAAATATAATGTTTTGATAACGGTATATTTTATTTGTTTGGAAGTGTAATAAATGTCTCGAATTTACTAGCGTTCGAAAGAAAAGAAAAAAAAAAGAAGAAGAAAGAAATCCTTTACTCAAACGTGACCATTTCAAACCGACGATTATTTTTAAGGTTTGATCGATTCGGTCTTCACTTATAAGTTATAAGATGACGTAGTTAGATCTCCAGCGATTTGAGTACCGAAGATCGCGGGATATTACTGTTACTGCGTGTCGGCTTCCTCACGCGGTGGATGTCGTTAGGTGTGAAATCGCCACGTGGAGAGGCGGAAAGGGTCTCGAATCTTCGTGGTTGGTGATCGTTCCGGCTTGGGCGGCTGCTCTGAGCTTGACCGCGCGACCTCGTTCGGGTGACCTGTCTCCTTCCAAACCGCCCTCGCCGGCTCCTGGTTTTGCTCCACCTCTTTCTCCCTCATTTGTCATTTTGTTCAAATATCAATTTGGATTTTAATATCATGGATTAATTATTAAATATATATAAATATATATTTTATATAATAGGAGTGTAAAGGACAAAGAAGAAAGGGGTCGAAGTCTTGACGATTGGCGTTTGGCATCGCGTTCGTTTTACTTCCACGAGGACTAGCCTCTCCTTTCAGTCCCATTCCCATGGTTTTGCTGAACACATCGAAGCCAGGAGACGAATTGCTCGTACTCCCCATAAGTAAGATAAATCTTTAATTATTGGATGTTAGGATTAGGCATAAAAACACAATGAAATAGAAAGTAATGTGAGAAAGAGAAATTGATATACAAGATTTATCTAAGTTCATCTTTAAGTTAGGGTTACATCCAACGAAGGATTGTATTGTAATTAATACATTATATCTCTTTAGTAAAGAAAACGAGATTATATATAGGTGATACAAATCAAATGCTATTTATGAGCCTAAACCCAAACTATCAATAATATACAGACTCAAATTATAAAAACCTTATAGCTCTGTTATAAGATAACGATGTTGTAAATAGGCCGCACAAGTTAATAGCTCTTCATGGACCTAATCCCAAACTATCAATAAAATACGAGCTTAGATTATAAAAGCCTTCTAGGGACTCTCGTGCCTTCCTATTGACCTGAGAATATGTGTCACATCCCAACATTATTTGTTGAGAGAGCGCAACAAATACCCAATACCTTTACCTAGGAAGATTGCCAAGAGTAAGCCTTAGTTCGAGTCCGTGAATATAATTAAATCTTTTGATGTGAGACTTTTCAAACATAACTCACGCGTGTATCTTAATATTCAAGACAAACTATGCAGTATTAGCCATCTTGATTAATCTTTGGTGCGCGGGTTGCGTCGCTTTTGTTTGTTTCCCTTCTACACGCAAGGAATCTCCATTACCGTATCTATGGGTAATTTATGAATGACTGGTGGGTTGGAAATAGCTTTGGATGGTCTAATAACAAAGTCGGGCTTTGAACTCTAGCGATGAAACAACGATGTCTATTGATATAAACGAAACCGGTATCTTCAGAGATTAAACAGACGTAAGGCCCAATTTAGGTACTAATTGTCAGCCTGAACATGCCTAAAGCCCATCTGAATTAATCGATAGTGGGCTATATGGAGCCCCACAAAGAAAACGATGGCCGAAGAAGAAAAACTATACGGTATTGTTTCTAACGAGCAGCAAACTGCACGTTGTTTTTCCTTGTTGAGCTATAATCACCCAGTATTAACGAGGTAAACCATGAGCAACATCGACATCATCTTACTAAAATTTAACGCCTACACTTAAGATATGTCAGAACCGTACGTAATTATAGATGAAAAGAAAGTGATTTACTATAGGAACTGTCGGGTAACCATGAATTTCTCCCCTTTTGGCCAACCGTTGTGTGCACTGGAGAAAATATCTCTCAACGGCAAAGCAATTCCAAAAATTGATCTCAACCAAATCAAGACCAATTATTCAATTCTCTTATTCTTGGCAAGTGCAGCTAGAGTTTCCAAAGCTGACAAATTCATTTTATCTTTCCTTGTACTGAAGATTTTATCTTTTTATGTGTAAATGCCATATCTAGGAAGGTTACTATATTATAGTTATTCTAGCTAATGTCTTTTTATAAACCATTAGCTAATTCGCACCTCAAATACGTGTAAGAAATAACAATAAAGAGCGTTTTGTCCAATTCTTCAGCGTGTTGGCTTAGTTCCTCGTCTTGCCGACTTTACAACAATTCAATATTGTCGAGATGGATAAAATCTTTGTGCGACGCTTTCATCTTTACCCATTCAAAACTCTATTTTTACCATTTTTATTCACAATTATCCCCTGCCCTCTTTTTCGTGGCAATTAAAAACATAAATCTCAATAACAATAACTCATTTCCAGGCGTAATAATTATTGCGGTGGGCATAAACACGGGGGAGAGCAAACTTTCACGCTTTCAGAATTTGATTCTATGTCGGTCTACTTTCTTTCATTTCATTTGACCGAACAGCATTGAAGACTTGGATCTTCCACTTGCATTTATTGTGCCCCAACCACTCTTTTGAACAGCGTTGTCGACGTACTTTCATGCGTGCGACGTCAATCGACAGACGGAGAACATTGCCGACAGCTGATGAACAGTGAATACGGTCGTGAGGGATTGACAATGGTTGTGCGAACAGTCGATCCGGTGGCGATCATATGCGCTTGCACCTCGTTTCGCTTCATATAGGTTTGGACTTTGACGCGAGGGAAAAGAACCTCCACGATCGCCGGTTCCGGCATCTCCATGTTCAGACGACTAAATAGAGCTGGCTTCTGGTTGAAGAATGAACTTACTGTCTGTGCGAATTAGATGATACAACCGGGCAGATTCTTGTCGTCATCAAGTGTAAAGCGAAGTCGTATTGCGCCATACGTTCTACCTCGCTCGCTTGCACAACTCGATAGATTTGTGGGGTTGTACACCAGCGCGAGGTTTAGCTACTGAGGCTTCCTCGTAGAAATAATGTCACGCCAAGGTGGCTAACAAATTTATCCATAAACAAGATATAAAATAACATGTGTTTTTGGCCGTAACGCAGGTCTTTTCTTAGCAGGCTAACAAAATCTTCTTTCTGCAGCCCGAAAAATGTCTCTAGAATATAAAACAAGGTAGATAAAACTATTTTGGAAAATTTTAAGGATAAGGATTGAAGCTGCAAGTATTTTCGAAGTCTAGAATCTCGATTCTCTAATTTTTACATCTAGTCATCGTGATGTCTATCTCTTATGCATATCGGGCTGACTCATAATCAATCCTAACACAACCATAAATTCATACACGTCCCTTACAATGAATTATTGACATAATGTGTATAAGAAAAATCGACTGGTGTGACTCACAATGCAAAATCGACTACACCGATTATCATTGATTATGCCGAAATGAGATATCATAAAAACCCGTGCAAGATTCAATGAACCCCGATAAATACATATTTTTTAAAAAATCTAAATGATCATTATTGACGAGACTAACGTTCTCGCTTTCAACGCGACCATCAATGAAACTTGCCAAAGCTACCAATAAGTCACCATGCATGCTTGTAATGACTTTGAGTATGGGTTCCATCACATTTCTGGACAGTAAACTCTTATTGATTGTCGCACATGTGCTCCGTCGATCGATCGATCTCTCTAACTTTCAACTCTCCAGGAGTTGCAATGTCGTCACGTTTCGCTGCACAATTACAGGCCCGACGATCCGACATACGATCAGGGACCAACCAACCCCTACGTTTCTTCAAAATCATACTGGTAAAGTGACAGGAGGGCTCGAGGGTTCCCAAATTCCTCGGTTTCTTCTTTGACCCGGAACTCCACCGCATTGGAAAACAGTAGCTCAAAGCGGAAGTTAGGACAAAAGATGATCCTCAAGAATCGGATGAAGGGATCGTAACACTGTTCACGTCGCCTTCTCGTCGTCCAGTTTGTCCTCTCCATGCCGAGCATGGACGGCAGATCTTCAGCCGCTTAAAACGCACAGACGGCAACGTGAAGACTAAAAAGCACATCAGTTTCCGATGGCGCGTCATAAAAATTTTGGATTTCTGCTCCACAGCGGCGTAATTAAAAAACTAAATCAATTTGTCACCTCCTCAACTTCGAGGAAACTGCGCAAGTGATCCAAAGTCCAGTCAAACTGAGAATCCTATCGGCACCCTCAAAGCCAGTTGTTCTCTCGCGTGGACACGTTAAATCTGATGAAGACATCGCACTAATAAATATAAGCACATTATTATTCCTTTTTTCCACCATCTAGAGCTAGCTAGGGTTAGGGCGAAATCAGTCTGGATACATGAATTCGGAGCTGGACGAGAATTTTCCTGGCGGAAGCTTTTTGCATGATTGGACCGGAATGGGTAGAAAATCCAACACGCCCCTAGGTTTATAAACCCCCCCCATGAAGTTCCATGCAAACATCTGTCGACGTCCCCGTCGGTGCTCAGCTCCTGGTGACTCTTACGTTACGCTGACCCGTGCGACGTGACCAAACAAAAAGGCGTTCTTGCTTTCGTGGGAAACAATTCATCCTCGGTCGACTAGATTGGAAATTTCGATAACGCGTATGCTTCTGGAACGACGAAATGAGGGGCACGAAAAATCGGAAAACATGGGTCTTAGAACGTGGTCATTAGATCGTGGCAATGGTGAACAAAGGCCAGTTCGACCTACAAGAGTTTAAAAAGGCCAAAAAAAAAAAAAAAAAAAAAAAAACTACTTTAGGCGACGGGAAATGATGATGTGTGGAGAAAAGCGAGGACGACGGAAGCCCAAATGATCACGTCAATAAACCTGGCCGTCCATTGGATTGGGAGAAGGTCACGGTCGCCACGATGAGAATATATTTATATTGCACTTCATGTAATGAGCCGCTTCCGGACAAGATACTTTTTTCATTAGCTTTGTGATCATGTCATACAATGATAGAAAATCGAAAAGGACACTCCCGGACTCCTTCAGATCCACTTGCTTTTAGATTTCCTTCCTTTTTTTTTTTTTTTTTTATTTATTTTAATAATCTATTCGGACACTTAAAGTTTTCTCCCAAACTTACTCCTTGTACAGATGAATTTCTTGATTTCACACCGGTATTTTCACTTGACTTCACTTGTTACTGTCTTCTCTCGCTATCTCTTCCTCATGGTCCATTTATGCTTAAATATTTTTGTAAGTGATAAAAATATTTTTCGTTGATTTAATTTTATAAGCGCTACAAATAATCATTTTTATGAAAATATTTTTCAAAATACAGATTTATCGCGAATCAAACTTACAATTAATTTCCTTGGGTTGCGTACATCTTGTAGCATGGAAAACACCCGTCACTTTTTAAGTTTTTTCCTCAAAAATCGGCGCCAAATGGGCCGAATCCGCTTTCGGTAGGAAACTCCCTCTCGTCGCAAATGAAAAATGATGCCTGCAGCCTACCCCCGTTTGTTTGACGCCGTTTCGGGTTTGGACCGATAGCTCGTAGAGGGGAATTTGTATCCTTTTCCACGGATTCTTAACGTGTATTTTCTAATGAGACGTTTACCATGTGCTTATTGACTTGATTAAGTAAGTACCCCTATATTCACGAGGGCCGGCTCTAAATTAGCACGCCACGCTTGTTGACATCCCATCGGAGATGAATAACCGCGAAAATTTGCTCTTAATCTATTCCCTTGCGTCTTCCCTAAGTCCACCTTACAAGCACGAATTAGACGTGTCCATATGCAGGGGATGAGACACGAGCAATACCTTATCGCAATATCCAAAATTGGCGCTATACGATAACATAATATATAATGATTTTCAAGTTCGATCGTGAGTAGACCCATCAAGATAAGTTATAGATTTATTTTTTAACTCATATTTGATGGATGGAATTGTTACATGGGTTTAACTAGATTCACAAATTACCTAAACTCAACTTGCTTTTATAATTATCTTTTCATTCTCTTTCAATCTTGTGTGTGCTTATTTTTTTAAAGCGGATTATATATAGAAATATTTTAACAATATGAACCGGATTTAATTATTTATAGATAACTATATTTGTATTGCATAATAATTGATTAATTTAGGTCGGATTATTTTCCTTTTTACCGGCTCGTTTGACAGGGCCTAATCACGACGACCGGCCTTTTTCCGAGGCCGCCCTCTCGGTCCTTCCGAGCTTGACGGGCTGTGGCGGTGAAAATATTAGGTTCGGTCAGAATAGGCGGATCATCTCTCTCTCTTTTTTTCTTTTTTTTTGGGAGGAAAAAACCGCGATTTTACCGCACAACTTTTCGCCGTTTTAAAAAGGAGTGGGGGGGGGATTGGATTCGGAGGTGGGGCCCACGAGAGATACGGTCGTGGGGTTAGAGCGATCCCTGGGGCGGTCAATGCGGAGTTAAGCCCTCCCCACCCGAAATAATATTATTTTTTTGGTTTCTTTTTCTCCGTTTTTTTTCTCCTTTCGAGATTGGGGAGGGCCTCGCTTTTCTCCCACCAACCTCTCCCACGCGCTCGCGCCGGAGCTCCCGCGGACGCGGCCGCACCGCCGCCGCGGGACCCGCCGAGCCGGGCTCCACCGCCGTGGCCCACCCCCTCGGCGCCGGCGCGGGGGGAGGGCGCGTGTCCCGCGGGGGGAGCGGGGATGTCGAACGGAGGGGACGCAGAGCTCCGCAATTCGTGCGCTTCTCGGGGGCCTTTTATTTTTCTTTTTATGAGGAACGATGCACCGACTCGCTGCCACGGCACGTGCGCACGTGACTGCATAATCCCCCCGGCTTTCAGTAAACTAGAGAGCTCCCGAAAAAAGACCTCCTATTTCCTTTCTTTCTTCTTCTTTTTTTAATATTAAATTAAGTACTGCCATTCTCCGGTCTATTCTATTCTATTCTATTATTGTCCATTTAATTAATCGATTTTCAAATTGCACCCCCCTGCAGTCCTCGCTCACAGGAGAACCCATCAAGTTGAGAAGCGTGAAATGACAAAACTGGGCTCCCGCTTAAATTGATTCTGTGGATTAATCATATTTTTGGTATGAAATCGAGTGATGCCAATACCACCTATCATCAGGAAAAAAAGATACATCCTACTCTATTTTGGAGGAAAGAAATTCTGGTAGATCTTTTTTTTTTTTTCTCTTTGGTATGAAAAGGGGCTAAAGCCAAATGTAAAATTTAATGTCGTATATCTGCAATCCCAATTTTATCACCTAATATAACATGGAATAACTCTATAAGAGATGAAAAAAATAAACTAACATCAAAACCCTTATTGATTATAAGAATAACAAGCCACTCAACAAAGCGATCGCTATTTGAAAGTCATGTTGCACTTTGATCTCAAAATGAGAGCACAACATTTTTTTAATGTATTTTAATAAAGCAGAGCAAGCATTATCAATTTTCAGTTATATACTAAGACGATCAGTGGTGATTTTAAATTATATGGAGCATTTAGTCGTGATTGACTAACTATATTTACGATAATGTGACAGAAAAAGTTATTGCCAAAACGAAGCACCGCCCAAATGAGCAGAGTTAATAGGATGTGAGTGAGTACTTAGTCAAGTAACTTAAAACATAAATTTATTTGTATTTGCTCGTATGAATGAACAATAGGTATTGTAAGCGACCTACATATGTAGATATATTTGTTTCTCGCCTGATGACGGAGGACCTATTAAAGATGCATTCATGAGTTATGTCATAAAAAGTTTCACATAAAAAAAATTATATGGTGCAGAATAGTTAATATATTTTAATTGGTTTGGATATTTGAATGAAGGTGTTGGAAAATATGGCTTTAAATCAATAGAATAATTAAGTCGAAATTAAAAATAAAAAATGATTAGTGCTAATTAAATTGTCAATGTGCAAGTATTTTAAGTGCTAAGTGTGCCTAATAATTACGTAATTATTTGTGTAACTGCATGAGGTTATTATGGGATCTAGCCTATACTTAGACATTTTCTTAAAAAAATACTAAAAATGGCTTTTGATCCTTCTCCTCCTAACTTTTTTATGTGGCATAAGAAAAAAAATACATTTTATTCGTTTTAAAAATAAACATTCAATAAAAGGCAAGTCCAAATTGGACATGTTAGCAGCCTCGGATTGAATTCCCTTTAGGAAATTTTATCTAAAAAATGAATGGATTTTTGTTGCGTGCGCTCGATGGCAGTTCATAGAAGAAGTACGACGTCGAGAGCCTGGGGTAACAGGGGATGCCAGAATGTCACGAGGGCAAGATCGACAATCCGGAATTGTCGAGAGCAAAAGGAATTGAGAGCCCCCAAAAAAGGAGTTGGCTTTCACGTTGGACCGTACAAAATATTCAACATTGATAACCCAAAGTTTTCTGTCGTTGCGGGCTGACACAATTACAATATCATAATGACTTAAAGATTTTCACACGCAAATCTAACCCTCCCCCATCCGAATCCCCTCTTCTCGCTTTTGACTGGTAAAGATTCTATTCTAACATGCCAGCCCCATCCTCTGAGCTATTAGCTAATCCTCCTCGCCTTTTCCCCCATTTGTTTAAGCCCCGATAGGTGCTTCGTTCGTAAGAAAATGCAGGGAAGAAAAGGATTTGAAAATGGTCAAACAGAGGGTGCTCTCCCCTCTTCCGAAACGGTGCTGCCTGTACCACTGCCTGTGTTTTTGCCTGTCGGTGATGTTCCATGGCTTGAGTCAGTCATGCACGAGCCATTTGAAAGCTCGTGCCCGTAGCTGCGCCACAAATGACTCGGTTCTCGTCGGATGAGAGGCTGAGTACAAACCATGCCGAGGAAGGACGTTTGATCCGACAGATTCAAGAGCCAGGGTGGTTTTGGTGTCTTTTTGTTCACTAGCAAAAGAAAGGACTTTCAAAACCGCGAGTATTAGCTGGAGTTGCGCTTATCTAGTCCACGAGTTAGGCTATATGAGCCCGTGCACGTAAAATTGAAAAGCTGAAGATGGATGTTGAATCTTGATCTCTCAGGTGAAGTAGGTTCTGGACATCCTATATGGCGTGTATTCATTTCGCTTAGACGAAACAAACTGAAAAAAGAACATCCAGCGGGTATATATGTTTTAGATATATATTCATATGACATGTTTTGAAGTTGTAACAATATGAAAGACAAATATAAAAACGATTAATAATTCTTATGATGTATGTTTATACATACAGAGAGTCTTGAGCTCGATAGTTGACTAAAGTGGCTAGTGATGGGAATCAAATGTGAGGGCATATCCGTCCTAGGAATCAGGGAAACTATTCTTATGGGTGAAACTAGAAAAAAAAGGCCATGACATGTATTGACAAAGAGTAGCAAGACAACTTAAATTTTCAATGGTGGAAGACGAGAATTTCTTTACATATCTTTTACGTATATAATAAGGTATCATCGATCAATCATGTCATTACTTATATGAGGCACGTTTAGTCAATCTTAACATTAAATTTTCGAATCCATTCACTTTTAATTATTTCACTTATTCACGTGTTATTGTCACGTTACGTAATCGATACACTCGATACTTTTTTGTTGGCATAGAAGGTTATTCTCAGACGAGAAATAGGCCGAACGACACATGTCAGGAAAAAGATTTTACATGCCTGGCCGGCGATCTTAGTGAAAATCCTGAGGGAGTTTCCCCTTTTAAAAGGGGTAGGGAAACAGGGGAGAGAGTAGTTGAATAGTGGCTTGACCCCTCTTCATGGATCCAACAGCACAGTGCTGGGAACAAAAAGCCACAGGACGAGCGCAGAGATATTAGGTCAGACTTTAGAAGACGAACCAACCAAATCCTGTGGCACCCCGAGGGAAAGGAAGGGACCCCAACCATTCCCGAACGAGGGCAGGTGCGGGATTGGCCTTTTGGGCTCCCTCCCTCCTTTTGCAGCTTCCTAGTCACTTTAGAGAGAGAGAGAGAGAGAGAGAAGGAGACCCCACTGGTTTTTCCTTGGGTTAAATAGTTACAGTTGCATCGAACTTGCCCTCACCAGACTTTTCGTTTCTGGGTCTCTTTTTTAAATCTTTAACCACGACATATTTCACTTTCCCAGAATATTACTTGTAGCGGATTACAAGGGACAAAGGGAGGGGAGAGAAGGGACAAACGGAGAGAGTGTATTCGAAGATGAAGAAAGGGGGGAGCCTCCTTCTGTGGTTGCTAACCATTGCAGAGTTGCCAAGCAATTAAAAAGGGAGGAGGAGGGGAGAGAGAGAATAAAAATTACAACAAACACAAGGCATCTCTCTCTCAGAGTCTCTCAGAGTCTTGTTTATTGGGTAATTAAAAACAGAGAGGCAGCAGAGGTACAAGTAAGAAACGAGGAGGAGGAGAGGCAAAGGCAGAGAGGCAGCGACATTCAAGGAAAGGGAGATAGAACAACAAGTGCAGGCTCAAGTCTGTGAGGAAGCTGAGGGAAGCGGGGGAAAAAAGGCTAAAAGAGGAAGGGTCTCTTGAGAGAGAGAGAGAGAGGAAAACATGGTGGGCTCAGGAGGAGTAACAGATAGGAGTAAAGAAGCTGTGGGGATGATGGCACTTCATGAGGCCCTCAGGACTGTCTGCCTCAACTCTGACTGGACTTACTCTGTCTTCTGGACCATCCGTCCTCGTCCGTATGTCTCCCTCTCTCTCTCTCTCCCCCCTCTCTCTGTGCAAGTCTTTTGGTTTGTGGGTGGGTTCTTGCTCGGGTTTCTGAGCTGTTTCCTTAAATGGGTGTCCTTGCATTTATTGCAGGAGAGTGAGGGGTGGAAATGGTTGCAAGGTTGGGGATGACAACGGCAGCTTGTAAGTACTCTCTCTCTTTCTCTCTCTAGCTGCAGAGATGGCAGAGCATGTTGAGAACAAAATTAGAGGCGTCTCATGCTTCTCAGTTCTTTCGGTGCAAGTTCAAAAGAAAAAGAAAGCAGAAGTCAAGGGTTTTGTTTCTTCTGATTTTCCGAAAAAGCCATAACCTTCTATTTCTACCGTGCTATGTAAAACCAAAACAGGGTAAAAGCAGGGGGGGAAAGTAATCTACTGATGATTCTTAAATGTTCGTTCAAGTATAACATGAAATTAGATGACATTTAATGATGGGTCTACAGAGATTGGCAATCTTAACTCGTCTTTGTTCCTGTGATTTTTAAACAAAGCTCGGATCATGTACTGTGATTGATTGATCGGTTTGTGGAAAATTTGTGTGTTTATGTGGTTGAAGGATGTTGATGTGGGAAGATGGATTTTGCCGAGGAAGAGTAGGGGACTGTTTGGAAGAGATGGACGGAGAGGACCCTGTGAGGAAGGCCTTCAGCAAAATGTCTATTCAGTTGTATAATTACGGAGAAGGGTGGGTACTGGGTAGGTGTTTGGTAATATTGGCTCTCTCTCTCTCTCTCTCTCTCTCTCTCTCTTTCTGTCTCTCTGTCTTCTTCTCTGGAGGGTGGGAGCTAAAAATTGCAGTGGACATGGCTGAGCAATCTCACGGAGGTTTTCTTGATTTGTTTGTCCTGTTCGGAATAGGTTGATGGGGAAGGTTGCTTCAGATAAGTGCCACAAATGGGTCTTCAAAGAACCTACCGAGTGTGAGCCGAACATCTCCAATTACTGGCAAAGTTCTTTCGATGCTGTATGTTCTAAAATGCTCTTCTCCGACGTTTTTTCTTGTGACAAATTTGTGAACTCGCATTTCAATCATAATCGCGAGTTGGAGACGTTAGAAAATCCAAGTTCCCTTTGAAAAGGATTAGTTGTAACTTCATCTCGATTTTTATCTGCTGCAGCTTCCTCCCGAATGGACTGATCAGTTTGAGTCAGGCATTCAGGTTAGAACATTCAGATTGCTTTAGTTAGTCTAACTGTAAACATACAATGATGTATATGATATATCTATATGCCCATTTTGAATGACTATGACTTTGCTTCTCTCATCTTATACTCATCTTTGACCAGACCATTGCTGTAATACAAGCTGGCCATGGCCTTCTGCAACTGGGGTCCTGCAAGATTGTAAGTTGAACATACTAATTTGGAATGGGATTTTCGGTCTCTGGGTCTTAGCTTTTAGTTTTTTGCTAAAGCAGACATGATTTACTTTGGAGAAAACCAGATGAGCAGCGAATTTGTTTGTTCAATGTCATTGAGGGTACAAATTTCTTTTTGCCAGATACCCGAGGACCTCCACTTTGTGCTTCGAATGAGGCACACTTTTGAATCTCTTGGCTACCAATCCGGATTTTATCTCTCCCAGCTTTTTGCCTCAAACAGAAATAATTCCTCTTCTTCAGCCATTCCTTCGAAGCCATCAACGATTCCGACCCGTCCTCCTACACTCTGTAACTGGGGCCAAAGACCTCTAGTTCCCCCTGGGGCTTCCATGCTTTCTAATCCTCATTTCCAAAACTCAGCGAGGCTTGGATTTCCTCAAGCGAAAGACGAAACCCACATGTTCCTCCTCCCACACTCGTCTGAAGCCCCTCGGATAGAAGATATGATGGGGGAACACGACAATGACATCAAATGGCCAAATGGGTTGTCATTCTTTAATGCTCTCACAGGGCGGAGTGAGGATGCGAAGCTATTGTTTCACCCTGAGGGTCTAGGAAACAAGCCGGACCAAAGCCACCACTCTCTTTTTCTGGGGGGGAAGAGTCCCAATCCAGAAGCCTCCAACATGCAAAATTCAGGCACAACGAATCCCAATGAGTTTCTGAGCTTGGATAGTCATGCGGAGAGTGCGAGAAAGATGGAGAACAAATTCAAAAGGAGCTTTACGTTGCCTGCGCGAATGGCGTCCTCTTCTTCAACTCCCGTTGATCACCAACCCGAACCTGGGATGTATTCTGATATGGAGTCCTTCATGGAGTAGCTTTGAAGGGTCTACGTTAGGATGAGATGAGGGAGAGACATTGTATCTAGGCATAAAATTATTCTTCTTAATTTCCTTGTGATGAAGCCTCTGTTCTTATGGTTAGTTTTTGCTGTCTCTAGCTTTTAGCACCAATACCTTAAGAGTTTTAACATTCATTTCTTGCTCCTTAATCCTATCCGATCCTTGGCCTAAACATCTTAGCTCTTTTTCTCATTTTGTCTTGGCTTGGTGCAAAAGGTTTTACGTCTGTCATCATTTATATGAGCTTCAGACTACAAGTCTTAGTTTTATGTAGTAAAATGGTGTTAGTAGTTCTGATTTTCCGGTGCATATCATCTTTGAACACTCGCAATCCACTTCATATGCATGGTTTGACTTAGGAAGAGGTACCTCAAAATGGGGATTGATCGGCTTAAAGACTCGCAATGACCTCGCTGATTCCGCATGAATCTCCTCCTTCCTGCCAGGAATTTGATGGGTCTGCCTGGAACATAAAAGCCAACTCAAGTCACTGTTTTTTTTTTTTGGGTAGAGTCCGACTCAAGTCACTGTTGATCGTTCACTATACCCTGAAAGGAAGCCGAGAAACGGGCATCGTGTAGAAAAGACGGGTTTTGCTGTTTCGAGGGAGGTGAAGGGACTGATCGAGGGATTGACCCCAGCTTAAGATGAGACAGATTGCGACCCCTTTCTGTTGTCAAGTATTTTGGCTCGTTCCCTTTTTCTTCTTCCTTATGCTTTTCTCCTTGGCTATTTGCGAGATCAGTGACGTTCTCCTTTATCTTTGTACTGGCGATTGGGGAAACGGAAAATAGCATGAGTGCTATGGAGAAAGCTCTGCCCCGTGGGCCATGTCGAAGGAGCTTTCCCAACCGATGACCCAGATCTTCTTCCTCCTTTTCTGTTTCGTCTTTGTTTGTCTACTTTTCATTGGTACAGCCATCTCATTATCCTCCTCTCCCTTTCATATCAGTATCTAATTATCTACCCCCATTTTCAATGCAATGCAATGCGCACTAGTGAGAGAGCAACATGCCAATTTTGACAGGTCCGATTTAACGTTTCCATGCCATCTTGCGGTGTGAAAAAAAAGGATTGCAGGCAAGAGGAAACGACAAATACCTTAGATATTTTTTTACAGATAGTCTTGATCTAGAGAGTGAATTGTTATTTTGTAAGTAACGAATTTAACATATGAACTTAAGGAAGGATTTCTTGAAGCTAAAAACAATGAATAAGTCCAGTAATAATACCTCAAATTATGTTAAATTCTGCAATCCTACATCATTCCATGTCTACCATAGTCTCTCTTGCTAAATGGATTCTGCCAAGCCACAGAACAGGTAGGATTCACAAACTGTTGGTCAACGGATCGGCATTGAACCGTTTTGCAAGGCCTTAATCTCTTCCTCCGAATAAGCTCCACTAGTAAATACAGGTTATGCAACATGTAAAAAATCGATGACACGAGTATCACAGCACTTCGATCTATGTGCACCTTAAAGGGTAATCGAACTGAATTATGTAATGAAAAAGATCAGCTTCTGTTTACGCAGTCTGGGGTATATAAGATTCATTATTCCCAGTTTCATAGCAAGAGGGCGGCGCGAGAAAATCGAATAATGATGTTCTTCTTTTGTTTTCTGTTTCTTTTGGGTATTTCAAGGAACAGTCATCACAACATTAATGTAAGTCAAGATAGCCACCTTGTATTAAATCGAGAAGAGACGAGAAACCAACCCAAATAAAAGAAGAAAAGAAAGAAACACCATGGACCAATTTTGGAGGTTGATCTCGGTCACAAGTCTCTGCAAACATCTTCTCTCCTAGAGGTTTCGACCTCCATTGCATGGCACTGCATGCAGGACAACAAGAACGAACGTATCAACTTCCTCCCGAAACCAGTCTTAGTCCTCTCCTTTTCTTTAATCCTTTTCACTTCTTGACTCACAACACCTTCGCATAATTTCCTCGTCCTCCTCCTTGAGGAAGAAGAAGAAGAAGAGCAAGAGCCCTCTCGACTCAAAGGCGGCACCGGCGTGATGAACTGCCATCTCTGAGACGTCCCGTACACTTGAGCAGCCACAGCGTCACTCGTTCTTCTTCTCTGATCTCTCACACTATGGCTTTGGGTTTTGGATGAAAGTCTGGCTTGGTAGATCAACAGCGGCGATCTGGCTCTCTCGGAATAGTCGGAAGAGCTCCTCCTCGCGCTGCTGCAGCTGCTGCTCCGGCTGCTGTTTGTGCTGTTGCTCCGGGACGACATCATGGACATCGAATCCTTGCTGCTCACGCTGCTTGCACGGCTCGCCATGCGCGGGACGACTACATTGGTTATGGTTTTGCATGGGAAAGAATGCGGCAAGAGCCTGCCGTTCAGGAAGAGATGATCAGCCGGCGAGTTCTTGCTGGACTCGCCAGAGGGTGAATCCGGGGTCGCGCTCCCGAACTCAAACTCCAGCTCTGGATCCTGAGATTCGGATGGGGTGCTCGGAAACGAGAACCCATCGCTGGAGCCGTCCCCGTGCCGATGAATCTCCATCGGAGTTTTTGAGTTGGCTGACAGGAGCTTGCCTGCGTGTGACGAGCGCATGTTTAAATACAACAGCTCTAGAACAAGTGGACGCTTCTCTTTGAGGGGACGCGTGGCATGCGGACAGATGTTGCTGGACGAGTCGTGGTGGTCAACATTATGAGGTTCTTGCTTGGCAGCTCAGACTCTAATTTGGACCATAATCAAGTTTAATAACGACTAAAATACTTGCTTATGTGGGATCTTACCAGGAAGTGTGTGTCAAATGATGGTAAGCAAAGAAAGCGGCCGCTAATCTCAGCCCATGAGTGAGTGGATCATACGCAATCGATCCCACTTTTAAACAACTAGAAACGATCTGCTGCTCGCTCATCTTTCTTTATTGGCCAATCGAATGATGGATCTTCGTTCTCCTGTTCCTCTGTTCTGCTTTAAAATCTTTTGGTGTCCCTTTGCTTTTGCTCCCTTGAAGACACAGTCTCCTAAAAATACTCTCTTTAAGTAAAGCGAAGAGGGGAAAACCCGCCAAGCTGGGGTTGATTAATTTACTTAAAGATCAAGAGAATCTGTCGGGTCGCATCTCTCGCCCTTCTTAGGAATTTTCTTTTGATGCGATGGCTCGTGAAGTCTGATCGGCGAGATCGCGCCAGTGCCTTCACAATTGGAGAAGTTAAGACAATTACGTATTAGTCTGATAGAGCGTACAAGTTCTTGTCATCAGTTCTACTACTTGTCATTCTCGCTTTTAATTAGGGGTGAGCATAGTTCTAAGATAAAATCTGAAACTGAATAATCGAATCAATGGGAACCTATCCATTTCCATGTTTCGGGATATACATGATAGGTTTCGAGTTCTAAAAATTAGGATATCTATTTTGATATGTAGGTCCCAAGTTTCAAGTGGAACTTGAAACGAGTTTTTGTGTCTTTCTTGGTTTATATCTTCACGTGATCCCGCAATGTTCTATGATGTTCGATGATGAGTGTATAATTTAAAACTACTAGTTTGAGCTTTTATTTTACAATCAAGACTTTTATCTTGTTATTGTTTCATATTCTTCGTGTATTTAAATATAAGTTATGATTAATGAATTGTAGCAACAAGTGGTGATCATTAAAAATAATGATTTGCTGCAATGGTTCAATTAATAATACAAATAAAATCTAAGTAAACTTGAAACCTATGTAGCATCGACACGAACACGCGACACGACACGATACGACATGATATGCCGACACGTTATTTCTCAAAAAATAAAGAATTTCGACATATTCCGACACGTTATATATATGCAAAAATAAATGAATAATAATAAAAAGAGCATATAATTAATTTATACTAAAAAATATTAATCCAACATTTGTTAATATCATTTATTATTTTAATTTGACAGAGATTGAGTGAGAAATTCAAAAATTACAAACACAAAAGACTGAATTTAAAGAAACATGTCCTATTTTCTTACATTTGTTGTAAATTAATAAGATTTCTTATAGTCCCAGATTGAGTTCGGAGTTCATGATATAGATTAGCTTAAACTCCTCTGCAAAACAAGGTTCAAGAAAAATGAAAATCTAGGACAAGAACTATCAAAGTACGACCAAAAGAAAATGAAATAACTAAATTCGCCATGGAAAATGTGACCAAAAGAGATAACTCGCAAGCAACGTCTGCGAGAGGTGGAAAGAAGTAAACAAAAAAATCACAACTTTAACTGCAGGGGCAGTCGGAACGACGTTGGCGAGAAGAGGGGCATTTCATGTCACTCACGGGAAGGTCAAAACTTATAAGTGAGAAGCTTGAGAGTGAAAATTTTATTCTTTTCCCTTTATTTTTGTTATTTTCATTATTTTTTCATATATTTATATTTTGACCTCTCAAGTATTAAAATTTTTTAAAATTGACCCCGTGTGTGTCGGAGTCGTGTATCGGAATTTCAGACTCGCGTGTCGGGAAAAGTTGATCACGTGTCGGATTTTTCGACACTCGTTGACCATGTGTCAGAACGTATTGGAGCGTGTTGGAGTGTCGAGCACGATACAAAAGCTTCTGGAGAGTATCGGTGTTTCTTAGCTTGGAACTGATCTTGGATCCTTTGACAAGGTAAGGTACAGGTTGTAGAGTGTGTAGGGTAGGTTTCAAGTTTTGAAAAACAAAAAACCCGTTCTAATAAGTAAGCTTTAGGTAGAATTTTTACAGAATTTAGAACTGCTTATTCCTATTCTTAATTATCTAATGAACATTGCATTGCGCAAACTTACATCTTGCACTTCCTGCCACAGGGCCAAGAAACGTTGAGAGATAAGTTGTAAAGTTTGGAATAAGCTCTAAATGTCAAGTCGCGATGAACTTTGCTTAGGCATGTAATGATGCGATCCACGATCTTTTACTTGCTTTGCGGGGACAAAGAGCTCTTTAGTGGGCAACTTTAGCCGCATCAAACAGTGCATAATATATGCAATCCCATTCAAAATCTGATTAACAATTCCTAAACAAAAGGATTAAGGGCAGCTCCCAAAAAGAGTTCCTTGTCTCCCATTTAGGTTCCCTTTCGAAAGGGCCCCGATGCTGATCATTATGCCTTCACTTGCTTTAATCCCCCACCAAACCAATTCATTTCCTAATCTCCCTTTCTTCATTGCTCTAATCATGCCATTTGATGAGATGAAACAGTGAGAGCATCCTGCTATCTCGGTTGAATCCTGCAATTGGGCTCATCGATTTTTGGCGGATGGAGCGATGACATTGTCTGGGCTTCAAAGATTCGTGATGGCCCAAGATGCTTAATTTTTCCAGCTGAAGATGCAGCTTCCAGATGGACAAGAAAAGGCCCATCTGGAAGTAGAATGCAATGAGCAGTTCACCACCAGATTCAGAGAGCCCGTGTTGAACCTAATTCCTAGATTGAGTTTTAAACCATGTAAATCTAATTAAGTAGAAAAGCAGTAAAAGGAAGAGAAATGAAAGTAAAAATACCGGTGCTAAGTATTAGAATTTGTCCATCTGATTAGTCTTCTTAAAAATGTTAAATTTACGTTTCTGTCCACATATAATATACATAAAGCAAATGAAATTACATAGATACCCCAATTTTTTTTTGTCATAAAAAAAACCTTGAAGTTATACTAGTGTGGTAGATATATCATGAATGGAACTATAATAGATGATATATATGTCAAACTTATGTAAATTTGAATTTTTTCGTAATACAAAAAAAATTGGGTTGTTTGTATCATAATAGGCAAATTTAGGGTTTTCATTGACAAAAAAAAAAAAAAAAAACTGGAGTATTTGTGTCATAGAAGGGATACATTGAGGATTTTGATGGTCTTTGCCTATTTATTTAACAAGTTATGAGTCATAAAAATGAGGAGTGATCGGTTTCTGATTTGGTCCAATTGGTCCTAAGATTGGGAATCGGACTAGACTAGTCACTTTTTCTTTTTTTCACTGTTTGATGCCATATGTTCCAAAATTGGAATTGTGTTTCCCACTATTTTTTTAGAAAAATATTTAAGTAAAAGCTATTGCGATGACGAATCAATGGAGATTGATCAATACTTGCCGATTACACATGTATTACTGACGTCTATGATGAAAGTGAAGGAACAAAAAGAGACCCATCAAAAACAATTCCACCGGTGTTAAGTATTACTCCCTTGTTTAGTTGTGCGCTGGTAAGTCGAAAACATCAACACCATTTACTATTTTTTCAGAGCATTCTCAATATATCTAATATGGCAAATCACTTTGTTTACGAATTAACCTTCTACGCCATGGAAACAAGACGAGTCGACCACACAAATTGCAGACCGAAAACAGTAAACTAAAACCACCAATCAATATCATTGAGAGGTAAGGATTATCTTATAACCATGAATGATCAAACATCAGTAATGATCCTCAAATTGAAAAGATGAACCAAAAAATAAGGATGAGTAACTCGCGGACGACAAAACCTGGAAATGGAGAGATGGCGGATGGTGGACAATGGACGAGCCAAAGGAGAGAATACAACGGATGGCAAACAGACATTGGCGAGTGGCGACTGGACAAGACTCAAGAAGTCGAGAGGACTGAAGTACTTCACTTAAAGTTTGGGAAAAGGACCAAAAAAGTTCTAAACCTATTGCATTTGTACCAATTCAATCATAAACATTTTAATATTAGTACCAATTTAGTCCATAAATCTTTTAATATTGGTACCAATTCGGTTAAATGTGGATTTTGGTCGGTCGGCGGGACGTGGACATTGTGGCAATTTTTATGGTTTTTTTTCGAATTTTTTATTAATTTTTTTCTTTTTTCTCCTTCTTCCTCCTTGGATTGTTTCTGGTGGTGCCCAGCAAGGGCCGTGAAGCCCTCACTTGCTGCCGGTGAGGGTTGTGGCCCTCGCTTGGCCTCTCAGGGCCGCCGACGAGGTGGCTTCGCCCGGCCTCTCCCTCGCCCCTAGCCTTCTTTGCGAGGCGGCCTTGCCCGCGGTTAGCGAGGCCAACGCGGCCCCCGCTAGGCCTTGTCGCTTGCGAGGCTTGCCGGGGGTGAAAGTGGCCTCACCCCGGCCCGCCGCCTCGCAAGCCCTAAGCAAGCCGAGCGGCCCACAACCCTTGTCGACGGCTGGCGAGGGCTTAGCGGCCCTTGCCTTTGCCCTGGCGATGGCCACCATGGCCTCACTAGCTGTGGGCGAGGCCGCCTTCGCCTGGGGCAAGGCCAGGGCGAGGCTGGCCTCGCTCAGATCCGGGCGAGGGCTTCGCGGCCTCGCCTAGTGGCTAGTGAGCCTCATCAGAGGCTCGCCGGTCACCGCCGGAACAGCCCAAGGAGGAAGAAGGTAGAAAAGAAAAGGAAAAAGAAAAGAAAAAAGAAAAAAATTTAAAATTTTTTCGAAAAAAAATTCATAAAAATTACCACATCAGTGTCTGGCCACCGGCTAACGTCTACGTCAGTGCCGATCAGTCAAAATTGGCCGAATGGATTGAATTTATATCAATATTAAAAAGTTTAGGACTGAATTGATACCAATGTAATAAGTTTATGATTTTTTTGGTACTTTTCCCCTTATAGTTTAGTTCATATTTTACTAATTTTTTTGAATGGTGCACCTAACATCTTTTTAATATGTTGGATGAACTTTTTAATGGAATGGATGGAAGAAAAAGAGTGGGGTTTTGAAAATGTGGAATAGGAATTTATTAGAGAGAGTTGAGTGTTGGAAATCTTGTCATCTTCATTGAGGCGAGTGACCTCATAAAGATTATTAAGTTTTGAGGAATTAGATTTCCTGAAGGTAGAATGATCTTAGAACAAAGATACATCCATCATAATAGGTTGTTGATGAGTCATGATGATGAGAAATTCTTCCCACTAGTTATGGTACTTCGTCAAAGAAGAATGATGTTAACATGGTATTAAATGTAATACATATTTGATATCAAAAGGTATAGTCTTAAGAGCAAAAGGTCAAAACAAGTATGATATCCCCAACTAACAAGCACCACAAGTTATCCTTCAGGGGATTGTCTCTTAATTTCCTGACTCTTTACTATTGAATCTGGACCTTAGAGTCTCAGATTTTCTGATTCACAAGATCATTTTACCGAGCTAACAACAATGTTTAATCAGAAGAAGCCATTTTAGGGGAGAAAGAAAATGACTTAGAAAGTTAGGAGAGATATTACAATACGAGTTTATATAGAGAAGGCTAGTTGGCCCCCTCAATACACAATATATTGCCTTATACATTGAACATCACAAGACATATATATATTGCCTTATATTGCCTTATGACAAGTCTCTCTAACGATGAGATACGAAAGTCATAGAATATGAAAGATGTTTAAAGCACTGCAAACAAAGCATACTCCATGCCAAGCTTCCTAGCCACGTAGTAAAGCAAGAAGCACACTCAACACTTAATATATGTAATCGGTCTACACCAGATTGATTTGATCCGGTCTAGACACTCCCTGAGTGAGGCGGCCGGTTGATTTTGAAAGCCCCAAATAAAAATAGCTACAAGGCTCGAGAATATAAAATGCAAATGACGCGGCTGACTCACTGAAGCTCGAGAGAGCGAAGGGGGAGGACGTGTACGGCGCCCGAGTCGTCGAGTCGTGTCAACGCCGCACCGCTTCTGGACTACCTACTCATCTCCTTCTCTCGTCGCACCTGTCTCTCCCTCCTTCCTCCTCCTCCACACCTCTCTCTCTCTCTCTCTCTCTGTGCGCTCTGCTCTGCGTCGGCTCGATCCCGTCCATAATCGACCGCCATATCTCTCCTCTCTATATTTACTCCAGCCTCTCCCCCCCACTGAAGGAGGCATGACCGGCAGAGAGATCCTCCACAAGATGAAGGTACGTCCTTTCTCGCCCGCTTCCCCGCCTCTCCGTTGTTTCGCGGGATCCGTCGTCACGCGAGTCGTCCGGAGATCGGTGCGCGGGAGATCGTGCTTTTTGATTGCTCGGAAATGTCGAATCCGAATCGGAAACGGGGGGGGGGGGCGCTCTCTCCTTTTTTAAGTCTAGGATCGGGCGTTTGGGAAAGCTTTCGGGATCGCTGAGGCGCTGATCCGCCGATCGCGTTCCTCGAAGCTCCGGCCGTCATTTCGAAAAACGCGAGATGCGCGCGGTGAGGATGAGTTGAGCGTGAGGCGCGCGTTAAAAAGGATGGCTAGAGCTTGACTCATGACCCAAATGTCCGAGTGCAAAACTGCACGCTACTTTTCTGCTATGTCGGAAGCACTTGAAGTGAAGAATTGCCTTTTTTGGGAAAAGCACGAATTCGCTCGTCATTTCCAAATTTTCTGGTCAATGTCTCTGGTGCAAGCTAATTTGTGGTCTGGTCTAGTTCTCGAGTACATTGATTAGTCGCCGTTCGTTTGAGACCGATCTTCCTCTTATAGCAATTAGAAATCTATGGGGGTGGCTAGATATAGAAGGATTGATTGTTATTTGTCTCGTGGCAGGAAAAGGTTGGATTAGGCTCATCCACAGCCGACTCCGGGAAGGGGAAGAGCAAGATGTCGAAGCACATTACGCATGGCTTTCACCTGGTGAAGGGGAAGTCGTATCATGACATGGAAGATTACGCAGTCGCGGAGTTTAAGCAAGTCGACGATCACGAGCTCGGTTTATTCGCGATATACGACGGCCATTTGAGTCGCGAAGTTCCTGATTATCTCCGGGCACATCTGTTTGACAACATTATAAATGAGGTTAGGATGCTGCTTTGGCCTAGCATCTTTCATCCTTACGGAGGATGTGCCTTCATTATTAGCTTCCATCATTATAGAGAACCTCTTTCTTGTTACTCTTTAAGAAAAATGTGGACTTAGATGTAGAATATTAATCTGAATTTGGCTAGATTCCACTAAGTTTTGCGAATTACAAGTATACCGAATACCTCGACTTCCATTTATTCCTAGGTGGTTCTTTATTTTGCAAAAACTTGGCTTTTAAATATAAAATTTAAGTTTGTTATGAAGAGATCTGACGTTTTCTTTTTCCTGGTTTTTTGGGAGTAGCCCGACTTCTGGACGGAGCCGGAGAAAGCAATCAGGAAAGCATATCGCGTAACTGATACTGATATTCTAGAAAAGGCAGCTCAATTGGGTAAAGGGGGCTCAACTGCAGTCACAGCAATACTGATTAATTGTCGCAAGCTAGTAGTAGCGAATGTTGGGGATTCCAGGGCAGTCATCTGCAAAAATGGTGTCGCCAAACAATTGTCGGTCGATCACCAACCCAGCACGGAAAGACAGAGGATTGAGAATAGAGGTGGTTTTGTATCCAACTTTCCAGGTATGGACCCTTCTACATAAGGCTAAAACCGTTCGAGGCCGATCAGGTCATTGGATCTCCCAAATTTAGGAAAAAAATTGCCTTAGATTCCGTGACCTTGTCTTGTTGATAATTTTCAGGAGATGTTCCTCGCGTTGATGGGCAATTAGCTGTGGCAAGGGCCTTTGGTGACAAAAGCTTGAAGGAACATCTCAGCTCTGAACCTGATGTGACAGTTGAGGAGATTGATGCTGATACAGAGTTCATCATCTTGGCAAGTGATGGACTATGGACGGTTAGGGCCTGCCTATCTCTATCAATAAGTTTCTCTGTTGTATTTAGATTGAGCAGTTTTTCGAGATGGGCGGTGAAAGAGAAGCCTTATTGTTACATTGCCTTTCGCTTGTACGATGATGAGTCTGAAATTCCTCTTAAAATGATGCCAGGTAATGTCGAACCAGGAAGCAACTGACTCTATAAGAAACATCAAGGATGCTCGATCGGCAGCGAAGCACTTAACTGAGGAGGCACTGAGTAGGAATAGCAAAGACGACATATCCTGCATAGTTGTGAGATTTCACTAGTTTGCATATTTTCTTTCGGGTGTTTTCTCTTTAGATGTGGTTGGAAAAGCTGTGATTACATCTTTGGCTTTTTCTTCGGAGTGATTATGGAAGTCTGCTTTACACTTCATGTACGATAAATTGCATAACCAGATTGTGTCGATGTACTATGTTGCCATCCAGTCAAGGATTTGCGTCTCCACATTTTCTCAAGTAATGAAGAGCATCAGGATTCAAGATTGAGTAAATTACCAAACATGTCTATTATTTGATTTATCCAAGAGATAACTCAGATTATAAAACGCTGATACAATAAGTAGCCGATGCACGAGCAGTACCTAACCCAGGGAACAGTCCATCATCTACAGTAGTGCTTCACAATGGTCACTTTATTTAAATAGCCTAGGCATTGGCTTCAGCATAGATAGTTATGGTGACGGTAGTCTTAGGGTGACAGAAGAGAGGGAGCATGTAGACAATGGAAATTGAAGCCTTATCTTATCTGGAAGTGTTTGACAGCGGGTCTGCACTGATTTTCCTTCCTGCGCCGCTCGTTATGTCCAGCCAGACGCCTGCGGCAACTCCTCTTTGATTCATCGAACTCCATTAGCTCATGGAACCTGCATCATTTCCCATGAAAACTTGAAATGGTGAAGGTAAATAGACTAGACTTTGACTGTACATATGAGGAGGGCATATGAGTAGTTATTTTGAGGTCGAACTATGCTCGACAGACCTGCTGCATTGTTGACAGAACCTCTGACGCAGTCCAGCCACCATCACCACCGGTGCTTTTGCATGGACTTCACACACCTTATGGCGCCGATGGTAGCGCTTCGCATCGGTCAGGTCGGTCCCGCACCTCTCCGCCTGGCAGCAGGGCGGGGATGCATCTCGAGAACCACTTGACCCCTTCTTCCCATTCGTACCTTTCTTCTTCTTCTCATCGTCATGTAAAAAAGGCTCACCTTCATTGTTCCCATGTCCCTCTTCTTCATCTACATCGTCGTCCATGTCGTCTTCTATTACATCTTCCAATGTCTTCTTCCCTTCGAGACGCTTGGAATTGATCATGGTGGATGCGGCGGAAGTGTGTTCCAATGAGAGTTGTGTTGCGATGGGGTGAATTGTGGGTACGTTTTATATAGTGAATGAAAGGCAGGCATTGAAAAGTAAAGAGAATGGTGCTAGGACCACTAGCACAGTACAGTAGGTGGAAAGGCGAACGAGTGCTGAAATGGATTGCATGTGACTTTGGAATAAGTTTAGCTTGTGTAATTTTTGCACAGGCATTACAAGGATCAAGTGTGCGTGTGTGCATGTGTGTTGAGAAGTGATCATGTCTTTTTGGCTGGAGAAAATGGATCATTAGTTGTTCTTCCTATGCAAATATTAAAGAGCTAGTCAAATTTCAATGGTTAATTCTCCTGATTCTGGTGCTGCGACTACAAGATGGCTGGACCTGATGCCCTGCACGAGCACTCAAAATTGATTGGTTTTATGTGGGGGTCAGTAGACAAGCAAAGAACGCCCATAATTCTCGGACGAATAACGAATGCGGATTATGACATTTGCCTAACTCTTTGGGTTTATTTATGCTAGGTGCAGTCAAAGAGGATGATAAATCTTGGGGTTCTCTTTTCCCGTCGCTTTGATCATTCTCATGAAGTCATTATCCTAAGTTGGATGGGTATCAGAGCACAGGTTTTCTTTCTTTCCTTCTTTATTTCTTTCTTCTTTTTTTTGTGGTCTTCAGCGTGAGTTCAAGTTGACAAGGACAGATCAATTGTGGAGTGAAGATAAAGGACGTGAAGGGGGAGGCTGCAACGTATTGCAGTTTCACCTCTTTCAGGTACATATGCGGTTCACTCCAGTCCATTATTTTCTCATTCACGTGGGCTCTCGTACTGGGTGGGCTCTCCTTTACATTGCTACTCCATTATCGATGCGCAGTCTTGCCTCTCCATAACATTCAAGTCACTGTAATCCTCATTCCTCACGTTCAGTGGGTTGAGTACCATCAAGGCACAAGACAATCGTATGGAGCACAGCTTAACACGACCCGAACCATTACCTCTCGGCGTCACGACTAATCAGCTGCGCTAATCCGATCGATAGAATCCGTCAAATTCGAAAAGGACAAAAGAGAACCCCGTGCGAGAGAGTTAGGGACTCAAAAAGGCAAACCTTTAATTTCGAATATACGTTTCTGATCATCATGTTCTTTGAGGACCAGTTCTTGTATGGATCGACAGAGCACTTTAAATTGCCATAAATGTTTTTCCGCGTCCCTGCTTTTTAATGGATATCATTTTGGCTCTCCATGGGATAGTGCACATCCCTCTCAAACGTTGAGAATTGGATCTTGGTCCAAACTCCCTTTTTTCTCAGGATTCCTTTGTCGCCTTCGACCAACATACTTTTAATAAGAGGACACTAATATCACCTGCTTCTCTCAAGGTGCGAGTCCGTCGGTGGAAATCTGCGATGGACAATAATAGATGTGAGCTACGAGTTCTTTCTCTTGACAGTGTAGGAGACACTTAAAACAAGTTGCTACGTTTCCATCGTGATTTGAAATGATCTCAGCGGTATACGCACGATGATACTTGTTAATGCGCAATCGATGATGGTTGAATTGGTACTGAAGGATCAAGGGTAATTTGCTTATGGAGGCTTGTGTTGCGGAGATTCGCTAGCATTGGGGATTAGTAAAGCACCAATATTCACATGGCATAGAGCTGGCTTTTGCCATTTCTGAAGCGCCGCTGCGTTCACTTTGACGCGTGTCCTTATGACATCGATGAAACCCGAGGCGCGACGCCGTTCGTGACAGTAAAAAGCTTCCTCACTTATGCATCTCAATGTGCCTTTTCATCCCTTGAAATTTGACTCGACAAGCCACAGCTGCTTTCCAAATTCATTCCTCCGTAAAAGGGGCTTTTTGCCTTCCCTTCCTTTGTTCGATTCCGCGATAGCCAGTAGCAGCAGAGGGGTTGAGTCAAACAAGGATCTTTTGAGGGACTCTTTCGCGTGACAAACTCAGGGCGGACAACTGGACTCTTCACAAGTCGTTGGTATGTGTAAAATCCCATTCGACGTTGGATTAGGTAAGTTAAAAACTGTCTCCTCAACATCTTGAAGCTTATGTTTCTCCTGAAGAGTTCCCGAATGTGCAATAACAAGGAGCAAAAACGCACGGTATTCCGCCATCTAAACAGTAAGAGTGGTGAGAAAGTGATTCCCGGAGAGCGAGTTAGAAACAGAATCATCGAATTTTAAAAGAGATACAGCTGTTCGATGAGACCAACCCTAGTCCCTATCCATAGCCGTGGTCCTCGCACTTCGTTCTCCCAAAGAATTCGATCGAGCTTGTGCGTCGATGTATGGTACTGCTTGTACTCAAAAAATCCTGCATGTGGGAATTGAAGGACAAGATGATGATAATGTTCATTTTCGCGGGGGTCTCTTTCATGAAGCTGACATCGTATTCTTCACGATGATGGGTTTTTCCCCCTTTCCTCGTTGCATTTTGTCATCTTTCATTGAGGATATGCCCGTAGATTTAGACGCCGTATCCGATTCTAGCGGGCACAGCATGGTAATGCATGTAGCATGCAGATGATGTATGTCAGTCTGTGGAGAGAAGTATGAGTTTATTTGGTTTAAGTGCATGTCCTGTGATCCATTGGCACGTTCTGATTTTTCTAATCTAATTTATGAGTGAGCTGGCAAGATGATGTGTCGCACGGTTTTAAGGTTTTATTTGGTTATATAACTCTTGTTTGCACAAAAAAAGTGATGAGAGTGTCGACACGTGATTTGAATAACAAATATTGTTAAGCATGTGACTAACAATCGACAATCAAGATTGGTATCAATCCTAATGCACACTGATGATCGTCACCAATCTGTTGTAGATGTGCAACAACGGTCGATGAGGATATCGATTAGTAGGGACCAATAGGCAATCGAGATGGATGAATGGGATACAGTTACGAATTCGAAGCTACCAGAGAACAAAATGATTACGATTGTGGAACAATCGGCACGCATTTTAAAAGAACAGGTTCATGGTATTATGGGAACATGGGTACAAGACTTATGAAAATGAAAGAGCGTCAATACAATCACTAGAAACCACTTGGTAACAATTACAACATAATCACTATAAATACAGTCGCCTATCCATTGAAAGGGCCACACAAATCAAACAAACCTACTATCTTTTATATTTACTTTCTTGTATAGTACTTTTATCTTTTAAATTCGCGTTATCGATTAAATTTCGGTGTGTTTCTTAATTGTAGTTTCTAAATACGGGTCGTTGATTAAATTTCAGTATATATCTTAGCTTCCTCAGGCTATGTCGTCGATTAAATTTTGATATAGTTTGTCTACGTTCAATTTTGCTATAGAGTCTATATTTTCCAAGCTTTGTCATGGATTAAATTCCAGCATGGTTTGTGTCTATAAAGTCTTGTTGAAATCCAAGTTGCTGATTTCAGTGAAAAATATTTCATTACAGAAGAAATTCTGGCGAAAAAACTCTAAATATGGATGTCAACATGAATTTTCTCAAGAGAAATAACAAATAGAAAATTGTAACAAGATGGGAAAATTACCAAAAAAGTCCTAAACTTATTGTATTTGTGCCAAATTTAGTCTTCAACTGTTCAATTGTGTCAATTTAGTTTTAAATATTATGATCATTTGCCAATTTAGTCCTTAAACTTTTGACAATTTGTCAATTTAGTTATTCTAGTCAATTTTGATTGAAAAATGTTGACGTGAACAATTTTTACAAATTTTTCCTAATTTTTTCGATTTATATATTCATTTTTTTCTGGGCAAGGGCCACTTGAGAGTTAGAAAAAGAAGGAAAAGAACAAAGAAAAGAACAAAAAAATAGAAAAATAGAAAATAAAAAAATCGCAAAAATTTTCCATGTCATGCCGATCGTGCCATAGGACGGTTAGCTCTGACTACACCGCCACTTCAATGTTTTTGAGCTAAAATTGATTGTAAGAACTAAATTAACAAATTATTAAAATTCAATCACATAATCTATTAGAGTTTTTGTGAAGTTCTCTTTAAAGCGGATCTGAATTCCGCCATGCACATTTATCTCAAATTAAAAGAAAATACAAGAGATAAAAATGCAATACTTATCGTATCATGATAAGAATACATGTAATATTTCGAACGGCTAACTTAATTAAGAAACGTGAGAGAATAAATGGTAACTTTCCTCCATTTGTTGGCATCTTCACCTTTGCGTCATTGACTAAATGCGCAAAAAGGTGGCGAGCTTATCTGTGTAGAATCTTTTTCAGAGTAAAATGGTCTTTTTCTCTCTTCCCCTTTTACTCCTCTGTTATTGGTAGAGGGTCGGAAGTGATTTCCTTATAATCATTTTCCAATTCCATATAGTACAGTTTATTTTCTTTATGGAAATTCTCTCATTTCTTTATAATACCCCCTGATGTTTGTCTCAAGAGTTGATAGTTACCTCATCACTAAATGTATCACAAAAAATTGGTGGATACCTTATATAAATACATAGTATTGAGTCTATACTTTTAAGCAATTTCCAATATTTCTTTTCCAATTTAGTTCAAAAAAAAAAATTTCTTTTCCAATAATGCAAATGTAGAATTCTTGCGATTTATGTCTGATGAAACAACAATATTCACTTATTTTCCCTCCTTTTCTTGTGAAAGTTTGTTCCCAGCAGGTGGGTCTTGATATATTTTGCATTTATCGATGCTTCAAATTAACTATTTTCTTCACCTCTGTAAATTTCAACTTGTTTCTATCATGAGTATTGGTCAATAAGTTTCGTAAATTTCATTGGCCAGTTATTAAATTTCAGCATTTCCAATATTCACATCGCAATAGTTAAACATTGGAGGACCCATTTTCTAACATCTCTACGGGAAAATTTTGACATTAAATTGAAAGAGGCACATGATATTATTTAGAAATTGCAATAAAGTTTCAAAGAGCTAAATTTAATTGCGATGCGAACTATGCTTTGAAACTATTACTGCCATAAAATGTATATATTAGAAAAGTCATGCTAGCACACTAAGAGATTATTAATACTAAATTTTACTGATGAACTCTATCGGATGTTCTGAATGTTGATGGAAATTGCCTTATTTTCTACTAAATGAGTCAAATTTCATGCCCATTTATCTCGATTGAAGCCCAAATCCATGAACAATCTAGACGAAAGCCCACTGAGCAAACGAGGACCGCTAAGCCTCTTCTGACAATTATTGTGTGTTTGGCGTGCCTGGTAGCTACACAGAGAGAGAGAGAGAGAGAGAGAGAGCAGCGAAGATGGCGGAGATGAAGACCATCGGCGTGGTGGGCGGCGGCCAGATGGGCTCGGGGATCGCCCAGCTCGGCGTCGTCCACGGCTTCCAAGTCTGGCTCCTGGACAAGGACCCTCAGGCCCTCGCTCGATCCGCCGACTACATCGCCGCTTCGATCCGGCGCCTGGTCTCCAAGCGCGCCCTCTCTCAGGTCAACCCCTCTTTCCCTTCATCCCGCGCTTTAGAACGAGGTCTTAATGCTCTTGTGCTGATTCCAGTCGCGTCTGGTCACGTCAAATTTCGATCTTGACTTGCTTTCCGAGAGTGGGTCATGTTCGTTGGTGCGATGGACAACGTGTTTAGCATGGATGTTGAGACAATCCAAATCGAACTGGGCAAAAAGAGGACAGATTAGTTGATTTCACAAATCTCATCCTAAAGGACGGGAGCTGCATAACACCTGCCTGCCCCAGTAGCCAATAATTGTACTTTTGGCCGTCTCTCTCTTTCTAGTCACGCCTCGTATTTAGCATGGGGGATTTTATCTCATGTACCTTTATCTGTTCTGCGATTAGGCGGGAGGTGACGATGCCCTGCGCTCCCTCCACTGCACTTCGAGCTTGGAAGAGCTTCGGTCGAGTGATTTTGTCATAGAGGCCATAGTGGAGTCTGAAGATGTCAAGAAGCAGCTGTTCCGCGATTTGGACAAGATCGTCAAACCCTCTGCTGTTCTGGCGTCCAACACAAGTTCGATCTCCATCACTCGCTTGGCGTCCGCCACGACGAGACCCCATCAGGTTGTTTTCATGTCCCATCGAATTCTTCCCCTTTTTACCCAACTACTAAAACTATTAGCATTGTTATTCGACTTGAATTTGATGCCGTGAAACTGGTTGACATGTTCACATGTAAATCATGCCATTGATGTTGGTCAGTACTAGAAGTAGACCACTGTAGGTCCTTGCCTGTTGGGCTTGTTTTCTTGGTTTATTGTTTCAGAACAGAAATGGAACACGCATTTGGGCTTGATTGTAACTACACAAGAACTTCATTAGCATCTTGCCGCGGCTGGCTTTGCTGCTGAACCATTATTTGAGATCGTTCATGTTCTGATTAGATGAAAGCAACGTCTGTTTCACTCAGGTCGTCGGCATGCACTTCATGAATCCTCCACCTGTGATGAAATTGGTCGAGATTATTCGGGGCGCAGACACATCGGACGAGACATTTACCATCACGAAGACTCTTGCTCAAAGGTGGTTTGCAAACTCTTATCAACTCGTTACTCGAAGTGGTTTCTCGTTTTCCTTGTATTTGCAGATAATGACTTTTCCACTCGCAGATTCGGGAAGACGGTTGTATGCTCGCAGGATTACTCTGGCTTCATAATTAATAGGATCCTGATGCCAATGATAAATGAAGCGTTTCACACTCTCTACACTGGGGTTCGCGACAAAGGAGGACATTGATGCTGGAATGAAGCTCGGGACTAACCAGCCGATGGGTCCTCTGGAGCTCGCGGATTTTATTGGGTTGGATGTATGCTTATCAATAATGAGAGTACTCCAAGCGGGATTGGGAGATAGTAAATACGCTCCGTGTCCTTTGCTAGTGCAGTATGTCGATGCAGGTCGCATGGGAAGAAAACGAGGTATTGGGGTATATGACTACCGCAAAGTACGTGAACAGGTTAAACCATCTGCTCGACTGTAAGTGTTGTTCCCTGGGGAGAAATATGAAGGTGGGGATAGTGTATCTAAATATGAATAGATACAGTGAATAAGATATTAATCTGGTGTGACGTATGAAATGTATACAGCACCCTTGGAGAATATCTTTATATTGGGGCACTTTTCCATAACAAATTCTGTCGAGGATGGAAACCTGAAGGCGCAATTTGTGGGGGGAGAAGCTTACAAGGCTTGATAAATGATGAAGTTGCACATATTTTGGTTTCCGCAAAGAAATATCAGCTCACTGGTATGACTATATCAGAAGGCGAATCGATGGAAGTAGTACCAAGCGATGGGAACACGAGCACAAGAAGATAAAGAATTTGGGAAGCAAAATCGTTTGGGATTTCGTGATAATTTAACTATCAAGCCTTGTAAGTTTCTCCACTACAAATTGCTCCTCCTCCGGGTTCTCTACCTCGGCAGAGTTTGGTATGATCGGTTTGGTATGATCGGCACTAACGTTGATAACTTTTAATAATACTTTAAAATTTTTTGAATTATTTATTTATTTTTATTTCTTTTTCTTTTTTCTTTCTCTTCTTCCTTCCTTCGGCCGGTCACTGGACCTCGGCAATCAGCTAGAGGAGATGGCCATCGACCTCGCTAGCCTCTAGCGAGCCTAGTTAGCCACTGGCGATTCTCGAACCCTCGCCAGAGGCTGCCTAGGTTGCGAGGGTGGCCTTGCGCTAAGCTAGCAAGGCTTGCCCTTGCCGGATCTGGCGAGGGTGAGCCTTGCTGCCTAGCACAAGGCAACCTATGACCTTTAGCTGGCCTCGCCAAAGGTCGGGCGGTTGAGGTAGTCCTCACAGCCTCTAGCGAGGGCTTGAGCCTCGCTAGTGGTCGGCGAGGTCGATCTCGATCTCATTGGTTGTCGCCTTTGGCTAGTCGTTGGAAAAAAGAAAAAGAAAAAGAAAAAAAAAAAAAATATTCAAAAATATTAAAATATCATTAAAAATTATTTACGTTAGTGCCGATCATGTCACATCAGCTCACCGACGCATAGTTAGCAAAATCTAGCCAAAATTAGCCGAAAATGACTCAATTGGTACAAAGTGAAAATGTTTAGAATTAAATTAGTATCGATAAAAGGTTAATGATTAAATTGGTACAAATGCAAGATGTTTAGGATTTCTTGGACACTTTTCCCTTAAAAAAGGGTGGGGGATGAAAAAGTTGTGATACGATATACGAATCTTTGTTTTAAAATAGGATAGGATTAGAACCCCCCCAAAAAAAAGACACGAGTGTCTTTTTAAGCATAATCCGTTTCTTGAAATCCTCTCTTATCTCTTGATCCCTCCTAACCACCTTAGATATTCTATTTCTCCTGAATATGCTTCATGCTTTATTACTCCTATAGTGGGTGGATAAGCAAGGACCAGAAGATGATCCCTTGATTCACCAAACTTTTACTGTAAGGCTATGGGCAAAAAATTAAACAATCATGTGGAAAGAAGACAAATCATCATCGGCTAGAAGTATATTCCGCTCGTTTTGGTGGCAGTGATTTGCGAAAATTGCGAACTATATAATCCATCGTTTTCTCACAGATCCTGTCATCATGTCTTTGACTCACACATTCAAATATCGTATTATACAATCTCTTTACAAATGCTCATATGATGTTTATTGTACCGAAGCCCCTCTCGAGGAAAAATTGAGTCGGGATTGCCCTGTGTAGTCATTTACAAATGCTCGTAATGGCCCGAAAGGGAAAATGCTAGACCTTATTGCTTGCCAGCTGAGGAATCTTTCACGTGAGGCAAAGGAAATGGAAAGAGGGGTCCCTCCCATCTAAGCTTAAAATTCCCTGTGCAGAGACCTACAAAGAGAAGCCTACGTATTGTGATTCCTTCAGAATTGCAAGTGAAATAGGTGAATGAATACCACACAAGAATATTTCTCATGTGAGTGTGGGAAATAACTGTGAAGATGGGACAATTTGTCAGAGAAGATAACATCATAGTTTGATCATGGATTGACCCACCACCCGTTCTCCTCTTTCTAAGCCGGCATTATTAGGCTGGCAACTTTGTTTCTTGAAAGCGACTGAAGTGGAATCCAATGGGCACCATCGAGAAAGAGAGAGAGAGAGGGAGGAAAAACAGACCTAGCGACATTATTAGATGAGAAAGAAGATAGAAAGAGAACAAAAAGGCTGAGCCTTTTAGTATACACAAGCACACTGGTCTTTTGGGTTTTGGTGCAGCTTTGTTCAGACTAAAGAGAGGAAGGAAGTGAGGTGAAGGTAAAGCAAGAGGGCAATGAAGTTCTTGTTTCAGTGCCCCTGCTGCTCTTGCTTCTGCTTCATGAAGTCCAAGAGTGGCAAAGCTAAAGTCAAGGAAGTGAAGAAAGCTGCAGCCAAGGAAGATAAGAAAGCTGCAGTCAAGGAAGAGAAGAAAGAGGATGCAGAGAAGAAGGATTGACACTCCTCTCAGGCAAATCATGATGTGAAAAAAACAACCCACTTTTTCATTTAAGACCAATTTCTTTAGTGCTTCTTCTTTTTCCTTTTGCCTTCTTCTTCATGGGCATCTTCTCCGCATTATGTTGCTAGAAGCCTATAAGCATGCACGAGCAAACGTGTGTAGCATTTTATGTTGAAGCTGTATAATGCTTCTGTCTAATGACTCGACTCGATGTGGAAAATAAAGTTCTTTATCCTCAATTTTATGATGACTTCATGATTAGTGCTCCATGATCAGTTGAAATGTCGCCGGATCTGCGAGAATGATTTGTGTCAGAAAAAATTGGCTCAGACAATTTCTTTAGTGGGATTGCTCTGGCTTCAGAAAACGACCTGCGAGAAAGGAACGCTTACCGTCACTCATACCGACAGCATCTGTTTGTCAAGAATGTTACTTGATATAAATCGCATTAGTAGACGAGACAAAACTTTCGATCTAAAAGTTGGCTCACTGCCCATCTCAGGAACTCAGTTTCAACTTGGCCTCCTACATAGTAAACGACCAAGTACACTTTCTAGTTCCTGGTTTACCCACCTTTTCACAGGCTGCATGCCCTCGCCGAAACTCATCCTTCGGATTCAAGAAACATAGGCGTCGATGAATTTCCTGGACTACTTTCAGGCTACAATCTCTCGATGGTAACTCCAACTCGTGGATACAGAACCCGTGTCTTTGCTTCTCTCTACCAACTCCAGAAGAAGCAGGTTTTCTCTTGCTTTCCAAAGGTTTCAGAATGACTGGAGTGTTGCTCTAAAGTTGAGGATGTTCGACAGAGATAATAAGTACAGAATTACAATATAGATTGTTTCTGCAGTTAGATCTACATCCGCAGTTAAGCCGGTGTAGTTATCCCTAAATTACGAAGACTCCGATCCAAAAACAACAGTGTTTCGAGCTGGGAGAGCTGCGCTGCTTGCAGTTTTCAAGCACTCCACGTTGTGTGAAGATGAGCACTGGCCAGTAAACATCGAGCTGCAGTGTTTAGTAAACGAAATCTGGATTGATATGTAATATTGATAATGCCCACAGCCACATAGCAAAACGTCAGGACGTTTTAGTCAAGTTAGCCCAACCCATTCCATGGTTGTTAGGTCTGTTTTTCTTTTCTTCTGGGCCCCTGGTCCGATTCTTGATCTCTGCTTTTTTCTTTTCTAAGGGGGGCGTCGCATTGCTGCCAACAGTCTGCTTTACTTGCTTGCTTTGTTCCGCCCCCATTAATCATATTTTTATGGTGGAAGACGAATTTGACATGGAGAATAAAAATTCAGGTTAATTGATACGTACACAATTTTAATGTACGGTACATTTGGATTAGGGTAATCGGTATGAGATTTTCTTTAAGACAATAATTAGTTTGGAATGAATGAATTATGAAGTACCAATTTGGGATTTTTTTAAAGATAAATATTAATAATTTTCTAATAAATGTGTCAAGGATATCACTTGAAATTTTTCTTGAGACGAAAAAATTAAAATCTTCTTTGCAGTATCACTATTAACTCTAAATCCAACTTGAAATTTTTCTTGAGGGAAAAATTAGTCTAGTTAAATGTGTCTCGTGATATCATTATTAACTCTAAATCCAACAACATTAATTTTCGGTACGAAATCATACTGAAAAGGAATGGAAATAATCTCAAATTCGATTTTGTATGGATAGGATTAACTTGAAAACAGACTTAGATTCAGATGTATTTGGACTCTAGGAAGCTGAAGTTGCACGATATGCAAAAATCTAGCAACGGTGCAAAATACAAATGGGAACACAATTATCGACATTACAAAATTCACCAACCGGTCATGTGTTACTTTCTTATCAAGTGACAAGACCATTTAATGGGACAACCAATTTGTACCCTCGTGGCCGCCACCACCACCACGACACTCGTTTCTTTCTCGGCACTGGTCCTGTCCGAACTTAGCATGCTAATCACGTTGTAATCAACTGATGCGATTTTTTGCCTTTTGGTCACCGCATTTATAGAGACGGGCTGACCTGGGAACAGCATTTGAAGGGCTTTTCTCTGCTGGGGGTAATGAATCATTTAGTGAGAGTCAAAAGTGGGAAAGACCTTGAGTAAATGCTGACTTTTCAGTTACGACTGGTGCGCGAACCGTCGGTGATTACCCTGCCTAATCAATCGTTTGAACATTTGACGCATCATCGAGGGACCTCATTTTTAGGTTGGGGAAGAATAGAACTTGATGCACTGTTCACCATGCACGACAAGATTATGATGTAATTCTTTCATGTTTGATTCGCAGCAGGAGTTGGATTTTCTGAGCTTTTTAGAGTGTGAAAACTAATCTTTGTCTCTCCCATCTTATTGTGACGACCGTGGATGGAATTGCCTCCATCAGGTCTTCGTTGCTTCTCAAGGCGACTTTGATGTTGATTTTAGAACCGGCCCTCGACTCTTCTATTTGGAAACATTAACTTGTTATGACGAGTGAAAAAGATTTGATCTTGAATGTCACGGTGAGTGAATATATCTCACGAGAATTTAGATCTCAATTGTCCTTTAAAAGATCCATGAAAGATCTTCTCTTTGCACTTGGAGCAACTTTTATTGTATCGAGCTTCGAATGGATATACAATAAAGCTGCTAACTGGGATAAATATTCTACTTTACTTATACAGTCATTCAATAACACAACATGGATTTTCAAAATCTTCTCATTTAGTTAATTCAAATCCTTATAATTTGGTTTAACAAGAAGGAAATGGATTGGAGATTGTTGCTGTACTACCCTTTTTCCAGCTACGAAAATCTAAACCGCGAACATTTTGGTAGATTATTTACTTGCCCTTTGCGACAATAAATACAGAATTTTTCCGGTTGAGCCGCTATGAATTAGGGGGGGAGCGTCTTGAGAAACGAAGGACGGAGCTAATTTATTGCACTTTCCATATTTTGCAGACCGGAATTCTCCTCGTCTCGCCAACGGTAACCTCTTCGGCAAAACCCTATATATTGCGAACGCCGACCGCCTCCGGTTTCCATCACCACCACCACCCGCACCCGTTATTTTGTGATCATCGTTTCCCTCTTTGTTCCAAGAAAATCTCCCGAATATCGACATTTCCCTGAAAAGCCACCTTCTTCCAAGTTCTCCAGCATCGTTCTCTGATCTCTGTTTCCGTATATAACCCTACTCGAGGATCTTTACGTACTGGGCGGTCCGCTGTTTTCTTAGGGTTTTTCACGCCCTCTGAAAGTCTCGAGTTCCCATCAATGGCGGCCCGTGTGTGCTTCTGCTTCTTCCTGGTGGTTTTCTTCGCTTGTCTCTCTCGTTCTCATGCTTACAAGTTTCATGTCGGAGGCAAAGATGGTTGGGTGGTCAACCCTTCCGAGAATTACAACGACTGGGCCAAGAGGAACAGGTTCCAGGTCAACGACACCCTCTGTAAGTTATTTTCATTGTCTTTTTCCCTCCCTTTTCTTTTGTCCTTTCCTTCAGCAATTCTTAACGTCAGTTTCGAAGCAATTGTGAGAGGGAGTTTCAGAAGCAAGGGTCGGCACACGTCTGACACAGGAGTAAATTCTGAAAAGTTATGGTCATGAGAAATCAGTTCGTTCTTGTGTAACTTACCTTTTCAGCTTCTAAAAAGCATGCCTATGAATCTTAGTTCACCCCATATGACTGATATATTTCAGCTTCCTCTTTTTCATCAATGAAGTTTTTTGTTTCCCTCGTTTGGGATTTGTGCAGCTTTCAGGTACAAGAAGGGAGAGGATTCTGTGTTGCTGGTGATCAAGGATGACTACTACAAGTGCAACGCCAAAAACCCAGTGCATAAGTGGGAAGATGGGGATTCTGAGTTCAAGTTCTACCAATCTGGTCCTTTCTTTTTCATCAGTGGCAAACCAGGTAACTGCGAGAAGGGCCAAAAATTGATCGTTGTCGCGTTGGCTGGAAGGCCCATCCCGCCGGTTCCGACGCCAACGCCTCAGCCTCCCGTGGCAGCTCCGCCTCCCAGATGGCCAGCCCCGGCCACACCACCTTCATCGCCTACTCCGCCATCCGTAACTCCCACACTGCCCCCCACCTTGCCCCCGGCAACACCACCCACGGCCCTGCCACCAGTGTGGCCGCCTGCCAAACCCCCTACATCGCCGTCCCCAATAATCATGCCGCCTTCGTGGTCACCAACCTCTCCTCCTCCCAAAGCCTGGCCTCCCACCTTACCATCCCCCGCCTTCAAACCTCCACGTTCAGCGCCTTCACCAGCTCCCTCTGTATCGCCTGCGGTGCCGCCGACCTCTCCTTCTCCCAAAGCCTGGCCTCCCACCTCACCATCCCCCGCCATTAAACCTCCACATTCCGCGCCTTCACCTGCTCCGACTGCTACTCCACCAGCTTCACCTCCATCGTCAGCTCCAGCACCGTCAGCTCCATTGCCGCCAGTATCTCCACCTTCATCATCACCGCCGCAATCTCCATGGGGAATATCGCCGGCAAGTGCCCCCGCACCGGCACCTTCATCTGCATGGACAATAACTCATACAAGCTTATCTGTGGTGGTGATTACAATCATGCTGAGTACGAGTTTAGCGTACTCGCAAATAGCTTGAATAATAATCGCGTGTCTTGGTTTCTCTATGTTTAACTTTATCCGGATTTCTTGGTTATATACTGTTGGATTTTATTAGGTTTGTCCATAAGTAAATTCTTCCGATTTCAATTTGCACCTTTTCTCTGTCAGAAGATTAAAATTTCCACGGTCAGTTTACTTCTTAGTTGGTCATGCACATTAGACATCATGTTATTTTCCCAGATATAAGTTTCTTGGAGAGTCGGGCTAAATGACCTTACATGCTACCTAGGTCATACATGCGATTTTCTAGTTGAATTATACATGCTTTGGGCAGTTGTAGTAATGGAGCAAGCTTAAAGTCCTATCTGAGAGGCTATTGAATTCTGTTTTAAGGGTTCAGTCCATGTATTTTAAACCAGAGTTTTAAAAGCATTGATATGTTCTCGCAATATCGAGTACGTTTATCAATCACATGATCTCCATGTGGACATTCATATATGCTCACACAAGTTCTTGTGAATTCACCATTCTGTTCTACTTCAAAGTACATGTTTCTCTCTGTCTTGGTCCCCTTTCACTGCCCATTTTATCTTTCGAGGAAACCTTTCATTTTGCGTCTTTGTTGAGGAGTTATCACCCTTAAATATTATGAAACACGGCAGCAAAAATCAATATATGAATACTGAAGCACTCTAGGCCTTTGACATGCTTTCAAGTATTCAGATGTCGGTTGTCATTTATGGATTATTCTATATGAAATATAAAAATAGCATATGTAAATAGTTGCGATTTGAAAAGAGGGCAAGATTTTGACATCGCTCATCTTTTTAACTCAGTAATTCCAATGGGGCTTGAATCCAGTATGGACAGCTCATAAATTGCTTTATTCTTTTCTAATTTATTGTACCACGATCCAATTTTATCTATTTAGAGCAGCGCAAAGAATCTCTCGAGTTTGAACCCACTGCGCAGTCCCTGTCTTCACATGGCAAGTCATGGGCAAAATATTCCGATTTAAAACGTGAAAATATGTGGAATTTTCCATGACAGTGCAAAGAGGGCGCGCGAGGGGGCCCTCCCACTGCAACCATTGATGGATCCTACCTATTGCAGTCCCGTCTCTCATAAATACATTACCCACGCAATTGACCAATTGAATGGGGACCGACAAGGTAACTTTTTATTTGGAAACAATTAACATTAGTGAAAAAAAAATATAAGGTTGACGATAATTAGAGCTTTTAATCGAGGCCAGGCTCTTATATCCTCCTGTCCTAACCCTTTTGCTCCTCCGTTCCCGTCCTCTATAGTCGGTCATGACGTGCTTTTGCGTTGCAGATTAACGTGCGTATCGTGACGCATCGTTTCTTTTCCAAACCGAAGGCAAGACGTGGGCCGTCCCCATCTTTCTTGGTATATATATCTCAGTCATTTGTTTGTTCCTTTTTCTACGCTCTGCGTGTAGAAAGAGAGGGAGCCCGATCACGCACTCCGAGAGACCCGATCGTGCCACTGAATGCAAAAGTCGTTCGAGTAATCGGCATCGGCCTTCTGTTCATCACCTGTCGGCAAGGCGTTGGTCTGATCCTCTCTCAATTCATTCATTTGGTCTTTTTTGGATGGATGCGTGCGTAAAAGAGCCGCACGGATTCGGAGGAGTTTTTACTTTTCCAGCCTCGAACAGAGCAGTGCCTTGGTCATCACCTCCCATGCACGTACACGCATATTATGCATGCTTTACCAAGTATTATTATTACGTAAAACACGTAGAGTTAAACAATAACAGCTGAGATCCCTCAAATGAAACCCACTCGAAAGCATACCAGAGTGACTGTATAGAGTCGTGACAATTCGTATTCTACTGTAATTTCGACATTTTCAGTAGTTTTGACCTTTTTAAATAGCAACCAACGTTCAATTTATAAAAAAAGATAATGAATGCAACATCATTCTGTGTTTCTAGTTAAATCGTGATTGATGATTGATTACAAAAAAAAAAAAAAAAAAAAAGGAGGCAGGGACATAGAGAATGCCAAAACTTGGTACGAGAGAATACTTAAATGCCAATAATTTGAAAAGATACATTTAAGTGCCAAAATCGGAGTAAAATAGATCAATTAAGTGTCAATAGCGAGAAAATTTGACCAAAAATATTGATGACGCGACATTTTTCAGTGAAGCAAGTGCAAAATGACGTCATTTTATATGTTGACAAGGCTAAAAAACCAAACGTATCATTTTACCTAGAATTTGAATTTGAACGTGAATATTAATTAAATTAAATTTAAAACTGAATTAAAAAAATTGTAGAATTTCAACGAGGGCTATGTAAGCCCTTGTCATCACTTCTCCACGGTCACCGAGAAGGGTCGACGACGTAGGGGAGAGTCGGCCGAGGTCATCGGGCCCTAACCAAGGCCTTGGCTAAGATTGCATTATTTATAATTTAGTTTTAAATTTAATTTAATTAATGTTTATATTAAAATTCAAATTCGAAGTAAAACGACATTATTTTTACTCTTCTTTGCTTATTCAACTTTCCGACAAGCCACGTAGGCAAGTTAAATGATTGAAAAATGCCACCTAGGATTTTTGGGATCTTACGTCAAAGTTGGCATTGAAATGTCTCGATTTTCAAAAAAAAAAGTGCCATTTATGTATACCTTTCATAATTTTTTGCATTTAAGTGTTTTTCCGTGCCAAGTTTTGGCACTTGTGTTGCATTTCTACCTAAAAAAAAAGTCGGTAGTATAACATTTCATGATCACGCCTAAGGCACAACTCTTTGATTGTTCTTAAATTTGATTATAAGTATATTTTCAAGGAGAAATGATAAACAGGTAAAAGTGAAGAAGAAACTTTAGACCTTGTATGGATTGATAAGAAATGGTAAACAGATAAAAGTTTTACGGCAGAAAAGATGGGTCGAGAAACATAATAAATAAAAGTGCAAAACTCTCTGTAAATTAAATGAGGATTAGAAGTACGCAAAAGATGAACAAATAAAAGAATTAAAAAAGGGAGAGAAATAGCAAATTTTCAAAAAAGGGGTGTAAGCGCTAGGAATCGAACTTGTGCCCAGCCCCATGAAATGAGTGCATTGTCACACGAGACTCCACATCGATTACCTAATAGTAAGTTGAGATCGTGCAATCAATCATTAATCGGCACATGACCAATTCTCGTAATTACATTGGACTCTATCAAGATAGATTTTGCGACTTGTTATCTTCTTGCCTAACAAGCAAAGATTTACCTCCGTGGAAAAGATGGCTCATTCGTATCAGCGCGATAATCCGGTTTGCTGCCATGATCCAAATCGTATGTTTATGTTCGAAAGGAAGAGGTATATCTCCTTCCTTCTCTCTCGCAAACAGCGACAGAGAGGTGGGCTTGAGGAGTTGAAGGATGGTACAACGAGCTATGACACGTGGATACTCTGACGGGCCCGCTTTGACCAACCGTTACCCCCAAGTTCAAAGTCAACCGGGAGGAGTTGGACCAGATTGGGCCTGTTTAAACTAGCTCAAGCCCATTAGAAAAAGTAGACGGAATTCTTCGACTTCTTTTTTTATTTTATATTCAAGCCGTATTCTTGTGTTATATTTAAAATAATTTACCCCTTAATTTTTTATATTTTAGCTGTTTCTTGGCCGAAATATTTTAGCTCTCTAAAAAAATATATATTTTATACTTAGTTGACTATCTTTCTGGGATTTTTTTAAAAAGAAAAATCAACTTGTAAGGCAAGACATGCCTTCCCGGAGCACGCCTTATCTCCTCCATTTCATGACAATCCATGTATTAATGTGCCGTCTTTGCACTTCACTCCCAAACAACCACGTAACTTAATATGCAATAAAATCGAAAATAATATTTAGAAAAAATTCCAAATAATGACTCGAAGTGCACTCATTTTGTTAAATAAATACATGAAGTGGATCTTATTTTAAATAAAAGCATGAAGTGATCATAATGATCTCAAAGAAGGACTCGAACTAGTTATATTTGTTTTAAATAAGGGTATAATCTCATGAGCTTACTAACTCACTAGTCAACAAAAAAATTCCAATTGACCGGAGTATTTTCATCAAAACACAATTTAAATTTAGATTAAATTATATATTTTTTTGGTATGAAAATTAGATTAAAAATTTTAAAAAACTTAAACTAAAACAAAAAAAGAGAGAGGCGATAGAGCCCCTCCTTGTGGCCATTGCCCCATCGTTAGTGGGGTGATGGCACTGGCTAACGGGGTTGCTTGCGCTTGGGCGAGGGTCGAAGACCCTCACCTAAGCCAAGGCAAGGGTCGGCGACCCTCGTCGAGATCTAGGAGAGGTCATTGCCCTCTCCCACCTTTAGCGAGGGTCGCCGGCCCTCATCCAAGTGTCGATGACCTCGTTGGTCATCGGTGTCACCCCATCAACGATGGGGCCACGGCCACAAGCCGGAGGGAGCCCTTCCTCTCGTCTCTGTTCTTTTTTCTTTTTAAGTTTTTTTAATGGAAAAAAGATAAAATTTAAAAGACAAAACTACCCTTATCAAATAGTGAGTTGAGATCCATCGTTGAAATTGATATAGTCACCTCAAATCCTTATTTGAAATAAGATTAACTTCACATCTTTATTTGAGAAAATTGTGGCAATTTAGCTATTTATTTAAAATAATATCCAATAATGGTACTTTATATCATTATTTGGAATTTTTCCTAAAATTTATGAGAAAAATATAAATACAATCAATACACGCTCGCCTGAAGAATCAATCCCATTTTCTCTCTCTCCTACGCACAGGACAAAAGGCTGCTCGGCAACCCAGCCTCCAGTCTAAGCTCACCATCTCCGAATTTCTCTCTCCCTTCCCCCCCTCTCTCTCTAACGGACCCGATGGCGACCGCGACGGCGACGCCGGAGAACGGCGGGAGAGTAGCGACTGCGTCTCAGGCGTACCTGGAGAGCAAAGCGGTGAAGGACACCAGGAGCTTGATGTCGGAGCTCTGTCGCCACTTCTACACCCTGGGATGGATGTACGGGACGGGCGGCAGCATCGCCATGAAGGTCCACGACGACTCCGTGCCGCGGCCTCGCCAGCTCGTCCTCTTGTCCCCCTCCGGTACTCTCCTCTACTTCCACGGAGTTCGATCGTCAGTTTCGATTCTCTCTGAATCTATCCAATCGTGTATCGGTTTAGGCTTTCTCTTCTGTCTTCAGTTCGTAGATTATTTTCTGCAATGGAACGGCATCTCCGTTGTTTTCTGAACTAGCAACGAGGCGGTTCTTTTCGCGCCTCTAGGATGTTCCCCCTACTATTTAATCACGAGGGGTTGGGATTCAGTCAATTCTCGTCATGATCGAGTCTTATTCTGCAGTCGTGTAGCTAGCTGTCTGCTCGAAGTCTTTGGTCTGGTGTGCATTCGGTACTTCCAATTTCTATTCGATGCTAGATTGTTTTTGAAATACGTGCTTATCAAGTTATTCTATTTCTTTTTCGTTTCCATAACCAAGTTATTCAACTTCACGGAGTTTGCAAGATTTTGTTTGGATGTTTAACTGTTGCTGCATTGCATCTCGGCTTTTTGGCTTTTATGCTGAGCTTGTGAATTTGTCTTTTGTGCTATGCTTTAGGAGTCCAGAAGGAGAGAATGGAACCTGAGGACATGTACGTGTTGTCTGCCGATGGTTCTACCTTGTCTTCGCCGTCTCGAAGCCTTACCCAAATAAGGCACCTAAGTGTACGGACAGCACTGCTGTTTTCTTGAAGGTATTTTCTGATCCCATAATAAGGGTGGATGTGAAGTTGGGTTTCTGTTTTCTTCCATTGCTGGTGATCTTGATTCTGTATAGTTTTTCCCTGTCAATGCTCTCTTGCACTATGCTGCTAACATGGCTTATTGTACCGCTGTATGTGATGCTTCATTTTTTTATTGATTTTGAAATGCGTAGAATTTTCAAACTACTCTGGAATGAGGGAAAGGAGAAGATTATAGAGTGTTTTAAAAGTTACATATTAACTCAGCTGACGAATACTCTTTTGAGTTCACTTACACTTTCTCCAAATTAGTGCTGCTCTGTACTTCAGTACCTTTCCCTCAATGTGGTTGCAATTTGAAATAGTACTTTTTGGAATCTGTATGGTTTGTTTTGATCCCTACCGAATAATATCGGGAACAAGTAGTCTAATTGAAGGTCAAATTTGAAAACAGTCTGGTTTCGGGAGTCGCTTTATCTCCATGATTGAATATGTGGAAGAAACTTGTTGCAAGAATGATGCTGTCTATTTCTAAAGTATAATTTCTTGGCCACTGCATACTTGGTAGTATTATGCTAGTATCACTCTGATTATTCCCATAATGACTATGACTTCCCCCCTCCCTTCACACTTACTCTCTTAAAACTCTATATATGTTGAAGTTGCTGACTCATACCTCCTCCTTTATCCTCAAGATATTTGAGTTACGCAATCCAGGAGCAGCCATCCACAGTCATGGGGTGGAATCATGCCTTGCAACCATGCTCAATCCCTTAGCAAAGGAATTTAGAGTAAGTTCTCCAGGTCCTTTGCATGTTTATTAACTATGAATTTGTTCAAAGTAAACCCTCTTGGACTAAAATTAAAGTTGGTAGCTTGAGGAATTAATTAAATAGAGACTGAAAGGAACTTAACCCAATAGGGGACATGCTCCATGAAAGTCGATATTCATTAGATTGAGATGCAAAAGAAATTTAGTTAAAATAGGTTCTCCAGATAGGTCTCTGACCTCATGAAGAAATCACTATCATGAGTCAATATCTGAGCTGGTTGTGAGAGCCTTTTGCTTCTCACCAATGAAGAAGGGAAGTCACATGGGTGTAGTTCATCCCATTTCGCAGTTTAAGTGGTATTGCCATAGTCTCACTGTGCTTCTGTTGTCACCTCCCCAATCACCTACACACAACATGCATGGTGATTGGCCCGCTCTATCTGAAACATCAAAATCACTTTTGGGCTGCTTCTAATTTCTTTTCCCTTTTCATTTTCTTTCCTTCTTATACTTTTGCAGATTACTCATATGGAGATGATTAAAGGAATCCAAGGGCATGGTTATTATGACGAACTTGTGATCCCAATCATAGAGAATACTGCTCATGAATATCAACTCACGGAATCTCTTGCAAAAGCGGTATGCATCTTTACATTTTGGTTCCATGTGGGAGAGACTGAAGGTGCTCTCCTAAGTAGATTCCTGCAGTCATAAGCTTGTGTCTGGATGGTTGATCTATAAAACTTGGGCACACTGGTTAGATAGTGTGAAAATTGTCCTGTTATTCAGGCAATATAACATTCATTTGTTAGTTCTACATTTTGAAATTTTTTCACGCTATCTTCGGTTTTTATGAGTACCTTTTGCTTTGAGTTATCATGTCTAGCCGGATGCTTCTCTAAATCTTCCTGGAGTCTGTCTAGTGGAGTGCTAGTATGCTTGCAAAACAGTGGATGGCTATAGAGGATCATTGTCTTTAGTAAGATGTACTTATTAATCATATCTACATGAAATTGCTGGATTGAGTGTTGCCTTTTTTCAGATAGAAGCGTACCCAAGATCGACAGCTGTACTTGTTCGGAACCATGGTATATATTCATGGGGAGACTCATGGATTAGTGCTAAAACACAGGTTTGTGTTTTCCACGTCAGGATTGAATTGGTTAGACTGTTTTCTAGAACGTTTCTTATTTTTACATGAAAAAGCAGTTGGTGAATTTGACATCAAAAGGAATTTCACCTTTTTACGTTGAAAGAATATTTGGTCACAAGGCTTGCAGAATTTCTAAGCTTGTGGTTATGCATGGAGAAACTATCCCCATTATCCCAATGTAATTAGATCTCTTCACTTTGCCCAATGATAAGTTCTGATCATGTGCTGAAACAGATTCTTTGTGTTGACAGCTTTTGTGGCTTCCTTGTAAAGAATTCCCTTTTCAGCATTACTCTTGTTCCTCTTTCCTTGTCAACTATTTTTATTCAATTTTATTCATGCCATTATTTTTGCAGGCTGAATGTTACCATTATCTCTTTGATGCTGCGATCAAACTTCATCAAATGGGTTTGGATTGGTCATCTCCAAATCATGGTCCTCTTCAATATGGCAAAGGCACATTAGCTGATGGTGGGAAGGCTGGAATAATTGGATCTAGTCTTCAAATCAAGCCGCTTCCAGTATATTTTTGAATTCTCTTCCCTTATCCCGTAGATAAAAATCACTGTTTGCGAACCATGATGAGCAGCATATACTGTCTCGATCTTGATGTAATTGCCCTTTTGACTCGCAAACTTAGGGTCCGTTTGTTCAAGGGAAAACTGTTTCCAGAAAATTGTTTTCTGATTTTTTGGTGTTTGGATGATGGAAAACTAATCAATCTACGGAAAATGTCTTTCATGAACTGAAAACAACAAGCTTAGATTGGAGGAAAATGACTTCTACCTCTGGCTAGAAGGAAATTACTTTCCCTAAACCATCAAACAAATAGAAACTAACTATTTTCCTTGAAGATAATTTTCATGCAAAATAATTTTCTTTAAAATAAAGTTTTCAATGAAACTGATGCACCCTTAAAGGAACTTTGGATGTTCGGTATTCCAGTTCAGGTAACTCTTTTTCTTGCCTAATTTGTCTGGTTACAGAGCTGCATTCTTCTGGACATTGAAGGAACCACTACTCCAATATCATTTGTGACTGAAGTTCTCTTTCCATATGCACGGGATAATGTTGGGAGGCATTTGTCTGCGACATTTGAAACTGTAGAAACTCAAGATGACATCAAATTGTTAAGGAGCCAGGTAACTTTATGTTGTCTTTTAGTTAATGGAACTGTCAAATGTCCACACTAGTAATGGTCTAGCCTATTTATTGTGAATGATAAAGTTGGGGCTAATTATTATATGCTATAAACAGGATAACTCAAAGGTTACACTAATGCAAAATTCCTTTAACTATAGAGCGATGTATCCTAATGTTGCTAGAAGACATGCTATATTGATCCCTTGATGTTCTAGATTTTGGTATATCTGTTTATAGGTTGAAGATGATTTGGCAAAAGGTGTTCTTGGGCCTTGCCCATTCCTCCAGATGAGGAAGGGAAAGAGAAAGTTATAGCAACTTTGGTTGCTAACATTGAAGCAATGATAAAAGCTGATCGCAAGATCACTGCCTTGAAACAATTGCAAGTAAGCATAGGTCGATATTAAATTGTGTTTGGTGTAATGGTGTTGAGAAGTATAGGCAAGCAAGACAGGTTTATTTTGTATCATGCAGGGTCACATATGGCGATCTGGGTTTCAGAATCAAGAATTGAAGGGAGTGGTATTTGAGGATGTACCGGTGGCTCTTGAAAAATGGAATGCCCTGGGCATAAAGGTAACTTTTACTTTTTACTTTGCTCTCTGTTCCTCTTACATTCTTCATCCTTCTTTTTTTTTTTTTTTTTTTTTGGGGGGGGGACTCAGTGTAATCCTTTTGATTCCGTACTCATCCTAAATGACAACATGAGCTGATGCTTTCTTCCCTCAACATATGTCTTTACATTTCTTGTTTTGTGCAGCAACAGATGATTTTGTTACTCAGTTAAATGGGATTTTCTTCTTTTTACTCCATTAATTGCATGCGATTGGAAATGGTTATACATGTTAGCTGTACTTATGTCATTTACAGTGTTAATCAGCAGCTAATTATTGTGCAACAGGTATACATATATTCTAGTGGCAGCAGATTAGCACAAAGACTCTTATTTGGGAATACAAATCATGGAGATCTGAGGAAGTATCTGTATGGATTTTTTGACACTACAGTGGGGTAAAAGATCTTGACTAATTTCTTGTCTTCTTTTCTTTAGTCTTGTTCTTATTTGGTTGAATTTTCTTTGCCAGAGTTGACTCAGAGCTTTTGTACTACCCTGGTACTGGAGACTTATTTTGTAGCCTATCTCTCTTGTGTATAGGAACAAAAAAGAAACAAATAGTTATGTCGAGATATCGGAGTCACTAGGAGTTGATAAGCCATCAGAGGTATTATTTCTGACTGATATCTATCAAGAAGCTGTTGCTGCAAAGAATGCAGGTAAATGTCCATTGAAACATCTTCTATTCAGCTCTTTCTGTGCATTTGCTCTGGTGCCATGCGATGCATGGCTTCCTTTTGAATCTTTTGAATGCTTGAGTTGTCTAAAAGTCAGTCTTATAAGTTTAAATTCCTGATAGAAAACTGGCTGTAGACTCCAAGGACATTTCCACCCATCACATTGACTTGAATGGTACTGGTATTTTTAAAAGTCTCTATGTGCAGATATTTAACACCCAATTGAGTTAGGATGTCCAACTATAGACCTTTAATTGGATTTACGTGGTTCAATCAATGGGACCTATCCTATGGGAGAGGAGTACAGGATTCCACTTATCAAGCGATATAACGGAGATTACAACCACACTCTGAGTTACTCAAACACTCTCAATGTTTTCTAGCCCCAAAGAGAAGTCTTTGTTTTATTTTTGTAATGACAAGATGGCATTATCCTTCATTTATGCAGAGTGCTGATGAGTTTTTTCGGTTGAAACTGAATGTCTCCATCTCCATGTTTTTCAGTGCATACTGAAAAGAAAATTAATTTAGTGTGTGTGACCGTAAAAAATTCTCAGCTTATGAACATAAATAGCTCTTTGAAGCAAATTGCCTTTATTCTGTCCTCAATCCCACCTACAAAAAAGGGGGAAAAGAGTTGTTTATGATGTACTTTAGCTTGTCTTCAATTAAACTTTAAGTTAATATACTGGGAGAATTGGAACACATGCATTTTACACATTCATCAAGTCTGTGTCTAGTCATATTGAACACGATCAGAAAAGTGGTTTAAATCTCAATCTCAACCTCTTTTCCATCCTCCAGTCAATAGTTGCATCTGTATGTTTTGTGTCTGGTATCTCAGAACTTTACTGTGCATTTTAGCATGCTAACATTGAATCTTGATCAATTTGTGTAGGCCTTCAGGTGATTGTCTCTGTCCGGCCTGGAAATGGACCTCTTCCAGAAAATCATGGGTTCAAAACAATCCATTCATTCATAGATATCTGATGGCAGAGTTTGGCGTAGTCATCCTGAATCTAGTATTGGTAGATGGCTCATCGATTCTCATGTTATCTTGCTCGTGTTATTGGTTATGGATCAGATGTGTAGTGCGTGTTTGTTTTTCCAACGATCATAGCAAGTTAACAGCATATTGACCTCTATTGCGTATCCTGACAAAGAACAACCTTTGTTGCCTGTCCCTCATGTAGTCAGTAGACCTTGTCTATCAAGAAATATATGCACATGTCCTTACTTATTGTTATGCATGGCAAACAGAGCATAGCTAAAAACAAACGGACATGAAGTAGCTATCTCTCTCCCCAAAAGAAGCATTATGTGACGTCAAACTAAAACTGATCAAGGAAATATCTCCACATGTTGGTCCAAGCAGTTTGGCATTATAAGTTTTCAGTCAGTAGCACTAATGTCATTCACACCTTTCACCAATAGAACTTGAATCCATGTTTCAGTAATGCCACAGCATTCCAGTCAACATCATCGAACTGCAAAAGCGAATATACATGCTAGTTATTGGTAAAACTTTCAACTGCAACTTTTTGGTGCTTTCCGCAGCATGAAAATCCTCTCAGGCAATGGATTATAGTTAGGTTGACAATGACCAAGTGACATTGGGTTTTATCTTTGTAATGAGAGGCAAGCAAATGAGACACAGCTGCCTGTTTCGTTGCATGTGGAATGTCATTTCAAGTAAATGGGTAACTGGCTTGATCCCTAATGCTTTTGATCAAATAGCAACTTGCTTTCGAGTTATCATCAGTTTCCAAATGCACCATTCTACAAGCATGAGGTGTGCATTGTCCTGTTTCCATGGCTGAGGTCAAGTGCATGTTGCTCTTAAATAAGATGAGTTCAAACCTTTTCAAGAGCATCATACTCTTGATGACCCTTTTGGGAAAAGGGCGATGCTTAGAGTGTGTTTTGTAACGATTCTCTTTCCGAGAATAATTTTGATTAAGAAAATTATTTTTATTTTTTTTATTTTGCTCCTAGGAACAATTTCTAAGCATTTTAAGGCGTTTAATAACTGTCAAAATTTTTATTTCCGGAATAGAATTGTGTTTCGGTATCGTCATCAAAATTTCTATTCAAAACCTTTTTTTTTTTTATTTTTTAATAGTTTTTCATTTTTTCCTTTTTTTCTTTTTTTCCCTTCTTCTTCTTCAAGCTTTGGCCAATGACCTCACTAGAGTGTCATTGGCCCTTGGTGAGGCCGCGCCTTGCCAAGCCGAGCCGGGTGGCTCACCCAACCGGGTTTGGCGAGCCTTCGGCTAGGCAAGCCTAGTGGCTCGTCTAAGCGAGGCTCGCTAGTGGCCAAGGGAGGCCTTAGTGAGAATCGCCAGTGGTTGGGCAAGCCTTCGGACCTCGACCCAATCGGTTGTCGACCGATGATTGGCGGCGATGGACGGTGAATGGTGGTGGTGGTGGTGGTGGAAGAAAAGAAGGAAAGGAGAAGAGAAAAGAAAAGAAAAAAATTTGGTTGGCTTTGATTATGAAATTATTCCTAGAACAAGAATTAATTTTTTTTTACTTCTCAATTCTACTCCAAATCTATCCCCGGGAAAAAAAAAATTACCAGACGAATTTCTATTTCAAATCTACTCCCAAGAATAAAAGAACAAAATTAAACACTATTTGGCTAGTTGTCAAACCCGTCCTTGCTTTCATCTAAGACCTCTTCGATAATTTCTTGTGACAAGCAACTATTGGTCCATTTTCAACTAACTTTTCCAAAAGTCATGGGAAACCTATTGAAAGGTCAAAATGATTGAAAAAGTTCAAATAGTGGGTTAGAAATCAATTTTGATACAAAGAACATGAGCGGCATAGCTGATGTTAGGTTTATTTACTTACAATGTGCTAACTGTAAGATGGAAACTCCCTTGTACATACGAATATTCATGACATGAGATGAAAATCTCACTTTATGAAGAACCAAATGATTGTGAAGGATGCTTGTTTAATAAAACCGGCGAAGACAGACTATTAAATGTTGAAAATGATGCTAGGCGGTAGTACCTTATTAGATTCCGCACGCGACTCGCTCATTGAAATGTTGCAATTATTGACGGACGAATCTCCATTGCATCTAGCGGGGCTCTTGCCGCCACTCACCTTCCCAAAGTTTTAGAAAAATAGTCGAACCTTTCAAAAGCTTTTCGAGTTATGCTCCACTATTGCGGCTTTTTGCTCCCCCCTTAAATCCCGCAGGAGAATGGAATCGAAGATTTTTCTATTGACTTGCCCCCGCAAATTAATCTACAAAGCTGGAAAAGCAATTCTAACATCATAGATATGGGGTACCATAGATAAACAAATCAACCAAACATTTATTCCGGTGGACTTTTCAAGCGTCGGGACAAAATTTCAGTTACCAAAACAATTATGCTCGTACTTTTTTTTTGTCTAAATCCATCCCTACTTATCGACATATCAGCTTGTGACTAGGAAATGTGTCGGAAATTTGAAAAGATTAGAATAATCAAATGTTTACAACACTTTAAGCTACTCATGACAAAATGTCCCAAATCTTTGCAAAATGTTGTAATCTTTTGAAATTAGGATATATTTTCTATTGATTTATGGAAGTTGTAAACCTTTACAACACGTCTATAAACATTTAAATTATATTATATATAAATTAATGATGTTTTCAAAAGGTATAATGACTATCTTTAAAAAATCAAAAGAAAGTACGAGAATCATTAGAAATTTACAATCGGGACCATTGATCACCTTGTTATTATTATTATTATTATTTTTGCTCGGTAAACCCATACATAGAAAGCTTAATAAGTGAGCAATCTTAAGCTTTTGATCAAAATTACTCGAGACTACTAAATAAAAATTCGCGTAACTTTAATATAGACACCCCTTTCCACGTGAAGTTCCCCAAGCGGGAGCAACAGCTCCAACCCTAAAAACGACAGCATACGGAGCGTCGTTCGGACACTAAAAACTGACCGTTTATACAAAACAAAAAAAAAACAAAGGAACTGACGCACTCCCAGACCCTGTCTCACAGTCACACCTGCGCGTCCCCCCATGGCCTCTCCTTCTTCTCCATCTCTGCCACCATCTCTGCCTCCACCACCACCACCCACCAACGCTCCTCTGCTGCACTAACGCTCCCCCTCCATCCCCCATAACCCTAACGCAAACCACATTGCTCTCTCCCTCTCTCCCCTCTCTCTCTCTCTCTCTCTCTCTCTAGAACCGAGGTTCGCCATGGCAGCGCCAACGGCTCTCTCCTCCTTCCTCCTCGTCCTCGCATTGTCGCTCTCCTTCCTCTCCTCCTCCTCCGTTGCGGCGCTCGCGCAGGCCAACTTCTCCCGCGCCGAAATCGCGGCCCTGCTGGCCTTCCGGCGCGGCCTCCGCGACCCGCGCGGCGCCGCGGACGGGTGGGACCCTTCCACGCCCTTCGCCCCCTGCGACTGGCGCGGCGTCGCCTGCTACGCCGGCCGCGTCCGCGAGCTCCGCCTCGCCGGCCTCCAGCTGGGGGGCCGGCTCGGCGGCTCCCTCGGCGACCTGCATGAGCTCCGCAGGCTCAGCCTCCACTCCAACGCCCTCGCCGGCCCCATCCCGCCGGCGCTCTCCCGGTGCTCCCTCCTCCGCGCCGTCTACCTGCAGGACAACTCCCTCTCCGGCGGCCTCCCCCCGGCGATACTCAACCTCGCCAACCTCCAGGTCCTGGACGTCGCCCGCAACCTCCTCTCCGGCGGGGTCCCCGGCGACATGCCCCCGAGCTTGCGGTTGCTCGATTTGTCGTCGAACGAGTTCTCCGGCGAGGTCCCGGCGAACTTCTCGGCGAGCTCCCGTCTCCGGGTCGTCAACTTTTCGTACAACCGGTTCGTGGGGAGAGTCCCGTCCAGTTTCGGGGCGTTGCAGGAGCTCGAGTACTTGTGGCTGGACTCCAACCTCTTGTTCGGAACTCTTCCCTCGGCGATGGCAAATTGTTCCTCGCTCGTGCATTTGAGCATCGAAGACAACATGCTTCAGGGCTTGCTTCCGGGGACCATCGGGACGATCCCGAAGCTGCAACTTCTCTCCCTGACGGGCAATAATCTCTCCGGTTCAATTCCTTTTTCTTTGTTCTGTAATGGTTCGGTTAATTCGAGTTCCCTGAGGTTCGTTGGTTTGGGGTTTAATTCTTTCACGGGAATTTCCGAGCCGCCAAGTGAGAAGTGCATTACTTCTCTGGAGGTTTTGGACCTTCACGAGAATCATGTACAGGGTGTTTTTCCATATTGGTTGACGTATGTGTCGACGTCACTGAAAGTGACTGACCTTTCTGGGAATTTTTTTTCTGGTATTTTACCTGCCGGTATTGGAAACCTGTCAAGACTGGAGGAGCTTAGGTTGGCTAATAACTCTCTAAGGGGAGTCATTCCGAACGAAATTTCGAAATGCAGCTTGTTGCAAGTCCTTGATCTTGAGGGGAACCAGTTTTCGGGCCAGATTCCGGGGTTTTTGAGTCAGTTGAGTAGCTTGAAAGTGATTTCCTTGAAAGAGAACATGTTTGACGGTTCGATTCCGCAGGGTCTTGGAAGCCTTTCAGGGCTTGAGAATTTGGATCTAAGTAATAACAATCTGACTGGAGGTGTGCCGGAAGAGTTAATGCAACTCAAGAATTTGAGTACTCTGAATTTAGGCAATAACAAGTTCTCTGGTGAAGTTCCTTCTGGTATTAGGGAGTTGAAGGTTTGCTAGTTTTGAACTTGAGTAATTGTGGATTTTCGGGAAACGTCCCTGGGAGCATTGGGAGTCTTATGAGATTAACGACTTTGGACTTGAGTAAGCAAATCTCTCTGGGCAATTGCCGATTGAAATTTTGGGTTGCCAAGCTTGCAAATTGTTGCCTTGGAAGAGAACAGTTTATCTGGGGCAGTTCCTGAAGGTTTCAGCAGTTTAATTTCTTTGCAATATCTGAACCTCACAGAGAATTTGTTTCACGGCACAATTCCAACTACTTATGGATTTCTTCAGTCATTAGTTGTTCTCTCCATATCTGGAAACAATATTTCAGGTCCAATTCCAGTAGAGCTTGGTAACTGTTCCAATCTTGAAGTACTTGAACTTCGTTCAAATAGATTGACAGGTTCCATTCCGAGCAGATTCTCTCGCCTCTCTCATTTGAAGAGGCTTGACTTGGGTCAGAACAATTTAACAGGAGAAATTTCCGAGGAGTTGTCTCAATGCTTCTCTTTGACTACTCTGTTATTGGATTTGAATCGCCTTTCAGGCCATTTACCCGATTCTTTGTCAAAACTACTGAACCTGACTTCATTAGACCTTTCTTCTAACAACTTTAGTGGAAGAATTCCAGCAAATCTTTCAGCCATACCAGGATTGGTTTACTTAAATGTATCATACAATAATCTCGAGGGCGAGATTCCACAAGCACTGGGTTCTCGGTTCAACGATCCTTCTGTATATAAAATGAACGGAAAATTATGCGGCAAGCCCTTGGCTCAAGAATGCCCAAATGTGACTGCCAAGAAAAGAAAAAGGCTGATTCTTTTCATTGCTTTAATTGTAGCTGGAGCTTGTATTTTGGCGTTATGCTGCTGTGGTTATGTGTACAGCCTCCTGAGGTGGCGAAAGAAGCTTAGAGGAGCAGCTGGGGAAAAGAAGCGAAGTCCTCGTACAAGCTCAGGAGCAGAAAGGGGCCGGGGAAGCGGAGAAAATGGAGAGGCAAAGCTCGTCATGTTCAAGAGCAAGATGACATATTCAGAAGTGCTAGAAGCAACTAGACAATTTGATGAGGAGAATGTACTAAGCCGAGGAAGATATGGGCTTGTCTTCAAAGCCTTGTTTCAAGATGGGATGGTCCTTGCAATACGTCGCCTCCTCAATGGATCAATCAATGAGCGAACATTTCGTAAAGAAGCAGAAGCACTAGGCAAGATCAAGCACCGCAATCTGACAGTCCTGCGTGGCTACTATGCTGGACCACCCGACATAAGGCTACTTATTTATGATTACATGCCTAATGGGAACTTGGCCACTCTCCTTCAAGAGGCATCTCACCGGGATGGGCATGTTCTCAATTGGCCCATGCGTCATCTCATCACGCTTGGAGTTGCTCGAGGGCTTGCTTTCTTGCACTCAATGAATATGGTTCATGGTGACTTGAAGCCTCAGAACGTGCTATTTGATGCAGATTTCGAATCCCATCTATCAGAGTTTGGTTTGGACCGTCTGGTCTCAGTCACTACAGCTGAAGCCTCCTCCTCTGCCACTCCGGTGGGCACGATCAGTTACGTGTCCCCTGAGGCAACATTATCTGGGCAATCGACAAAGGAGTCAGACGTGTACAGCTTTGGGATTGTCCTATTGGAAATACTGACTGGGAAGAAACCTGTCACGTTCAACGAAGATGAGGACATTGTGAAGTGGGTTAAGAAGCAATTGCAAAAGGGTCAAATTTCAGAGCTAATTGAGCCTGGTCTGCTGGAGCTGGACCCTGAGTCATCAGAGTGGGAAGAGTTTTTACTGGGAGTCAAAGTGGGACTTCTTTGCACAGCACCTGATCCACTCGACAGACCATCCATGGCTGATGTTGTCCTCATGCTTGAAGGGTGTAGGGTTGGACCTGATATTCCCTCTTCAGCTGACCCTACTTCTTTGCCTTCCCCTGCATGACAAGGGGAACAAAATAAAGAAAAATGGTCGTTGTTTTCTTTCTGGTAAGAAAAATCTTTAGATTCGTCCAAAGAACTGGATAAATTCTTAATCATCAACCATATACACATTCAGTTGCTGGATTGAGTGATGTCATTTTTCAGGTAAAAGCGTACCCAAGATCGACGGCTGTTTCAGAACCACAGTATATATTCCTGGGGAGACTAATGGATCAGTGCTAAAACACAGGTTTGTGTTTCCCACTCAAGGGGTTGAATCAATAACACTGTTGCTAATTTTTTTCTTTTTGCTTGAGGGGGGAAAAAGGAAATGCTAGATTTGCTAGATTTGACATCCAAAGAAATCCCTCACGCTATTTTGAAGGAATATCCAGTCACTATGCTTGCAGCAGTTCTATACTTCTAATAATGGCCAGAGAAAGTACTAATTTACCCTATGTATCCACATCACTTCACTTTACCTAATTTTATATTCTGCTTATGTGCTGAAATTTATGCTTGATGTAAACAGGATTTGTGGCTTCCTTGTAAAGGATTCCCTATTTCATCACTCCCATCGTTAAGTTTTTTTTTTTTTTTTTTTGGCAAATACTTTTAATTTTCCTGTATTGATACCAAATCTTTTCAGGCTGGGTGTTACCATTATCTATTTGATGCTGCTATCAAACTTCGTCATATGGGTTTGGATTGGTTATCTCCAAATCATGGTCCTCTTCAGTATGACCAAGGAACATTATCTGATGGTGGGGAAGGGTGGAAATCGGTCTAGTCTTCAAATTAAGCTACTCCCAGTATACTAATCGTGGAGATCTAAGAAAGTATCTTTATGGATATTTCGACTCTACAGGGGGGGTAAAGATCTTGCATCGTTTATTGTTTTCTTTTCTTTGATCTTCTTCTTTGTTTAATTTTCTTTGCCAGAGTTGAATGAGAGCTTTTGGACTACTTTGGTAATGCGAATTATATCAAGAGTTTTTCTCTTTCATGTATAGGAACAGAAAAAAAGCACATAGTGATATCGATATATCCAAGTCGCTAGGGGTTGATAAGCCGTCAGAGGTACTATTTGTGACTGATATCTATCAAGAAGCTGTTGCTGCAAAGAATGCAGGTATATACGTCCATTAAAACGTAATTTATTTAAACCTTTTGTATTTTTGCTATGGATGGTACTTACGAGTTGTAAGGCTTCCTTTTGAGTCTTTTGAATGCTCAAGGTGTCTGAAAATCTGTCTTATAAATCTTTACCTGATATTATTCTCTGGATTTGCAAATGGATAAGTTGAAATTCTTGTCTGAAATATTACACTAGACTGGTAAGACATTTCCAGCCACCAGACACACACACACACACACACACACATACATATACATTTATAGATTTCAATGGGCAGATACTTTCAGTATCAATAAAATTATAGGGGACATGCAACTATAAACCTTTGAGATAAGGCTTTTTATTTTATTAGCTAGGCCATTACAATACGGACATTGTCCTCCATTTATAAACAGTGCTGAGGAGTTTTTTTTTTCTAGTTTTGATGAAACCAAATTACTCCAACTTCATTTTTTCAATATTTACTAAAATAAATTTACTTTAAGTGCATGTGACCATAAAAAAGCTCATAATTTATGAGCAAAACATAGCATATGCACTTATGCATTTCTCTTCCGAAACATCTAGTCTTATTGAACATGACCAGAAAACCGCTTAAATCTCAATCCTATGTGACTACACCTTTGCCATGCTCCAGTCCATATTTCCTGTTTATTTTTTGTCTGGCTTCTCAGAACTATAGTGAACATTCAGCTTGCTAATATTTCAATCTTCATCAATGTATGTAGGCCTGTCTCTGTCCAGCCTAGAAATGCACCTCTTCCAGAATATCATGGGTTCAAACAGTGCATTCATTCATGGAGATCTGATGATAGAGTCTGGCTTAGTTGTCCAGACTCCTACTTGGATAAATGGCTTATCCATTTTGATGTTATTCTGCTCATATGTCCGTTTATGGATCAGATGTGTAGTTTATTTATTCTTTTTCAATCACAATAGCTAGTAGACTGCATATTTAGCCGTTATTGTGTATCCTGACGAAGGAAAACCTCTATACTCTCTCTCTCTCTCTCTCTCTCTCTCTGTGCAGACGATAGACTTTGTTTTGAGGAATGCATACAAATTCCCTTATTCTCATATATGGAAAACAAAGCATAGCCTAAACCAAATGGACATGGAGTAGTAGTCTCTCTATCGAGAATAGCGTCAAAGGCAATCTAAAATTGATCGAGCAAATAACCACACATGCTAGTTCAAGCAATTTGTCATAAAATCGGCTAGTAGCGCTGCAAGTCTTTTAACCTTTTAATAAAACTTGAATAAATGTCAGAGTGATGTCGCACCAAAAGATTGTGTTTTGTGTCTTCTGCAGGATGAAGATCCTCTGAGACAAAAGATCATATTTTGTTGACAATGACCGAGTGATATCACTCGTAGGGGCAAGCACATGAGATGCATCAGATTCTCCCATTGCATTTGGAATGGTATACCCAAGTGATGTGAAGTTGCCTTATTTTGACTGAAGTTCAGCATATGATATGTTATCGATTCTAAATAAATGGGCTACTGGCTTGATCCTCCTGAGTTGAGTGGAAGGTTTGCAGTGCATTTGCAATGCTCAACATGGATGTTGTGGTGGTGATGCAGATGGTTCTCGCCATCACTATCCTTGGTTTTCCAAGTTTATTGTCAGTTCTAAATGCACCACCCTGCGAACATAAGGTGATTACCGAGCCAAGTTTCCATCGTGAAGGGTCATGCGCATGTTGCTCTTGAAGAGGGCTGGGCCAAACCTCTTGAAGAGCAACGATATTGTTTGATGACCCGCTTAGAAAAGACTATTTGTGACTGTCTGATGACCTTTTTGGTGATTTCCTGTAATATGTTACTTCGGTTTCCATTTTATAAGCATCCATAAGGAAGTTTTACTGTCCTAAGTAACCTTCAGGATGTCCTGAATAATGCGTTAGCTTGGACAGTCTATAGGGATTGAACTTCTCGAACAACCATCAAGTACAGAGATATGCACCCGGATATGCAGAACTTGAGGGGAGTGCACAATGTTACTAATGATATCGAGGATTATTGATTTCACCTGGCCATGCTGGAGTAGTAATGTAATGTACTTTTATACCTCGGGTGCGATGGAACCTCCGTTCTGACCATGAAATTTATGATATGAGATGAAGCTATCATTTAATGAAGAAGCAATCGACAGGGAAGTTTGTTTGTCTAATAAAACAGGTGAAGACAGACAGTTAAACCTGCAGAGACAGTATAACTTAAGGGAGCACATGATTTTTCTCTTTATGGAACCTTCACAATTCCTCAGAAGTCCTTCAGAAATCACTCGTCCATACCACAAATTTTTTCAGATACAAAGTTAGTATTTTAAGAGAGAGAGAGAGCATGATCATTCCTTTCCTGTTCTTTGGCTAGAACCATAAAATGGCACTGGATGTCGTGTCTCTTCATCTCTCTGTGAAAGAACTAGCACCTGAAGTTGTAGGGAAGAGCTGCAAAAGCTTTGGTTCTGCGTCTCGGGGAGAGTTTATTGGCGACGGGCGCAAATAAAACCCCTTAGCAGCTACAGCCTTCTCCTCCTTGGACAAACCTCCCGAAGGAGAAGAAGACTTGCGAAATGGGTCTTCCCTCAAAGGTGTGACAGGGCTAAGCACAAGCTTATTTGGAAAATCCAGTGCGCTTGGCGACATCTCCCCATTACATCTGGGCGATGAGAACCCGGGAATTTTCTGAGATGAGTTACCGGGAACTACAGCGTTCATGATGTCACAGTTCCCGAGGTGGTTGTTCCTCCTCTCGTACAGCTTGTTGCCTTGCTTTGTAGGACTACTTGTCGTAGGAGGTTTCACGCTTCTCGAAGGAGGCGGCGTTGGATCTTGGATCACGGTCGAAGCTTGTCTCGCTGTTTCGGACGACCCAGTGAGCATTTGCACTACTCGCTTAAAGGTGGTGGTGTCTGCTTGGATAAAGGTTGTCGGGGACGAGTCGGTGATGAGTTTCGGGGTGAGCGGTTGGGCAGAATTCCGCGCCACCCTATTGTTGGTGCAACTCATGGTGATTTGACAATGGCTCAAGGAACTTATGGATTGGAGCTTTATATTCTATATGGATCGATGTTCTCTCTCGCGAGGCTTAAGGTGCTTCGCCAATGGGAGAGAGGCAGAGAAACAGAGGAGATCATTGCGCGGTGAAAGGGAGTGTCGGATAAAACGAGGTTTTATAGGAACCAAGTAGATAAAAGGTAGGAGAGCTGCGCTTCAAGAAACAGCAAAACTCATAAAGAAATCCCACTAAAATGGACGGCAAATGTTTCTTATCGTGCGGTTAACTTTGTTCGCAAAGTCCAATGTATGATGAGCTCATGCAACATGACTTTTTCAAAAGTGAGAAGTGCATATTTTGAATGTAGTTTACCAATTCTCTTGCGAAATATCATTATTGATCCCTTTATTGTAGTTTAAAATTCAAATCTGTCCGTCTACCCTTTTTTTTATCAAAATCATCTTATACTTTTTAATAGGTTTCACCGATTATTCTGAATTAGATAACTTAAAACCGTTAGAAATTTGTAAACGTTGTTAGAAATATGTTATTTTAATTTGTTTTTTTTTCCTCTCTATGTGCAATCATCATCATGATCATGATCATCATCTTCTTCTTCCACCTAAACCCTACGAAATCCAATAAAAAAAACCCACATAATTTAACACCCCCGTCAATGCAAAACCTCGAAGAGCCATAAAACACGAGAAGAAGCTCAAGCAGCCGTGGCCACGGGCTCCACAAAGCTCCAACAGCCGTGGCCGCAAGTTCAATGAAGCTCTAGCCGCCATTATCAAGCTCCACGGAGCTCAAGCGACCATGGCTGCGTGTTTAAAGAAGCTCCTCCCGTCATGGTGCCGAACTTGAGGAGGCTCTAGCCACCATATCCAGAAGCTCCAAATCTCTCTCTCTCTCCCTTCCTGTTGGCTAATGTGACGAAGCCACGTTACATATCTTGCGAGTCATAGTAGAAGGCGTATACTCCCGACTTCTAATTCAGCCATCCGTTGGTCCACCTTTGTAATTATCGACTAGCAATAAAAAAGTATAACGGAAGGTCTAACAATGACGCGTTTTAAAAAGCACAGGAACGACTTTGGAAAAAAAAAAAAAAAACGAGTATAAGGACAATTTTAAATTGTGGACAAGAACACGAGGGACAACTGATTTCATTTCCCCCCCTTGCTTTGCTGTCTTTCTCTCACCCCTGACCCGCCCAACACTAAACTTTTTTGGATGAGAGGGAGAGGGGGAGGTGTTCAAAGGAGGTTGCAAGAAAATGCACCGAGGCACTTGTGGATCAGAAAGGGTGAAACAGGTGGGCAGACTAAGACGGTCCTTGGGAAAGAAATCAACATTGTTGTCTGTGTCATTCATTTCATTGACCTCAGAGCCTACCCTGCATCTCGGTATGTGCTTGTTTGGCTGACTGGACATTATCATGCCCTACCAATTGAGCACTTAATCCATCAAACAAAATTAGACCCAGTAAAAAGGAGCAATCTTTTGTCAAGCTTGGGATAAGTTTGCTTCATAAGCAGTAAAACAACATAAGAGAAGCAAAAAAAGAGCATCCATTTCTCTTGTCCAGTACATCAAAAGGGAAAAGGACAGAGTAGAAGAGAGAATGAGAGGGAGGGACCGATTGGCCTCTAGTATTCTGTTTTAGATAACAATTTCATTTCTTCACAACCACTTGAAAAAGATGCAGATAATACAGGGTTGAACAGGAACTTCTCTAATGGCATACGCTAAAAGAGAAAGGAAATAAATTAGAGTAGAATTGACTTCTATTTTTACCCCTTTTGCTCTTCACTGAACTCAGAAGGGAATTGTTCAAGGACAAAGAGTCGCATTCTCAAGAAGGTCGTCACATAATAAGCTATTGAATAGCTATTCTTGCCGTCCACTAATACCATAAGATTTCATGTAAGAACTTGACATGCCGCATTATCAATTGCTACGGCTGAGCAACACGCTGTTTCTTGATAAAATAAAGTGAAACTTCTCAAAAGAAACAAAGTTCAAGAAGAAACGTCAAACCCATTTTCTAATCCGTACATTTTCAAGATAGTGAGGATTTAGCCTAATTAAAAATCACTTTGGAGCTTGAGCTCAGAATTGATTCCAACTTTATCGATCTCAATCAAGTGACTGGAAAGAGAACCAATAGAAATAATAATAATAATAATAATAAAAAAAGAAGAAGAAGAAGACCGCTACTCATTTTCATCCTTCCACGCAAGGATTCATTGAATGAAAGTTAGTTCCCTCGGCGTGGCGCATACTGCATAGCATTGTGCTTATCAAAGTCCGCCCAGATGATTATACAATACTGATTACACATTCTTTAAGAAAATAATGCTGCAGAATAACAACTAATCTTTGTCGGCCGGCTTCATCACCAAAGATTTATTAATACAATGGAATTTCTTATTACTATGCCGAGAGCTTTTAACAAAGAATATGGTAAGATCTGCCGTCCTCAAACTTACCGACTGACAATGCAGCAGCTCAAAGCTAAAGTCGAGCACATGCTCTGGCTTGAAAACAATGTAACCACTTGCATTGAAGCTCAAATCATGGGGTTCATGGGGCTCGAGACTGTCAACTCAGGCTATAGAATATAATTTCTGCTTCTTGACTTGCGTTAAAAATGTCAGCTGAAGGAAACAACTTAACCACAATGTCATATGCAATTTCTGCATTTCAAATTCAATACCATAACACAGTTAATTGCTGCATACCCTTTCATATGCAAGTTCTTTTAATTTAAAGCTTACAAGGAAAAACCATACTGATTTTGCCTCCAATTTGTACTTTGTCGACCAAAATTTCTATGCAATGAAAAGTCACTGTTGTCATATTAGCTTTGTACGTGGGAGCTAGTCAGATTCATTGTGGCCTTGTACGTGCTACTTCTGTCATTGACTCCTATTGACTTCAAAAACATGCCAAAAGAACGTCCATAACCATTTGAATTGTGAAAAAGCTCGTCAACTTGTCATGTCATAAAATATATTCACCCACTGATGAACAAGCCAAGAGGTGCGCTGTGCCCACACTGCTCAGCCCATTTCAAAATGATCTGGTTCCTCAACCCAGGAAAAGTGTGGCATGTCAAATAGCATACCTCCCTATATACAACTCATACCAACCTGTGAAGTGCAAATGACTAGTAAATGAGTCACATGATGGTACAAGAATGGTAAGAAAATCCTGGGGAAAGTTGATTAAATGCCTAAAACTCTCTTTGTTTCACCAGAGGTGAAGCCATTCCTAAGCGCAATATGAAGTCACTCTCCTGAACAGGAAAGCAGAAAACAGAACAGTTGGAGATTATCAGAGTGTCCGGGCCACCATCTTGAACTCATTCAAGCAAGACTGCAGAATTTTCTGACGTTTCTGAAGAGACTGTCTTTCATTCTGCAGATCATCAATAGCACCAGGTGCCACAAACATGTCCATGAATTTCTCATCATTCACAGCGAACAAATCCAACCCCAGTGACACCACGAGCCTCTCCTGGCTATGAGAACAAACAGCATAACAGAAAATCAGTTGTCAATTCAAATCATAAATGAAATCTGAAAAGGGGGACATGCAATTATACTGCTCATCATTTGAATGGAAAATTCACATGGTTGGTAAACTCAGGAACCTCCTAAAAAGTAAATCATTAGTTAAGATAGATCAAGTCAGTTGGATAATTTTAGAGTTGAAGAGGTGCTAGTGCGAAAAGAAGGTTGACCTTAAGTAGGTGGACACAATGATACCAGATAACTAAAATAAAATAAAAGAGCTAAAGAGAGAGGTAGCTTGAGACCAAAAAACAGCTCGTTACAGGGGAGCTTCTGATGCTGCAGATACCAAGATGCATGGAAAAAACACTGCCCAAAAACTGATGATTCTACTATATAGAGCCATTTTGAAACAAAGATTATTTGCAGTGTTGAATGCACTGACCAGGTCTAAGACAGCACAAAATTAGTCAGATTTTAGTTGAATTTAGTACTGATAGAGAGAATACACACTCTAGCTTATTTCATCAGACTTTAAAAGCTTACCAAGGGGTCAAAAATCCAGAGTTCAGGGCTGATGTCACACTTCGCTCAACGAGGACTTCACGGATCCATGCAAAATGCTGGGCAGCAGACGAACAGATTTCAGAGTAAGCCGACCCTGGTCTTGAACATGCATCACCATTGCCAAATAAAATTCCTCCATTTTGAACTCTTAAGTGCTCCATTTGTCTGCTATTGCCTGTTATTCTTGAATTTCGTTTTCTTGGCCCAGCCTCTACATAGTTTCCTGCTTCCTTCTTGATCACATTAATGGCCATATCACATAATTGATCAGGTGATGGAGTTTCAGGAATGGTCATTTGGCTTTCTCGAAGAGCTTCTCTACCATCCATGCCTTTCCCTGGGGTAATTTCTGATGTGCTCTTTTCAGGAGGTACGTTCTCTTGATCTCTCATTGTCTCCTCATGGGGTGCTGCCCCCTTTTCAGATAACTCAAGAAATAGTGAAACTGAACCCTGGTTTAGTTTAGAAAATGACGTCCCACTTGAGCCAAAGCCACATTGGAAGTCGTTTTCATAACAGACCTCTGAATATGAGCTTGTAACTGAATCGAGGTGATGTTGAACTAATTCCTTGCACTGTTTGGAAATATCCTTTATGAAGCGATAGTAAGCACGCCTTAAAGCAGCATGGAAGCCAACATGTCCCTCCATATTTCCATCTTTCCCACTGTTAGCTGAATCAGATAAAGGCCACACAATCTTAGAAGTCAAGTTTCACTCAGACATAAATATAAATGGAAGTCATGAAAGATGTTGGACTTTTATTTATTGTCCAAGGTGGTATAACATCCCAACTCCATACATAACTTAGTAACTACACTTACCAGCTAGTGCACAGTTAAGATGCAATCACTTAGGACTAGGACGTGTGCAAGTAGCAATACAACCAAAAATGGCCAACAACTTTCTCTTGCAGTATACCATATGCAAAGCCTAATTGACAAAATCTAAATAGGGGAGGTAAAAAGAAAAGGAAGACTTATATTTAAGTTGTGTGAGAAAAAAACTAGAAAAACAAAAGGATCACCCCTTTTTTTCTTAGATTTTCAAGCTAAAAGGGAAAAACAAAGAAAATATAAGATTTGCTATATATCTTTCTAAAAGCAATTCTACATAGCTCTAGAAAAAAAGAGAACCACAGGAGGACTGTCAATTGGTGTTCAGATGTCAAGTTCAGGTTACAAATTCTCGTCAATTTGTTTCATTGCCAAACATTATAGTTAATATCAAATGTGCTAAAAATTTGGTTAATTTTGGATTCATGTCATTTTCGAATTCACTAATATTTGCTTTGGTAAACATGCCAAGTTGTTGTCTATTCTAGCTTCTCTAAGGTTTCATTATAATTCTAGCTTAAAAATGAAAACAGAATAGCTTCTTACAGTCTGAGTCATGGCCACGATTTCTCTCAAGAGCAATATCAAACAGATTCAATAAAACAAAGGCAAGCCTTTCACAAGCAGTTTCCAGCATAGGAGAAAGCCATGAGCGAGCAGCAGCACGAGCAATCTCTGCAGCTGCTTCTGTCAGTCCTCTGCCCCTGCCTCGTCCAGCATGGGCGAGCAATATATTTGCCACCTGCAACAAATTAAGATACTTTATAGTTTATCCTTATCAAGTTCATTTATTAAACTTCATGTCCAGGATGCTCGATGATCTTAGTGCACACTATATCCATCTATCCTGATGCATACCTTCTCCCTTGACAGCGGAGGGCATTCAATAGAATATGCTGCACATCTAAATTCATGCATGACTCTCTCAAATGCAGCTCCTCCATAAAGCCGAAGATTAGCATTGGCAGGTCTGATATCTGCTGTGACACCAGGCCAACTTCCCACACCACTCTGTGACTGCTCCTCAATGGTTGTTTTGCCCCATTGCTCTGGTGCAGGATCTGCTGCTCCATCAAGCAAAGCTCCCTTCAACAATTAAAAATTATTGTATCATCGATTTGACCAGTAAACTAATGAAGTAAAAGAAAAATAAGCATGGAAATAAATCACCCGCCATTGTTAATAGAAAATTGACATTTTGGGTATATAAAATTTTGTTAATAGCGAAAGAACATTGGAATTCATCAGTCTCTATCAGTAGATGCTTTTCAAAAAAAAGTTTTAAGAGAGTTGGGAGTTTCATATATGCTCACCACGTGATTGCTGATAGAAGCAGCATATATCATTGCAGACCTCCTCAGATGAGTGACATCAGAAGTTGCTTGTATCTTTGAGTCCATCCTAGATAGATCACTCGTAACTTCATTGCAACGCTGCTCAAGCAAAGCAAGGGTTGCAGGCGTGGCTTCTTTGTATCTCTTCTGAAGCTCGAATTCCAAGTACTCTCTCAAACAACCAAACCCAATGTGGGTCTTGAACTTTTCTTCATCAAATCCTCCCTTGATGCCTTCACGTAAATGACGCAAGACCTCTTCATCCACTTGGGAAATTTGCCGACGAAATTCCTCATTCGAAACAGTGGTCCTATCCTTTGGCAGGGCAACAAAAAATGGACGCGTATTTTCTCCAAGATATCCACTAGCACTCAAATATCTGTCCACCTCCCACCGGTCACTAAACTCCTGATACATTTTATAGCTAAAATGTCATATCTAAGCATCCTAGAAATTTACCATTTCATGGAATTCTCCTCAAAATACATCAACTAATAGTACACATGAAGGAACAAAATGACTAATCATGAGGTCGACAGGTTCCTGACTTGTAACATGCACGAGCGGATAACCTTTGGCAAAGCAACTGCAATTTTTCATGGTTTCAATTTATACTGCTTTCATAATTTCTCAATTCATTCTTAGTTAATCATTTGTCTTACTTTAACTGTGCAAACAAGGCTATAGGTGGAAAATAATGCGGTCACGTACCTTGAGACGATTATCAAATTTTGAGACAACAATCACTGTCCTTCTGAAAGATGGGTCAATTTCACGAATTGCATCCAACCACAATGATGAGCACCATTCAACACTACTTTGTTGAAGGAACACAAGAATTCTATGAGGAGGACTAGCCAATGCCTTAACCATTTGAAGAATCTCATCAGGGGTGGTATCCGGCTCTCCCTTCTTTGCCTGCAGCGAAGTTCAGGAATTTCATGCAAAATCCTATAATTGTTTTATTTGTAATCTTTGGCATGGTTAAGCTGTCCTATCCCTGACAAAATCGACTAACCTTAAGAACAAAACCAGGGGTGTCAATAATTGTGAGATTTGGACAATGAGCATATTCGGCTCTCATCACAATTGGGTTAGATGACACTGCGGTCTTTGTCTTCTTCAAGAGTGCTTCCGTTCGAGATTTTATAATGTCCGCAATGGTAGATGATGAAACAACTGGGCTTCCGTATTCTTCAGAATCCTCCTCCTGCCACCACACATTTGGAGAAATTCAGTAAAATCACACGACAGCCACTGCAACCCCTTAAATGCGAATAAATATGTAGTTACGCATCCAAGACTGATATACATTCTTGAACTCAGAAGATAACCATGCACAAGAAAAATGCGCAGATTCCTCTTCACTTTATGTGAGCACAACGTGTTTGTAAATTTAACATCCACACATTAGCCCAATTAGTAGAACTGCATCCTGAGACTAGACCAATTAACAATTGTCCAGCAAACGAAAGAACAAAATATCAAAAGTTGCTCAACCCCCCCCAAACCAATTACACGACAGTAGCCGCTGTAAGCTTATTTCGAATGCATTACCAACGAAACCAGCCCAAATTATATATCTGACATTTCATCGAAAATTTAGAAAAGATATTGCCCAGATTCATTTCACCATTACCGGAAGTCACGCTAAGTCTAGACCACGTAAGCAATTCATCCGAAAAAAACTAGACCTGGAATCGGCAGCGTGGCTCAAGCGCCGAGGGATCATGCACCATTTGCAGGATGAGGGGCCTGCGGGTCCCCATTTCGACGTCGCGGACGTTGAATCGGAACCCGAGCAGCGCCTCGAGGAGGGAGCTCTTGCCGTCGGACTGGCCGCCCAGGGCGACTATCTCGGGAATCGGGAGCTTCTCGCCGAACGCGACGGCGGCCGCCTGGAGGCGGTTGTAGGCCTCGAAGCGAGAGGCGGAGGAGCGAGCGGCGGACGGGTCCGGCTTGTGGAGGGACCGCTTGGGGTGAGCGGGCTGCGAAGAGGGAGTCTTGGTGGGTGTGGTGAGGGAGGTGTTGGTGGCCGCCATGGAGGAAGCAGATGCAGAGATAGAGATAGAAAGAGAGAGAGAGAGAATTTGAAAAGTGTTGGGGTCGATTATCGCAGAGGGAAGAGGAGAGAGCGTCGATGGAATTTTGAATTTTGGAAGGAAGACGTTAGAAGGAGAAGGCGGAGTTGGGCCGGGCCTATAAGATCGGTCTTCGTGGGCCCGGGCCGCATGGCGTTTTGGAAAATTTTTGCGATGGACATTATTAATCAATTCTCTGTATATCAAAATCCAAAAGATCTGATTTATTTAGGGACATAATTGTGAATTATTTACCACAATGTTCTTTTTTTCCATTTTTTTCTAAAATATGATGATGAAGAGAGATTTACTTATATAAACATGCAGCTTATAGTTCTCTTCTTCTTGCGCATAGGGGTCTAGAAGATTCAGCCTCCATCGAAGGAAGGACGGAGCCAATCCCTTGCTGCTTGTTGCTTTATCCCGCCATGCCTGGTCCTCGGGCGTACCCTATCTTGAATCTGGAATCGAATCTGTGTCGGCATCTGTCCTACTGGCTAAAGGGAAATTACCTACTGCTACAAAGCTGGTGAAGGAGCTTACTCCAAATAAAAAGGCTTGATCCCAATATTGTACTAGCTGCAAGACCAAAGCGAGCCATACCAATATTAGCCATACCAATACTGGCCTTAAAGCTATTATTGTAGGCAAACTCTGCAAGTGGTAGGTAAGCATCCCAACTACCTGGAAAACCATTAAACAAGCTATTAGCATATCCTCTAATGTTTGTATAACTCGCTCAGATTGTCCATCTGTTTGTGGGTGGAAGGCAGTACTAAAGTGTAGCTAACGGGATCATCGTTTCCTTGGTCGTAACTAATATTTTATTGTCCTTTTTAATTAGTGAAAATTCATGGTTATCATATATTCAGAAAGTAAGACATAAGGTTTGATGGGGGACTTCGAATGGGGTTGGAAAACTTGGGCGCTGCAGATATTACCCAGTCCCTGCCAAACTAATTGCTCTGAAGTGGATACCGGGTGCACTCCATCATCTCATCTCTCCAACTTGGGCTCCCCCAAGTATCCCTCCTCAAAACGGATATACAAAGAAGAACGCCCAATTGCAAACCACAGAGAAGGCACCGTCATGAATCACAATCATGCACGCAAAGAAGCTGAGAACTCATCGCCCTGTGGGAGGACACGTTCAAAACAAGACTGCAACCCACAAAACGTAAGGAAATTCAAAGGCAATCCAGTACTTTCACGACCAAATCACCAGCAAAATGTCGACAAAAGGTACATGCAACATGGTCTTCAACAACTACAAGTTGCCTGAAAACGGGGAGCGATTTCACAGAAACGGGTATAGTCCACTATAGTCAAAATTTGAAGAGACTGAGTCGCTCGGCGGTTATGACATTCTAGTCGATCCCCCAGGGGGACAAACAAAATTACCTCAAAGTTGCTACTACAGATCTATGAAACCGGATGTCCATCACTATACTTGCTAGCGGTATCGCTACTTCAGTAAGTATAGTAGTATCCTAACACTACTAGCAATAGAACAACTGCGAGAGCAACGGGAGCAACATAAATCCAGTAGTTGCTCGACTTCTTCCTCTTGAGTATTGCCTTCGGGAGCGATTCTGCACCTTTTGGACGGATCCTGTTTCTGACCGGATTCTCCTTGATGGGCTTCTCCTTCGCAGGAAGAACAGCCTCGACACCTGAATCCACCTTCTCAGTTTCTACAGATTCTTCAGGTGATTGAGCCGCTTCATCCGAATCAGTAGCAGGAGCAGATGCAGCAGCCTTCTTCCTTGCCTTCCTTTCCCGTTCCTGAAGATAACCAAAAAAAACACCAGTCAATCCTAACCTCTAAGTAATATCTGCAGTAATATATCAGAGCAGAGGAAGTCAATAGTTTCCTTGAGTTTCTTTTCAGCTTCCTTTTGTGCTTTAATAGCTGCTTTGGCAGCATTTTTCTCCGCCAGCTTCTTCTTCCTCTCCATAGCCTGCTTAGCTTTAGCAATCTCCTCCTCTCTTTTCATCTCTTTCAGCTTCACAGGATCGACCTCAGTAACCACCGGTGGAGTGGCCTTTGGAGGTTTCTGTGCATCAGCATTCTCCTTCTCAGCTAGTTCATGATGCTCAGGTGTGGTTTCAATATCCTTTACTTTAGTAACAGTCTCTATCTGGGCTTTCGTAACAGTCTCTTTCTGGGCTTTCGAAACAGTGTCTTTCTGGACCTTTTGCACAGGAGCAGTATTGTGCTGCACCGTTGACTTGGGATCCTCCTTTGCTGCCTTTTTTGCACTGGTCTTGACTACTGTCTCTGTTTCCGAGGATACTGAATCTCCCACTGCAGCCACTGGCTTCTCGTCAGGGGACTTTGTTCGTCCATCTCTACTCATCTGTCTAAAATCCAGAGATGACGCAATTCTTTTCTCATAATCCTCCCTGAAACTTCTGGGACCGTTCCAGAGAGCAAAGAACCCCTCAACCTAAACAACAAAATGATAAAAGCAAAGAAGTAAGATATGCTTACATAGAACAGCAATTATCTCTTCGACTTTCTAATAGCATCAGCAGCCAAACTAACAGACCTCAGAATGAGTTATTTCTTCAATAGCTCTGACATCTCTCCTCGCTGCAAGCTCTTTGACTTGGTTCAAAAGGGTACGATTACGGTAAAAATTGGCATTCTGGAAAAGAGCAGTAAATGTATGTAAGTTGTACACTTTAACTAAATAAGAATACATTATATAACGATTTCTGGCCTGATTTTTGGCTCACTGATGGATCTGCCAAATCCAAGGCTACATTTTACTACCCTTTTCCCCCTTAAAGATCAGTTGTGTAGAAAGAACTGACTGACATGCACAAGGTAAAAGCAGGATGCATATTCAGAGCCGCCATATTGTCAAGTGATTAGGTAAACTATGGTAATGTCAAGCTCTCCTGAGTTTACTATGTAGAAGAGGTCACAACCTGCACCTTACCATTACAATTGCAGTACTATTCACTGACAATTGCAGCCTTACTTTATCTGACAAAACACCATCTTTAACTAATATCGGTATCTTCATCTCCTACCAATACAGGCAAACAATATCTACCAATTTGAGTACATTAAATAACAAATTTATTAGAGTCTTCCTCACTCAACAAGTATTTCACAGCAATGTAAAAGCTGGCAGGAAAATGACGAACAAGCAGCACTGATAAAGAAGTATTCTGAGATAATGCTGCATTCCTTAGAAATAAATTCCAAGATAATGCTGAGTAACCTGGATAACATGCCTTCAGCAAATACACATTTAGAGGCAAATTAGAGAGCTGCATTTGTGCAAATGCCACTACAATGTCTATCAACAGTAGATTGCAAGATTGACGATCTAGAGCTTAGCTTAAAGAGTAAGCCTTGTAAAACCTTATTAGTTTCCCAGCCTCCCATGAGTGAATTTTCAGCATAACCAGCTTTCAAATTTTTCATTTATTGGTAACTTCACCCCAGAAGAGACATATATAACGCACTGCTTTTTATGATTCTGCAACCGGAATAACTCAATGCCGCAAAAAGGAATGAAGGGAAAAAAACCGTACCACTTCATCACGTTTTCTCCTCATTTCGTAAATAGTTTCGTATGCCTTATCCTTCTTCTGGATAACATTTGACAACTCATCTTGCAAAGACTTGATTTCCGCATCTATTGCCTCCAGCTCTTCCTTAAGAACCTTAATTTTTGCCTTAACCACCTGCTGATCTTTCCGAACCTCGTCCAGACCAGCGCCTATTAGCTGGATCCACATGATATCACAGATTATTAGTGTGCATCACTTAACAGTGCACAATGTCTGCATCTAATAATGAATGGAAAGCTTCAAAAGAGCATATCGGATAATTAATTTTGACTTCGAATGAGTTACTTTGACTCGGTCTTGAATGGCTTCTTTCTCTCCAACTGACTTTTGAACCTCTGCCTTCATTGCAGCATTTGCAATGACTTTCTCCCGAGTCCCCTCAAGCTGCTTAATCTCCCGCAGAATTTGCTTCTCCTCTGTTAACGGGATACTCTCATGCTGGATGTGGTAATTCAAGCTCCGGATCTGCAATAAGCAACCTCACTAAGCAGATAGAAAAGAGCAAAATAACAAACTTATCAACTTCAGCATTATAGAGAGTGCAGGGATAACTGAACTTAAGTTGAAACCTACAAGCTGATTAAGTTCTTCCTCAGAGGAGCACAAGCCACTTCCTCGACCACCGGTGTTTGCATGGCGAAGCTTGCCCAGCGCCTCGTGCAGGGGCTCCATATCCTTTTTCTTCTCGTCCAGAATACTATGAAAGGTTCTATTCTCCTCCCCCAGAGCTCTCAATTGAGCAATTAGGTCTGCCCTCTCTGACTGCATAGTGGAAACAAATATCAAATGACTGCAACCAAATGCGTTCACACAGCATCTATTTCATTTTCTATCATGGTACCTCAGCACAGTACTTTCACTTTCCTCCACAATCAAACAATTGCAGGAAATTAGTGGAAATATCAACTAATAAAAGAGATACATGGCATGGAAAGCAAAAACTTAGTGGCGGCCTAATAATGGAAAACTGATGTTGCATAACAACAGTAATTTGATATACAGAAAAACAGAAATCTTTATACATTTCGGGAATAGACACTTACTGCTAAGAGTGAAATTAGCAGTGAGAGTTTCGCTTGCATAAAGACTATTAACCAAAGAATGAAATCAACCTCTCATATTCTCAAAAAGAATTGAGAAAACAGAAAAATCAGGCAGAACACTGTCATTAGTATGCCATCGCCATGTGAGATGTGAGATGTGAGATGTGTTATATGCATAAAAAATAACATCAAATCAAGAATAGTTTAATGGCCAAAAACAAATAACGCGTATTTTTTTATCATCAAACTCATGGTAAAGAGAGTTATGGCTAAACAAACGTGCATTTATCAAAAGGAAATGCACAAATTTTCTGATTACCCTCTTCTCCCTCAATGCTTCAGTGATCTGGAACTTGGCCTGATTCCTCCGCTGAATCTCTTTATCAGCCTGCTCAATTTTGACTTTGATGGATGGGTCCTCATAAGAGCGAAACTTCATGATATAGAAAGTGTGGATCCGTTTAGGCGCGGGCCATTCATCGACAGCATCCTTTGGAAAATTCGCTTCCGAAACCTGGTTACCTTCCCCCAAAATGGGCTTCTCCTCGTGCGAGCCAAACGTCACGGCCTCGCCGAGCTTTGTGCCCTTATCGAATTGCCCATTATCCTTCTCATACGGAGTCTCCATGGGTGCCGGGGCCATCTCAAATCCCGCAATCTCAATAGCCATTTTTCTTTTCCTCCTTGTACTGACTGGAAAAGAACCCAGATCAACAAAAGGAAAAACAGTTTTATATGACCAATGACCAGATCATTGCATCGAATTTCCAGATGCAATCTGCTGGCAGGTTTTTATAACATGCATAAAGAGCGACACATGGGTAGATTAGCTATGGATTTGAGAATTGACCCCAAATGGCGAAAAACACGTTCTCAAGCATCAGAACCGTCAATACACAATCCGGGCCGAAAGTCGCCGCCCATGCAAATTGAAATCCAGAAGAGGCAGCAGCAGGGAAAAAAAAAATCAATCTTGAAATCACGAATCTTCGCAAGAAGGCAGCAATTAAATACCCAGAAGAAAATCTGAATCTTTGAGCAGTTGGTGGAGAATCTAGACCCAGAAGGCACCCAAAAAAAACCAGGAAATGATTGACAGGAAGCAGATGGAGAATCGAAAGACAGCCCCTTTTGAAAAGGGTCCACGAAAATTCCCAGTTTAGGCAAAGTACCTGAGCTGAGAATGATCAGATCTCGTCCCTCTTTCTCTCTCTCTCTCTCTCTCTCTCTCTCTCTCTCTCTCTCTTCAGATTTCAAGAGAGAGACGTGGGGGTCGGAGTTCAGACATCCATGTCTTTAAATAGAGTGAAAATGCTGCGACTTTAGAGGAAATTAAGGTAATAACCACTGCAACTTCCCAGAGCAGTAAAAATAGATGGACTTTTTTCTTCTTCTTTTTATTCATTTTTGCTTGACGTAAAAAATTGCGGGATTAAAATTTTCTGTTTGTTTTCTCTCTTTCTGTCTAATAACCTGCCGGCCAAATTGAAGAGTTTTTTCGTCCAAAAAAAAATTGAAGAGTTCTTGTTTATTTTTTCCCTCGATTGGGTTTTACTTTTGTCACTGCTCCTATTTACATGGTTCATTAATTGGGGAAAAATAAAGAAAGTGAAAAAAGAGAGAGAGGTAAAAGTAAAAAGAAAGATAATTTTCTTCTCCTTACCATCAAAGATGACTTGATAATATGTGATATGTCGACTCTTTCAATCCTTTGAATTGATTGTGAAATTTCGACTAATATGGAAAATGAAAATCTTCCTTTTTAGGCACTCCCCTTTCCTTTGTTTCTTTTTAATAAAAATTTCCCATTTTACATGAGTGGAAGATAGTCCAATTTTACATGTTTACAAGGACAATTAGGGTTGCTGCATATTTGATTCCATGATAGTCCTATTCTTTCTTTGACATGTGACTTATATATCAATGCCCCCTCGAATTTTGCATGTTAGATTTTAATCCTTATCAAGGAAACTGAATGACAGAATTTTAGGAGAAAACCATTTAATAAGCTAAACTAAATGCTAGATACTTATCAGGTAAGGTTTTTAATGCACTATTTTTAAAGGGAGGAGTCCTATTGAATATCATGCTAGTAAAGATAGATACCTACATGCCGTTTTTATGGAAACTGCAGGATTGTGTTTCTTCTTTAAAAAAAAAAAAAACACAAAAGAAGAATTACGGTAACAATAACAAAACTTATTATTATTGACTTTTTTGCTATCTTCTAAAATTAGAAGTGTGATATTTCGTATATTAAAACCCAGAAATCTTAAAATATACATATACAAAATGCAATGCACGCACTACATTCACATGAAGCAAAAAACGGTATGTAGTCATCAAATAAAGCGGTTGATTACTCAATACAAGTCAGAAATAGCTTATTCTTCGTTTTCTTTATTTTTGGTGGGGTCAACAACTTAGAACTGATCAATGCATAATTTTATTCAATTTTCTCTCAATATAATTATTTCCTCTTTCTTCGCTTCCTATTTTCCCGCAACCTGCAATAGTTTCTGCACAGTGTAATCAATATCTTTAAATTGTAAGAAAAACCCTAAAATGATAAAAGTCAATATCACTCCTTAACTACTTCAAAGAGATAGTGTTAAATTATAGATGTGGCGTGTGATAGCAAATTTAGATTGGAGATCAAAATTGAAAGTTCACATCGTATGAAGTAGAGATTAGTTTTAAAGGTCGCCCCAAAATTTCTCTGATTTTTCCATATCAAAATGTTATTTTCTTTATGGTGAAAAATTGAAATGTGGCGTTTCGAAGGGTCTTTAACGCAACAAACAAGCACTTTTCCACTTAATAAAAAAAAAGGGAATAATAAAAAGCCTCTTTCGTATAGGTAGCCCAACAAACCCGACAACAGAAATTGGTGGGACTTTTAGTAATTTTCCTAATTTGTTAAGCACTTTTAACTTCACTTGAACACGTTACATGTAATTGGAGAATGGGCTTTTACAACAAATCCCACTTCAAGGCCTTTTCCTGAGAACAAGCCCGGCCCATCTCAATCCGTCAATAGAGATTGAGAAAATTGTCTCGAAATTAGTAAGCGGTGACTTGAGAAAATGGATAATTATGAAAACGGTTCTTGAGTTTTGGACGATGTGCAATATCGTTCTTCAACTTTTAATTTATTTAATGCGATCCTTATATTTTAACATAATATGCAATGTCATGTTTAAACTTTTAAATTATTTAATATGATCTCTAAACTTGCGGTAAATATTCAATTTAGTCCCCAAAAATATATGGAAATGTGGAAAAATTATTTTAAAAGTCTTAAACTTATTGGACGGTGGTCAATTCAATCATAAACCTTTCAATTTTGTCAATTTAGTTATAAATCCTTTCACGATTTGCCAATTTAATCATAAAATCTTTGATTATTTGTCAATGTAATCCTTTCGACCAATTATCCATATAATAGGTTTATAACTAAATTGACAAAACTTCAAAAGGTTTAGGATTAAATTGACGTAACTAAATATTTAATACTAGATTGAAAAATTTATGACTACATTGATACAATTGAAAGGTTTCAAATAAAATTAACCATCATATAATAGGTTTAAGACATTTTGGACAATTATCCCATGAAAATATCAAATGTTATCATTTCATTAATTTTATTTTATGTTGAAAGAAAATTATACTCATTGCTACAAAGGACATATGAGAAGTACATAAACTTCATGACAAAACAAATCAAAATAGAGCAAAGCCCATAATACTACAAAACAAAACCAAATTCAAAAAAATAAGGAGGATCAACGGAACACTAATATGGTTAACCACACATTCATTCCATGAGAACAGATCTGTCAAGTAAATTAATGAGCAGCTAATGACTGGATCTTGTATTTTCGTCAGTGATAAGCATACATAATAACTATAGCGTTTTCTCTACTTTATTGCTATATGGAGACAACAAAAACAGGGTAAACAAACATAGATCTACCATGTGAAAGAGTAAATCTTCATGATTTAGCGAGATGCCATAGCGCTTGCAATTACCATTGAAACTAAAGGTAGAGCAATACATAGACAAAATATAGGGATATTGAATCCCCAAAAGCATATTGATTAAATTTCCAAATCTAGATGGAGAGAGGATAGCTCCCATATATAGAATTAAATCAGAATAGTTCAAACTCTCATATTTATAATTGGATGAGGAGAAGAGAGTTATCAAATCTAAATCAGGTGAGAAGAAAAAAATAATATAAGAACAATAAAACACAAACAAAATCCACAAAAGATTACCTTACCAAAAAAAAAAAAAAAATCACAAAAGAGGGAGAGGAGAGTGAGACCGGCTCAAACCCTCCCCTATGGTTGAAGGTTTTGTATATATCCACAAAGTCTTTCTATTAATTCAAGTTAACAAAATTTCTAATTTGGCTTAAAATCTAGCAAGTTTAAATGATGGAGGGAAAAAAAAAATTACGCTTACATTATGCACATAAAATATTCAACTCCAATCAAGATATAAAACCGTTATATTCAACCCACGTCATCAAATAATATGAATTATCATTTTTTCATTGGAACAAATTAAACAAATTAGAAGTATCATTATATTTGTTCGCGGTGATCCCTATTGAGCGCAACATGTTTGTTCGCATACGAGATGTCGTTGGCCCAAAACCGTGGTTTGGCATAGAGCTTCAGCTTCTATGGCACAAAAATGACGTTCTTGACCAGAAAGAATCATTAGGGTTCTTTGTTCTGCATTAGGATTATACTTTCATTTTTTTTTTTAGCAGTCATTAGGATTATACTTTAGACAGTTCATCTCTTCCGAGATTTGAATTTATTTCTAGTGAATTTATTAACTACCTTCAACATCGTACAAATCAGTGCTCGACCTAAGAGTGTCATATAACGGTTTTCATGCTTCGGGTGGATTAGACTTTTTGGAAGTTCTCTGTGATCTCCTTTTGCGATTTGAAATTCCCTTCTACCCTCTTTTTCCCTTGATGCATTCGCTCTAGTTGTGCGTTTCATTTGTCCTTGCGTCTTAGGGTAAAAAATTAAACGTCATGGAATTCTTCAAGAGCACAGTCAAGTTTTCCTATTCAAACAGCTCTACAAAATAAGCCGGACAAGATCCCCGGACGCAAATGATCATTCTCGATCCTCACCTCTTCCCGCTAATAATATTGACATAACGCGTTTCGCATATATCGCGAGCAAACCAGAAGAAGGTGAAATCCTCTGGAGAGTCTCGCAAGCAGCGTCTGATGGAAAAATATAGCATCTTCTTCATTTGGACCTTGAGTCGGCCGACACAGGATGAGATTGCCTCTCGTGTGGAAAATGAACCAATCTTCGCCGAGACAAGGAATGTTCACATGATCACCATAGCTGATTTGATTGCTTACCGAGGACCCACCGGGTTCTCTAATCTTCAGACTTGTTTTCAACCTTGGTGCCTCACATCTTCCTTCAGTGACTCAAGGTGGTCATTACTCCACACTGCTCTTATTGATTTAGATATGTGTATAGCTTCCCACGGGAGCAACCGTATTAATCCTTGTTTGGTATAACATGTAAATTAGCCGTAAACAATCTCATGGTTCGATGAAAATGAAAACCCAAATTCACCGAGCCATGAGTAAATTCATTGTGCTCGTGGGAACTCTTACACGCGTATCAGATCAGATCATAAGATAATCAATCCAACTTGGCTAGGAATTTCATGGAGAGGAAAAAGTTCAATTCTTATCCAGTGTTTCCTTGGCCAGAAACAAGCAATAGAAAGAAACATGCAAGAATGCTCGATATATACCTTTTTTTCTATTGGAATGTTATCTACATAATACCTTATACAAGATCGTTCTCAACCTTACGGAGACCGCATCAGCTATATTCCTCTAATGCCAAAATTTGTTATTTCAAACGAATCCCCGACTCCCTGTATCCATTTGCCCACCTCGTTGCTAAGCTCCTCCCCCTACGGTATTCTTTAGCTATCCAACTCCGTTTCTTTTCCTTGATGTGAATTCTGTGAAAATTTCGGACTGTCCAGGAAAAATTAGACCATTTCCAATATCTTTATATTTCCTGTGGAATTTGCAGCGACCAAGGTTGAGGACTGGCCGCGCCAACAAACTGAAGAAATGAACTGTGCCGCATCATCCATTTCAGGGCCTGAAAGTACATCTGTCCCACTGAATTTGAATGATAGTGCCGGCATAGGGAAAGCCTTGTGGTAGATGAAGACCTGTTGAAAAGGAAACATGGCCGTAAGCCTAGAGATTAGAATAGTTATTGAAGCAAATTCATAGATCTTCTGATACACGAGTTAACTTTAGTTGACAACTTGAAAACCAAAATGACTTAAAAGAAATCTTAAATTAGGCAAATGAGTGCTTTGTTGTCTGCCACACCAACAAAGAGGATGCACTGCATTCGTATCATTAATAGAGGGGCAAAATGCCCATCAATTATCGCACATTGGTTATGAAATGAGATCAGAAAATTTAGCTACTTGGAAACCGATTTGCCTAGAGACTGCAAGGTAATCTTGCATGACAAACATTACAAGATAATTAATATTATGCCCTCTTTGAACTCCAGGTATACTGATTAAAAATTGTCAATAGTGGGGATAGAATTGATAAAGGATTTTTTTGAATATCAGGATCAGTGCAGCATAGAGATGTGTTCATTCATGCAGACATAAATAAGGGGAAGTATCCTGCCATCTTGACGTACCTCATTTGTTTCTGAACCGGTTGCTATGTAGCCATCAGAAACTGACAAGCCAACAAAGTTCTGCAAAAAAAACATATTCATGGGATATCAAAGATGGAACAATCCCCAAAGATATTTGAAGAAGAAAATATTTAAGCCTGAAGTCATGATGACAAATCAATTATTCAGACTTAACACCACCATAACACCATAGTGCCTCCGAGTTTGAGGCTTTAGTCAATCTTGTCACAAACCATAACACCATATAAAGGGACTTCGAGGCCGCAACTAACACTCCCTGCAGCTTCACATCAAAGCTTGGGTGTCTCATGCACTGCTATAACATTTTGATTTGCAATTTCTATTGAACTCATATCTAAGGTATAATAAGGAGATCACACTCCCATCTCCAAGTGAAACAAATATCATCCTCATAGCTGCCTTTATATCTTCCAATCCAATGGCCACAAATGAACATTTTTCTTGGAAAAGTTTCCTGGGCACCATCATCGTTAAATTTTACATAGTTCTTTCCAGCAGGGTCATCAAAAATAAATGTATCACTAGATAACAGCAGAGGAAATGGCCAAATTTGGCAGGGAGCCACAAGCTTTGAGTAGAAAATCAGTGGGGATGGAACAGGTTAAAAAATGACCAGGATGCTAACCTTGCTCCGGTGATAAGCCTAGTAACCCCTCTCCTCCAAAACCCAACCCAACCCACCCACCCCCCCCAAAAAAAAAAAAAAATAATAATAAGAATAATAAAAATAAATAAATTACTCCCTGTAAGATCAGGTCTACTTTAACTCAGTTCATTTGTCATCTAAATAAGGACTGAATGCTTTTAATTACGTCCTCAGCTGATTTGATGTGTTGTTACTTAATGCACTTTCTAATCATTCCACCTAAAGAACATATCAACATCTTGTATAGCTGATCATATCCAAGGAGGAAAAAAAAATGTAAGGAATAGCCACACAAGGCACTTGAGGAACTTCCAACATGGCTCTCCTATCAAACCAGCTACACTTAATTTTATGGGCATTTTCTGCTCCCATATCTTTATGCCAATATAGTATTAATGGGCTTTCAATAGAGAAGTTCGGATAACTCCACATTGGGATGGAAGACCATAAGCAAGTTTAGTAAAAGCACACAACTAAATGAAAAAAAGAAATTGAGACTTTATATAATTACTGGAGTATTGTGCAGAATTATATTGCCAACTGTACCTTCACATTTGTGTGACCTGTAAATGATTGAAGGGGAGGTTCATTACTTCGAGATGTGCACACTGACAAATCCCAAAGCTTCAAGGTGTTATCCGTGGATGCAGATACAAGATTCACTGAATCCAGAAACTTGACATAACTGACGGTCTTGTTATGTCCAGCTAATGTGCACAAAGGAGCTCTTGAATTACGGAGATCATAGTAATAAATCTTATGATCTGCCGAACCAAATGCAAGAGCATGGCCAGAATCTGAAGGAAACTGAACACTACATACATTTGCCTTGGTTTTGATGGTACCGATACTCACACCCTGCAGATGCAACCCATGTAAGAGAGAACAACTTATTACACATCCTGAACAAGATATATATCGCAGTAAACTAGATTACTGTAGTACGTTTAGTTTCAAAGCTGACATCCACCAAGTGCAAAAGTAGAATTGCCTGATTGATACTCCAAAGTTTGACAGAGCCATCATCACTGCCGCTAGCCAACAATGTTGGATCTGCAGATGAAAAGTCAATGGACCAAACTCGTTTTTCATGCTCTCTCATTTCCCTGAGGACCTGACTTCTTGTAACATCCCAGACCTAAACATAATAACCACTTATGATTAACAAAGGTCAATGAGAAGAGGCATGTATACAAATTGGACTCCACATACCTGTACCACACCTTCAAAGTTACTCGAAGCAATCTGGCTTTTAATATATGTATTCCAGCATATACTACTGAATTTCGACCTACCGGCCATTTCAACCACAGGATAGTGGATATCACGATCTTCCATTAAGATAGCATCACACTCAAATACCTTAATTTTTTTATTTACACCAGCTGTGGCAAAAAAGTCCCCATCTCGATCAAAACTGAGGGAGCACACTAAGTTGGATGAATTGAGAAGATCCCCTTGTTTCAAGTCTGCCTTCACTTTCAACTTACTGAAAGATAGATACTTGCAAAGTCCTTCGAGGAAAGGACTTATCCACCCACTCTTTCTATTTTCACTGTATTGCTCTCTTGATGCGGCTGTGTTGATAGAACTCCTTTCGGTCATTACAACAGAACCTCTACCATCACTGCTGAGAGGTGAAGGCTTCATCAATGGCCTCGTAGATTGCTTGAGTTGTCGATATCTAGTCAAGAAGTATGCCGACTCCAATTTGCTGAAGTTCTTCATCAATCGAGAGCTTTTCAAAAGAAAACTATCTCGTTTATCAACACGAGCATCCAATTTCTGATTATCATCAGGATCATAGCAGCATTCTTCCCCATTATGAACCAGCAGTCCTGGTCTGCCTCGCTTTCTAGATCCCACGCTAGTAGTGTCATCATTATCGACAATGTCATGTGAAAGGAGACTTGAAGCAGTCTGATCTTCCTTACCCAGTTCTGGGCATGAGTTTGCTCCATTCTTCAGAACTAACTTCTGTTTTGTTACTTCTTCAATATCGTTACAAAGAAGAGATAAAGTATCTTGCAACTTATCAGCCACTTCTTGTTTTTTTTGCTGCATCAGCAAGAGAAACTCCAGCAACAATTCCTGTTCCTCTATTTTCTCTCTGAGCTCCATTGCGGCTTCACGTTCCTCCAGGTTATCTCTCGGCTCATTAAGAAACTGACTCTGCAACAATTCGCTGCCACACATCATTTAACAATGACATTAGAATTCAATGGCAGTCTGGCAGGCGACAAAAACTTTCTAATAGGATTCAAGTTTATTATACATTGAAAATCGTCAATCCACAGAAAGCAAACTAAGCTTGGTATGTCCCAACCAAGGAGGATTTTAAAATACAATACGAAATTGTTCTAGTGTTAGTGACAACTATGAGACAACCCCACCCCAAGAAAAGGAAAAAAATAAAAAGTTTAAAACAAAGAAAAGGAACAAGGATAGGAATGTGACCGTATGTTGACAACTGATCTAACCATTAGAGTACAATTACAAATACAAAAGGAAGTACAATTACCAATATAAAAGCAACACCGGACGTTAAAACTGTACAGAGCTGCATCAAAGTCATTTTATCTCATTTAACTAAGTCAATGTGAAACGTTTGAAATTTTATATATTCAAAAATGTAAACCCATCCTACCAGAGCAAATATCTGATGATGAAGTTGCCACAGATAATATGATAAGTGTTGGTAACTGATGACTCACACAGAGAAGAAAGATGTGTTGTGGACTTGAATCATGATAGCACTATGTGACCTCAGCACTTCTAGGACCAGAAAACTCGAAAATTATGATAAGAATTTAAATACCAATTGATGATAATGGCAACTGAAGCCCCATCCAGGATATGAATGTTTAAGGGCCTTGAACATACAGTCCCAAGCATGGCCTTGAATCATAATTGCACTATGTGAGCTGAAGCACTTCTAGAACCAGCAATTTAAATATTATGATAAGAATTTACTAGACACCAATAGACGAAAATGGCAACTGAAACCCAATCCAGGAGATGATAAGGGCCTTAAATATATAATCTAAAGCATGTACTGGAGGGTTTGGGATGGTAACTATACCAAATGAAGTGTAAAACAACAACAAAATTTGAATATACTCTACTCTTTACCAACCTTTAAAAAACGTGAATGGCTAGATGTGTTTAACAACCTTTTGGCTCTTGCATCATAACTAATTACTCTCAGTAAAGAATAGATAGTGGGCTAAAGATAATGGACAAACATCAAGCCACAAAGACAGTTCGAGGGGAACAGTTTGGGTAGATCCTGTGCATTCCTCAGAATCCTCACTGTAGTCTTGTAAGCATCTAGGTTGCCGTATCGTGAGTGTTTTCCAATCCTGTGATTGCTCTCTTGATTAAGAGTTTGTCCATGACGTTGACATGGACATGCCAATGATCCAATTAGGACAATCGAGCACCAAACTAGTTTTTGCTAGATATTCCAAACCTCAAATGTATATACGTATTTGCATATATGATTGGAATCTTTCAGTTTATGCATGTATATTAGTGCTTTATGAGCATCAAATAAACTTCGGTGCATTTATGCTTATATTGAAAAGTAGGAGAGCTGCAAGGACTATTGGGAAATAAAAGTCGATGAACTGAACTTATGAGGAAATTAATAAAATCACAGGCCAAAGCCTCATACTTCCACCAGGATAGAATATAGACACATGCACCATTCAGTTGCAACTAGATAGAGAGGCGATACAATAGTTTAGACTAAGTAGCAGCAAAGTCAAGGACAGGCCACGATAAAGATATACTAAGACAAAGACCACCATTTCTACAAAGGTAACTCGAGTAAACATATACAAGATACATTTTGAACCGGAAAAGAGCACGATAAAAGGAATAATCACCTCATCATTGGTCGACTTTTGGGTTCTGGATGGAGTAGCCATAAGCAAAACGAAGCCTCTTTTGGCCATTTTAGCAGCAGCTGAGGAGGAAGAAGCCGATGTCTCAGACTCGACATCGTGCTGCATTTCTCTTCACTGGAACTGAATGGACAGAATAACTGCTCAAAAAGAGAGAAATCTAATCAGTTTGAGCAATTTGCAACATCTAATAATTCATTTCTTCCCAAGTTTTCATATAAAAAAATAAATAAATAAGGGGCAACAAACTTCACTACTTGAATTTCACAGACAAACCTCAAAAAGGAGGATGCCCAACCGGTATATATCTGACGCACAGCAACTAGGGGCCCCAGCAACCTCCTCAGGGCTAGTATACCAACTTGCTTCCATGAGCAACACCTGTTTCATGGGAAAAGGTGGGGCATTCTCTTTTGCTTGTTCAGCGGTGCTCCCATCTTTAATCTTATTGTCCCCAATCTCTTCCACTAATGAAACTTCGGCCGCATAAATGGAGCTTGACTGGATACAACTATCACCAAATAGTGCAATGGTAGTAGGAGTTTCCGTGTAATGAGAATTCTCACTTCCTTTCTGCCGATGCATGTCATGGGGAAAGGATGAGGATTCATCTTTGGTCTCAGTCCGGCTATTTGACCCATCTTCCAAAGAATCAGATCCAGAATCTGAACAAGAGGCAGATTCTATGAAGGAGACCCGGTTGAAAGAAGACATAACAAAGCAAGAAGGCCGCACATTTTGGATGACAACTCCTTGTGAATGGGCGACATTCACTATATCCACTATTTGCCTAAATATATGCAAACATTCGAATTCATCCACTTGTCTATCTGGTTTGTCCAACCACTGTCTCAAGCTAACATCATCCCACTCTAGGGCACGGAAGAAAGGGTTAACCGTTAGCTCCTCCTCGAATTCACGAGATAATCCGGCTTGATTTCTAAGGCTATCGGCAGAAGCAGAAAGAACTCGATCTCTTACCTTTCTAAAAGCAAAATCCTGCTGTGCATCACCCGAAAAATCAATTCTCTCGCCACGAAGCAACCTCAGATTCCTGCCCGAGACATTTGATGTACTTAATCCCCTAGAACTATCAGACCTGTGCCAAGCAGAATCCGATGAACCTTCCATGGTTATCCACCCAAAGCTGCATGAAGCCCACAAAACACACATCCGGTAGAGGGACGTATTCGCCAACTTCTACGGACTTCCACCATCACCATAGGCATCACAGAACAAACTCCGAAGCAAACGAACCCACGGAACCCAACAACTTAAAAGGACAAATGCCCGATTCCTTCGTAACAGTAGAATACCTGGTGGGCTTTAGATTAAATACGAGGTTCACATAATTCGAACTAGGAAAGTGGTACCAGAAATAGAAATTCAGCAGAGAAACCTCGAAACCTATGGGAAGATCATATTTCTCTGCAGGAACCAAATAAAGAATGGCAAAAGCTAGCACGTAGGGAAAAGCGAAAAGTACCTCGAATATAAATTCTAGCCAAACAATGCACCAGTAGATACAAAGAGTATCTTCGCGTGGAGCTTCATGTCCCTGCGTTCAGACCGTCTGTGCACGTTTGAGGTAGAGAGAGAGAGAGAGAGAGGGAGAGAGGGATGGAGGGGGGGTGTACCAGTATGGTTGTGAGCACACCAAAGAATGATCTTTTTCCACAGTTCTGCTAGGCTAACCTGAGAAGAGAACCACACACCAAATACTTTGAATGCACTCCTCCCAACAGAAGCTCCACAGCCTCATAAATTCCCCTCATTTTTTCTCCATACAGCAAAACACAAAACAAAAACCCCACGAGAGAACCAGGCCGTCCGTGAACGAAAAGAGAATATAATATATATATATATATATATACCTACTCTCATATATATTTATATAAAGATCATAAATTGGTGCTACTTTATGTGCTGTTGTTTGCTTATGAACCCCTAACTCAAGGTCACTCCCTTTCCTTCATCCTTTATCTTCCCGCTTTTCCCCCACTCCTCTACGTGGCACAACCATGGCCTCAGCCTAGGGCTTCTTGGGGAACAGAGGAGCTGACAAGAAAGCCATATTAAAAATGCGTGGGCCACCGAATAAAAATTTTGACTTGAAAAGCATTCCCCTCTCTCCGTGCCCTTCTCGCCCCTCGGGAAGAAGTCTAGGATTAGCTTTCGCAAATTACAGCCAATTAAAGAATAGAGCAACGGAGCTCGTTGGCTTCCATAAGAGGAAAGCCCTCGGATTAAACAAACATTAGATTCAAGCCTAGGATTGGGTTCTCTTTTGTCAATTAAATAATCTTTAAAAAATGATTGCTCGCCATCGCCGAGCACGTGGTCGAACAATTAAAGCGCTCTCGCTACAGCAGCTTGACCTAACAATGGCGAGTCAAAAAAAAGCAATGGCACTGTTCGTCGTGATCACCGCACTTCCCGCGACAGGGGAGACGAATAACGCTACGCATTCGTACGTACGTCCTCGCTCCTCGTCTATACCTAAAATGGAAACTATTCGCCGTAAACGACCCTTCAAATTGAGATTAAATCGGCAGCGGCGCGCACCTGGACGGCCTCGTGTCCACGTAATCCCAGCTCGGATCGCTCGCGCGGGAAGATCAGATCGGAATGCGGCGACCGAGGGATGCGCCTGCATTGGGAGCGACGTTGCTCGGAGAGCGAAGCAGCGAGCGACGGGGCGACCCTGGGGAGGCGGCGATCACGCCAGGGGGAGGCGAAATCCGCAGGGCTTCGGGCGGAATCGCCGGGTTTCGTGGAGGTATCGGAGCTCGCGCGGGTGGGATTTCGCCCGGAAAATTTCGCTCGAAGAGCGATTGCCGGAGAGAAAGTAGAGGGAGAGCATCTTTCTCCACGATGTGTTGTAGTAGCTATAGCTATAGCTAGCTTTTAACGGAGATAATTATGGAAGTTGAGCTTCTCTAATTAAACTTTAATTAGTTCGTAAGTGGAATCAACGCGAGATTAGATTGGTGCATTGACATTTGAACGCGTCGAAGATGATTTTGCGTTGTCTTTTTTGCGCGGTCAACGATTTCTCGCGCAGAATGTGCAAGTCCCACGTTGCGCCCTTGAAATTGCCAGCCAAACCGGACTGATTCTGGCGCACGCATATTGATTCGGACATCACCCGATCGCTTGAAAGTCAAATAATGATAGAAGTAGTCAAAAAATTCACTTTTCCGATGTATGTTGAGCATAATTTTTTTTTTGATAAACAAAATTTACTAAGTTCGAAACCTTTGGTGTTCTAGCCATGAAGTAGAAACTAGTGACTGAATTGAGATGGGTTAATACCATTGAAAAATCATAATTAAGTATCATTCAAGATATATGTATCTCAAACTAATTTTTGTATCACAAAAATTATCAAATTTATACTATTGGAAAACATTTGGCCCAAATGATCTCACGTATATATCCCAAACTAGTAATCTTATAACACATATAACTTAAACTATATATTTTCTCTTGCCAAAAAGAAAAAAGAAAAAAAGGAACAATTGGTACCCCTCACTCAAATCTATATTCCATCAGCATTTCATCCACTACAATTGTATTTGTGTCCACACGCGTGGTAGAGGAGGACTACAAGATGGATTCGACATGGCAAAACCTTTAAATGGAAAGTATATTTGAGTTGAGAGTACTGATTTGGGATTTTTTGTGATTCAAAATTAGTTTGAAGTAAATGCGTAATGGGATACTAATTTAAGATGTACTATAAGATGAAAATTAGTTCATAGTAATGTGTCATAAGCACACTAACTTGAAAAAAATTTTCAGACAAAAAATCCGTTTAGCATAAATATGTTATGGATTATCGATTTGAGATTTTTAATGGTATTAATTTAAAAATGATATCAAGATTAAACTGAGTAGATTTGACTAATGTAATTTTTTTCTTTCTTTCAAATCTGGAGAAACTATATCGTTTGTCACCCAATTCCACTAGCAATTTTCATCAAACCTCCCCCTCGGTGTTTGTTTAGCTATTGCGGCACCCGTGTATAAAACGAAAGGAAAAAGGAGTGGTTTTGTCTTTGTCATCGTGGAGGATTGCCATTTGGTACATGCACCCAACCTTTTTTCACCGTGAAATTTGCGTACTTATATGAGGGTAACTTTTGTAAAAGAAACGGACAAAGAAAAATAAAGAGAATCCACGACCCATGTGTCTCGCGTGTCGGGTGAAAATTTGAATTTATCAAGTATCCTTGCATACGAAGTTATTGCATGTGAAAACAGAATAGTTTTGAATGTATTTACCTTTTAGCCAAACTGATATACCATGAAAAAGAAAGAAACCATAATTCCTATAGGGACAAAAGCCACGAGAACTTCTAAATCGTGCCAACTGTGAGATATTTATACCAAACTTTTTCTCCGTAACACAAAAAAATTTTCAATTTGTATCCGCATGACATATTTACATTATGCTAAAGTTTTGTCACGAGAACAATTATATCCTAGAAAGCAAACATTATTGACATACAACAATGTGATTTAAGTGAAGTAAAAAAGACATTATCTTAACTGAAAAATTATCTAACAGAATTTCTACGGAAGGTAAATCTTACATAGATTCAAGTTTAAGGTTTTTTATCCAACAATAAAATTTTTAAGGTGAACATGTCATAGTGGACGTACTTTTCGATTTTTTATGTTACAAATAAAATTTAGGATAAATATGGTATAGTGAACATAGCTTGAGAATTTTTTCGTGCCTCTTTTCTCTTTGTTGAATGCAGCAACTTTTTAGTTGTTCTTTTTTTTTTTTTTTTGGGAGGGTAGGTTACGAAATTTACCCTTAAAGCATTTTTATAGGGTAAGTGATGGAAGTATATGGTTGACATTCTTAAAAGGGAACGAGGGCCTTTTATCCTTCAAAAATTAGTATACATCCATAGCAAGCAATTTTCTTACTAAACCAGATAGACTATGCAATTAAAATTCCAGTCAGGGTAAAATTTCATTTTGAATTTTGATTTCTCCCATTAATTTTGCGGCGCTCGTGTTTTGATATTTTTATTCAATAATAGACATTTAAAACATTTCAAAGTGTTTAGATATTGATAAGTAGAACCTCCAAGTAATTGAAGGAGTGGGGTTTCACAATTTGCGCATAGCACACAATACTCACAATGGCTTATGAAATAAACATAGGATAAGATCGAATAAAAAAAAATCTGATTATTAAGAGTTTTCATAGCATGTTTGTACTCATAGTAATATTTATATTTCCCAAAAATTAGAGGGAAGGTCATACATAAAAGATAAGAAGCGAATTAAAGTCCGCCAAAGCAGAGACCCGAAAATATGAATTCTCGAAATTAGGAGTTGAAAGATGATTTCGAAAGTTAAAAAGGTCACGGCCGAGCGATATCGCAATTTTTACGTAAACAGCACGCAGGCCTTAGGCAAGTTATCGAGACACGGAGAGATTGCTCGGCCCTGCTAAATGGGCTCAAAGATAGCCCAATGGACCAAAAGGGTTGCACAAGCTGCGTGACATAACTGTGAGGCCCGATCCACATTTCTTAAGCGAGTATCGCGTCACGTGTTCCTGAAACAAGAATCACCCCATTTCATCACATTCGTTTTTTTTTAGACAACGGCACAAATAATCTTTGAACTTTAATCTAATATAAAATATAGTTTATAAATATTTAATTTATTTAATATGGTCCTTAAAATTTAGCCCAATGTGTAATGTCGTCCATAAATTTTTAATTTATTCAAAAGGCCCCTAAACTTTTTAGTACATATTTGAGTTAGTCCTTAAACTATAAGAATATGTTTAACGTTGAGAGATGGTATTGAACATTTTCATACAATTCGATGATTAAATTGAACGTGCATGAAAAAATTCATCAACTATATCGAAAAAATCAAAAGTTCATGGAGGACATTACATATTATGTTAAAATTAAGGGATTATATCGCATATTATATTGAAATTTATGAACCATTTGTGTCATTTTCTCTTATTTTTTTAATTTAGCTTGATTTGGTGATTCAGTGATGCCAAACATGATGAGCTAATTCCCTAAAGAACATTTGAGTCATCCTCTAATTTAGAATAATGCATGACACTTGCCGACGGGTCAGGGTACAGAACAAATGGATACAGCTCGAGATAGAGACAATTACGATAGGCAAAATGTCTTCATGGCCATCACCTTTGATGCCCAAAAACGAGACAAAGGAACGTGTTATGGTCAAAGCGATTTGCAAAGTCTAAAAGGCACTTTTGAAGTTTGAATAGAGATTCTTTTTGTCCTTATCTCTTGCTCTGGGCCCTTTTTCACGCATGTAACAGGAAAAGATACCGGGTTTAGGACAATTATGAACTGTGGATGCATCGAAACGGATGAATTCATTCTTCAAGTAAGGTTATGTACGGTGAAAAAGAAAGATGTATTGTAAGTATTTTTCCTTTGTCCTTGCGCTTGCACTTTGTAGTCACATATTCGAAATGCATGTCTCGATGTTCAATCCCTATGCTCTTCCTTATCCCAAAAACTCACGGTCGCCAAGCCGTACGCACCCCGTGGTATAAACACAGAACTTTGGAATCTTTACTTGGAAATTGTTAAAATTCCCGTGCGTAATCAGTAATAGCACGTGATTTAGGCATCTTTAACATCACCCTTTTACAATCTAATTACGCCTCATGCAAATTGGAATTGATTTTTCTGAGTTGCGTTAAGCATGTTTTAGACAAGACTATAGTGTGAATCAGCTATCCACCTTTTGCTTTGGCTTTTTTGGGTTCTTAGACTCTAGCTAGAAGCCTTTAGAATTCAGTGTTGGAAAAGAACATAAATCTGGCTCGAACTTTTGACTAATGTTCACTAGTCCCTCCCCTACAAAGACTTTTGCCATAAACTTCAGGTCCTCACCGAGCAGATCCCAGTCCCACGTCAGAAGCGATTGCACGTCAGAAACTCGATGGTTCTCGCCTCAAATTGCAGTAGTTCCGCCGCTGATCTCGCGAAATTTCTTCAATCTTTTCGACACATTCCTTTCGCATCAGAAAGGTAAAGGGAGGGGGGGGAGTAGTTTTTCCGTGCAGCGGCAGGCGGGGCGGATGGATTCGCCCCGGACAGAAGTAAAGCAGGGTCAATGCCAGCCGATCACGGAAGCTGTCAGCGCCCTTCGCATTCACCAAATTCCAGTTCATCCCCATCCCCATCCCCATCCCCATCCCAATCCATCCCTTCGCTCACGTCCGTTTCAGGCCCTGCCCCCCCGACGAATAAAATAATCCCGAATTTTAGTACGATCTGCATCGGATTTGGATCAGGTTTTGCCTTTCGGACAAATCTTCCCGATATGGTCATGTGAATCCAAATCTGCTGCACGCCTTTTCCAATCCCATCCCGCTCTTCACGTTCTCCTTCCGTCCTTCGCCAACCCCCGAGGCCAGAAAAAAGAGGGGAAAAAAGTTGCTTCCTTTATTTTATATCCGATACGCACACTCGGGTCCTCTCCCGTTTAGCGTCCCTTCTCTTGCGTTTCCTTCGTCGGTAGGAGATGGGCAGATTCTGATGGGGGGAGAGAGAGCTTTGGATGGTGATTGATAGGGATTTGCTGATTTCGCGGTCGTTTTTCCAGTAGGTTTCGTGGGCCGGGATTGCGAATCGCGGGTTGGGGTTTAGGATCGGAGTTGATGTAGATAGCTTTCCGTGTGGGAAGCGTGCTTAGGGTTTTTGGTTGGTGCTTGATTGGGACCCTTGAAATGTACAAATCGAACCTTTTGATGGTTTTCTGGCAGTCGCTTCGGCTGATGTGAGGGTACCGGGCATTCGTGTCCAGCAAATGTAATGCGAGGATACGGCTGTAGGGTCTGACGGCTGTTCGTCTTGGAATCGAATCTCAGTTCGAGATAGCAGAGGGAGATCGAGGCCGACATTTCGATCCCTTCCTCGGATGGCCTCGCCTGGGTTTTTCCTGATCTGCGTGTTGCATTCGCTGGTGGCTCTCACGAGCGGAGCCCTCATGATGTTCTACTCCGCGGAGATATCCGCCATCAAATCCCAGGGCTCCACCCCGCACGACCAGCTCCTGATCCGGACCTCCGACTCGTTCTCGGGCCTGCTCCTCATCGCCATCGGGTCCTTGCTGCTGATGGTGGCGTTCGTGAAGGACAGGGAGTTCCAGAGCTTCTTCGCGAAAGGGTGCGTGGTGTTGCATGTGGGCATGGCGGTGTGGAGGTTTTGCTTCGAGCGGAAGGTCGAGGAGCTCGTGGGCGAGTGGCCCAAGCAAGTCGTGGGCGACATCGCACTCTCGGTTTCGTGGGTTTTCTTTCTCGTGTACTCATGGAGAGAGAAGTACGATTAGCTCGTGGAGTGAACAGCAGGGATGCAGTAGAAAGAGAGAAATCGAGTTTTCTGCGGATTGAAATAGGAAGATGGTGCTTGGCGAGATCATGTTGTAATGCTTTGGGGAGATCCATTTGAGGTTCTGAGCAGGAAGTGAAGTAACTTGTGAATTCTGGGTTTCAAGAATGGGTTTTCACTGGGGTCACTTTAGATGCTGAAGTTTCGATTTTTCATCTTTTCTTGTTAATGATCTTTGAGGAGTGAAAGGAACTGATCAGGAGATGGTCTTCGTTTAGCTCAGAATTCAGATACTGCAGCCGTTTCATGTGGGCTACTGCTCTTGCTGACTGAATGCAAATCCCAATTTTTGCCTGTAAATTTTCTTCATATGTGGAATAAATACCCCTTCCTCCGATTCTCTCTGTGTTTAAGCACCTATCGAAGGTTTAATATGATAAGAAACAAAAGAAAAGCAATTGCCGAAAGAGGAAAACAGAACCCACCATTTTATTGCAGAGTTCTGAACTCAACTGGAAAAAGGACTTCCCATCAGGAATACCAAGATTGGAATATCAAGATGGGCCTTTCGTCGCCGATCTTGAGATTCATGCTGCTCTGGTTGATACGATGCATGAATTGAGGAGACACATGAAGAACAGATGCAGTTGGAGCTTGTCTGTCGACTGTGAAGCTTGAACGCATGTTCACCGCAGCACTAACTTTGTGATTAAGTGAGATATGTATCTGAGCGACCACTTCTCTAATATAAAAACTGATTCCTCTTCTTTGGACAGATTCTCGCTGAACAGATGATATATCAGTATACGGCATCATGTGCTTAATGGGTCCAAAATGCCCTGTTTCCTACGCAAAATTCTTTCGAGTCACTTTTTAAGTTTTTGTTAAGTAATTTAGCAATATACAATCTAGACTTGATTGAACATTCTATTAATGTAGTTCTGACAATAACAACAGAAAAGTGATGGTTAAATGCAGCGGTTCAGATGTAGGCACGACGGACTGAAAACGAAGTGAGCCTTAAAGATTTAAGGGCCCAAGTTTTTTTAGATATTCTAGAACACTCTTGGGCCAATAGAGGTGTATACTTGTCTTTAAGAGCATTCTTGTAATTAACGTAGATAGTTGATAGATGAGGAAATAGAATCTCTAGGGAAGAATTAAGAGGAAATAGGAACCATTCTCTTCCCTCATTTGCGCCATCTTACAATTAATAGAAATCATCTCTCTCTAAGAATTTTTAATGAATTAAATAGGTAGAACGATTAATAAAGTGGATAGGCTAACTTACGTAATGTGATTCACTGCAAAGAGTCCAGTCAAAGTATTTAGTATACCAATTTCGCAAATTACTAACTAATTTCATCCAGATTAAAACGTTTGGATCTCTTTAGGAACGGAGGATGCGACTGGACTCAAATCGCAAGTTACATGCATTCCAATGTGCCGTTGAAATAACAGATCTGGTGTCGAATCTAGTTTTAAAAAAATTGTCATGGGTCGAGAAAAAGAGGGCCCAATTGAAAAGGCAACAAAAAGACGTGGCCCATTTTGCACCAGCAAAATCTCTGCAGAAGAACGTTCTGTAGCTGCTCATTCTCGATCCTGCGTTCTGCGATCCTGCGATTCTGCTGCCGCCCCCGACAGCTCTGCTCCTGCCATAGCAAATTGTGAGATTCCTTCCTTCCTTCCTCCCTCCTTCCTTCTCTCTCTCTCTCTCTCTCTCTTCGCTTTTGTTGCTCCTTCTCCCGTCTACGATGGCGGTCTGATTGTCGTTTGAGACGATCGTTTGCTCAATTTGTTGTTAATTATCCCGGGTCGTCTGTTCTTTTTGGTTGCTGCGCCCTTGGCGATTTCTTCCACAAACACACACCAAGCCTTCGCCTTTGTTTGCTCGCGCTTGATTTGACTCGCCTCGGTACAAGATGCACCCTACGTGTTTGTGTAAATTCCTCTTTTAGCTTCGTGCTGAACGCGTTTGGAGTACGATTACCCATTATCGTGTGTATGGGGATGTCAAGTATTTTTCTTTTGGGTCATCCGTTCGAGCTTCAACCGGTTAATTGAAATGTTTATAGCTTATATCTAGCTGCTGAGAGGTGATTTAATGGTATCTGCTTTGTGTCTTCTATGGGAAAATAAAAAGAGATAGGGGAAACAATCTAACAACGAAATTCTTGCATGGTTTTATGTTTTATGTGTGCCTAATGAATCGAACATGGGGTCCCTAAAGCAGAAACTCACCGAGCCAAGAGTTTGAGAGAAAATGTCCTGTAAAAGTTTTTTTTTTTTTTTTTTTTTGGGGGGGGTTGGGGAACCTGATGATCTGTAAAGGTATCTTTTCACATGCTCGTATGGCCTCCACAGTTGCAAAATGAAAGTTCCAGTTGTCTGGATTGGGCAGTACATTCTCCTGTGCTTTGGATTGGTGCGCTTGTCGATTGGCTTTGGTTCTTATGCTTAATGTTCAGTATCAAATTTAGCTTCCCTGCTGAAGTGAGTTCAGGGACTTAATCAGGCTCAATATTTTTTGGAAGGAAACTGAAGGTGCAAATTGATTATTGATGAACATCAATTGAATATCGATAAATGTCAGTAATTTGTGTTAATGTTTGTTATTTTCGCTTCATTTAAAGACAAGGAAAAACCTGTGTTCCTTGTGCCTGTATAGCTGATGATTTGGCAGTTCATTACCACGTACTTCTCAAGTTTCATTCATCTTTCTAATTGTTTGTATATTTTCTTCCTTCTTTTTTCATCTGCGTTTCTTATCAGCAGGCATAGTCTCCAAGTGTACTGAGGATGGGAGGGTTTCCTTTGGAAAATGGCTCCTCAGCCTTGGCTTTGCCAGGTTCACAGCAAAACCAAGTTTCTGCTGTAAAAGCAACTGCACCTGAGTCAAAGCCAAAAAAGAAGATCTGTTGCGCTTGCCCTGAAACAAAGCAGCTGAGAGATGAGTGCATCGTACAGCATGGTGAAGATGCTTGCAAAAAATGGATTGAGGCTCATCTCACATGCCTCCGTGCAGAGGGATTTAATGTTTGAGTTCAACTGAGATGGGATTTGAACTGACAACAAGTGGAGATCCATTTAGCTGATAGAGACTGCTTACTAGGACGATTTTACGGAGATCAGATTTGAAAAATAAGCGCATAAACAGCATTTTGATGGAGTTTTAAATCGATACATTAACACAACCCATGTCTTTTTAATTTTGTTCTCGAATGATGAATGTGTAGCCGATTATGGCTATTATACCTTTCTTTGTGACAGATGCTCTGAGTTGATTTTCTTTAGTGGAGTGATTTCACTCTCCGCCCATCCACAGTCGGGTTGGTCATTTCATCTATTACAATTTGTGTTCATAAGCAGAGATGTCTCTGATTCTTGGGAATAAACTTCCATTAATTGTTTCGTTAGGCTTCTTGTTAGCTCATATTCTGTTTGGGCTACTTAATTCTTAAATCATATGTACTGCTGGTTTTGGATACTAGTGCATCGTGCATTCTCATTGCTTGGAAGGCTGGAAAAGAGAGTGAGTCTGGTATCCTTTTATTTTCTGGGAGGAGCAGCTAATGGTGACTGTTCTATTGAGGCTGATTAATGTGAGCGTGCACAAGGCTCTTTGTCTGTGCTATGCAAATGATCTGTCTGTTGTGATGCAGATCCAGTAAAGAGTATCTCATTAGGAGACAAAGCCAGGCATGTAACTAACAAATTTAGATGATTGCTTCGCAATTGATTATATGATCCATTGCATCTTCATTTTTCAAGTAGCTTGTATATGCAGATGATTCTGATCTGAGCGCTGCAAATTCGTCTGCTTTCCCATTCCTTCTTCCAATTAATATCTGAGAGTCATCGTTCGTGTCTTGATTATCCTTTCATCTCTGAGCTCAATTTTCTTTCAGGGGAAAAGGGTCGGAATCAGTGAAGGTTTCCTGACAATGCAAGTATAGCTTCATCTCTTTGTAATCTCTCTCTCTCTCTTTTATTTATTGCAACCTGCAGCCATGTTCCTATTCGAGACCTTATTTAGTATAGCCTAGGCTAATAAAAAGGAAGGTTTAGGCGATAAGCGATACTCAAGCAGAATGAATTTTTGGCTGCTGAGGGATCGAACTCTGAATCGAAATGCTGGAGATAAATGAGACTTGTGTTGCAAGATTTATAATATTTTAGTATTCTCGTCGGTATTCGGGATATAGAAAGTGATTTGCAACATCTTTTACGAACTACATTGATAAATTATTGTCCCGACCAAAACAAAAAAGCGATAATTATTATCAAGCGACGAAGGTGCCCTTTGCGTCCATTTAATTCTGTGGTACAAGCAAAGGCACAGGCACTGTGCAAAAGAATTGATTTGGCAATATCGTCCAGTCACGAAGTATTTGAATTACTAATTAATGGAAAGAAACTATCTACACCGATACGAAGAAATGGTTTATTACTAATTGATTGGCCAAGCGACGCCCCCCTTCAAAACGGCGGGAACCGAAACCGGCGGGATGCGGGCCGAAGTCCGGGCCCGCAGGACAGACACGTGGCAACTCAGGAACGAAGTCTCTAGAACCGCCCAGCTCCTTAAACCCTAAACCCTTCCCCTCCATATAAACCGCTCTTGATCCCCGACTCGCCTCCGAGCCCTCGATCGAGTTGACTCACCGCCGTCACTGTACTCCCATTCCGCAGCTCCGAAAATGGTGACTCCGGTGGCTCGGTCTCTCTTCAACGGCGGCAAGGCCTCGCTCCGCTTCGTCCGCAGTTCGCTGCTCTGCCGGCCGAATATCGCCACGGTCGAAGACCAGAGCTTGCTTACCCCGAGCGGCGTCGTCCTCGGCCTAAGCCAATTCCGGGACCCCTTGTTTACCGATTTGAATCGGCAGGTGACGGCGTCGATTCCTCATTTGTTGGGCCGATCGTCGCTCGTCGGTGGTGAAGATTGGAGGAGGGATTTGGGGAGGGAGTGCCGTCTCTCGGCAGGGGAGGAGCTCGAGATGCGTCGGCGCCAGGAGGTTGAGGACGAGGACGAGGAAGAGGAGGACGATTTCGGTTCTGAGGATGGAGGTTTCGATCGCGACGATGCTGGTGGTTGGGGGGATTTCGACGACGACGATGAGGATGGCGACGACGACGACGAAGACGATGGCGACGAGATGCGCCTCGCGAGAGGAGAAAATGAGATTCGAAATATATTTCTCTCTGTTTCTCGTTTCGTCCAGCGTCGTGTTCTGTTTACAATTACAAACTCAGTGCTGGCCAACTTGTGGAAATGCGCAAGTTTTAGTGAGACTGTTTTCGCGAGTGAGCGTGCGAGCGTTGTTCTTTTTAGGCGCATCGATCTTTCGACCATTTCATCGAATTGAAATCGAACAGAAGGTTAGCCGAATGGTGCCCACCATTTAATGCGATTCTTACTAGATTCGGGATATATACGAGGGGATTCATACATGTACGATAGAGTTAAGGCACACGACAGAAATTGGGTTGTCAACCTGGGATCGATGCTGGAAGAGGGAAGCATATATGCTTAGACGAAGGAAAAACCTGATAGAGTTCGCCTTCCACAAAATCATCCACGCAAATGCCGCAGAATTTTGTGGGGCTTCTTTCGTTTCTTCTCTCTGCTCTCTTATGTGCCTTACCTGGGTGTCCCGTGTTTGGGGCATGGTCGGGCATGGTCGAACCCGCCTCTCAGGTAGACAAAAATAGGAGGTCCGTGGCCGTTCGAAGCGGCCTCCTCGCTTGGGTCCCGGTCGTCCACCACGTTTAGGAAGGCCATGCTTCAATTCTTGATGCATGCAAAAGTATTTTTTTTTTCTTTTCTTATAAAAGAAGGGTTGAGAACCTACCTCACGGGACTTGGGTACGGGCGTCACGGTCTCAGCTTAGCCTTGAGGGACCGAGCCAAAACTCCCTCGTCTCAGGACATACTAGGTGAGGACATACACGATGAGGATGACAAGGAAAATGATCGCGATGGGCGTGGTAGTCATGCCGATGAAGATGAGGCCGATGGTGGTGAGGGCATGTAGATAAGAGAGACAAGATGGAACAGCAGCAAAACCTTGATGGACTATATTGTTGAAAGAGAACTCAAAATTGCAGATTTCTAAAGCTTCTTTTTCCTAGTCGTCCCACAAAATTGAGCCGAGGAGGCCCTGGCGACACAGAAGAGACAGGCTCGAACTGGTATTTCACTCCAAATATAGGAGACATGGCTCGTCAGCATTTGGATGTTTCATCTATCTTGGCAATGTCATTATTTAGTGAAAACTTGAGCCAATAACTAAGGCTGTGTTGCCTCCTATTCCCATCGATCACTAGGGACAGTTTCGTTTGCAGACGATCTGCTATGTTGGCTTGAGCATCTAATTGGACTATGGCTGCCCGAAAAATGTGTACTCTGAAGTCCAAAGAAATGTTAAGCAGGCAAAGTTTTGTTTCCCTAGGAGGGATGCGAGGCGGAAGATCAACAAATACCAAACTAAGAACTCTGAATCTTGCTAAGAATGAGATGTAAACTGGAACTTTATCAAATCTTAGTTCAAAAAATGGAGAACGTTGCAGATATTCCATGTTGGTCACTCCTCGCCTTCTTGATTGTGGCTTAATGAGCAAAATTTTCATGGTACCGACCTAGCAGGACTTAAAAATTAGTCCATTGTGTTATCATTACCGAGCTAAAAGATCCTGGTTTAAGGAGCCGATGTATTTCTTGGTGATTCCATGGAGCCTTATTTGCTTTGTGTGTAAACGGGGAGGGGCTACAGTTCAGCATTCCCGCGCAAATAAAACCACGAAAAAATACATTCAGCGCCATGGCATAGCATCCCGCTCGGACACGATTTGTGATGATCGATCCATTCGCTTGGGTCAAGTACACAAAACGGAGTAATAAGCTCTAACAGGACAAGCCCCACGTTCTTCAATTGGAGACTCGGGGGTCATGGTCATTGCAATAGACGAGAAGAAAAAAATGCCTTGACAGTGCTCGGTCTTGTTGATAGAAACGCAGAGACAGAGGCGAGGATGGTGTGGACTTTGGAATGGAGCAGAAATCACCAAACTGAGAGCCTGAGACGGGTCGAGACTTTAGTCAGAAGACAGAGCGAGAAAATAGCAAATGCCCCTATTTTAAGTAACGTATCCATCTAGGGAAGGCCAACCGAAACGTACGACACAACCCATTTTTCGCCCCCCTTTGTTTAATTCAAACTGCTTCGCCCTAGGGCCTGCGAAAGCCCGTAGGAGACGAAAGGAACTCGTTAGGATGTGGTGTCCATGGCTTGCGTGTTCGAAAGGGAAAAACAAGAAAACCTCAGGGCACGCCCGTCGACTAGTCAAAGAAGCGGACCTCTCTGTCGGTCCCACACTAGCGTCCGAAGATGATTTGATATGACAAGCCCCGATCGGTAAAACGTTCACGGCGATTCCCCAAAAACAATAGCAACTCCCATACAGCAGATCGAATCATTGCCACCTAGAAATGATTCGTACTTGAGTATCTATTGAGGATATGAGACACCCTTTCATGGAAACTCGTCAATGGCAAGATCCGGACATTTGTGCAGGTACCTATTTCATCAAGCATATTTTTTGTGAAGGCCGGGTGGATTGATAGATGTATAATCCTCCTAAATTCTCAAGAGCTGTTCCCTTCTGGAGGAGCGTTGTTCAAGAACATGCAATATAACTGTCCAAAAAAGGAATATGCTAATTTCTAAAGCAAAGGCACGAAAAGAGAAGGGGGGCAAAAAAAAAGCACGTGCATCGTATTTCATATACATGCAATACTGTATTTCCCTCTCATATGACAGCAGATATCATGTATCGCATGTGAGCAGTGAGCACAACAATCAGAAACCCCTTGGAAAGCAATCTCGCTAAAAAACTACAAAAATTCCTCCTTTCCACTGATCCAATTCGATTGGGCGATTGGCAAAAATTTCCAAGAATCTATAGCGACGAGAAGAAGCGGGTCAAATTTCATCTACGACCTGGCCGGTTCCGTGACCGTTTGAACCACCGTCTGGAACAGGAGAACGGACAGCGAGTCGAGAGAAAAGTAGAGGAAGCCACCAGGGGAGTGGGTCACGAACGACCCGAAACTCTTCCCCACCACGCAGTGCCACGCCGGCCCGTAGACCGAGTCGAACTCCTGCAATAACACAAAATTCAAGACAATGAAAAGATGATCGACTAACTGAAGAAACGATACAGATGAATTAGACAAGCCCATGAAACGATGAAATTTCCACCGGAGTTTGTCATCGAGAAGCGGCACAAAGTCTCGTTCTTTTCGCTCAAAATCACGTCTTTTTTCATGGTACAGAGTCTCGTTCTTTGCGCTCAAAATCACGTCTTTCTTGACGTACCTTCTTGAGAGCGCGAGCCAAGTGGGTGTTGTTGGGAGGGAGGTTGGGAGATGAGTCGAGGAAGGATCGGGTGCAGCGAAGGGCGTGCTCTTGCATGTGGACGGGCATGTCCGACGATCTCAGCCTCATATCGAAGCTGACCGCGATCGCAGCCAGCCTCAGCACTTCTTCTTTCGGGGACTTGTCGTGCCTCTCGACCTTGTTCCGTTGATGAATTCGATCATTCTGCTCGACTTGCTTCTCCCTTTCGCTCAGCAGGCCTTGCTTCTTCTCCATGTTTTAGAAGAGAGAGAGAGAGAGAGAGAGAGAGAGAGAGAGAGAGTTGGTGAAGTTTTTGGAACTTTGACCGGGAAATGGGTTTGACAGAATGAGAACCTATTGGAGTACCACGACCACCCACTCCACCAGGGCTAAAGCAAATACAGAGAGAGAGAGAGAGCAATTACTTTGGTTTATAAAAATATGGTAAACATCGACGGGTCGTGCGTTTCTGTGATTATCGCTTGGACGAGTCGTGCCAAGGTTCAGACAGACAGGGACGTGTTTGGGAGGAGAGGAGTCATTGGTTTGAAAAGAAGATTGCATTTTACGGAGAAAACTATGAAGACACGAGGGAAGCATGGAGAGACTGTGCGGCCGTTCTCGTTGACTTTGTCTAATCTCGTCTCTTTCGTCCGGCCCTTGATCACGCAAGATTTTTATGTCCAGAGTCGTCTCTTCCATAAAAAATATTTCCCTCATTTTTAAATATTTAAATCACATAAAAAAAATAAATCAACGAAAAATATTTTAATAATCAAAGAAAAATATATGATTAAATTCAGATAAATAAATTTTTCTTTAAAAAATCGAAAATTATTTTTCAAAATATGATTAGATATTTAGGCTTAGATTTGAAGCTTTATGCCTAGGCATAGAAATCTTAATGTTGATTCTTGAGTCCTTGATATCTAAGACCATGCACCATGTCTTTGGTGCCTAAGCCCTAGTCCATTAGGGTTGGATGTGTGACTTTGATGCTCGTGCCTAAGTTCCGAGCGCCCGCGCCTAGGTCCATTGAGGTTGAGCTCGAGACCCCAATGTCCATGCCCGAGCCCCTACCATTAGCTGAAGCCTAAAGCTCTAGTGTTCGTGTCCATAACCAATGCCCTAACACCCGAGCTTGGGTTCACAAAGGGCAAGCATGGTCTTGATACCGGTCCCCTAACACTTAGGCGAGGGTCCTCGTTGCTAAAACTCTAACCCTCGAATCTTAAGTTCAAGTTTACAAGGCCATTCCCTAGTCCTTGGTGCTCGAGTTTGGGTCCCTAGCACCTGATCTAGGGTTTATTGAGGACAAGGTTTGGAATCCCAATGCTTGTGCCCAAGTCTGTTGAGGCCAAACTTGGAACCCTATGCCCACACTTGGGCCCATTGACTCGACGCTCATGCCACAGTCCATCAAGGCCAAGCTCGGGACGTAGGTGCTCTTGCCTCGATCTTGGCACTTGAGTCAAGGTCCATTGAGGCCAAAATCAAGACTTTGGTGCTTATACCCAGTTTCTAGTTGCTCATGTGCAAGTTAATGGTACCTCAATAGTTTATGTCTATTTTACCCTAAAAAAATAGTTTTTTTTAGAAAAGTAAAATTAGATTTTCCATACTAAATACTGGAAAATATTTTTTAGTTCATTCTTAGGTTTCAACCAAACATAATATATATTTTTATTTTCTTAAAAAATTGACTTTCTTGAAATCATTTTCTGCAAAATAAACAAAGCCTTAAGGTGCATTTTTTTGGCAAAAAAAATTGAATGATCTAAAAAATATTTTCTAAAAAAATCAATTGCATTGCTTATTAAAATGTTTTTCAACTTATTTATTTTTCACAAAATGAACCGAACCTTAGGTATTAATCGTTTTATGTTTAGTGCTATATTTTTTTTTTGGGGGGGGGATTTGGGTGAGAAAATAAGGTAAAATGTTTAACTTTCGTGCCAACGTAGAGGAGGGACAAAAATTAAATTTTCAGTAACTCTCTTCTCTTTTTTGGTCGCCTCTTACTTCCAAACAATGCCTGAAGGATCAACACTTCATTAAGATTTAAAATATTTTACGATTTTATAATTTCAAAACTAGGAATCAATGGTGTCGAAATATTGAATTGATAGAATCATAGGAAAGTACAAGTCACTTTTTCATGGACTGTGGTGGATTGAGTGCAAAAAGGAAAAACGTTCGAGTCAAACGAAACAAGAAAATGATAGAATTGGGAACAATACGAAAGTAGTGAGTTTTGTGAATTGCTATTTTTTCCAATGTCCTAGCAGAAAGTCAAAAATCAACGGGATAATAACTTAAATGATCTATAAACTTTGACTCAATATATAATATAATTTATGAACTTTTGATAAATATTCAAACTAATATTGAAACTATATGAAAATATCTAATATTATACTTTAATCAGTTTAAGTTTAGAGGTAATATTAAATATTTTCATATAATTTAGAGATTAGTTCAACTAAATATCAAAAGTTTAAGAATCACATTTAACGAATCAAAAGTTTAAAATGATATTGTCTATTAAGTTAAAATTCAAAGATCATACCAAACAATAAATTCAAACATCACATTAACCCCGTTATTACATCGAGTCAAGGTTCAAGTGTCATTTTTGTTATTTTTCCAAAATCAATTAATGCAATGGTTTCCCAATCGTGATTCGTGACCCTCATCCTCATCCACTGCCGATCTCATCATCCACTCCATCGCTACGCTCCAAACAAGCGCCAGCCAAACACATCCCTCTCTCCCTAGGAAAAGAATCTCTCCACTCTCCGCTTCTTCTTCTTCCTCGTGCCCTTCGCAGTGACGTCTCTTCGCCTCGCCGTTCGCGCCTCCCGGTCCCCCGTCTCCCATGGCCGCCGTGCTCGAGTCCCTCGCCGTGCCCCGCTCCTCCGGCGCGGCGTCCGCCGCCGCTCTCTCTCCGGTCGCCTACGCGTCCTCCCTCGCCCCGGCCGCCGGCCGCCGGCGATCGGCCACGTTCCCGCAGGCCAGCGGGTTGAGGATCGGGCCGGTTTCGGTCGCTCGGTCGCTGAGATCTCCGAGTCAGCGCCCGAGGCGTGCGCCGGCCGTTGTCTGCGAGGCTCAGGATACTGCGGTTGAAGGTCGGATTCCTCAAGTTCACGCCATTTCTTCCTTTTTTTTCTTCTTTTTTTTTAATGCTAATATCAGTGTTTCTCTGATTTTTCTCTCGTTTGTGGAGTTACCTGAACTTGTTCTTCGATTCATTTATCGTCGGTGTATCCGTAGATATGATTTGATTTGATTGCCTGGCCTAGTTCAGTTATGCGGAACTGAAGGCTTAGTATTGGGTCGCACTGAATCGTGGACGAACTATCCTATGCTATAAGAGATTACACAAAATGATTGCAGTAGGCATAAAAAGTGTCGCCAGAGTTCTCTGTTGATATGTGGATGAGCTCTCTGCTAGACCCACCTTTAGTAATAATGTTTGCGGCGAAAAAGGATGCCTTGGCTGTGTCCTTGAAGTCAACGAGCCTAATTCTTATTGTTTGTGTAAAAGAAGGCTCCAGTTCTCAACTTTTTGCAAATGAATGACGTGATGCCAAAGAAATTGCACAAGAAAGGTTTGTTTTTCTTGTATACAGTACTCTCTTGTTAGAGGAAATAGAAATTGTGGTGTACCGATATGGATATATATTATCGTATAATTGCATCCCCTTGCTAATCTACATCATTAATGAGATTATCATAGGTTTTGAGGAAATGAAAACTCTTAGAACTTTAGGGCAATCGTCGCCAACAAACTCATTCATAACCAACAATCACTAAAGCAGAACTTGTTGAATGCTTTAGCTTGAGCTCGGCATGAGCACATTACAAATCTCTATAGTGCTGCAGTATAGGTAAAACTTCTCTGGAAAGCTCTTCATGGGCACATTCTGAAAATGGAAAAAATTGCAGCCATAACTGGGGATCCGTCATATACTGATGCAACCATAATTTGGGATCTCTTATATATTGTTCGTGTGCCAAGTATATGCACAAGTTTGCTGTAGAAAACGAGAAATCCTGGTTTTTTAGGCAAATTTCAAAAGGTTAAGGCCATATCTTGCTTTCTGGGTCTGCATTTGTTATGGATTAGAGGAACTGAGATGGTCATCACTCTAAAATTGGAAGAGTGATTCAGAAAGAGATATGTTTGAGCCTTAACAGTCATTTCTTAATTTTGATGTAGTGGCTGGTGTGACTGATGCGACATGGCAATCACTTGTTTTGGAGTCTGAATCTCCAGTACTGGTTGAGTTTTGGGCTCCATGGTGTGGTCCCTGCCGAATGATCCACCCTGTCATTGATGAATTGGCAAAGCAGTATGCAGGGAAATTGAAGTGCTACAAAGTTAACACTGATGAGAGCCCTTCAGTTGCCACTCGATACGGCATCAGAAGCATACCGACTGTCATGATATTTAAGAGTGGTGAGAAGAAAGATGCTGTTATTGGTGCTGTTCCCAAGTCCACATTGACCACTAGCATCGAAAATTCTTGTGAAGGTAGTAAGCATGAGATGCCCTTGCAGCAAATAAAGTTAAGCATAACTTTTGTCAAATCTGCGTTTTCTTTGTCTGAGGGCTGCATTGTTTGACTTCTGTATAGTGAAGTGGGGCTGTATCATCTACTTGCTTAATGTCAATATCGGCTGTATAACATCATCTAGTGAATTTGGTATCCACCTCTTCCATTGCTCATATGTGTGTACGTTACCTTTGTGTTTGCAACTTGGTGCTGAAAGTATGTCCGAGCTTCAGTATTAGGAAATCTTACCTGTTAAAAGATTCTTGAGATGGTAACCAATATTCCTATATTCAGCTGGACATTACTTAGGTGTCTAGTACAATCTCTGAGGACGGTCTTCTTCTTTGCACCACTGTAATTCTAGATCTAGAAGAAGTTGTGCTGTGTCTTTATGAGAATATTCCTGTTGCTTGTGTGCCTTTTGAGAGTTCTAGGAGACTGGTTTTGTGATAATCACCTCTTACGTTAAATGGAGGAAGCTCGCTTCTTGAGCGGGTTTTTATTTGTTGGATCTTGTAGGTCTCAGGACTTTAGTTGGTTTAATGCCTGAATGGGATACATGACTCAGCTTTTCTTAATAACTCATGATTTCTTCATCTTTTTCTAATGGCTGATGACTCTATTTTCGGGGCTAACTTTGCATTATTTAAGTTTTCAACCACTTGACAGTCATCAAGAATCTTATTATTTGACAATTTTTTTCGATGAGGAGGGGGAGAAGAAACCAAAACTCCACAATGGGATGTAAATCAATGCTGTTATTTTGAATCTTAAGTCACAGAAATTGCAAAAGATTTGAGTGCTTAAAATGCGTAGTTCTGTCGCGTGGTCAAGAGAGGTTTCTTCTTTAGGGGTTTCTTCTCCAGAAGTAGCAGCAACCTCTCATTGCTTGCTTCTACTGTGATTTTGAGTGATTTTATTTTATTTTATTCTATGTTTGGCGGATGATATTGAGAGGTAACGTGTGTTGGAACTTGGAATTAGCTGCATAGAGAGCAAATGTTGTCGATAGGGGTGGTAAAATGGGGTTGTCCTAATGACATCTCAAATAACAAGTAGACGAAGCAGTATGGAAGACAAGTCACCGCATGGGGATGGCTTTAGTCCAGCGATAACCGCCAGTCTTCTTTATTTTCTCCGAACTCTCTTACATGAACAGAAGCTCTGGCACAAGGTTAACTACCATCGATCAGGGAATTGTGAAAGGAGTGAGATCCTTTCTGAGTGCGCAACATTCTTGTGGAACCCGAGTCCTGATAGAACCAGTCGGATCGACGGGCCACTAACATTAGGAAACCCCAGAAGCTCAAATTTTGGAGAAGGCTGAGCATTTGGGAGACATGGGGACAAAGCTGAAGCCTTAGAACCGTGTTATCGCTCAATTTCACGCGTGTCGTGGTGTTGTACGAGGAGGCCTATGGAATTGAGAGAAGGAGATGAGGTTGATAGGAAACTTAAAGATGCTAGAAATTGGAGCCAAATGGATATTCATGGTAATTTTTTCTCGAGATTTTCTGTCATTCTTTCTACTCTTGTATCTTCTCTCGCGCCCCGCTTCAGAGACTGCAATCCTAAAATTTACAATTGAAAACGACTTGAAAAAGGCAGCGGAATTTATAGTCAGGATTAGTAAAAACATTGGAGGTACCAGGATAGGAATTGACAGATGAATAGTAACTCAGGATTCAGTTTCAATTTACTCATTTGCTACTCAGCACTACGTTGACGGTTTTAGTTGAGAAAAATTATCAAAATTATGCTGATGCTGAAGCAGTCTGCTCAGTCAAAACTAACCCTCAAAACCTGTCTACACGATTTTACCCCGAGCTTCGTTTTTCATCTAAAAGAAAGTTAAGTAAACCGTCCTAGAGATAGATGGAAGTTGAATCCCTCTGTGGCAGAGCTTCCATTTTTTAGCTCTGCAGATGGTGAAGAAGCTCTTGGCCAAGCTCTTTTGCACCTATTCTCACTAATCATAAGATATCACTGTCTCACATCGTGACCGCCTTGGGAATTCTAATCCAATTTGAAAACTGATTGAATAGGATTTTTACCATAGCAGAACTCATCTAACTAGTTTTCCTTGATCCCAGATGATATCTTCAGCCATCAGTATGAAACATATTTATTTAGAACATGTTCAGGATCTACTGCCCATAGTGTGTGAATATCAACTCTAAAGTTGACGGATATTCCTATATCTGGCTTCTATACCACTGTTGCTTTAGAGTCGTCAACTCAAAGATAAGCATGAAGAAACGCAGCTATGCCTAGCTAGGGAGCATGAGTTTAATACAAGTGAACAAGGAAAAGAGGAAGCTCTAGACGACTTGACGCAATAGCCAAAAGAACACATGGCTGTACAGAGCATGACCGACTCCAACTCTCGCTCTCAATGTCACAGCTGCAAGCCAACAATCTATAATGTCACTCACTGAGTCAAATATTCGTGTTTGCCGTTCGAACACACCGTGAAAATGATCTGTCTATTGAACGAGTGACACAATGTGAACATATATCATGGCGTATAAATGTTGGATGGAATACTTTCTCCCGTCCAACTAACTGCAAACATCCTGGAGTCCTCTAGAAGTAAAAAGGGAAAGCATAAAATATGAATAGCAGAGCCTAGCAAACTGAACTCCTGTACGTGGATAGGGCAGGTGGTGGAGAAACAATATGACCGACCAACCAAAGTCTCATCAGTAAGCCCAATACTGGACATAAGGCTTAAGGAGTGACTTGTCCCTGATATATGGTCCCACTCCACCCGTTTCCACCATCCCATGTCATCGTACTTAATCTCTATTCACTGGAGAGTATGATAGCCAGCAGAAGAATGATAAGATGAAGGTGGTTCCATCTCCTGAGGGAGGCATACACGGAATGGTATCCTTTTCAGCTTGCAACACCCTTTTAGTGTTATACTCAAGAGAATCAGACTTTTGAGCTGTTACATATGCTTTCTAGCGTGTGTAAATCCCTTAACATTAAAGTCCTTAACTTTTGGGAGAGTTAAAGCAGAGGTTGTTTTGTCTCCTGTCACTTTTATGAGCTCCTCAACTTCGCTGCGGCATTTTATAGAAAGCATCTCCGAGTTTGTGAGGAGGGGCAGCAGTATGTGCATCAGCAGCTTCTTCATTTTGCAGCATTTACAAATTTCAAGCTTTTTCAGACCCCAGAAGGAATTACCTTTGGATAGTGCCCGAGGGAATGCACTCACAGCAGCAAAGTTCCCTTCTACCTCCACCAGGACACGGAGGTCCTCTAAGTGAATCTAGTCTTAGAAACTCGAGGCTTTGAAGAGGGGTATATTTATGTGGGAGGAAATCCTTGGACAGTGGAACCACTCACTCCATGGATTTAACTCTCCCAATGATGCAAGCCTTCATGTTGGTTCCCTAGTTAAACGTTGGGATGTCCATTAGGCTTCTCAGGTCATCCTCCACAAACCTTTCAATTTTCAGCAATTCATGCCATCCATGAGCAACGCCACTTAATCTCACGATTTTACTATAATCTTCCATGCCTCCCCTTAGAGCCTCATCATTATCAACACATCCCAGTCTCAAGTCCCATTTTGTTGGACCTTTTTCATCATTCAGATATGCTGGATACAGATTGCATTTCAAAGCTTCCAAGTTTCTCATACTCATTATCTCCCTTCCGCTTATAATTTACTGCCAAGGTTGAGGTATTGCAGGTGAGCAAGTTTCGGCAGAACTCCAAGAGGCAGTTTCCTTAGTTCTGAACCATTCAAATCAAAACTGAGATTTACCAATCTCTCTAACCCTTCTGGTGCATCCCGGATTCCACTTTCACACAGATCTAAAGTTCTTAACTCCTCCATCTTTGCCATAGACGGGACTAATTCTAATTCCCTACAACCCCGGAGCAACAATGCAATGAGTTTCTTCAAGTTGGATGTTGAACTTGGCAGAAACTTGATATATGTCCAAGATAGTTCAAGAAGTTGGAGAGCAGGCATGTTCTCGAAAAACGCATTAGGTAATGCCTTCAAGGAAGTGTTACTGCTCAGGCAAAGGAACTTGAGTCTAGGACACTTGGGCGCTATCCCTTCTGGGATGTCCTCAATGATATTTCCCATTAAGGAGACTCCCTTAAGATTCTGTGTCCATTTTAGCTCTTCAGGTATTTTTCTCAAATGCAACCCTGCTTTCACCATATATCTAGATCTCATCATGTTGATTGCCATGTCCCTGAGCAAGTCATGCGTCTTCTATTCCCCTATTTCTTGTCCAGAGATGCTTGTGTGTTTCACACTTTCCGACAAGCAGACGTTAAGTAATTTATTCACCAATGCATGTCCCCTATTGTACTCCACTTCCCGACTTCTGCTGCATATCAATCAAATATCCATGAAATACCAGATGAGCTCACTTCTTTCAATCATGTAATCCTCAGGATATAATGCCATATACAGGAAACACCGTTGTGCCATCTCATCATTTAGTCGAGTGTAGCTAAAATTCAGAACACCAAACCTTTTGTATGCATTCTTCTGTGAAGTTTGATTATTTCAATGCTTCTAATGTGTTTCTTCACTCAAGGATGTCCTCCGTTCTCTCATGCTTCCAGAAACCACCGCAATCCCAAGAGGCAAACCTGCACTCTCCTGTGCGACAGACCTTGCTGTATTTTCTACTTCAGGTTGGAAGACTTTTGTGCGCCCTAGATTCTTCATGAACGAGTGCCAAGATTCATTCTCAAGGGGAGTCTCTACTTTGACAGAAACTTGGCATTCCACCTGGTGACACACATCCAACTTCCTGGTTGTCAGGATCTGTCTACACCCGTTCTCATCTACCAGAAGTCCCACCTCTTTTGGATCATACATATTCCATATATCATCCGTGATGAGAACAAATTATTTTCCCCTCTGGGAGTTCAATAATCTTCCAGCTTGATGGACCCTATCATCCACATTTGACAGATCAAAATTCAGACATTTTGCAATCTTGTATGGCAGCTCGTTAGGGCTATATTTTTGGGATACAACCACCAAACTGACCACCTGATTAGTGTTATGCGCCTTCAAAAGCTTATTGTAGATGTGTTATCAGAGTGGTCTTCCCAACACCTCCCATACCAAAAACTCCAATTCTCCACACGTAATCATTCATCAGGTAAGATCATATCTTTTGCAGATTTTGTCTAAAAGAATTCACTGACTAATTCCTTTGTCGGCAGTTCATTTCCCCTGATATAATTTTGTGTGACTCCACCACTAAATTCACCTTGCTTTCTAAGTTCCTTCACCTCTTTGATCAATTGATTTATATGATTTACCAAGTAGATTGATGAAGTGATTCTTGAGAGAAGTCCCCCATTTGCAACTTCTTGTTCTAAGCTTGAGAATTCATCCTTTTTCCTTCGTACATTGCTCAGCCAATTCTCAACATCTTTCTTCCACGAGCTGACTTGGCATGTTCTACTTCCACAATTATGTTTCCTTCTCTACTAATAAGACTCTCGAGCTTGCTTTCAAGAATGTGCATCTTGCCACTGAGATCACCATAATTGCTGATGCAACTTCAGACGATCTGAAGAGTATGACCAAATTCTGCTGCTGCATTGATGTAGTGTTGCATCCTATTACCTGAAAAAGGACAAGTTTAGCAGTCCAACGTGGAAGAGAAATTCTATCTATGGTTGATTTCAATGCCATTCTGTAGTTGCAGTTCAACACTGTACATTTTACTAAGCCAAGAAAACAACTGATATCAATTGGGATAACATTTCCATTCTCCTGTAGAGTTTAGTTGAAGCTCATGTACATGCTGAACCTCCATTGTATCGGTTCTAGATATGCAATGAGATCTTATATTACCAGCCAAGAGAATTAAAAGCAAGTGATGGTCTACGTCACTAATGGTGCACCACTTTGGGAAGATAGTTAAACAACTTGAGCTAAATTGAGTCACAACTAAATCTGATTTGCTGTCTGACAATAGGGAGCTTATTATGGACAAGTCTAATTAACTAAGCACCCAGACACATAGGTCACAATGCACTCTTGAGGGGAGAAACCTTTCCACTTAGAAGCTTTGACAGTGACAAGCATCAGTTAAAATCACTAAGCTGAATCAGACATACTGGACAGAATTCTTGAACTCATAGCAGAGTCGTAGAGACCGGGATTTCTTTCTTTTGAGCATGATTAGAGGTCGGAATTTTTCAGTTTGGAAAATTTCTCGCCCAAATCAAAACAATGAAAAAAAATGCTAATGGGAAACAGAGCATATCCATATAGTTAAACCTTCCAACCAAACTGAAGGTTTATCTTCACTTTAGATTTCTACTGATGTTCCTGGGCTGAGGCACATGAGCGGTTATCATCAAAACATGCATTAGTTTCATGTAGACAAATAATGTTATTCAGTTGGTCTATATTTCAAGATCCTTATGACTGGATAATCGGCAAAATGAACTTTTTCCTTTTTAATTATGTCAGATTTAGGGGAGCCAATCTCAGGCAGGCTTTATTACATCAACTATCTCTGTGTTCCATGATATGCACAAATTACTACATAAATGAGAGCTAATAACAATTTAAAAACTTTATTCTATAACTCTAGGAATCACATGACTGGACATATCATGAAATTAAGAAGTGAATAAATTTGGATGATTAACTTTTTTACATATAACTAACTAGAGTACCTCGGCTCAAGCTAGTTAAATCCTTCTCAAAGAACTTCCAGAAAAGGGCTGGTAAGCTGTGGAGAAGCAAGCAAAAGCTTCTGCGGAAACATAAAATGGCATTTTCTTTTGTTTTTGTTTTGACCACCATATTCCTTTAGATCAGGAAAGCTCATCAATCTTCATATTCGGAGGCTTAATATCCAGGAAAGAGAGAAGCGTGTGGAAAGTCAATCCACTTGTTTCTAGAATGTTATGCGACTTGCCAGCCTCGCAAGACACAGTCAATGATCCTCTGGCTCTTAATATATCACCTACACTTGGTGTGATTATCTCAAAATCTTTTCTTCAGTTCTACCAATCCTCTCCCTCCTTTTGCTTTCCCCTTCTTTAGTTTCTTGAATCGACCCCTGACTCAGAAGAGTGTATGACATCTGATGTTTCGTGGATCCAGGATGTGCATTGAGTTCAAGCATCTTCTCTTTTCTTCTTCTTCATAAACCACCATTCCGCGACCACCGCCCGCCGCCGTCCGACGTCGCCGGTTGCCGGTGACCGGTCGGCGAGCTCATTGGAGGCTCGCCAGGCTAAGTCAAGGTCCGGTGAGGCCGAGCCAACGAGCCGGAGAAGAATTAGAATAGGAGAAAAAAAAAAAAAAAAAAAAAAAAAAAAGAAAAGAAAAAAAAAGAAAAAATAAAATAAAATAAGGAAAAAAAAAGAAAAATAGGAAAAAAAAAAAAAAAAAAAAGAAAAAAAGAAAAAAAAAGAAAAAAGGGAAAAAAATAAAATAAAATGAAAAAAAGGAAAAAAAAAAAAAAGAAAAGAAAAAAAGGAAAAAAAGAAAAAAAAAGAAAAAAACGAAAAAAGGAAAAAAAGAAAAGAAAATAAAATAAGGAAAAGAAAAAGAAAAAAGAAAAGAAAAAAAGGAAAAAGGAAAAAAAAAGAAAAGGAAAAAGGAAAAATTATAAAAATTATTTAAGCGCCCTTATTGAACCTGCAGAGTCCTCAAAGTCTTATCTTATGGAGAATCTATTGTATCTCTAGTATGTTGAACAAAGTCAATCGCTTTTGTTTACCAAGTTATACCTTGCATCCCAGATTTGATCAAGAGATTAAACTTAGTCCATTTTCGGCTCTTTTTTTTTTTTTTCAGTTTTGCGAGACTAGAGGAGAATATGGATCATCTCAGTCTAAAATTTTCTAATAACGGTAAAGAGCAACTGCATCCCATTTTTAGATTTTTTTGGGAAATATTCTTCGAATTCATGGAATTAGGCGATTGTTTTACTTCTCATTATTGGCAAAGCCCACATGCAAAAATGATATCTCCAGACTAAAATGCATGTAGATTTGGTGTGGTTCTTTCCTCTATAATTTGATGACAAAGTAAAACATGCAAATGAAATTGGAGTTTGGAAATCTAGAAAGGGAATTACCGGTGTACCTCAAGCCAAGCGCACCGGTATTTGTTGCAGCCCTTGCCGCCATGTGTGGGTCGGCCTTGCACGTGGCGGCCAGTGCCGTGGACCATTTTCTGTTTCTATTTCGCTTTAAAATCCTCTTAACAATCTCCATTTTTTTAATATTAAATTCATGAGTTCTTCCAATTTATCAATCCCTCTATCTTTACACGCGTGCTTGCACAGAGACAGGCCTCTCTCTCTCTCTCTCTCTAATAGCTTATTTATCAATATGTGGAAAGTAATTCCGTATTAAATCTCATGTTATGATTGCTCTTATCATTAATCTTGACTTTGTGTTTGACATTTCATCACCACATTCAACCCTCAACTTTTCTTTTCATTTTGAATTCCTCATCAGTAAGGGGTTGGAAGAGCCTGATGTGGCGTTGGTGTGATTTGCATATGGCAAAATCGTTTTACAGAAAAGGTGCATAATTTTATTTCTTGTAGCCAACATTAGGTGGAAAAGATTCAATAGCTTAAGGGAGCATGACCAAGTTGGCACGGGGAAGTACTCGATACATGACCTAAATTATCATTAAAGTACATCAGATTAGTAACTCATTTTTATGACGACAAAAATGATTTTTTAGAGAGATCAAAGGGAGGAATCACTTTTGGATCATCACAAAATGTGATTGTGATGTCACCTTTTCTTTTGATTGAGATTATTAATTGACGAGGAACTTGATACTTTTGATCTAAAGTCATTTACCTAGTTTTCAGGGAGATCAATTGTTGTGCGGATATCCACACGATTGTGTACCTGGGAAAGATATTCTTCGACAAGGGTTGGAGTTCAGCTGCACAGAGAGCAACCCAATGTGTCGAAACGACATTGTTCAATTGAATTGACAATGTTTCACGGAAAATTCAAGGAAAATGTTTTTCATCATTGGAAAAAACAACCTTCAAAAATTTTCCATAAACCAATTTTCATTTTTGTTTTATTTTTATGCTTTCTTTTTCTTTTTTTCTTTTCATCTTTCTTCCTTAATAACAGCGATGCACTCGCTCCAACAGTTTTTTTTTTTTTTTGAGGACGGGGTGGAGCCTCGCTATCATTGGGACGGAGGTTCATACTAAGGATCCCGACCAATCGGCGAGCTCGTCGGCGGTGATAGGCATTCCAGAGGAAGGAGAAGGAAGAGGGAGGAGGAAGGAGGAAGGAGGAGGAAGAAGGAGGAGGAAGGAGGAAAAACGAAAAGAAAAAAAAAAGAAAAAGAAAGCGATTTTTAAAAAATACAAATAATTAAAAATTTATTTTTTAAAAAATATATAAAAAATAAAACTAATTTTTTGGTCAATTAAATATTAAAATTCAATTTTTGATAATTTTTTCAAACAATTAAATTCCTATGGCATTCGATAACACTGAAAAATAGAGTCATTTTCGGAAAATCACTAGGAAAATGTTTTCCGAAAAACGTGATATTTTCCGCGAAACGAACAGATCCTTAATAACAGGGCATTTTTTTTTTTTTTTTTTTTTTTTTTTGAGGACTAGCCTTATCATTGGGACAGTTCATACTAAGGATCTCGACCAATACTTTTGCATGTTCCAGGGAAAACAAGGTATCTGTTCCTCCCATGGCACGACAACCTGTGAGAGATCGAGTTCTTTTCTTCCCGATTTCCACGGCGTAAATGCCGATTGTTCTTGCAAAAATGAAATGGAATGCCTTGATCTTCTTTGATGGAAATGGAGAGGAAATTTGGTGCGAATGAATGGCCAACCAACTCCAACGGTTGTGTTCGGGAGGTTTTTATACGTCTCCATAACACCCTTACAAATGGTGTCCTTCCATCGTACCGTATCAAGTCCAAATGGTGCGGTCCAATCGCATCCCATCATGGACGTACTAGCTAGCTAGCTAAAGTACAACATCTCCCACTCGGACATGATGGGCTTGATAGCATTCTATCAAGAATATAATGCATTTAACATTCATCAATTTTACAAAACAATTCATACTAGCAAATAAGCCGTGCGACCAGTGAGTACACCTGCACTTGGGAGCTCAAATTATGCACCTGTTAGGGGTGACATAATGGCTACAACCCTGAAAAGAAATAAACAATCGATGTCTCACAAAGGGTCTTAGGACATATTTTGTTACATCAGTCCAAGTATACCTATCCCTTAAAGGCTATACTTGACTATTCTCAAAACACAATGTATTTACAATTACATCCGCAACCACATAGGGCGATATAATTGGTCGACCAGTAAATACATGCGGTAGATGTAAAACAACAATAGTTTTCCTTCGCACTCATGTCTCTCTCAATTTCAGAACAACTGCTTTCCTAGACATGTCCCATAGGCCATATTTATTCATGACCGCCCGTAACATGCTAAAGTAGAAACATTGATCTTTCACTTCAAGAACATAGTCAGAAGTAACATGGAGCAATAATTTTGAGGTAAATTATAAATTACCTCAAGGGCTCACACGATAAGTAAATAGGGATAATTTTACTTATATTCTCTCATTGGTCGTACAATGCACATGTAGTATGAATTACATGCTATAGTGGATTACTCTTTCTATAAAAGCGTATGTCATTTATTAACCATATCCACTATACGGATCTTAGCCTAAATATAGTCACGTACTTCTCACGTACTCATGTTTAGCTCGAGTGCTATATCAGCTCGCTTTCTATAGCGCCCAATTAAGTACTCGCATCCAGCATCTTACAGGCATACATGATTATGGGACTATCATGTTCGGTCTTATTATAAATAAATCACACACCTTATCTTGACTCCAATCAAGGCGACATATCATTTTATGTACTAAACTTGCTCCTCAATGTTTATTTGTACATAACGTCTTATCTCAATGTGCTAACTACAGCACTTGAGGCGATTGCTCGTGTAAGTGAGCCAATCATTGCCTGCTGATATACTTTTCAATAATATATGTGTGTTTGTGCTAGTCTCATAGTGGATTTGTACTTATTGATAAAACATCAAATCACTAATAAACAAACAAGTACAATACATTTGTCCACAAATACATAAACCCATGATCCTCTACAATAACAGATATCACATTCTACGCAATCCTAGTGACATCTTGTGGGTCAAGAATATGTCTCTAGGAATAGCCTTCGTAAATGGATCAGCAACCATTCTATTGGTTGAAACGTATTGTAGGATCACTTTTTTTTGCGCTACAATATCTCTGATGAAGTAGTTCTTTATGTCAATGTGTTTCGTCCTTCCATGATACTTGGGATCCTTCACATAGGCAATGGCTGCTTGACTATCGCAATAAACTATCACCGGTCTAGGAACCTCAGTGACAGTGGCTAAATTTTTAAAGAAACGTTTTAGCCATACTGCTTCTTGCACTGCAGCAGAAACATGCAATAAATTCCGCCTCCATCGTAGACAAGGCCTTGCATGTCTGTTTCTTGCTGTTCCAAGAAATTGCACCTCCATTGAGCAAGAACGCATATCCAAAAGTCGATTTACGCTCATCCAGGTCTCCACCCTAATTGACATCCGAGTAGCCCAATAGGCGTAAATCATTCCCTTGGTAACAAAGTCGATAGTCCATAGTGCCCTTCAAGTATCTCAGAATCCTCTTCACTGTTTTCTAGTGTGCTTGACCGGGATTTGATTGATATCGGCTCACCAATCCTACGGCATAACATATGTCGAGTCTAGTACACATCATAGCATACATCAAACTTCCGACCGCACTAACATAAGGAACAGTTTTCATTACTTTATTTTCTTCTGGAGTCTTAGGACACATCTCAGTACTTAGGCCTTCACCTTGCATGACAGGGGTATCAATAGGATTACAGTGCTGCATATTGAATCGTTCAAGAATCTTCATAATATAAGACTCTTGTGATAAAGTAAGGAGTTTCCTTGATCGATCTCTTTTGATTTTAACTCCTAATATATAAGCAGCTTCTCCCATGTCCTTCATTTCAAAATTGGAGGATAACTATTCTTTTATGGTGATAACCAAAACCTTGTCATTTCCAGCCAACAGAATATCGTCCACATAAAGTGATAAAATCACAAATTTATCTTTGGACCGCTTGACATATACACAGTGATCTTCTTCGATCATCATGAAACCAAAAGTTGTTATGGCTTGATGAAAACGAAGATACCACTGTCTAGATGATTACTTAAGGCCATATATAGAGCGATGAAGTTTGCAAACTTTATGCTCTTGACCTTTAGCTATGAAACCTATTGGTTGTTTCATATAAATTTCCTCATCTAGTTCTCCATTGAGAAATGTCGTCTTTACATCCATTTGATGTAATTCAAGGTCTAAATGTGCAACGATGGCTAGAATAAGGCGTGTTGAGGCAAACCTTACAACTGGTGAAAATGTTTCCTCATAATCTATACCCTCTTGTTGAGTATAACCTTTCGCCACAAGGCGAGCCTTATACTTTTCAATGGATCCATCTGCCCTTCGCTTAATCTTAAAGACCCATTTGTTTCCAATGGCCTTACGATTGGGTGGTAGATCAACCAAGTCCCAGACATGATTTGCCCTCATTGACCCAATTTCATCTTCCAAAGCCTTTCTCCATTCTTCCTTATCAAAGGATGAGAGAGTCTCTTGAACAGTCTTAGGCTCGACATCGTCTTTTTTAGCGATCATAAATGCTTTCCCTTCAATCTCAAAACGACGACGGGGAATACTTTTACGATTACTTTTACGCAATTGAATTTCTCTTGAATTCGATTCGTCAGGCAATGCAACACTCCCACTAGGTCTTGTGTGTTGAGGTAAATTTTCATTTTCCTCTTCAACATCAGTGGGTGTGTTATCAGGATCTACCATCTCATATAATTGGAAGTCCTTATCTATCTCACCTCTACTAGGAAAATCGTTCTCCAAGAACGTGACATCTCGTGACTCCATTTCAGTCACACTTCCATCAGCTTGTTTACCTATGAACACGTACCCTTTAGAGTGTTCAGAATATCTAATAAAGATACATTTCTTCCCTCTAGGACCTAATTTGCCATATTTATGGGAAGAATCATGAACATAAGTTGCACATCCACATGGACGTAGACTACTTAAGTCTAGTTTTCTTCCAATCCATAATTCATAAGGGGTGGAAGTGACCGATTTTGAGGGCACTCGGTTAAGTACATAGGCAGCAGTCAATAACGCATCTCCCTAATAGGAGATAGGTAAATTTGCTTACGCCATCATAGACCTAACCATTTCCATTAGGGTTCTATTTCTTCTTTCAGCTACCCCATTTTGTTGTGGAGTACCAGGAATAGTCAATTGTCGTACAATTCCCTTTTCATCACAAAGAGCCTTGAATTGCTCTGATAGATACTCACGTCCGCGATCGGTTCTTAATGCCTTTATTGTTTTATTCAACTGATTCTCTACCATCGTTGTATATCGTCTAAAGCAGTCTAATGCTTCTGACTTATGAGAGATCAGAAAGACATAACCGAAACGCGTGAAGTCATCTATGAAAGTGATGAAATATGAGGCTCCATGCCTCGCCCTCACATTCAAAGGACCACAAATGTCAGAATGAATAAGTTGCAATGGAAATTCGGCTCTAGTCCCTTTACCGAATGGTTTTTTAGTTGCTTTTCCCGTTAGACAATGTTCACATACGGATAGACTAACATTAGTGAGTGACCCTAAAAGGCATTCTTTAGCTAGTCTTTGCATTCTTTGCAATCCAATGTGACTTAATCTAGCATGCCAAGTACTTGCATCAATCTCAACATTACTAGAAGATGCAATTAAAGAAAAACAACCATCAACATTAACATAGTACGATCATAGTCAATGTTTAACACCATAAAACCATTCGATACATGACCTGAACCATAATAAACTGTTCCATACAAAATGTCAACACAATCACCATGGAAATTCAATACATAACCTAAGCTAAGAAGAACAACTACAGAGACCAAGTTTCGTCGAATATTTGGAGCATAAAGGACATGTGCCGACCATCACGTAAGATTAATTTACATGTGCCGACACCCTTCACTTCAACTCTTGAGTTATTCCCAACATATATCCATCTTCTTCCAGGCGGTATCCGACGATACTCCACGAATGCTTCTCGGTCTCTAACTACATGGTCTGTTGCTTCTGAGTCTACAGTCCACATTTGATGAGATTCAGCAAGCATTACAGTACTAGAAACAAAAGCATTACTCAAAGTAATGGAGTAATATGGTACCTTTTTCGGCTCAGTGCATTCACGAGTAAAGTGACCCAACTTGCCACAATTGTGGCACTCCATCTTGGCCTTGTCCTTCTTCCCACCACGCCTCTTGCGTTGGAAGGTCTTAGCTCTTTTGGGTCCCTGATCAGTCATCTTCCTTTTGTTGTTGAACTGAAGATTCCTCTTACGCTTGAAGCCCGAAGCCTTGCGCGAACTCGATTCAGCAACATAAGCATGGGTAGAGGATCTGGCAGCCTCTAGGCGCTCATCCTCTAATTCCAAATGACGCGTAATATCATCAAAAGTGACGATGTTCTCATTATGCGTCATATTGATCTTCATATGCTCCCAATTATCAGGAAGAGACCTTATAACAGCTTGAACTTGCTGTTCATCAGTAAGGGAGTGACCTGCCGACCTCAGCTCACGGATCATGTTTGACATCTCCCGAAAATGCTGCCTCATCATTACATTTGGGCGCTTTCGGAATGTGTCAAACTTGATGGTGAGTCTCCTCAACTTAGTGGCAGATGTACCCCTAAACTTATCTTTCAAGGCAACCCACATAGCTTGAGCTTTGTTATAACTCTCAAACTCACACATGAGATCATCTTGCATACAGCTTAGCAACGTGATGCGAGCAATGCTATTTTTCTTTTTCCAAGCTTGATAAGCTTCTAGATCTCTCCTGTGTTGAGCTGAAGTTTCATGCTCAGGTTCATCCATGGTATGGTTGAGGGTTTCCAAAACCTCTTGCTCCTCAAGGATGTATTGAACCTTTCGGTGCCAAATATCATAATTGTCACCGTTCAGCTTCTCACCTTTATTGAGGTCAGCCACAATGGTCTTGGATGCCGAAGCCATAATCAATTGCTATAACACATTGACATAATAAACGCATAATCAATACTAGCACACTTTACAGAATAACACACATATTTAATTTGCAGTAAAGACAAACTAAATTAATGATAATTCAACAAAAAGACACAAAAGCAAAAGTTCACAATGTTCCCAATCAACTTCTATGTACAATTGTTCTATTATCATTAATTAGTTTAATTTGCACAAATTTTCAAGTTCTAGGTGAGAACTCCTTTCAATTTTACCAACCTATGAACTCCTACTAGGAAAAATAATTACATGACCTTATGTAATTTCTACATTTTTCCTTAACACAAAAACATAGCATGACAATAACCAACGTGTATGAACAACAATCATGCTTCAATTATAATCAAAATTGCAATTCAACGTGTAATGGATTTCCTACCATTGTTCTAATTTTCTAGCAATTAGAAAATTGCAAGTATATTAAAATATATACATCATATCAATGAACCAAGCTCTACACAACATATATAACTTCATTTAAACACAAGCTAGCTACTGTATTTCTTAAATCACAAGAAAATACAAGCTACAAATGAATAAACTGCATTAAACCCCAAAAAATACGCATACATAGGGTTCCCAAAGCATTTTCATACATTTATAAAATTCAAAAGTATAAAGTAATTATACCACTGTGTAGAGGACACTCATACGAACCAAACGCCACCGACCACGCTCCAATCGGAGCCCGCACGCGCCCCCACGCGCCACCCGAGTGCACGGCGCGTGTGGCGCACGCGCGCCGAGCCAAACGGCTCTGGCCGGTCTGACCGGTCCGACCGGTCCAACCGGTGACCGGTGCGACCGGCGACCGGTTCGACCGCTAGACCGGTTGACCGGTCAACGGTCGGTCGGGTCGGGTCGTCGGTCGGTCACCGGCCGGCCAACTGTCGCCGGCGCTGACGTCATCGATGACGTCATCCCGGCGGTAACGGACCGTTGGGTGACGTCACGGTGACGTCACCATGTGTTGCTTCGCCGACCGACGTGTGCCGGTTTGCCGGCTGGCGCGCGTCTCGCACGCGCCGGTTCGCCGACCGGCGCGTGTGGCGCACGCGCCGGCGTGCCCGGCGCATGCGCCGGGCGCGTGGCGTCCACGCGTAGCGGCTTCGGCCGCGCGTGTGGGCGCGTCCGGCGTCTCCCGGCGACGCTCGACCCATCTCCGGACTTGTCTCGACGAGCTCTTTCACCCGGTATGTTTAAAAATTAATTTTGACCAAAAAAATATTTCGAAAAATGGCCAAAACCTCACGGATGCACGCGACCCCGAACCCGTTCTTTGCTCCGGTTCAATTTCGAGTTTTTCATATGACAAATCCGACTATCAGAGATCTAAATAGTGTAGAATGCTATCTATTGATCTTAATATCAAATGGTAAATGATAAAACTCGATAAAAAACAAGGCAGAAATCACGACCGGGCTTTGATACCAATGATGGAATTCATGTCGGCGGAAGACGACTTACCTGATTCCGATGCGCAAACAGCAAATGACCCCGGAACGAACGTTGAATTGCCGATGAAACACGAACAACACTTCCTCACGTTAGTCTGGATGCAATCACAAGGAAAACACCCGATTTCCACGGCGTAAATGCCGATTGTTCTTGCAAAAATGAAATGGAACGCCTTGATCTTCTTTGATGGAAATAGAGAGGAAATTTGGTGCGAATGAATGGCCAACCAACTCCAACGGTTGTGTTCGGGAGGTTTTTATACGTCTCCATAACACCCCTACAAATGGTGTCTTTCCATCGTACCGTATCAAGTCCAAATGGTGCGGTCCAATCGCACCCCATCATGGACGTACTAGCTAGCTAGCTAAAGTACAACATTTGCAATCAAAGGCGGAATCACAAGGATGTAGTCTTGTGTGTAAATAGACATGTAACCTGGAATAAATTTACAGTAGCCAAGGACGACTCCTCTTGATCCTTTACTTCTTCTTCGACACACCTATCCATAGCAAAGAGGACAAAGTCGTGCCTGCTCGGGATGCATGTGATCGCAGCTATCTAAGGGCGGTTGTGCAGTTGTGCTCGTTGCACTCAGAAAATGCTAGTATGGATCGACAAAAAAAATGATGCAACCAAAATAGGTAATGTGAAATGCGGTCGAGCTACGCGGCACAATCACACTTGAGCTTCACCCACTTTCATTAATATATACAAATACGGACAAAATATGCATTGACTAGTGTATCCTATGCGCCATACATTAGTTGGACATTATCACATCCCTTGGACCATGCGTGTCCTACATGACCCGCACAATTTAACAATTCAACAGTTGTGGTGAAGTGCGTGCATAATGTACCTACATCACCGAAGAAAAACCCAATTCTCTTGCACTACTCGTATCTGACTCCCGGGTCAAGCAAGGACTTGGAAAGGGGATGGTTCCATAACGCCGATCCCCCCTCACCTATTTGAATCTTAAGTTCTTGTAGACAATTAGAAGGAGGTTCCCCATCTCGAGGGAGCTGCACAAGGAAAGAGATGCATGCTAGCTTCGGACATTCCCTTAGGGTTACCCTTTGGAGAGAAGGACAGCTTATTGTCGCCCTACATATGCTTTTTAGGGCAGGAAGACACCATAAGTTTAAGGTCTTCATCTTATCGAGGGATAGGGTGGAAGCGAGATGAACATGATTGGCCTCACTCCTCGTAAAGCTCCCACTGGCGTCCCCTTCTTCCTTACACTCCATATCTACTTCCGTCATTGCTATAACCTCCTCCATTTGATTACACCCTCCGATAGAAAGCTCCTCCAGGTTTTCAAGGAGGGGTAGCAACACATGCGTCAGGAGCCTCTTCATTTTCTTACAATCATAGATTTCGAGTCCCTTGAGACCCCAAAACTTGTTACCTTCATGTAGCACTCCTGGGACTGCAGGCGTAGCAGCACAGAGTTCTTTCTCAGCTAGCACACGTAGATCCATCATGCCTATGAGTTCGAGAAACTCTAGGCTTGGAAGAAAAGAAGATGAGGATTGCGACACTGACACCACATACTTCATGCCCTGTATTTCCCCCAGTGTGCACCTCGTCAGCTTGGAGTTTGTTATGCTTGGAATGTCCGTCAAGCTCTTAAGCCCATCAACTGCACCTCGGATCTCCAAGTGCTGAACATCTTTTGGGAGCAAGGCGGGGGGTTTAGGTCCATCTCCTCTGACACAACACCCATGTAGCCTCACTGTTCTACTGCAAATGGGAACACCCCAATCAAAACATTTTACACCAAAGACCTTCAACTAACTCAAGTTTCCACTCCTTGGGACCGCCAACCTGTAAATGTTTCACATACGAGTTATAGCTTTGGATGTCGCCAAACTTGCAACTCAGCTTCTCCAACTTGCTCAAACTCATTATTTCCTGAGCCTGTACTGTCAGGCTGTCGAGCTGACCCACAAGACAAAGGGTTTGCAGGTTAGAGAGTTCTGGCAGAATTCCAGGAGGCAATTGCTTTAGTTCTGACCAGAAAAAATCCAGGCATCTTAAATTCACCAATTCCTGCAGCCCTTTAGGGACTTCTTCAATCCCACTGTCATAGAGATCCAACGTTCTTAATGCCTTCAGTTTTGCCAATGAAGGCATGTGCTGTAACAATTTACAAGAACGCAATAACAAATGCATGAGGTTCACCAGGTTAGAGATTGAGCTGGGCAACATCCTAATCCTCGTCCTGGAAAGGTCTAGAACTTGAAGAGTGGGCATGCAACCAAAGAATGAACCATCTATGCTTTTCAAGGAGATATTATGACTCATATGAAGTTCCAAAAGTCGAGGCAGAGCCCAACTTTGCTGTCTCGCTGCTGGGATTTCTTCTATTGAATTTTGAATCAAGGACACTTTCTCTAAGTCCTTAACCCATTGTTCATGCGCTGGAAGTGTGCTCAAACGTAGCCCTGATTTCACCATGCATTGAGAGCCCATCATATTGATTGCCATGTCCCTAACTAAATCATGCATCTTCAAACATTCGAAATAGGAAGCCCATGATCTTTCCAGCAAGCACACGTTGACTAATTTATTCACAATAGTGTGACCCCTATCATACTGTGCTTCGAGGCTTTTCAAGTCACTAAAGAAATCGAAATAAACAAGTTCTTGCAGCAAGTTTGCGGCCCGAAATTTAAAATCCTCAGGGTACAGTGCCAGGTGCAGGAAACACCGTTGCACGACCAGATCATTCAGGCGAATGAAACTGAACTTTAATATTCGGAATACCTTATTTTCCATGCCTTTACCTTCAAACCTTGCTTCTTTCAACTCTTTCAGGGCGCTTCTCCACTCGTGAATTTCCTCCTTCCCCGCATACTTCCAGAAACCACCACGATCCCAAGAGGCAATCCTGCGCACTCCTTTGCCACAGACTTGGCAACACTTTCTACTTCAGGAGTGAAAACAACTCTTCGTCCAAGATTTTTCACAAACAATTGCCAGGCTTCATTTTCAGGAAGCGACTCTAACTTGATCAGTTCATCGCATTCCATCTGCCGACATATGTCCAAGGACCGAGTTGTTAGAATTAACTTACATGCATTCACACCAAGTGGAATTCCAACCTCCTGCGGATCATGAGTGTGCCATAGATCATCTAAAATGATGACAGTGCTTTCTCTCTTCAGTAAGTGTGACAATTCAGCAGCCCGTTTGATCTTATCTTCCTTCTCTCTCTGAGGGCATGGTTAAAACATTCCGATATCATTTGTTGCAACTTGAGAACATCACGTTCTTGGGACACTGTTACCCAGCATGGTTTCCTCGGAGCGCTTGCCTCTTCTAGGAGACGGTTATGGATATGGGTGACAAGGGTTGTTTTCCCAACTCCACCCATACCGTAAATGCCAACGGTCAATACGTCATTTTCCCTCAAACGAGACAGCACTTTATTTAGATTTTGTCCGAAAGCCTCACCAACTAATTCCACAGTCAACAATTCATATGCCCTGGCATCTTCTTCAACATGTGTGAGCCCTCTAGAAAATTCACCTTGCCCTATCAGTTCCTCCACCTCCGTGGTCAATTGGTCTATTTGATTCACCAAGCTTACCCGTGGAAAAACTCCCCTTTCTGCAACTTGTGGTTCTATTCCCGAGATGTCGCCCTTTACTCTCTGGACATTTCTCAGCCAGTTCTCAACTTCTCTCTTCCTTTTATTTCCGAGCCTTGATTCTGCGTAGTCAACTTCCGTAAGGATGTCAGATTCCCTGCTAGTCAGTCTCTCCAGCTTTTGACGAAGGCGATCCATCTTCCCACCAACATTAGTCAAAGAACCGACCGTTCGAACAAGACCAATGCTCGCGCCCACCGTTTCTATCGTTTCCTTAACCATATTCAGCTTGTCCATTCCTGCAGCCTGAAAGGACAAATTTACCCATATTCAGCTCAACCATATTCAGATTGCTTTTGAATGCAATCTTTCTATTGAGATCATATCTGCCGCAAACAACCCAAACATGTGTCTTTTGTTTGCCAAACTACCATTTTTTCCCGGGATAAAAATACCATAGTCATTAAAGTCCATGGATATTTGATATATATTCTATGTAGTTCTTGAATTTCAAAAGAGTCATTTCATTAATTCAAGATTAGGGATAACATTAAATATATTCATATATTCACTGAACTAAATTTAACAAATTAAAAATTCAGGGATTGCATTAAATAAATTAAAATTTTGGTAACTATTCTGTCTCGAGAACAATTTTTGCTTAGAAATGTTTTTTTTCTTATTCTTTTCTCATAATGAGTTTTTGAGCATTTGAAAGCATTCCAAAATTTCTATTCCCATGTAAAAGTACGTTTGAACGATCCTCAAAATCTTTTGTGGCTTAGAATTTCTTTTAATTTTTTAATAATTTTATTATATATTTTTACTTCTTCTTTGGTCACCAGCTTCCGCCACAGCTAGCGATCGGCCAGATGAGGGCCGACGACCTCATTGGAGCATTGTCGACCCCTAGAGAGGCCGAGCTTTGTCGCCCGTGCCTTGCCGTCGCTGGGCAAGGTTAGGATTGCCCAGATCTGGCGAGGCCAATCTTGCTCAGCCGCTGGCCATCACCAAAGCTAGCAACTGGCGAAAGGAAGAAAAGAAGAAACGGAAAGAGAAAAAAAAAAAGTTGTTTTGATTTTGAAGTTATGTCCAAAAAAAAAAGAGCAGCTTTTTCTTAATTCTATTCTAAACCTATTTTCTAAAATAAAAAGTTATCAAATAAATTTATTTTCTAATCTTATATGTCAAAAAACTCGAACAACTCCAGTAGATCAAGAATACAAGGACAAATCAACTCTGTCTATAAGTTTATGACGCTACTAGAAGGCAAAATCAACCAGCCTTCGCTCATTGATTCACATCTCATGCGTGCGAAAGGAAAAGGGCTTTAGCTATCTAAAGAGAGAAACGACGAGCGTACCTGGAGCCAACCGCACCAATGCTTGTGGAAGAACTTCCGACGAACAGGATGCAAAGAGAGAAGAGGGACGGTGATTCTGCTACTCAAATTCAATTGAGAGAGCGAATGACTGGTGTAGGTTTGCGGAGATGGGGAAACTGCTTTATGGCCTCGGAGGACTTGAAAAAACAGAGCATTGACTTCAAGTCAACCAACCCAGTTGTCCCTGATATTTTTCTCGCCAGAAAGGAAGGAAAGCACCGGGAAGGGGAGACAATGGGGCCTAAAAAAGTAGAAAGTAGCAGTCAGATGCGACAAATTCTCTTTAATGAAACTGATTTTTAAATAAACAATTAAGAAACTTTTAATTTGTGGTTTGGAAAAAAAAATATTGACGTAAATGGTCTTTAAAATTTGATTTAACATATAATATCATCCATAAATTTTTACCTTGTTTAATATTATCTTTTCGTTTGCTTAGATGACAAATCATATGTTATTTAAAAATGTGGATAATTTTTACTAGTTAACATGTCCATCTTTTGGATCTATCTACTTTAAAAAAAGAAAACAAAAATTTAGATATTAACATGTCCATCGTTATGTAATGATATATGGTTGTAATTTCTGGATTTGAGATCGATGTCTTACTTGGCTGATACACATGTAACTTTTTTGTTTACTTGTTCACCTATCAACCTTAATAGATTGACAATCACGTAGGTAGATTCCATTGACTTGAATTAATAAAAAGACAACATTGAAAATTTTCATATAATCTAGGGATTAGGTTGAACATTTACTAATAATAGAGAGATCATATTGAACAAATTACATATCTAAGGACCACATTATATATTTGTCATCCATAAGCCAAATACCACCACAAACCTCAATTTGATATACTTATAATAAATTTATCCAAAAAATAATTTTTTGACCATTAAAATCTTGAATTGATACGTTTATGATAAATTTATTATCCGTTAATTTTCATTGATAATTTTGAAAAATTTAACTTGATCACACTAGCAAATTTAACAAAAAAATGTTGGTAATTTCGAAACAACCAAATAAACGTTGATAAATGAGCTCAAACAATGTTGGTGCAAGTTGCTTAACTTAGTGTTGATAATTATTGGAATAGTCAGTAATTTAAGACAATCAATTAATCGGTTTTATTTTGTCAAAAAGTATTAGTAACTGACTACCGTGTTACTGACATAACAAGTTATCGATCAAAATTTATTTAACAACAAGTTTTGACGATTAGAAAATCTTTTCATACTTTGCTAGCATGGAATAGTCATCTGATTTTTGCCCTATTCAATAGTAGAATTGAACAATAGTCTAAGTGCATTTATTTTATGGAAAATAAATGATTTGAAAAATATTTTTTTAAAAATAAATGAACAAACTTAAAGTATTTTCATTGTCTACGAAAATGTCTAGCCATAAATTGTTGATGACAATGAATATATTTTTTATTGACCAATTTTCTTAAGCGATATAAGTAATTATTTTTAGAAAAAAATATTTTTCAAATTATTCATTTTTATGAAACAAACTCACTTTTTTTATATCAATTTAACTCGTGTCTTGTTATTGTTTGGGCTAAACAATACAACCTAGAGAGTGAGGTGAATGGATTGTTTTAAAAAGTTTTACGATTTTGCAGAAACTAGCAGCTACTATAGAATTTAGGTGTAGCGGATATTTCAAACATTGTGAGGTGCTTATGTGTTAAAGTTGATGATATTGAAAACAAACAAGGGTACAAAGAAATTTATAATGGTTTGGCTTTATCATCTAACTTATGTCCAATATTCACACGAACGGTCACAAGTCGGATTGTATTACACTAATAATCTATAAGACAAGCTACAATCAGCTAGCATTGATTCTATTAGAAATTATAATAACATTATTAGAACTCAGTTGTTGTTATAACACTTGTACACTTGATCTTTCTCATGATTACAAAGTACCAAGAACAACACAATGAAGATCTCAAGAGATTGAAACAACATCAACTTAGTGTGCCGCATTTTTGGTTCCTTTTGTTTATATCTTCCAACCTTCTTGGCTTCAAAGAGCTTTTCTTAGATAATCATATTCAATTCTGCCCGTTGGAGATGATCCAAAGAGACAGCTAGCCATTAGATTCTTTGTCGTGCCACTGTTTAGTAGGCGGACTTCATACACAGTCCTTCCCCGTGAACATTAGCAGGCTTTTCCCAAAATAAGTTCTGCAAGTGCTGCCTTGTCGCTGATAGCTTCTAACATTATTGACAAAAAGTATTTTTGGCTCTCTAACAACTTCCAATTCCTCCACTATGCGTCTTCCAGCTTCAAACAAGTATATTAGACTTCTTCAATGAACATCCTCAAATGGTCATTGAACCAACATCACCAATGCCTTAACATTCGCAACTTGATATAAACATTAACATAGCTTATCATTTTGTTAGTTGTTCCTATTTACGAACAGGACAAGACACAATTTCTATTCTTCTCAAGTATCACTTTTGTCCTTTAATAAATATTCGGTAATATTTGCACTTATCATAGTAAATATTATATTAAGGATATTTTAAAATTATCAAAAAAATTTAGGACATTTCTCAAACAATTTCACCATTGTTTTTATTCTTTAAAGGGAAACGTGGTCCATTACCTTTCAATTTATTTAATGTGATCCATGAACTTATAATATATGTTTAATTTAGTCCCCGAATTATAACCTGGTGAAATACTGAAATGTTGGGATGTCCATTAGGCTTCTCAGGTCATCCTCAACAAACCTTTCAATTATCAGCTATTCATGCGATCCATGAGCAACGCCACTTAATCTCACGATTTTACTATAATCTTCCACGCCTCCTCTTACAGCCTCATCATTATCAACACATCCCAAGATATGCCAGATTTGATCCAGAGCAATTTTTGGACATTCTTGGGAAATATCCTCCAGATTCATGGGAAATTTCCCAATAAATAAGACGATTGTACTACTACTTATTATTGGCAAAGTAAAACATGATGTCGTTCTTTCCTCTATAATGCAAACAGACTTGATGTCGTTCTTTCCTTTATAATTTGATGACAAAGTAAAACATGCGCTGCCACGCGGGCCTTGCGCTCGTCGGCCAAGCCCGGGGACCGTTTTCTCTTGCGCTCGTCTCCCTTTAAAATCCTCTTAACATTCTCTTCATTCTTTTATTAAGTTCGTGAGTTCTTCAGTCCGTCGATCCCTCTATCTTCACACACGCACACACACACACAGGCCAATCTCTCTCTAGTAGCTTATTGATCAGATTGAAAAGTAACTATGAACTTGTTTTTTTTTTTTTTGGTAAGATTAATTATGAACTTGTTCACGTCCAAAAAAAGGCAAAAATGTTAGAAAAGTTCTCGTCTCAACTCCGATTTCTTTGGACATTTTTCATCATTCAGATATGCCGTGTACAGATTAAATTCATTTTCATTAGCAAAATTGCATTTTAGAACTTCCAAGTTTCTCATACTCATTATCTCCCTTCCACATATAATTTACTGCCAAGGTATTGCAGGTGAGCAAGTTTCGGCAGAACTCCAAGTGGCAGTTTCCTTAGTTCTGAACCATTCAAATCAAAACTCTTAAATTTACTAGTCTCTCTAACCCTGGATTCCACTTTTACACAGATCTAAAGTTCTTAACTCCATCTTTGCCACAGACGGGACTAATTCTAATTCCCTGCAACCCCAGAGCAACAGTGCAATGAGGTTCTTCAAGTTGGATGTTGAACTTGGCAGACACTTGATTTTCGTCCAAGATAGATCAAGAACTTGGAGAGCAGGCATGTTATCGAGGAACGCATCAAGGTAATGCCTTCAAGGAAGTGTCATTGCTCAAGCAAACTAGGACACCTAGGCTCTGTCCCTTCTGGGATGCCCTCAATGAGATTTCCCATTAAGGAAGACTCCCTCCAGATTCTGTGTCCATTTTACCTCTTCAGGTATCTTTCTCAAAGGCAACCCGCTTTCACCATAGATCTCATCATGTTGATTGCCATGTCCCTAAGCAAGTCATGCATCTTCAATTCCTCTATTTCTTGTCCAGAGATGCTTATGCGTTTGGCACTTTCCAACAAGCAGACGTTAAGTAATTTATTCACCAATGCATGGCCCCTATGGAACTTCACTTCCTGACTTCTGCTGTGTATCAATCGGATTTCCATGAATACCGGATGAGCTCACTTCTTTCAATCGTGTAATCCTAAGGATATAATGCCATATGCAAGAAACGCTGTCGTGCCATCGCATCATTTAGTCGAGTATAGCTAAATCTCAGAACACCAAACAACTTTTGTATGCATCCTTCCGTGAAGTTTGCTTATTTCAATGCTTCTAATGCATTTCTCCACTCATGGATGTCCTCCGTTCTCTCATGCTTTCAGAAACCACCACAATCCCAGGAGGCAAACCTGCACACTCCTGTGCGACAGACCTTGCTACATTTTCTACTTCACCTGGGAAGACTTTTGTGTGCCGTAGATTCTTCATGAACAAGTGCCAAGCTTCATTCTCAAGGAGAGTCTCTACTTTGACAGAAACTTGGCATTCCATCTGGTGACACACATCTAGCTTCCTCGTTGTCAGGATCAGTTTACAGCCGTTCTCGTCTAGCAGAAGTCCACCTCTTTTGGATCATACATATTCCATGTATCATCCGAGATGAGAACAAATTTTTTTCCCCTAAGGAAGTTCAATAATCTTCCAGCTCAATGGACCCGATCATCCACATTTGACAGATCAAGATTCAGACATTTTGCAATCTCGTATTGCAGCTCGTCAGGGCTATATTTTTGGGACACAACCACCAAACTGACCATCTCATTAATGTTATGCGCCTTCAAAAGCTTATATTGTAGATGTGTCATCAGAGTGGTCTTCCCAACACCTCCCATACCAAAAACTCCAATTCTCCATACATGATCATTCGTCAGGTAAGATCATATCTTTTGCAGATTTTGTCTAAAAGAGTTCGCTGACTAATTCCTTTGTCGGCAGTTTATTTCCCCTGATATAATTTTGTGCGACTCCGCCACTAAATTCACCTTGCTTTCTAAGTTCCTTCACCTCTTCGATCAATTGATTTATACGATTTACCAAGTTGATCGATGAAGTGATTCTTGAGAGAAGTCCCGCATTTGCAACTTCCTGTTCTAAGCTTAAGAATTCATCCTTTTTCCTTCGTACACTGCTCAGCCAATTCACAAGATCTTTCTTCCAAGAGTTGACTCGGCATGTTCTACTTCCGCAGTTATGCTCCCTTCACTACTAATAAGACTCTAGAGCTCACTTTCAAGGATGTGCATCTTGCCACTGAGATCACCATAATTGCTGATGCGACTTCAGACGATCTGAAGATTTTGACCAAATTCCGCTGCTGCATTGACGTAGTGTTGCATCCTATTACCTGAAAAAGGACAAGTTTACCAGTCCAACGTGGAAGGGAAATTCTATCTATAGTTGATTTCAATGCCATTCTGTTGTTGCTATCAACTCTATACATTTTACTAAACCAGAAAACAACTGATGTCGATTGGGATAACATTTCCATCCTCCTGTAGAGTTTAGTTGAAGCTCATGTACATGCTGAACCTCCATTGTATCAGTTAAAGATATGCAATGAGATCTTATTTTACCAGCCAAGAGAACATGAGAGCAAGCGATGGTCTATGTCACTAATAATTCGCCACTTTGGGAAGATAGTTAAACAACTTGACCTAAAATGAGTCACAACTAAATCTGATTTCCTGTCCGACAATAAGGAGATTATTATGGACAAGTCTAATTAGCTAAGCACCTGGACACATAGGTCACAATGCACTCTTGAGTGGAGAAACCTTTCCACTTAGAAGCTTTGACAGTGACAAACATCAGTTAAAACCACTAAGCTGAATCAGACAGAGTGGACAGAATTCTTGAACGCATACCAGCATCACAGAGACCGGGATTTCTTTCTTTTGAGCATGATTAGAGGTTGGGACTTTAAACATCATTCAATAGTGGCATTAAATTCAGTTTGGAAAATTTCTCACCCAAACCGAAACAATGAAAAAAATGCTAACAGGAAACAGATCATATCCATATAGTTAAACTTTCCAACCAAACTGAAGGTTCATCTTCACTTCGGATTTCTACTGATGTTTCCAGGCTGAGGCACATGAGCGGTCATCATCAAAACATGCATTAGTTTCATGTAGACAAATAATGTCATTCAGTAGGTCTATATTTCAAGATCTTTATGACTGGATAATCAGCAAAATGAACTTTTTCCTTTTTATTATGTCAGGAGCCAATCCCAGGCAGGCCTTATTACATCAACTATCTCTCAGTGTTCCATGAGATGCCCCAATTGCTACATAAATGAGAGCTGATAACAATTTAACAATTTAAAAACTTCCTTCTATAACTCTAGGAATCACATGACTGGACATATCCTGAAATTAAAAAGTGAATAAATTTGGATGATTAACTTTTGTACATATAACTAACAAGAGTACTGCGACTCAAGCTAGTTAAATCCTCCTCAGAGAACTTCCAGAAAAGGGCTGGTACGCTGTGGAGAAGCAAGCAAAAGCTTCTGCGGAAACATAAAATGACATTTTCTTTTCTTTTTGTTTTGACCACCATATTCCTTTAGATCAGGAACGCTCATCAATCTTCATATTCAGAGGCTTAATATCCAGGAGAGAGAGAAGCATGCAGAAAGTCAATCCACTTGCTTCTATAATGTTATGCGACTTGCTGGCCTTGCAAGACAGAATTAATGATCCTTTGGCTCTTTATATATCACCTACCCTTGGTGTGATTAACTCAAAATCTTTTCTTCAATTCTGCCCATCCTCTCCCTCCTTTTGCTTTCCCCTTCTTTAGTTTCTTGAATTGACCCGTGACTCAGAAGAGTGTATGACCTCTGATGTTTCGTGGATCCAGGATGTGCATTGAGTTCAAGCATGTTATTGAACCTGCAGAGTCCTCAAAGTCTTATCTTATGGAGAATCTATTATATCTTTAGTATGTTGAACAAAGTCAATCGCTTTTGTTTACCAAGTTATACCTTGCATCCCAGATTTGATCAAGAGATAAAACTTAGTCCATTTTTGGCTCTCTCTCTCTTTTTTTTTTTTTTTTTTTTCTTTTTGCGAGACTAGAGGAGAATATGGATCATCTCAGTCTAAAATTTTCTAATAACTGTAAAGAGCAACTGCATGCCATTTTTGGATTTTTTTGGGAAATATTCTTCGAATTCATGGGCAATTTCCCAATAAATTTGACAATTGTTTTACTTCTCATTATTGGCAAAGCCCACATGCAAAAATCATATCTCCAGACTAAAATGCAAATAGATTTGGTGTGGTTCTTTCCTCTATAATTTGATGGCAAAGTAAAACATGCAAATGAAATTGGAGTTTAGAAATCTAAAAAGGGAATTACCGGTGTACCTCACGCCAAGCGCACCGGTACATGTCGCAGAATATCGCAGACCTTGCCGCCATGTGTGGGTCGGCCCTGCACGTGGCGGCCAGGGCCGTGGACCATTTTCTCTTTCTATTTCGCTTTAAAATCCTCTTAACAATCTCTTCATTTTTTTTTTTTTTATAATAAATTCATGAGTTCTTCCAATTTACCAATCCCTCTATCTTTAAATGCACGCTTGCCCATAGACAGGCCTCCCTCTCTCTCTCTCTAATGGTTTATTTATCAATATGTGGAAAGTAATTCCATACTAAATCTCATGTTGTGAGGGCTCTTTTTGTTAATCTCGACTTCGCATTTGACATTTCATCACCATATTCAACCCTTAACTTTTCTTTTCATTTTGAATTCCTCAACAGTAAAGGGTTGGAAGAGCCTGCTGTGGCGTTGATGTGATTTGCATATGGCAAAATCATTTCACAGAAAAGGTGCATACTTTTATTTCTTGCAGTCAAAATTTAGTGGAAAAGATTCAATAGCTTAAGGGAGCATGACCAATTTGGTACGGGAAAGTGCTCGGTACATGACCTAAATTATCATTAAGGTACATTAGATTAGTGATCCATTTTTATGGCGACAAAAATGATTTATTAGAGAGAAGGTGAGGAATCACTTTTGGATCATAACAAAAATGTGATCATGATGTCATCTTTTCTTTTGATCGAGATTATAAAAACGATGGGGAACTTGATACTTTTGATCTAAAGTCATTTGCCTTGTTCTCAGGGAGATCAATTGGTGTGCGTATATCCACCGACTATGTAACTAGGAAAGATACCCTTCAATAGGGGTTGTTGTTTGGCTGCACAGAGAGCAACCCAACGTGTTGAATAGACAATGTTCGATAGACCGATCTGCCTTAATAACAGAGCATTCGTGAACAATTTTCCATTTTTTTGAAGACTAGCCTTACCATTGGGACAGTTCATACTGCAGATCCCGACCCATACCGTCGCATGTTCCGGGGAAAACAGCGATCTCAACATAGTATCTGTTCCTCCCATGGCACGACAACCTGTGACAGATGCTCTTGCAAGTGGTCTAATTAGGTACCCGCACGAGTTCTTTTCTTCTGCAATCAAAGGCGGAATCACATAGATGTAGTCTTGTGTGGAAATAGACACGTAACCTGGAATATATTTACAGTAGCCAAGGACGACTCCTCTTGATCCTTCACTTCTTTTTCGACACACCTATCCGTAGCAAAGAGGACAAAATCGTGCCTGCTCGGGGCGCATGAGATCGCAGCTATCTAAGGGCGGCTGTGCAGTTGTGCTCGCTGCACTCAGAAAATGCTAGTATGGCTCGACAAAAAAGATGATCCGACCAAAATAGGTAAAGTTCACATGCAGTCGAGCTACGTGGCACAATCACACTTGAGCTTCATCCACTCTCATTAATATATACAAATATGGACAAGATATGTATTGACTAGTGTATTGTATGCGCCATACGCGAGTTGGACATTATCACATCCCTTGGATCATGCGTGTCCTACATGACCCGCACAATTTAACAATCCAACAGTTGTGGTGAAGTGCGTGCATAATGTACCCACATCACCGAAGAAAAACCCAATTCTCTTGCACTACTCGTATCTGACACACGGGTCAAGCAAGGACTTGGAAAGGGAATGGTCCCATACCACCGGTTTATACCGTTCCGCCTCACCTATTTTAATCTTAATTTCTTGTAGACAATTAGAAGGAGGTTCCCCATCTCGAGGGAGTTGCACAAGGACAGATGTGCATTCTAGCTTCGGACATAGGAATAAGGATACTCTTTGGAGAGAAGGACAGCTTATTGTCGCCCTACATATGCTTTTTAGTGCAGGAAGCTCCCGTAAATCTAAGGTCTTCATCTTATTGAGGGATAGAGCGGAAGCGAGATGAACGTGATTGGCCTCACTTCTCGTATAGCTCCCACTGGTGTCCCCCTCGTCCTGACACTCCGTATCTACTTCCGGCATTGCTATGACCTCCTCCATTTGATCACAACTTCCGATAGAAAGCTCCTCCAGATTTGCAAGGAGGGGTAGCAACACATGCGTCAGGAGCCTCTTCATTTTCTGACAATCATAGATATTGAGTACCTTGAGACCCCAAAACTCGTTACCTTCATATAGCACTCCTGGGACTGCAGGTGCAGCACCAGAGAGTTCTTCCTCAGCTAGCACATGTAGATCCATCATGGATCTGAGTTCGAGAAACGCGAGGCTTGGCAGAGGAGAAGATGAGGATTGTGACACTGACAGCACATACTTCATGCCATGTATTTCTGCCAGTGTGCACCTCGTCAGCTTTGAGTTTGTTATGCTTGGAATGTCCGTTAAGCTCTTAAGCCCATCAACTACATCTCGGATCTCCAAGTGCTGCACATCTTTTGGGAGCATGGGGGGGGATTTAGGTCCATCTCCTCTGACACAACACCCTTGTAGCCTCACTGTTCTACTGCAAATGGGAAAATTCGAAACAATGCCATCATAAATACCCCTAGGACCTTCAAGTAACTCAAGTTCCCACTCTTTGGGACCGCCGGCCTGTAAATGTTTCACATACAAGTCATAGCTTTGGACATCGCCAAACCTGCAACTCAGACTCTCCAACTTGCTCAAACTCATTATTTCCTGAACCTGTACTGTCAAGCTGTTGCCCTGACCCCCAAGACAAAGGGTTTGCAGGTTAGAGAGTTCTGGCAGAATTCCAGGAGGCAATTGCTTTAGTCTTGACGCATCAAAATCCAGGCATCTTAAATTCACCAATTCCTGCAGCCCAGCAGGCACTTCTTCAATCCCACTGTAAAAGAGATCCAACGTTCTTAATGCCTTCAGTTTTGCCAATGAAGGCATGTGCCTTAACGATTGACAATGACACAATAACAAATGCGTGAGGTTCACCAGGTTAGAGATTGAGTTGGGCAACATCCTAATTCCCGTCCTGGAAAGGTCTAGAACTTGAAGAGTGGGCATGCAACCAAAGAACGAACCATCTATGCTTTTCAAGAAGATATTATCTCCCATATGAAGTTCCAAAAGTCGAGGCAGAGCCCAACTTTGCTGTCTCACTGCTGGGATTTCTTTTATTGAATTATGAATCAAGGACACTATCTCTAAGTCCTCAACCCATTCTTCCTGCGCTGGAAGTGTGCCCAAACCTAGCCCCGCTTTCACCATGCATTGAGAGCCCATCATATTGATTGCCATGTCCCTAACTAAATCATGCATCTGCAAATATAAGGAAAAGGGATGCTGTGATCTTTCCAGCAAGCACACGTTGACTAATTTATTCACAATGGTGTGACCCCTATCATACTGTGCTTCGAGACTTTTCAAGTCACTAAAGAAATTGAGATAAACAAGATTTCGCAGCAAGCCTGGCATCGGAATTGGAAAATCCTCAGGGTACAGTGCCAGATGCAGGAAACACCGTTGCACAACTGGATCATTCAGGCGGATAAGACTGAACTTCAATATGCTGAATACCTTATCTTCCATGCCTTTTCCTTCAAACCTTGCTTCTTTCAACTCTTTAAGGGCACTTCTCCACTCGTGAATTTCCTCCTTCCCTCGCATACTTCCGGAAACCACCACGATCCCAAGAGGCAATCCTGCACACTCCTTTGCCACAGACTTCGCAACACTTTCTACTTCAGGAGTGAAAACAACTCCTCGTCCAAGATTTTTTACAAACAGTTGCCAGGCTTCATTTTCAGGAAGCGACTCTAGCTTGATCAGTTCATCGCATTCCATCTGCCGACATATGTCCAAGGACCGAGTTGTTAGAATTAACTTACATGCATTTACACCAAGTGGAATTCCAACCTCCTGCAGATCATAAGTGTGCCATAGATCATCCAAAATAATGACAGTGCTTTCTCTCCTCAATAAGTGTGACAATTCAGCTGCCCGTTTGATCTCATCTTCCTCCTCTCTCAGGGCATGGTTAAAACATTTCGATATCCTTTGTTGCAACGTGGGAACATCACATTCTTGGGACACCGTCACCCAGCATACTTTCCTCGGAGCGCTTGCCTCTTTTAGGAGACGGTTATGGATATGGGTGACAAGGGTTGTTTTTCCAACTCCACCCATACCATAAATGCCGATGGTCAATACGTCATCTTCCATCAAACGAGACAGCACTTTATTTAGATTTTGTCCGAAAGCCTCACCAACTAACTCCTTAGTCACCAATTCATATGCCCTGGTATCTTCTTCGGCATGTGTGAGCCCACCAGAAAATCCACCTTGATCTATAAGTTCCTCCGCCTTCATGGTCAATTGGTTTATTTGATTCACCAAGCTTACCCGTTGAAGAACTCTCCCTGCTGCAACTCGTGGTTCTAATCCCGAGATGTCCCCCTTAAATCTCCGGAAATTTCTCAGCCAGTCCTCAACTTCTCTCTTCCTTTTTTGTCCGAGCCTTGATTCTGCATATTCAACTTCCGTAAGGATGTCAGATTCCCTGCCAGTTAGTCTCTCCAGCTTTTGATGAAGGTTATCCATCTTGCCACGAACACTAGCGGAAGTGTAAGGACGGACCATTTGAACCACGGCTGTCACCGTGTCCATTCCTGCAACCTGAAAGGACAAATTTACCCAAAACCTTTAAAAGAGAGATTCTCGATCAGATTGCTTTTGAATGCGATCTTTCTATTGAGATCATATCTACCGCAAACAACCCAAACATATGTCTTTTGTTTACCAAACTACGGTTTGCATGCCATTTTTTTTGGGATAAAGATATAAATAATTCTTAAACTTTTAATTTGTTTAATATGTTCCCTGAATTTTAGCTTAGTATTCAATATTATCCTTAAAATTTTAATTTATTTAATATAATTTCTAAACTTTTGATATATATTCTATATAGTTCCTGAATTATATTAAAATATTTTTATATAGTCAATAATTAAATTGAACAAATTAAAAATTCAAAGATCACGTTGAATAAATTAAAAGTTTGATTACTATTCTGTTCCTAGAAATAATTTATGTTCAAAAATGATTTTTTCTTATTCTTTTTTCTTGATGAGCTTCTGAGCATTTGAAAGTTTAAGGTAAGTATCCAAAATTTCTATTCCCTATATAGAAATATGTTTGGTACAATCCTCAAATACTTTTGTGACTTAAAGTTTTTAAAATTTTTAAATAATTTTATTACATTTTTCTTCTTCTTTTTTTCTTTTTTTTTCCCCTACTTCTTCTTCCTTTAGTTAGTCGCCGACCTTCACCATAGTTGGCAACTGGCCAAATGAGGACTAGCAACCTCGTCAGAGTGTCATCGACCCCAGAGAGGTCGAGCCTCGTTGGCCCGAGCCTCACCAACACTAGGTGAGGTCAACCTCGTCCAACCACGAGCGAGCAACGCTAGCCTCGCGATGGCCTGGTGAGGCTCGACCTCGCCAGCTCGCTGGACCTCGCCAGATTAGGGCGAGGCCAATCTCGTCTAGTCGCCGGCCATCACTAAGGCCAACCAACAAAAGGGAGAAAAGAAGAAAACAAAAAAAAGAAAAAAAGAAAGTTATCTTGATTTTGAAGTTGCTTTCGGGAAAAAAAGCAATTTTTTTTTTATTCTCTTCCAAATCAATTTCCGAAAACAAAAACTTCCCAAAGGATTTAAGTTCTAATCTCGTACATCAAAAAACTCGGACGACTCCAGTAGATCAAGAACACAAGATGGATCAACTCTGTCTAAAAGTTCATAACGCTACTAGAAGGCAAACCCACCCAACCTCCGCTCATTGATTCACAAATCATGCGTGCAAAAGGAAGTGGGCTTTAGCTATCTAAAGAAAGAAACGACGAGCGTACCTGAAGCCAACCGCACCAATACTTGTGGAAGGACTTCCGACGAGCAGGATGTAAAGAGAGAAGACGGACGGTGAGACTGCTGCTCAAATTTTTTAGAGAGAGCAACTGGATGGGTTAGGTTTTGGAGAAGCGGAAACAGCTTTATGGCCTCGGAGGACTTGATAAAACAGAGCAGTGACTTCAAGTCAACCAGCACAGTTTTCCTGATCTAAATTTCTTGCCAGGAATGAAGGAAAGCACTAGGAAGTAGAGACAATGCGGCCAAAAAAAGTTGAAAGTAGCAGTCAGACACGACAAACATTATTAGGTGCACCGAAACAATACTTTCAATTAAAAAATGTTTAAATTAATCAGGAATACAACTTGGATCCTTCGTGTTCAATTACAGGTTTACCAGACCAGACGGCAAAGAGTTTGACCTCTCATGTTGGGGCTGCCCGGCCTGCCTGGTTATCTAGATGAGCAGACACGACTACATTTCTTATACCTGCACGCTCAACACCTCTCTAATTCCCACCCATATATTTTTCTTTGGAAATACAAGGAGACAGTACGAGGTCTCTCACCAGCCAGTTCGAGTGTAGTTCCAGTACCACTGGAGAATATGCCAGTACCAGTGGATCTCCTACCTGTTTTCTCCCCTTGAACCTTTTAAAGACCTGCTTAGGGCCAAAACATTACTTTCAATTAAGAAATGTTTAAATTAATCAAGAAACTCTTAATTTGTCTTTTGGAAAAAAAATGACATAAATTGTCTTATATAATGTTATCGCTGAATTTATAACTTGTTCAATATAGTCCCTAAACTATTGGCAAATGTTCAATGTTATCTTTTCGTTTGCTTAGATGACAAATCATATGTTATTTGATGACAAGGATTATTATATGCTGAGTTAGATTTTTAAAAATGATGAGTTAGCATGTCCATCTTCGGTATCCATCTATGTTAGAAAAAGAAAACAAAAAGTTAATTATTGTCAATTGTTACGGCACATGCCTTCATTGGCAAAACTGAAGGCATTAAGAACGTTGGATCTCTATGGCAGTGGGATTGAAGAAGTGCCTGCCGGGCTGCAGGAATTGGTGAATTTAAAGATGCCTGGATTTTGGCGTGTCAAGACTAAAGCAATTGCCTCCAGAACTCTCTAACGTGCAAACCCTTTGTCTTGAGGGTCGGCGCAACAGCTTGACAGTACAGGTTCAGGAAATAATGAGTTTGAGCAAGTTGGAGAAGCTGAGTTGCGAGTTTGGCGATGTCCAAAGCTATGACTCGTACGTGAAACATTTACAGGCCAGAGGTCCCAGAGAGTGGAAACTTAAGTTACTTGAAGGTCCTGGGGTATTGATAATGACATTTTTGTGACTTTTTCCATTTGCAGTAGAATAGTGAGGCCACATGGGTGTTGTGTCAGAGGAGACGGTGTAAGAGTTTTCATGATGTGGGCTATATTAATTGATATTATAATTTATTGTTTTACGGTTACTATAAAACGGGATTTGATCTAAGGTAAGATAGAATATTTTTTAATTAGTCTAATATGGGACTGGCTAGTGTGGGCCGAGTTAAGTCTAGCCCGTAATGAGGGGGCTTGGCTGGAAACTCTATAAATAGTGCTCAAGTCTCTCCTCTAACCCTAATTCTCATATGTATTCTCACATAAGGAGCGTTTATCTAACGCTAAATAGTGAGGGGGCCGCCTCATTGAGCCAGTGATATGGAGGGCAATAGAGAAGAATGACTTACACGTGGAACATCAGTTTTCCGCTTCCCCTTCAAGAACGATGAATTTCAAAACATGTGCGTTAATCTTTTCTACTTTATTATGCATGTTCTTATTCTGGTCATGGAGATTTTGAGATTGCACAATTTGCGTCCAACATGTGATATCAGAGCCTCCATAACCCTAGAATTCGAACGCACAGAGATTTTGCCATAATTGGAGATTTTCGTGATTTTTTACTCAATAAAAATCAAATTAATTTATATATTCGGACTGAGCTCGACGAGATGAGAAGAACTGTAGGCGGCGCGTCGCCGGAGAAGGCCGCACGCGCCCCCACGCACGGCCATGCGCCGCCTGGGCATCGAACATGCGCCCCACGTGTGTTCACGCGCCGTCAAGCGCAGGGCGCTGACGTCAGCGACCCGGGCTTGACCCGACCCGACCCGTTTAACCAACTTAACCTGGTCAACTGTCAACCGGACTGGTCAACTGGTCGGACCGAGCGGTTGGACTGGACGGTCGAGCCGAGAACCGATCGGACCGGTTTTGACCGGTCTCTTCACCCCGCGCGTGAGCTCCACGCGCCTCGCACTCAGGCGGCGTGGAGTCTCCGTTTGGAGCGTGGGTGGCGGCGTTGGATTCATATGGCCATCCTCTATGTTGTGGTGTATTTATTTTACATGTTTGATGATTTTATGGATGTGAAAATACATACAAAGCCCTAAATATGTGTATTTTTAGTGTATTTTTGCGTATTTTTCTTGTATTTTTATGTGATTTTGGAAATATAAGTGTTGGGTTATAGGTATGTTATCACATAAATATTATAAATGTGTGATTCATTTAATAAAAATTAAATTTTATTGTGAACTGAAGCTAGCTTAATGAGATACAACCATTATGGGATAGTAATTGAACTATGTATTGAGGTGATGAGATACAGTAAATGTTATAAAACTTTTGTTGCTCAAGCATACTCCTTTACACGCTGGTAATCTTTGAATGATGGACGTCTTAAGAACTTGTGACCAAATTGATTGTACTAATTAACACATCTGCTGAATATGGGTAATGCATGTCGGTTAAATTATTAGATGATGTACCTAAACTCATCTAATCATTGGTTAATGTTTATCAAGTTGAACATTTTTGTTAATGGTTAAGAAGTATGATGACATTTACGCAGAGCAATAGTATGTACTGTTGTAGTTTAGATACTTGATTCTGTGGTTTGACTGAATTAATCAACCGTTGACCTTGGAGACATAATTTATCTTATGAAACTCATGAGCAATAGTTGATCAGCTGTCAGGCTTGTCAATCTGGAGTACCATGTATTGCTATTGATGTTAACTTGTGAGAGATCCTCTAGATCGGCATTCTTTTTATGTTGTTCTGGTAATCTGTAATTGGGGTGCACAAGAGATTTTTTCTTCTATGTTATGAGAAATTTCTTATGTTGCTATGATTGGTGATCTCATTGGAGTATGTCTATATAATTGATTTTATTAATGAATAAAGCGGTGTAATTAGCATGATATGAGATTTTAGTGATTTACTGCATTTATCACTGAAGTTAAAATCACATGGAAGTCTTAGTGACTTGAAATTATTTCTTGTCTAATACCGAAATTAGGACACATATGCAAAGATTGTGTTTATGTTATATGGTTAAAATGGTTGTTTCCAAAAGTTTTATGTTTAAGAAATAATCTCACACATGTTTAAAGGAAGAGTAGAATAGTTGATAATGTTGATATTCTATCCACTCTTAATGGTTATTTAAATACTTCAAGTAAAATGACCGAGGTAAAGAATATCTATTAGAATTAGTCTTAAAAGTTGTCAGGTTTAATAGTGGCAGTGAGTATTTTGACAAGTATGACAAGCGGAATAACTTAAATGGTCATTTGTCAAAAACTTGATAAATTCTGAGGTGGTAACTTAATTACTATGCCTGAAAATCCTGACAAAAAGATTTGCCCAAAAGGCATAATTGCACCATAATTAACATGGTGTTGAGCAAGACTAATTTATTCAGTCTACTGTGGGTTGATATTTTGAAAGTAACATTTTCACATACAAAAGGTATTTCTTACAAAAGTTGTTCCCTAAACTTCTTTTGAATTATGAATTGGACATAATTTTAACTTGATTCATATTAAATTTAAAGGTGTCATACAGAAGTGAGATAATCTAATACAATTTTAAGTGCCCTGGAATTTAGATCTACTTGGAATTATTTTGTATCTTACGCATATTGTTCAAAGGGGTATTGATTTTATGACCCTAATGAAGGTACAATAATTATGGAATCACATACAGTAAAATTTCTAGAGTTCAATGTAATTGTAAAGGATAGCTGCTTTTAGACTATTAAAGATAATAATACGATAGAGGTTAGTGTGTCTTTGTCTTTGCCTATACAGATAATTGTGAAATCTCATGTACCATAGACTAAACTTGTTAGGTTCAAGGTACTATTCTTGATATAGTTTATGATAAAAAATTTTCAAACCTCTCAAATATATAATGGAGTGGTTGTAGCTTTACTCAGGAGATTTGTTAGGGAAAAACGATCAGTTATATCATCAGACTATATAGTTTATCTGTGAGAGCATGACTGCAATATCCACTACATGGTTGATTTAGTGATATATATATAAATGTCGTTTCTTGTTCTCAAATAAGTATGTAATTAGATGCCATAAAAGATGATATAGTTTTCACTCCGAAAGAAGGGTGGATAGTTTATAGTGAAGAAATAAGTATTTCTTTCGAGTACCTTTTAAAGATTCTTTCAGAGTGAACGTGGCAATTATAGTTTTTTTGATAGAAACTTACGCCAAATAGATACAAAATCTATATAGTGCAATCGAAAGATTTTGCAGCACATGTTTTAAGGAAACTTGTGTGTAGATTGAAAAGTCTTATCCATGGCCTTAAGTAAGTTTCCCGACAATATTATTAAAGTTTCATAATGTTGTTATTTTGTTCAATTGGGAACAAAGTAATTCAATATACTGCAAGGTCAGTGGGAGGAAATTTATTTTTCTCATACTCTGTGAATATGATATTTTGCTTACAAGTAGTAACCTTGAGGTATCTTTTGTCATTTGCATTGAGGTCCGTAAGGATTGTTTTTGCCACATTATATTAGATTTTCTCGGAGGACATTTGCTGATCGTATATTGGAATTATTTAATATACATCATTGTAAGTTAGGAATTGCTCCTATTGTTAAGGGTGGTGGACTGAATCTATTACATTGTTCTTATTTAGATATTGAGAAAATCTAATTAAATGATGTACCTTATGTCAGTGCACTTAAAAGTATAATGTATGCTTGAATTTGCACTAGACTAAATATCGTCTTTGTGACGGGACTTCTAGGCAGATATCAGTAAAATCCAGGACGCGATCACTGGGTTGTTGCCAATAAGGTTTTGAGGTACTTAAAGAGGACAAGATATTATATGCTAATTTCAATTCTTGCAGTTAGTAGGATATTTAGATGTAAATTTTGTTAGCTGTTATGATGACATGCGATCAATAACATAATACATATTTATGTTAGTAGGAAGTACAGTAAATAAAGTTCTATGTCATATTCTACTATGTAAGCAGCGTTAGTAACATTCTTTTAGGTTGTTATTTGGGCTATTAGGCTCCGGAACCTTATTAAGGAGTTGACCGTTTTTAATTTTATGGATTGACCCATATGGTTGTATTGAGACAATAAATTTATAGTATTATTAATAACAGAGGTCTCAAGGGGTTTAAATATATGGTGGTCAAATTTTTTACTATAAAGAAACGGTACAGAAATGTGACGTTTTAATATAACAAATTTTCACAGATGATGTAGTTGCAGATCCACTAACTAAAGGCCTACGCCCGTGTGTATTTGAGCGACATGTCGTTAGCATGGGCCTAGGAGTATCTTAGGATACTGTTGTTTAGTGGGAGCTATTTTAACTTTACTATGATAAAGTTTACATCTGTGTTCGTTACACTTAATAACAGTTTGATATATATCAACTTTTGCATTCAATAAAGTATTTTTGAATATATTGTTATTATGTTGAATACATATTGATAAAGTATCAAGGTATTGCATAAACCTTGAGTGAAGGCTGGGGGCATTCGGTTATTAGCCTTGTGCATATGTCTTGTTATACATAAAGAAATATTAATTGTAAGGACAAGACATATATGGGTTCATTGGAACCATAAAGACATTCTCTAGTGGCATAAGTTTTTTGTGACACTTAAGGTAAGAGAATGGTGACTGACAAATGGGATCTCTCTATGAGAGATGTTATCCATTTGCCACATTACCATATTGAATCCATATCAATAAAGTTAAGAGCACTTGTGACCATGGAAGGCTTTGTATGTATACATGCAGTTACCACCATGATTCGGTGTTTGAGACTTTATGGGATAAGATTGACTATTAATAATTATCTCTAGACCAAGGTGCGCATATACGGTACAATTTCAATTAATATAGCTCAAGTGGGAGAATGTAAGAGTTTTCCTGATGTGAGCTACATTAATTGATATTGTAATTTACTATTTTACGGTTACTGTAAAACGGGGTTTGGTTTAAGGTGAGATAAAATGTTTTTTAATTAGTCTAATATGGAACTGGCTAGTGTGGGCCGAGTTGAGCCTGGCCCATAATGAGAGGGCCTAGCTGGAAACTCTATAAATAGTACTAAGTCTCTCCTCTAACCTTAATTCTCATATGTATCCTCACATAAGAAGTGTTTAGAGTGAGGGGGCCGCCTCATTGAGCCAATGACACGGAAGGCAATAGAGGAGAAGGACTTGCGCGTGGAACATCAATTTTCCGCTTCCGCTTCAAGAACGATGAATCTCAAAACAGGTGCGTTAATATTTTCTACTCTATTATGCATGTTCTTATTCTGGTTATGGAGATCTGGGATTGCGCAATTTGCGTCCAACAGATGGACCTAGATCCCCCCTCATGCTCCCAAAAGATGTTCAGCACTTGGAGATCCGAGATGCAGTTGATGGGCTTAAGAGCTTAACGGACATTCCAAGCATAACAAACTCAAAGCTGATGAGGTGCAGACTGGCGGGAATACACAGCATGAAGTATGTGGTGTCAGTGTCACAATCCTCATCTTCTCCTCTTCCAAACCTAGAGTTTCTCGAACTCATAGTCATGATGGATCTACATGTGCTAGCTGAGTAAGAACTCTGTGCTGCTGCACCTGCAGTCCCAGGAGTGCTATATGAAGGTAACAATGATTGTGAGAAAATGAAGAGGCTCCTGACGCATGTGTTGCTACCCGTCCTCGCCAACCTGGAGGAGCTTTCTATCAAATGGTGTGATCAAATGGAGGAGGTCACAGCAATGACGGAAGTAGATATGGAGTGTCAGGACGAGGGGGACACCGGTGGGAGCTATACGAGGAGTGAGGCTAATCATGTTCATCTTGCTTCCGCTCTATCCCTCAATAAGATGGAGACCTTAGAGTTAGTGGGTCTGCCTGCACTAAAAAGCATATGTAGGGCGACAGTAAGCTGTCCTCTCCGAAGAGTATCCCTATGCCAATGTCCGAAGCTAGAATGCATCTCTCTCCTTGTGCAACTCCCTCAAGATGGGGAACCTCCTTCTGATTGTCTACAAGAAATTGATATTTCAAGATATGAGAAGGAATGGTGGAAATCGGTGGTGTGGAACCATCCCCATTCCAAGTCCTTGCTTGACCCGTATGTCAGATACGGGTAGTGCAAGAGAATTGGATTTTTCTTCGGTGATGTGGGTACATTATGCACGCACTTCACCACAGCTGTTGAATTGTTAAATTGTGCGGGTCATGTAGGACACGCATGATCCGAGGGATGTGATAATGTCCAACTCGCGTATGGCGCATACAATACAGTAGTCAATACATATCTTGTCCGTATTTGTATATATTAATGAAAGTGGATGAAGCTCAAGTGTGATTGTGCTACGTAGCTCGACTGCACGTGAACTTTACCTATTTTATAATCTTTTTTGTCGAGCCGTACTAGCATTTTCTGAGTGCAGCGAGCACAACTGCACAACCGGCCTTAGATAGCTGCGATCTCATGCACCCTGAGCAGGCACGATTTTGTCCTCTTTGCTCTGGATAGGTATGTCGAAGAAGAAGTAAAGGATCAAGAGGAGTCGTCCTTGGCTACTGTAAATATATTCCAGGTTACATGTCTATTTACACACATGACTACATCTATGCGATTACCCCTTTGATTGCAGAAGAAAAGAACTCGTGCTGGTACCTAATTAGACCGGGAGAAGTACATTATCATAACCATAAGTTGTGTACGGCGCTCACTTTGGTGCCAAAAGTTTTAATCGGATCACTTAAGTGCCAAATTGGAAGAAAAACGATCACTTTGGTGCCACCGGCGAGAGATTCCGGCCAAAATGATGACGTGGCTTTTATATTAAAAAAAAAATCGATATGGCTTGAGAAACGACGTCGTTTTGCCGTCCTAAGTGGATAGTCTTACAAAAACGATGCTGCACAACTCATTTTGGGATTTTTTTTTATTTTTTATTTGGAGATTGAAATTAGGGTTCCGATCCTCGTCGGCCGTCGACCTAGCTCGCTCGGCCGCCATCGCTTAGCAACGTGAGGTTCGCACTTGAGGGAGATCATAGTCTTTGACTTGGCCGCCGAGTGGCTAAGTCGGGGTTGGGGTCGGGGTCAGAGCGCGGCCGCCAAGCGTGGGGGCCGTCAAGGATGGCAACTGACCCATCACCGGCGGAGGCAGAGGTGAGGGATGTGGGCGGTTGAGGGGGAGGAGGAGGGAAAACCATTGATGCCAACGACGGTGCGAACGTCGGGGTCGTCGGGGGCGGGGGAGCAAAAGATGTTGGAGTAGCTGCAGACGTCGGGGCCGACCCAATTGGCGGTGAAGTTGTTGGGTTCGGAGAGGATGGCTTGCTTTAGGGCCTGGAGGGCAACGTAGGCGTTGTAGAGGTGTGGGTTCTCGAAAGAGGCGGAGGGGTCGACAGTGACTTGCTCGCCGCAGTCGCCGAACTTGTCAAGGTAGTGGAGGAGGTGGTGGTGCTTGCGGCACCATGGGCGGCGGCAGAGAGGATGGCAAGGGAGGAGAAGAATATGAAGAGGGCGACGGTGGCCGAGATTATCCGGCAGATTTAGGGTTTAGGGTTTTGAATTGGGGGAGAGACATCAAACGACGTTGTTTTTGTGGTTTATATGTTGACTGTACTCTCCGGCAAGCCACATCAGTGTCAAAAATTAATAAAAAAATGTCACGTCGGATTTCCGGTCAATCTGATCGGAGTTGGCACCAAAATGATCGTTTTTAAAACTTTTTGGTATTTAAGTGATCCGATGGAAACTTTTGGCACCAAAGTGAGCACCGTACACAATTTATGGCATTGATAGTGTACTTCTCCCTAATTAGACCACTTGCCAGAGCATCTGTCACAACTTGTCGTGCCATGGGAGGAACATATACTATGTTGAGATCGTTGTTTTCCCTAGAACACGCGACGGTATCGGTTGGGATCTGTAGTATGAACCGTCCCAATGATAAGGCTAGTCTTCGAAAAAATAAAAAAAGAAAAATTTCACGAGTGCTTTGTTATTAAGGTAGATTAGTTTATCAAACATTGTCGATTCGACACATTGGATTGCTCTCTGTGCAGCCAAACTCCAACCCCTGTTAAAGGGTATCTTTCCTAGTGACATAGCCATGTGGATATACGCACACCAATTGATCTCCCTGAGGACTAGGCAAATGACTTTAGATCAAAAGTATCAAGTTACCCATCGCTTTATAATCTCTATCAAAAGAAAAGGTGACATCATGATCACATTTTGTGATGATCCAAAAGTGATTCCTCACTTTCTCTCTAATAAATCATTTTTGTCGCCATAAAAATGGGTCACTAATCTAATGTACCTTAATGTGAGATCGAAAAAAATCTAATGTACCTTAATGATAATTTAGGTCACGTACTGGTCATGCTCGCTTAAGCTATTGAATCTTTTCCACTAAATTTTGACCGCAAGAAATAAAATTATGCATCAACGCCACATCAGGCTCTTCCAACCCCTTACTGATGAGGAATTCAAAATGAAATGAAAAGTTGAGGGTTGAATATATGGTGATGAAATGTTGAACACGAAGTTGAGATTAACGATAAGAGCCATCACAACATGAGATTTAATCAAATTAGTACGGAATTACTTTCTAGATATTGATAAATAAGCTACTAGAGAGAGAGAGAGAGAGAGAGAGACCTGTCTCTATGCGAGCGCACGGGTGAAGATAGAGGGATTAATAAATTAGAACTCATGAATAGAGAGAGAGAGAGAGACCTGTCTCCGTGCAAGCGCACGGGTGAAGATAGAGGGATTGATAAATTAGAACTCATGAATTAAATATTAAAAAAAATGAAGAGATTTTTAAGAGGATTTTAAAGCGAAATAGAAAATTAAAATGGTAAAACGGCCCCGGCCGCTGAGTGCAAGGCCGACCCACACATGGCAGCGAGGGCTGCGACAAGTACCAGTGCGCTTGGCTTGAGGTACACCGGTAATTCCCTTTTTAGATTTCTAAACTCCAATTTCATTTGCATGTTTTACTTTGTCATCAAATTATAGAGGAAAGAACCACACCAAATCTATTTGCATTTTAGTCTGGAGACATGATTTTTGCATGTGGGCTTTGCCAATTATGAGAAGTAAAACAATCGTCTAATTTATTGGGAAATTTCCCATGAATTCAAAGAATATTTCCCAAAAAAAAAAAAAAAAAAAAATCCAAAAATGGGATGCGGTTGCTCTTAACCGTTATTAGAAAATTTTAGACTGAGATGATCCATATTCTCCTCTAGTCTCGCAAAAAAAAAAAAAAAAAAGAGAGAGCCAAAAATGGACTAAGTTTTATCTCTTGATCAAATCTGGGATGCAAGGTATAACTTGGTAAACAAAAGCGATTGACTTTGTTCAACATACTAAAGATATAATAGATTCTCCATAAGATAAGACTTTGAGGACTCTGCAGGTTCAATAACATGCTTGAACTCAATGCATATCCTGGATCCACGAAACATCAGAGGTCATACACTCTTCTGAGTCACGGGTCGATTCAAGAAACTAAAGAAGGGGAAAGCAAAAGGAGGGAGAGGATGGGTAGAATTGAAGAAAAGATTTTGAGTTAATCACACCAAGTGTAGGTGACATATAAAGAGCCAAAGGATCATTGATTCTGTCTTGCAAGGCCGACAAGCCGCATAACATTCTAGAAGCAAGTGGATTGACTTTCTGCATGCTTCTCTCTTTCCTGGATATTAAGCCTCTGAATATGAAGATTGATGAGCGATCCTGATCTAAAGGAATATGGTGGTCAAAACAAAAAGAAAAGAGAGATGCAAAGAGAGAAGACGGACGGTGATACTGCTGCTCAAATTATATAGAGAGAGCAACTGGATGGGTTAGGTTTTTGGAGAAGCGGAAACTGCTTTATGGCCTCGGAGGACTTGATAAAACAAAGCATTGACTACAACTCTTTCTCGCCAGAAAGCAGGGAAAGCACCGGGAAGGAGAGACAATGGGGCCTAAAAAGGTAGAAAGTAGCAGTCAGACGCGACAAATTCTTTAATGAAAACGATTTATAAATAAACAATTAAGAAACTCTTAATTTGCCGTTTGGGAAAAAAAATTGATGTAGATTGTATTTAAATTTTAGTTCAATGTACAATAGCATCCGTAAACTTTTAACTTGTTCAATATTATCTTTGCATTTACTTAAATGACGAATCATATGTTATTTGAAAACATGGATAATTTTTACGAGTTAACATGTCCATCTTTTGTATCTATCTACTTTAGAAAAAGAAACCAAAAATTTGGGTATTAACATGTCCAGTTGTCCACCGTTATGTAATGATGTGGATTGTAATATCTGGATATGGATGTCTTACTTGGTTGATACACGTGTAACTTTTTTGTTTACTTGTTCACCTATCAACCTTAATAGATTGACAACCACGTAGGTAAATTCCATTGACTTGAATTAATAAAAAGACAATATTGAATATCTTCATATAGTTTAGGGACTAGATTGAACATTTAGTAATAGTAGAGGGATCACATTGAACAAGTTACAAATCTAAAGACCACATTACATATTGGACCAAACTTTAGAAATCATTTATGTCATACAAGGATCCTCAATCCGATATACTTATGATAAATTTATCCCTAAAATAATTTTTTGACCATTAAAATCTCAAACCGGTACATCTATGATAAATTTATTTGTTAAATTTACCAACGTGATCAAGTTAAATTTTTCGCAATTATCAATGGAAACTAACTAATGATAAATTTATGCCTAAGATAATTTTTTGACCATTTAGTGTTGATAATTATTGGAATAGCCAGTAATTTAAGGGAATCAATTAATTGTTTTTATTATGTCAAAAAGTATTAGTAACTTCTACCGTGTTATTGACCTAACAAGTTATTAGTCAAAATTTTATTTAACGAGTTTTGATGATTATGAAATCTTTCCATACTTTGCTAGCATGGAATAGTCATCCAATTTTTGCCCTATTCAATAGTAGAATTGAACAATAGTCTAAGTGCGTTTGTTTTATGAAAAATAAATGATTTGGAAAATATTTTCCTAAAAATAATCGTTTATATTGTTTACAAAAATGAACAAACTTTAAGTATTTTCATTGTCCACGAAAATGTCTAGTCATAAATTGTTGTCAATAATAAAAAAATTGTAATTTTTATTTTTGACTTTCCAAACTCACTTTTTATTTTTAGAGCAATATAAGCAATTATTTTTAGGATAATACGGTTTCTTCTCGGGTTTTTAAATTATTCACTTTCTAATGGAAACAAACTCAAAATTTTAAGTATTATTGGAGATGCAAGCGGGTTAAGCTATCACATTTGTTTTTTGCCGACGATGTATTTCTGTTTTGTCAAGTGGATCTGGTCCTTAGTCGCTGTGCTAAAAAGAGGATTAGATATCTTCTCCTCTTGGAGTGGCTTATCCCCCAACAAAAATAAAAGCGAGGTATTTATCTCTGGAGGGGACACGTCTATCCGAAACAGAATTCTTTGGGCGTTCGGCTTTCAGGAGGGAAAATTACCGGTCCGCTACTTAGGTGTTCCTATTATCTCCTCAAGCGAGAAGGGCGGACTGTATTGCTTTGACGGATTGTATTACCGCTAGGATTCAGTCCCGGGCGCATCGGTTTCTATCATTTGCGGAGGTGGAATGCAGCTTATAAGATCGGTACTTCACTCGTCCAAGCTTTTGGGCGAGCGTCTTCACCCTTCCTTCCCGTTCCGTTTTGGCTTATATCGAACGCATCATGAGACAGTTCTTATGGAAAGGAGCGGGTCTTGGTCGAGGCGGAGCAAAAGTGGCGTGGGATGATGTTTGTCGGCCGAAATCTGAAGGAGGCCTTGGCTTTCGGAATCTCAAAGACTGTAATAGAGCCTCTATGGTTAAATTCATCTGGATCATTTTCTCAGATAAGGAATCCTTGTGGTGCCGGTGGGTTCATTCGGTCTTCTTGAACAAGAGGAATTTCTGGATTTCTAACCAGCTGTGATTTGCTCGTGGACTTGGAAGAAAATTCTCCAGCTTAGGAGTCATTTTCGATCATCTTTTAGGTGGTCGGTTGGCAACGGACTAACTGTTTCTTTATGGCATGATTACGGCTGCCTTGTGGCCCCCTTGATGGCTTTATACCTCGTTCATTCAGGGATGGAGTACACATTCCCGACTATGCGGTGGTCGCTGACCTCTTCAACCCTTTGGGTGATACGTTAAAGAATTTCTTGATCAGATGGGGAATAACTCTCCCATCCTTGTCGATGGAGTGTGACAGGTTCATTTGGTGCTGCGATACCTCTGGATCCTTCACGGTTGCATCGGCGTGGGAGTCCATCAGAGCTAGAAAACCGTGTGTTGATTGGGTTTCTCTAGTGCGGGACAATGCTATAGCCCCTCGATACCAGTTTCTTCTGTGGCTCATATCCAAAAATCGCCTTCCCACTCAGGTGATGCTTCTATCCTATGGTAGAATTGATTTTAACGTGTGTGCTTTTTGTAATGAAGTTCCAGACTCCATCGATCATCTATTTTTCGGGTGCGGCACCTCGGCTTCTCTGGCCTTCTTTTGGGCCGCCAAGTGTAATCTCCCTTGGAGGAATAGATGCTGGAAAGAGGTGCTCCTCTGGGCCAAGAAATTCTTATCTGGGATGGATTTCTACCATAGGATTGCTCGCTTCTCTTTTGGAGCTTTGTGTCATCTTATATGGAAAAAGAGGAATGCAATCATCTTTCGTGGTGAATCTTTAGTGATTCCAGCTCTCAAAAACCACCTTCTCAAGGTGGTTAGAGATAGACCATCACTTTCAGCAAGGTTCCTCCATCTCCGAGAAATACAAGACTTCAAAGAGGCTGGGGTCTTGATCCGGCGATCTTCTCTCCTTAAGCTGTCTTTGCTTTGATTCGCCTTGTGGCTGTTTTTGTGGCTTCTCCGTTTCTTTGCTTTGGCGTTAGGACTGAGGTTCGCCTTGGCTGTTCTGTGTTTGTCTGGTTTCTGGTTGTCTTCCTTGTACCCTTGTGGTTGCTCTTCTAGCTGGTTTGTTTTGCATCGGATCCCCTTCACTCTTACATTGTTCGTGAGAGTGTAGGTTTTGGGACCGATCTTTTGTACTTTTTGTCCTTGCTCTATATATTTATTACCATTACCAAAAAAAAAAAAAAAAACTCACTTTTTATATCAATTTAACTCATGTCTCGTTATTGTTCAGGCCAAACAACACAATTTAGAGAGTGGGGTGAATAGGTTATTTTAAAAAGTTTTACAATTTTGTGGAAACTTGCAGCTACTATAGAAATCGGGTGTAGCGGATATTTCAAACATCGTGAAGTGCATATGTGTTAGAGTAGATGATATTGAAAACAAATAAGGGCATAAAGGAATTTATAATGGTTCATCTTTATCATCTAACTTATGTCCCATATTCACACTAACGGTCACAAGTCAAATTGGATTTCACTAATAATCCATAAGACAAGCTACAATTAGCTAGCATTGATTCTATTAGAAATTGTAATAACATTATGAAAACTCAATTGTTGCTATCACACTTGTACACTTAATCTTTCTCACAATTACAAAGTACCATGAACAACACAATGAAGATCTCAAGAGATTGAAACAGCATCAACTTCTATTTTTGGTTCCATTTGTTTACGTCTTCCAACCTTCTTGGCTTCACAGGGCTTTTCTTAGATAGAGATATTCAATTCTGCCCGTTGGAGATGATCCAAAGAGACAAGTAGCCATTAGATTCCTTGTCGTGCCACTGTTTAGGAGGTGGACTTGCCTACACGGTCCTTCCCTTTGAACATTAGCAGGCACATTAACAGGCTTTTCCCAAAATAAGTTCCTGCAAGTGTTATCTTGTCGCTGATAGCTTCCGACATTATTGACAAAAACTATTTTTGGCTCTTTGACAACTTCCAATTCTTCCACTATGCGTTTTCCAGCTTCAAACAACTATATTAGACTTCTTCAGTGAACATCCTCAAATGGTCATTGTACCAACATCACCAAATGTCTTGACATTCGCAACTTGACAGAAACATTAACAATAGCTTATCATTTTGTCAGTTGCTACTGTTTACGATCAGGACAAGATACAATTTCTTTTCTTCTCAAGTATCACTTTTGTACTGTTCCAAAAAAAAAAAAGTATCACTTTTGTCCTTTAATAAATCTTCGGTAATATTTGCACTTATCATAATAAATATTATATTAAGGATATTTTGAAATTATCAAAAATTTTCGGGATGTTTCTCAAACAATTTCACCATTGTTTTTATTCTTTATAGGGAAATGTAGTCTATTACCTTTCAATTTGTTCAATATAATTCATAAAATTTTGGTACATATTTAATTTAGTTTCTAAACTATATGAAAATATTTAATATTGTCCCTGAATTTAAATTAATGGAATAAAAATATGTAATATTTTCATATAATTTGGAGACTAAGTTGAATAGATATTCTAGGGATTATATGAAACGAATTAAAAAAATTAGAGATTACATTGTACATTGGACTAAAGTTCAATGATCATATTGAATAAATTAAAAATTTATGTATCATATTACATGACAAGTCAAAATTTAGAAATTATTTGTGTTAGTATCCTTCTTTACATGTGATCACTACGCACATCTTCCTGTTCTTTGGTAGGAAAACCCTTTTCATAAAGTGCGAAACCTTAGTTTGGGGGCATTATGTTGCCACGTCGCATGGTGCGAGAGAAGCATCATCACACGCTTCTGATTCACTTTCGTGGAAAGGGCGGTGATTCCACTAGTCGCCCACAAAGTTTTGACCCAACGAAGCAAGAATTGTAACAAAAAACAGACTAATCACCCACAAAAGAGAGAATAGTGATCGCCGCCTCCAGTTAATAGATAACAAAAGTAATCGCTTTTGCTTACCAATTTATACTTTGCATACCAGATTTGATCAAGATATACATCTCAGTCCATTTTTGCCTCTTTTTCACTTTTTGCGAGGCTAGAGGAGAATATGGATTATCTCAGTCAAATGTTTTCCAATACTGGTAAAGAGCAACTGCATCCAATTTTTGGACATTCTTGGGAAATATCCTCCGGATTCATGGGAAATTTCCCAATAAATAAGACAATTGTACTACTTCTTATTATTGGCAAAGCCCAGATGCAAAAATCATATATCCAGACTAAAGTGCAGACAGACTTGATGTCGTTCTTTCCTCTATAATTTGATGACAAAGTAAAACATGCAAATGAAATTGGAGTTTAGAAATCTAAAAAGGGGATTACCGGGGCACCCCGAGCCAAGCGTACCGGTACTTGTCTCAGCCCTCGCTACCATGTGGGCCTTGCGCTCGTCGGCCAAGCCCGTGGACCATTTTCTCTTGCTATCTCCCTTTAAAATCCTCTCAACATTCTCTTCGTTCTTTTATTAAGTTCATGAGTTCTTCAGTCCGTCAATCCCTCTCTCTTCACGCACACAGAGGCCGCTCTCTCTCTAGCAGCTTATTTATCAGATTGAAAAGTAATTATGTACTTGTTCACATCCAAAAATAGGCAAAGTGTTAGAAAAGTTCTAAATCTTTTACATTAGTATCAGTTTAGTTCTAAACTTTTTCACTTAGAGCCAATTTAGTAATTATAGCTAATTTTTGCTGAATATTGTTGATGTGGATAATTTTTAATATTTTTTTTTTGAATTTTTTTTTTTTCCTTTCCATCATTCTTCTTCCAATTGGTTGCCGGACCTTGGCAATTGACCGGATCGAAAGTTCTTAGCTCCTCCATCTTTGCCACAGAGGGGACTAATTCTAAATCCCTGCACCCCCAGAGCAATAGTGCAATGAGGTTCTTCAAGTTGGATGTTGAACTTGGCAGCTACTTGATATTTGTCCAAGATAGATCGACTTCAAGGAAGTGTTATTGCTCAAGCAAAGGAACTCGAGTTTAGGACACTTGGCCCTTACCCCTTCTGGGATTACCTCAATTCGATTTCCCATTAAGGAAACTCCCTCAAGATTCTGTGTCCATTTTGCCTCTTCAGGTATCTCTCTCAAATGCAACCCTGCTTTCACCATATATCTGGATCTCATCATGTTGATTGCCATGTCCCTGAGGAAGTCATGCATTTTATATTCCTCGATTTCTTGTCCAGAGATGTTAGTGCGTTTAACACTTTCCAACAAGCAGACGTTTAAACAATTTTTTCAGCAATGCATTTCCCCTATTGTACTCCACTTCCCGACTTCTGCTGCATATCTATCGAATATCCATGAAATATCAGATGTGCTCACTTCTTTCAATCACGTAATCCTCAGGATATAATGCCATATGCAGGAAACACCGTTGCGCCATCACATCATTTCTCAGAACACCAAAAACCTTCTCTTCCATGCATTCTTCCCTGAAGTTTGCTTCTTTCGATGCTTCTAATGCATTTCTCCACTCATATATGTCCTTCGTCCCTCTCATGCTTCCAGAAACCACCACAATCCCGAGAGGCAAACCTGTGCATTCCTGTGCTACAGACCTTGCTATATTTTCTACTTCAGGTGGGAAGACTTTGGTGTGCCCTAGATTCTTCATGAGCAAGTGCCAAGATTCATTCTCGAGGAGAGTCTCTACTTCGACAGAAACTAGGCATTCCATCTTGTTACATACATCCAGCTTCCCGGTTGTCAGGATCAGTTACAGCCGCTCTCTTCTACCGGAAGTCTTACCTCTTTTAGATCATACATATTCCATATATCATCCAAGATGAGGCTAAATTTTTTTCCCCTCAGGAAGTTCGATAGTCTTCCGGCTGGATTAATCCTATCATCCACATTTGACAGATCAAGATTCAGACATTTTCAATCTTGTATTGCAGCTCGTCAAGGCCACATTTTTGGGATGCAACCACCAAAATGACCATCTGATTAGTGTTATGCGCCTTCAAAAGCTTAATGTAGATATTGTGTTATGAGAATGCTCTTCCCAAAACCTCCCATACCAAAAATTCATCCTTTTTCCTTCGTACATTTCTCAGCCAATTCTTAACTTCTCTCTTTCTTTTTCTTCCGAGAGTTGACTCCGCATGTTCTACTTCCACAATTATCTCTGCTTCTCTACTAATTAGACTCTCGAGCTCACTTTCAAGGATTTGCATCTTCCCAACGGGATCACTACGATTGATGATGCAACCCGAGACAATATAAAAATTATGAGCAAACCTGCTGCTTCATCGATGTAGAATATTGCATCCTGTTACCTGAAAAGGACAAGTTTAGCAGTCTGACGTGGAAGAGAAATTCTCTCTATGGGTGATTTCAATGCCATCTATACCTTTTACTAAGCCAAAAAACGACTGATATTGATTGGGATAAAATTCTCGTTCTCCTGTAATATTTTAAGCTGATGTACATGCCAAACCTTCATTATATCTGTTCTAGATGATCAATTAGATAATAATTTACCCGGCAAGAGAACATAAAACGAGTGATAGTCTACGTCACTAATAGTGCACTGCATTGGGAAGATATCAGTTAGAACAACGGCCGAATCAAGTCACAACTAAATTTAATGTGCTGTTTGATACTAAGGGGATCATTTTGGACAAGTTTAATTAACCAAGCACTCAGAAGCCTTTTCAGAGTGAAAACATACCAGTTAAAACCAATTAGCTGAATCAGACGTAGTGAATGGAATTCGAACCAGATTCGTAGAATTGGGATTTCTTTCTTTTGAGCATTATAAAAGGTTGGGACTTTATATGTCATTCGATAGTGGCGGTGGATTCAGTTTAGCTTTCCGACCCAAATTGAAACTATGGAAAAGACACCAACGGAAAACAGATCATATCCATAATGTTAAACCTTCCACACAAACTGAAGGTTTATGCTTTGGATTTCTACTGACGTTTCTGGGCTGAGGGACATGAACATCATCAAAACATGCAATAGTCGTGTACAAATATTGCGATTCAGGAGGTCTATATATTCAAGATTCTTTATGCCTGGATAATCGGGAGAATGAAGTTTTTCCTTTTTAATATGTTGGATATAGGGGAGCCGAGCTCCCGCAGGCCTGGTTGCATCAGCTATCTCTGAGTGTTTCATGAGATGCCCCAGTCACTTTATAAACGAGAGCTGACAACAATATAAAAACTACCTTCTTCTTTAACTCAAGGAATCATCATGACTGGACATATTATGTCAAGTAATGAACAAATTCGGATGATGAACTTCTGAGCATAGATTTAGCTAGTGTACCTCGACTCAGGCTTACTAATTCCAGAGAAGAAGGGCCTGTAGGCTGTGGAGAAGCAAGCAAAAGCTTCTGTGGATATGAAATGGCATTTTCTTTTGTTTTCGGTTTGACCCACCTAGTATCTATTGATCTATCATATCCAAAGGCTCAATTTCCAGAAAAGAGATAAACCCGAAGAAAGCCAATCCACTTGTTTCCGGGATGTTGTTTGACTTGCCGGCCTTGCAAGAGAGAGTCAATGATTCCTTGGCTCTGCTGTGCACTTGATGTGACTAACTCAGGAATTTTTCCAAAATTTTTCCCATCCTTTCCCTTCCTTCTTTCTTCAATTGACCCGTGACTCGTTAGAGCGCATGACCTCTCTGAATTCCTTTCCTTCCTAGTCTCTTCTCTCTTCTCCAATGTTTCGTGGATCCTGTAATCACATGGTGAGATCGAATGAATTTTCTGTAAAAATTATTAACTTTTAACACGTGTGAGCTACTGAACTTAATACCGATAAGTTATTGAAGTAATGAAGTAATTTAAAACGATCCATTGGTTACAGGTATTTTGTCGAAAGTGTTGCCTGATCTAACAAGTTCGTCAAAATTTCGTTAACATGGGCCCTGAGAATCGCAAGCTCTTCTCACATTTTACTGGCACGGACGATTCTTGCCCTATTTAACGGCAGAACTGTCCAATAATCTATATAATGATTCAACTTGTGTCTCGTCATGCCATTGCTTTCGTTCTCCGTATGCGATGATTACGCGCATGTTTCAGGCACTCTTGATAATAAAGAGTCGATCTTTTATGGACAAGGGAAACATTAGTTTTTTTAATAATAAAATGTTTGAATGTTTTGAGTATGCAATAGATGATGGCGTTATTATAGTCTTACGTCGTATCCCACGAGCAGTGAATAATCGCCGGAGAACCAGAAATACGTGTAAGCATAGGCTTCTCGAGTGTTTTTAAAAAGCACTCATTACTTATTAGGTATTATAAAACCTTTGACCACAAAAAAAAAAAAAAAAAAAAAAAGGCACTAATAAACCACTCTGAAAAGAAAAGACCAAAAGAAAAAACGAAAATGAAGGGAAAATGAACTCGAAGATGGAGTGAAGGTGAAGCGATGACTCCGACAGCAGACGTGATTTTCGAGGTGGTCGGTTCGGACCCCGGGGTTTGGGTCTTCAGTTGGTGACTGGGACGCGATGTGCGAACGTGTTGGATTTCGGCAAACGTGGATTTAAAGTTCCCGCAATGAATGCGGCGAAACAGTCGAACGAATGTGCTCGCCACTTGGTGAAGGAAAGTATCGACAGGCACGAAATGGGTAAGCTGTAGATGATTCTAGCTGCGATGGATCAGGAAGTGGAGCTCAAAAGACGGACGAGTAGTCAAAGGGTTAACAGATCATACTCTGCCATAAACCATACGTTCTTACATTAGATGCAAAAATGAAGAACCTAGAGGGAAAAAAATCATGTGTCCACATATATAAATTCACTTCTGAGCACCACCCTCTCCGAGTCGAGAATAGCAAGCAGAGGAACTGTTTGCAACGGAGAACACATGACACAGCACCACATCCTCCCGAGCCAAGTTACTGCAGTAGCACGCTTCCAATTCACAACGTCATCTGTATCGGACATAAGGCCGAAGGAGGGACTTGTCCAGGGGACTGTCCCACTTCACTGACTCCCACCATTCCTTCTCATCTTTCCCAACATGAATTGCCCGAAGAGAATTATCCTTGCCACCGGGTAGTTTACCGTCATGAGGGAGGCCTACATGAAGTGCTATCCTTTCTAGCTTCTTGCATTGTTGTAGTGTTACATATTGGAGAGAATTACACATTATCGTCCTCGTACAAATGCTTTTCAGTGCCTTAAGATCCCTTAAACATAAGGTCCTTAACTTGGGGAGGCTTAGAGTGGAAGTAAGATCATCTGCTTCGGTCACTGCTATGACCTCTTCCATTACTTCACATTCTTGAATGTGAAGATTTTCTAGGTTTGCAAGGAGGGACACGAGCGTGTCCGTCAGAAGGTTCTTCATTTTGCAGCACTTGTAGATGTAGACTGTTTTAAGACCCCAAAAGCCTTCACCTTCAGAGATCCACCCTGGCAAAGGCCTGGCAGCAGCAACCGCCTCGACTAGAGCACGCAGGTCATCTAATGCATCCAATTTCAGATACTCGAGGCTTTGCAGAGGAGCGTAATAGTCTGCAGGAGAACTCGAGGACAATAGCACCAAATGCTCCATCCCAGGAATTCTCTTTAGCCCACATACCCTCAACTTACAGTCTGCGATGCTTGGAATGTCCATCAAGCTTCTCATGCCATCAAAAGGATCTTTGATGCTCAAACACTCAATGCCTTTTGGGAACAGAGGAAGTTCTTCACCTCCTCCTTCCTTGACATGACATGCGCCCAGCCTCACAGTTTTACTGCAGATCGGAGGACCAAAGACTCTGGAGGCATTCTCCTCTTTGTATACAATTGGCAGTATTAGTTCCCACTGCTTGGGACCGCCATCCCCATCCCATAGCTTTAGATATTCCACATATGCATTGTATTCTCTGATATCCTTAAACCTGCACCTCACTTTCTCCAACCTTTTCAGACTGATTAATTCCCTCGCATTCTTCACTTTCAAGCTCTTGTCCGCACTCTTAAGATCAAGCTGTTTCAGATGAGGGAGTTTGGGCAGAATTCCTTCGGGCATTTCTTTTAGTTTTGAAAAGCCAGCATCCAGGGTTCTAAGATTCACCAGTCCCTCAAGTCCCGCAGGAGCTTTCCTAATACCACTCCAAGATAGGTCCAGTGTTCTTAACGCCCTCAGTTTCACCAACGAAGGCACGTACCTTAGTTTCTCGCATTTATGCAGCAATAGTGCGCTGAGGTTATGCAAGTCAGAGATAGACTCAGGCAACTTCTCAATCCCCGTATAAGACAGGTTCAGAACATTTAGAGCTGGCATGCGGCTAAAGAACGAACCATGGATCTCTTTCAAGAAGTAATTATTATTCATGAGAAGTGCCAACAGCCGAGGACAACTTGGTGATACCCCTGCCGGTATCTCCTTTATGAAATTATGCATTAAAGAGACTCTCTCCAAGTCCTCTGTCCATTCTTCCTCACTTGGCAGTTCTCGCAAACACAGCCCAGATTTTATCATTGATTGGGAGCGCACCATACTTATAGCCATGTCCCTAACTAAATCATGAATCTTCAAATAGTCGCGTTCATAATAAGCATTCGATATTTTACTTCTTTCTAGCAGGCACGCATTGACTAACTTATTAATGATGGTGTAGGCCCTGTCGTACTCCACTTCCAAACTTTTGGAGTCGCTTAGCAATCCAACCATGAAGAAATCTCGTATCAAGTTCTCTGTCGATATTCGGTGATCCTCAGGGTATAGTGCAAAATGTAAGAAACACCGTTGCAGCATCAGATCATTCAGACGTGTATAGCTGAACTTTAAAACTCTAAATACCTTCTCCTCCATACAGTCTTCATTAAATCTCGCTTCTCTTAACTCATTTAGCGCATTTCTCCACTCCTGGATGTCTGTCAGGCCTCTCATGCTTCCTGAAACCACCAGAATCCCCAAAGGCAATCCCCCGCATTCCTCTGCGACAGATCGTGCGACACTTTCCACTCCTGGAGAGAAGACAATCGCGTGTCCAAGATTCATCATGAACAAGTTCCAGGCTTCATCCTCCGGAAGAGGCTCCAATTTGATCACTTCATTGCACGCCATTTGCTTACACACGTGTAAGGAACGACTTGTCAGAATTAACTTGCATCCATTGAAGCCAAGCTGAATTCCCACCTCTTCTAGACTATACGAACACCATACGTCATCCAAAATAAGGACATGTCTCTCTCTCTTCAGAAAGTGTAACAGTTCCGCTGCCCGTTGAATTTGGTCATCGACATTCGACAGGGTATGGTTTAGACTTTTGGCTATCTTATCCTGCAACATATGAACACTGCACTCTTGGGACACCGTAACCCAAAGGACCTTCCCCTCGGTGCTTTCCTTTAGTAAATGATTGTGGATGTGGGTGACGAGGGCTGTTTTCCCGACACCACCCATTCCACAAATGCCGATCTTCAACACTTTGTCATCTCTGAGGCGAGATAATACCTTGTTCAGATTCTTCCGAAAAGCATCCCCTGATAATTCCACTGTTGGAAGCTCATATCCAATGTTGTCCTCTGCAATCAGTGTGAGTCCACAAGTGAATTCACCTTGCTTTTGAAGTTCATCCACCTGTTTGATCAACTCGTTCACACTATTTACTAAGTTCACGTAGGAATACCATCTTCTATCCGCGACTTCTCGCTCTAAGCATGACACTCTGGCTTTTGTTCTTTTCACGTCTCGTAGCCAGTCATCAACGTCTCTCTTCCGCTTCCTTCCGAGCTTACATTCTTCGTTTTTAACTTGTGAAACTACCTCATCTTCCTTACCAGTTAACTTGCCCAGTTCGCAAAGAAGTGTTTGCATCTTCTGGCCAAGACCAGTGTAACTTTTTATGAGCTCGAAAATGCCAAGTATCATTGACGGTTCCATTCCTAAGACACGGAAAGAACAACTTGTAAGTCAACCTCTTCCGTGTTCTTTCCGACCCCCACCCACAATCACTTTGGCCTATGATATTGCTAAACAAAGCTCTGAAGATCATAAATACAAACTAATACGTGCCAACACACACAAACACATATCGCGTACGCACAAACTCATTGTTTCTGCTAAATTTTAAGGGCAAAGGCACCTCAAGGATCATCATTTCTGCAGACAAGTTTACTACTACATATGCAACGAAATTGGACACTTCAGAAAAACTGGAGAGTACAGACAAGAGTACCTTGAGCCAAGTCGAAGCGGGCTAAAGAAGTTTCTGGACTGCTAGCAAATTTTCTAGAGAGAGAAGCTTTGAGCTATAGCGGAAGAAAATACCCCGTTCTCTGGTGACACCATACGAGTTAGACGAAGCAGATGCAAGACTTTCAGTGCACGAGGACAGGAAAGAAGGAAGGAAGGATAGAGAAGACTTGAGGAGGACAGAAGTCAGTCCACTCGTATTATTCAACTACCGTGCTTCGTTTCGGTTCGGAAAATGCATGCATCTGTCTTTGGACCGAGTGAAGCCATCTTCTCCCCGTAAATATTAAAATGCGGATCCGTGCATGACTTGATCTTATCACTTCCTCTAGCGGACTGGGGAAGTTTAAGGACTTGGAATCTGATTAAATTGGTACAAAACATGATAATGTATTGTTTGACCTATGTCGTGCCGGATGGTTCCTCCCTTGCTTCCCCTGGCAGGCAAGCGATGAATTAAATTTTAGTAGGGGGAAAAATGCACCTTGTTCTTTCGGGTGTTTTCATTGTAGTCCCTATGCATTCATTTGTTTCCCATTTCGTCTGTAAAAATTACAAATTGAACCCTGCCAGAATGAGAATGTGGCATCTGGGGGACGAATTTGGAGGCAAAATACTGGGATAAAGGACTAAAATGAAAGACGCGGCAGTAGGTATGGGTCGAAATAAAGAACTGCCCACGGTACAAGGTCAAAAACATAAATTTTCGTCCCTTTCTCGTCAAACCCCTTCTGGTCAAAGCTTAAACCCTATCACCATCACCATAGCGAAGCTCCAGTCTCGCAGCGCGGCGATGGCCTCGAGATCCTTCGCCGGTGTCCTGAAAAGCTGTCGGAACCCCTCGAGAATCATCAACGCCTTCTTGATGAGGCCGTACTCCGCCTACGGGAGGTTCGTCAAGAAGGACCTGTTCTCCAGAATCAGTCCGATCGGCGACCCGAAGAAGAGCGTCGTGCCGGTTCTCGATAAGTGGGTCGAAGAGGGCAACAAGGTCAAGGGTCTTGACCTCAAGCGCATCATTCGCGACCTCCGATCCCGGAGGCGATATACTCATGCCCTTCAGGTGATCTCTCTCTCTCTCTCTCTCTTCTTTTTGGGTTTTTCCCTTATGTCATTTTCCATTGATGAAGCGATGGGTAGCTCTTGCTTGCGAGAAAGTGCAGGAAAGTAATGGTTAATGCTTGCTGACCGAGGGACTGTCTGGACTGATTTTTTTTTTTTTTTTTTTTTGGGGGGGGGGGGGTCGAAACACTAAAAAAAATTTGTGAAATTTAAATTTTTAAGGGTAAATGCACATACATTTTATATTTTTTATAATTTTTCAAGATTTATGTACTGGAGTACTGAAGAGTTCATTCTCGTGCTATGCTTTCTAGTGGGCACCTGATTGATATTTCCATGATTGTCGAAGAAATGTCAGATGCTTACGGAGCAATGACCGTTTCTCGTTCACCCAAGCCAATCCTACATGCGAAATGTTGTCATTTTGAAAGAAAAAAAGGAAATCCATAAATTGTAATGCGATGCCGCGTGGTGATTGGCTTTAGTGGACGGGAATGCCATGTTTCGAGAGTACATCAACATGTCTTATGTCCAAGGATAACAGAATTTAGATGAGAGGCTAGAGCTTATGAACTGCTGCTCTAGCAAGACCGACCTTTGGACTCTAGGATAAATAAGCAGATGAAGCTAGAGATTACGTTTGTTGTTGCTTCCTAAAATAGATTGAGCACTAATCAGCTATCTGAATTTGCATCGTTTTCTGAGGACAATACAGTGGTTTACAGAGGATTATTTTCATGTCCTCTGTGTTTCTTGTTTTTCTACAAATTGTTATTATCCACTTAACATCATCCACAGTCGACTTTGCTCTCCCTATGCATAGACCCACAAAGTGAAGTAAACTCAAGATTCATACTTTCTCCTTGCATATGCAGAATTTTTTGGAATATTGGAGCTTTTGAGTCTTAGATGCTGAGTTTTCGTTTGGCCATAAAAAATTTCTTCTGTAATGACTTTTCTTTCTCACCACACAGGTTGCTGAGTGGATGAGCAGCAAGACAGAAGGGTTATTAACGCCTGCGGACCATGCTTTGAAGCTAGATCTAATTGGTAAAGTTCAAGGGCTGGATGTCGCAGAAAACTATTTTAATAACTTAAGGGATCAAGACAAAGTCGAGAAAACATATGGTGCTCTTCTGAATTGTTATGTCAGGGAATGCGCTACCGACAAATCTCTTTCCCTTCTGCGAGAAATGAAAGAGATGGGTTATGCTTCATCTGCTCTGACGTACAATTGTGAAATGTGCCTCTACACAAACATTGGCCAGCTCGAAAAGGTTCCCAACGTGCTTTCAGAAATGAAGGAAGCCAATATTTCTCCTGATAACTTCACCTACAGAATTTGCTTGAATTCTTACGGTGCAAGATCTGATATGGATCATATGGAGGATCTTCTGAAAGAAATGGAACGCCTCCAGCACATGTCCATGGACTGGTCCACTTATTCAGTTGTGGCTAATCATTTCATAAAAGCCGGCATCAAAGAAAAAGCTCTGATTTATCTGAGAAAATGTGAAGAGAATGTGCAAAGAGACTCACCTGGATATAACCATTTAATCTCACTCTATTCAGCTCTTGGGAACTGTAAGGAAGTGAAGAGGTTGTGGGCCCTTAGAAAAGCAGTGCGCAAGAGGCAGTCTAACAAAGATTACATTACTATGCTAGGTTCCTTGGTGAAGCTTGGGGAGATTGAAGAGGCTGAGAAATTGCTTCGTGAGTGGGAAGCGTCTTGTGAATTCTATGATTTCCGCGTGCCAAATACCCTCCTCATTGGATACTGTCAGAAGGGATGGCCTGAAAAGGCCGAGCAAATGCTACTTGACATTATCAAGCTAGGGAAGACTCCCATACCAAATAGTTGGTCCATTGTTGCGGCAGGTTACATAGACAAGGATAAAATGGAGAAGGCTTTTGAGTGCATGAAAGAAGCCCTGGCTTTACAGTCCCAACGCGAAGCATGGCGACCCAAAAGCCAGGTGGTCTCAATCATACTGAATTGGGTTAAAGTGAACAGAGCAAGTGAAGTAGAATCCTTTCTAAGTTTGTTGAACACTGTACCATCCTTTGATCAAAAGGCAATCGATCTGCTGGAGACAGTCAGTGCTGACGGCTTCAATGAGGATATTATGCAAGAGGAGAATCTTTAAAAGGAAAAGGTTGGATTTGTTAAACAAAACGGTTGCCTTAAGGATTCAGAAAATCGGGCCATATATCTTTGAATCTGCTTGTTGATGTTCGATGTTTCGGTATCCAGTCGAGAAGAAGATTCCCTATTCCTGGAAAATATCTGGGCCTTTTCTTTCTCTCTGGTATATCTTTTATACTAAAATATAGTAGCCTTGCTGTAGTAAGCAAATTCAATGGTCTGTCTTTTCTTCCATCAGACCATGCCTATAATGTTCCATGTTAGCACTTTCAATTTTGCTTTTACCAGGGACTTTGTTGCCGGGTCTCGTCGCCAGCTCCTCTTTCTTTAAGAGCTCCTATTCCTCACAGACTGAGGGATGAACCACTGTACCTGATAGCAGTTATATAAAGCATTGCTGCCGCTTCCTTTGCTACTGCTTCGTCCCTGACCTCACAACACCCACAGCTACTTTACATTCACTGACTTTTAAAGTTGCAATTGTTGACTTACAACGAGGGAAAGCATTCCTTCTTTATAATTGGATGGAAGTGCGGCAGAGAAGTGACGGTCAGTATTTGCTTTTGCTTTTATGTATCCAGTGATGCAGGAGACTGTTACACAAACAAGAAAAAGGCGGACAATGATTGAAAGTGTTTTGATGCATGGAAGGAAGAAGAAAATGTAATGTTGAATGCGCACCAGCCGTCAAAGGAGACAAGGCATGACCAGGATTCATGGAAGGGCGATGGGGAAAAAGACTAGCGTCAATCACTTTGCTGTGGTCCTAGTTTTCCTTGTTGTAAGTGAATGATATCAGTACTGTGTGGTTACTTGTTCCCTGAATAGATTCAGTGGACTTCGAAGAAATCACTTTTCTTTCGCGGTTTCTACTCATTGCCATAGTTTGATGCAAGTACTGCTGATTTCTTGTTTCTCCTGGATAGCTGAATTGTGGATTGTGTAAGCGAATATTTAATTCTTGAACTAATAAAATAAACCCTGGCAAAAAAAACTAGTAAAAATAAAAAAAATGGAAAATTACAAAATTACTATCCCAATTTCCCCTTCTCTCTACTTCACCCTTGAGTCCAATGCCATGGAAAACGTTTATGCAAAGTTAAATATCATTGATAGTACTACTGACTTTCTACCTTTGTGTCCTTTGTAAAATTGATCTCCAACTGAATTTCAGTTTAGGATCGATGAAGCTAATGTTTAGCAAATTGTGGTTATCACTTCCCTTGATTAAGATTGACTCATCGACAAAGGAATAATAACATAAATGACTCATAAATTTTGGCTCAATATGCAATAGGATTCCTAAACTTTTAATTTGTTTCAATATGGTCCCTAAACTTTTAAATTGTTCTATGTGATCCCGAAATTTTTGGTACATATTTAATATAATCCTTAAATTTTATATGGAAATATTTAATATTTTCCTTTCATTAATTCAAGACCACGGACAATAACATATTGAAACAAATTAAAGTTTGGGAATAATATTAGACATTAGGTTAAATTCATGGATCACATTCAAATAAATAAAAATTTTAGAGAGCACAGTAGATATCGGACGAAAGTTCATTGACTGTTTATTTCATTTTTCCATCAACAAACTAAAACCTAGTGGCACGTGATGTAATAAGGGAAAATGTATGGGTTAATTTTTGGAGTTTTGAAAGAAACAAGCAACTTATGGCCCAGAAATTGTTGGGCCTCGACTCGTGGGCTTTTTAAATAAAACCCTCCGATGGAAAGAGCGTCCCGATTTTCTTTTCTTTCCTCTTCCTTTCCCAGAAAATCGCCGGAGCCAGAGAAACCGAGAGAAAATGCGAGAAAGGCCGGACTATTCGTCCGAGGAGGAGGAGGGGGAAGAGAGAAAACCCCAGAGAAAATCCCGAGAAGCTCCCGAGACCGACGGGAAAATGCGCGAAAGCTCCGAGACCAGCAAGAGATCGAGGGAGAGCTCCGACTTGGGGAACGGAGAACGCAAATCCAGCAGGAGGAGCGAGAAAGCCAGAGGGAGTTCGGATTCCGAGGAGATTGAGGAGAGGAGACGGAGGAAGAGCGGCAGGACGAAGAGGAGGAGGTCGCGGCGACGGTACAGTAGCGAGTCGGGCTCCGACGATTCGGGCTCGGAGGATGCCAATTCGGAATCGGAATCGGAATCGGAGGGTTCGGGTTCAGTGAGCGAGAGTGAAGAGGAGAGGAGGAGGAGGAGGAGGAAGAGGAGAGAGAGGCGGAGGAGGGAGGAGGAGAGAGAGAGGAAGAGGAGGAAGAAAGACAAGGAGAAGAGGAGGAGGAGGAGCAGGAGAGACGATGATGAAGGAGAGGAGGAAGAGAGAAGCAAGAAGAAGAAGAAGGAGGAGAAGAAGAAGAAAGAGAGGAAGAAGGGTAAACAGAAGGAGAGGGCCGAGAGAGGCAAAACGGGTGCAGTGACCAACTGCTGGGGAAAATACGGGATCATCAGAGAAACTGACATGTGGTAATGATTCTATCTTCCATGGTTGAAACTCGATTTCTCGTGCTATTTCACGCCTCTTTGTCGATCCTAAAAGGGGAAAAGGTTGCTACTTTGTTGAGCATGTCTGCAATGAGTTTGCTTGTCGTATTTCATAGATGATGAATGGCTACCGTGTGAATGAAGGAACCTCATTGAATAGGTTTTTTTTTTTAATTATTTTTATTTTTATCCTTTCTGTCTAGGGCTTACAATTATTTGCTGTTGGTATTGGATGAATTATGTGGGCACGAGTGGTTAAGAAGAAGATGAAGACACAGTAAACTATTTTAATCTGTTTTTGAGATGGCCATGTCAGTAGCGCTGGACTGTAGACTGTAATTGTTTGCCACTCTCGCTGTTTGTTCACCATTGTGCTTTGATCTCGCAGTGAGATTTTGTGTCCCGTTGCTTGTAAAAGTGAAAAACTGTATTACTCCATTGGAGATAGAGAGACTTGTTTGTGCCATCAACAGCAACATTCAGTTAGTTTCTCTTTGTGATGAATGACAGCATGACAAAGATAATGCTTCTAGCCCTGCTTAATAGAGGATCGAGTTTGACTTAGGGATCACAACACAAGTCAGAAGGATACTCACTCTTTTCGCTTTTTTCCTTCTAAATACCATGTTATGCAACCCGGATGCCCTTACCCAGTGCTTTACACTGTGCTCTTCTCTGTCCATTCTTATCAGGTGTTGAGATTTGATGAACTTGATAATTATATGTCACAGACAGCAGAAGTTTTAGTTGACTATTTCTGTTGGAGATGTATTAGAGGACAATCTCAGACTCCTAGCAACAAAAGCACGAAATGAGACAATATTGGACTGGATTAAAATCTGATTAGGATTAGGATGCCAATGATAAATGGAAGTATATGTTGGGTTAAATGTAAATCAAAATTTTATCTTTTCTTTGTATTCCTTTGCTGAGATTGGATGGGAAAGTATTCCCTTTGGTGAGGCAATCCTCCCATAATGCAATAGGTTCTGGTGGAACTCTCTGATTCCTATGAAAGTCAGAACTTGAGTTTATTTTATAACTCAGTATAAAACTCTTTCACAACTATTTACAACTTTTACATGTTTAAACTGGAAGGGCCAATCGTCAAGATATGGTTTCTGCAGCCATGGATTTCCATGGTTTATTAATTGTCAAGATATTGATCTTGTTCTAATGCATGGACATTAAATTCTTGCAGGAATAAACGTCCTGAGTTCACTGCTTGGTTAGCAGAAGTAAAAAAGGTACTTCCTTGGGGTTCATTTCGCTTCTGTATTTAATTATTGTACCCAGATAGATGCACATGTCTGTAGGCTGCCCATGATGCATGTATATCCTGAGTAAGACACTGCTCATGCTCTTTTTTTCTTTTTTTTTCTTTTTTTCTTTTTTCTAGTGGGGTGCAACATTTTTTTTAAACACCCACCCCCCTCCAAAAAAAAAAAAAAAAAAAAGAAATTTTCTTTCTTTTCCCAGTGACCCAACTGATGCACCAGTAGCGAATCATACTTTATCTCGAAGAGCTTGACATACTTAATCTTTAGATAGTGCCAAAGCTCTTGATATGACTTTTCTTGCTTCTTGGAGCGAGGAACTCCTTATATGGAAGAAAAAAACTGCACTTGAGGACAGAGACTTATTTTACTGGCTACATTTGCCCATTAATTGAGGTAAATAGTACCCTCGACTACCCCCAAATCACAAAGTAAATAAAAAATGAAGGCTATGATATGTTGTAAGCTTTTTGCTGTTGACTTCCCTGCAATTTTTCCTTCTATCCATAATGTTTGCTGCAACCAAGTCATCTAACATGAACAGCTTTTCAGGAACTTAGTTTTCTCAAATGCATATTATTTTGGTTCTGAAATTACGTACTATCGTTTCATTGAAGTGTAGTGAAATCTTTTATGCATGTTCTATTGCTTGTGCATTGCATTGCAGGTGAACCTGGAAAGCCTGGCTAACTGGGAAGAGAAACAGATGTTTAAAGAGTGCGTAGATACTTTATTTATACATGACATGAGTCTTATTTTTACCAAACGCATTCTTTTTTTCTCCCAATTATTTCGCCATTATTTAAGATACATGGACTTATTTTGCAGGTTTATGGAAGACCATAACACAGCTACCTTCCCTTCTAAAAAGTAATATTTCTTGGGTTATGCCTTTTGTTTTCATTATAAGTATTTTAACCTAAGTATATTATTCCTGATGTTTTGACTTATTATCCTGGAGGAACGTCTCTGATTATCCGGTGCCTATGCTTCACTCAATGAGTTTAAGTCATATTCCTCTTGTGTTTGATTGCAGGTATTATAACCTCGATGCTTATCACCGACACCAAATGGAAAAGGAGCTGAAAAAGGGTCTCAAGAAGGTTGTCTCCAAAGAACGCACAGTTTTCAATGATGAAGAACAGCGCCGGTATGTCCTTCTACTGCAAGCTAGATTTTATAAATATATCTGTTGCTGCTCTTTACGAAAGATGGAAATATCATTAATTAATTATGGCCTCAATGTCTTCTGCGATCGATAATATTATCCGTGCATTTATTTTTGTTATCTTCCAAAAGGGTGTGAAAAAAATGAACATGTGGCAACTTCAAATGATCAATTGGCCTGGAAGTGGGAAAAGATTACAAAGAGCTTTTATTGTCATGAAAATTTGCTTTGGTACATGTATTAGTAATGATTGGAGTTGATCCTTGTCGTTGGAGTAGATAAGATGGTTGTGTCACAGTAGCACCCATACTCTCAAACAGCAAGAGTACAAGCAACTTGCCTTGTAATTTGGGGCATTTCTGTAGTTTTTGCTAGAGTACTAACATATAAATGGTTTATCAAGTGACGTGGCAAACTCTCTAATGGGTACTTGAAGAAGAAGTGTACCATATTCAAACACCAAAAATTCTCTGTCTCACCACTTTCGTAGATGTAATATTTCTCACTGCAATCAATCACCTTTCTGTCCTTCCCCCCCTCCTGTCCAGGCAAGAACTGATGGTAGAACGTGAAAGGCAGAAAGAGCAGGAGGTTGAAACTTTGAAGCTATCGATGCAGGGTGGAATGGTGAGTCTGTAACTTCTTATCTAGCTCAAGTTATTTTAATTTTTTCTTTGATTATACATCTCAACCTTATTAATTATTTAATTTGAACCCGGATACCAGGCACAAGCAATGAAAGAACAGGCTCTATTGAGGGAAGAGATGGCTTACCAATATAAGCTTGGCAACTTTGAGGTGAATGTACATATTTTTGAGTCCGTGATTAATTATGTTTTGTTAGTGCCTAACTTTGGAAATTATAATAACTCGTATTGTAGGCTGCAGCTGCCATTCAGAGAAGATTGGATCCGAATATTACCATGTGATGCATCATGGCCGTGCTCCACCCTTGTCCTCTTTATGAATAGTGACGAGACTATTCATTTGAAACTCTCTCCTTGTGGTGTCACTGCTTGATGCATCAGCATCACCTCAAGTTTTTGGAGATGAGAGGTCACCTCTTGGATGTACAAAGTAGCCGCGGTGTTACTTGCTCTTTCCAACTGCGGTGCTCTTATTTATCCCGAAATATGTAGGCTTTGGGCTCTTTTTCTATTTGGTGCTAAGTAAATGAAGTTTGCAAGAAAAGAAAGACTGTTTTCAATATATGATATACTCAGCATTATAGACGGCCAGCCTGGTGCACAGCAGATGTGGGGAGGCTCTCTTTCTCTTATTCTGACGATTTGCACGTGACCGCATCTGAGAGATGAGGGGGATGCTACCTGGACCAGCATCAGACCCTCGTGGCAAAGAAAGATATCCAGATTTAGAGCCCAGAAAACCGTGTCTGGAAATTCTGAGTTCCGCCTTAGCAATGAGTGACGAGAACGAGTGGAGAGGGTTAAGTCGCTACAAGCTCCTCTCGCTGTGAGAATTACAAGTTGCAAAGAAAGAAAAGAGAAACGGGTAATGACTCGCGTGCGCTTGGGATTAGATGCACCAAAACTTTTGACTCTAGAGGGTGTCGTAGATATGCACGCCACCATACAAGGAGAAAATGGACGGGAGGCACATTCTCCCTCTTTTTCAAAGATTGATAACCGCTACTCGGCTGACATGACTCTATTTGTCGTACACGTCTCAATCACTCGGAGGGGTTTAATTGACTCAATAACACCTCTGGCAGATTAGAAAGTTCTGGAAGCATACTCGATCCTTCTATTTTTGTTTTTTTTTTTTTTTTTTTGGGGGGGTCTGAAAATAACTTTTTAAGTACGAACTCATCCTTAAAAGTACCTTTTCTTCTTTACATAATCCACTATCTTCCCAAGTGGCTCTTTCATGCCCCAACTGATGAAGCGTTCCTTAATTTGCCTGAGCTTTACGTTGGTAAATCAACACAAACACTGGAGAGCGAGGAGAGGGAATAAAGATACAAGAGTCGACTCCAGAAACGGATGTCTATAGTCGAAAGTTTCTTGAGCTTTGCTTGTTGATCAGGAAACAGAGAGAAAAGAGAAGGAACGTCAAAATTCCTATGTTTGGACGCGTGTGGAGTGAGAATGGTGTGACGAGAAATCAATTCCGTATAAAGACTTGATTATCTTTCATCTTATTCACTCTTTAAAAGAAATGGCAATCTTAAAACAAAATGGCAGCATTTGCATTTCCTTCCATATCAAATGGGGGTCCGGAGGGAAGTAATTCCCCCTAGATTAAAATCATTTCCATCCCAATAAAAGGAAAAACTCCTCGGAGCGAGAGAGACAGACATGCTTAGTAATTTCAGCTTCTCTAAGTATAGATCCATGCAAGAGAGTCAACTTGGATATAATATCACCACCTTCCTACCCTTTTTTTTTTTTTTTTTTTTTTTGGAGAATACAAGGTACAAAGTTAAGAAAAATTGACGTCTTTAAGTCTACAATACCAATTTTATCACTAACCAAAATATAAGATAATTCTCTAAGAGACTGTGAGTAAAACTTAGTATCCAAAGGCTTCGCTATGCCAACATTAACAAGCATATTAACAGGTCAATTACTTCCCTACAAAATGTGATGAATTTTGAATTCAAAATGAAAGCTCAATAACCTTTTGATATCCTTAAGTACAAGACCAGTGTTATCCGCTACTCTCTCTGGATTAACAAGTTTGGTAATAATTTTGAAATCCATCTCAATAATGACTTTGTGGAAACCTTGTTGCTTTACAATGGTAAGTCCCATCCATAGTGCCCATAGTTCAACTTGTAAAGACGAACATATTCCAAGAAATACCCACCAGCGCATGGCCGAGTTGGTGAGGAGAGTCTCTCCTTCCAACGCATGGAGGTCGAGAGTTCGAATCTCCAGTTTGGTTTCGCCCTTTAAGTGAGGGGCCATGTGGTGGTGGGTTCCTGTGTTAGTCCCCCTCGAGATATAGTTGCGATTACTCAATGCGTAAGCCCGGCGGAGGAAAGCAAATCCTCAATTACAAAAAAAAAAAAAACATATTCCAAGAAATGACGTAAAACCACCAAGCCAGTCTCCCCCTTCATTACGAAATAATCTTCCGCCTGCTACAAGTCCGTGATTACGTTTAGATGCTCCATCCATATTCAGTTTAATCCATCCTAGAGGATGAGGATCCCAAGCAGCCATAATGAGAGAAGTATGTGATCCACTTGTAGACAAGTTGATCATGAATGATTTCCTTCGTGTGTGAAAGGATTATTTGTACACGGTTGCAAAGAAAAACAAAACTTTATTGAAAAAAAGACTTGTTTCGCCATTGCCCAAAAAGCCATATACTTGCATTAAACTAGTACTCCAATCATAGTGGGAGTCAAATCTCCATATGTCAAGTTGAATTTCAACCATTCAGAATCATTTATGGAGAAGAACCCTTCAAGACAATGTTTTGGGATGAGATCACCCCAAATGTTCCTAATGACAAGACAATCTCACAAAACATGCAACGTTGTTTCCACTGAAGATTCACAACGCGGACAGTAAGAATTACGTCCCATATTGCGAGAGGTCTTCAATTCATTGGTCAATAAATGCTTATGCACTAGTAGCCAGAGGAAGATTCTAATACGTTGAGATCCCCTCCACTTCCATATGAGGGGCCATATCCTATCAGTTTCTTGAATGTCGATCCCTATGAAAATTTCACAAGCTAACTTAATAGAGAAAGATCCATTGCGATTACCTTCCCACAATAGAGTATCTTTCCCATCAAATGCAATTGGCAGTTGACAAAGCCATATATCCTCACAAGCATTTAGGCCCCGTGTGCATCACCTTTCCACGTATCATGTTGCAGCATCACAGCCTCCGCCTCCGCAAAGCAAAACAAGAACCTAAACACAACTTCAGCAATGCCAAGTCCAAACGTCTCCGTATAAAACTAAAGAAACGATCAAGATAATTTCAGGGCACAGATGAGAGGCTTTCAAGTTCTGCAGAAGCCAAGTCTCCAAACAAAATACAAACTCAGATTGACAATCTGTTCTAAATGTCATAAGCAACTAATCCTAAGTTGCTTGCAGGTAGCACCCCGATTGCAAATCTGGGGCTACTTGCTCATGTAAAGATTTTATCCCAAGTTCATCACCTCAGACCAGTGTGGATTTGCTAACGTGCAAGGTCTTCAACACCCCCATCTACCTTTTCCCAAAGTGGGACAATGACCTCAAATGTATCTTCCTATTTACAAATCACTGTGAATGTGGAAAAATATGTCACATTGATCTACTATTGCAACGAAGATGTTTACCACATTTCAAGTGCATTGACCACCCCCGCAATGCCTGCTCCAGGAAGGGAAAATCTTCTACAGGTACCACAAGAACTATGGTACATGGAAAACCTGCAAAAATATGCAAGAACAAGCTCTTTCCAATGGAGTAATAAATTCCTTAACTTCTACTATAAGAGGAAAATAACGCTTTCATACTACAGACTCCCAACATTTGTTGCCATTGTAACAAATAACCCACTGGTGTACATCAATGAAGAGTCCTGCCGGCTCCGGGCATTTCCTAAGCGAGCAGAGAAAAGTAGCTCACATATGGCTTGACTCCTTTCTGAAATTCAGTGAACACCTCTCTGAAAATAAAACCTCCAAAACAACATAACTTTTGAAATTCTGCGGCATAGGTGCCACATGCAAACTCAGTGTTGCCAAAAGGAAAATTACCAAACATGGTCCCCATACGTTCACAGCAAATCCTAATCAATCCAGCTATTTAAAATTGCCAGGCATCGAGTTCGTGTAATACCTTAACAAACAAGAACGAGTCTCCAAGGGAACAAGAAGAACGAATAAGCAAGTTTCTTCAGGTTTCTTCACAACCGCTATCCCTTGATCTTAAATCTTATTCACCTAAGCATGTCTAGCAGAAGCAAACTGTACAAGAGATAGCATCAGAAGCATCATAAACAATCAGATCATGGGGAGAGAGCAAGAGATTCCCATAGAAATTGGCAAAGGGCACATAAGACCAAGGAAATAAGGATGAACAGGATAGAGGACAACCCACGACACCGTCCATATACAACAATCCATGTGGATTTCAACACACGGGGAACACCATGTACATAAAACATGCAGACGCGCATAGCGAAATCGATCTACCTACTACCAGATCAGCATAATTACAAATTCAAAAAAAGGGAAAGAAAAGACCGAATGGAATCAAGCACAACATCTGTACAGCTTGTTCTTCTTAAAAGGCAGAACAGCATGCTGGGAAAGGCCGCATTCCTGCTTGGAGAAGTTAGTTGGGGCGTCGGGCCCGCGGAGGCGGAGCGCGGCCCTGTCGTAGACCATGGCGGCCTCCTCCGCCGTGTCGTACGTGCCCAGCCACTGCCTCAGCCTCCCGTCCCTTATCTCCGCCACCCACCTCCCCCACGGCCTCTTCCTCACGCCCCGATACTTCCTCGATCCCGCAGTCTCCGCCGTGCTCTTCGCCGCCGCGGCCGCAATTGGCTGGAATTCCGGCCGCTCCGGCCGCGGCGGCTCGATCCTAATCTCGTTCACGTAGCGCTTGACCTTGCGGCTGGGGTGGTGCGGCTTCGACCGCTCCTCGAACTCCTCGTCGCTGGACGTGTCGGTGGCGTCGCTGTCGGTGACGGAGATCCGCACGACCCGGACGCCGCTCCTCCTGTTGGCGATCGGCGCCTCGTTGGAGCTGTCGTCGGTGGAGATCGTGGAGTCCGACTCGACCTGGCTCAAGGGGGAGGGCCTTTGGCGCTTGGCCCCAGAGGCGTCGATCGCGGAGGACGACGACGAGAGGGTCGTCACGGTGGTCTTCGTGGTGGTCGCGGCGGCGGCGACGGTGGCGGTGGCCGATTGGGGTGAAGTTGCCATCAAAAGTTGGTGAATTGCAGAGAGAAAGGGAGTTGCGACCGGTGGGAGGTTAGGGTTAGGGCTCGTACTTTTTCGATTTGGGGGATTTGAAATTTAGGGCGTTTATAAAAAAAATGAAAAAGAAAAAGAAAATAAGAGCTCGCAATTCGGTGTCGCGTCGGTTGGGGAATTTCCGCATCCGATTCGAGAATATTCATCGCTCGAGCCGAAACGACGTCGCTCGGCCCCGCGATGAGAACGTTAAAACCGGCGGGGCAAATAGGGCTCCACGGTGCGTTTCGGATTAGCCGCATCCGGAAAGGGCATATTCGCTCCCGCATGTATATTCCCGCCCGTGCCACCGTAATATTCCCTCTCTCTCTCTCTCTCTTAATTAACGTTCGTTTGAGCACGGTGGAGATTGAATTTTTGCAATTTTCCGAGTCAAACTCGAACTTCTCTATGTGGATTTATTACATGTGGGTCATGTGTGAATTCGATCGTCTCGCTCGATCGTCATGTTTCAGGCTTGTTAGGGCGACCCATTTCGATAATGGGTTTTTTTTTAAGTCGACTTTGAATTGGATCATTCGTGTGTGAAGGAGGTGCTTGAGGAGGGATTTCGCGCGTGCGTGCGTGCGATGACGTGAATGTTAGGTGGCTTTTGTTAGGAATTTCAGGTAGGTTGGGGATGAACTAACGAAAGAGACAAGGAGAATGGGTTTTTAATGAGGAAATGTCATGTCTCCGGACGCTAAAAAGAAGGGCGAGTTGATGATGGAAGAAACAAAGAAAATTTACGAGGAGTCCAGGATTGTGTTTTTCTCTTGTAATAAAGCGTGTCGGGTTGCATGGATGAAGTCCATTCAGTGCCCAAAGAGGCCAAGAGGAATGGAAAAAAGGCTGCCTGGCATTCGTACAAGGGTCGCGCGTGAGAGGTTTGAAGGCTTACCGAGAGTTTGGCATTGGGCCTTAAAGCAATATGGGAATGCACTAAGAATATTATTGAAAATGCACATCAATTTTCACTCTTAGATCGGATTGTAGATTTGGGACGGAGTTATGACTTTCCTCGAGTTCAGCCACCGAAAAGAAAGCTGATGAATTAGGCTTAACACGGAATTATCCAAGCCTGTGCTAATCGTTGTTTTGAGGTTTCAATTTAAACAATTTAACATGCAATTTAATTCAATTAGGAGTCGCCGTTGATCTATTGCGAGTCGATTAGTAATCTCACTAAATTGCAGGAGAACATATTATTTTTGCGAACCGAAAATATCATGAATACAAGGGTTGAATTAAGCTAAATAAATTTAACGACATTTCAATATATTTTCTCATTATTTTCAATAAAATATTTTGCAAGCAGTTTTGGCAAATTTTAATTCTAACAACTAACATGCAATGGGTGATCATATATGTATGCAATCAATAATATAACATGGTATGGCAAAACCTCGATGCATTAAGCAAAACATAACTTCACTATGATTAACATCCCAATATTTGCAAGATATTAATTAAAAAAATGTTTGAATAATCTAAACATGATTTCTAAATGCAATGACATTTAGTTCTTCTTGGGTTTTTCTTCTTCTGGATGCAACTTTATCTAAATTATGTCTATGCGAATTCTAAATTGAATTAATGACACATGATATGAATTATAATGTAATTTATATGGAACCTAATTCTAATGACGAGTAAAGGAATTATATATTAATCTAACATGAGATGCTATGACATGAAAATGATGACATGGCAACATGATGATATAGGCATTATGACGACATTGAATTTATGACATGGTAATGTGATAATGGCAAAGATGAAACTCCTTCTATATAAAGCATGCATCTTATTTTTTGGTGATAATCTTTTAGAGCTGCGATAGGAAACTATCTAAACGATGTGAATAACCAGCTTGTATTAGGAACTAATTTATATTAAATCATATCTAATTTAGGTAATTTCCTAATTAACTACATGGTTACTACATATGCAATTCTAAATTAGAAAATTAATGTGAACATAATCTATCCTAACAAGTAATGCAAATTTTTTTGTAATTTTCAAGATTTTCAAGATGGGACGGTGTTTCATCAATTTTGTTCTTGCAACAAATATCTTTCACCGAAAGTTATTCTTTAGTTTTTATTTAGAAGGGATAAAGGTTATGTGCTAACTCCAGATAGAGGATATTAAATGCGGTATAAATATTTGAACTCCCAACTTGAAACAACACTATACAATACCCGTCGGGCTAAATCAAAATCCAATCTGACGTTAGACCCACTAACCTTGAAATCAAATTTAAACTATATCGGAATCTAATCGACCTCACAACTTATGGATAATTAGGTACAATACTGGAATTTAATCAATGATAATGCACCAAGATAAATGACACAATGTCGGAATTTAATCAACGATGCTACACCAAGGTACAGATACACGACGAAATCAAATCAACGATGGGAATCCGAGAACTATGGCCACAAAGATTAAAGTGCAGTAAAGGAAATGTAAAGATGAAGGGACGACACCGAGCCTTTTTGTTGAAGGACCGGTGATATTTATAGATGAGCTTGGTAACCGCTTGGCACTTGTATGCCTTTTAGCAACCACTTCTAACCTTATCCACGTTCCTCTCCTCCCTTCACGAGTTACTTGTCCATTTCCTTTATAATTGCCTCGATAGTGCTTTGATGATTCCTTGTTTATGGACAACTATTTCATGGCTGGGTCTTCAAAATGATAATTGCTTCTCAACCGCATATACTCTTTGCGCCTTTCTAAATCAATACTTTAGTCATTTCCATTAAAGTTTGCCGCCGAAGCCGCTTGAACAATTGAACACGTGGCGGTCTCCTACCTTGCCTTTGATCATCGAATTTTTGTCCTTACATTCGTCGATAATCGGTCATATGACAATGTTCCCACGTACATGTAACTTTGTTTGCCGATTTTGAGTGTCAACAAATAGTTTCCTAAATTAATAGCATGCAATATTCAAACTCGAATAATAAAAAATCCACCACATTCAAAATAGGAAATAATAATAATTGAAATCTGATCTCGAGACCTCGACTATTATGCACTACTAAAAAATGAGGAGTTCTTGCTTTGTTACGCCTAAAATCTCAAATTATATCATTTTAGAATTAAAATAATATAAATTAGGCAACTGTACATTCAAATTGGAATAGGTCAGGCAATTACCTAATTTGGAATCTTTAAGTTTAAAAAAATCGACGGCAAGGGGCTCATGGCCGCCAACAAGGATGATGGGACCAGCGCGACACAACAAATCATTGGGAACGTGCAGCATAAACCAATACCTTTATTTAATTGAGAGAGAGCCAAGTCTGAATCTGTCGACCCATCTTCATTGAAAAGTTTGGATTAATAAATTATTATGGACTAATTATGATATATTAACTGCTTCACATTATATTAATATTTTAATATTGAACTCGTCTCTTCTCTAAGAAAACTCGCACATGCGTCTTAATAATCCCCCCTTACGTGAGAATGACTCAAATCTGATCTGTCAATATATTTAGTTGAACTCATTTTTAATTGCTTCACATCACATCAATTTTTTGATGTGAGGCTCTTTTCTAGTACAATTCACGCGTGCATCTTAACACAAACTCAGCCCGAGATGACAAGAGCTGGTCCCCATGAAGATCTGCCGGAAAAACTCGGTGAAGGCACCGAAAACACAAGTAAGTTCGTCTGAAATTTTGATGGCACCGATGTGTTCACAGCGTGGGTCGCCGGGCCAAAACATTGGTGATCGGGTCCTGGCGGTGCTGGACTGAGCTCGTTGGACCGCTGCCACGGAAGACTCTCGGGGAGCGGTTGGCGCGGCAAGCACGGCGCAACAGCGAGGGAGGAACTTGCAGCATGGCGATGCTATGAAACCTGTGGGTGCAAGTGGCAGGGAGTGTCACGGCGGTGCAGGGGTGTGGGGACGATGTGCAGCAGCTGCGTGGGAGACGATATGCACCTGTGTTGACACCTAATTTTGATCACGTTACTTACTTGTTCATCATATAAAAATCACATTAAGCATTTTATAGCATTGCATTTAGGATTAAAATTATCTTTTGAAAAATAAAAATAGAGGATAATAAATAACTTATAAAATAAAAAAACATTTGGAGGGAGATTTTGAAAAAAATTGAATAATAAAACATTTGGTTGTTGAACATATCTCCTAATTTCAAATTCAAAATTCAACGGTGGTGTGATTTTGGAGCCACTAATCTTGTTGAGTAGTTGAGTGTCACTTATTTGTTGAGTTTTTCCTTTATAAATAGAGAGTGCGAGACGTGAGACGCGAGAGAGAGGGGGGGATTCAACACAAAGAAAGGAGAAGAAAAGTTTTTCCCCGTTGGCGTTCGTTCCATTGAGAAAAACAAAAGAGAAAGACTTTTTGGGGAAAATGAAAAAGTCAAGCAAAAAGCTTCTGCAGAAAAGTGAAGGGGGCAGAACAGAAAGTACAGCAGAGGGAGACGTGAGGGAGAGAAAAACAGAAGCTACAGTGTCGTCTTCTTCTTCCCGACGTAGCCCCCTGTCCGCGTCGGCCCCGTGCCTGCGCCGGTCCACCGCGCCTACACCGCCTCCGCCAGCACCGGCGCCTGCTGAAACCACGACTCAGTGCCTTTGCCTGCACTTCCGCCTCGCCGGTCACTGCCAACCCATCAGCTGCGACCCGCGACCCTGCCCACTGCACCAGCAACGACCCGCTGCTGCCCCCGACGCCAATAAATCCTAAGCCAGTCGACGTACCCCGCCTGTGAGCCCCTGCGACGCTGCTACTACCGCCGGCCCACGACTCGCCCGCTGCTCGAGACCTCGCTTCCGACGCCTGCTGCAACGATCATCGCTGCAGCAACTTCTACCCTTCGCCGGTTCTGCCTCTGCCCTCCCCTTGCCGGCTCCGATTCTGCTCCATCCCGCTGCGACGGCCGGCTCCGCTTCTGCTTCACGCCCGCGACGCCCGAGTTCAACACCGGAGCCCTGACGGACAGCCCTTTGCTCCGACGACCCACCGCCACGATACCACCGCGTCTGCTGTTGCCTCTGCCGGTCGCTGTGCCGCCTCGCCGACACCGTCCCCTGTCCACGTCGCGCTCTGCCTCAACCCGACGCCGCTGCTCCCTCCGCAGCAGCCGGAACCAGTCCCAGTAGCCCGACGCCCCTGCCTGCGACGTTGCTGCTCCTCTGTTCCGCCCAGCAGTGACCCCTGACGTCACTGCTCACCATCACCGCTGCGACTCGCGACCCTGCTGTTCGCCGGTCACCGACGCCGCGCCTCCCTGCTGCTACTGCCGCCCAGTCCTCGCCGGAGCTCCGACGCCGGCTGTCTCCCTCGCCCGTTCCGACGCCGACCAGCTTTCATCCGAAGTTGTCCAGCAAGTTCAGTACTGTTGGTACCATTTTCCTTGTGCAGGTCACTTGAGGCTTGAGAAGGGTGAACTTGGCATCGTTCCTTGCTGGTTTCCATCTTGGAGATAATTTTTCCAAGCTAGGTAATCTCTTTAGGCTAAATTCGGTTCGAGTATTCGGATTCTTTGCTTGTGATCCTGATTTAATTTGTCATATGTAATTGTTACCCGATCAGGAAATTTGTCATATTAAGTCATAATAATAAAAAATATTGAGCCGAGAGACGTCAGGTTAGATTTTTGATTATTTCGACTTTTCACGACAAATTCATGGATTGCTTCGTGTAATTGATTTGCATAAGATAATATGTCATTGAGTTGAACTAGTGAATTATCAATAAGACATATATTTCGATGCGTCATTTGATACTTAATCGTTACGTACATGTCACATATCATGCATCATATGTCATATCTAGGATTTAGGTATTTAGGTCCATACACATTTCATGTTTAAAGCAACGTATTTTAATTTTTAAGATTCATATAGAATTAGGATAATTTTCCTTTAATAAAACCAAAAAAAAAAAGAAAGAACAAAAATGTTATTTAGGTCATATAGATTTCATAATATGCACATCGTATAATCTCATTTCATGTCATCATTGTTTAGTGTAGGTTGCGTACATGTATTTAAAAAGAATCATTAAAAAATCATAAAAAGAACATGCATATAGAATTACCACGTCATCTATCCCATATCATGTAGCACATGCATATTTAGGATTATGTAAATTAGATTGCACACATATTGTGATGGTTCAAGTTATGCCATATGAATTGCATCTCACATGTCATTAAAATAAATTCATGCATATTAAGTTTAAATTAAGAGTGCATATAATTAATATTAAAAAAAAAGAAAAAAATTAGGTGTCATGTCATTTAGAAATCATGTTTAGGGCATGCATTTTTATTAGCATTTTAGTAATTTTTTTAGAGAGTAGACCTTAAGAAGGTTGTAGTTAGTAATTTTTTATAATCTATCACTTCGGTTTATTGAATGTTATTTAATTGATTATGCACTCGCATGACCACCATTTGCATGTTAGCAGCTTAGGTTAAAATTAATCAATATTGCCTGCAAAATATTTTTGAAATTAAAATGAAAATGTACCGAAAGGGCGTTAGATTAATCTAGTGTAATCATGTCTTCGGACCTATTGAATCTTTGGATGGCAAAAGTAAAGTATCCTCCCATACTTTACTTAGGTTTTTAATCAACCCTAATCGGTTAGTGACGGCTTCAAATTGAGTATAATTGCATGTTTAAATGAATTAATTTTTTAGTATCAAGTCGCGATTGGTAGGACTTGAGGGGGTCCGTGCCAAGTCTTCGGACTTGGTAATCCAATAGCCTTCTTTGAGTAATTAACCCTCGGAAAGGTCGCGACAACCTGCAACAAGAACCTTCTCTTCGGACTGGGATAGCCCAGCAACAAATCTAATGATAGCGCCTTTACACATAATCAACATTCTTCCCTTCCCTTGAATGTATATCCCATGTCATGTTTATATAAATTTGGTTTGAGGCGCCTTTTGCAGGATTAGGAAATATCCCTATTTCCTGCTCTAGGTTATGTGATTACAAAGGAAATTAAAGCATAAAATTCGGAAAGGAAATTACTCTGCTTTGGGTTTAGAAATTAAAGCGTTTGGATATTAGTTTCTTTTCATTATTTTTTATAGGGTTACGTCATGTTTTATTAGTTGATAAGATAGGGATGATAGATTTTCGATATTAAATTTCTGTATTCGGCTTTTAATCCTTTTTCATTAAATAAAGAAATTAAATAAAGCATACCCCTTTCTTATTTCCTTTGCCCAAGATCTGGCAATACAAAGCTCAATTATTCCCCAAGTTTTGTCCCAATAAACCAAATTTTCCAAAATGAAGGCTGCGTATGACAATGTTTCTTGGTTGGGGAAAAGTTTTTTTTTTTTTTTTCATAAATAGTTCTTTTCTATTTCTATTCCGAGGAACAATTTCTAAGTAAAATAAGGTGTTTAATAACTACACAAAATTTCTACTCCGAAATAGAAAAATAATAGAAATGTATTTGATACGAAACAGTTTCTTTTTTGTATTTATACGTTTTTTATTCTTGCTCACGGATTGCCAACCGCCGACTGCCGGCCACCGCCGCTGCACCTACGCAAAAGAAAGGATCGCACAAGCCACAAGAAATCAAACCGTTGCTACATTTGCAATCAGAAAGGACATTTTGCCAAAAATTGTCCTCAAGCAAAAAAAGGTCAGAATCATTTAATTCATCACATTGAGAATGAAACAGGAATTTCTCTTGAAAATGATGATATTGAATCATTATTCTCTGTTGACGAAGAACCATCTAAACAAACTCTTTGTGTCATCCCCACTTACCAAACTTCCAGTGAGACTGAATCAGACTCAGAGTCTGAAGATATTTTTCATATATCATCCTCATCCTCAGAACCAAACCTTGACATATTTTCAAGTCAAACTCACTGTCTCCATTTCCGAGTAAAAATCCTCACCTCAAAGTTTGTCAAACCCATCACTGTTATTGCTCTCATTGACACGGGAGCAAGTTGTTCAATATTGACACCAAAGTTCTTCCTGAAGAATTCTAAACTCCTTATATCCGATATTTCAACTCGACTTACGGAGATACTTTCTCCACAAATGTCGAACCACTCCCATAATCGTCCAGTTCTTTCCTCGGTGTTCCATAACCACAAAAATTTTCGGATCAAACCTCCCCAATAAAGATCGATAATTGGGTGGGACATCATGACTCAAATCTCTCGGCTTCGCATCATTCCCGGAAAAGGTCTTAGGTATAAAGATCAATTCTCGAGTTCGTCAATATTCGAGACTCTTTTCCATTCGAGATGAGTCCATTAGATCCAATCATGCAAAAATTGTTAGAATCTTGTTCGGAATCCCATTCGGAATTCGCTCAAAAGTGTTCCCATCCTTTATGGAAAACTCGAATTCTTTGTTCGCCTTCCTTTCAAAAAGAATGAAGACATAAATCCAACCAAGGCGAGTCATGTCGGAATGAAGCCGAACATCGACTTTAGCTCAAAGGGAATGCTCAGAACTTTTGCAACAAGGCCTTATTGAAATCTCCGATTCTCAATGGGCTTGCGAAGCCTTTTATGTCAATAAGCGTGCCGAGCAAAATAGGGGAAAAATGAGACTAGTAATCAACTATCAACCTCTCAATCTATTTCTCTAAAATGATAAGTTCCCTTTGCCATCCAGAGATTCTCTCTTTACTAGTTTAACCAAAGCCCACATTTATTCCAAATTCGACCTTAAAGCCGGATTTTGGCAATTGGGAATCCATCCTGAAGACAGATCCAAAACAGGATTTTGTATCCCGAATCAGCACTTCCAATGGAAAGTACTTCCTTTTTGTCTCGAAGGTAGCACCATCCCTTTTCCAAAAGGCCATGTGTCGTATATTCCAACTAATCTTGTCAAGTGCAGCAGTATACATTGACAATATTCTGCTCTATAGTCCTGACGAACAGTCACACTGTCAACTCCTTGAGCAGTTTGCATAAATTGTGAAGAAACATGGTATCATGCTTTCTCAAAGAAAGATGAATATTGCCCAAACATAAATCGAATTCCTTGGTATGCACCTCAACAAAGGGACATACTATCCAGGGCCACATATTGCTCAAGAATTATTGAAGTTCCCGAGGATAACTTCACCACAAAACAAGTTTAGCAATTTCTTGGGATAATCAATTATCTCAGGGTTTTTGTCCCAAATATTGCAAAGCTTCTGATCCCTTTGCAATCCATGCTAAAGAAGAACCCCTCAACTTGGGGAAAACCCGGACTAAAGCGTCGCCGAGCTCAAGGGGATCATGCGGAATCTCCCACCATTGCAAATACCATCAACGGGGAAAATGATCCTTCAAACCGACGCCGGTGATGAATACTGGGTAGCCCTCCTCTTTGAAGAAATTGATTGTAAGAGACACCCTTGTGCTTACAAAAGTGAAAAATTTTCCCAAGCCGAAATGCATTACCATTCCACTTTCAAAGAAATCTTAGCAGTAAAAAATGGCATAAAAAGTTTGAGTTTCATCTCATTGGCCACCACTTCTGGTAGAATTAGACATGGCATCTTTCCCTCGGATGACCAAGTTTAAACGAAGCAAATTCCAAATTCTCACCGCTTAGATGGGCTGAATGTTTCGAAATACTCTTTTGAAACCAAACATATTCTTGGAAAGAAAAATGTGCTTGTTGACTTCCTCTCTAGACCAAAGGCACCAGCCGAAATCAACATGTATATCAAGAGACCTGCCTTCCATATGCTCAATTATGGAGTGAAATACAAGGTTAAGAAGATCAAGGATTTGTCCAGTGGAAATATCCTCGGAGATTATTCAACATATCCGAGAATGACAATCTTCTTTGAAAACCGGAAAATCTCATGTGACAATGCCACACATATCTATTCGAGATTCAATGGAGGTTCGATTCTTTATCCTTTTGGGTTAAATTCGAATTATCCATTTATTCATCCCCTTATTTGGAAAGAAGATGATTTCCCTGATCAACTCAAAACGTTATTATGGTACTTAACCAATAAGTACTTAATAGCTATTGAAATTCCAACCGACGATTTGTTGCCAACCTCACCAGGATATTTTTACTCGGAAAAAATGTTGAAAAAGAAAGTGATAAGAATCTCTTAGACTTTCTAAATTGGTTCTATCATCCTAATCACTTTGGAAACAACTCTTGGAAAAGGAACCGAGAACCACGACTCCAAATCCCGAAGTCCATACTATCCCTGTTTTTCCGACGTCCATGGCATTTTTTCACAAATAGTGGCACCATAATCGACACCGCACAGGAAATAGGAACCACATCCTACAAACCCCATCTGAATTGCAGAAAAGCTCGGATTCACAAATCTTATCCAAAATCTGTTAGATTTGATGAACACCAGTACCGTGAACTCCAGAGAATCTCGTGCCAAGAAAACAAAACTATTCCTAAAAATGTTTGGAATAATGTACCCACTACGTGGGATCATTATGACCTCGAACCAGAAGTCAAGGAAGCACTTGAACAATACAGACAGCCGCATCGTCTCAAGATCATGAAATGACAGAACAGATGATATTGTCAAATCCACTCGGGACCCCTATGCACGCTTTGGAGGTCCCTGTCCCGAGATCCCTACGAACTAGGACCTTCAACCCTATTCCAAAGCATGGATACATCCTTTTATGCACAGACCATCCAAGCGGCCTCAACCAAGCATTCCCGCCGACACTCGAGAAATTGACAACACAAACTGGGCTGAAGAAGAAGCATTCCATTGGGCTCATGAAGAAGCATCCTCGTCACGAAGGCTGAGCCAAATCCTTTCACCTGAAAACCTTGAAGCCCTTGAACAAAAATATGAAGCACATCTCCTAGAAGACAGCTCGAGATGACTCGTCCGTAGCCACAATGCTCGTGACGGACGAGACCGCCGAAAAGCCATTATCCGTACAATTTCACCGTAGCAAAATCACTTTGTTCACTTTTTTTGTAGCACTAGGCTAGGGAAAGTACCGGTCACGATACGATTCATTGTTCATAGTGTGCGAATAATTCCCTCCCGGAAGTTTCCGGTGCCTCTGTTTGTTTCGGACCCATGGTTGGTCCTTGCTTGTTTGTTGGTAACCTCTTATTGTCTATATAAGGCAAGGAGGATGTAATGTGTTGGGCAGAGTCCCTTGAAGTAAAGTGAGTGTTTATGCAAACTCTCTCTATGGCTTTCTAAAACTCCTCTTCTTCTCCAACCTGGTAGGATCCTCCGAGAAATGCAGCTTGGGTAGATTAGAAACGTTTCCATCCTGGAATTTTTGGGTGTCTCTAGGCTCGAACTAAAGGGCTGAGTGGTTCTCGCTAAAAGGCAGTCCCTGAAGGGTTCGAACGGGAGTTGTTCACCCACTGTGGGACGCATACTTGCAGAGAATTTACTCTCTTTCCCTGGTTCTAAGTCTAGGTCCATTCATGACTTGCCACAAGTACCGTCACAGTCTTGCCTGGAGCATTTGATTTTTAACTTCTGGCGAGAATATGCTGATTCAAGGCTCTTGTCATCTGTGATGTAGGTGCGGACCATCTAGCGTTTTAAGCATAATTCTTCAAGGCATAGATGAACTTCTTGCTGTATTTCACCCAAGGGAATATCTTGCACTCTTCTTTGTTTTCCAAAGAAAGATCTTTCAACCATCTGGGATAGTTCTTTAGGGATGGAAGTAAGGAAAACATGTTTGATTTGGATTTGCTCCAATCGATAAAAAAGTGAAGCATCACTCGATAATGCTTATCGAGATGTTTCCTTTGCAAGGAGCAGCATCTTCTTTCGAAAAATTCTCTTCTTTTTATCTCTATGAGATCAGTGGGTTTTCCCACAAAGACATGATACAAGAGAGTAATGGCATGGCTGAAATTTGGTGACATCGAAAATGAATCGGGTCTTGTTCAAATTGATTGCCACCGAGTTTGAGGCTTCCGTGAATCTTGTAACAAAGTTGTACAAGACATCATTCATATCATGGTTGGTGATGGACTGAGTGTTCAACCAAGTATGAAATTCTTCAAGTCTTTCGGCCATTTGTGATAAGGAATATCATCAATGGTGAAGAATTGTTTTGATGCCATGGACACATGGCGAGCGGGATTACTAGTCGACCATTATCTCGGGTCGAATAGTTTGATTCCATTTCTTCATCCGGAGGGTCAGCCATAAATATTGCTGAAGTTCTTGGCCCAATGGGGAGGGAATCAAGCGTAGGAATAGAGAGGGATGGAGAAGATGAATAAGATGCTGAATCTGATTCAATCTCAGGGGTAGTTTGCTCGACTGGAAGTAGGGATTGTTTTTCTGGAATGGCAGGACCAGGCTGTTGAGTATTAGGATCAGGTTCCTGGGTACCCAAATCCTTTAGAAAGAATTCTAATGGATTTGATAACATCATCTGATCCGGCCTTTCTTTTATAACAAGCGAACCTGATGTTTAGGTGGTACCTTTTCTTTTCCTTTTTCCTTCTGCAAGGCTTTGAGGCGATTTCGTATTTCTGCCATATCCGATTCCCTTCTGTAGGGATCTTCTGGGATAGTGGCAAAGATAGACGTTTGTGGCGGGGGAGGTAAATATCCGGTTCTAACGGGAGGTGCCAATGGATCGAAAGGTCTCGAACCTTCCTTCTTCAAGAAGTTGGATTTGCCTTTTGAGCTTTTCTATTTCGGGCTTTGGATTTTCAAGATAATGATACCCCAAGATGTTGTCCCGATTCCAAGGCGTGAAGCCTTTTTGGAATTCGAGGCAGTATCTTTTTGGTACTTTCATCATACCTTTGGAGATCTTGTTGCACATTTCGATCTTGGAATCAATTGCCTTGAAGGCATTGTTTTGTGCTAACAAAGTCTCGATTGCCAATTTAGAACAGCTTCGGCAGGTAGGAGTCTTTCTTTGTCTCCCATGTTCATCCACATCGGTGGGGGTAGATATCTTAGGAACGTGACAATATCTCGCCTTGTGGATCAATGAACTCTTCGCGGCGTGGAACGAGAGTTTAGAACTTTCTCGACAAGAGGGGGAAAGTCGGTTTCTTGGAACATAGTGATAGAAGAAGTGGGAGGTGTTTCGCTGGAGCCTCAAGTGGGTAAGAATGTTTCTTAGCCCATTTTAAGATTGGCTTATAAAACGGGAAAGAGCTTGTCTTTTCGAGGAGGAGATGGGGAGGAGATTTTGGTGGATCCGGTGAAACTTGGGTCGTAGTTCTGAATTTCGGTGGTAGAGGTGGTGCATAAGAAACCATGAATTGGTATTTATCACACTCACCAAGAGTATCTACGGAGGGATCTCCGTTTAAGTATCTTTGGTACACCTTATCCTTAGGTTTCTTTCTCCGAGGTGGAGATCTCGCAAAAGGATCTACTTCGTCAGGGGAGTTTGTGCAATGAGAACATTGGCAAAAAGGATCCCAAAAACAATGACCATAGTTGTCTTTGTAGTAATGGACAGGATGTCCATCACTATTGAAATGTTGAACAAGCTTTTTTTGGATCTGGCTCGGAAATTGACTGAGGAACACATGGTTCAATCATGAAGAGGGTCTGGAAGATAGAAGGACTTTCTTCATTTTCCTTGCCAAATTTGATGGAAAAAGTTCAATCTTTTTTCTGTACGAACTCCGAGTCCGTGAACTGGAAAGGCTTGTTATCTTTGGTGTAGCTTTTCATAGTTGGTGATCCAAGTCTCTAGAAGGAGCTTGGCCAATGTATCCTTGGGGATCGTCTGGGAACATGGATGCAGGATGCACGATCATTCCGCATTGAGATAAACAATGCATCTTCATTACCATTATTGAAGTTGAGGTCAAGAGCATGATTACGCACTCGATAAACCATCCGGTAATGTAGGGTTAGCTAGCTACGAGTCGGCAGTTTGAGGGGCTCCAGTAAGTTGGACTTGGACTTTTAAGAAAGAAAGTAATGGGGGTCCGAAAGAGCAATGTTGAAGTTTGGATATAGAGTAACAAAGACTGTTCCAACATTCAAAGTAGTTTGAACAGTACCGATGCAAGCATGCTGGTATTGTAAAAATCTGGTATCTAACAACTTGATTCTTGCCACAACTGGCAAACCCTTTCGGCCCTGAAATGTAAGAGCGAGGCGAACAGCGCCATAATGAACATGAGTATATCCCGATGAGCCCATTGTCCTGGGAAATTCTGGAGGGATTTGAAGAGTAACGAAGTACTCCTTTTCGATGGTGGAATGGGATGCTTTGGTCAAATTTGGAGGACCGGACGTATTCCTTTACTTGCTTTGGGGTTTGGTGAATAAGTGGCGGATGGAGCGGATATGTGAAAATGATGAGTTGGGTTTGGCAAAAGCATAATAAGGGTTCATGAGAGGAAGTTGGGTTTCAGAAATCTTGGTTTCATCACTAAGAGAGACTTCATAAAGATAGTCTATCTTAGAGGCATTAGACACACGAAACTCTGGAGGAGTTGAGGATGAGGAAGATGGAGCAAGAGAAACAGGTGCTTCGAGGATTTCTGGTTCTATAGACATGATGAGAAGAGATCTTCTTAGCACTGGATTCACCTACCAAGTGCATGGAATGGATAATATTAAAAACGAAACCATGGCTCGATACCATGAATAGACCTAGACTTAGAACCCCGTCACCGCCAACCGCCGCCGCATAGCCCATCAGTTGTCACCAGCCTTTGCCATCGCGGCTGGTAGTTGGCGGCAGTCGGCGGCGATCGGCGGTGGCTCCGGGCGGTTGGAGGTGGCCGCGACAAGAGAGAGAAACAAAAGAAAAATAAAAAGAAAATTGGCTTTTTTTTTTAAAAATTGTTCCCAGAATAAGAAATTACTTTTTTTTTTTTTTTTATTTATTTCAAAACTGTTCCCAGAACAAAAAATTAGAGAAACATAGATATTACTATGCAGACCCTAAAACACCCCATGTGCTAAGCTTGGGATATCTTCGGCTTACATGAGGAAATAGTGGGCTTGGCCGAATATTAATTCTGGCGGGCCTACTTCTTATGACTTAGTTGAATTCAGGGCCTTCCTGCTTGAGGCTATTAGCAACAGTCCAATGCAATTTGTGTGGGCTTAATACCGTTAATACCAATGCTCCTGGCGTGCATTGTAATTAAAAGATATATTTGTTTAGGGGTTCGGGTCGATGCTCAATTTTGTTATGCAATAATGAACGCCTAAATATGTCAATAGGTGGTAATTAGAGAGGTTCTCTTATAAATGGGATCCGACCCCCTCATTTAAATCATTCAAGTCATTTTAGTAGTGTTAACATTGTTGAGAATTTCTCGCTATCTCTCATGCCAAATTGGCGGAAGAAATTCTTAAACCACATTCTTTGTAGAAAAATACGAGACTAGATAGACACACGATTGGTCCAGAGAAGTATAAAGACATCCCAAAATTTCCGCTTAGTTATGGAAAATGAAAATTTCTATCCCTACACTAATGATCATTTTAAAAATATATATATTTTTCAAATAATTCATTTTTCGTGAAATAAATGGAGCTAGTTTCGCGAAAAATATGACATTTTTTGAGAAAAATGTTCAAGTATTTTTCAAAATGAACTAAACAAGGAAAATATTTTACCGGAAAGTACAGTTCACAAAATAAATGAAGCCTAGGATGGGGTGGAAATCTAGAGGGGGTTTTCGACTAGGATTAGGAGGGTGCAAAAGATATTTGTAAAAATAAATATATGTAAAGGGTTATTCGTAAATAAATAAAAAACGGAATATGTATTTAGAATTTTTTTTTCAACAAATTAAAAAATAAAATAAAATTGAACGAATAGACGAAAGAGGGAGGAACCGACCTTTTTTCCCTTTATTAGTCCTATATTCAATCTCGCGTCTCCGGGCACCGCCGACTCTTCCATCCCCACGCCATCTCCATCGCCGCCGATTCTCCCCAAGGAAAAAGCAGGGCGGGCAGAGAAACCCTAGCCCCGGCGAAGCCAGACGAAATCGAGAGGAGAGAGAGAGAGAGAGAGAGAGAGAGAGAGAGAGAGGGGCGGCCATGTCGTACGACGACGTGGAGATAGAGGACATGGAGTGGAACGAGGAGCTCCAGGCGTACACCTACCCTTGCCCCTGCGGCGACCTCTTCCAGATCACCAAGGCCGACCTCCGCCTCGGCGAGGACATCGCCCGCTGCCCTAGCTGCTCCCTCTACATCACCGTCATCTACAACGCCGAGGACTTCGCCGACGCCGCGGGTAAGAAGAGCCTGGAGCCCTCCAAGCAGCAGCCCGTCGCCGTCGCTTGAGTTTCGGGTCGATTATCGGGAGCCGCTGGGACTGCAACGTCGGTTAGTTTTAAGGTCGGTTTTTGGGCGGGGTTGGATTTAATTCTTAGTTGAGGTTGAGGCTTATTATTGTTATAGTACCGTGATTCTGCGGGAATAATGGTATTGACCGATCGATTGATATACGACGGGTTTTTGGAATGGTCCCTTGTGGTTCTCCATTCGATGGTTTTGGATGTTGTTCTTGTCTAAGTTTGGATCATCCGGATACGATAGATAGATACGTACTGCTCTTGAATTCGCTTGGTGTTTGCATACGATTCGAAATACAACGAGGTTGAGGTTGCTTCCTCCTCCTTGATCTTTAGGACGAAGTGGGAAAGATCAGTTATTGATTTTGCAGCAGTTCTATTTCTGCTTCTCTTGGTGAGAATCCCCCTTAGTAGTGGGTTTGGAATGTGATTGTGTGGAAATTGTGATCTTTATATCCGGCCGGGGTCTCTGCAAGGAAACTTGGAACCATGAAGATAGCTTCTGAAGAGTGAAATTTGCTACTGTTTAGGATGTATCTCTTGTTCGGTCTTTTTCCTTTGGCCATAATATAGAATAATGTCGAAAATGTTTTGAATAATATGACTGGGGTGATTGATCTTGCCTTGTTTCTGCTCTGTCAATCTTGCCTAAGAAGGAGATGCATCTTGATTTTGATGGGACTTTTCATCTGCATCTGCGTGATAACAAATCCATCATTTAAGAGGCCACTCTTTATTTTTTGCACCTTCACAATCTCTGTGGTTTTTCCTTCTACTTAAGTTGCACCTGCTAGTGCTTATTAACATTTGTTACTTCCTATTCGAGGTTTCATGGGTTCCTTCTGTACATGTTAGTGAGGACTAGGCATTAGAGTAACGTGGTATACAGCAATTTATGAAATTTTGGTCCTGCCAATCAGGGTGCTGCTCCCCCCATTAGGTATTGTGTTGTTGAAATCACTTTTGCTGAGACATCTTGCATCATGAGTATGCGGTAATCTTGACTATAATGTTAGGTAGTGATCTGATTTTGTTGTAATAGACCTTGCAAGAATTACACTTCTCTTTAGGTTATCGAGAAGATTTAGAATCTTGGGTTGCTTTTATCTTGTATTCTCTTTTTCAGGTTTGGATATCTTGCTGTGACTTCTCATAGTCCTGTGATGTTTTTCTTTGTTTTTTTTTGTTTTTGCTTTTCTTTATGTCCTTCTTTCCTTGTACATTTATGATGCACTTGTATATCTTTATTTTATTTTTATAGAATCCTTTATTATTTATCAAAACGAAGTTATGGTACTGCTTTGTGCTGGTGTACAACAATAGGGATCGTTAATTAGATCGAAATCCTGTATTAAACTGAAGGTATGCTGGTGGTGATCTTCGTGGTCTCATCAACTCTAGGTCATTTTCTGTAGTTGGGTTCATCTTTTCTAGCCATATTACATTATTGTGAGATGCATCATGGCATTTTTGGGAATGTCTCTTTAATTTATGCTTATTGTGTCGGCTTCTTTTTCCTCAAAATCGACTTATTTCTGTCTAGCTGTTTTCACATATTTTAGAACCTCAACATCTAGTAATTGTAGGACCAGAAAGGGAAACACTTAGAAATTCACTTGATGGCTGGCAGCCTGTTCAATGTGCCTTGAAGTTCTCTGGAGGGAAATCAGCTTTGTCAACTGTTGTAAACTGCATTGTGATTATGCTAATAGGGTGTCCAAATGCACCATAAGTTGTAGAAGAAATGTGTAGATACTTCTGCATGCGGTTACCTGTGTCCATTCAAGGGGTGTGAGTGAGCAGTTGCAGTTTCTGATCTACTTGCGATTCTTTGAGTAAGCTATTTACATATCTCACTGACTTGAGAAGTATCATTTACGCATATTGGCTATTTCCGTTGAATAAGCCAGAAGAATCACCTCATGGCTTCTGGAAGTATCATTTGCCATACATCAACCAGTAGTATTTTTTGTACTTCGAGAAAGTCGATTTTCAGTCCGTATGAAGTTGTATGGTAGGAATTAATTATGATATATCCAACTTGGAGGCCATAAGGTATAGGTATAACCTGAATTGAACCTAGTAGACATGAGATGATTTGGCATCATATCCAGGGGAAAGCTTGCTTGTGGGGTTCCCCATGGTTTGGTTGAAGCTTGTTCTGAGTGTGTCTAGAGGCTTGCTCTTTCTAGATGGACACTGAAAACATTAGCCAAAATTTGGACGTCGTTTTCAGCAATCTTCATTCTGTGGAAACGCATGCAACAAGCACCGAAGCAACATGACAAACCACCAGATTGGACTCCTGTCTTTGTTGAACGTCCTCTGTCCAAGACTCCAAACTAAAAGGACCCTATCTACTTTCTCCGGAGCTTCCATGGAACATTTGTTGGGCACTTGATGCCAGGACTCGCCATCACCTTTGCTTGGTTTACGACAAATCTTCAACACATCAAAAAGCAACTTCCTCAAAGGATCGAGCAACTTCAAAATCATGGCTTTGGTATCCATGCACTGCCTCTGGCCCCATATTCCAAGCATTCCGAGCTTGTCCACGTGTTCTCATTCTCTATCTCTGCAATCTTTGCGCAAGTGGTCGACTTCCCTTTCATCTGCATTGCTTTTCAGGTTGATAGCGTCGAGCAAACGACCATGTTTTTCAACCTTGCAATATTCTCTGGTTTCACTCTTTGCGCCGAGATCAACCAAAAAACAGGGACTTTATTGGGAGTTAGTGAGTGTTCTTGCAGCATTTGTTTTCGGTCAAGAACTTGCTCTTGCTTCATTTCCATTCCAATGATTATGTTGGGCTTGAAGGGCACTACCACTGGCAATTGCAGCTCGTAGGGCTCGTCTCTTTTCTCTCGGCTTTGGCTGCAACATGCTTTCCCACCAGTTTCCCGGCATCTCTACTTCTTGCCATCTTTGTGACCTTTCAAGGTTGTTGGTTCTTCCTTTGGGTACCAGAATGTGTGCCTAAGAGTTGGACGGCACTGTTTGCTCACGCTAGTGGAGAATTAGGCTGCGTTTGGCAATTTGCCAAATAGTAATAATTTATGTTCTTTTGTTCACAATAGTAGATTTATAACAGAAATTCGTTTGGTGAAATTTTTATTCCCGAAAACAAATTTCTATTTTTTTTTATTCTCGGAAGTAAATTGGGAACGAGAATCGAGAAATAAAAAAAAAAAAAAGTTGATTTTTTGTTTCCAAAAATAATTTCAAAATCAAATCAACTCATTTTTTTCTATTTTCTTTTCTTTCTTTTTGTTCTTCTTTCCTCTCTCTTCTTCTTCAACCACCGCCGCCGGTCGCCGGAGGCGTGCCCAGCCATCGGCGAGGCTCGGCCTCACCTGATCTAGCGAGGCCAAGCCTCACTAATGGCCAAGCGAGCCTCACCCGAGCCTCCCTCGGCCACCGGCAAGCCTCGCCTAACCGGAGTAGGCTCACCCGGTCGTTGGCGGGGTTCGACCTCACCGGGCTATTGCAAGGTCGGCCGAGCCTCGCCCCGCCGCCTACGAGGAGAGACCTCACAGAGGGTCAGCAACGCTCCGGCGAGGTCATGGGCCTTCGTTTGGCTAGTCGTTGATCATCCCAAGGCCGGCAATCGGCAACCCTCGAAGAAGAAGAATAGAAAAAAAAGAAAAAAGTAATAAAATTATTTAAAAATTAAAAAAATGATTTGGATTAGAAATTCTTAGAATGGTACCAAACGCAATTATATTCCGGGAATAAAAATTTTAGATAATTACCAAATGACTTAAAATGCTTAAAACTTGTTTCCAGAAATAGAATAAAAAGGAATAATTTCTGATCGGAAGTAGAACGGGTACCAAACGCGTCCTTAATGCACAATGCCATAATTTGCCGCTCAGGCAATGCAGACTGCACGGCTCAGGCAATGCATACTTGCAGGGATTCTGTTTTTGACAGGAAGCCTGTGTATGAAATTGGCCAGTATATATACGGACAGAGGGCAGCATAAGGAGTACAAGCGACTTTAAGGTAAAGGTGCCAAGTTGCCTCTTCGAGGAATGAGCTCATAAAGTCCTTCTAATCAGAGCTCAGAGATAGAATCCAAAAAAAGGCGCATTTTGTTCTCTCGTCGGCATCACATTATTCTAGCGGTAGAAAAAAGTCTCCGGTTAATTGTACTTCACGAGTTGAAGAACTCTTCCATATCTTCAGTATTTCTTTTTGCATATCGCCATTTCCTCTGCTAGCACTTCTCCGGGGAACTGCACTGTCGTCCTATCTAAGATTTCACAGTTCTCCCCAACAGGTACCTCGCCAACTTCATCTTCTCCCTCCAGAATCCAAAGTGAAATGAGAAACAACTACGGATCTCCTTTCCGTCGCAAATATCCTCTTTGGATTCGTCATCAATTCCTAGCCAGAACTACCAGAGGTCCCAACAAGAACACGAATGTATGAGACAGTATCGGTGGAAGTAAGGTAAATTCACGCGTGGGGGGAAGAACCTTACATTTACTAGCAAAAAGCACTTCTAGATTGGGCATACCCCTGTCTAACTCAGGTAGCAGCTTCAAATCTCGAGACTTATGGAATTCAAGGCGCGGAGCTGTCAAGTTATTGGAGCCCGCCAAGAAATTGTGCATCGAAGGGGGAGACGATAGGCTTAGGCCATGTTTGTTAACGTTTCTATTCCTCCCAATTTCTGTTTTTTTTGTTTCCGGAACAAAAAAAGAACATAAATTAATATGATGATGTCAACTAATTATTCTATTCCCCGAAATAAAAAAGTGGCTGGAGAATAGATTTAGAATAGAAACAATAAGTAAAAAAAAATAGTTTCTTGTTCCCAAAAAAAAAATTTAGAAATAAGTTTTTCTTTTCTTTTCTTCTTCCTTGCTGCCCCTTCCCTTCGCCAATGCTCTTGTTGTCCGGCCACCGCCACCGACTGACCCCACCGCCTACCTCTTGCCGTGGCCAGTCGCTCGTCGCCTGCCGCCCATCGCCCAACCGCCCCGCCGCCCACCCACCGATCGACCGCGTCATCGCCGTCGCTACCGCCCACCACGGCCCACCGCTAATGACCACTGAGGTTACCACTCGCCGGCTAGCCGACAGCTGGCCGCCGTCGCCGCCGTCGCCATTGCCAGCCGCCGTCATCGCTGGTTGCCGCACCCATCACCAATGACGGTTGACACTGCCGCCCGTTAGCCGGCCGATCGATCGGCCGACGCCGACGACCGTCACCACCGCCTACCGATGACTACCACCACCACCCGCCGATGACCGTCGCTGACGATGGTCGGCGGTGGCGGCAATAAAGAAGAATGAGAAAAATTTAAAAGAAATTGTACATTGTGAATCATACCAAACGCATTTATATTCTTTTTTTTTTATTCCAAGAATAAAAATTTTATGTAGCCACCAAACGCATTCTTTTATTGAGAAATTGTTCTGGAAATAGAAATAGAAAAAAATTAATTTTGAAAAGAAATTGTTCCCTAGAACATAAGCGTCACCAAACAGACCCTTAGTAGCTTACCGGATGGGCTGCTGCTTCATATTCTGTCATTTCTGTCTATGGAATATTGTGTCACTACAAGCTCACTGTCCGTCAGGTGGAAATGCTTGTGGGCTTTAATCTCGCTTATCGGCCATTGTGTTCAAATTCTGTTATCGAGCAAGCATGACATCCGTATATGTAAACCATATATTCTAGTTCATTTAAAGTTACTTGAAATTTCATTGTTTGTTTCCAACTATTTGCCTGCCCTTTGTCTTTGTAATTCGAGTTTTACAAAGCTTCGTGTTTGATGGCATAGTTAAATCCATCTTCTTCTTTTTTTCTTCTTTTTTGGGTTTGAAGTCAAATTTGATATTTTAATTGGCCATCGATTGATTTCTATTAGGCTTTAATCATCGAAATTATGAGGTTTCTAGAGACCACGACTTGACACAAACACAAGCGCTCACGTGGACATTGCGCATTGGATAGGCCCAATTATATTTAAATTTAATTAGGCAGTTGGGTTTAACTTGTCTCGATAAGCTTTTATTTTTGCAGAAGTTCGAAATCCATCAAAATCTTGTGAAAATGCTCACTCGAAACGACACAAATCAGGAAAATAGAATGAAAACAGATCAAAAGAGGCACATTGTCATAATCAGCTCCATAACAAACCGCGCAAGCACCTCCTTGTTTTCTCATATCCAATTACATTGTTGCAGCGGGTTGAAAACAAAACATTCAAACTCCTAAATCATTCTTCGTCTCCAGAGAATTCTACTCGATAAATCAGAAAAACGTTTTATGTTACCTTTGGTGTTCTTCTTTCCACTTCGTTGTTTCCTCCACAAGATAGTAGGAGTGCACTCCCATTCTCTGCAAGACTTCATAGTTCTCCAACAAGAACGCCACCAGCTTCATCTCATCCCACGAGCAATTAAAGCCACTGAAAACAATCGAGACAAGAAAGAACTAGGCACCTCCTCAGATTCCCAAGCTTCCTAGTCGAATTCCTCATGGGACCTTAAAATGCTGTGTCAGAGGCCACATAAATAAAAACAGAAAGAAGAAGAAATCAATGAGAGTATTCTAGCACAAGTATTCTAATTTCTGTGTGTTGGTGAAGAAGCACTGACAGTGATAAATAGATGCAGCTGTGGGCAATCGAATGAACCTTGAAATCGTCACTTAAGTCAGAGTATTGCATTGTCCAGGGATAGATGGTAAAATTAAGATGCATTGCACATATTTGGGACACGAAGGAGTGAGGGAATTTCAAAGCAATAGTAAAAGGCAATCCAGTTTTACTCCTCGATCAATGGTTTGTAAAACAATCTGTAGGCTTGAAGAACTTCAAGATACCACATGGCCTCTCGATCCGGAGATGCCGAGAGATCAACCATCTTGTGAACCTGATGATTCAATTCAAGCATGCATATCAATTTCTTCCCCCAAGAAGCAATGAAACTCCAAGTTCTAAAAAATTCCCTAACCAAAGGAACGTTAACAGAAGAACGCAGATGATAGAGGAGTCTTTTTCCCCGAATATTGGTCTATCATATCAGACAAGTCTATATAGTTCGTGAATTATTCATAATTTACCAATATAATTAGATAATTTATTAGCGCAATAATGGAGTTCACACATGAATGACTATTCACACATGAATGACTAACACATTTGAAAAATTACCATTACCTATTAAATTATTAATCACGTATAAAAAAATCCAAGACTCCAGATCATGGTTTTTTAGAACTTTTACTAACATACCTTAATCATAGGGAGCTCTCCTTCGTGTGCAGAATATGCTCCGACAACCATCACGTACATTCCTGTACGTCACGCCCACATTAAGTGATAAAACCAAGTCAAAAAACAAAAGACAATCAAAAACGTGTTTCCTGGTATATTTAATTTTGCCAAGAAAAAAAACAGAAAAACACAGGAGTCAAGAGTAGTTTAGTAGTTCACAGAAGAAGAATGCAAAAAGGCACCAGAGGCAAAGAGGCAGGCAATTGATTGCTGACCTGCTTTCCAGGGGCGGAGGCGAAACTCGCTAGGGAGAGAGAGCTCGACAACTCCAGTGCCATCATCAATCAGCAACCGCTCTTGGTCATGCACCAAAACCAGAATGCCCTGCATTGGAGTTGGTGTATGTTTAAATCTAACATGTGTGTGTAATTGGAGCAAATGGGAACAGCGAGGAGAGAAGGAGAGATATGCAGACGTACCTGTAACCAGGCTCGCTGAAAAAGGAGGCCACCGAGAGCGAAGGCATTGGGAGAAGAAGACGAGGAGGAGGAGGAGCAGGATGATGTGGCTTCAACGGCCTCCTTCAACTGGAAGCTCAGCAGTTTCAGCGCTGCTAAGCTGTAATCCATATTTCTTCCCTCTCCAGAGCCTCTTTCTTTCCTTCTCTCACCAAAGTCTAGCAGGAGGAGGGAAAATAGAAACGAAATGATTTTAAATAGGATAAAGGGCAAAAAAAAAACTTGTTCTGAAAAGCCATAAGCCACAGTATCCTGAAAAATCAAGTTATATTGCAAACAGTGGTTCACGCGTATTTATTTAAAAGAAATTTGTGCATCATAATATATGAGCAGACAATTCATTTTGGCACCATGAGAGTACCAAAAACTTCTTGTAACATCGCAATTTTCAAGAAGCAATGCCTGTTTAAGTTCTCCAGTTGAATACTGCAACAAATTAAGAATGATAGACTAGTTGAAATATAACAACTGCAAGTTTTCTATTATATGTGCTCGAATGGGGTCAAGTGAAAACAGGACATTGAGGTTCACTAAGAAGATGCAAAAGTTACCATGTTAGGCATTGAGGAAGAGCCTTTCCAAAATATAAGCCATAGCAAGTGATATGGATGTAATTTTAAATCTGGCATCCAAGAAGAACAAGCTTGAACTAAAAAAGAGCAAGCACAGTTTATCTTTTATTATGAACCATTGCAAAAAAAAGTCTCCGATGACGTATTGAGGAAATAAGGCAGACTAATATGTCCAGTTATCTTCACCCGTCAAGTCACGACACTTTATGCAAAAGAAAAAATTGGTAAACCCCACAACCGCCTGAACCATGTCCATGGATCTCCTCAACGAAAGACGATGACAATAATGAAACAGAGGTAACAGCCTAGTCTGCAAATGTACGATTGCACTGCCCTAGAGTATTCAGATGTAATATGCCAGCTATCACAAATTAGATATTGAAAACCTAACTTTCGGCCAGGTCCCCAAAGGAACAGCGAAAAAGAAGTTACGCATGTCAATGAGCACTTTGGAAGGAACAAACAAACAACGTTTTGAAGGATTTGAATCTTCTCTCCAATTCATTCTGCTTACATTTAATCGATTATGGTCTACATGTATCAATCTCTTGTAATGTACTTTCATCTACATAAGACTCTTTTTGGTGTCTTGTATGTTCCCAATGTACTTGAACAGGTTCTATCAATGCAATTGCTTACCTAATCAAAATAAAGTGTGTAAGCATATTAAGTTCGATCATTTCGACTGACTCGGCCTCCTAATTACGAAAATGCCATCTGGGATAGCCAGTCCATCAAACCCAGCAAATCAACAGAGAAGCGGCGGCGTGAAGACAGAGATCTGTAAACACGACCCTAATACATCCACTCGGCTTTCCACCGAACGCAATCCTAGACTCTGAAACCCGGATTGAATCATGCAAAACCAAGCAGAGACCCGAAGGAAGTCCGCACGGAGCAAGCGATTGACTCCAAAGTCGACTCAACTTCGATGCACTGAAACTGCAAATGCGGAAGACCATCGCATCGCAGGACAGCGACGAAATAACGATGCTCGAACCGAAATGGCGGCATATCGGCAGTTGCCGTCGCGGCCGATTCAACCAAAGAATAGACCGAGATCCAAGCAAAGCCGAGCCTCCGAGAATCAAGAGAACGAACCAAAGGAAGGCCAAGCGGAAATCAGCGAATCCGCGAAGCAATCGATCGGAGGAATCTTGACGTAGAAAAGATACAGAAAACAAAAGAAATGGCGCGCAAAAGCGAAAACCCGACGGATTCAGATAAGCGACGGGAGATGCAGCTCCGGCGAATCGCGGCCGGAGATGGCGTACCCGACGACCAGCGAAGATTGCAGCCGACGAGAAGGAGGAGCTAGGGTCTTCACAGCTCTTCAGCGCCGCCGCGAGCTCAACGGACACTCGGAGCTCTTGCTTGAACCGGAGCTATTTTTTGGTGGTTTCCCATTTACTTTTTTTTTTTTTTTTTCATTTTGGTAAACTACGGAAAAGGGTTATAAATTTTTTTATAAAAAAAACTAGTAATTTACTAGCCTCGCAGTTTGCGCGGAATACAATAATAAATCAAAAACAACAAAATAAATGGGATCCCAAATTTATGCAATTCGATTAATGCACCTACTATTCGTCTCTTCAAATTTAGTTCAACCAAAATCCAATCTACGCGTACTATATTATAATAATTAAGTATTAATTCACATTTATATTCAATAGTCCTAAAAATCTCACATATTATCAAAATAAGATATTTTTAGTTCAAATATTTTAAGTTTCTATTTAATTCATCATTCGCACATATTTTATGGGATATTTTCTCTTTCAATATTAAAAGGTATATACAAAATTTTACCTCACCATTTGAAAGACTGAAATGTAATTGGACAAAAAAGCTCTCCCTCGGATTAGGCGCCAAGCAAAATTGCTCGCACCAGTTCACAATAGTATTAATATATCTCCTAAGCCTAAATTTGGGTTTGAACAAAAAGAATAACCTAAATTATAACCTAAATTTGGGATTCATAATTTCCCTTTTCCTTCAATGAAATCATGTGCAAAAACAATCTCTCGACCAAATGCATCATCCAATTTTACTCAAATGGGATTTACAATTTGAAAATAGACTTAATACTCTAAAAAAATTTCAAATTTATATATTCATAACAAATTTAACTGAAATTAATTTTTAGTCGCCAAAAATATTAAATTAATAGACATGGTGAGTTCACGTGTAAATTAGTAATTAAATGAATTTGTCACAAATGTGTTAATTTAGAGTTATTAAAATAAATTTATAACAAGTATATTAGTCGTAAGTCTGTAATTTATATTAATATTAATTCTTTAAAAAAATAAAATAAAACCCGAGAGTCTCTCGGATGCTATTGAAATTTCCCCTTAAAAATTGATGAATTATTTCTCCTTCACCGTTCGCCGACTCATTGCTCTGCAGTTTGAAGCTTCGGTTCTTAGCTCTGTACGACACTAGAGAGCCTTCTTCAGCTCTTTGCTCCCTTTCGGTTCCTCGCCAGGTACTTTCGACTTCCTCATTCTTTTTCGATCCGCTTAACTTGCTGAATTTTGCTTCTCCGCAATTTCGTCGTCAATTTTCGCTCGCGAAGAGCGCCGCTGATCAGCTGTTCGAGTCGGCTCTTTTTTTTTGGGGTTCTCTCGTTCTTGAATTTGGTAGTCGACCGATGGTTGCAGAATCCCAGAAAGTCGGGTTCTTTGTCGCGCCCTCCGGCGCGATAGCTTTGCCCTCAATATACCCACGAAAGATGGTGCTTAGTTAAGCGGCGGGATTCGTTGGGGCGAAGTGAAAGCACCAAGATTTCATTGACCCTGCATTTCCCTGATTTGCAATGAGAAATCCCAGGACTTGCTTGAATTTTCTTGGGCTAGATCGCTGGGAATATGGTGTTGTTTTGTATATTGCTGATACGATAGGAAAACACTAATATTCAAACGAGACAGTACCGCTGCTTTTAGAGACTCTAACTTGGCCACCTAAATCTTCATACCTTAGATTTCCATCACCCTCATTAAAAGTCTTCAACTGATTTTTCTGAAATATATCCGCGCCCATTTGTTTGCTTTGGCTCTCATCAGGTTCGTTTGTTTTCACAGTTGACTCTCCTCTTGCGAATTTTGGCAATCTTTGGTCTTGTGGGCAATACCATTATGCCCTTTGATTTCATAATCTGTGTCTCTGTGTCTTGTCCTTTCCCACTTTTCTTTTGGTGTGAGGTTCATAAGAATCATTGTCATGGTTAATCCATTACATTTGGAAGTTCCATCCATCGTACAACTACCTATCACTTCCACTCATGTCAGGTGAATGTATATAGACTGTTGCAATCTATCGCTTCTGGTGATTAAGTATTTTTGATATTCATGCTTGCTCAGCAGGGCAGCATTACATATTTTCTGGCGTATGTAGATATGCACCATATTGATATTGTTATGCCTAGGATTAGAGATATACTTCCTTTTGTGCCAATGTGCGTGTTGCATTGAGAATTTACTTTTCTTCACTATTATTTAGTGAATGTATGTTGAAATTATATTTTCCTGAGCAATTCAGTGGAAACAAGTTGAAAATAATTTCACCAGCAGTTTGGACGTTGAAACTATTGGGAGCCTGAGTAGCTTCCAGGCCCCTTTTTTTCCAACCCTACTAATCCGCACTCAATTTTTTATTTTATTAATTAAATAATAGTTGTCTGTTAAATCATTTCCACAGTAAGAACAATCTCTGCATTTGTCCTCCTTAAGGTTGCGTTTATTTCTTGGAAAATGAATGATATAGAAAAAAATAAAATTAAAATGATCCTTGCACCACTTACAAAAATGAATAAACAAAAAATATTTTCATCGTTTACGAAAATGATTAGACATGAATTATTGACTACCTCAAGCAATACAAGCTATAACTTTTAGGAAAATATTTTCCAAATCATTCATTTTCTACGAAATAAACGGAACCTAGGAATTCGGAACCCCAAAGCTTTTCCTTTCTTATCCGCACAAATTTGTGGAGTTGGTATGTAATAAGTTTCAACAAGGATGATGAAACAGCAACTTGCTTGATGCCTTTACTCCCCATCCCGTTTCAGAGTTTATGTATGAGCATGCCAGAGTTCACCATTATTACTAGTTGAGGAAAGAGATGGTTGTGACACAAGAGAATTCTAGGATTTGGAATTTATAATCATATTGTATGAGACATCAAACTTGTATTCTCATCATCATGATTTAACCTTCTTCTTTTTTAATGTTATAGTTTACTTATGCAGATCTGTGCTAGTTTTAGGTAGATCTAAAAATTGATCATACACTTAGTCTGCTTTGTGTTCCAATAATCGTCATCTGTCAATTTCTTAAGTTGACAGTTTTGGTCCAAAGAGAACAATTGCAAATCATTCTGTTGCACAATGTAGAATTGTATTATGGGAGTTCATCTTTTACATAGTTGTTGGCATCTGTGCGATAAGGTCTGAGATAATTTCTGTCCTTAAAAATTGGGACAATTATGGTAACAATTCTTGTCTTGGAACCAGATTCATTAAGTTGCCCACTGGTTCTGTTGGAAAAATGAGGCTATCGACAGCTGACTGATGCAGAGCAGACTTTGGCAAATGATGCAGAGAGAGAATTCTATGCACATTGCTTAAATGGGACTCTATTGATAGTTTGCTTCAGAAATGCCCTTTTCATGAATAAAGCATATAGGCAATGTATGTGTTCATACCCACAAAAATCTACATGTAATGTGAGCCTGGCGAACTGTGTAAAAAAAAAAAAATGAAATTCAAAATTAGGTGTTGGCAAGCAGTCATTGCCATTGACTGGGTAGCTATCGTTGTCAAGGAGGAAATTACTCTGGCCAAAAAGGCAATGGACATTATGGATAAAGTTGCACTTGTGCTATTGGATCAGTCTGTTCATCCAAGGGCTTCAGTCGATGAGAGCAATTTGCAATCAACCTTGGATGGCATCAACAGGGCAGAGTCATTGAAGAGGCAGCTTTACACATGTTCTTATTGTGTTAAACTGCTTTAGAATCCTAAGTGGTTAATTGTTTAGTGTCCTTATATATGTAACCACTTCTCATTTGAAGTAGACTATAAAAGAGGAGAAGATTAGGATGTAAAGGCTTTCTCCATATCAATACTAACACTCTGTCTTTATCTTTGCTTTTCTGCAATTTACATCATGTGCTTTAGGTTTTCTGCACTTTAGGATTCTTCCATGTGAATAACTTTCCTTAATTGTTAATTCTTCCTTCAAGAACCCACAACCGTATTCAGTTCCGTTCTTGGCCTTGGATAGTCTACTACAAGGACCACAATGTGCACTCATTTGGCCTATGGAGAGAATTATGAGTGAGCACTGTGACTAGCAGGGACTTAATAATTTAATCATTTATTCAAAGTTGACTGTTTTTATGACATGGACTGCTATTCGAGCAGTCATGCCACTATCTGCTAAGCAGTTGTTTTCAAATGATAAGTTGTCTTCTTTTCTTTTTTTGCTACCGCAGTTGACTGTCTTCAGGTGCTGTTCTTTAAGCCCTTTGATTGATATCCTGCAGCAAGATATGGGAGGCAGAGGAGTAATTGGGGATAAATGGTCCATGAGGATACTCTGGGCATGCGCATTTGGAAGTGTAATAAGTATGTCCTTATTCACATTGTTTTCCTGATTCTCTAAAGAAATTGTCCTTGTAATGCACTCTAAAGACAATTAATATCGTGTTCGTGTTTGTTTGTTAGAGAGTAAATCCATGAGAGATTATTTGTAAAATGGCTGATCTGCTTTTCTTTTCTTTTTTTTCTTTCAGTAATGTGCTCTTTACTTTCCTCTTCTTACTTAAACTCTTTCTTCGTGTTTTTTCGCTTAGGTTTTTATATGGTTGCTGTGGAGAGGCAAACGCAGAACAGGGATCGGATGTTGGCTGAAAGTCTAAACTCCACAGAATCTGGTGTGGGTAGCGGAGAGGAAGTTTGAGTGATAAACATGTTATGGATCCCCTCCCCCCAAAACAAAAATAAAAGGAAACGTTTTCTTGATGTTGTTTCCTGTTGAAACACTGGCAAGCTTTTTGGTACTTTCACCTGATCGAGGGGATGTTCCTTTTTCTCCTTCCTTTGCACCCTTTTTGGGGCACTTGGTAGGTTGTATCTCTGACCATCAAATGTAGTGACTGATTTTCAGGATATAGTGGTATCGATCAAGAGATCTTTTGGTTTCAGGTTTAGATCAAAGCTTAGAGCACTGTTTGATCAGACTCTGAGTAGATGTAATCACGATACTTGTTGCAGTGCCATTCAAAACGAAATTCTCTTCCCAGTTTTCACATGAAAATAATTGCTCCTGGAAAAGGAGCGAACCGAGGTTGGCAAATCTATAACGTCGCTTGTAGATTTCGTGGAGCCATTAAAGCTTAGAGCAATGTTCGATCAGATTCTGAGTAGATGTAACCGCGGTACTTGTTGCCCACCATTTAAAATGAAATTCTCTTCCCAGTTTTCACATCAAAATGATGCTCCTGCAAAAGGAGCAAAACCGAGGTTGGCAAATCTGTAACGTCGCCTAAAATTTTATATTTATTGGCTCTTCACTAACATTCCGCTTCCCACAATCTTGGTGCGTGATGCATGATGCATGACGTGCTTCGAATGCAATCTAACATTATTTGCATGTGATTTGCACCGATTAAAAGTACCGGACGGAAATTTCTCCTCTATAATCATGCACTCTTGATGACCTCAACTTCCGGGCGCATGCAACAGCAACCATATATCATCAACTTGGACCTTGGGACTGCCTTCAATCACTGTTGGATCCAAGCTTGTCTGCAAATATACAAGCCTCTCATTTTAGTACTCAAGGCAAAAAGTTCTGACTCAGATGGGATCAAGAAAATGTGCTTTGATGAGTCTTCTCCTTTCTTGCATAGGTTTCAGCTCTGCTCACAGAGTCATCCGGAATGCCGAAGCTGGTCAGAACCATCAAGATCCTCTCACCCAAAATGAAAATGGAGGAACATGGTTTTGGGGAGCTGGCGCCGATTCAGGGTCTGGCTCTGGTAGTGGCTTTCGCATGGGTAGTGGTTTTGGTGGAGATGGAACTGGTTCTGGCGACTCTAGCAGTGATTTCAAGGCAGGTAAGACTGAAAGTGCCGGTGGAAGTGGAATCTTTGGCAGCTCGGATGGACTAGGTGTGGCTAGTGCGCACGGTTTTGGAATGGATTCTGAGGATGTCTCCAGCGACCATAGCAGCAGCGATGCTGGAATGGGAAGTGAGATTCCTGCCATGAAAGCTAGTTATGGATTTGGAAGTGGTAGTAGGACTGATGGTAGTGGATTCTCAGGTTCTGGCGTAGGAATTGGGTATCTTTTAGGTGGCGGTAGTGGTGGATCAGGTTATCCACCAGGATGGCAAATAATGTGGCCTGGTCTTGTACCTGTAGGTGGAGGTGTGCAAGGACAAGGACCACCAGTTCCTGGAACTGGTGTCGGGTCTGGCTCAGGAGGTGGAAATGGTGGAGTACATGGGTCTCACTCCCAGGTCAGTGGAGGTGGTGGCCATGTTACAGGTAGATATGGACAGGTTCCCAGTTATGAAACAGGAGGTGGACTGGGATCTGGCAATTCTGGAGGTAATGGCCACGGTTGGGGAGGTGGTCAGGGCTCTGGCTCGGGGTCAGGCTCAAGTGGTGGTGTCCATTATGGTTTTCCTCTCGGTGTGCAACCACCAGTGATGGGAGGTCCATTGCCACCATTTTGGGGATTCACTTCCCATCAAAATGCAGGAGCAGAAGCAGGAGCACATCATCAGACGGGCCACACCGAAGGATCAGAAGGCGATGCTGCTATGGAGGGAGCTCTCTCAAGTATTGGACATTATGAACACAAGACAGATGGTTCCAATGGACTTTTTGATAGTGCTAGTGGGCCTGCGGCTGCCCAAGGTGTTTAGATTGAGTTTAGGTCGATGATGAAGACCTTCGTGATCAGATGGAGCTTATTCACACCATTAGTTAATAGTGAGCAATGGAAGATCCGTCCATGTAGCCGCTAATGTACCTTTCCAAAATAAGACCTTCATGGGATGGTCATAAGACTATTTTGGTTTCATCAAGTTCCACCAAATTGAAATCAAGGCCAATCTGCTTGCTATAAAAGAACTAGAGATAAGATGAGCCAAGTTTTTTTTTTCCTCCTAATATTTTGTATAGGCTTGAAATCATGCGCGAGAAACTCATAGAAGATGGGAGACGGTTGCAAAAATTTGCCAGTAGTTCTTGACGTTGGTCATTGCTGCTCTCAGAAAATGCTCTATTCTTCCCATTCTGACTAAAGAAGAACATCTTTTAGAAGCAATGCCAAGGCAAACAAACCGACTTGTCATAAAATGGAGAGCCAATAGGTCAATATGAAATTGTAAAGTGGCAGATGGGTTCCAGGAGATTCTCTGAAACATTAATTATCGCCGGGTTTGTAGGAACTGAGAAGCCGACTACTCAGCAGGCTATGCCAGCTAGTAACGTAAGAGCAAAACATCATCTCTCTTAACTAGATGAATTCAGAAGAGGTACTACATTCAGAAATTCTAAAGAAGGATCATGACCATTTTGATCAGGTTGCAGCACAACCGAAAAAAGGTAGGTTCCTATCAGTCAACCATTGAGTTGGAATGCATTTTTAAAGATACGTTTGGTAATCATTTTGTTCTTGAAAATAATTTTACTTAAAAATTATTCTTTTTTATTCTATTCCCTAAATGAAAATCTAAATATTTAAAGGCATTTGGTAACTATCCATAATTTATATTCTCAATATAGATATGCATTTGGTCAAATCTCATTTTTTTTCTAGATTGGAATTTTTAAAATTTTTAATACTTTTATTATATTTTCCTCTTTTTTTCTCTCTTTTTCTTCTTCCATCCCACTTTTTCTTCTCTAGTTGGTCGTGGGCTGGGTGAGGTCTCGTGACCTCATCAAAGCCTCGCTAGGCTGGGGCAAGGTCCCACGACGTCGCCAAACCTCCCCCAGTCAATCACCAGCCATCACCACCATGGTCGGCAACTTGCAATGAGTAAGAAGAAGAGAAACTAAAAGAAAAGGAAAAGAAGAAAAGATAAGATAAAAGAAAAAGAAAATTTGGCTCGATTTTGAAATTATTCTTAGGAACAAAGAAGCAACTTTTTCCACTTCTTGATTCTATTCAAATATATTCTCGAGAATAAAAAAAGTTATTAAACAAATTTCTACTCTTTTTTTATTCTAGAAAATAGATTTGGAATTGGTAAATTTTTTATTTTTCCAAGAACAAATTTGTTTAAGAGAATATATTTATAACAAAATCGAGAAGTAAAAAAAAAAAAAGTTACTTATTTGTTTCCGAGAACAATTCCAAAAAGAAGCCTAATTTTCCTTCTTTTCTTTTCTTTCCTTTTCTTCTTCTTCTTCTTCTTCTTCCTTTTGGTCAGTCGCTCCCTCAACCATGATCGGTGATCGGCCAGACAAAAACTAGCAACCTTGCCAAGCGTCGCCAACCGGCATGCCGAGCCCCAATGAGGCTCGTCAACCCAAGCATTGCCATGGCTGGACGAGGCTCGACCTCATCGAGACACCTCCAAGTCGCACTTGCCTTGGTTGGGCAACGCCAGCCCAAAACACTTTGGTAAGGTTGTCAGCCCTAGTTTAGCCGATTGTTTGCCATGAGAAGATGAAAAGGAACAAAGAAAAGAAAAAAAAAAAAAAGGAAAAACAGAAAAATTTAATAAAATTATTAAAATATTAAAAAAAATTTTAAGCGCTTTACCAAACACATTTATATTCCGAAAATAGAAATTTTGGATGGTTATCAAATGCCTTCAAATGCTCAAAAATTATTCCCACGAATAGAATAAAAAAGCACAATTTTTTAGCAGAAATTGTTTATATGAACAGAATGGTTAGCAAAAACATTATTTTTATTTTCTTATCTGCGTATAGACATGAAAAGAACTGGAAATTTTTAACAAAGCCATTCGAAACTGTAAGGCCTGTATCATAACCGTGTCAGTATCTGCTTGTTACACCAATTCTATTACATTTTAACTTTCTCGCCTATCCTCTGTGGAAATTTTACAATCTATATTTCGCAATATATGCTCTTAAGAAGATTAACTCTGACATGGCATCCTCAAATGTGACATTACAAACAAAACCAGTCGAGCTTTTCGCTGCCCCCATCATAGCCATGAAAACCTTACTCATCATTCTCTTCTAGCCGGCATGGAACTACATCTTGAAAAAACATCTGCATGGAAGTTCGCAGGGGATGATGAAGACAGAGACGCAGAAGGGCGAAGGAGAGGTGTACCAACTCTACTCGACGTCTCGTTAGCAACTCGAGGACTAATGACGATTGTAGGAGGAGCTCCTTGTAACTCAATTTCCGTGCATCCATCAGTTGGATTTGTGGGCTCATCAAACAACTGATGATCGTCTTCGTCCAGTGACATAACTGTACTCGTGTCTGTATGTACTGTTGAATCATCCGTTAATATGCCAAGCCGTCTCTTCCTCCTAGCAGACTTCTTCCACCCATGGATTGTCTCTCGTATTCTCTGCGGAATCAGGGCTGCCTTGTAGTTTGTTCCCATCTGTAAGGAAGAATCAATATCAATAAAGCACCAAACTATTTTTTACTAGTCCCATACATGTCTCGAGATGAGTAACTGTTCTTTCAGCAAAAATTTGTTGCTATATCAAGATTTTAACATAGGGAATGGCAACACAAGGCTCTGGACAGCATAACATGTGAATCAAGAAGAGAAAAGGCAACCATCTAGTTTTGTCAAATTTACATGCAGACACAGACTAGATATGGTTGAAACCATTCTGGAAAACTTAAACTGCCATTTCATTTATTTGGAGAGTGAACTGCCAACATTGTCAGAGGATGATTACTTGATAGTTAGCTAAAAGAATGAATTTGGCGCTTCCCTCCATTAGTTGAGTTTACACTGAAAAGCAATTCTGCTACGCCTCAGTAACTCATTACATTCTGTACCCCAGAGTTCAGGACAACAGCGCTATACCTGAGTAACCAGAGCATACAGAGGCAATGTGCTATAGCTGCAGAGGAATTGTCCAGCAAACCTGTAATATTGCAACAGTCATGAAACAACTGAACAATATCTCCTCTATAATGAATTGAATGTGCTTGATTTCGGGGAATCCATCCTTACCCCAGAATCAATCGTAAGTAGACAAGCAGATGGTTTTTAATGAAGCATGAGTTATATCCAAACTGCCACTGTAAAATTAAATAAAGAAATTCAGGAAACACAGATCAAAGTGAGACCTAGCTCACATGAATGTAATAGTTTCTGTTAATTTTATAACTCAGTCGAAATGAAATTTGATTTAACTCTGAACTGATGTTTAAAAATGAATGAGTGAACTTCGCCTTAATATATGAAAGAACAGTGGAAGAGCAATTACCCAAAACCAGAAGAATGAAGCTAGTTCGAATGCATTCTGCCAAAGGGTCATGCAAGCAGAAATTGGAGGCACATTAGCGTCAATTAATCAAATGGAGAATTACAAGCTTTTCTGAAAAATAAAATAAATGAAAGCTGCTCTGACATATCCTAGATATGATTCTAACCTGAAACAAAATGAAGTGGATCACGGACAAAAGTAGCTCCGGCTTCTTAAACCAGAAGAGGTCATCACGAGGCCTCAGTTTACCTCCTGAGAAGTTTCTAGAAATTCCAGCATTTTCCAATGATAAAGTTGCGATGACATGCTGCAGTTTTGAGCCCACCAGAAGAACAAGCTACACAAAAAATTGCACCACATGGCAATGACATGAAGTTAGAGAATGGAGACAAAGGGTCTTCTCACAAGTTCAACTGATTATAAAGGGCAGCACTAGCTGTCATCCACGGATCTACTTATCAACTCAAAAGTTCAAAGGATGAGCCTACAATCAATCCATTACATATTATTAGTCAATGTATTAACCAATTTCCACCTAAATTTATGTCCATCTAATTGGTCAAAGATGAGGCAGACAAACTAGAAAACTTACTGAAATAGGAATAATGGCTATCCAAAAATAGAGATTGGACCCTGCAGAGTTGTAAGGATAAAATGAAACCGTGAGTGAATCCATCAGGCAATACAAGTCTATGCATGGATGAGCAACCGAATTTCAGACTGAGATCCTGAAAATAACTGAAGTTCTCCCTTCATTCAGGAAATATGGATTACCTTTTATGTTAAACAGCATGAAAGCAACCACAAATCCCCATAGAGGACCACTGCAAGAGATATAAGAGATGTTAGTTTCCCAGGTTCCTATTGAAATTATTGGTATTACATGTTAATATATACTTGTTCCAAGGGCCAGGCAATCCTGCAAATAGGTACTCTCGAGAAAGTCAGTTCCATAGTTTTCTGTCTGCAATCAAGGACTGTAAGTCTTTCCACTTATAAAGTTTATATATAAGTTCTAATCATTCATAAAATGTTTGCAATGGTACTATTGATCATCATAAACATGTCGGATACTTATTCAGGGGAAGAAGAATTATACTACTGAGGAACGTTTGGATTAGATAAATTGATGATGAGTTAGAAATTTGGTATAGCCAAAGTTAACTCCAGGGATATTTGATATTGCCAGAGTTATCTCCAGGCACTTCCTTAGTCAATGTAGCCACAAGGTCAATGAAGAAAGCTGATTTCACTTAGAAGATTGCAAATTCAGCACAAATTGGCAATGGTATTAACAGGACTATCCCAGAGAACACCTCACCTCACACCAACTATCCGTTGGAATTCTTCTTCCATAGAGCGAATCATATAGCTGTGGAAATCATACTTTGGTGGAAGCTTGTGATTCTGCCAAAAATTAAGATAGAATGAGGAATGAAAAATCTAAAAGGGACATCGACTCTTTCTTCTACAGCATTATATTACTCTTCTAAGATGATAACTTGATCTGGGATTATCATAACCATAGAAGGACTATATTAGAACATCAAAGTCCATCTCGACAGAAAATGGAGGAAGATAGGGCAAGCAGAAAAATGGATTGAAGGAAAAAGAAAAGGGGCAAGACAAACAATTTGGAAACTAGTGTTTCTTATAAAAAAAGCTAGTATGCTTTTTTTGTCATGATCTTATGGGAAATGATTGTACAATTTCCAATCTGAGGTACTCTTTCAGCCAAGTATCACAGTTTTTTTCCTTTTAGCTATTACCAATTGCAATGTATATATAATCTCTTTGTGAAATTAACAACTGTCAGAACATAATTTGGTATGGTGACAAAGTCATTTGCCACTTCCCATCTACATGAAGTTCCTCATGTAAACAGCGCTTGTTATTGTAATCACACTACAACACAGCAAAGCAGATGATCTGGAAAGTTGTTTGCAACAAATATAGTATTAGAATAAGTTTCATGGAGACGAAATGACAAACCTTTTATGCCACCAACAGTAAGCAGGGAAATCAGCTTGAACTGAAAGAAAGCCAGAGGCTCTCAAGGAAATATCGAAATGCTATGACTTAGTGGATCATACATATACTTTTCCACTTCACATCACTCTCCTATTGCCTAAACTAATTCCTATTGTATGGCATATACGTCTTCTCATCATAAGGTAAAATTTTCCCTTCACATTGACAAAGATAAGCAATTCTAAGCAAGTCAAAACATTGAATAAACTAAAAAGCATCTGGAACTTTATTCAGGATGATATTTCAGAGTTCCATACCATGATGAAGCCTTTACGTAAAGTTAAGTAGTCATCACGAACCACTGAATGCCCAAACTGACGGAAAAAACAAGTCTGCATATTCAGATGAATACAGAAGTAAGTGAAAGAATTCCCACTTCCACAAGCTGTCTCAAGATTAGACTGGCACATTATTCTGAAGGAGACTACAGCAACATGTGCGCGCGTGAGAGAGAGAAAGAGGCAGAGAGAGAGACAGAGACAGAGAGAGATTAAATCAGTGGAATGAGTATGTTTCACAAAATCAGTGCACCCAATTGAAACAAAAGTTACCAGTTACTAAGTTGCGAGATTATAACGCAACATGTTCCAGCTAAATAGTGTTCTAGGCGTTTCATATCTTTTCTTATTCAATCTGACAGAATTTTTTTCGTTAATGATCCCCTATATTGGTTGTTTCCCCCTTACTTCAAAAATTTTTTGCAAGATGATGATGAGGAGGAGGAAGATGATGCAAGAACATGAAGTAGTCTACATACCACCCAGATGACAAAGCTGCTCTTGACCAAAGGATTTGTTGTATGAATCTTGACAAAAGTAGATTGTCTCCGTAATATTGACTCTCTTGTGATTTCTGCTAGGAGAAGAGGTGGTCAATTCACATGGATCTCATCAATTAATAATGATCAAAATAGCTATCTTGAAAGGAAATTGTAGACATTAGAGCTCCATGAAATGCGTTGAATCAAAATCTTTCATTAGCTAAGTAACAACATGACTGACTACAGTAGCATTATAACAACATGAGATCCAGGATAAGACTATTATAGGCTTAGAGTTTCCTTTCTTTCTTCTCCATGTGATTTCTAAGCTTATAACCATGCTTTTCTCCCTCATCAGAATACCAATGTTTGTCTTGTTCATCACAAATATTATTCTACTTGTTAGCACAATGCCAAGTGTACATTCTCCAATGCTGATTGAAGGGTTCTTTAAGGCCTAAACCCCCCTTTAAAGCCCCTTCGCATCATCAAAAATAGTTTCAAACACAAAAAAATTTGCCACTCACTGTCACAGAGAATAAAAAAGAAGCTAGATGCTTGTGAGAGGTAAGCCGACAAGGATGAGAAAGCTGATTGTACAGTGTGATAATCAGCTCAGAACTGACCAGTTAAGTAATCATGCCGATCCACATGAGCTTCATCTTCCCATAATCTCCAACTGTGAATCTGCCCAAGTCAATGTATAAAAAAGGCAAAACAGCTGCTTCAAATTACATTCTTTCATATGGCCAATAAAAAACTTCTATGTCCATGCTCCATCTTCTGCATTTTTAATTAATAATAACAGTGCTGCAGCCAAAAGATGGATGGAGCGACATGCAGTATAAAAATATGAAGTGTCAATACTAGATCTCTTTAGCATCCAAGCTTTATATTTTTTTTCAGATCAATATTAAAAGAGCCGAGGGTTTATGGCTGATTCGTCCCCTGACCTGATCAGAGTATACAAAATCCCATTATCTTATATTAAGTGTGGGTCACAGTTCATTGAGTGTATCCACTGATAGGTGGTGTTGCAGTCTAAAATCCCTTTATTTCACCAGCAGAATGTAGGCTGCAGAACATGGGTTTCATGTGTGACTGAGAATTAGTAGTGAATTCACCGCTGTTCTAAACAGTTTCTCACCTTCACTATTGCTAGCAACATTGTCAAGCAGCTGTAAGATATATGCGTTAGTGCCATGACAAATATGAAGCGGTGTAACTGCTCAAGACCTTCATAAGACACAAATGGCTCCTGACCCTGAAAAAACGGGTAAAATGAATGTCACACTACACCAGAAAAAACTTCCATAATACAAACCAAAGCAAGAGATCAGTTACTTCCATTGCCAAAATAATTCAAATGGAAAAGTTAAAGTTCCCTTAGGTTATGTGAGATTATAGGATGTTTAAAAGCAATGACTGATGAGATTTTAACTAGAAATTATCCACATGCCTCTTTGCAGGAATTCTGACTCAAGGTATTCAACATTCTCCTGAATGAGTGATTCAGGAAATATTCTGCTAACATCTTACGATCCTTGGAACCATTGTTCTCTCTGTCTTCATCAATCTGAGACCTGGTGCATGGAGCAAAAGCACGATCATAAAACTTGGACGGGATGCAAATATTAGCTATCATGCTTGAGGTGGCCGTCAGAAGGAGAGAGATAAATCCAAGCAGCATCAGCTCTGTCAGAAAATTTGAGAAGCGAAGATCGGAGATCACAGTAATCAATCATCAGTAGTGCAGAAAGAGAAATTTATTCTATGCAATCATCGGTAAGAATGTGGGGATGAATACCTTCTTTCATTTTCTCAACAGCTTCAAGCAACGGTTTACGATTTGTTTTACGCAACCACTGTAACAGCATATGGAGAAATTTTCATCAGCTACTCTGGGCTAATAAATTAATTTAAAGAATGAAATGGAAACATTAGAAGATAGACTTGTCAGCTGAAATGGTCTTTCTGATAATGAATATCCCAATGTAGCCTTTGTGTTCATAAACTTGCGTTGTACAATATATCCCAGAAGAAAAAGGAAAAATACAGAAACTTGCATTGAAGATAAAAAAAAATAACCCTGCATAATGCCCATGAGACCAAAGTCAAATTCAAAATGCAAATGACACTTACATGTTTTACTTGCTCCTGGACAAGCTTCCATGATTTTGGCACAAGCCATAATAAATGCCTAAACTATGTTTGCAGTCAAATCACTAAGAGACATTTGTTAACTAGAACCTCGCAGCGAGAACAAGGAAACTCACACCCTAGGAAGTTTTACCAACCTGCAGATACCTGTCTGAACATGGGTTTCCTCTACATTAGCCCAAAAAAGGAAACAGAGAAAGAAAAGACGAACATCCATCCCAAGTGATCTCTTGAAAAAGTGGTGCACATTTTATTCACATATTCAGACAGGGCTAACCTAGAGGAATGTTGATCATAACATTTTAAGGTCCCATGCCAATCCCAGGGCTAAACTAGAACCTCACAGTCAAATCACTAAGGGATCTTAATCATAACTCTTTGCCAATGGAATGTTGATCAAAATCATCAGAAACATGCCAAATATACAGGCTACACATGGTTTAAAGTCATGCTTTTGAAAGAAAATTGTAATTTAATATATGATGCAAAATTTGGCAAAATGGTACCCAAATGATTTTTATCTTTTTTGCCACAGATACCTGAATGAAAAACTAACTTTTACTGCATCATGAGAAACTTTCTAGTCACCTGTTCGTGAATTAGAGATGGTTAACTAGATCAATAACATAATGGAAGTGTGCATTAAACGAACTATGAGCAAGAATTTATCCCATAAAATTAAACTAACGGAATCAATTAGCAAGTAAACAACAGAAAATTTAAGCTCTATGACTGATAAACGATGATCAACATTTGAGATTCATTCACGAATGCAGATCTATCTTCTAACATCATGGCCTCAAAACAGCGCAGAGGAGCATATGTTTGGGGAACTCGACGTATCTATTGGGGACTCCCAAGATGATATCCGAATGATACTTACTGTACTTAACCGGTGAATTGAGCGCTCCACGACCAATGAAACCGCGACAAAAATCGTCAATACAGTAGCAACGGACCATGTTGGCGTCAGGCCAAGAGATCGAACTTCTTGCGTATTCTCTGACATACTGAAGATTGCTAATCGTGGCGCACGAATTTAAGCTTATGACTTAGCCCAGGAATCCGTTAACCATCAATTCCAGCATATTCTCCAGATAGGTACAGCCAAAACTTTGCTTTTGATGCATAACCATAAGCACCCACGACATGGAGTTCAGTCCCAGGATTTGTCTCCCCCAGGCAAGACGCAGCCGCACTAAACTATGATTTCTCAAGCAGATTGTCCCAATAGAACCTGCAATCTTCAAGAAAGGTTCTTTAAGATGAATCTTGAGGCTCAGTGACAACCCAAAGGATGGGAAGAACCCTTCAAGGTCTCGAAGCGAAAGAAAAGGAGAGAAACTTAATACCGCATTATCCCGAGATGGAGCTCTTCTTCCGGAAAATCAAAACTTTGCCGGAGTCACTGAGAAAGGTTGACTTCAGGCGCTAAAATGAGGAGCTCACTTCCTTTGCGAGTGACTGCAGGCTGACCCGGACGCTCCTCTGATGTCTAATGCTACTCGTTCTTGCAGCTTCTGAAGAGATCTTCGAGTCACTCAGGCATATGACACTCCAAAGTAGAGGGTAATCTCCAAATCAGAAAACAAAAACATGACCCAACTCCGAAAACGAGGTAGAAACTCGCTGAACTTTCAACCCTTTATTTCTCTGTCCCTCTCTTTCTCATTCTCAACTCAAGGTGGGAACTTTCCCTTGGAAGAGCACGTTCGATTCGGTGGAGCGGCGGACGCAGAATATCACAGACGAATAAAAAATGACTCAGCGTTTCGAAACCAGGACACCTCCGAGATTTCGGAAAATGGGATCAAGACGTTTGAAGTGGGTCTGTTTGCGAATCGTCGGAGATGCAGAGGAGAAGAAAAAGAAGCAGAAGAAGAAGAAGAAGAAAACACGTCACGTTTTTCACCACGTTTTTCACCAAACGCGAGATTACAGTTGGCACATTGCATGGATGGGACGCTGTTTTTCCTTTTTTTTTCTGAAAACACTGTTGCTCGCTGTGAAATGAACGAGAAAGCGAGAAGGAGAAGAAAGAAAATGACAAAGGCGAGAGCTTTTTTCGAGTGAATCTTTTCGGGGGGCCAGCCTACCATGAAAAGGAAAAGGCAGAGGAGAAAAGAGGTTCAAACGACCAGTTCCGAACAGTGTTGTTTTATATGGAGATTCTGGAACGAACGTGTATTGCCTTCACCAGATGATGTTCTGCTGTCAAGGACTCCAGCTCTCTCCTCCATCCCTGTCGTTTTCTCCCCCGGAAAAAGAAACAAAAAGAATTAGTAAGAAATTCAGTGATAGAGAAAGTCACAAAACAGTTCTCGCCGAAAGGAAATCCCAAAAGTTTGGGTGATTCCACGCACCCGTTCATACCGTGCCTTTGAAGATTTTTCACCGTTCGATTGGAATTCAACGATCTCAACCGCTTACAAATTGTCTCTAACTTATAGCGTAAGGTGAGCAAAATTTTCAGCAATACTTGATAAGTGGAGAATATTCAAATTTTTTTACTAGTCTCTTTTCACACTATTATGCAAAACATTATTAAACTTTTTTTCCATATTCTTAGCGTTAATAGAAATTTGTAATGTATTTATGAGAGTTTTGTCCGTTGTAAATTGAGGAGCCATGAGGATATAAGGAAGTATAAGCCTATAATTTTCGGATCCATGACTATAGCAAAACTCAATTCGTGGAAAAAGATATTTGAGAAAATTTAAAGAGTAATGTTTACTATCCAAAAAAATTTTGAAGGCCACAGCGAATTTTATTGTAATAACATCATTTTAAAATATCAATGACAAATTTTGAACAAGGATGTAACATATGGTCGTTTTATTTAAGGTGGTCTAGAATAAATTTTATTTTAAATTAGACTTTGAAGTGACCAAGTTAATCTTATATAATATCCTGAGCTCATGAGCAAGTCAAATCTTTGTTGGTTATCAAGAACACGCATTTTGTATTCTATTTGAGATGCACGAAAGTAACACGTGAGTTGTGCGTTCTTGATAACCAATGAAGTTTTAGCCGATTGTTGAGCTCGAGGCATTACTTGCAATTAAATTGACCACTTTAATGTTTTATTTAAAATAAGGTCCATTCTAGACTTTCTCTCGAGAAAACAGTCTCATTTCAACTTTTATTTAAAAAATTTCCAAACATAGTCTAATGGAGTTGAAACGAACAATGTTCTCAGCAGGAAGAAGAAATCATTGGATAAACTCATCTTATCTTGATGCAGCACATAGTGTTAGTAGATTATTTAAATTTTAAAACCACTTTAAATAGATTTCATTAGATCTATATGGTGGTTTGAAAAGACTTCTGATGTTGCGATGAGCATAGTTTAAGCATCTTGTGATTTAAAGCATTGATAAATGAATGAAAAAAAGAGAGATAGTCTTGTTACTCTTAGTATTGCGAACGAACCTTGCTTTTTTGTTTTGTACGAATGACTTAACTAAAGTGAAAAAACAAAAAAAACAAAAGAAGCAAGTGTAGCAATAAGTTAAAATTGGCTTTATTGTAAAAATAAAATTGAAATCCGAGATTATGTGAATTTTAATAAGAATAATGACGAATCATTAACACGAAATCGCGTTCTCAACACGCATTTGGTTTTACCTTTTGAGTGTAATTGACCTGAGTAAAGCCTAAATCATAGGAAATTTATGCGATGATTACCAAGAATTCAACTCCCCCCCACCCAATCAACTTTCTCTTTGACTTGTAAAACCAAATAAGGCAAAAAAAAAAAAGAATGCATTGCTATCTTTGCTTTTCGTCACACCTGAAGAATTTTGGGGCCCACCTCCTGGACCCTCTTGGTATTTGTCATTTTGCTTCGCCACAATTTTTTGCTTTAACAGGAACATTTCCTTTTCATTCCAACTTTTGTAATTAGTTTAATATATCGAAAATTTCATATAATAAAACAAAACGCAAATCTCACATAACGACTTTGCCTTTTTGACCTATTTACTTGGAGTCTTCTGTTCCATACTCTGAATAATTCAAAAAAATCAAATGTTGTGACGTGCCACTCAGATTTAATTAGTATTTAATGTCGGGACTAAGTACCTCCTGAACTTGATAATTGGACAAAAAAAAAAAAAGCCTGAGTTGGTTTTGGGAAGAAGAGCTACTGCTATTGATGTGATGCGATGTTGCAGGTTTATTTTATTTAGCATAGTCCAGATATAAAAATAACATGTGGGACAAGCCATGTGCTGAGCAAATCAGTCTAAAATAGTTGGTACACTCTCTCTATCTACTTGAAACTTTTTTTTAATTTGGACATGTAAGAATTTTCCTAATGTACGATATATTAATTAATATTATAATTTACCATTTTACAAGATTAGTCTAATAATGTCAAATATGAATATTTTTAATTAGTCTATTAAGGGATTTGGCTTACTTGAGCCAAGTAAAATTTAGCTTGTGACTAAAAACACTATAGACAGTGCTCAAGTCTCTCATCTGATCTGGATGTATAAATAACCTCATGTAAGGAGTAATTATTAAACACCATAAGCGAGTGGCAATTTCATTGAACCATACTAAAGGTAATAGAGAAGAATATTTGAATTTTGGATCATTGCTAATTTATGTGCGCAAGTTTTTTATACTCCATTAATGTATTATAGATTATGGTTATGGAGATATTAGGATGTCATTTTCACAGATTACAAGACATCTTTGGGAGAATTACTAAACCGGTCATAAGACTTATTGTGTTAATGCTAATGTAGTTTTAAGCTTTTCCATTCTATCGATGTGGTCCCAAACCTTTTCCCGGTGAATATAAAAGTAATATGAAGCGGGATTAGAGAATTTTTTTGTAATTTGAACTCGGTCTTTCGGTCTAATTAAGGTTGAAAACAATTTCTTGACTTAGGTTAGGTCCAAATTCGTAGGTTCTTATTCTGCCCAAATAAAAAATAAATTGTTCATAGCTTCGGGAACCCCGAGAAAAGATTAAAAAAAATTGAGAAATGAGGAATTTCAAAGAGGAAAAATTACGCCGCTCAGCTTGCATGACGCATGTGCATATGTGCGCATCGGACCACCGCCACATGCAATGTAGAAACAAACATTAATTTAATTTAAGCCTAATTTGGTTATTAGTCCATAAATGGGAAAGAGAGTTTTCCGTGAGTCCTTCCTAGATATGCAAATAAGTGAGCAAAGAAAGACCTGCTTCTTCCGTATCACCGACAATTTCCAACAAAAATGGACCAAAAGAGTTATATTGAAATTTCGTGGAAAAGTTTAAGATTGAATCGAACAAAATTGAAAATTTTTATGGCTAAATTGACATTGGTAAATAAAAATATCTTCAAATTACTAAATTCTCCATGGAATCAAACCTTCTTATTTTCCAAAAGCGTAGTGATTGATGTCACGCTTAGTCCTCCACTATCCAAGATCCGGATGCACCTCCAAAAAGACAATCCTTTTTTTTCTACTTGCTCGTAATTGAAGGGGAGCATGACACTTTAACGCAATCAACGCAGCGAGTCTCCTACGGCAACACGAACCAGGCATGGAATCTCTTGTCCGCTCCCACATTCGTCATTAATCTAATCCCCCGACCAACCCGTCTTGATCGTGTCCGACGGGAGTGCGATGCGGACGAGGCTGGTCAAATTAGTGTTTAGTCCTTTCGGCCTAAAGCTGACATCGCCACTGAAGACCAGCCGCGCAACCCAATCGAGGGTTTCTACCGCACAAGGTGTCGACTACCGAATTCGAGTCGCGGTGATCCATGTGCAGTTGGATTTACCACATCGGATACTCACACAAGAGCCGGAGCCTGTAGACACGTTTTCTTCAGATTTTATTGGGATACATGATCCTGTGCATTTATCGATCCATTCAAAAGATCTCAGATGGAAATCGAGTAATTTGGGACTCTAATTCTTTTTCTTTCTTTCTAACAGTTTTTTGTCAATGTTAATGTTTCCTTCCGTTCCCATGCATTTGATTGCACCACCATCAAGGAGGGACTGGACTATTGTGACGGGTCGTCATCTTCAAACTTGACCATGAGACGCTCAAATATTTCTCGTTCCGCATACCAAATTGCGGGTCCAGTCAGTCGCCATCGAGAACTCGTAGTCCATACTCTCCATACTTTCGTTTTCTAGGGTATCTTTATCAAAAGTTGTTGGTTCCAAGAAAAAAAGGCCGTCATGCATTATTACCACGATCCCAAGAGTCAAACAACCATGCATGATCCCAAGACGGGTTCCATACGAATCCTTTTGTCTGATAGAGATTTTGTCACCGAGTGAAAAGCTCTTTTTTTGGTAGACGTGGTTTCTTGCCCTCTTTCTCATGGAGCGATTCGCGTTCGATTGGAACGATCCTGGACGAGGTAGATTTTGATGTATCTGGTCTGCAAAATTGCGTTTTTGAAGTAGGCTCTCCGAAAGATTCAGCGTTCCATGCAGGAGTACTGTTCCTTAACATCATCCAAAAACAGAAGATCTGCTCATATGCCATAACCCATCTTGTGTGATTTCCATGACAAGTGATTGGGGTTGCAAGCCGCTTTCACTATTGATGCGACGCCAAACTGTGCAATGTGAAGCTCGGATCATGTTATTTGAGTAGAACAGTGAAACTTTAGATGCGTTCGAGGAAAGATTAGGTAACTTGCTTTTTTGACCACCAATAAGAACTCCTTGAGTATAAACTTTTGATTTGGAAACAGCTACCCTAGAAGACATGGCCATTTACGCAAACGTGAAGGTGATACGGGGAAAGCCAAATTCCATAAATTAGTTGGCAATGTCAATTCACGTGTGAATATTATTGTCATTCGACGTATGAGTTGTCAATTAGATAATAGGCTAGCAACTACTCCCAATTCTTTCCTAACATATGAAGTCTAGTCTCCAAAGTCAGTGTGCCAAAGAAGGGCACAAATTTGAAAATCCACTCACAAATATGAATGAAATCTACAAAGCAAGATTTATGCTCAAATCATCAGATATGGATCCCAAGCGTTATGATTGATTTTGTCTACCATGTTACTTAAGGAACGAGGCTATCTTCTACTACGGGTCATGGGTGGACAATTGGTCTCAAGATGAATGGAAGCTACGCACATCTTTCGAGCTCGCCTAAGGTGTATCCACTCTTAAAGTGTTAATAATAAGATTGTGACTAAACCAGGCCCAGAAGATGTAATAAATCGACTAGACATCAGACAATGGGATGTCCCCTCTCCCCCCTCCATGTGCTTTAATAAAGATGCTTTATAAAAAAAACTGAAAAGATGATAGCATTGATGACTTAAATGGAATAGCATAAAGGAGAATCAAACACCAGACTTTGGCCGCAACGTGGGATCAAATCTATAGATTAATGATAAGCAAAGTTGGTTATGATGAGATCTTTGGCAGCAAAATAAGCAGAGGAAATCATGAGAGTTTTGATTGTTGGGTCCAAGCAAAGTTTCGTGCAGCATGCGACCCCCTCAGACCAATAATTCAGCGCAAGCCATACATGATCATCTTACTGCATGTGCTTATGCCGGTCCCCGTCAATTATGTTCTCTTCCTAATTGCAGCGTCCTTATTCAAAATCCTTTATGAGGTTTTCCGATAGACGAGCAGTCAATTTGAGAAGGTCAGAAACAAAACAGTGCAGATGCTAGCTAGCAGCTATGCCCGATGGCAGAAAGCAACTCCTATTTATTGCATCTTGTGACAGATTACCTAAATTCATCCACCCCCTGATATAGCTCCTCTCGATTGACTTCCGCTTCCTCTTTTGCCATAAAGTTTGTTAGACCCAATCCGCAATAATGTCAGCCCACTCAACCGGTGCATCTAATTAGTTAAGTGCACCGAATTCAAAGCCCACTAAAGGGTGCTCGATTTACGGCCATACGGCCGTCTTGCGTTTCTTTCTTTCTCCGCGTGCTCACTTGATATTGAAAGCAAAATTGATGATACCTTTTGATAATATTATCTTAGCAAAATTGAATTATTTCCATGACAGATGACTAGCTTCAAAACTCGAACTGGCCAGAAAGACCACTTAACAGACCACTATTCCTCTTTTGCTTTCTCTGCACAAAACGGATATTTAGCTCCACTACGCTTGCCATGATTCTTGACATTCCTAGAATATGAAAAGAGGCTCCCTCAAAATTGGAGACTCGCGGTTACTCCTCGTCTTCCTCTGCGGAAGGTTGCGCATCATCGTCCTCTGATTCTGAGGCTGGGATCCCCTCAGTCACTGCATCCTCAGTAGACCCATGCTCGGCAGGTTCACCCTTCAACTCGTCCTCGGTGAAGAGGTCTCTTTGAACAGGCACGCTTTTCTGCTGCTGAGATGTGATCACACTCGCGATTGCTCTGAATGCTGCAGATGCCTTGTCGCTGTCCACCGCTGCCTCTTTTTCTACACCATAACTGGTGGGTTCTTCCGACAATTCCTTCTCTTGTTGAGGCGGTGGAACGAAGAAGGGTATTTTACCTCTTTGCCAGTCATGCAGGACCATCTTCGCTGCAGTCGTCAAGTCTGGTTCACCGCCCTAAATGAATAAAGAATTAATGATTACTGAGGCAGGATTCAATGATGGCCTCATGCATGCAAAACTATCTTTGAACATCTAAAACTACAAAAGCAAAACAAAGATGGAAAGCTAGCTTCTTTCTTACATATCACACTTGTCTATGAAAAAGATTACATCTAAATGACAAGACTCATCCCTATGGCGGAAGAAATATACCTTCAACAGTTTGCCAGATGATTTGCATAGCTGAACTAAAAAATCATTGTCATCTTCCCTGAAAAAACCAAGGCAGTAAAGTTTATTGCATTGACGACGGCGTGCTTAAACTGAAAAAGCAAAGACATCATTTGGAAAATTGAGCCCATGCAACCTAAATACCAGACTTCATTTCTTATATCTACGCTAAGTTGCATAAATATACTTTCAATTAGAATCATGTGATTCTAAGGGTCTACGCTAAGTAGGAAAAAAATGCCAACTAACATGAAGAATATAATGAATTCCCTCGTGTATGGCTAATTTTCTCTTTTTAATGGTAGCTCAATTCGGTCTTTGAGAAGCTTAAATCCTCCCTTAACATAATCAGGCTCTAAATGTCCAGTGAGAAACCTGTCACTTGCAGTACAACATTGAGCAAGAAACTAGTTTTTAAAGATGCTGAGATCAAGGAAGATCCTGAACTAGATCATCTCTAAGCATGTTGGTGGGCCACTAACAAGAAAGATTACAGGTATATCATCACAATATAAAGCCCTTGACTAGAGGCACAAATTAATTATACCAGTCTTTTATCTTATATGCTCTTTGCAAGTGTTCCCTTTTCACACGTTTGAGGACTTCTCCAATGTGTTCAGAAGCATCCGCCAAATTGGTGACTCTCACCTGTAAATGGATAAACAAATACGAAAACACAAATGAAAAGTGCCTCAAATCATTACTATTTGACTTGGACCTGTTCTCAAAATGTCCACATGTACAAGCTGAATTGATGTGTCACAATGGGGGCACACTTTAACCCAGTCTATTTAAGAAGTACAGGAAAAACAAGAACACAATCTGCAAAATGTAACCAAAATCTTGATCTTCAAGCTTAAAATATATTTTGGGTGGTCTAGTGAAGATTAAAGCCTTTGCCTTCAACAAGCAAATGCAAGAGTGCAATGAAAAAGTTTGGTCTTACTGTCTAAAAGGCAACATGTCAAAGCAGGATGTCTATTCTGAGTTGCACCAAATAGCACAAATTAAAGAAAAATTCCAGAAATCAAATGCAAGCTCTTGATGAATAAATAATGTTTGTCAGGAATGTTTTTTCATTTGACGTAGATGAGGATGACATACCACGCCTTTCAATACAATGTCCGTTTCAGTATCACTGTTCTGGTATACAACTCCAGGGCAATCAATCAAGAAAATCCGTTTTGTGAGTGTTATATATTGCCAAACTTTTGTCTCCCCCGGGATTGGAGCAACCTTGCAAACCTATAAATGGAAGAGACAGACAAATAAGTGACAAACTAGCTCGTAAATCCAGAAGTTACTTGTTGTGAGCACTACAAACAACAGACTAAATTAGAATGGACAAAGTGGAGTAGAATTTGGCAAGCAATTATCTGCACACTGGCAAAATGAACTTTCATCAAGAATTCTCTTGCAATCAACATACTCTCTGTTATTCATCTAAAGACGGGAGTAGTAACCGGTGGATAAGCTAGCAAAAGAACAAAGAACTTACATTCTTTGTCCTCAATGTGTTGATCACTGACGATTTTCCCACATTTGGATAGCCAACAAATCCCACAGATATTGCCTGCTTGTCACTTTTCAGGCGAGCAAATTGTCTCAATACTGAGAGGAGCGAACCCTGAAAGGCAACGACTCTCATTACTCAGCATGAAAACAAAGAGTTTACAGTAATACATTACTAACCACACTAAGGTCCACAAGAGGAATAACAGAAGATGACAATAATTTTGACTAAGTGAACCAATACAACAACTTAAAAACAAGAGAGTAACAGTCTCAAAAGCCCAGAAAAGAAAAGAAAAGGCAAAGGCTAATCAATGAAGCTAAAAATTTCTAATTACCAAACATCAATCCCATCCCATCCCCCCCAAAACACAAAAAGAAAAAAGAAAACAGAGTTTTTGCCATATACCTTGCCAAATGACTTATTAATACTTGCATGGAACGCAAGTGTAGGGTATTCCTTGGATAACACCCTAAGCCATCCCTTTGTGGCCCAAGCAGGAATCAGATCACACTGCATTGCAGAATCAATTTCCATGAGATGTGAAAAATCTGGGAGAAGTTAGCTTGCAGAGTATCAAATAATCCCAAAACACACCTTATTTAGGAGAAGAACCATATGCTTGTGTTTGCAATGCTCTTTTAAGTGCCTCTCCAAATGACGACATCTTGTACCTTGTGGATCCCTACCATCCAAAACCTTGAACAAAAAAATTTAGCATTCATAGTGAGATACAGGCCAGAAGAAGCGAAGAAAGAAAGAGAGCCAGACCATGAGGCAACATAAGCTTTTGACATAAATGAGAAACCATGGAGCAACTAAATTATTTCACATTAAAAAAAAGAAAAAAATCAAACTCCAGAGTACAGACAAACAACACAACATGAGCAAGACAGACCACCAAGGATCAACTATAGGATGAATGCTTCCATCTAATATTGGAAGGCTTTATTCTTCAAATAGTAGACCAACACCAATCCACCAAAATAAAGAGAGTAAAGTACCTGAACAACTACATCTGATGAATCTATGACTTTGTAGAGTTCACCCCATATGCGCTTACTTTGACCCTTCTCAAACATTGTATGACGCACCAAGTCTCTGAGTCCATCTTCTTCATTCCCTTCAGTAGATGATCCATGCTTCTCCTCAAAAGCGTCTGCACAGTGAAAGACAATAAGGATGAAATGCACTGCTACCGATTGCAGATATCATATGAACAAATTGCCATTTGAAGGACTGATATTGTCCAAAAACATAGAATCCCTCCCCTAAAAATATTACAGGCCACTTCCCTGGTAATAAAATTTCCTCATTAGCCTTTATGAACCAGAAGAGACTGCCCTAATGCACACTTAAAATACTGATGTTATGATAAAAAAATCCTCCTGAAACCCCCAAAAAAAAAAAAAACAAATAAATTAATAAATAAAACAACAACAACTAATAATCAAGAGAAACGGAAAGTTCATTAAGAAAGGACATTCACCCTGAGATCCACCAGCTCGCTTAACTAATGATTCATAATCTGTTGCCAAGAGATTAGGGCGCTTTCTCTTCTTCTTAGGGCCAAATGCATCCCCAAAAGGTTCTCTATCAAGTAGATGAACTCTGGCTTGCTTCACATGCATTTGAAAGAACGCAGAAACCAATTAGATAATTAAGAGTCACGTGGCATCCACAAACAAGTTAAGCCCATCATGTCGAAACATACACAATTACAAGACAGTAAATCTAATTCGCCAAAATATGCATGGAACACTAACATACTACTTGCAGTTGGCAGCTTGCTTGCAAATAAGGAAAATATATGACTATAGATCTATGCCCCAGAAGTCGCAAGGTAGCTAAATAACTTCTCCACACTTCCCTCCAGCCAGCGAGGGTAAGGGACCTGATTGTATGTTACTAACATATACGTTATTCAGAAGTCTCTTACCTGCTTAGGATCATTGAGGAGTGACAGGGGCAGCTTCCTTTCCTTTAGAATAACATTATAGTTACTTGACATCCGACTTTGCAGCTCCTCCCGGAAAAATTCAAGTTCTTTTTGATTGACAACTCTAGTGTTCCCTACATTGGTGAAACAAGAACATCAGCATGACCAATTACTCAGTTCTCTGTAATGCTCAACATATCACAAAAAATTGTGAGTATTGCATCATCACCAACAAATTCCGCTATCACAATAAGAAATCATCCCACCACCTGCGCCACTAGTTTTCCAGGTACATAACAAGCAAGCATCCAAGATTACGAGGGAGTAGCATTGAACGCCGCATGAATAAACAAGACTAACAAGTTCCTAAAACTCTTGCCTCGCCCAAATTAGCTCTTCAACAGTAGAATTCAAGATCACGTCAAAATGAAATTAACTTGAGACATCGATTACCTCAACGCACGAATACGCAAATCAAGCTAAGTAAATAGGAAAACCGCTAAGGGGAAAAAGACGAGAGAGAAGTCGACGCACCGAACCAGCGACGATCAGGTTGGATGCGCGTGCTCGGGAGCTCCTTGGACTGGAGCTCGTGGCTGAGGATCTTGCCCTTACTGTTGCGCCTGGGCCTCGAGTTATACATCTTGAGGCGCCGGACGGTGGCGGCGCTGCGAGCCTCGCTCTTGCCATCCTTCCGGTTCGCGTCCAGGGAGTGTTTCGGCTTCCCCGACACGTTGACCTTCTTCTCCTTCATCTTCGCCATCTTCGAACCGGTGAGAGAGAAGAAGAGATCAGAAAGATGAACTGTGAGGTGCGGAGACCGACGCAGTGGCGAAGATTAGGGTTTTAGAGAAGATGGGAACAGGAAGAAGACACAACATCACCGCATTGGTGGCGGCTCGGCTCAGCTCGGGGCTCGGCTCGGACGATGGTCATATCTCGCCAAGTCCACCTGATTTATGGACCGGCTTCGACGGGCCTCATCGGCTGATCCGTGCTTTTTTAAATATTACGGGCCAGGCCCAGTCCATATTAGCACTCGTGCGCTTTGTCTGTATACCGCAAACTCTCGAATTTTTGGTATTCCCCCTGAATTTTACAATTATATTCTATAGCTATAGTGGAAGCCAAATATTATTATCAACTCACGGAAATCTTACATATTTAGAAATATCCTCTTTATTAATAAATCTGTAACAGAGGAAACTGTGAAAAAAAGTTTTAGAAATATCTTATTTTTTCAAATACTTTTTAAGTTCGATGCTTCGGGATATACTTTTGTAATATAGAAATTTTTGTTGAAAATAAGTCGATTTTTTTCTAAATAAGGAAGATTATTATTGTACAACTTTTCTATTTTCATAATGGTTCGGCTCTCGAATAGAAAAAAATACATAATGATACATATTCCTTTTAACTTTTAAAAAGTAATTTAATTGTATCCAGAGTGGTCGTACTTAACAAAATTAATACTATCACTTACAGTTCATCTAACTGACAATATATTATTTAATTAATTTTTTTTAATAGAACTAAGCTGCAATAGAATGGATTTTCCCAAACGATGAAAAGTAGTGCAAGGTGTTGAATTTCTTATGATAGATTGATTCCAAAATGACTAGGACTAAGAGACGATGACTCAACAATTCTCAGGTGCATTGTCGCGATGAGAAGTCTAGCATGTGAGAAATTATTTTATGTGAGGATAAAACACATTATGTGGTATAATCGATCAATCATATCATTCATATAAAAGGCATACCATCCTCCACAACACTTATTTTGAAGTCACCCATTTGTGTTTGACTCCTTACACCACATTTGAAGAGATTTAAATTTCATATATTCTTGCATAGAAATTGAATCAAGCCGAGTTTCACATGTTATTGTAACAATTCACATATTTTCAAGGCAAAATACTGCGAGGAATTATCCAAGATAATCAAGTGAGCCTTGAAACTTTTAAGGACCTTTCTTGAGTTTACTAAAACTGTTTTTAGGATAATATGAGAGATGTACACAAGACGAGCATTCTAGAGCAATCTTAGAGGGTAAAATGGGAAATATACCTGTATCCTAGAGATTTGTCATCAATTCAACCCATTAGATTGGGTTAGAGATCAACGATTGTGACCGTATAGGTTCTTGTATAAATAGAGACCCCATTTCCTCATTTGTACTCACTCATAAATGCAAACAAGGGAATATGTTTAACAATTTTAATGTCTTTGGGAATGACAAAAGTGACTTATAATCATAATTCCAAATGATACATCGTTAAATGAGAGCAAGGCACAGCATATAGAGGAGCAAGGCACAACATATGGAGGAGTTGGTACGATTGGCACAATTAAGGAATTGTTTGAAGAGAAGTAAGGCATGATTAGAGAAAGTGTAGGCAGAGATTGTCAAGAAAAATAGAATTGTCAAAATGAGTGATATATTCATATTTTAATTGAAATGAACTCAAGATGTCGACTTTCTCAACATACGAATATGCAAATCATGCTAAGCAAAATATAGGAAATGGAAAAGACGAGAAAGAAGTTGACACGCCAAACCAGGGATGATTGAGTTGGATGTGCATGTTCGCGAGCTCCTTGGATTGGAGCTCGTGGCTGAGATCTTGTCCTTGTTGCTCTGCCTGGACCTGGAATTGTACATCTTGAGGCGCCGGATGGTGGCGGTGTTGCGGGCCTCACTCTTGCCATCCTTCCGATTCGTGTCTAAAGAGTGCTTCGGCTTTCCCGACATGTTGACCTTCTTCTCCTTTTTCTTTGCCATATTCAAGCTAGTGAGAGCAAAGAAGAGATCGGGAAGATGAATTATGAGGTGCAGAGACCGACACGGCGAAAATTAAGGTTTTAGAGCAAGCGATGGAGGTGGGAGGAGGCCAACATTACATCCACCGCATTGATGGCGGCTCAACTCCAGCTCGGCTCGGATGATAGCCATCTCTCACCAAGCTCAACTAATTTATGGGCCAGCTTAGATGGGCTTGGTCGGCTAATCCATGCGTTTTTAACATATTATAGCCCAAGCCGTGCTTCTATCTCTCTTTAGGCCCAATCCATACTAGCAGTCAAGGATGGGCTTCGAATACAATTTCCTTACTTATTAAACATATTGAACACACCCTCTCTCTATAGATAGATATACTGCATAGCATAGTCTTTCGAATTTTGGTATTCACCCTAAATTTTACAATTATATTCTATAGCTATAGTTGAAGCAAAAAATCATTATTACCCCTACAACAATCTTATAACTATTTTTGCCGAAAGCTTTAATTATTTGAAGCTGCAAAAAGAACACCATCTTTAAAAAAAAAATGTACTATAAAATGCACATAATTTGACATAACACAACAATACTAAATAGACTCCAGTGATGTGTTATGACACAATATCGTCACAATTGTTCTGAACGAATTATCAGTCATGTATTATGTTGTTAGTCTAATTGTTTAAAGGTTAAAAAACCAATTTTGTATATGTTTAACAAAATTACTCAACTGTTTTAGGCTGAGAAGAAAAAAGAGATGGAGGGATGATACAATAGTCACGTTGAGAGGAAGCCGATAAGTTTTATGCTTTGTTTGTTTTGAAATAAAATTAACATTTTAAAAAAACATTCTTAAGGAAAATAACGATTTTTTTTAATATTTGATTGAAATCTAAAAATGAACTGAAAAATATTTTCATCGTCTAATATGAAACATTTGGTTTAATTTTTCTAAATAGACATAAGCCCTATTTGGTTCAGCATTCCAAATGCTCATTTGGACTCTAAAGTCCCTTAGCAAAATGCAAACGCGTTTGATTTGTATTTTTAGGCGACTTTGGCAAGATGCAATTGCATCTCCAAAGGAGTCTAAAGGCGCCTGGCGATGGGCTCTTGAGATGCATTGGCAAGTTGCATCCTAGGAATGCAAGTTAGTACTGTTCATCTTCTCCAAGCCACCACCGATTGGAGGCCGACGACCGCCGACCAAGGGGTCGCGCGCATCGGCCGACGCGCCGACGACCGCCGCCCGAGGGTCACCCGACCCCGCAACCGTCGCCGGACCTCGGCGACGCCCGGGGTCGCGCGGCCTCGGGCGGCCGCCTAGGTTTGCCCGACCCGCGACCGTCCGAGAGCTAGATCCGCCATCCGAGCCGCCGGATCCAGCAGTGATCCAGTGGCCTAGGACTTGAAAAAATATATATAAGTTTGTTTTTGTTTTTTTAATTTAATAAAAATTAATTACAAATGCAAATTTTACTAAATGGTATTTTGGCCAAAATTGTTTTTTAATACAAATTTTACTAAACGATATTTACATTTTGGAAAACTCCCTTCACCCAAAAGTATTTGCATTATTGCAAATACATTCCCCAAAAGCCGAACCAAACAGGCCCATACACTATTTAGACACTAGTAACTTGCATATAGACGATTGAAGAGCCATATATGGGCACTAAAATGCTGGGTTTGTCATGATGGATCTTTCCTTTAGTGTCAAGGATTAGGGTAGGAGCAACTGGGTCTCAGTCCCTGCCTCGATGGACCTAGGTACAATCTTTGTGGACTCGAGCACGACCATTGTGGACTTGGGCCCGGCCTCTGTGGATGTTGGCGAGGGTGTCAAGTATCTAAGCACGGGCATTAGGATCATGGGCTCATCCTTGATGAACTTAGGCTCGGGTGCCAAAGGCTTGGTCCTAGATGTTGGGAATTAGTGTTGGTTTCTATGATCAAGCATGAAATTTCAAGCCCAAATATTTTTTGATTTTTTAAAGAAAAATAATTTTCCTCCAAAATTTTATTTTAATATAAGTTTTCTACTAACCAGGCAAATAATTTCTGTTAATTCATTTTTTTAAGTGACAAAAATGTCAAAAAATAAGAAAAATGCTTTTTGAAAAATATTTTTCATTAAACGAAGTCTAAAAAACACTCGAGTAATTATTGATTTTATCCATTCTATATTTTTTTCCCCTCCTCGCACCTACTGCGTCCCATATTCTTGATCGACACAATATTATATTTTTTTTTTTGGTCGAATTGATTCACACCTTCCACGCTTTCCCCTTCACCAAATCATCCCCTTTCATCACGGCCACTTTCTCAACACGTTCTAATCGACTCCATGTACTACGTGTGCATCACTTCTCGTATTGAGTAATCTAATTTTCAAAACTACTATACTCCACCGAGGTTAAGTCGATACATCACTTCTCGGAATAAAAATTCTCATTGTTAAAAGTCTTAACGGATAATATAAATTAGGAAAATTAATTGCGCAGCGTGCGCTGATCCGTCAACATAATCCTTCCACTTCCCTTTATCCTCGAGACCCTCAAGAAAAAAATTACAGAACACGGGAAAAGAAAGACGTGCATTGCTCAGCCGCGAAGCGACATCTCCAGTTCCGAGCTTTCGCTTCTGCATCGTCGACCGATAGATGTAACAGCTCAGCTCACCACGCACTGCGTTGCGTCGCATTCCCCTGGCGGATCCGCCATGGATCGGCTGATCAAAGCCGCGAGATCCTCCGGCTCGCTCAACCTCTCCAATCGCTCGCTCAAGTGAGTTCTCCGTCCCGCCAAATCGTTCTCCCCGGAGCGCTCAGCAATCGATCGGTCTCGATCCGTTTGCCGGAGCCGGCTCTGTAGCTTTCGGTTTTAGAGCGCGAGTTTCTGCTTCGCCGTCTCTGTGAATGGGATTGATAGAGTTCCGAGTCGGCATTAGGATTGCCGATGATGCATTTGGAGCTCGTTGTTTTTCTCATGATCCCGGCTCATTTTCCGACCGGCGCGTGGCGACGTAGGTCGACAGTTTGATTAGAATAAGCTAAGAGCGACCTCAATTAATCTGCTCCGGCAAAGAATTCCTCCGAGCATTAGCGATTGCGCTGGAGAAGTTCGCAGTTCTGCTTCTAATTTTCAAAATTATGGCGTAGGAACTGGATATAATGTTTCCAAGCCAGATTAGGCGCGGAAGAGCTGCGGACTCTCCTTTGTAGTCCCAATCTAGAATGTTAAACTACCATCTTCTCTCTTGATGTTGTAACGGTTTGAAATATTTGGCTGTGCTTTCTTTGGGGACACAATGGAGCTGGGGGACACTGTCTCAAGCTTTGTGTTCGGTAGCAAGTTAGTGGGATAGACCGGTTGAAATTATGGCTTGATTCCTAGTTCAGCTCTGCTCATTTCTTTTGCTGGCGATTCTCTTCTTTCAGCTTGCTGTGTTGTGCATGCTAAACGCTATTTGTTTCTCTGTCATTTTGAACTTAAACTACTGTATCATTACCTCCTATGTAGAATCATGAAACGAATGCATTATATACTTTGTGAATGTGTCCACGGGACCAAAAAAAAAGCGAGGACTGAATATGGCAACACAGAGCAGATGGACCATAGACAGCTTTACACCTTCAGCTTTATTTTTCCCGTCACTTTGAATAAATCTCGATGCTACATGATGGGTTTACATTTAAGAGCTCATTGGTTGATATTGTCTGCTCCTAGGGATGTGCCCCATGAGGTTTACCAAAGTTTGGATGCAGTTGGTGATGGTGAAAAGTGGTGGGAGGTAGGAATTATTCCTCTTCCAATTTTCTTTTTTTCTTTTAGACTTTGCTTTATATGTAATATCCTGTCTCGCTTTTATTGGATCTCAATGGTGTATCTCTGTAGGCTGTGGAGCTACAAAAGCTTATTCTGGCTCATAATGACATCGAAATTCTTAAAGAAGATTTGAAAACCTATCGGTGCTGACTGTGCTGAATGTAAGCCATAATAAACTCACCCAGCTTCCAGCTGCTATAGGAGAGTAAGTTTTCCAATTCTCTTCTAATCTCAATTGATTTTCTTATTTTAAGTGCTTATTTTATATTTTTGAGTGTTATCTTTCTCAGGCTTCCAATGCTTAAGTCATTAGATGTCTCGCACAACTCAATTACTGGTTTACCTGACGAGATTGGATCTGCAACTTCTCTTGTCAAGTAGGTTGCCGCATCTTCTTTATCTTTTGATGATCTTGCTAATCCTTCACAGATCACATTCACTTTCATTGTGGAAGAGCTACTCATCCTGGATAGTCTACCAATTTTGAATCACTCATAAAAGAATCGCCTGTTTGCGATCGATTACTCATTATTTCCTCTTTCTGTTTCCCTAATAGCTTTCATAAGAAATTTCCTCTAAGACCATTATTTAGAACAAGTAGCATAAGAATATGACTTATATTGAGTGCATCCTGTCGATTCTGTTTAATGGTAATACGCAACAAGAGACTTCTGCTGTATATTGGTGCGGTCATTCTATTGAAAATTGATTGTAGTCTTCGACCTCTCCTCTGCATGGAAAGTGATTACAGAATATTACCATCCAACGACTGATAAGAATAGCATGTGTGATGTCAAAAGGTGTCTGCATGTGGTTTGTTTGGTCACAAGCAGGTTGTATTGAAGTTTTCTTGTTTTCCTTTTAACCTTTTACAGGTTTGATTGCTCAAACAATCAATTGAAGGATATACCTATCTCTCTTGGTAGATGTTTGGACCTTTCGGAATTTAAGGTAACTTATGACCATCTTGATTGATTTACGTCGATTTACCATAGTCATCAATTGGGTTATGTACTTTTCCAGTTAAATAATGGCAGCTCATGCTGTGAGGTCAGCTGAACTTTGCATAGATAAATTTAACTAATCTATGACCTTTGCATCATTATCACTGCCATATGCCTTTTTAAGTCTGAATAAAGAATAATCCTTGAGATGTTTAATAGTAGAAAATTCTCACTGCGTAAACTTTATATGTACTGATGTTTATGCAGTTAATCGTTACAACAAATCTCGTGACTTATCTCTGCCCAAGAGCTGATAATATTCATTCTGATTTTTTATTTTTTTGGGGTTAATGATTTCACAGCTGAAACGAGTTTATGCCTTAATATAAGCATTCTCCTTTCCCGATATTATAACTTTTGGACTTGTGTTCCTCATGAATTCTCCAGGCATCAAATAACACCATCATCAGCTTACCCGAAGATCTTGCAAACTGTTCCAAACTAACCAAAGTAGAAGTGGAGGTACGTGTACTTGTTCCTTTAGTTACTCGACTGGTTTACCTTTTAGCTCTATGTTAGTTTTCAAATCTCTCATGCTAATTTTGCCAGGGAAACAAGTTGACAAGTCTCTCTGGCCATATGTTTGCATCCTGGACCGTGCTCACAGAGCTCAACGCAGGCAAGTATATTCTCTGCTAGTCTTCTTTTACACCTTGATAATTGACTTCTCTCTTGTGTGTTGCAGCGAGAAATTTGCTCAATGCTATACCAGAGAACTTGGGAAGCCTTTCCCGTCTCATCCGTCTGGACCTTCATCAAAACCGTGAGTAAATTAAGCCACAGATTCCTTTCTAAATCTTAACTTTCCAGCATCACACTTCATTCCATTCATTGATATACCATGGTGTGTTTCTGCAGGAATTTCTTCAATACCGGATTCAATCAGGGGTTGCTCATCCCTCGCAGAGTTATATATGGGGTGATGTCTCCTGTGATAAGATAGTCCTGATTTTAGATTTATGAATTTTGATGTTGAATTTGAATGCTTGACTTCATCTTACAGGAATAACTCTCTGCATTCATTGCCATCAGAAATGGGGGAACTTTCTAAATTAGGCACCTTAGATCTGCGTGGAAATCAGGTGTGTGAAGTTCATTTTGTTTTTCCTTTTTACATCTGGAAAAGTTCTATTGACCCTATCATCTGGCCACGTGCATTTTTTGTCAGGCTTTTCTTTCTTTTTTCCTTGCTTTGATTGTACCAAGCCTGGGTTTAGGCATCTTACTTTTGAGACTAATAGATGTTGGATTGGTCGATAATTTGTCCCTATCTATTCAGTTGAAAGATTTTCCTGTGGAGGCATGCAAGCTGCACCTTTCAGTCCTGGATCTATCCAATAATTCGTTTACTGGACTGCCCTCGGAAATTGGTAAGCTCATCTAATGATATAGCAGGTCTGATCTGAAGATGGTTAACAATCCTACCTTTCTTTGCCTGTTCAATTCAATTAACCAGTTAAATCAGCTCTAGATGTTGCGCAGAGTAAGTGGGGTATAACTATAGTCTTGTCCCAGTATTTGGCTTGACATTTGAGGGCACAACCATTTCTTCTGATTTTATGTTAAAAAGGTGGCCTCCGCAAATGTTGCACTTGAATTTTTGTTTTGCGTTATTATTTTTATAAAAAAATTAAGGTATTTATTCTTAAACAAGATAACAAATCCCTTTTGTAATTAGGGCGATATAGCCCCAGGGATAACATCCAACAATTTGTGGCACACTAGGATTTACTGAAGATAAAATCAAGCTGTTTACCCTGGCAGTAAGAATATGGAACAATATCACATTTGAGACACTACCGGATTCTTTGCTTCTCTAGCATCTAAGTGAGACTAGTGTCACTCCTTTACTTGCTCAGAGGTTCGCTGCAAGAAGGTAATCATCTTGTCATGTGAGATCAAAAGCTTGGTAGATGTGGGTTCATGAAGGAAGCAGTCATATAAAAGAGTGGGTCGCGATTCTAATTGCCTAGTTGACTCTGCAGTGTCTGTGTTTTATTATGCATATCACAGATGAACACCATGGAGTACATTTGTCTCTCTCATATCACACTTGTAGGAAATGAACTCTTTTTTGATCATGTAGGAAAGATGACTACTCTGCGGAAACTTTTGCTTACTGGAAATCCTCTACGAACTCTTAGAAGGTTTGTAAGTTAATGTGCTGCAGATCTGATGCTTCATGGATTCACTCATACAACATTTCCCATTTTCAGCTCGTTGGTTAATGGACCAACACCTGCTTTATTGAGGTACCTTCGAAGTAGGGTTTCTGAAAGCGAAGGTAAATGAGTCTCAGCATCATGCTTGCACTATTTTATTATCTCAGCTCTTTCTAGATCTTTAGTGCTTCTGCTATTAGTAGGAGTTCATGACTTCATTATTTGCGAAATTTTGTACTCTTTATTTTTTTTTCTTTTGCCAATGATTTTTGTCTCTTCAATTTACGTCATCTTTTTGTATAGATTCTGAAGCTGCTACAACAAAAGACAATGTTGTCTCAATGGCTGCTCGACTATCTATCAGTTCAAAGGTACATGGCTAATGCAATATCCAGATAATTCGTAGTATAGGACAAATAAACTTGTCATTGGAAAAAAATGTTTTAGGTGAATACTTCATTTCATGTGTAGAGAACTGCAGAGCCCGATAATTCACCATTTTGGCTGATGTATACGAACAAGAATGGTAATAAAAGAGAGAAAAAACTGATATGTCCTGTTTTGCAGTCCTGCTATTCTCTAGTAATTTAAAGCTGGTCCAGTTGGTCAAAAGGAATGTATCTGGTTGGAGAGAATATGAATAGAAGAGGATAGCCACAATGACTTGGTTTTGTTTTGGTGGCCAGCAATTACAATGCTTCGGTTGGGTCACTTAGTTTTGTGAAGTTCTATTTTAATGTTACAAATTCGGAGGAGGTTCATAAGAAGGCATGCACACAAATGCACACTCAGTTTCAGCACTTGGTTTCAGACTGCATGTGTAGACATTAATGGAGTTGATTTACCTTTTATGACTTTCAGGAACTCTCTTTAGACGGAATGGGTTTGAATGTGGTGCCATCAGAAGTTTGGGAAGGAGGTGATTTAGTCAAAGTCAGTCTTTCGAAGAACTCCATCGAAGAGCTTCCCTCTCAGCTTTCTTTGTGTGCTTCCTTGCAGGTAATTCGCTTTTCTTCTCCCCTCCTTCAAATTTTCCGCTATCTCAAAGTAGAGAACGATCGAGAACAATTAACTGTTTTTGTTACCTGTACGGGTTCCAAAGGCCTAGCATTTTCCTTATTTCATCCTTATAATTTTAAGTCCTTACTTTAGTTTATCTAAAAATTAGCAAAATGTTCCTGCCCCACTGAGAAAAATGTATCCTGTCCTGGTTTTGTATGTTAATTTCATGGAAATGTGTGATCTGGAGCATGGCTGTCATTGTCATAGGGTACATATAAATGTTGTGCCAGCTTTCTGATTGTCCTATGTCCCCTTTCTAAGTCAATATGTACGTGTCAAAGTTATATGTGTTTCCCTTAAATGAATTAAGCTTTTAGCTAACAACCACTCTTCCTACCCTTGTTGGGAGGGAGGGAAGCCTATTATAGCTGGGTTGTTATGTTAATAGGTAATATTTTTATGTATTTCCAATAGCAATACAGTTTTGATTGCAAGAAGGTCCATGGATCTGTTGCTCTGACATGCATTACTTTTATATAGTATATTTGAATGCAGCAGGTATATTTCAGCTTGTATATATACGCTACTCCTAATGTTCAATTTTTTTCAGTCTTAAAGCCGGTCTCTGTTTGTCTGAATGTGCAGACTTTGATATTATCCAGGAATAAGATCAAAGAGTGGCCTGGTGAAATTTTAAAGCCACTTACAAATCTTTCTTGCTTGAAGCTGGATTATAATTGCCTTGGTCAGGTAATCCCAATTGTTTTCTACTTCGGTGAATTTGATGAGAATCAAATACATGATGAAAAGCTTTGTTTTCTGGCTGTTTCTTCCTTTGGTTTGCATAAAACTAAGCTCTCTTAGGGAAAACAAGGAAAAGAAAGAATGCCAAGTCATTTCCATGTTGCTTTGCACTAGAAAAATAGATAGTCATGTACAAAATAACAAAGCAAAATGTTCTCTTGAGTATGCACTTAGATCAAAAGACTTATGGCCTTGGTCATGAGGTATTTTGCAAAAAAATGTCAACCTTGTAACAGGAAGGTTAAGTTATAGGGAGCTCTTACTGATGGAAACATCATTGTAATTTTCCTACGTTCAGTTATTTGGCTCAGTGATTGCCATGTGGTTGCTGCTTGTATTCCACTCATTCTCTCTAAGAACTGTAACTATTGTCCCTAAGCATTAATTATTGTGTGAATCATGATTGTTGATTCCATTTTCTTCTGTTGCCTTTTCCATGCGTTTAAATCATTCTTATGTGACTGCCCTACCATGCGTGACTACAGATTCCACCTGATGCATTTCAAGCTGTAAGCATGCTCCAGATTTTGGATTTAAGCGGCAATGCTGCTTCACTGCCAAGAAGTCCAGCATTTTTGTGCTTGCAACAATTGCAGGAACTATATTTAAGGTAACTAAGCGGACATTATGGTGACTGTGAGTTCTATGTATATTTGTCTGTATTTGTGCATTTTTTATCTTTATTAGGCGTAACTGTCCTGATGCATTTGCAAAATTCTATTTTGACTACTTAGACAGATGCGGCTTCAAGAATTCCCATTGGATATATTGAGCTTGACGCACTTGAAAATCCTTGACTTGGGCCAAAATTACCTTCAAATTATTCCAGAGGTAGCGGTCTCTCTCTCTCTCCCTCTCTCTCTCTCTCTCTCTCTCTCTGTGCCACACGTGCATGAGATTTCTTTGGGTGGTGGTGGTGCTTGTCCATCTTGTCCCGACAGCTTATCCGGTATGAACTTACTTATGAAAGAATGGTACAAAACACTATGCTTACTAGACAGTATATCAAAATGCGCATCTTCCTGTTTATGACACTATTACTCTTATCATAGTATTGCAACGTTTTCTATTAGCATCCCTTTTCTTGATTCACGACATTGTATGTTTCTTTTTATACTGACATACAGGAGATTGGGACTCTCACAACTCTTACTGAGCTTGACCTCTCCAACAACAATATACCATCACTTCCTCCTCAGCTAGTAAGATCTGTTCCCTAAAGATTAAGCTCTGTGCAGCAAGTAATTTTGGTATTTTTATTGCCTGTCGTGGTGGGCGTATATCCCTATGTCACATTTGGCTTTTGAGCCACAATTAAATAAATTTGACTTATTTGTGGTTACTCGTATTTGCAATACTACATCAATTGGAAAACATACTTATTTTTGTCAACCTCAGGAGCTGTCAGAGCTCTTTTGACCTTGCCAGAGTTGTGCTGGTTCATCTACTATGTGTTGCCATTACCCACTCCCAGTTTAGATACATTAGTTTTATCTCTCTTTGTTTGTAGTTGAGTAGGGTATAATGGATGTTATTCTCAATAGAAAGTTCCTTGATCAGGGATTACTCGAAGACAGCCTGCAGGCCTTAAGACTTGAGGGAAATCCATTGAGAAGGTATGCTGTACTTTTTCACTTTTTTTTTAGTCAGGTACTTGGGTTGGGGGACTATCGAGAATGTCTTTATGGTTTTCATTCTTCAATAATGCTGGCTTGAGATGGCTCTCATTTTCTATGCATACATTGGGATCATAGTCAATGATTAAACTCCAGAAACTACCTTTCTAAAACTAAGATTGATTTTAGTTCACAGTACCATGTCAACAGAAAAGACTTGCTCTGTTAAGAATGGAAACAGGAGTGGGCTGTGGGCCTGGGTGGCACAAAATCATCTCTCCAAACTCCAGTCTATTGAAATGGAATGTCATCTTTATAAACTTCAACCCATACAAATTCCTGCGTTACTGCTTGCATGCCATTTGTTATGTATGTTTCTTTTTTGTAAGTGCAAATGGCTGAAGATAGAAAATCTGGTGTATAGTTGATTCTGCTCCATGCTTTCACAGTAGAAAACTTTGTTGGGTTTTTTCAACATTTCCACTGTCAAATAAATAAAAAGAGACGTGAGTCCACAAATACAGTTTATCCTGATATAGTCTTCACTTGTACAGTATTCGAAGGACAATTCTTGATAAAGGAACTAAAGCTATTTTGAAGTACTTGAAGGACAGGATCCAAGGCTGATAATCTGCTTCTTTCACTATAAACAGTTTGTAACTACTTCCTTTGCCTTTAGAGAGGGATTTGTGTTCTGAGTTAAACCATTCTTTTGTCTTGGGAGCTTAATATTGGATACTGTAATTTTACGCAAGCTACTTGCACCATATGTTATTTGAACATTTTCCTGTCTTGAATTCTTCCTGGGGCTCTACCGTGCTTGTCGCTTGTCCGAATCAATGCTTTTGGTGTATTTGAATGAAGAATGATATTACCATCTTATCCTTCAACTCACGAAGTCATTAAATAATCACTGGCGTTCATATGAATTGTTTCAAATATGCACCATTACAAAGGCCTGCGGCCTGAAATGGCTGAATGGTTGATATTTCTATTTTAAGCCATCATCACTGATCCCCAAATTCATGATGGAGATTGATGAATACTAATTAACAGCTCGAAGTTAGGGTCGGACTTTCCATCTATCAACCGTTCCTCGTTTAGCTTAGTATGATGTTGATACTGCAATGACGAAAAGCCTCTTCCAAGGATGCATTGTTAATGGACATGCCAAGATGATGGAGGTTGCAAATTCATAATGACTAATAACTTCCCATTCATACTTTCAGGCTGATCAGCGCCTGAAAGGATTAGAAAGGATTGGTGTAATTGTTGTTAATTTATAATTTTCGATGTCAGAATTGGCTCCCGGTTCATTTGATATACCCAAACAAAAACTGAAAAATAAATACTCTTTTCCAAAAATGATTGACTATGAAATATATTCCAACAATGTTCAGTTTTCGCAAAAAAAAGAAAAAATAGAGCTTGGGTTGGGTTGAAGTTTTAAATTTTGCAGATTCGGGGCCTCACTGACCTATCGTGATTATTGTGTCCGGGCCTTCAATTCCACGTATCCAGCCACATTTCGGTTGGGGGGTCTCCCTTTGACACTGTCGGTCTATTGCAACTGTTCTTGTCCATGAATAATCACGCGTCTATTATTCTCTGTCCGATTTCCTACCTCACTGAAGTAGCTGGGCAGAAATGGCTATTTTGGCATTCCCAGTCTTCGGTTGCTTCATGTCATCGTCTTTTGCGTATCGGGAACTGGCGCAGCAAAAGACGTTATCATCTCCATTGCTGCTCGATCGCCTATCCGTTCAAAGGTACACCGCCTTCCTGCAGTTTTTCGAATCACCTGTATACCTGCAAGCATAAACTTATCCCTCAAGTTCGATTATAATGGCCATAGTAGATGCCTCCTGTGAAAGGACGGATAGAGGGTAATCCTGGGAAAGGGATTTGTCGCTATTACCAATCACCAATACATCCTTAAAGAATGGTGTTGGTGAATTGCACCATGTATGTGTATGTCAGAAAATGAAGAAACCGGCAAATTGTTAGTTAAATATAAATAGAAAAGAGAATTGAGGAATCTTCTTTATAATTTGATGTATTGAAAAGAGTACATGAGAGCCTATTTACAGGCTTAGATAAAATAAATTAAAAGGAATTAAATCAGATATATATAATCAAAACAGATATTGAAATAAGAGAAAATATCTTATATATCTCTAAAAGATATCTACGGATCCTAATATTACTAACATTGTCGATGACTAGTGACTTGCCATTCCTATTTTGTGAGCTTTGACCACCCTGGTCGTAACTGAAGTGGAAAGCATTAGAAATGAGCATTTAATGATCTAGAGAATTCGGTGCGAGGGTCTTGAAACCATCTGCTCGAGCTGGAAACCCTGCAGTTCCTTGAAGATGAATCAAAGCAATCTCCTAGGATAAGCACTGGAGGCGAGTCCCGCGATCAACCCTTCTTAATTTGGCTTGCCATCTTTTCAATCTATCGTGTATTAAATGTGGTGCCTACGCAAATCTTGAAGCCTTCACCAGTTAGGCTGACAGACCGAAAGTAAAGCTATCGCCCCAAAAATTAGGCCTAATCCCCTAATAAACCCCAAATTTTATGTTGAATATCAATTCTACCCCCGAATTTATTATTATTTTTTTGTTCAAAAGAAAAAACATCAATCCCAAATTTGGCTCAAACTTTTTCTTATTTAAAATCAACCAAACTTTAAGTTCAGTCTCATATCTGCCTCGATTTTTTTTTTATCAAAAAAATTACCAACTTTCAATCTAGTCTTAAATTTGCCTCCTTTAATCCTCCATCCAAAGATCACCATTAGGTGTTTGATGTGATATTTCTGCGTTGTTAAAATCCACATCAACTAGGCAACACGGAAAATTATCTCAAGATGAAAAAGTTCTTTGATAAGAAAATTAGGGAAATTAGGGACAACTAATCGTGATTTTTTGACACAGCACTAAAGAGACAGATTTGAGACTAGAGTTAAAGTTTGTGATAAATTTGGGACTGAACTTAAAGTTAGTTTTTTTTTTCTTAGACAAGAAAAAAAGGTTTGAGGGTAGATTTGGACTGCACTTAAAATTAGGAATTTTTCTTTAGACAAAAAAATTTGGCACATAATTGGGACCAACCTAAACCTAAGATATTTTTAGGAAATTAGGCCGCAAAAATTAGGACATTTCCGAGCAATTCTTTAGGTATGGTCCGTCCATTAAGGCTTCATTTTGAAGCCTTTGGCCACTTCATTGCCATTCAAATTTGACCGGTCTAGCCAACAGCTCAGTTTCTCCTCAACACATTTTACTCGCGTATCGTGTTGATAAAGATAAGATTAGCTCTTCTAATTACCTGGATGCTGCCTGGAATGTACCATCGTCGAATAAAGCCTTTCCAAATATTGATTAAGAAATGGTTCGCCCGCTCGTCCAACGTCTTTGATGATCCGGGAGGCCTCGGCGGGACCCTTAGAAAATGTCGAATTTTCGTCCAACTCTTTCTTTGATTGTACTTTTCCCAGTCCTATGGAGGGTTTTCATATTATGAATCCAAGTATGACTGAGCATATCAGGCCAAAAGCATATGATTTGGTCTGTCTAAACAGATCCGGATATCCCCTTTATCAAAAAGCCAAAAGAGGAAAAAAATAATTGCTGTCTGTTCAAAAGTGGGAAGCATCTTCGTCCTCATTTTTTCTGTTCTAGGACATGAACACCGTCCGGTTCTGTTTTAGGGTGAGTCGAGGATTATTACCACAAGTAATTCGAACCGTTCCGGTAGCGTGTCTCGGACATGGCGTTGTCTCCACAAAAGGCCCGAACGAAAAGGGGGCTTGAACATGGAAAATGAGAGTCAAAGCACAAAAGATTGACAGCAGGCAGAGTGCATGTTTTGGTTGAGTAGATGTTAAGCAAAGTCCAGAAGAAATACGCACATGAAGAAGAAGATTCTTAATTCCTTTAAACCCCAAGACAAAACCCCCCTTCCCCATTTTTTATGGTCAGACAACAACGGACGAGCACATGCACCCAATACGATCTCAAAGAGTATCTTCATCCATGAAGTGAACGCGAGAACCTCGAGAAAATCAGAGCCTAGGTCCACACAAGAAAGATACCTCAAAATCCAATATCATAAGACCAAAAGCTTAAAAGAATTTCTTCAAAAAAGGGAAAGCAACATAATCAAACCATCGAGCCAAAGACCCTCTTCATGATCTTGGATTGAACAAAGAAAAGGGCAGAAAGCTCAAAGCACAATATGAACACCACTCTTGCTTAGTTTCTTTTTCTTTTTTTGCAGTTCTTTCTCTTCCCATCCTCCCACTCACAATTTCAGCATTCTGACCTGGGAAATAGTAAACCAGAACAAACCAGAACAAAGAGAAACAAATAAATAACGAGAACCGAGGAAGACCCTACTCCAAATTCTCCAGATGTTCCCTAAAAACTTCCAAAATGCTAGAGAATGTGACAATCCCCACCAAGCTACAATCATCCTCAATGACCCACACATAATTCACACGGTGTGCAATGGCTTGAATCATCACAGCCATCAACGAACTCTTGGGGTGACAGACTATCGCCTCTGACCTCCTCACCATCCTAGCTGAGTAGCTGTGAGACCTGCTGTACTTCCCCGATCTTGCCAATTTGGTGTTCGGGGACGGAAAGCTCTCCTCGTCCGACGACGAAAACATCGACGAATTACTTGGTGCTGAAGATATCTCGAATTCTTCCAACATTCCTCTGCAATTCCTCTCCTTTAATCTCTCTTTCACCACCCGGACGAGATCCTCCGGCGGCCCGCCGCAGTCGATGTAGGCCATGAGGTCGCCGCAGGAGAGCGTCGCCACGGCGGCTGCGACCGTCTCTTCGCAACAAGCGAGCGTGGAAGGCGAGATCTCGCCGATCAAGACCCCTTCCACGTCCACCACGGCTACCGAGGTTTGCTCGACGAGCGAGCGGGAGATGGCCTCGAGCGCCGCCGAGGCAGGGGAATGGTAATCGACCGCGAGGACTTCGGTGCTTATGAGGCCGAGGGTGTCGATGGTTCGTGCAGGGATGGGAGAGAATATGCCGATGGAGTTGAGGAGGAACCTGATCACATCTTCTTGAGTCAGCCAGCAGAATTCTTGTCCTTTATGAATTGTGATGGGACTCGTTGAGGAAGATAGTTTCTGCTGCTGTTTTCTTCTTGTGGACCTAATCTGGATCGGTACGACCAGGTTTTGAGTTCCTTGCAGAATGAGATCTATAGCTTCCACCAGTCTGAAGATTTAAAAGGAAGAGACTTAATTCCTCATATCTGGGAAGGATAATAACAATCTGAACTTGTAGCACAAGACCCTATATTTCAGGCAAAATCATGCAATGGAAAAAGCAGAACGCACGCGAAAATTCCAAACCCTGAAACCCCGGACATAAAGTAAGAGTCCATTGAGTAAAGACAGAGAAAATCGAAAAGAACAGTAGATCCTTCAAGAAAATCCATCACGGTTAAGGCCAAACACACCGGAAAAAGAAGGCAGTTTAGAAGGACAAATTAGAGAAAGATTGCCCATTCTCATGGCGCTCACCTCGAAGAAGGCTCGACGTGCACGACTTGACCGGGGATCTTCGGCAGAAGCGCGGAGACGGGCGCTTTCAGGGCCTCCGAAGGAGACGACAGGCTGTCCTCGCTGGAGAGATAGCAAATGACGTCCACCATGCACAGCTTCCCCACGCAGCGGCACTCCCCTCCCTCTTCTCCTTCGTGCGACGCCGCGGCGGCAGCCTTGGAGCGGTGGTCGCAGCTCCAGACGCTGAGGAAGCTGTCCTCGGAGCTCCTCAGGGCGGACAAGACATCGCCGACGGTGGCGGCGACGGGGAGCGACCTCAGGGCGGGCTTGCCGAGGCAGAGGTCGCTGACTCTGTGGCTGAACAACCCAGCTGCCATGCAAATAAGATCTTTGCCTGGGGAGAGAGAGAGAGAGAGAGAGAGAGAGAGAGAGATGGTGGTATGGCGGTGGTGGTGGTGGTGTATCGAGGAGATTAAGATTTATAGAGGAGCGACGTTACGAGGAAGGAGCGGAGAGCGAGGGTGCTGGGATGGGTTGCGAGTCTTGCGACATAAGGGGCCAAAACGTGCGGGGGCCACGTTACGATATTACAATATTATCAGGGTGATTTTTCGTTGGTCAACAAAATGATATGGTGAATTAATAGCTCCTGTCTTCTAGTGGGGCAATCGAATTGTCCTAAAGCAATAATTGGTGAGACTGAATTTCAGCAAGATTTGTTGTGCTGTAAACATGTGCTCCGGGGTAATTTAACTTTTCGAATTTAAGCTGCCGCAAATTTGAGCACACTAGAAAAGTTTTCCGAAAACTCCTAAATTTATTATAAAAACAGCAATTCGTTCATAAACTTTTTTAAATTTGCCAATGTTAGATCTAAATCTATTGATAATTTTCCAATATATACGTGGCATGAATAGAGGAGCTGATGTGTTTGATAAGGTTCAAAATGATGCCGTTTTGAGGAATTTTTTCAACTTTTTTCTTCTCATTTCTTTTTGTCCTTCGTCTCCCTGAATTTCAGTTAGCAGGGTCAACAGATCTTGGGCGTTTTTAGTCACAAGCAAAGGTCGGCTGGTGTCATCAACAATGCCACATAAAATAGCTTACGTTCATGTCGACGATATTTAGCTCAAATTGGCTGGATGACCAATGCTGATTTTCAAGCTTAAATTGGATAGAATGATTATATTGAAAAATCATCAAAATATTTGGGACTACATTTACTAACTTAAAAAAATTACATTAAATTAGCAATCGTATAAGCCAACAATTCTTCCATAAAAAAAAAAAAATCCACAAAATAATGGGCATTTAGTTTTTTTCTTTTCTTTTTCCCGATAAAACAAGGACGCGAGTATGGAAACCTAATTACTCAGAGGCTTGTGAAACACCCGATAAATTCCACAAACCGATTGAATCTAAACCTTCTACCTATTCCTGATGGTCCTCGCTCAGACTACTTTACACATAACTGATGAGATTTGAACCAATAACCTATGAAATGCCATTGTCACACCAAACAGAAGAACGATCTCGTCAGTTTAATAATACTCCATATAGCCAGCGTTTTAATTTGAAAAAAGACTCGAGATACACACCGGCGATCTCAAAGAGAAGGCAAGTTAGTATAATAGTTGGAACGTGGATGCATAAAACTTCAATAAATAAATAAATAAAGAGGAGAAAGAAACGCAAGTTGTGAATGCGTCAGGTCTTTTAACCTGTCTAATTGAATAATCATATCTTAATTGCATCCCAACCACTTGTAACAGGAAAAATGAAATAAAATAACCGCGACCGTCTCATAGTCGATGTGAGTAGTTTCATAATACAGTCGGTTTGATAAAAAATAAAAAAAAAAAAAACAGCACGGGGATCATGTTACAATATTCAGCTAAAAACCAAAAGCATGTGGAAGTTAAAAACCGTGTTAATGACATAAGCAAGGTATTAATTTAAGTCACAAACCACACCCATTTCAAATTCGATGTGCAGCAAACCGAAAGAAACAAAATAAAAATAAAAGGAGTCGACATACTTGACCTTTGTGGATCACAAGAATTGATGTCTTGATAATCTATTTTGGACTAAGCAATGCATGACTGTAACTCAGTATGAGTCCTTGTCATTCCAAGACGCATTGCTAGCGGTCTCTAATCCCACAGGAATGTTCATTGACAACGAGGGTTGTCACGACGTTTTAACAAGTAGGATTCAACCACCACGTTCACCTCATCTCTCTAGAACAAAACACGTTACGTTGGCAATTCTTCACGAGGGATCATGTCTGAACACGGCTGTCATGGTGAGCTAGAGCTTCAACCTTCCATAATAAATCTCTATTTTACTACACCTTGCTCCAATTTCTATATACTATATATTAGACCCAGCTGTTTCATCTCATTGATTAATTACTTCTAGAAAGGAGATCCAATTTTTAACTAGCAAAAAGATCTCCCCCTGCATAGTTGCAGTACATCCCTAAGTTGACTGGAATATTAAAGGCTACATTAATGGGCAACGACAATAGTTCTGCCGATTTTACTTCTAATTTAGAATAAGTAAGCTGATGTGAAAGCCATCTGCAGGACCACCACGCTCCACATCGCCTTATCAAATGACGGAGAATATGATGCAGATGTGTAAGTTTATATGTATATTCAACCCAGCACGGGAAGCATGCGCACATTTTGTAGAAGAGCTGAATGTTAGGGCTTGAGCTCCTGATGAGATGCCTTTCCATTTATTTTAATGTTGTAATGAGAAGGCCTTGCGTGCAGGGATCATCTGTCAACGACTCCCATGGCTCTTAGCTTATCCACCATCTTGAAGACTCCACCCCTTACTGAATGATATGAGATGAGAAGAGTATCTTACTATATCTATCTGTCAACTTCCGATGGTAATCATGAGAAATGACGTCGTGAAGAGATTTTTTCCCCTTAATTTACTGGAAAAGAGCCTTTCCCTTTTTTATGAAAAGGAGCTGGCTCGTAGAGGGAACGAATCGCGAGGCCACGCCAGCCGCGCGTGTCCCTTTCTCTGATGTTTCCTTCATGGATCTGAGCCATGAAAAGAAAAGAACCTTTATTAACAGAGAGACGAGAGACGCCAATATTCGATGGCGATATAGATTAATTGACATGTGGAGGGGCCGTCATCAGCATCAAGAAGCTCGCGAGTGCCGTGATTGAAGATGGTCGATGATGAAGAAAGTAGGAGAACCACATATTCTTTAACTTTTCCAGAGGGAAACTACAGCCGTGAGATGTCACTGACTTTTCTTAAGAAAGAAAGTGATGGAGTAAAATTAGGAGAAAAGGGTCCCTCTAATCTGTCGTTAATGTAGCCGAAATGGTGAAAGGTTTTTGATGAGTCCCATCCGCTACAATCTTCACAACTTTCATAATATTTTATTGGTGAAAATAAACTATTTTATTCGGGAGAAAAGCCATTGAAAGGTTGGCATTACGGTAAAAGTAGGGTCAACATGGGTTCAAAATAGAATCGGAAATCAGGCCAAATTGGCCATAGGAATTAGTCCCGTTCAAGGTTCCCGTGATTATCGATCTGGTTCTCCATTTCTAAAAAAGTGAAATCAATACTATATAATTCGGTTGGCGGTTTCTAGGTAAGAATCAAACGAGATACTAGAAATTAATGAATTGGATTTGACGTAGTGCACGAATGCTTTTTTTTTTTTTGTCAAGAAAGTGAAACTCTGAAGCCAGTTTAATATGTATATATTGAATTTTTTAATGTAAAAAACCTAGTCAACTCGCTTAAATAAAACAGCCGATATTGAATACTAAATAACCCATGATAACGTCTATGGTAACAGTTGATGGAACAGATGAATCCACATAAATCATCATTTTCCCGAGTTGCTGATTCATGGCCATAACATTCTCATCTTTCCTCTGTTGTTTTTGGAGATCGGATACTCCATTAGTCGATTCAAATAGTCTGGTGGAAAAGGAAGGGACGCACCATTCTTTACCTGTGCTGCGTGTGAACGTGGGCTCAGATTGGATTGGTTCAATCTTTGAAAGCTCCGCTTTGACACAGCAACATAAATGGTGGCAGTGGAGTGGGGAAAGTAGATGCCTCCTACTACACCCCTCATGCTACCCTTTCAACTGACAGCTTGCATACGTTGGCCTAACAATTCAATTGGACAGCTTTCATCCGTTGGGAAGTTTTGATACCGCCGCACCACTTTGACCTGTTTGACCAACAAAAAAGAAAACCCTTTGACCCGCTGCGTGAGAAATACTCGCCCGAACCAGGTCACCATGCCGAGAAACATCTGTCATACGATACGTGAAACTATCACCACTAACTTCGATCAATGCGACCAACCCGATGTACAGCACGTTGGATCCTGGCGACATCGATGACAAACATAGTTATAGTCGATACACACAGATGCTGGGATCATGGAAAACCCGCCCGTCGTCACGGGTAGGATTCGGTCAATTCACGGGACGGAGCCGAGGAGGACGGTGCTTTTTGTGACAAGATCCTTCAGCTTACCCAATTGGATGGTCACACGCCAACATGGGAGCAATGCTTTGGTAATAAAGACCAAGCATGATTTTCTGTCGGTGTTGTTGGATTTTCTGTTTCGTTATTTCGTTTTATTACTCATCAATGTCACATGGACAAAATAAGAAGAAGCAGAAGGATATGATGATGAAGGTCAAGGGCGGGTCTACCACGTGGAGGGTTAGAGCGATCCCCCGGCCTGTTCAGACCCAAGACAAAGAGAGGGCACGACTCCTCCGGGAAATGCCACTGATCATAATAATTTCGGCGGGGACAAATATCTGTACGGCCCGTTGGATCTCCACTGATCGCTAGTCACATGCAGAAATCGCAAATGGAAAAACACGCCTCAATGATCTCTCCATGTAATCCTCACGAGAAACATGCCATTTCTCCGCATCATCTTGCTTCTGAAAGGAAACCACACCCCCCCCCCAACCGGGCCCGCCTGGCGATTTCAGCTCGATTTTCATCTTTCCTTCTCTCGTACTCTTCGGAATAGAAGCTCATCGAATTAGGGTTTCTTGTGAAGCCAAACAGAAAGTCGTGTCGCGTTATTTAGTGAACAAAGTCTTTTCGCTCGACCCAAAAGTCAAGCTAGTAGATCGAAGGAGATCGCACGTGTATCAAGCATAATCGAGCACTTCAGCATATACTATTAATTAGCTATCATTAATGATCTGTACTCAATCGATTTAGTGACGCCAGATTAGTATATTAAACTTGGGATTTCTCTCCGCTTCTTTGCGTCTTGTCATCTCAATGTTCCGCAGTGGACGCATATCTCCAAACATCGTCAAAGGCCATGAAGCCTTGAGAATAATCACATGGAAAATGATCGGCAATTATTAAAAAGTCATCCAGCTTGCTTTCGTGGAACAAAAGCTTCAATCAGTGACTTGAAAAGCTTCTTCCTGCTTCCGAAGGCCTACACTGTTCCTTCAAATTTAGAGCTTAATGAACTAAAAATTAGTCCTAGGCGTGGATATAAGATGTGCAACAACGGTCGCGGAAAAATACCCTTTTGCTTTCTGTTTTCGCGTCTAGAAGTTTACCGGCTTTGATAAGTTAGATACTTGCGAGAAAGAGGGATGGATTTCTCGTAAGCAACCTCGTTTTCACGAAGCACGAAGCTGTAGAGCGCTTTGCATATTCGGGTAATGATGCTCGTGAATTTTGGACACGAAGATGTGCTTTGCTCCGCGCAATGTTCCCCAAGCACAGCCGTGGCTACGACGGCACGTTTTCGATGGTACAATGATGAAAGGTCGTGGGTCTTTTAAGGCGGTCTTTAGCCCTAATGTCCCCGTACGTACAGCTTGCAAAGGACCATCCGCATTGCATGGAAATGGCGCAAATTGCAGTTCTTAGCTTTTCTGCGTGTTCTTTTTTCGTGTTTGGCGAAGCAGCGCGAAAGCGAAAGGAGAGAAAGGCCGTCCTGTCGCATCCGAGGCGAGGAGAAAAAATCTGCATTCCAAAATCTGGTAATCCTTTCTTCTTCTTCTTCTCCTTTTTTTTTCCTTTCTTTTTCTTTGGTATCTTACGTCGTTGTCCCTTGGGACCACGCAAAAATCGAATCGATTTGGACCGTCGAGATTGCCATGTGATATCATATTATCATCGTTTGTCGTCATCCCATGCCCAGGCAAATGGATATCCAAGGCATCTTATGGAATCTTGGTCGTATGCAAACCCCCATCTTTTGCAGCTTTTCCGACAAGGGACGTCTAGGAAAAGCTTCGTCCTAGATTTCATTAGTGAATATTATTATAAAATTCATCAAACATGCATGATTAATGGCCAGAACTCACCTATATGTGTATGTAATGTGAGTATTTACGAATGACAGGACAATAAATTTAAAATTTGGCTGGGTCAATTAATCTTGACTATTTCGGGTTGATTTTTTTGTTGTGTCGTTAAAAGCGCAATCTTCAAAGTAAATTATCTATATTATAGATGTAATGGAGTATAGATTACATTGTGCAGGTTGATCCCAGTGATTTTATTCTTTTTTTTTTTTCTCTCTTTTCTTGAAATCCTTGACGTGTATAAAAATTTAAAGGTTAAAGAATAGCTCACTAACTTAGTTAAGACATATTTTTTTAATCCCAATTAGTTCAACAACTTTCTCAAATGATTTTTTTTTTATTGAAAAGAATGCAAAAATCGAAATGAGGTAGCTTAGTGGGTGGGGTGTGGGGTGTGTGTGTGTGTGTCTCTCTCTCTGTGTCTGATAAGGTATCGGAGAGATTACTAGAATAATGAGCTAATAAGTGATAGCATATCAGATGGACTTTTATATGGGACATGTTCTGTTGTGCCTCATGGACATCCATTTCGGATAGTATAAAAAAGGACAAAACTATGGCGACTTAGCTCTAGGGAATATGCTTTTTAATCAGCATCATTGCACGAGATGAGTACGTATCACCATGTCATTTGATTCAATTTTCACCTTTTTTTATTCCCGTCGGGTTGATAAAGAAGAAGGAATTATCTAATATGAGCTCGGACGGTATAAAAAAGGACAAAACTATGGCGACTTAGCTCTAGGGAATATGCTTTTTAATCAGCATCATTGCACGAGATGAGTACATATCACCATGTCATTTGATTCGATTTTCACCTTTTTTTATTCCCGTCGGGTTGGTAAAGAAGAAGGAATTCTCTAATATGAGTTCGGAATTTCAACGCTAAACTATAGCCCTATAGGTGCATGAATCAATAATTAAGGGAAAAAAATAAAATAGGGACGGTCCCTTTATGGTAATTTCTTTATTAGCCCTCTCGACAGGGTATGTCCGATGTATACTCTCTGGCAAAAGCCTTATTCGAAGCTTAGATTTACACGACGGTAAAAAAGTTGTTTTGTTTTCAAGATATATAACATGGCAAAGCGTATGGTGCATACCCTTAGTGGGAAAAAGTTTCTACACCTTTCAATATGCGACAAAAGAAAAATAATCGTCGAGTTTCAATCCTCCGAACTCCGGCCGCCAAAGTCAAGAACACAAAGGCTCCCCAACTAATTCAAAACCTCGAGTCCAGACTCGGCATCCACGGTTAACTCGGGCCTCATTCACCGACTTGGGTCTTCTACAACGAGTCTCCAAAGTACCGAGATTTTCTCATTCATGCATCCTAAACAACCAAAGATGTCTTCATTGTTGATGGCTACATGTTGAAAATGCTTTAAGAAAGAGAGCCTTCTGATCCGGACCCCCATGCGCTCCATTTCTCTCTCCGATCCATTCGATTATATAAAGTGAACAGCAACTGGTGCCCATACAAGAATTACTACAAGCTCATCTTCCAAGTTGGTGTTCTATTACTTCCGTTTGATTGATGTTTGACACGGGCGCATACGGACATCGCCTGTAGTTGCCAGAATCCCTGTTTTATTCCCGAAGTCCAACTGTAATTAGGACGTTCTTTGTCTTTTTTTTTTTTCTTTTTTTCCGTTTGACGTGGAAAGTAGGTTCATTTAATATGGTCCAAAACAGCAACCAGACAAAAAAAGGAAAAACATTTTTTCTAATGGGTGGTTGGACAATCACATTGCCCTTTCAATTTCCCATTTCTTCGGTCTCTTTCGCTCTCTCTGCATCTAAAGTAATATTTCTCTTGCGTGGAAATCGACTCTCTCCTCTCTTTTTCCCCTTTGGGTGCCGGAAGGGGAAAGACAATTCCGAACGTTCTGGTGATTCATTAAGACCCACCTGCTTTGATTATAACAATTAGGTTGCTCTATCCGTCACCTTTGTCTATCTTGTACGAAGCTCCTTTATCCAAACCAGGCATTAAAAGACGGTCCAGTCGCTGTAACTCCGTCAACCTTGGTCACGGAGCCGCTCCCGATTTGGCTGAAATCCAATCGGAATCCGTGACCAACTTTGACGGGAAACGCGAGCTCCTTAAGCTAGAGTTGAGTAAATTTGCAGGGACTGAACCTTTGGTCAAAGATGTGAACCTGCCCATGTGGGAACGCCATGTTTTCCTAGATCTACGCACGTTTTTTTTTTCCCCCTTTTAATTTGTTATAGCCGGACAGATTCAATAAAAATCTCAAGTTGCCCAGGTCTCTCTTTTTTAAGAATATCGGCTCCTGTCTCATTATTATTATCTATTCAGCTACGAACCTAAGCAGTGACATCACGTATTTTGGTCGTGTTGTATTTCCCCCCCCCCATCAAGAACGTGTATCGGTCTCGGCGCTCGCGATCTACCCGGGATCATTGGATGCATCGGCTTGTAGACCGTAAACGTCACGTTCTCGCATTCAACACGAGCTCTCATAAAACATATGCCAACGAAAATGAATGCGAAACGGACAAGGAGATGCAGGCGGCGAGCGTCAAAAAGGAGTGGTTTACAGCGAGCCAAAAGATTCCCCCCCGAGTTGGCCCGCACCGCTAGATCGAAAGACTGTCCAAAAACGCAGACAGCGACACGACACGACAGGCGCTGTCCCATGCGCGCGAGCTGTCCGAATTCCGTACTTTTCACATGCTGGAGCGCAGATAAGTGCCCCGAAAACGACACCGTGCGGGGGAAGAGACGAGACGAGAGGTGGCTTATCTTATCTTCTATCTGTTCGGCACTACCTACGGTGAGCGCGAATCCCGGCATCTTCGCTGGTATCGTCACGAGGTTCCAATCGAAACGAAACCAAAACGGCGACAGTCACTAAAAAAAAAAAGAAAGGAATAGATGAAGACAATGATGAAGAAGGAGATGGATGGTGAAAGTTGGGGCTGCGCTGGTTTCTTTTCGTGGGCGACGTTTGTCGATTCCTGCACGTGCGAAGCCGTCTTTGTCGACCGTTTCTGGCGAAACCTGCTTTCGCATCCTTCCTCTCATTTTCCCTCGCTTTATAATCGTTGCTAATCGCTTTTCCTGGATAATGAAATTCAGGCTGTCGCACAGAAAAAAGGTGAGGCCCGATCAGTAACACTTTCCATGCATTATTGTCCCGGGCCGTGTGCAAAATCTCGATTTTTCGAGCTCTGGGTATGAAAAATTCTGTATTTATATGATTAGATACCATGTGAAATAGCAAAGTCGAAACATGAGAAATTTGAGGTTTTAGCTTTTAATGCCATATCGATGTAATGCTAGGTCAAGAAATATCGAGAGTCGAAGTTGTAGCTCCATGTCATCTTATCATATTATCATGACACGAGCTCAACACGAAACTGTCAACTTGTGTCTCCTACATCAATTTTGCTTTCCTAGCCATCGAGCTGGAGTGTACACTAAACCTTACATAAAAAAAAAAAGGTGTGTACAGAGTTTGCAAGATCAAAAGGCTTGGACTTTCCAATTTGTACAAAGTGAAAGGACTAGGATGGCTAGAGAGCAATAATCACAACGTACGACTTCAAGGATTATCATATTAAGGTGCAAAAAAGCACATGGTTTGACTTTAATATCTTACATTTTCATCAAAGTTTCAGGAGATGAGAAGGGAAGTTTAAAGACAATCACGTCATACGATGGGGACCTCCAAGTTGCAGATTGAGGAGTCGGTCGCCTTCTCTTTTCGGCTTGTTTCACGTGTTTATAGGCGTCCCCGTAAGGCACCACGAATCACGGCGGTCTGTGCCTAAGAATTCGTGCTAGATTGATAGGTACGATCGATGCGCAAGAGGTTATAAGGGCGCGTTTGTTTGTGTTTCTATTCAAAAAGTGTTAGGATAACATTTATTTTTGTTAGAGAACAATTTTTGACCGAGAAAAGACGCGTTTGGTAAATTTGTTAGGGAATAAAAAATAAATAGAAACATGTTTGGTAAATTTATTTTCTTTTTTTGTTTCTTTTAATTTTTTAATTTTATTTTTCCTTTTTTTTTTTTTTTTTTTTTTTTTTTTTTCTTCTTTTGCCTCGCCCAGCCACGGTGAGATGGCGAGGCTCGAGCTTGCCCAGCCAAGGCAAGGCCAAGCGTCGCCCGGCGCGAGCAAGGCTCGGCCTCGCCTTGGTCGGGCGAGCTTGGCCTCGCCCGGATCCGGCGAGGCCGAGCGTCACCGACCCCTAGTGAGGCTCAAGCCTCGTCGGATCTGGGCGAGCTCAACCTCGCCGGATCTGGGCAAGGCCAAGCTCGCCCAGCCAAGGCGAGGTCGAGCCTTGCCCGCACCGGCGACGCTCGGCCTCACCGGGGGCCGGCAACGCTCCGGCGAGGTCGCCGACCCTCAACGGCCGATCGTCGGCCATGGCCGAGGCCAGCGATTGGTCAAAGAAAAAAGAAGAAGAAAAGAAGAAGAAAAGAGAAGAAAAGAAAGGAGAGAGAAAAAATGTTAATCAAAAGTGTTTCTGGAAAAAAAAATAACTTTTTTTTGTTTCTCATTTCCGTTCCAATTTTGTTCCGAGAACAAAAAAATAGATTTTGAACAAAAACGCAAATAAACTTGTTTTTGTTCTTTTTTTATTCTCGGGAACAAAAAAAATAAAAAATCTGTCCATGAACAGATAAAAAAACACAAACATGCACGCCCCATGTGTCTACCACACGACTCGGACTGATGGCGGGAGGGAGACGTGTTTCAATGCTTGAAGCACTACCGAACAGTATATAACTCGGTAGAATTGGAACTGAAGTGTGTTAACTCTTTTACTGCACGAATAATTCGGTATGTCAACCTTATCGGGACGAGGAATGGACACGTACTGGTGGATGAGACGCGTCACGGCACGAGGCCGCTGTTAGGGGCTCGCATATCTATCGCCTCTTCCCCGAGTTAGCAAGGTATTTCATGGGCCGGAGATTCATCTATTTGTAATTTGGACGAGCTTTTCTGGTCATTGAGGAAGAAAATGATGGTGGTGAAGTCTTTGCAAAGGAGTGCAAAATGAAGGCATTGCGGATCCAAACTCACTGTGCAGAACATGGGCTTCTCTTGAAGCCCATTGGGCCAGGCCCATAATCGTTTCTTGAAGCTTCTCTCTCTGTCTCTCGCTGGAGTCGTATTTCGTTGCTCGCGAGAGCTTCCCAACTCGTCGAGCATGGCGGATCGTTACTTCCCCAACCCGATGCCGGACTTCGTGCCGGAAGCTTCCGCGGAAGATGCCGCCGCCGCCGCCGCCGCCGCCGAAAGATCCAAGGACTCGCTCTCCAAGCTCCTCTATCTTCCCCACGCCGCTCTTTCTGAAAAGCTGAAGAAAGCAGCTCTCGACCTCAAGGACACCGTACTTCCCGATCTTCGATACTGCTTTTCTTCCAAGGAATTAGCCTCAAATTGCGCGCTTTTCAGTTCCCAGAGCTCATTTCACCCCTCAAGTTTCTGATTTTGTCCATTCCTGTCTTGGGTTTTTGTCCTCGAGTCTTGGGTCTTGTGTGTAGAGGGTCATGCTCATGCGTTAATGCCGCTGGAGTGGCTTAGGATCCATCAAGTTATCATCTTTTGTGAGTTTCTGAATTGCCCGGTTGACTTCACGATGGATACTGGATAGAACAAGTTAGTGACGATTGATATTTAATTAGCTTGAATTTCAAGCTTTGTGAATTACGCGTGACAAGGGTCACTGGAGTTCTCTTATGTTGTTTCAGGTGGTGAGGGAGACATGGGCAGTGGGTGGCAAACGATTGCAGGACTATACTCTGTATACCGGTGCTCTAGGGACGGCTTACCTGGTCTTTAAAGCTTTCCAGGTCACCAAGAATGAGAGTGATCTCAAGCTGTGCTCTGAGATAATCAGGGCATGTGATGCTGCTTCTCGTGATTCTGGGTACTCTCTCTCTCACGTTTAATATTTTCAATTGCGGGCCGTAACCTGGCCCATTTTTGTGCTCAACTGTTACTTTTGTTTTCTTATGGCAGTGGCTTACATGTATTAGCTCCTTAAAGACATTTTGAACAAATTGGGTTTTGCTTAAGCTGCTTGAAATCATTTGCTTCCGGCTTTCAGACTCGCCAGTGGCTGCAATAGCTGCTGAGAGACTGAAACATCATTTGGGACTTTTCTTCTTATGATTCTAGTCATGATTATGCGGCCCTGGTCGAACTGAGACTTGTATTTCTCCCTTTCTACGAAGTTACTCGAAATAATTTGTCTAGGCTATGGTTCTGTCTATTCTATGAAGCTGCTCAAAATAAATATTCTGGGCTATGGTTCTGTCTAGGCTTTTGAGTCTCTCTGTGCTTCCCTAATAAAATTAGATTACAATGGCTCAGAGCTACAGATTCAGAGCCAGTTAATTCTAATGTAATGCCCTCATGATATGCAAGTCTGACATTACAGGCGAGTGACATTCATATGTGGGCAAGCTGGTGTTTGTGCTCTTGGTGCAGTTGTGGCTAAGCATTCTGGTGATGAAAGGTTGCTTGATCACTACTTGACAAGATTCAAGGAGGTTTGTGGTTTCTTTCTATGATACTCCTTTCCAATGTCCATGTATTTCTGTATTTGTCGTGACACACTATCAGGAATATATGAACAGATCCAACTGCCACGAGACTTGCCAAATGAGTTGTTATACGGGAGAGCAGGGTTCCTCTGGGCTGGCTCTTTCCTGAATAAGCACATTGGTAAAGAGACAATATCAGCAGCTCGCATGGTACAGACATTAATCTCTTGCAATTTTTTTGCTTGGTTCCCAACCTCTCTTTTAACAGTTATGTATGCTCATTGATCAAAATCAATCAATAATAACGGAGTTTATGTGTCTGCAGAGAGCAGTGGTAGATGATGTGATCAAGTATGGAAGACGATTGGCAAAAGGAGGAACATGTCCACTGATGTATGAATGGCATGGAAAGAAGTATTGGGGTGCTGCGCATGGATTGGCAGGCATCATGCATGTGTTGATGGACATGCCACTGAAACCAGATGAAGTGGAGGATGTGAAGGGTACACTCCGCTATATGATCAAAAATCGATTCCCAAGTGGCAATTATCCTTCAACCGAAGGCAGCGAGACAGATCGTCTAGTCCATTGGTGCCATGGTGCTCCTGGGGTTGCATTAACCCTTGTAAAGGCAGCTGAGGTTCAGCTTTCAATTAAGCTTCCTGATTCAATTGAATTGATTTATTGTTGCTTGAGAAACTGCTATTATGTCTAAAAAATGCGACTCTGTTTTCCTAAAATGTGCATTGAAATGCTCATTTTCACGGACTATAACTCAGAGAAAAGATAGAGAGGGGATATTGGTAATGGCAACTGGCGCTATATACAGTTGGAAGTTGCTGCTGCGGTTAAATATATTTGCTCGATCTATACAAAAAACATTCTTCCGGCATGTCTCATTCTGGTCATGAATTAGCTTCAATTTCATCTTCCTAATGGTACTTTTACAGGTTTTTGGCAGTAAGGAGTTCCTGCAAGCAGCTGTAGATGCGGGGGAGGTGGTTTGGAGTCGGGGTCTTCTTAAGCGTGTCGGCATCTGTCATGGCATCAGTGGGAATGCTTACGTGTTTCTTTCATTATCCCGACTCACAGGCAATGCAGAGTACTTGTACAGGGCTAAAGCTTTTGCTTGCTTCCTACAAGATAGGGCGCTTAGGCTTATATCAGAGGGAAAGATGCATGGAGGCGATCGCCCCTACTCTTTGTTCGAAGGCATTGGAGGGATGGCCTGCCTTTTCATGGACATGACTGAACCATCTGAGGCCAGGTTTCCTGCTTATGAACTTTAGGTTGTATCTCACGTACTAAACCCTGAGATTTCATGTAAATATGGTCCGGGTAACTTGCGGATGTTGAGGTTGTCCAATAATGTATCTTATCCGATAATGTAATCTCACTGCGACCGGGATGTTGGAAGAACAAATGCCTAGAATTTTGCTCTTGGGTGTTAAATTCCTTCTAGTTTGATGTGTGGCTCCAAAGTCTTGTGCAATTTTTAACCTACCAGACCCTGTCAAGTGACATGTGAACTGAATTTTCGCACAGCAAACTCGTTGAGGTCGTACTGTCCTATTTTCCCTACTTAAATTGAGATTGTGTAGAAATATCAGCACCCACTTCTTTGCTCCTGGGTGTGCTGGATTTTTGTTGTACTCGTGGCAACATTAATTGTGCAATGCACATTCATATAATTATTTTTTTTTTGGTAAGGGCACATTCATATAATTTAATCACGAGTAAATCTATTATTAGTGGCCACATCGTTGCATTTAATAAAAACAATCTTTTTGGGAAGATCAGAGGAAATTTTAAATAAGTGCTTAAAATGCTTTTGTTTTCTCAAGTTAAGGCCTTAAATAAATCTTGTTTCAAATAATAGCCTAAGATGCTTTCTATTTCTCAAATAAGGACATGAAATAAACTTTGCTTTCAATTTCTCAAATAAGAACATGAAATGAACTTTATTTTAAATAATTACCCCAAGTTTTTAACTTTATTTTAAATAATTACCCCAAGTGTCATGTCAGTGTCAAAGAATAGTTGTATTTTTTTTTTTTTTTAATTTTTTTTTTTTCTCTTTCTAATTTTTTCTTTCCAAAAAGAACAAACTCAAAGAAAGAAAAAAAAGATGGGAGGGTTGGCCCCAACCCTCCCGCTTGTGGCTTCTGCCCCCATCGCTAGCGGGGCAGCGGCCATGGCTGGCGAGGTCGCCAACCCTTGCCAGATTTAGAGGAGACCCCTGAGCCTAGGCGAGGGCTGGGAATTCTCTCCTTGTGTTTGGCAAGAGCTTGCTAGCCCTCACCTCTAGTTGGGAAGGGTCGCTGGCTCTCATTGGCTGTGGCCACCACTCCACTGGCGATGGGGTGACACGTTGACAACCATAGGTGAGAGAGCCAACCCTCTGCCTGTATTTAAAAAAAAAAAAAAAAAAAAAGAATTAGCTTTTTTTCCTTTTTTTTTAAAGAAGAAATAGAAAGAGAAAAAAGGAATTTTTTTTTAAAATAAATGACAGAAAATGCCCTCAATCAAATGATGAAGTCAGGTCCTCCTTTAAGATTAACATGGTACTTGAGGCCCTTACTTGAGATAAAGTCTATTTTAGGCTTTTATTTTTATTTATTTTTATTTGAAATAATGTTCACTTTTAAGTCTTTATTTGAAAAAAAAAAAAAAAGCATTTCCTATAATTATTTGGAATTTTCCCGGACGATCAGCCAAAACAGTATCTAGTTTTCGATGTACTTGGTACTCTTACGGGCATAGGCATAGGATGTTACTATGACTCATTTGTGAACCATGAACCAAAGCTTCCACCCGTAACCTTCTGCATAATTGCATATTCAACCGAGCATACAAAAGATTTTCAACATAAAAATCACCATTTTATCCAACTTAACAAGATTTTCCTTCCTCATTTACTCTACAATTTCCCGCCTACTGAGAGAACATCAGATCTCAATCACTGTACTTCCTTTTTTTTCTGGTTTACAATTCTATTTTGCTTCTTTTGATGCTCAGTCAGAAAGATCCCAATCTGGATATACATCTGACGAGCACAAGCATGATAAAAAGAAAATGAAAAACTGAACTCACTAATATTACAAATCTCACCCAAGTATATTCTGTACACTTTTTGGCAACAAGGACAATATGAACTCGGGGCGTATGGAGCTCAACAGATTCAAACTTAAAAAGTGGAGGACTTTCTTGGTTTCTCATAGACCCTATATCCGGACGGGCAATCCAAAATTTTGGTAAGTTCTGATCTCGCCTCGAAGTCCAGCAGTTACAATCACCAGGCCCCATGCTGACATGTTCTCACCAATTCCGTTGGAGATATCCACACTGACACGAGGGCTCCTGCTTTTTGCAGCTAATAAAAGTTTTTCGTCCGTCCAATTGGTTGCAATTTTGTCGAAGTAGTTATTGGCCGCCCAAGAAATACTACCATGAAGTGGACTGTTGCTGCAACCCGACACCGATCTCGAGCCTACAGTATCATTAGTCTCCTCAACAGGTGTCGGAGGATGATTGGCAGTGGAGGCCTCCTCGGTATCAGGTCCATTTCTCTCAGCAGAGTAACCATCAAGAGCTCCCCACGTATCATCCAGACCGGGCCAAGGTATGGCCACCGAAACATCTTGACAATGGAAATGTTCATAGGAACGTGTTACGGTAACAGCCTTTCCCCTGCTGGGTCGAGAGTCAGCTTCGTGCTTCCACACATATACATGAGAATCCTCACTGGCAGAGACCACATATTTTCCCCTGGCACTGAGGGAGGCAGAGATTTGGCTGTTTGTGTTGCGGAAACCTGTCATGAAAAGAACCAATGTTCACTGTGATGCCAAATGAAACGACGAACTTGCATATGTAAGTGTGATAAAAATTTCTGGAGCTCTTCCCTCTAATTATGAAGTTCAATAATATCCTAGCATCATGCCCCAGTGCACATATGGTGTATGTCCCCTAAAATTTTTGACAGCTGAATACTTAAAATACAAAGTTAATGAATCGGACCACCAAGTGGATTTTACGACAATTTATTTTTGAGATCATAGGAAAAAAATACAATCTCATTTCCAGCGTTTTCCCTGACCTTTAAATTTGTGTACCAGATCAACACCATCAACAACCCGTATTCGAGAGTCAGCAGATGTGATGAGCACTTCAGATGAACTTCCAGATACAAACTGCCAAGCAAAGTTTTCATTAGATATACCATACAAAATCATAGATAGATACTTTGTGCCCATAAAAATGAGATAGAAGAAGGCCTTGAAATTTCATAGACAAACAGGATCTCCGTAATGTGTACAATTATCATTTCTATCAAATACATCATGAGCCATTTCATTACCTGAAAGCCAGTGATCTTCTTATGATGAGATTTCTTCTTCCTATTCTGCAAACTGATTTGACTCTTCTGTTGCAACTTGTTCTCTGGGAAGAAATAAACTAAAGTTGATAAGAACGGTGAAACTTGACATGTACCAATCGACTCTAAAGCAGAGAAACAAAACAAACCAGGAAATAGTCTATTTATCAAGTTATACCAGATGTGTTGTACAAACGGCAGCTCCCCTTGTATGAACCAACTAACGCTCCCTGTCAGGAGAATTATAAAAGGGGAGGGAAAACTCTTAAGCAATTGGTTCAATAGTGAACACCATATATGAAAAACCATATTTCAGCGTAACAGTCCATACCTGACCATCTGGTGTGTAAGAAGCTGCAGTGACCATCTCATGGAAATCGCTCCAATCAACAACTTGCCTATCAGGAACACTCCATATACGCACTTTGCCATCGAGGGATCCACTAATGAAATATCTGTCATCGACAGGATTGAACTGGATACAGGTTACTGCATCACAGCATAACCAAGGAAAAGCAAAATCTGGTAAGTTCGGAGAGCAAGCCAAGATGATTGAGTGCGAAAAAGAAAAAGAGGAAGTCCATTTGCAGATTCAGCAAATCCCCTTCATTGTCCTGATCGCTTCCTTCAATTAGAGAAGGATAGTGATTCACCAGCCTTTTCTTTTTCTTTTCATTTTTGCTGTCAAGTTAATTTTCCCTCAAAGAAAAGTGTCCATACCTATGCCATCAGTTTACCACCAAAGAGGTGCAAGTATATATATTCACTGGAAGTAGATAAGCAGATAAAAAACTCACCATAATCTCTGTGGGAAAATACTTTCAAACAAGACTTGCTAGACAAGTGCCATAATCGAACTGTCTTGTCCATTGAAGAGGAGAGCAAGTGCTGTTAAAAAGGTTCAGTTTAGCATAATGTAAGGTTGTCATTAAGGAAACCAATATGATGCAATCATTGCAAATATATATAACAAAGAGTCCGCCACTGCATGGTACATAATTAATGCAAAGAGACCTCCTTTAAAAACTACTTGTATTTGCAATCCTCACTCCTCCTTAGTTTTTAAAAAACCCCAACCCTGTTACGGTCAGCATAACTTATGCAAATAGCTTCAAATAAACAGGAAAATTTAACTCCAATTGACATAAAAAGGGCAACAAAATTTAAGACCTGTCGCATGAGGACATCAACATGGAGCCTTCGAAAGATGAAAATAACACACCAATCGTCAACTCGACATATGACATCAATCTCACAAAAAAACTGCAGCTCCAAGATGGAAGTCAGCTACACAAACCTTAAACTTTTTCGAATAAAGCAAACCTTTGACAAACAAATATGAGTTTCTTACAACAGCTCTTCCGGAAGGGAATTTATGTTGCACAAAGATGAGGTGATATTTACTGGTCAGCCTGGCTCTATTTGCTTGTCTATTTTCACATCTAACCCCTTAAATCAGCCAATATCATAATTTAATATTTTAACCCCAGTACTGACCCAAAGGCTCAATTTTAATGGAGGCCAATACTAAAAATGAAAAAACAGTTGGGGCAAACTCATCAAGTTTAGGCCTGTGATCTATCTACCATTGAACTGCTGTACCACATACCACCACAAGAACCTCAAGCAGAGAAGGAATGAAGAGTCCTCTGCTTAAATAAGATACAAAAAACTTGTCATGCCAAGAAATCCATCACATATGTGAAGCTATGGATCACTAACGGACTCAAGAGTCACATTGAGCAAAAGCAAATGCTCAGAGAGACCGTTCCAATACCTAAAAAAAGTACAAGCAAAATGCACTTTGAAAGCATTCAGAACAATATATAAATACAAATGAAATGAAGTGGATCAATAATCAGGCAATCAAGCGAAACTTTTCACAGCAAAGCCTAACTCCTAAACTCTGCAATAATTAACTGTTGAGGCGTAAGGCGCTGACTTCTCACACTCTAAACAACTTAATTTCCATTTAACTTGAAACGGAACAGACATAAAACTGCATCATGGACATGTTCATAACACATCACAATGAACTTTTTCTTATGAAGATTCTAAAAGGAGTAACTAAAAATTATCCTTACAAACACGAATTTGGCATAATTTATATTATAACCACTTGGATGGGCCATGTTACACTCCATTTTAGCATATTTCACTAGCTTTGACCCAAAAATTAAACATAACATACAGGCCTCACTCAGTTATAACTCAATAAGCATAAGAAATCCTAAAAATTTACTGCCCAAACAACTTGTGTCCAGTTTCACTTGGTCAGAAGAGAAAAGAACAAGCAAAGAGTGGAGAGAAACTAAAGGCTTCATCTTTATTCAATCGCTTAAAAAAACAGAATACAAGATGGCTCTATTTATAGAGGATAAGAGACACCCAAAACCCTAATTAACTTATTTAAGACTCAACCACTAACTAATGCCTAATGATGCTTAATATGCTTCGACACACTTCATGCAGAGAAAAGGGGAACTCACACAAGGCACCCGGCAATATGAATATACAGGTTTTGTAAGTGGCGACAAACACAGTTGCCATTATATGCTCTAAAAAGTATATCCTAAACAACTAGTATACTTTCTCCATATCAGATCAAGAAAAATGCAACTCCCAAAAGCAAGGCAAGATAGCTGAGCCAGGGGGAGCTTAGTCATTGTGCAATGAGTTTCATGAAATCCCCAATCAGACCATACACAATTAGAAACGGTACATGTCCATGAACTGCCAATGACCAATCAAAAAGCTAAGGAACGGATTTAGAGAATCAGGGGATGGTAACTAACCTGGGACTTGGACCATGAGAGGTCAAGAACATCATCAAGATGTCCCTCAAACGAACATTCAGGTTTCTCTGACAGCGCGAACACAACTTCTGGAACAAAAACATGGTCCAAGCTCAATGACTTCCGGCTTATAGATGATCTCCCCCTTCTCTTCTTCTCAAGAAAATTATCCATCTTTGGCGACAAAGTGCACAGTTCTGGTGATGCGTTAGCCCCCAACATGTGAAAGCTGCCATCTTCCGGTTTTTCCATCAATAATTCCCCCTTCCTCTCGGTCTCTACCACCTTCCACACATGAATTACACGGTCATCACCTGCACTTGCAAGATATCTCCCATCCAAACTAAATTTGATACTCCATATAGACCCACTATGTGCCTGTATTTCTTGGCATTTATAAAGCCCTGTAAACTCTTTATAAGACTTCCCATACTGCCTCACTTTTACCCGCTCAGGTCCATGAAATGATACATCCTGGCTATCATCTGTAGCCGAACTTGACCTCCGACCACCTTTTTCGGAAGAAGTATCCCTCTCATCACTGCTTCGCCTCTCTCTATTAACACCAGTCATTGTGCTCGCCACGCTCCTTATACTCTTAAACCACCCACCCTTCTTCTTCAACTTTGACCCCCCTGGACCAACCCCAATCCCATTTACATCCATATGATCCTTATTACCCTCTTCAACATTTTGTCTCCTCATCAACTCTTGCACAATTGGGGAATGCCCGACACTAATCTCAAACTCCTCGTATGTCAATTGCCTACCAGTCCCGACTTCCTTGAGCTTGTTCCAAGTACCATCTTCCCTAATTTCATTCACCACAAACTCTTTCCCATTGTCAAGGTTTTTAATCGTGCAAACCGTCTTATCTGCCCTATCATCAGTCCCATTACGCTGCATATCACAATCGCCGTCTCCATTACTCTCAGCCGTAAGGCGACGGTCATTCGAGTCAACTTTCAAACTCGTGGAATCACTCTTAATCTCGTCGAATTTCTCACGACATTCGGCGATTGGCGGATTATCCAATCTAAGGGGACTGGCACTCGTGGATCCAATACCAGCACCCCGCGATTCAACATTGGCACCATCCACAAAATTATTATTATTTACAAAAGAACCGTTGCTATCAATTGAAACAATAGAAGTAGAATAACGAATGGGCTGCAAGGAATTCGAATTACACTGGTCACTGGAGCAGGCACCGTGATCCACAGACCCATCTGATCTCGACCGCGATATAACAGCGCCCGGACCATTCTGCCGACCCGTCAAGTGATCCACCGATGCCGACCTCCCGAAGTCGCAATGGCCCAATTCCTTTCCGGGTTTCGCCCGCGGAAGAGAGGGGTCGGCGGCGGCGGCGGCGGCGAGACCCATCTCGTGGAGGAGCCGAGACCGCCGCTCCGACACCGAGGATGGCTGCGAGATCCAGACATCGTAGCGGAAGACGCCCGCGGGGAACCGGGGCACGGGGAAGGGGCGATCGGAGGCGGAATTCGGATCCGGGTTCGGATCGTCGGGCTCGTCGTCGGAGTTGGAGTTGGAGCAGGAGCAGGAGGAGGACGAGATGAGGCGGTCGAGGGACTCGTAGAAGCGCTCTTCTTCTTCTCTGTCGTCGTCGTCGTCGTCTCTGCCGAGGCCAATCGCTCTGGTCATCGTTCGCGCGGGTGTGGGGCGGGCATTTTCATTTCATCGGGGGTCAAAGAAATGAAAATGCCCCCTTCACTTCATGGGATCGAATCGAAAGTTCCTATTTTCCCCCCGACCCACCTCCCCTCTTCCGCTCCTCGCTTCCGGGTCGCCGGCGAATTCTCACGAAAACGGAAAAAGAAGAAAAAAAAAGTAGCGGAAGACGGAGAGAGAAAGAGGAAGAGAGAGGAAGACCAGGCGCGTTAGAGAGACAGATCAGACAAAACACGATGTGGGTATTCGGGTTACAGCAGAAACCAGATCCGATGACGGTAGAGAGAGAGAGAGCGAGAGAGGGAGTGGAGAGGAACGAAGCCCTATGCCTCTCTCTCTCTCTCTCTATGTGTGGGGCTGGGATGGATATGGGGTTGAGGTTGAAATATGCTTATATTGATGATGCAGCGAGGAGGAGCCGGGGCGATTCGCCTTTCCTTTTTTAATTCCCCCTTCTTCTCCGTCTCTCTCTCTGTTTCTCGCTCTGCAACCGAACGAGAAAACGGCTTCGCCTTGGATGGAGGACGGACTGTAAAAAGAATTTTGGGGATGGATATCGAAAGATCAGGGACGAGAAAAGGGATCGAAGAAGGGAGACGCGAGCGAACGGGTGCGCAGGACGTCGTTATGGATTGGTCGATTCTTGATTTTGTCAGCGGGGGAAGTTATGGATCCGTTCTCCAACCTTCCTTTTTTCTTTTTATCTCTCGGGTTCTCTCTTCTTTTACGCCGGGGAGTGCGCTTAAAAAGTAAAGATCCGAAGGAGAAACGACGAGACGAGACGAGAACGAGAACGCGGGGAGAGGGTAAGTGAACATTCGACGGGCTGGCTCTAGTGGGGAGCAGTGAAAAATGGTGGTTTTTTTGACTTCTGATTAGGAGGGAACTGGGAAAAAGGGGAAAAAAGCAAAATGCGAACGCGACCGCAGCAACGACCGACTCTCCCGACCGTACTATGGATTCCGCTTTCCTGGCGTTCGTATGCGTGTGGGGTTTGATGGCGTCGGTTTGGCAATTTGGCTCGGAATATTCCTACGAAGGGCAAAAATGGATTCTGGACTAATCCTGCGGTATGATTATCTCTTCTCGACGTTGCAAGATGCTGCAAGTGCAATGTTTATTTCTCATGCAAAAAGAATTGGATTGCTAAATCGTATCGAATCCTTCCGTATGATGATATGATATTCGCTAGGTTCGTCAGATGGAAGGGTCAGATCTAATATGATTCGACTCAAAATACACTCATTCTCCGTTTTGATTCATTTTCATATAATATAAATTTAATAACCATACTGACCTATTCCTAACTTGATTCATAATACTAAGACGCTTCCATATTTAATCGAATTTATGAAAACTTTTTTCCAAACTGAGGTGAGAGCTAAGAAGCATCGACACTCTTTCAAAGTTTTCATGTCGTGTTTGACACTCCGACACATATCCATTTGATATTCTCTGATGCTCAGTTAACACGTATCGAAAAATCCGACACCCGATCAACTTTCCCAACACTCAAATCGAATTCCAACATGCGAGTTTCCGACATGTGACTCCGACACGCGAGGTTAATTTTAAAAATTTTCAATAAATAATGAGTCAAAATGTATTTATGTAAAAAATGAAAAAACAATAATAATAAAATAAATAGGGGAAAAAAAAACCCAGTTTTCTATTATCTTATGACTCTCACTTCCCGTGATACATAATTCATCATTAAGTTTTTTTTTTTTTTTCTATTCTCTTCCGATGAGTTTAACACACAAGTCTAAAATGTAAATTGTTTGTTTTTTTCTTCCAAGTTTTATGGATTATTGGAAGAGAGTTAAATTTGTCAAGTTGCAATAATGAATGATTTTAATAGATCATAGATTAATATTTTTAGTGTAAATTCATTAAAATGCTTTTTTATTATTTATTTATTTATGAATTTGAATTAAATTAATTTGAAATAATCATAAAAATGATATTTATTATATATACATAAAATATACATTTAATATATAACATGTCCTAATGTGTTGGAATTCTATATTTTTTTATAAATGACGTGCCCGCGTGTTGTATTGTGTTATGCCGCTTGTTGTATCGTGTTATGCCCCGTGTCGCGTATTAATGTCACTCCTACTTAGGGCGAGAGTGGGGAGTGAGTGAACGTGAATGAGAGAGGCAGAATAAAGGGTTGTATAGGTGAGTTTGATCGAAATAAATTGTAAACCCATTTATGACCTATTCGACACTCATACTATGTTTATAATCATTTATGACCCATATACTAAATATTATTGACTCATATAACAACTCAATCCATCATGTATGACTTAACAAATGGCTTTATGACTCATTTACAAATTTAATGTTCACTCTTTTGACAATTATATTATGTTTAAGCATTTTATGTGTACGTCGTCTAGGTTCTACCGCAAGACTTTCCTCACGGGGTTAGTCAAGCAATCAAATAATAAATATTTACAATCTTTAGCGCATCAACCAATGTTTTTTTTCTTTTTCTCTTTTTTTCTCTCTCTCTCTCTCTCGGGAAGGAACTGAATGATTAATTCTCCCCAAAAGAGAACCGCAGGACAACGTTGTTTTATCTTCAGTACAAAGCAATAAACGCCAAACCACGCCCCAAAGACAAATTCGGCCTCATTCGAAAAGGAATGGACGGTCCCCAGAGGTTCACCGAACCAGTAATGCTTGCTGCGCATGCTTTCCTTCGGGCCCCTAACGTGAACAGCCTCTTCGAGTGCAAACGCCGGGTTCCCTTCGATAAAAAAAGCTCACCTTCGAGCTCGACAGGGGGCGGTCCTGTCTTTGTTTGTAGTCCGGAAATGTCGTCGCACGTAATGGCGATCGTGAGTACTCCTCCTCGTCGGTACCTGTAATTCGCATTAAAGGGCTCGCTTAGGCCGTGCCGAATGATGAGGGGAAAAGGTGCTTCGAGACCCGGGAAACGAGTGTCCTTAACACGTTTCGATTTGCAGACATTCCCTCTTTTGATGCAGCCCTTTTTCGTGTAATGTAAATAGTGTTTCCGTGAAGGCTCGTCGATGAAAAATTTGGAGGATCGTCCAGCTTCCTAGTAGCTTAGTTTTTGCTACATTGTAAAGATCGTGTGGATCCTTTTTGTCGTTGATGTACTATGCACATTGATTCACATGGCTTTGGAGTGAATATTTGACGGTACTCATTAAACAATTGATTATGAAATTTCTTATGCACATTGATGAACATTGCTTATATTGATATTAAAAAAACATTAGTACACTTCTTGAAAGAAATGTGTAAACCTAGCTTTGTTTAAGATTATAGTGAGATTACATGAATAATTACCAGACTCTTTTCGCACAATGTGTTACATGAGTCGTGAAATTACTTATTTCGAAGGTAGACATGTGAAAGAAAAACAATTTTTTTATAGGTCTAATAATTTGGATTAATATATAGGTTATGTAGAACAAATTGAAAATATGAACGGCCAGGCTTATAACCATGGAGGAATATCACATTTACTCTGTACAAGCTACATTTTTAGTATGTCAATGCAATTTCTTTTTGCAAATATGTCAGTCAAAGAGACTCTTTGGCTAGTGACATGGAACGTTACCATGTAATTATAGGACGGTTACCACTATTGTCCTCGAAACCAGGCATTGTCGCATCTAACAAGGGTTAGCCCGAGCCATCCTATAGTCTTATATAGTCCTTCGGGGAAAATTATCGTAAAAAATCATAAATATATTATATTTAGATCAATTCAATCATAAACATTTTAATTTGTCTAACTTATAATCAATTGAATCCGATCAATTTTTATCGAAAATTGTTGACGTGAACATCATGTGTCATATATGACAATGACCAATACTAACGTAAACGATTTTTATAATTTTTTTGAATTTTTATTTTTTATTACACCGAAGAGGATCACTGCTACTTGCGAAGGCCCTATGTGAGGTTGTGTACGAGGGCGTGAAGGCCCTGGGGAGGGCCTTTGCATTGCCTCGCCCGTAGCCGACGAGGCCTTGAAGGCTCTAGGCAAGACCATTGTAGCCATGCCCACTGTGGGCAAGGAAGTGAGTTGTTAGTGCAAAAAGAAAAAGAAAAAAATTATAAAAACAAATTAATTCATAATTTTTAAAAAAATTACGAAAATTATTAATGTCAATGGATGTCATATTATGTAGAACAGTTAACGTTCACGTTCACGATTTTCTGACAAAATCGGTTAGAATAACTCAATTGATAATTTGTCAATAGATTTATGACTAAGTTAATTAAATTGAAAGATTTAAAGTTAAAATAGCACACAGGGATAAGCTCAATGCATTTTTGAGAATTTTCACTGTCCCCTGGGACCTAATCTCATGCAGGCATGCATGGATGCCTACTAGAGAACAGCTATAGACTTAAAAACAAGGTCTCCCATTCCTATGAACAAACGTGCTCTCAGAGAGATCCATCATAAACAGGAGATCAATCCACCTTGAGGCGGGTGCCCTCGGGAGGAGAGAGTTCGTGCGGGAGCGATACGAACGAGTTCTCTTAAAAGTTGATGGGTCGTGACAATCTTTAGGACAGACGACTCGGTGCCTCCAAATTTGGAGTCGAGCGGCGGCGACTCCTCCTCCTCCATTACCCACTGAAGCCTAAACAGCTCTAGACTGCACCTAGGATGAGGCTGCCAAGAAAGCAAAAGTAACCAAAAAATTAAAATAGAAAACAAAACAGAGAGAGAGAGATGAGTCAAGGGCTTTGGGAGTGGCTTTTGAAAGTTTCGAGTTCTGCCTCCAAAGGGTTTTCTTTCTTCTTTTCACCTTCACATGCCTCCCCGTTCAGAACCATCACATCTTACTGCTTACTGCGTACCAAAACTGGCTGGTCTGAGCACTAAGATTCGTACACAATTTGGGCAGCGAGTAGAGATTCGAGCAGCTTCCCATTATGGGAGCGGAACTAAGTATTGCCTCGTTTACATTTTTATCCCGTGCCTTTTCATGCACAGAGACATCGTTCGGGGTGAATAAAAAGAGCCGCCTGGATCCAACCGGTTGGTTTTGTGCCGTATTTATTATGGGCACTGATCCGACTTTCGGTTTCATAAAATTAGAACCGTCGAATTTCGTTCTAATTTTCAATCCTAAATATGGAATTGTCTGCTCGGACCACCTAGATTGGATCGATTTTTTTAATTTTTTTAATTTTCGATTTTTTTAATTTTTTTTATTTCCTAAAAATCTGTAAAAAAATATAATCTATCTATCATTTTAGACTTTGCTTACGCATCAAGTTGCACAACTCTAATTTCACTCCCGCATGTGAGTAAAATGACATACAAATCAACACATACCAATAGTTGCTCATTCCAACCAATTTTTCCATAAAGTGAAAACCTACAATGTTACACATAACTCATTATTGTAGAAAAGCCTTAATTATCAAAAACAATTTCAGTTTACTCTTAAATATTAATGACAAATAAAAAATAAAAAGAACATGTCACTGGTTCCATTGGTCCACTAGAGAACTAAACTGGACCAGTTATAAGGGACATCGGTCCAATTCCCGATTTCAAAAACTTGGAACTATTCCTTGTGGTCAAGTTCCCGATTCTTGGGTAGGAATCGGACCGCTCAAGAACTGATCACTTTTGAGACATTGTGGAGGTCTTGCTAGAGAGAAAGTGTTCTCTACTTCACTCAATCAACTTGAGCAACAACATCAATCATATATGGCCGTGTTTTGAAATGGACAGTGTCCATGTTTGTAACCCACCAATCACAGGAATAATCAGAAAAAATCATGATATTTAAAATGATGTTTTTCGGAAATACATGCATTTTATCGCGTGATTCAGAAAGCATATGCACGCCTACTTTAATTGCCGGCAGGATCCAAAATAGTGGGGGAGAAAATGAGCAAATCGAAGATCTTAGGCCATTTCACTCCAGCTAACTGTAAAACCTGTCCTGCATGACAGCCCAACCTTATGATTGGATGAGAATTTCGACTGCCGTTGGGGAGAATAATTATAGCGATGCATGATTGAATTGTAAAGGTCTGCCGAAGGGAACGAGAAGGAGATAGGAAGGAGGAGATGGCGGTGGCGGAGGGTTGGTGTCGGAGCCCGAACACCTCACGACAGTACATCCCAAACGTGGTTGCTCGAAGAAGTGCCACTAGCGACAGACAAACATGCACCGTCGTTGGTACCTTTTTCTTCATGATTGTGTCGTGCATGTCAAGGTGATCAAAATTCACTCAAAATCAAAGGGGCTAGCACGGCTTAGCATACGAAGATTATGCGGGGGGGAATGATGAGCTTGTGATTCCATGCGCAGCTCAACGAAGCTCTCGATTTAAAGAACGTTCTCCAATTATGTGGGAGAGCACATCATTTCGCACCAATGATTAGTTCTTTTTCTCTATCTACATGTCTATCGACGAAGCTAGAAACTAGGGGGAGGAATTCAAGACTTCTGTAACTTGGTTTGTCGTATCGGAAACACTACTCAAGATCGATCGACGAAGCTAGAAACTAGGGAGAGGAATTCAAGACTTCTGTGACTTGGTTTGTCGTATCAGAATCACTACTCGAGACGATGGACTTATAACAATTGTGGGTCAAATATAAGCGTCCTACAAATTAGGTAAAGTTTGGTGGGTTTTTGACTTATGATGGCTTGATTGATTTGACGATAATTCTCGACCAGGAAGCAAACGCTGCTTTTTTTCGCTGGAGGAGTGCGGGCGTGGCTCACCACCCTCCAAGTCGTTCGCAACTGCAAGAAGTCAAAAGGTCAGCGACCGCTTTTGAACGGCGGTGGATTCGGTCGGTCCAATGCCCCCACCTCGGTGCCTTGCGATTGGCGTGTCGACACGTAAAAAAGGGTTGGCAAGTCAACCCCGTTATCCCGTTGACTTTTTTTTTGAGATCGTTGCTAATGAGGCCTCGATTTGGGTAAGGTCAGAGTCAACGAGACTCGAGGTTAAGTGATTCTAAATCAAGTTCCATACATATACTTTCTCGTGCTTTCCATATTCAAAGTAATAAAGGGTATGATCGATATACATTGTAGGTCCGTTTTCTAGTTAATGATTTTAAATTTTATAGGAAAAATGGTCAAACATCGAAGTATAGAGAGGGTTCGAATTCTAGCACTCTCTAGCTACTATTCTGTGAGGATCTCTTAAAGAAAAATTCAAGTAGTGGCCATAGGACCACTTGTTTTATTAATCAAAATTTACAATTCCTTTTAAGGGGCATCATGCATCATACTTCAAGTCTTCAACAATGTGTTGTTTAAGTCATTATTATAACCACGTTAATCCCTTTCGAAATAAGATTTGTCGTGAAATCCGAACCAGAGCTGTTTTGGTTTTGAAGATAGATTTTCCTGAGACTTGTTTTGTTGGTGACTTGTGAATAAAGAGATATTGTAGTGATGATGTTAGCTTTGCTAGAATAAATGGAGAAAGGGTACGAAAGAAGGGCTTTCTTTTTCATTTGATGAGCGGCGACGTAAAAAAATCTGACATGAATACAGTTTTCAATTTTGATAAAAATGAATTCATTCCATTAGATTAAATGTGACTTTCGGTTCATCATTGCTTGTGTGAAAAGATCTTGTATTGGCAATATACCTTACACAAATTCAAGAAAGGAAGGAAGGCCCCCACTAAATTCATAAAAAAAGGAGAAGAAACAAACTAATTGAATCCTTAAAAGCCAGATGCCTTTCTCCGCTCATGCATCATAAGGTTCAAAGAACCTCATTATTTCGTGCTTGTTGTTTAAGCTTATTATGTTAAGTAGGAAACCCACACAGATCAATAATTAAGTCCCCAACAATGAATGCAGACACACCACGTGGCTTGATTCCCAACCAGCCTGTCTGGAGCTTAATATGCGAGGGCAAGGTAAAACTCAAAGATGAACAGTGATCTAACGTGCCCCCTTTCCATCTCTCTCCCCTCATCATCAAAAGCTTGAAATCGTCTGATTTGCTTGCCATGCATTATTAACTAATAATTAGGGTTCTTATTATATTAGCCAAGTCAGTGCCCTTCTATTCGGCTACTTCAATAATGTCACATAAGTTCGTTGTATTACTCGTTAGACTCACCTCCATTCGATACCCTAAAGATTGCAAGAACTCTTGAAAATAGAAAGAATTTTTCGAATGCAAAAAAAAAAAAAAACAATGGTCAATCTTTAAAAAATCACTACATTTACTGCATGCAATGTGGCCTAGAAAACAAAGTTGGTAGGTGCAACAATCATTTAAGATACTCGTTCTTTTGCCAATAGAAACACGAAAATAAATAAAACGATGGTCGATCTTTAAAAGATCACTGCATTTACTGCACGCAACGTGCCCTAGAAAACAAAGTCAGTAGGTGCAACGATCATTTAAAATACTCGTTTCCGTTTAGAGAAGGAGAGAACTTGCTTTTCCAATTTCGAAGGGCCACGAAAGAGCCAAAAGAACATTGAGTACCAAAAGAAGAAACGAATTGACCGAGGGCGTGACATCAGTCACCTATGTAACAACAGCGAGCGATTTTGTACCCCGGATCTGATTCTCCCTGACACGGAAGATATGATGATAATTCTGCTCACGAACATAATCGTGAAAAAAATTGGAGTACTGAGAGTACCGAGGCGTGTGCCTCTATACGCATAAACAACAAGATTATCAGGAAACAGAGCCAGCAATCGAATATCCCAACCGGGCTGCATGCGTTGGAAAAAAGAAAGAAATAGCCACTTTCATGGCCAAAAAAGGCTTTGGTCATTTCCTTGCGTTCCCGCAATATTCGAAATCGCAATTGGACTGATTTTTCTTTTCGATTTTCGATTTGCTTGACACGCTTGTGTTGAACCTGAGGGTATTCAAAGAGGAAACGGGATATAGCATATCAACTATATCATTTGAAAGGCGATGAGTTTTCCGAATGGATATGTAATCAAGAGCTGTCGAGTAATTTGAAAATTTTGTCTCCAGGAGACAATTCTCAAATCCTCTTTTGTACTCAGTGTACCGGGAGAACGCATGCCGAATCAAAGTAAAGAAAATAATACACATAATAAAAGAAATGTTTGAAATTTATTTGTAAAACAAAGTAAAACGTATCTTGTTTCACATAAGAAACATGTGAATGTGCACACATGAACCACATTCGACACTAACCAATAATTATAATTGTAAAATAACCATTGTATCCTATTGAAATATTATGATTGTTCACAATAGAGTTATAGAGTTAGTTATTTTTTTTATTATTTAATTTATAATTTATTATTTTTGCTCAACAATTATTAAATGCTCTTATAACCTTTAGAAAGTTGCATATGTTAGAACATAACTTTTTAACCTCTAAAAGGTTGTATTCATTTAAACATATTTATTTGCTGTTACGTATTTGACATTTTTTGTTCAATATTTGTTCATTATTTTCAACTTCAATTTTTTTCAAAAGATATATAACCATCATTTTTAATTATTTTCCATTTTAGAGTTCTTTGAGAAATACTATAATTACTTGTTAGTATTCTTATTCAAGACTTTGTTGTATCCCGAAATATTTTTTTATTAATGATTATTAATAACATTGTAGGATAAATAATTCCTTAAAAAGAGTGCATTCATGCTTCAAAATTCTAACTTCATTTTTTTCCCAATGTTGATTGAATTTTCCCCAACGAGGAAATCAACAAGGACAACGACCACGATCTGTGCCGATCCAAATAGGCACGTCCTTAAAGAAGATTGGCCAACGTGACATTTCTTCACCTCGTTTACAAGCTCACGGTCACATGTGCGCAGTACTGTTTCTAGTAAACAAAGTGCATACATCGATAATACAAAAAGTCCAAAGCAAAACCGAGCCACGACATGTTCCGGAGTTTAGTCCTTTTGACATTTGTGGAGAATCATTTGCTCCATCGGAATCGACTTGGTCCATGTTTTTGACACATGAATGTGACGTTTCCAGCATGTGTTCCCTCGATTAAATTCGTACGGCGCATGCTCAAATCGATTAGAGTGAGCAAGCTCGCCTGCTGCATTAGGTAGATCTCAAATGATCCAAGCGAACATGTGGGTGCGGCCTGATTGGGGTCATCGTCGGCCCGAGACGAAGATGGAGGATTTAGTTGCAGTCGGAAGGTGAATTAGGCTGCAAAATTGAGGTTGCAAGAGCTTTGAAACAGAGATGACTCGTTAGGAAATGATTCCGTTGACAGTCCTGTCGTTGCTCACATTATCCTATGAGCTTCAAAACTATCTTTAATTACCCACTTAGCTATGCACGTTTCGTGTACAAACATGTTGACTTGAATGCTTCCTCGAAATTCACAGTCCGAAAGCTACATCGCCATGGACGTCAAGTAATACCGCATGAGGAAACCTGAGACATCGGGCAGCGATAGCACGGGACAAGCGATATGGACCAGCAGGTAATACAATTCGGTGGAGATCTGAAGAAGATGGTTAAAGATTTTTAGCCGGTTCCGCAGGAAATGCGGCTCAGTTCGGAGACTTGCGCGCATCAAAGCACCTTAAGTACGAACTGATGGCTCCGCTTATGTAATTCGTAAATTCCTCTTCGGTCGCCCATTGATGGGTGCTGCATTAAATCGCACGAAATGACAGATCCATGAAAGTTGTGCTCTTGGGAAGCGACTGCGTGGGAGCTAGCACCCACTTTTTCACCTCTGCGTGAATAAGAACTCAGTACGAAGGTAGGTGATGTAATAAGAAACGGAGGCTTTATTATCGAAACCCTAGCGACGGGGTTCTTCTACACATCTTCCAAAAATCACGGCACTCGTTTGCTCGAAAGTAATTGCTCGACGTGACGATGGGCACACGTGTCCTGATCTCGGGAGCGCTCACGTTTGATCCTCCGTGAAGGTCTCGCTAGTAATGATAGTTCAAACGCTCATCTCCTAAGATAAGAAGGGATCTCGTGCTAGCTTTTTCTTCAGAGAAAGTGGAGAAGGAGAGCCCAAGACGAAAGATGCATCAAGCTTCAAAGAGCATCTACTTTTCAATTCGGAATCATTTTTCACCAAAGGGCCTAAAAGGAGAAGAGTCTAGTTGATGACGAAGGCAGTGTCTGCCAACAGGGGGAATAAATTACCAAGCGTGGGTCAGCAAAAAGCTACGAACGGATGCCCGTTGGACTAAATCGGGCAACCAGACAATTTACATTTCGTACTTTTGATTCCCTCTCGACCTCACGAGAGACAGAGAAAAGAGGTCTCTCGTTGCTTCTCTGAGCAGTCCATGTCTTCACGCTTCGTGATTTCATCAGCAAGAAAAAGGCAAAGTGTCTAATCAGATGCAGGCATCGGTCGCCATTCCGACGAGTACTGGAGAAAAGGCACGGCGTCAATTTCATCGTGTCGTGTTTTATGCAGAACAATTCATTATTTCAAAACACGACAATTATGTCTTTCATCGTATCTTCATCTTGCTATTGTATACCGAGATTTGGGATCCTTCTGTGGCGTCGGGGGCTTGCACAACAATAGATCCAATGGCTAGATTTGAGATGGAGATTGATGGTACATTCACTCTGACTGAGGCCTCGAGTACCCCAGCTTCACATATACCAAATACACTAAATACCGACGAGGAGCCCACATGGCGATGATGTCGCATCCGAAAGTCGGGCCACATGTTTGTCATACTAGTATTTCATGGGAAAATCGGTTTTAAGTTACCATTAAATTGCATTGGTTGTAAAGGATAAGAGTTTAATGTGTTGGCCAATCGGAATCAAAGTTTAGTGATCGGCTTGGTATTTAACTAAACTTCGTTGAATGAAATTTAGTCATTGGATGCATTGAGGGCATACCTAAAAATACAATTAGACCTCGCGTATGCTGAGTTCTAAGTGAGACCATCATATATAGCAATTTAGATGCACTTGAGATACCTGCATAATATCGTTGCTTTTTAATTCAATTGAACCGCTATCCTCAGCCTTTCTTTCTCTTCTTCAACTTATTAAGGAGAGGGATTTGACCTAAGTCTCTCTCCTCCCTCTTTGGTTGACTTTCCTTCTAATTTCTCTTGTTTCTTACTTTACTTTGTTGGTCTAGATTTATATTTTGGAGTTTTGCTCTCCCAATTTAGTTACAGATTTAGTAGTTTTAATGAATAAGTATTTTGCCTCTAGTTTTGATGATGCTCACAATAGCTCTAGTGTTAGATTTATGCTCGTTCTACATGTTTTCGTTAGAAGTTATGATGTCTCACACTTACTAAAAGGCTTGCTCTTACTGGAATTGGATCCGAGCTTGTTTAGCATGTTTTTGTTGTCTAAATATAATGATGGTGTTGGGGACATTAAATCCAAGTATACATCTTCGAAGGGCAAAACCATAACTACAATGGAAATCTCAATATGTGCTCATCAATAACCATACTGTACAATTCAATGATTGGCCACCAATGCTTTTACTTGGATACAGTTACGAATGTGTTCTTGGAGTACCAGCGTGTAATTACCTCTATTGACCATGCTCTGATAATATATTTTTATTTCTAGATTTTGGTTTGTTTTGTAGTTCTATAGGCTTGTATTGTCGTGATGATTATAGAATTTCCTATAAATTTTTTCATGTATCATTTTGGTAGTCAATAGAAATTTCTTTTCAAAAAAAAAAAAAAAAAACTTGCATAAGGTTCACACGTTGATCAAGGGTTTGTCTTGTGGCCCATTGCTTCTCGTCACCTGAACCTTAAAGTCTAAGCCCAATGAACAGTATACTGATATTCCCAAGCACGGCGATGGTTTAAAATTCATTATCTCAGCTGCAGCTGAAACTGCAAAGCTGGTACAAACGACTCAAATTCCAAACATGGGGATTTGTCACTGAAACTCGGAATGATTGAGTGATCAATCCGCTTCGTCGGCAGTATTTTGCATTTCTATGGACACAAACAATATCAGTCTTATTAATGTTTACATGACAGAACCCACCAAAATAAACAAATGCAATATCATGAGACGAGTTCGTTCAGACATTACGGGGCGATCGACTACCTTAAACCTATTACTAGATGAGAGCGACCTCAAAACTTAGACAATACCCATGGAATATCCATGGTCATGAATATGATAAACCCAAAGCAAAGGAGAGCTCTCATTTGTAGGCGCCCAAGCCCACACCTGTTTCTCTGTCATAAGGTTGGAAGCTTTCCCTGGCCCTGGAGTAGCAAGTGTAGTAGAACTCCGAGACGATGGCCGAGAAGAAGACGAAGGCTGCCCCGGCGCCGAACACCCCCTTCCTCACTGTTTCGCACGAGGGAGGGTTCTCGCCGAAGACGGTCCTGTACCTGGTGTGGTACGCATTCGTCACCGATCCCGCCAACAAGCACACCTCCGCGATGATGAAGAACACCCTGACGGACGCATTTCAAACTCCGAAATGATTAACCGAATGACGAAATCTCAATGAATAATTTTAATTACGTATGGGAAAAGCACTTGAGGCATACCAGCAGGTAATGAAAAGAATGACTGCCGAGGCGCGCGAGCCTCCGGGACTCAAGGGCTTTCCGCAGCAGAAGCAGCGGCTTGCTGCCATTATGATGCCTTGGCTAACCATTAGGAACAGAAATGCTCCGACGCCATAGCCGGTGGAGATGTCTGAGTCATACACGCAGTAATTGTAGTCTTTTTCATTGTCCGTGACAATTCTGGCCTGAAAAGAGACGAATCCATTTTAGTTAGGAGCCGCCAATATGCTTCTGAGAGTTTGACATCCAGCAGAAATGAAACACATCAAAGATTTGGAAATTGTCCGGGAAGTTCCTTTTCTTTTTTTATATAAATTCCTTTGATGGCGCTGCATCACTTATGTAGAAAAGTAGGCAATGCTTTCGTTTGGGCGAGCAAAGCTCAACTTTGAATATAGAATACAAAGATATCTATTCATATGAGGAAGTATTCATTGTGCAAAAGTCGCAGATTTCAGGAAAACAAGGATCCAGAACATCGGTTTGATTTACATTCAATCGAATTCCTCATCAAGATTGCACAACATCGTAATTCGTTGTCATAGATCGGAACTGTGGCTTAGCCATACATTCCACAATGTATGTATACCTATCAAAGGATTCAATCTGGACACGCAATTGCGACAAGCGAGATCTGGCTCTACGGCATCTTAAGCTAGACCCTTTTTTCTCGTTGAATTGGAACTTCGATGATGGAGTTCTGTGAGAGATAATGTTGGAATCAGTAGATCTGGAAATTCCGTGGTTTGCCATGCTTTTCGAGAGTAGGTGGGAATCCTAATTATGAGAAGCAGAAGATTGGCGTTTTGTTTCTATCGCCGTGGCCCTTTGGAGGTGAAAGGATGTTATTTTTCCTCCACTAAGCAGGTGAATATAATCGTTCTCTTATCAATAAGGTAAAGATGATGCAATAATCCATGAACGAATTCACGAAATTACTGAACGACTTGGACAATAGCCATTGCCGCAGAATTGGCAACTTACGAGCACGAAACAGAGTCCTTACAGAACAAACGCAAACTTACAGTGCTTCTTCTCTGCTCAGCCGCAACGGCAAGTCCAAAGGCAATGACATCAAAGACGAAGACGGCGATCAAGATCAGCTTTGAAGCCATACTTGCTCCCAACAACTGGATCTGTTCTGACCCTTTTCTTCTTTTCTCCTTCTTCTCCACTGCTCCTCTCTCTCTCTCTCTCTAGGTATATATTCTCAATATCGCTGCAAAGTGCTGAAGAAGCATCGGATGCCACTCCATTTCTTTGCCCCTGTTTCTAAAAGAATATTTCCAAAGCAACCATCCCAAGAAAAGGACAAACTACCATTTAAGCGAATGAGACCATTTCAACCGCAGCTGTATACAGGTAAATAATAAATCAAGAGAAGATCAAACGAAGCAAAGTGGGTGCTAAACAGATTAATTAAGTCGCTTGAAAAGTCAGCACTCCCTTTGCTTAAAACGCAAGTCTTCTCTTCCTCCTCTTTTGCTGTCCCTTTCTGGTTTTGCAAGGAGAGAGAGTTATATTACATCTGCAAATTTTTTATTAGTCTGAAATGTCGAGAATTGGCGTTAAGTCACTTTACTCTGACAGATCCTACTACCCACCCAAAAAAAAAAAAAATTAAAAGAGAGGAATAAAGGGAGATTCAGTACAGTTGGTGCGAGAGCAACAGCAAAGCAACCGTGGATCTTGAACGTGAAGCACAGGCAACATGTGTTGTACAGCTAAATTCCGTCTAATCTGCTCTCGATTTTTTCATTTTTACATTTGTGGACGAGGAGTAACTCGAGGTTGAAGTGGGAAATGGCCTCGGATGAGTATGAATCGTCCAGAAAGCGACTGCCATCGATGATTGATGTCGACTTTGCTGTCGGTGGGGAAGAACCCGGCCGCTCCTGGAGTTCGATCCACGGTCCGGATCCACCCTGGGACGACGCCAGGAAAAAGGGAAAAAAGCCTGTCATGTGCTAAATAATTCGTATTTGTTGATTTATTAAGTGGCTGGAGAGCACAGGCGAAATGTCACATCAATGATGGACTTTTTTTATTTATTTATATTTCCTTGAATCATTAGAAAAATTGAAACAAAGCTTACGGTTGCGCATACGGCAGTTTCATGGACTTGAGGGGTGTCCCGTTTCATCATTCAACTAATCTTTGATAAATTTTCTCTATTGACCTGGCATGATCCGAAAATAAAAGGGTACAATCACGTTGAGCACGCTCGAAATTGGGAAAAAAATGACCATATGATCATTTGAAATGTCACTCACCAGTTTTGAAGTTGGGAATGGAAATACAAGCTTTACTGATTTCTTGATTTTTTGTCAATGAATTTTGTGGGATTTTCACTATTGAAAAAATGAACGAGATGAGATTTATTTTTCTGTTTTATTTTGAAAATCAAATCAAAATAATAATATTTGAACAAGATATAACATATGAAGAATCCAATCATAATTTTTAAAATAATATATATCGTTCTTTAGCTAAAGAACATATTTGGTGGATATCGTTCCTAAATAAAAGAAATTCAAGAACTCAAAAAAAATGTTGGCTTTTGTAATCGATTGACACATAATCATGAAGAAAGGTTCATTAGTTTTTTACTTGTAATTATTTATTTGGTGGCGTGTGATTTCTTTTTTCTTTTTTCATATTCAAGGATTTTAACTTTTCATATATGCAGATTTTTCCTTTTCATACTTTTTGGGTCTTTATAAATCCTCAAATCCTAAATTAAGCCAAGATAAAAAGGAAACGATGGAAAGTTAAACAAAATAATAAAAGCAAACAAATGAAACCGCTCAAAGCTTTGTCCTATTTCCTCCATTAATTGCGGTTGGTATTAGACGGTTGGAAAATTAAAATCACGGCATCGTTAGGCTAGCCGAGTCCAAATCGTGTCTCGACTAATCTCGTGTTCATAGTGACGAACGGGGCAGGTTTGGACAAGGCACTTTTCGGACCGATCTTGAATCCCACGTGATTAATCCACCAAGCGCCCGTATCGCCTGAGGTACATATCATTCTGACTCTTTAACATGCTGATCTGAACCTCGCATTCAGTGTGGGTCGGGATCGGGACCATCCTGGTTGGCACCTCATACAGCCTGTGCGCAGCAAAGCTACTTCCCGAAGGTCCAATGACATAGTGCCACTTCAGCACGTGTGGAAGGAGGAGGATAGAGCGAAGCCTAACTTCGCTTACGGTTCCATCGGCCTTGATAGGTCAACTGAGCTCAAAAAAGAATAAAGAAGATAGAATTACACCAGCATTTCTCACATCGTTAGTTAACCAAAAAGCGATAAAAATTTGATGTCGGGCAGGTTTTGTTTTCTTGCAGCAACGACATACCCATGATTTTAGAATCGTTCATGAATTGAAATTCTTCTGGCATTCTGGACTCCGATCATAAAGATTTCAGGCCCACCAGAATAACACAAACCCAGAAGCCATTAGTTCTATACGGCCCCGTTCACGGTCGTTTGAACGAGCACTGGAAAGCCTTGCATCAGTAGGGGCTTAACAAATTGGCCCAAAAGGAGAACTGGGCTCGAGGGAGATTGAGATGAGGGCAGGTCCCAGTCATGCATCGTATTTATTCTTGGTTCTGAGTTCAGACGCTTTGCCCGTGTCGCCGCCTTCGTGTCCTCTCCCCCTGTTCCGGAGATCACATCACACGTAATTGCTAGGAAAGTAAGGATGCAGATTTCATTAGCGACAAGCAGCAGCGCAATTGACTGAGGTGCAAGAAAGCATGTGAGCGAGCAGCCACTTAGAATTATCTGAGCTCAACCCTTTTCTTGTGACCCTCCCCCTCGCAGCCCTATGTGGCCTGTGATACCCTTCAATACCTCCATCCTCCTCGCACCACCACCGTCTCTCTCCCTATCTCTCTCTAATCTGTATATATATACACGCCGGCATGCACGACTGATCTTCTCACTTAGCACACACTCAATACACCAGCAGCCATGAAGCTCTCTGCATGCACCGTTTCTGCTTTCTTAGCCCTCCTTCTTTGGGTCCACTCGTCCACCGGGCAAACTGACCGCGCTCCGCCATGTATGCGTCCCCAACATGTTTATCCTCGTAACTTGATACCATATGTGTTCCTTTTCCTTTTACTTAAAGTGTCTAAATACATGCATGGACCTGCTCTCTCAATATCCTGAGGTTTTGTGCAACTTAATAGTCTCTAGCATGGCCTGGCTTTAATGTTTTAGTCTCCAATCATGCTTACTGTCTCCAAAGTAGGTTAGTACTAAATTCATAGATATCAAAAAGGTAAAAATATATGCTTGATTTCATGTCTTTTGTTGATGCACATGGATAACTAGCATCTTGCATGAGCTAAGATTGATGCGAAGCGTCAAGCACCAAGTGAAACCTGCAAGTTGCCGGTTGAGAGGACTAATGATAGAAATTATTGCTATGTTTGTTTAACAGTGACTAACTACTAATCAGCCACGACCATCGAATATAATTAATCACAGTATCAAATCTGAAATTGCATTCTTGAAGAAAACAATAATGGGGTTTGGGGTTTGTGACAGCTATTCTCGAAGACAAGCAACCTGATGATCATGAAAAGAATCGATTGAAAGAAAGCGAGGAGACAACGAGCTATGGGAAGAGGGTGGTGCACACGGTTCAAATTGCCGGGTCAAGATTGCCGGATTGCTCGCACGCATGTGGTTCATGCTCTCCTTGTAAATTGGTATCAGTAGCTTCAACTTGTGCACGGGCACGGCTCAATAAAGCCGAGTCTTGTCCTATTTCCTATCGTTGCATGTGTAGAAATAAACTGTATCCAGTCCCATAATATCCCGCTTTCGCTCTCTCCATATCATATTATGATAGCCTTAATATACATATCGAATGTGTATTGGTTTCTCCTAAGTCCGAGTTATCATTCTATTTTCATGTTGGTAACCTCAATGTTATTACGAACTCTAGTAGTATAATCTAAAAGAACTCTTGATGAAGTTTGGTTTTACCGTTCATGTCTTACCTAAGGTCATGAAAGTGACACGAAAAGACAAAGTATCCAAAACCCTTTCAAGTCCACTGCAAGCGCGCGCAAAGGGACGTGTTTTCGCACCCATGCACAAAGTAAAACATGGAAATGGTCAACTCTACAAGGGAAGAGTCACAAATCTCACTTAATCATGGCGAGTTACATTACCATAGGTTCGGATGGGCACTCGAACAGCCACGTCCCCATTGCTATTGTTCTTAATATTTTCGGAAAAGTTCAATCAAGTAATTCAAAGAGATTAACTGTTGAGTAGATTTTATGCCAGTTTCAATCTGGCCCAGTTGCCGAGTCCTTTGCCATCTTCAAGGAATGCTCCTTCAATCTGCGGCCATAAACATTGCTAGTCTCAGACTTATCACTCTGAGAGAGAGAGAGAGAGAGAGAGAGAGAGAGAGAGAGAGAGAGAGAGAGAGAGAGAGAGAGAGAGAGAGAGAGTTCTTTGTGCCTGGTATCTTCTGTTATAGATGAAGCCAAATATTTTTAGGGTAAAGCCAAATATTTTTAGGGGCTTTTTTTGTTTTTTCATTAGATTTGCTTTTAGGTTAAAAACTATATCTTTATATTAGTGATGACAAGACGCTAGTCATCAAGACGCTAAAAAAGAAAATAGAGAGGCAAGAAAAATAAAGAATAAAAAAGTGTGTTTTTTCTTTATGAGGGTTTTCAATTTCTTTGTGTCCAGATCATTGTTGTATTCCAAATTTTTCGAAGTCTAGTGGATTCGCAAAGTGTCTTTACGCGGATACGTAGCCTGGGTTTGGGTGAACTTCGTTAACAAATTTTCTGGCGTGTTCTTTTGATTTTATTTCTTTATTATTATATTCTGCTTGGTGAATTGTTTGCGAGCGTTATTTTTCTGGAATCAACGTGTGATTTCGTAATAACTGGTATCCAAGCGTAGGTTGGCTAATTGGGAATATCGAGGGTTTTTTGGTGATGTTCGATTGAAAGCAAACAGTATGACGGAAGATAAAATTAGAATCGATAAGTTCGATGGGCAGGATTTCGGATGGTGGAAACTACAAATTGATGATTATCTTTATCAAAAAGATCTCTATGCACCACTTGAGGGTTGGAAACCCGAGATGGTGGAAGTGGATCCGACCACAGAAGCCGGATAGAAAATTCTTGATCGAAAGGCAATAGGTGCGATTTGTCTAGGGTTGACGAAAAAAAACACGGTACCACATTGCGAAAGCAAAAACTGCAAAAGAAGCTATGGATATTCTAACGAATATTCATGAGAAGCCATCCACATCAAATCAGGTATTTTTGCAGAAAAAATTGGTTAATATGAAGTTATCTAATAGAAGTTTTGTGGCAGAATATATTAATAGTTTCACGTAGGTCATGGGTCAATTGGAATCCTTAGGTATAAATTTAGATATAAAGCTTTAAGCTTTATTATTTTTATGTTCTCTTCCAGAAAGCTACAATACCGCAGTGCAGGGAATTTCGAGTACCATGAAGGATGATTTAACTCTTGTGATGCTATGAGTAGTATCATGGATGAAGAGATGTGAATGAAAGTCTCAAGTGGAGATAATTTTTCGGCATCTACATCTTCAACGGGACTCGCAGTGGAGAATCGTGGAAGAAGTAAACGTAGAGAAAAATTCAGCGGGCATGGTAGATCACAATCAAGGGGTAAGAGACAGGTTGCAAAAGATGAGTGTTGGTTTTGTTACCAAACCGGACATCGGAGGTTTCAATGTGAAGCCTACAAAAAGAAGTAGCAAGATGAGAATCAAGGAGCTAATGTGGTTAGCGATGAATCTTTATTAGATAATTTGTGTTTGTCTGCAGGGTTTGACTTGACGACAGATAAATGGTTTATTGATTCCGGTGCTTCTTTTCATTGCACCTCGCAAAGAGATATATTTGATGATTATGCCAGTGGAGATTTCGGACAAGTGGTTGTGGGAAATGGCCACATGTGTCCCTTGTTGGGAAATGAACTATGACTGTGAACATCTCAGGTGGAGGACGTCTAGTTTTGTGTGAAACTAGGCATATTTCGAAATTAAAGAAAAATCTGATTTCAACCAGTAAACTTGACCAAGAAGGCTTGATAATAACATTTTGATGCGGAGAGTAGAAGATAACCTCAGGAGTAAAAGTAGTAGCAAATAGGAGTGTCAATGGTTCGGTTCGATTCGGTTTTTTTGAAAAATCGAACCGAATCGAACCGTTAGAAAAAACTTCCGAACCGAACTGTTAGAGACCCGAACCAATTTCGGTTCGGTTCAGTTTAGTTTTTCAGTTTTTGATTTTCAACTTTTGGTTTTCGTTTTTTTTTTTGTTCAACTCAAAATAATTTAAATTCAATATGTTACTACACTTCAAGCTTAAAGGATTTTGAAATTTAGATCATACACTTCATTCCCTTTTTTAAGCATTGGCCAAGTAATGATATCCAATTTAAACAATTGGTTAACATAATCTCTCTTTACGATTATCTAAGAGACAATTCTATTGTTCAATTGAAAAAAAGAAAAAAAAATTTCGTTTTGATAAATTACTAAAATAGTTTATAAGTGTCAAAAAAACTATTGTCAAAAAGTATTTACTTTATCCCATTCCCGAATACATATTGGTAACTGGAAAGTGCTAAAACAAGTCTTAAGTTTCCGGTTTTTAGTCCATTCTAGACTTGAAAGTTTTCGTTTGGTCAACAGAAGACTTGTTTCAGAAGTCCCAATCAAATCGTGTGCTCACCACCAGTAAAATTGAAGCGTAGGAAATCCGACATGGCTTCCAAGTGGAATATTTGGCTACTTGCCACGTGCCATTTCCAATCGTGTAATTCCCTCAAAGATGAGCTTAAGACTTGATTGAGGCTTTTTTGAAACCTTAAATTATCATTTGACAAAAATAAAAGCTTAAACTCCCAATCAACCAATAGCTGAAACGTTCAGTCGTTTCTACATTATAAAATTGGTAATTTGAAAGATAATTTCATAACAGTATTAGTAAGTTTTCTTTTAGTAATTTAGATTTTATTCACAACAAATCACAAAACAGGCCAAGCAAACATGCTACAAGCTCAAAATAAATTATCAAACTAAGAGACCCAAAAGAGGAGTTAACAACTATTCCTCGCACTCCAATTATAGTAAAGAAAAAATGCTAAGAGAACTTAAACAACAAGTGGGGAAATGCATTTCCTCTAAAAACAAAACAAGCCCAAGTAACTTTTATCTCCAAATCTCCAGGAGCTCTATCAATAAGATGAAATTGCAAAATGGCCCTCCAAACTTGCAAAGAAAGAACATAAAATAAAATTACATTTTATACACATATTTCACCAAACTCTAAGTTTGTCAACCATCAAGAGAAATCGCTATTGAATTCAGGTCTATGGTCGTAGATGACAACTCTATATTAAATTCACAATGAAAATGAGAATTGAAGCATCAATTGTAATATTGAAAGATATAAATATGGATAATTCTTACATCTAAGTTCGTCAATCATTAAGAGAAATCGCTATTGAATTCAGGTCTACGGTCGTAGATGACAACTCCGCATTAAATTAACAATGAAAATGAGAATTGAAGTATCAATTGTAATATTGAAAGATATAAATATGGATAATTCTTACATCTAAGTTCGTCAATCATCAAGAGAAATCGCTATTGAATTCAGGTCCACGGTCGTAGATGACAACTTTGCATTAAATTAACAATGAAAATGAGAATTAAAGTATCAATTGTAATATTGAAATATATAAATATGGATAATTCTTACATCTAAGTTCGTCAATCATTAAGAGAAATCGCTATTGAATTCAGGTCCACGATTGTAGATGACAACTCTGCATTAAATTCACAATGAAAATGAGAATTGAAGTATCAATTGTAATATTGAAAGATATAAATATTCCATGGTTATTTTTTTCTCACCTGACTCAAAATTTTCAAGTTCTTCTAAGTTCTCCTCGATTGACTGTGAAAGTAGTGCGGATCGTAGCCAATCTTGAGTACATATAAGAGCCTCTACCATCATTGAGGTTAAGGAGCTACGAAATATATCAAGTATTCGACCTCCCGTGTTAAATGTAGACTCTGATGCTACAGTAGAGATGGGCACAGCTAAAATATCTCGTGCAATGGAAGACAAGATAGGATATCTGGAAGAATTGACTTTCCACCAATTTAAGATATCAAGGGTGAAGCTATACCGTTCACATCTTTATTCGAAATACTTATCTAATTCAGATTTATCTTCCACATATTCTTGTCCCGTTTGGCTAAGATACATTGCAGTCATAATGTCCGCACCAACCAAGAAGACATTGAAGCGTTCACTGTCATTGTCCCCTTTAATCTCACGTTGCTCTAGGGGCATGTACTAGTGCGATATTGCTCAAACAATAATGTCAGAGATTTTGTCACTTTATCTCGCAAAGTTTCTGCTCGGTTGCCTTCATACACTTGATTAATCATCCATTTCACATACTCCATCTTATGTTGAGGGTTAAGTATACATGCAATGAACCATGTTAGATTTATGTTGTTCACATTGCCAAAATACTTATTGAACTTGATCTTCATTCTCTTGGCTATTTCTTGCAAACTCCTATCTTCATCCCGACAATATCTATCAATCATCATTTAAATCCCATAGACATATTTTGCCATATCATTGCAAGTGATGTAAGAAGAGCCCAATACTTTTAAAGTCTCATCATAGAACAACTTCAAGAAAAGAAGAAATCGGCGGGCATAATCCCAATTATTATCAGTAGGCAACCCTCTCACCTTGGAAAGCTCTTCAGCAAATCTTCTATCCTGAATATCTAATGAGATAAAAGCATTTCGAAACTTCAAGGCCACTTCCAACATCAGGTATGTTGAATTCCATAGAGTCTCCACATCCAAACACACAAGATTATTAGAATCAATATTTTCCAACAGAATGCACTCCTTAAACCGTTGCAATCTCGAAGGAGAAGATCTCACATAACGTATAGTTGAGCCTATTCTAACAATGAAATCATCTATATCTTTCAAACATTCTCTTACAATCAAACTGAAAATATGTGCACAACATCTCACATAGAGTAACTCACCTGATAATATCAGAGCATTCCAAGAGTTAAGTCTTTTCTTCAAGTATTGAACTCCCGAGTCATTGGAGTTAGAATTATCAACAGTGATAGAAAAAATGCTTTTGATTCCCTAACTAGTTAAGCATTTCTTAACCCCTTTCCCTATAATTTCAGCCAAATGTCTTGGGATTTGACAAAAATTCAAAATTTTCTTTTACAACTTCCAATCAGCGTCTACAAAGTGAGTAGTAAGGCACACGTAACTTAGATCTTGACATGAAGTCCATGTGTCAGTCGTAAGACAAACCCTTAGAGAAGTGTCGGAAAAATATTTTTTTAATTTGCTTCTTTCCTTTAGATATAACTTATAACAGTTCTCCCTTAATGTGTTTCTTGAAGATATTAAAAACTTTGGCTGGATTCTACTCACGAATTTCCGAAATGCCTCAAGTTCCATAAACTTGAAGGGTAGTTCACCAATAATAAACATCGCTGCTAGATCTTTTCCACTAGTATCTTGATCAAATTTCCAAGGACCAGCTGAAATAGAACTACCAACCCCAACATTTTCATTCGAGGCACTTTTTTGCCTTTTCTCCACGTTCGCATATGAATAATTCTTACATCTACCTAAATTATTATGCATCCTACTAGTCCCTTGAGTATTAGAACAACTAATAATAGCCCCACAATATAGACATTCGACTTTGTCTTGACTATTTTCTATCCTTTTAAAGTGTTCCCATGCAATAGATCTTAGCCTCCTTCTATTTGTACCGCTAGATTCACTCATTAAAGATTCGTTCATTGTATATTTGACTTTGCAAATGTTGTTACTGCCTTGACAGAGAGATCTACAAATGGGCATTGTAACAATATTTCAGTAAATTTATCATATCGGCAAGACTAGCATTTAGAATATGTGGCAAGATGACAAAACAATTTTAAAAGGATTTCATCGAAGTCCATTAATCAACCAAAAGTATCAAAATTATGTCATTGGTGAAAGTTACAAACTTGGAATTTCTTCAGCTGAATTGTCAAGATATGTTGTTGATGCATCAGAGAAGGATCTTGTCACTCTAGGCTTCCAGGTTAGATATTGACTCTCTTCACTAAAAAAAAATAAAATTGTTTGCCTTTCTTTTGGACCTTACACGTCAAGAGACAGACATCGTGCACCATCACCTGTTTGCATGCAAAAATACACATCAGCTGGTGATGGCACTTATTTTCTATAAATTATATTAAGAGAAACATCATGCTGTTAGATATTTCAGTAGTTTTGAAATATTTATTAGAAATTATGATCGTCATGAAAGTTATCATTTTTGTAACGGCTTTTTTAACGGTCATATAACGGCTTTCTAATGGTTGTATAACAGTCGTCTAACGACTTTATAACTTTTGATTTATTACTTCATAATCTCTTCATTATTTTATAATGGTCATCTTTTTAATTACCAATTGATTTATGACGATCTCCTAACGACTCTCTTTTTCTTGTTTAAATATAAATTAAACTTCAAACCACAATCGATGAAGATACAATATGTTCTCATATCTTTCCTTTTCTTTTTGCTGGGTTATACACAAAAGTTGTTCCGTTTCCTTTTATTATTCAGTGCGGAGTATTGAGGAAGGTCTGTTGTATCTTGGGAGGATAGTCACTGAAGTCTTACGCATCGAGTTATGTACTCCGAGGGACAGAATTATCCTTAAGGACAGTGTTTGCACGCCTTAGACATTTCTTTTTATTTTCTAATATTTTGTAATGTATTTCAAATAATTATTATTATTTTATGTATTCTAATACTTTTTCCAATACATGCTTGGGTTGTTGTTTCTTTCCACATTGCAAAAGCTCATGAAGATCTCTTCTATGTAAATATGGAAGCATCTCTGATTAATGGCGTTTGAAAGCATAGACTAGATGTTGTTTTTATAGAGATGCAAATAATGAAAAGACGTTGCTTCATTGCTAATATTTGAAAAGTTAATTTTGGTCTTATTCTTACTTACTCAATTTGATTGCTTTGCTTGTTTGCAGAGCCTTCGTGATATAATGAACGATGGGCTTTCAAATTTACCAGTAGAATTCCTACCAAGGATACTCATGACTCATCTACCCTCCAATATATTTCTCACTAACCAACTGAGATACATTCCAGCGCTGTTTTGTTCGAAAAATCTTAGGATGCGCATGACAAAATTTCTGAAACAAAAATTGATTTCTGGTTAGAAATTGAGAAGTTAAAAATTTTAGCTTTTGATTTATTCTTCAAATCTATTTCTGGAATAGAAATCTGTTTAAATTGCGTTACCAAACGGATTTCTGTTCCAAACCTTCCGGGGAACAGAGAAACAGAGAAATAGAGAAGTAGAAATTTTATCATGCGCGCCTTTAATGACTAATCCATGAATTATTTCTTCATAATCAAACTAGTTTTGATTAGTGAAAATGCAAGATGACATAGAAACAAATATATAACAGAATGACATGATTGACTCTCGTGCGAAATTGTTGACTTGAACTGGCTCTACCAAGGATGCTAAAGTAATATAACCAAAACATACAGAGGACTATCTAAAATTGCTAAGACAACGCATTGAGGGACAAAAGCATATCATCACAATCCAAAGTATCCAAGTACGCCATCATCCAAGCATCTTAAAAATGATGCATCAAAACAGAATTGCAGTATACAACGCAATGAAGGCAACATACGTTGCGAGTATCCAAGATGAACAATCGTCAGGAGTTTGACAACTAACCAACATAGGAAATTCAAAGCCATCTTATAAGATAGAACATCAATTTGCAAATGAAGTCGTATTTCAGCAACAAAACCCTATTGCCAGAGCCTATATTATTTCGACCATATGGTAGAAAGAACTCTTTTAATCAAGAACCTTAAGCAAAAGAGTTGTCTTGGAGGCAAGACAAGCTATGATATTATGCAATTACTGACACGATATCCAAATCTCTAACAAGATCATACATCCATATTAAGGGGGTCAACATCGGAACTCAAATCACAAAGTTCAACCAGCCAATTAGCTAAACTAGGTAAAATTGCTCTTTTGTGTTAAAGTACAATTGCAACTCCAACAAAAGTAGACTCCCCTTATCACGGCAACAAATCGAAATGGTAGCCCATAAGCTTAAATCATATAAATCATACGGAACTTTGAATCCCAAACCCTAAGCACCGATGGCAGCATCGTCAGAGATCGCATTTTCCCACCACTAATCACCAGACTTGCACACAATTGCAAAGTAGAGCCTAAGCCAAGGCTCAATTAGGGTCGATGGGGGTACCTTGAGAGTGACGAGGTGGCAGCTGCGCCGCTAGGGAGGCAGGGTGATGGTCTTCTAGGTCCACGGGGGAGAAGTTGATGAGGGATCACAGCGGCTCGTGACTGGACATGGAGAGAGGAGATTGGATCGGGGTTGCGAAGAAGGAAGAGGGACGAAGGAGAGACAAGCTTTGTTGTAGAAGAAACGGGCTTCGTCCCTCCAACGGTCGTTGTCCCTGTCGCCGTTGCCATCGTCGTCCCGGTCGCGGTTGCGGTTGCGGTCGCCATCTCAGTTGCCGTCGCCATCCCGATTGTTGTCGCCGCCGTCGTCCTAGTCGCTTTCGCCGTCGCCGTCATCGTTGCTGTTGCCAAGACGAGAGAGAATTAGAAAAGAAATAGGGTTAATGGTTCGTGAACTGTGGAGAGGATTTTATCGATTTGTTGGTTTGGTTCGGTTTGGTTAACCGATAAAAACCAAACCGATAATTTTTTTTTTAATTTTTTAATGAAAACCAAACCGAAAAAATCGAATTTTTCAGTTAAATTCGGTTCGATTTTCGGTTCAATTTTTGACACCCCTAGTGGCAAAGGGAAAGCGTACCGGTACATTTTACCTTTTACAAGGAGATAATATTAGTGATATGGTTGCAACTATAATGGCTATAGGTAATTTGTCTACTCTTTGGCATTATTGTTTAGAACATCTTTGTGAAAAAGGTGTAAAGCAGTTATACTCAAAGAAATTACTTCTGAAATTACAAAAAATTGAGTTAGATTTTTGTGAGAGTAACATTTATGGAAAACGGAAGGTTGTTAGTTTTCAATTAAATAGGCAACAAAATAAAGGCCAGAAGCTAGAGTTGGTTCATATTGATGTATGGATACCTGCTCAAGAACTCTCTTATGGCGGTAAAAGATATTTTGTCACATTCATTGATGATGCGACAAGGAAGACTTGGGTCTATGCTTTTAGAGAAAAAATTAGAAGTATTCGGGATGTTCAGAATGTGGAAAATTATGGTAAAAAAAGAGACAGGTTATCATATTAAAGCTCTGAAGTCTGATAATGGTGGTGGATACACGAGTAAAGAATTTGCATAATATTTGAGTCGAGAAGGCATACATGGGTTAAAGACTATTCCTAGAACTTATCAAGAGAATGATGTAGCTGAAAGGATGAACATGACTATTCTAGAATGTGTGAGATGCATGAGGCTACACGCGGGTCTCCCGCTATACTTATGGGCTGCCACAGTTGATGCAACTGTTTATCTTATCAACAGAAGTCCATCTAGTGCATTGGATGGAGAAATACCACAAGAACGGTGATCAGGTAAAAAGATTAATTATTTACATCTAAAGGTGTTTAGTTGTATTGATTATGCTTTGATTTACAAGGAGGATAGGAAAAATTTTGATGCTAAGTCCCAGAAGTGTGTCTTTATTGGATACGATGGCGACGAGTATGGCTATAGGCTTTAGAATTATGAGAATAACAAAGTCATCCGCAGTCGGAATGTGGTATTTCATGAAGAAAAGATGAACAAGGATCAGACAGAGCATGAGAAGGTAGTAGAACCATAATATACTGAATTAGACATAATGCCCGTGAAGATGTTTCCAGTAAATCAAAGAGAGGTTCAAGATGAGCCTATTATTGAGGAGGTAGTTCAAGAGGAACGCAGTGATTTAGAGCAAACTAACGACCCTGAAGTACCTATATTGAGGGGGTCTACACGTGTGAGAAAGCCAAAGATAATTTTTGATCTATTAGCTAATACTATTATGAGCCATGTCTTATATACAGATTTAGGGGAACTTGAGACTTATGATTAAGCAAAGGTAGACAAGTTTCACTTGTAGTGGGAGTGTGCTATGAAAGATGAGATAAACTCGTTACTTCAGAACAAAACTTGGGAGTTGACCAAATTGGCCACTGGTAAAAAAGTTTTGTTAAACAAATGGGTGTATATGATTAATAATGAAGCATATGGTAGTATTTAATACAAGACGAGGCTTGTACTAAGGGCTTTTCTAAAAAATAATGGATCAACTACTCTAAGATATTTTCACCTGTAGTGAAAATGACATTAATTAGAGTTTTGCTAAGTATAGTTGCAGTGGATGATCTTCATCTTGAGCAGTTAGACGTAAAAACAACGTTTTTACATGGTGACTTAAATGAAGAACTATACATGGCACAACCTAAGGGTTTTGAAGTCAAAGATAAAGAGCACATGATATGTTACTTGAAGAAAAACTTGTATGGCTTGAAACAAGCTCTGCGGCAATAGTACCTAAAATTTGATGGTTTCATAAAAGAAAAAGGATTTGTACACTGTGAGTCTGATCACTGTGTTTATTTTTGCAAGTATGATGATGGTGACATTGTGTATCTCTGCTTATATGTGGATGGCATGCTGGTGGCTAGTTCCAATATGAAGAGAATCGTAGAAGTGAAGAATATGTTATTATCACAGTTTGCTATGAAAGACTTGGGAGAGGCCAATAATATTTTAAGCATGAAAATCATTAGGGACATGAAAAATAAAAAATTATGGTTGTCGCAGGAAGATAATGTAAACAATGAGTTAAAGATATTTAATATGGACAAGGCAAAACCGGTTGCAACTCCTCTAGCAAGTCACTTCAAACTTTCCAATGATATGTGTCTAAGTACTCAGGATTTGAAAGAAGAGATGGCGGTAGTTTCATATGCATTAGCAGTGGGTAGTTTGATGTATGTCATGGTGAGCACGAGACCAGACAATGCACATGCAGTGAGAGTTGTGAGTTGATATATGCAGAATCCAGGCAAAAAGTATTGGAATGCAGTGAAATGGATATTGAGATATTTAGCAGGTACTTCCAATTACTCACTTTGTTATAGTGGTATATCTTTAGAGTTGCAGGGTTATGTAGAAGCAGATCATTCAAGTGATCGAGATAGTGGTAAGAGTACTACTGGATATGTTTTTACAGTTGCAGGTATAGCAGTAAGTTGGGTATCTCAACTACAAAAAGTGGTGGCTTTATCGACGATAGAGGCAAAATACGTGACGATCACAGAAGCCTCCAAAGAAATCATGTGGTTACAAGATTACATGGAGGAGCTACATCGAAAATAGCCAATTAGTACATTGTAGAGTGATAGTCAAAGTGCACTGCACTTAACAAAGAATGCAATTTATCACTCAAGGACTAGACATATCAAGAAGCGTTATTACTTTATCATATCAGTATTAAAAGATAATGAGTTAAAGCTATAGAAGATTGATGGATTGAAGAATCCAGTTGACATGTTGACCAAGGTAGTAGACGGAGAGAAGCATATTTTTTATACTACTACCATTGGTATTACTCCGTGTTGATTGATGATTGATGAGGAGTATCGCAGAAACACAAGTTTTTCAAGTACTAGTTTTTGAAGAAGATGGATGTAAAGTTGCTTGGTACTCGAGTATATGTGTCTTCAAGTGGGAAATTGTTATAGATGAAGCCAAATATTTTTAGAAGGTTTTTTGTCTTTTCTATTAGACTTGCTTTTAGGTTAAAAACTACATCTTTATATTAGCAATGGCAAGACGCTAGCCGTTAAGACACTAAAAAAAAAAAAAAAAAAATAGAGAGGCAAGAAAAAGAGAGAAGAAAAAAGTGAGTTTTTTTTTTTTTTTTTTATAAGGGCTCTCAATCTTTTTGTGCTCCGATTTTGAGAGAAGATCATCGTTGTATTCCAACTTTTTTGAAATCTAGTGGATTCGCAGAATGCCTCTGCGCGGAGACATAGCTCAGGTTTGGGTGAACTTCGTTAAGAAATTTTCTTGCATGTTCTTTGATTCTATTCCTTTATTATTATATTATGTTTGGTGAATTGTTTGTGAGCGTTATTTTTTGAAATCAACATGTGATTTCGTAACATCTTCTAGTGCCCACTAGTGAATAAGAAGAATCATCAATCAATTCATAACAAAGGAAGTGCTGTGGTTTTGTGTGAGTAATTTGCATACGCATTCGGTGAATTTTGCATGGGACTTGCATTGCGAACGAACAAATTATGTGATTTTTTCTTTTCCTTTCATATAAATTGTCGAAAGTATCATGTTTGCCAAGTGAAGTGAGCCTACGTTCACCACCAACTAAGTGGAAAATGTCCAATTTTCATGCATGCAATTTAAATTTAGCTAGTCCTAACTACTTGGGATATACGCCTGTGTCGAGTTTGGCTGGGTATGTGTAATTGTTAAATGCATTCGGGAAAGCTGCATTTTGAAAGGAAAATACAATCCCAAGGTCGTTGTGTTTTCAAACTTAGGTCATCACACCTTAAAAATAGCTAAAGTGCATTTCGTGAAAGTCAAAATTATTGTCCCTCGGCACTTCTAAACTCCACTCGAAAGTAAATTGTCTATTCATCTTATTCTTTCTTTAGCAAGAACTATTCCCAAAAGTATTTGTTTATCTCTCTTGTGATAGGAAAAAGAGTGTGAATGTCTTAATGCTTTTGTTGATGGATAGAGAGAGGGGAAAATATTTAGTAATATCCAAGTTCTATGTTAATCACATATGTGATGCACATTTATCTAATCAGATCTACTTGCAGTCTGACATGTGTCAAAGTATTGTAATTAAAAAAAAAAACCCCACAAAAATTGCATTGGGGATCATAAATATTTTGATAAGGTTGCTTTATATTTATGATCCTCGACTCTAGCTTTTGCAAAGCTCCTTTTTTTTTTTTTAATTACAATATTTTGATGCATGTCAAACCGTGAGTAGGTTTGATTAGATAAATGCGCGCTACATCCGCGACTAATATAGCAATTTGATACTACTGGATATATTCTTTAGAGAAAGAAGAGGAAACCTAGCTGACCAAGACGATTTCATTGGTTCTCGAGTCGCATGGCTTAACCCCTAATCATGGTGCTTAGCAGGCTTTGAATTACTTTGAGTGATTTGCTCCAAGTTAACGTATTCAAACTAGTTCCGCGGTTCATTTCCAAAAGGAAAAAAAAATGGTACACATAAGGATGATGGATGATCAACCACTCTGATACCTATAATTTCTACCTTGAAAATAGAGGAGTTTACGTGGCGAATATTCAACCAGAGAATCAGCACTGACTCGACTATGTTCCAATTCCCACTTTGAAAACCAAGCGCTTTAGAAAGCTGAAGTCCAATTTAGCACCTCCAGACCCGCACAGAAGGGCCCAAAGTCTAGAGCGGGCAATTTCTGCAGCTCAAGACAGAGAAATACCGTTCTGACAAATGGGGCCTGCTCCGGAGGAGAACGACTCGCAAGCCCAACAGAGAACAATAGCGAGACCCGGACCTGGACCTGTGCAGCCACGTTCCTCCGAATTTCCAGGAAATAAGGAGGAACCGCGTGATGAGACGCGAAAACGACCAAGCCCATCATCACCATCTGAGGGGAATGCCAGGCCATCTAACTAAACATAAACAGTGCAGAAACGGCACTGAGGTAGAAGAAACAGGCAACGTATTGCCGTTGCTTTGTCCAATTTCATCTCAGTTTATACTCCATACTGACATGAGCTGAGATCAGGAGGTATGCAACGTCACCCGGAGTTCACAAGGATCGTTGGCCCACGACCTGTTCTGAACCCATGCGGGTTAATGAAAACCACAGTCTTCGATATTATATGATCATTGGTTGATGTCGGGCGAGACGCCATTCGATTTTCCAGTCCATGGTTCTAAGGAAACGATTTGCTGATATTGGGTGGGTGGGTTCCCATGACCAGATTTCTTGTCCAAAAGGGTTCTTCTAGATGGTCCAAAGCTCAGTCAAAATGTCCACGAATGTTGCTGAGAACGCACTTGCAAAGCCAATTCGTCCACTGAGATCGAATTGTGGGGGGGTTTGACTGGCCATTTTCATTGCCTTGGTCAAATCTCACGCGTAGTCCAAGTAGTCCTCTCCAAGTCTTGAACCAGTCAATTCTCAACTACTGCCCATTCACACTCCTTGAAATTCATGGAACATTCTCCCCATCATCCTAAGACCGAAACCCGCTTAAGAAACATAAATCCCCGTTCCTCACAAGCACAAAGCGCGCCATCTTTCCCCCTCAGAAATTGCTTACCATCGTCCTCCCCAAAAGCTCTTCGGAAAAAACCATGCAAGTCCTGCTCGAGAAGCCGCTGCAGAGGCCGCGCCTCCCGCAGAGATCCGTCTCCTTCGTCGGGGACAACCGGGTCGGCCGCAGGTGCGCCTCGCCAGCGGCGTCATCCCCGCGGCGCCGGCCGGCCTGCACGTGCACGAGGGGTCCCGGGTCGGTCCAGTGCAGCCGCCACGGGTACGTCGTGCCCGACGACAGGGCGGTGAGGATGAATCAGGCGAACAGAGAGATCCTGAAGAGGGCCTTGACGCCGCCGGCTCGCCGGTTCAGCCTCCGGAGGTGGAGCTTCAGGCCGACCCCGAGCAGGCTCTCGACCATGTCGACGGCTTGAATTCGCTTAGATCAGAGCGTTTGTCTTCCAAATGATCTGCTCGCGAGGAGGATGGGGGATATCAAGGTCCGCCGGTGCAGCAGTGTATAAAGTGAATCGATTTCTTCATCGCTCGAGGGACGAGCTCCATGTAAATCGCATCAATTTTGATCTTTCAAAGGGTACTGTAGCCTGGTCTCTGTTACTTTTCTTTTTTGATGTTTTGGTCCGGATCGGATGGCTGCTTTCGGAGTCGGTCTTAGGAGAAACTAGCATCAGCAGTGCCAGGCAATATTTTTTTGTGGGCATCTTTTAGTTCCCACTGTGTTTGACAATTCTAGAGTGTCATTGAATTTGAGAATTCTCTAGGCCGAACGGATTTGGGGTTTTCCTTAGTTTTGACCGGTGATTTCCTTTTCGTGCCATATTATTTTACATGATCATGTTTAAAATTCGACTTGAATTTAAATAATTATAAAATTAATGAGAAGCTACGAACCTTATCATTTCAATTCATCCGCACTCAACATATTAAATTTGAAATTTCTATAATATTTTAGATATAATAAAGATTTTAGTACTGGTTTCTAGTTTTGAAGATAACCAAATTTTCTAAAAAGTATCTAAGATATTATGATCAAAATTGTAATATGATTTCGAAAAATGATATTCCACACATCTCAAGTGATTGTAATTAATCTTTAATCGATATTGGATGAACTCCAATTTTGCCTTACTTGTAAATGAAAAGAATTATAATTGTCATTGGCTGAAAATATAGCTCCATGTCCTAAAGCCCAAAAACAGAAGGATTTTTTGCTTCTGGCAGTCAAGCCTCGTAATTATCACTGCAATCGCGCGCACCCACCCTGGCCCAGGATAGAGAGGTCCTCGCAACCAAACACCCACCGCACAGGGGGCCGCCGGGGCCCCAGCCAACCATCACCCGCCACGTGCGACCCGGCAAAGGCCCCTGATCGCGGAACCCCGTACGCCCGCGAAGCACCGGATCCGCACCGCGGGTGGATCCCCCTCTCTCCCGCAGCAACCGAAGTTCGGGAGACGACGCAGAAGAGCAAGCAGAGCAGCAAATCTCCGCGTAGATTCCACTGAGTCACTCCCTCGCTCCCGCTCCCGCTCCCGCTCCCGCTCCGGTCGCCCGACTCGCTCGTGCCGCTTCCGTGCGATGCGAACGCCCGCGCCTGTAGCGATCGGCCCGCGGTCCTCGTAGATCGGCGGGCATGGCGAACTACCTGGCTCAGTTCCAGACAATCAAGAGCTCCTGCGATCACCTCGTGATTGCCGGTGAGCGCCCTCCCCTCGCTCTCTTTTGGAGCCGGCACGTCGTTCGCGTGCGATCTCTCTTTCCCCCGCTTCGAGTTCGATCACGAGTTCGGATGCGCTCGCGAGCGGCGGCTGGTTGTTGAGCTGTCTACTACTACCGTTGGATTTGAATCGATCTTTTTTTTCTTCTTTTTTTTTTGGAAATGAGGGCGCTCGATCGCGATCCCTAAAACCGTTTGCTTTGAGATCGCATTGAATTGTCTTCGAGTACACTCCGTGTGTGTGGTGATTTTCTAAAATTGAAATTTTTCTGGCTTCGGTCTGTTTGGAATCGTTTTGATTTTGCTAGCTCCGCGCTGGGCGTCATTGTTTTGATGGCGCATTGTGCTTCGGAACTGAACTGACGGGTGATGCTGTGCGGCGAATGTCCGCGGAGTGTTGCCACTTTGTAATTTGTTCTCTTGTTAATTGAACTGTGGAGTCATTTCATTTCTCGCGGTGGCGGCAGTGAAGACACTTCTTTTCCTGGACTTTTAGCATGTAGGAGATTCGGCTCAGCTGGAATGTGCTAACTGTAAGAGCTGGATCATATAGGAAACAAGTGACTTATTTTTTTCCCTTGAGAGAGAAAAAAGAGCATAATCAAGAATCATCTTTTTGTTTCTGAGAAATGCAGAATTTAGGGAGGAATGTATCTTTGCTGGGTTGATCCAGGCTTGAGTTCAGACCGTTCATGCAGTTCTTTGGTTAATTAATTACTATTTTGCTTCTAAATATAGGTTTGAGCTTCTATGCATGATAAGTTAGCTTATTCAATCTTATTTGGGCTTGATCAATATGTTGGCTAGTTTTCGCATCATCATCAATTTACCTTCATCTACTTTTATGTTTTGATTTTATTGTCATGAGTATTTTCTCGTCAATTCTCCTACCGTCTTTGCATTAACATTTTCACTCATTAGGGGTGACCTCTTTTCTATGTGTCTTCTGATCTAAATTGCTCTGAACTGACTTCCAGTTGAAGATGTGAGTGACTTGTGGCCAACTATCAAGAATGGATTTGAGGAGAGATTGCCTTTTAAAAGAGCTTGTTTGAATAACAAGACCCGTAATGCTGTGTTTATCGAGAACTTGCCTGCTGAATTTATCTTGACGACTGATGCAAGACTTCGCAGCCGCTTTCCACAGGAACAATCTTTGTTTTGGTTTCGGGAGCCATATGCTACCGTGATTTTTGTGACCTGTGAGGTGGCTCTTCGTCCCTTTCCTCATCCTTTTGAGATATTTATCTTTGCCGTTTAAGCTTTGCAAGATTTCTTGATATTCCATGATGACGAATTATGTAAATGCCCAGTCCTGGTTTGAAGCTACAAGAAGGTGCTCATCATTCGATTGATATTGGGTTATTTTGAACAAAGTAAATAATGTATGCAGGGCCTGGTTCATCATGATGATTGTTACTTTCGTATTTATTGGAATTTACATGATCCGTGGTACTTACTGCATGTATATGTACGTGTAATTGAGTATGGAGACTGATGAATGAAGTTGCTGTTCAGTTGGCTGCATGAAAGGCCACCTGATAGGAACTTTGAATGTGAGCTCGAGTTACTTCTGCATTGAATTTGCATTGTCAGTCAAAGCTTCTGCCCTTGTGCTATTTATGGAAGTTTTTCTTGTAATTCAACACTTTCCAGCAATTTTGTCTATTGACTTCCCATAGACATAGGTTGTTCTCTTACTCTGGTGCTCTTTCATGTGCGTGTGCGTGTGTAATTGCACAAAGATGATTGATGGTACTCTCCAAATCTGAAAATGCTTCAGACCGGATTCGGAAAGCATCATAGTAATCATTCAGGATTTAATGCTGGCTTCTTCATGTTATCAGTTTTGCTGATGGAACACGCTGTAATACCAAATTACCCTTTTGCAGGATCTTGACGAGTTCAAAACCATCCTGAAACCACGACTAAAACTAATTGTACAGAATGATGAGAGAGAATGGTTTATTGTGTTTGTTTCCAGAGCTCATCCAACTAATGACCAGGCCACTAAATTGGCCAAAAAGGTATATGCCAGGCTTGAAGTTGATTTCAGCTCCAAGAGAAGAGAAAGGTACTAATTATTTCTTGTAGTTCCTCTTAGTTTCTACTTAACAAAACCAGAGCAGCAAGAAAGAATGTGATTAAGCATTATCTCTCTGTTTACTTAGGCTTCTTATTAGAGCTTGTTATTTATTTCTAGCTCTTGGAACTCATTTTAGAAGGTTGATAAGTATACCTATGCCACCTGGAAGTTCTTTTAATCACCAAACTCTATTGCAATTGTGAATGAATGTGGCCTGGAGGCGTTCCTGGTGTATGACTGTGTCGTTGTCACCTGAGCACTTATCATCTCTCGAGGCTAAGATTGACTCTCTCTCTCTCTCTCTCCCAGTTCAAGGAGTAATGATTCTCGTGACCAGTTGCAAGTTCTTTTGTTATTCTTCTCTTCTTTTTTACTAGGTTCCAAAGTCTCTGTCAGCCTTTACCATGCTCTGAAATTTAAACATGTCCTTGTCTCAGGTGCTGCAAATATGACATACACGGTCCTGAAGCAAATTTTTGGGAAGATTTGGAATCAAAAATTGTGGAGTCCATCAGGAATACCCTGGATAAGCGTGTTCATTTTTATGAGGATGAGATACGGAAGCTCACTGAACAAAGATTCATGCCGATTTGGAACTTCTGTAATTTTTTCATATTGAAGGTCTTTCCCTTCTCAAAGTTGTGGACCATTGTTATCAAATGAAATGTAACTTTAGCTTAAGTGAGTTGCCTTGTTTTGATTTTACCTGTTGCCTGCATACCTTTTGTCTCGCATGTATTGACCTTTTGCATTTGCACAATCATTCTATCATAAGATTTAGGTCTGCTGTTATTATCCATTCGTCTCAATGCAATTATGAGGCACATTACTCAGAAATTTCATGTCTTCTTGTGTCTGTTTTTCCAAATCAATTCAAACTTTCTCTGCAACCTTTTCTTTCAGTTTCCTTTTTCCTTTAATGTTTTGTAATGGTCAACAGGAGAGCTTGGCTTTTATATTTGAAATGGCTCAACTTCATGAAGATGCGTTACGTGAGTATGATGAACTAGAACTCTGCTACTTGGAAACAGGTGTGTATTCCATGAATGCCTTGTTGATACTTCTACGTCACTGATGAGAAACATGTCTTTGTTTGACTGAATTTTCATATAATGTAGGCATCTTGTTATTCTGATTGATTGCTATGGCAACCTAACTCGTCTATTTCTTGCTTTTTATTATTACTATTATTTTTTTATTGTAATTAAAATGTCTACCTGTTACTTGTGACCCATTTCTGAAAATTTGGCTCTCTATCGTAGTTTATGTAATGAGTAGGACAGCATAGAGTGCATTTCGACAAACTGCCTTGAATATCAGATTATTCGCTTAGTATCTAGATGGCAGTTGGCACCAAGTATGCAGTCTTGATTTGCTTTTCGTAAAAGACAATGTATTATCTTTTAATGCATGAACATCAGCCATTGTGAGGATGGATATCCATTGTGAGGGCATTACTTGTAAAAATGGTCAGCATAGATTCATGTCATGTCTGCAAAAACAGAGGGAGCTTACTTTTGCTGGTTCTTTCAAAGATCCTTGCAAACCTCTGCACTATGAACAATCTTATAGCTATCAATGTAAATGCAGCCAACATGACTGCAAAACTAAGGGACTTTGGAGGACAAGATAAGGGTGATGATCAAGCAGCACTCCTCAATCCTGGAAATAAGCCGCTCACACAGATTGTTCAAGATGACTCATTCAGGGAATTTGAGTTTAGGCAATATCTCTTTGCCTGTCAATCAAAGGTGTGCAATTCTTTGCTAATTTGATTCCTCTTCTTCTGATGCTTAAGTAGAATGGACTTCTTGTTTGCTGAGAGTTTTATTTATTTATTTATTTTTTTCTGGTTGTAAGATGTTTGCTGCTACTTTAAAGGATTTATTTATTTTTTTTTTGGTATTACTGTTTCTAACTAACATATCTGTTACTGCAGCTTTTATTCAAACTCGGTCGGCCATATGAAGTTGCATTGAGGGGTTATTCATTTATAATAAGCTTCTCAAAGACCCTGGCAGTATATGAAGTACATATATTTACCTTATGCTTCTTGCCTCTATTTTTCAATTGATTTACATTTTGAAATGTAGAGTATTTGCTCTGTGTTTCTTTCTGCCTTACCTCCTGGTCTTTGGGAACTCTTTTCAGAGTGTGCTACCATTTTGCACGCGTGAAGTGTGGGTAGTGACTGCATGCTTGGCTTTAATCAGAGCAACTTCCTCTCATTACAAAGATGGATCCGTCTCTTCTGAGGTAGAAAAGGAGTTCTACCGTCTTCAGGGTGATCTATATTCTCTATGTAGGATTAAGGTGAGACTTTCATATGTGCTCTTTTTTATAAATGTAACAATTGCTGATTGATACTTTTTAACACGTTGGAAATCATTTAGTATATAGGTTTTAGCATGAGATCTTACCATCATTGACACCAGCTAATTGCTTATAGTACCTGGCGAGAATTTTGAGGACCATGAATTATTGACTAAAGCGATTGATTTGTTTTGCTGTGGAGAACAAATGGAGAGTTCGGAAAATTGGGTATCTCAGAGATTGCTCACTCCTTTTTAGGCCGAAACCAGAGACTTATGCTTAATATGCTGGACAATGAGATCCTTGTATAGAGATTCCTTTCAATTCTTTTACAGGCCTTCTGGGACATATGTTATAACCATTGCATCCTTCTTTTCTCCCACTCAAGTTAACTATTGCCAATGAGATTCTATGCTGAACAGTGTGATTGATGGCAGTTTATGAGGCTGGCATATTTGATTGGATATGGGACAAATTTAGAAAGGAGTCCTGTCAACAGGTAGGAGCTTGAATTCCCAGGACAAGTATATTTATCCATTTAGCTGTTGTAAATTTGATCTCATCCCTATTTTATGCAGTGCCTCGCTCAGTATGCTACCTTGGCCCAAACCTGCAATTTGGCCATCTATTCCGCCAGATGCTTCATCTGAGGTGCTTATGAAAGAAAAGGCAAGTCCATGACCTGGTTTATGAGCTAGTAAACCATACATTAGACATGTTTTTCAATTTGTTTTAGCCAAACTGGTAATCTCGTGGATGAGAATATGACACTTTAAGGTGATTATTTGTCTAATGATCTTGTTTTTGGGAGCAATATACAATTTTAACCACTCATACATAGCAACATACCCAATGGTTACTCGGGGTATGATGAGAGTGGTGTGCAATTTTATACTCCTAGTCAAGATATATTTTGATAACTAGGAAACATGTGGTAGATTCGTGATACTTCATAAATTGCAGTGTGTTCTCCAAATCAACTGATTAACATCAGTGGGCAGATTTTGTGGAACTTTGTTTGCTTTAGATTGTTTATTTTTGTTTGAAATTAATAGGCATTTTAAGGCATTCAAGAGCTTTGAAGCTTTGAATTTGTGTTACTGGGTGAATTGAGTAATCTGAATGAGTTGTTTGATCAACCATTATAGCAAGCTTTATTCCTCCATATCAATTATTGCATGAGGCTCCTTGTCCAGGATAATATCACATTGTTGTTTCCAGAAAAAAAGAAAAAAAGAAAAAATACATCTAAGAAAATTCTCTCAACTTGCTGTTGAGTATTATGGATTTTTTTTCTGTTTCAGAGGAATGTCTTTGTAGTAGAACATGCAATATTTTAAAGCAGAAGAAACATTTAGATATACTGATGGATAGCCTTTGTGACTTTTCATAGTGCTCATTTTGGACCCTGCATCTTCTCATTGCTCCAAATGGCATTCTGAGTCCACTTAAATATATAATAAATTGACGGTCATATTTGATTTCTTGTAGATCATTCTACAAGCTAGTCCTAGAGTCAAGCGCTTTGGTATTCACAGGAAGCAGTTGCCTCTTGAACCTTCGGTATTGCTGCGTGAGGCTAACCGTCGAAGAGCTTCTCTATCTGCTGGAAACATGTTTGAAATTTTTGATGGTCGCCCGGGATTTGTTGATGGGTAATGAAATTTGTGGTTATTTACCAACTTTGTGGCACTATTTTGTTTTGTTTTGCGTGGCTTTCTCATCATTCCAATTTGTCAACAGGTTGGGTTCAGATGCATCTTTAAAAACTTCCCCATCAAATAAAGCTCATGCAGCCATTATGTCACGAACAAACTCATCACCAGGCTTTGAGAGCTCAATCGATAGGCCTATGAGGCTTGCGGAGATTTATGTTGCTGCAGAACATGCTCTTCACAATACCATATCGAGTCCAGATCTTTGGAAATCTTTTTCATCTTTGGAGGATTTTGAGGTATAACCACCCGCATGTGGTTGGACTCCTGCATTGCTACGCACAATCTTGCCTTGGCATTTACTAGTAGCTTTATGTCATTTTATCTTTCCTTTGCTCAATTGCTGTTTTTTTTTTGAGCATTTTTTTAGTGTTGTGTTCTTCTGTTTATGAACCTTAGTTTTGCAAAACTAAAGAGGTTGCTTTCTGAGTTGGTAATTTCTAATTGGAAACTCTTGTTTTCCCGGACCCAGGCTTAAGGGGATTTAAAAGAGGAAAGGAACTCTTTTTAATTTCTCATTCTTAAAACTTGATCATGATAGGAGAAATATCTGGAGCTAACCAAAGGTGCTGCTGACAATTACCATCGTTCCTGGTGGAAAAGGCATGGAGTTGTCCTTGATGGTGAAATTGCTGCTGTCTGCTTTAGGCATGGAAATTTTGACCTAGCTGCAAAGTCTTATGAGAAGGTTTGTGCTCTCTATGCTGGTGAAGGATGGCATGATTTATTGGCTGAAGTTCTGCCCGACCTGGCCGAGTGTCAGAAGATACTAGATGACCAAGCTGGCTACCTATCTTCTTGTGTGAGATTGCTTTCATTGGAAAAAGGCTTATTCTTGACCAAAGAACGTCAGGCCTTTCAGTCTGAAGTGGTTCATTTGGCTCACAGTGAAATGAAGAATCCTGTTCCTTTAGACGTTTCATCACTGATTACATTTTCGGGCAATCCCGGCCCTCCACTGGAATTATGTGATGGTGATCCGGGTACTCTATCCGTGACCATTTGGAGTGACTTTCCGGATGATATAACCCTTGATTCGCTTAACCTCACCTTGATGGCTACAACTAACGCTGATGAAGGAGCTAAGGTGTGTCTAATCAAGTAGATGGTCTTCAGCATTAATTGTCCTCAGAGGGAGATATAATAGGCTCACAAAGTATGCCATTGACTCCAATTTTTTTATTTGTTTTTCAGGCATTGAAGAGCTCCGGTGCAATCATTTTGAATCCTGGTAGGAATACTATCACTCTAAATTTACCCCCACAAAAACCAGGTTCCTATGTCTTGGGAGTTCTCACTGGACAGATTGGGAAATTGAGATTCAGATCTCATGGTTTTTCCAAGGGTGGCCCTGCTGACAGTGATGATTTTATGAGCTATGAGAAACCAACAAGACCGATTTTGAAGGTAATGATTTTGTGTTGAATAGAATTCCCAAAAATAGGCATGTGTATTGTGTCAGGACAAAATTGGGACTTGGTCACATCTGCTTATTTCTTGTGTGTTCTGCTGAATTTTCACAGGAGGACATGACTTAGAGATGGTATAATTGATTTGTTTCTAGAATCATAGATTGCTGAAACAGTATCTCTTTTTGTTAGGTCTCCGATCCAAGACCTCTGGTTGATCTTACTGCATCTGTTTCATCCGCTTTGCTAATAAACGAGCCACAATGGGTCGGAATAATAGTTCGGCCTATCGACTACTCTTTGAAAGGTGCTGTCCTTCATATTGACACTGGTCCAGGTCTGAAGATCGAGGATTCATATGCCATCGAGATGGAGAGCTTTAATCATGAGCTGCAGAATACTGCTGATATAAGGAAAGAGGATGGTGCTTTGGAAAAGGATTCTTCAAATAATCATCATAAGAATTTGGAGCAGTTGATACTTCGTGATGGTCGGATAGAGTTCCCAGAATGGGCAAGCAGCACGACTTCCATTCTGTGGATTCCAATCCGAGCCATCAGTAGCGAGCTTGCTAGAGGATCATCTTCAGGTTCCTCATTGTTAATTGTGTTGTAGTTCAGTATCCATGCAAATGTCTCTATATATGCATTACCTGTTTGTTTTATCCGGAAGCAGAGTGTTGCATAATTGATTTTGCATTTCTTTCATTGTGATTGAGGACAGTGAACCCCCAGAAGCAAAGCATTGTAGATGGGATGAGGACAATAGCTTTAAAACTTGAATTTGGAGTGTCTTGCAACCAGATATTTGACAGGTATTATTCTCCATCAATATGGCTTTCTACATTTGCATAGTTTCATTCATCATGTCCCTTCGATCCTGGATCCTGTGCCACTTACCCTTACCATAATTATGTTCATTCTAATTCGTGTCACAGGACCATAGCTGTGCACTTCACCAATCCTTTCCATGTCAGCACACGTGTTGCAGATAAATGCAATGATGGTACCTTGCTCCTGCAGGTATTGTGTGTTTCAAACTTTCAGCAGCATTGATTGATTCATAGTTTGGACCATGTAGCATCCTTTACAACTTACATAGCTTTCTTGAGATATACTTTCGGGTTGGGCTTAAGGCTGAAGGCCTCTTTTCTTTGAAGATTTAAGGGATGGCTAGTTCTCACACTGCATTGACAGAATCATGCTATAGATCGGCAGACTATCTTAATAGCTACCTGAACTTCTGAATGAAGAATCAGTCAATTAGCTTGGCAGAAGACTTTTTGTTTGATATTAGGGGTCAATCAAATTTGAAGTTGAGATCTGTTTATAATCAGGCATCCTAAATTTGCAACTTCTTTGATATACCAGTTAGGCTACATTAATTGCAATCATGTGAAGATCAGTCCAGAACTCTCTCTCTCTCTCTCTCTCTCTCTCTCTGACGCGCGTGCGCACATGCACAAGTTTGAGGGGGGAAGAGGAATGTGGGAGGTTAGCAGGCAGATACATGATAAGTGATTGCCTGACCGACACATGAAAAGAGTTATGCTGGAAACTCATCCTGAATCCTCGTAAAATGAAGATTAATGTACAGCACTTGCTCCGCAAACTTAAAAATCACATGAGATTAGTCACCCTACAGTATAAAGTAGGAGATTCTTTTGACTACTTTTGTAGTTACTCGCTATGCAACATCCAGGTTATACTCCAATCGCAAGTAAATGCCACGTTGACTATCTATGATGCTTGGCTGGATCTGCAAGATGGATTTGTCCATATTAGAGAAGATGATGGAAGGCCAACTTTAGGATTCTTTCCTCTCATCATCTCTCCAAACACTCGTGCAGGGATCCTCTTCAGCATATGTACGGAGAAAATAGTTGGAGGTATAAGATGCAGCTTCTCTTTCATTTTTCCTTGTGAAGAGCCTTAAGTTTCAACATTTATTATGACCAGACCTTTTGTCCTGGTCAAATGAATGATGATAGGAAATTTAAGATAGCAGCTCGAAGTTCTCACATAGGCGATTGTAATTTTATGAGGATAATGCACCCTCTCGTATTGGATGATCTAGTGTAACTTGCAGCTAAGTTTTGATTATGGGGAGTTTCATTCAAGATTGTTCAAAGGGAAATCATTTTTATGATTTTACATGCCGTGTTCCATGGTTCTTTTGGTTTGCAGATCAAATGGAGGCACGGCGAGAGAGTATACTTAATATCAAATATGGAATTTCTGGTGATCGCACTATTGGTGCACACCCACCTGTTGCAGGAGACTCCAACAGACTTGGATGTGATGGGCAGGATTTGATCTTTAGGAGTGCTCTTTCTTTGCAGCGGCCTGTGCTTGATCCATGTTTGGCTGTTGGCTTTCTGCCTCTTCCTTCTAGCGGGCTTAGAGTTGGACAACTAGTTGCAATTAAATGGAGAATTGAAAGGTTGAAGGATTTTGAGGAAATTGATACCTTGCAACACCGCAATGTAAGTCAGCAATACAGATGATCTCCACAAAGAAAACTAAGATACTTGGAGGATTAAAAAAAGGATTTTGGACTCATCTTATTAAAGTCGCAGTTACAAGTAAAAAGAGCATATGCTTCATCTATTCTTCTATCATTTGATCTTGATTTAGTTAAATTGGTTTTTGTTTCTTATCACCTGTTCTAATGTAAATAATGTATTCATAGGATGTCAACAATGACTAAAGATGGTTAGCAAAACGATGAGTGGACATAATATAGCTAGCCAATTAGAAATTATCGATTGTCTTATTTAAGGGTGCACAAGTTTCAAATTTCTGTTCCACTATCTGGTTCCATTCTCGGCTGGCTCTCACCATCCTCTGGAAGTCCTTGTTTAGTGCATGGTGTGCTGGTTTTCCGAAAGCTTGAAGGGAACACAAAAGGAGAATTTATTGCTTTTATGCTAGTCAACCTCTCCATCAAATTTATGAACTTTATGAACCTTTAAAAAACCAATAAGAGTATCAGTTATTTTTGTTCTGTTTTGACAAAGTAAGAGGATTAGTTATTTAAAATCTACAGACTAGAGGAGTATGCTTTAGATTTCTGTTGTTCCTCTTTATTTAATTACATATTTGCTGAAAAGCTAAAGGAAACCCATCCATGAGTTTAGGCATCAGTGAGTTGTATCACATATTGAGTAGCTCATAGCATGCAAAGAACCTGGGTCTAAAATCAGGTTTTGGTTTAGAAGTGTTGTTGCACCAAACAGTTACTTTAAATAGTTTCAAAATCGTTCTATCATTATCTAATTCATTTTTGTATGACAGGATGAGGTCTTATATGAAGTCAGTGAAAATTCTGTAAATTGGATGATTGCTGGCAGGAAGAGAGGGCATGTCTCTCTATCTCCAAATCAAGGTTTTGAAGTCCCGCCTTTTGCTGTCTGTTATTTCTTGAGTAATTTTTCTGTAGAGTAATTTATCATGCACCACCAATCTGTTTTCATGGCAGGTTCCAGAATAATCATCTCCATATTATGCGTGCCACTGGTGGCTGGTTATGTTCATCCCCCGCAACTAGGGCTGCCGAACATTGACAAAGCAAATATCAGTTGCAATCCTGCAGGTCCTCACCTGGTCTGTGTCTTGCCTCCGGCCCTCAGCTCCTCATTCTGCATTCCAGCATGATAACCTCACCTGCTCTTCCGATAGTCTGCTCCTCAACTCGGTTGTTCCACTTCCGATACCTGTAAGATTTTTTCATTTAAACAGAGTTAGATGAGATAAAGAAGGTAAGTATTAGAGATTTTACAGGACTCAAGACTTGTAAATCCTTTTTCTTTCGTCGGTTGTTCAGGGAATGAAAAGAGTAGCTGAGTTTATCGTGTGAGGTAGTTATTCAGGCGTTTGAGGTCCCAGCCACCTTGTACTTCCTGGTTCGTGTACAGCGGGAATTTTGCTGTCCTCTTTGTTGTATACACTTTTTGAGTATAGTGACGGAGGCCAAAAAAAAAAAAAAAAGCTTTACTCTCAGGCTTCAGCTTTTAACTTTTTATGCTCATTGACATTGTGGAAGTCCTGATATGAATGATGTCCCCTTTTCAAGCGTCCTAACCTCTGCAGAACGTCTGACCCAAAAAAAAAAAAAAACTGTTCAGAATCGAACTTCGATAGGCACTATAAATTTGCATTGTTGCACGTAAGATTTATCCCCAGCAAGTAAAACACAGAAGTAAAACTATCTGGAGAAACTACTAAAGAGTCCCGCGTCCAAGATCCCTTTCGATGTTGGATCGAGTACTGACCTTAATAATCTTAATCTCCCTTTAAAATCGATATTCCTTTCGTCCTCCTAACTCAATAGACGCTGGTCTTGAGATGCAATGCACATGTCCTACGGGCTTCATACTCTAGAATTGAGCTAACGCCAAACTTCACCATTCGTTTTAGCACGTGAATAATCTGAAAAGCTTTACCAAGAGTGATATGCGAAAACGAAAACGAAAATAAGAAAATAAAGGAAGAGAAAGGTAAAGAAAATGCGAGATGATAGGTTGGGAAATAAAAAGGTCCCACCGAGATTTGAACTCGGGTTACTGGATTCAGAGTCCAATGTCCTGACCACTAGACCATGGGACCTTTGGTGATCCTTACTTAAACGTTTTTTAATAAGTATCATTCTTGGGCTAGAAGACCAAGTTCCGCATGTGCGTTTTGATGTCGGCCAGCATTCCACATCTATCAGAAAGGACAGATTGTTGCCTGGGTAATTTGACATCACGTACTATCGATCGAATCCCTGGCATACTGTTGCTCCATGCAACATGGCATGATCAGTACATTTGTGTACTTGTTCGTTTATTTCGCAAAAATTGTCTTTAAATTCATATAATATTTGCGAAACTAACACATCTTAAATATCAATTTTGCCATGCTAGTTGATAATAGGTGATGATACAACTCACCTCGATAAGCGAGAGAGGAAACTTGAGATGCATGATAGACAACCTCTTGTTTTTTACTTGTAAATGTTAATCACATTTACATTTTTACTCGTGTTTAATCTAGTTTACTCCATTAATATGGTATTCATGCAGTGGGCATTATGGAGCTGAGAAGGGATTTTTTAATTTTTAATCTTCAATAAATAAAAAAAATGCCAATAATGATGGAAGACCTAGAAGAAACTTATGTACAATGAGGATAATTAGGCAACTCTTTGAATTTTTTATTTTTTTATTATCGTTTTGCAAGATCAAGGAATTCAAATCACAAAATACGCATTTTCCCCAACTTCTTTAGGTCGTCCTATGTGGCACTTGTCATATCAATGAATAGTTTATGCCTGAATTAGCACTTGCACAATAAGCTTAGAACTAATTGAATAATTTATCCCGTTAATTAAGCAACAACTCTTATCGATACTCTTTGAAATTCAAGTCGTGCACCGCACTACATTGATATAATGTTACGCTAGGTACCATTAACTACTAATTGTGAAATGATATGGATTGAGAAAAAGAAAAAAAAGCTTGTTAGTAGTGTAAAGATATAAAATACGTTACGCACCCCACTATAAAGATCTACAGGCGATTGCGTGTATAACTCTAAGCTGTAAAACTTAGGCATTTGATAACAATAACGTAGGGTACATTAATGGACTCCACAAAGTGACACATCCATGCATATTACTGCAATAATGAACATTTCAAGTCCACCAACTCAATCCAAATAATGAATTCCATGCTATCCTTAGATGCATTTCTAAATTTGATTTTGACATGACTTTGTTTAGACCCAACCCATGAATTTAGTGACACTAGATCTCTAGCTAGAGTTCATACATTATTGGCTCATCATAATTATTTTAACTATAATTGGTCATCTCGAATCATCAATCTCTCATCTTGACTCAATGTAGTCGGTCCAGATCCTACCATCATGGACCACTGATGTCAGTAGTTGAGGTTTAATATGATCAATGTTACATGGTTTGGATCGTGATATGGTGAATATGGTCCAATTTGATCTCGAGGGACTATATGCTGTGCAAAAAGGCATGGAAAATGGGAAAATGGGGCTTTTAAATTGTCCAATCACTTTACCTTTAGTGAGGCTAGAGAGTGATATCATTGACTTCTGTCCCACAAAAGAAGGAACCGACACAGTGGAATAGTTACTTGAACTTGAATTCGCCCTTTGAATCTCATGATGTTCCATCATCATGATGCTGTCCGCCTTAAGTCTCGGAGGGGGAAAAAGGAGAGAACTTGACCAATCCCAGCTTATGCCCTAATTCGACTTTATTAGAAAAGCGAAAAAGGGAGTTCTAGAGGATACTTGCCCTGGCCAGGGGATTGGAGCTTTGTCCCTCAACACCTATTTATTTTTAGGTTTGATCTTAAAATATAGCTTCCAAATCGAGGGTCATAAAGTAATATCTGGGAATCTCTCGATTTTGGCGAAGATGTTTCTTTTATCATTTCGAAAATGTAAACCTTACGGTTTTAGGTCAATGTTGATTCAAATAATCAATTCATTGCCACAGGTTCAGAAAGAAAAAATGAATTATGTTAACAACTACGTGAACCATCAATATAAAAAAAGTTTGCAGTTCTTAATTCACCGTCTCCTACATGTGATGGCTTATTGGTAGGCTGATGAAAAGGATAGGTGGAGTCAAGTTAAAAATGATTTAATCCAAATTAACTTATTTATATACAATTTAAATTTAATGACTTATACCCGACCCGTCATATATCAAAATGATGCCCGACTCATCCCATGATCCATATATAGTAATTTTTCTCTTTAAATTGTCAACTGTGAAGAATGGTTGGCTTTTTGACCAAAAAAAAAAAAAAAAAAAATGGACAGCTCTATGGACCGCAATCCATATTTAATTTAGGTTGAAGGTAGGCTACTACCACTAATGTCCATCTTTTCCAAGCTTTATTTTTCAAAATCCATTTATAACCCATATTATGATTTTAAGGTGTTTATGGCCCAATTTGTCGGTGCATGAAATCAAAATAAATCTTCATTCAGTATGATTAATCAATGTTCTGGAGTATCTATTGACAAGACCCTAGACGAATTATATCTTATGGGATTACTAATCTCGGATTCTTGCGTGGCAAATGACCGTTCTTATATCATAATGTCTGGGGCCATGAGGGATTATGAGGACCTTAGCTTTTATTTACTTTTACCCATTACGGCAACTGCTCTACGAAGCAAATGACATCACCGCAGTGACTAGTGACGTCAAAATCACAATTATCACGAAAAGAACCCGATGAGTTCATTATTCATCATAGTGTATTACCACAAAAGCTTCGAAATTTCTGCAATTTTCATGAGATGGGGGGTGTTCTTGATTTTGGGAAAAAGAGAATAGCAAAAGGTCAAATTTGAAATTACTGCTCGATTTTCATCTTTCACCTGAAATAAGGTCCCCTTTTGATTCGCTTTCACCCTAAAAAAGCAAGCAGAATATATTAATTCTTTCTTTCTTTCTTTCTTTCTCTCTTCTTATCTCTTTGCACGGCTAGAATTGGAATCACAACTCATCGCCACTCAAAATTCGAACTCTTCCCCCCATCAAAGAATCCAAACCTGCAGACGAAAAGAAATCCAAACCTTACCCACCACCCACCCTTCATCTGATGCATAATTTCGCACCCACCACCACAAAAAATGACATTCCAACGCGCATCTGTCCTTTTTGAAAGAACCGCTAGCGAAATATCACAAGCTTTCTCTAAAGTTGGTGGCGGCACCATCCCACCCAATTGAGATCAGAAGATAAGGTCTTAATTCGATGATTGCTGTTCCTTCTTTAAATCTCCGCTATGCTCTCCCTCTTTAGATCTTGCGTTCTACCACGGAACGGTAGAAACTCTCTTGATCTTGCATAGGGGCATTATCATCCCAACATTAATGATGATCCGATCATGATCTCACTCCTTTAATGAGATTTTGGAACTTGTTCATCTGTCTAGGACCTTAAACCGGTGCACAAGAAATTTACCTTAAACTAATTTGAGGGTTATAAAAAAATCCTAAACTAGTATAGGCACGACATATTTATTATTCGTCAATTCTATCAAATTTTACCATTGAATTTAGCAAGAACTCAAGATCATCTTTCTTTTCATCGTTGTCTTTGTTAGAAAGAAGAGATATTAACTCCGAATCAAACTCAATGCAACAGAACAAATAACCGGAGAAACATTCTAATAGCATCGTTGCTCCCATTATAAACTCCCTTTTATTTACAAGTAGGCTATTTATCTAACACTAAAATCAAGGACAAGAAGAACCAAGGAGAGTGACATTTATGTTACAAACATTAATAAATGCCAGTCAATACAGAAACATTTGCCCCGCCCTGCATCTGCATAGTCTCCTTCTGCAGTTCCTACTATTCATCTAGTTTGGCTTTGTCTCCCCAGACTTCAGTCAACAAAAAGAAAAAGAGAAAATTATTTGTAATGCTTTCTACCAATAAATAATTTTTGCCCAGCTCCATCATCAGTATCTTTTGCTCGTCTTTTTATTTTTATTTTTTTTGGTTTCTTTCTGGGTAACTTGACATTCCTACTGCTGTTAAATATACGGGGGAGTTTCTCCAGCTCTTTCCGCATTCCGGGTCAGCATCTCCAGTCCAGCCGGACCTCGCCGGGCCCCGCCACGTGCTGGCTGGGCTTCCGGAACGACACGACGTGGCTGCCGACCATGAAGGCGGTCACCCGCTCGGACACCCGGACGTCCTCCACCTTCAGCTCCTGCAGCTTCCGCACGTACTCCGGCACGTGCAGCAGGTCCCACACGACCCCGACCCCGCCGGGCTTCAGCACCCGGACGAGCTCCCCCACCACCCTCATCCTCTCCGCCGCCGCCTCCACCGTCCGGTGGCCGTGCTCCTTCCCCACCTTGTGCACGAACACCGCCGACGTCACCACGTCGAAGTAGTTGTCCGGGAACGGCAGGCTCCTCACGTCGCCCTCCCGGCACGTGACGTACTCGTGCACACCTGCCAATATCCATGATGGGATCGGTGATGAACATGGGAAGACCCATCGCGCGCAACGTCAAAAGAAGAATTGTACGACAGAGTAGACAAGAAGTTATCTCGTCTTTAATGTTATTCTCGTATACTGAAATAAAGAATTCAAATTCCTCGTTGGCCAGAACGGAAATTGATAAATTGCTTTTAATTTTTACCTTCCATCTTTGCCGTCCGGAGCGTGGAAAGCGCGGTGCCCTTGCCCGGCGCCAGCCCGACGACCCGACCCGAGCTGCCCGTCTTCTTCAGCTGGGTCGCCACCGCGTTCAGCAGCAGCCCCCGCCCGCACCCGAGGTCCAGCGCGTTCCTCACCGCCGACCAGTCGCTCACGGCGTTGACCATCCGCTGCGCCATCTCCTGGTGCAGCGGCAGCGCCGAGTAGAGGAAGTTCGCGGCGGCGAAGAAGAGGCAGACGGCGGAGATCGCCGTCACCGCCCCGGCGAACCCAGCGGCGTATCGGGCGCCGCCGGGCGAGGAGAGGAAGGCCTCCAGGTAGCCGCAAACCGGGTCGAAGTAGAGGAGGAAGAGGAGGGAGAGGAGGGAGAAGAGGAAGGCGTGGGACAAGAGGAAGAGCAGGGTCTGCCACTGGTCGACGCCGTACACGGCGTAGATCTGAGCCCAGTCTTTGCTCGCCGAAGACGATCGTTTACCCATGTTCGAACCCGCCTCAAAAATGGCAACTTTTTGTCGAAAGAGCATTAAAAATTGCTCCTTTATGTTTTGGTGGGGGGGATTCGAGGTCAGGAAGAAATGAAGCGCTCCCTTTCAATTCGAATTATGAAGGGACAAAAAGAAACGTGGCGTTGCTGTGTCGGAACCGGGGATCGAGGTTAAGAAGGGAGAAGAGAATGCAATGTCGTGGGACGAAGTGCTCTCTTTCTGAATTGCGATGCTCTGTCGTTTTCGGAGTGAAGTAGCAGGAGCAGATGTGGAGTGTGCACAACCTTAAAACCTGTAGGCCCTCAGAGTGAATCAAGTAGACAGAAATTGCAGGAGATCTTCTTGGGGGGGATCCCGACACTCGAGAGGAATCAAGCACCGGAAGCTCCCTCGTCAGTGGGAACCGAGCTCGGTGATTCAGACATGGAAGGAGGAGGAGGAGGAGGAGGAGTGAAATGAGAAAGAGATGCGAAAAAGGGGAGACGGATGGAAGACGATGATACGGTGTGATGGAAGACGAGACTTTTTGTACAGAAAACGTGCTTTGTCTGCGTCAGCTTGTGTTTTCAAACCAAACTAGTGTCAAAAAGTCTCGGATTCAGTAGCTGATTTTCTACAGTGCCCAGTTTCAGAGAAAGAGAGAAAGAGGAGAGCGAGCGGTGAGATTGGATAGAGAGAGAGAGAGAGAGAGAGGGAGGCCATTAAATACGAGAGGGAACCGCAGCCGGGTCTTCCTCCTGCCGCTGCTGCTGACTGGGCCAGTACGACTTAGGATTCCGCAATTTGAATAACGCCGGTTGGTAAAATAATAACCCCTTGGCCGTTTGACGCAGTTCCCCCTGCAAAACGGCATGGATTTTGTCAAAGCTCGCGCGCCGGTTAGTCATGCGTTAAATCTCGACTCTCTGGTTTCACATCCCCACACCGACATCGCGTCAATCAATTGGAACTCGAGATGAGCCACCGATCTCGGCGGATTAATGTGTTCCCGAGTTCAGCCCATCGAGAGAGTTCGATTTTGTCGGCGTACAAAGACGGATTGAACGAGACGGGTCATAAAGCATCGTGTAATTTGTCTTTTGGCGCGGCCCCAATAGCTGTGTGTTCATGATTTTGAGGAAGCAACAACCTTTTCACAAAGTCACGTTCTTGACTAGCATGTCCCATTGATTTTGAGCCACAAAAGCTTCAAGTCTCTTTCGTTATCATTGTCTTAAATTGCACCGTCTGACCTTTTAGGGATTCATATGTCAATTCAATTTTAAACTTTTTAATTTGACCAATTTAGTCCTAAATAGAAATTGCTAATGTGAACGGTGACCATTTTAGGTGATACGGTCAGCCCTAATCTGGACAATTTTCATTAAATTGCACCATCTTAGGGACCCACCTCACATTCCTTTGCTAAAACTAGACTCCCCAGTTTTCTACTTCCTACCTAGTCACTCAGCTTTCATTTGGCTGACGCTCATCACAAGGCTTTTTAAATTAAGAATGGTAATTTTAGTAATTGGGTGCAATCAGGTCCAATAGCAAGGGAGCTAAATTGTCTAATTTTTTTTTTTAAATTTACTACGCGGATGCCAATTCAATTTTAAAATTTTCAATTTGACTAATGTAGTTTTAGACCTTTTAATGATTTGTTAATATAGTCTTTTTTAATCAATTTTGGTTGAAAACTACTGATGGGGACACTAAGTGGCACGATTGACAATAGCTTGGATGATTTTTGCAAATTTTTTAAAGAAAATTCTTAATTATTTATTTATTTATTCCTATTTCCTTACAGTGGTCACTAGGACTCAACAAGAGTCGCGATGCCCTTGTTGGATATGGCAAGAATGTCTCAACCCTTGCGTGTTGTCCGCGACCACCACCAACTATGGGTGAGCATAGTTTCAAGGTAGAACTTGGAATTTGAGAACTTGACTAGTAAGAACCTATAAGTTTCAGGTTCCAAGGTATGCAGGGCAAGTTTCAAGTTCTTAAAAATAAATAACCTATTTTGACAAGTAGGTTCAAGGTTCTTAGTTGGAAGAACTTGTAATCTAGAAGTTATAATTTGTAACCTAGAACCTGGAACAAGTTTTTATATTTTTTTTTGTTCATGTTTTCACATAATCTTATGATATTCCATGCTATTTGATAATGCATGTATAATTTGAAAGTACTAATTTGAACTTTTATTTTATATCCGAGACTTTTACTTTATTAATATTCATATTTTGTGTGCGTCTAAATATAAGTTAAGGTTAGTGAATTATAATAGCAAGTGGTGGTCACTAAAGGTTTTAATTAATTACAATCGTTCAATTGATAATATAGGTGGAATCCGGGTAAACTCTATAACCTATGATAAGGCAGGTTCCAAGTTCTAGAATATGCAAAGTAGGTTTCATGTTCCAAAAAATAAAGAACATATTCCAATTGATAAGTTCCATGTTCAAAGTGGAACCTATATGGAATCTAGAATCGCTTATCCCTATCACCAACCATTGTCGAGTAGTGACCAACTAAGGGAAAAAAAAGAAAGGGGTGAAAAATAAAAAACCGTCCACATGAGCACTCATATAAAATGGCCAATGTCTGCGTTAGCTGATTCCAATCAAAATTGGTTAGAATGGCTATATTGATAAATCGTCAAAGTGTTTAGAACTAAATTTATCAAATTTATTAGATAATGATCTCGCTCTTAACTCATAACACCGTCTCCTTAAAAATAGTGTGTCCGAGGGAATAAAGTTGGATCAAGTGCCCCCATCAATCTTTTTTATGAATAAAGAGGCGTGTATCCATTCGATTAGACGATGAGCGAGGTAAGGCCGTTGCGCTACTAATCTTGATATGATATCATAGTTTTTACGCATCTCGACACCCGCTTTTCTACATGTACGGAGGTGAAAAAGAACAAGTTCCTTACGCCAATTACATGCAGATACGGAACGACGCGGGCGGTGGACTCTTTGTCTTTATAAATCAATATTGTCAACTTGACATGACAGGACTGGGGAGGATTACAATATAACTCCGCGACTATTTGCGTCGGCAAAAAAAGGCAATTCTGGCCGAATTGATAGTGGGGTGCGAATTGGCGGATGCTGCATATTCAAACCGAAGTAAATGAACGCGGGGCCCGACGTTTTTCCAAAGAGGAAGAGGAAAAAAGTCTCTGGAAAGATAACGCGGGAATCGTAGAAAGCGACCCCAGGCTAAGAAAAGAGGGAATCGCGACGTCAATGATGGTGGTCTCTTTATGCACTTCACCTTTCTCCCCATCGAGCTCGTAAGGCCAATCTCGGTCCCTGTTTTACCGGGACGAACGGAGCAGCCCGAGTTTCGGGTTTCGCGGAAAGTGAGTGGTCCAGACCTCCTCCTGCTCTTCCGGGTTCTGTCGTGCACTTTTGCCTCCGTCGTTCGAGCCGGCCCTGTAATTAGGGTTCCCGCGGATCTTTGCGAATTATTCCGGTATCGTTTGGTTCTCTAATAAGTGTTGTTCTGGATTTCGATTGAGATGATTTCCGGTTTTAATGTCTTGAACACGTGCGCGAGGACAAGAACATCAGATAAGACCGACTCAGCCCACTCCCGCCAGATGAACCGGCCCACTAAATTCCGAGAGTCCGGATCTCATCTGAGGAAACGGATTTTTATATCCGCATGGGAATTTTATAAATTCAGATTCCCATCCATTGCATCCAATGCTACTTGGACTTCTCTCTATTTTTTTCTTTTTCTTTTCCTTACATAAAAAAGTTTATTAAATTATTTGAAATGCCCCTCTGGATTGGTCTTGGACAGCTTCACCTGTCTTCAACGAACTCGAGTCTGTCTTACATTCGAAGACTTACGCTCGCATGATTTAAGTTTTTTTTTTTCCAAATGGGTGATTCAGTTTTTTTCCGTTTCTTTTTCAGCCCATGTTTATGCGAGAACAGCACACGCCATACAAGGTCCCCTTCATGTTCGAGTAACAAAGTAAATAAAGCTGTACTTACAACATTATCACGCGGGACAACAGTGGAGTTATCAAACTTTTGAAATGACAATTAAAATCGATCTGTCCTTCTGATCCAATGTATGCGGGATAAGGAATTCATGATGAATTCAATTTCTTATGGATTATATAGCCCAAACTATTACATCGATTTTTTTTTTATACATCGGTAGTTCGGTGGTGATAATTTTCGATAAGTTGGGACTTTGTTCACAACAAATGCACTAGAACGAGACCTCTTACATAGTTGAAAAGTGTGTACAAAATCATTAAGAATAAGAGAGCACCTCTCCAGCTCTGTAATGCCCCAGTTAGAACAAAGGGTTCTTTGTCTTTCTACACAAATTTTCTTCCTAGCTGTGCTAATCTTTCTGCAATCGGTACAGGAATATGAACAGCAAAACAAGATTCATCAACAATAGGTACACGCAGGCCACGACATCTTAGACAGCAACCGAGGCAAGGATTTTCCTTGAAATATATTTGATGGCCCGTGTAACTTCAGCAGGCCGATCACCAGGCACATGATCAATCAAACGAGGAAGCAAGATAAGACTTCCACGCCTCGAAAGAAACATGACAGCCGAAGGACCGATGGTTCCTGTCCTCGTTGGCCGAATTACATAACAGCAGACGGGATTAACTTGCATATTCCACTTGAAAAGCCTATTTTTAATGGCCAACCCATTGAGAATGGAGTGCATTCCAAGCCCTGCCGACACTGAAACTCCCCGAGGTAGTAAGAGTCCAAATAGTTCTATAGGGAACCAAAGAATTGGGTTAAATGTACTCAGAAAGACCTTCCCGGATTTCCACCGAAGCTTCAGCCCTTGCTGGTCAACTCCAACATCAGAATGCTGGAAGTCACGGTTGGATCTTGAGTTTGTAATTCAAATACTAAGGGAATAATCCTTTTTTTTCTTTTTTTTGGGCAGCTCTATTGATATTTATTGAGATTTGGCAAAGGAATTCTGGCCTAAGAACGTGGGGGTTGTTGTTACTTGCGAAGTTAGTGTCGACACGGTTCCCGGAACAACAAAGAATTGAATTAGTAATGGTTAATCATCGAACGGACAAGCTGATATCATTATACGCTTGCTGCTTATGACTTAAAACATACTCATGACCAAGCCCAAATGATAATATTATTATCATGTTTTAAGATGATGATGAAAGATAGAATAAAGAGTTCACCGTTGACTAGGTGCCATTTAATATTTCAAAACTTCTAGTCTATCTTCTTTATTATGAATCCCCAACATGCGATAGGGAAATTAACTCTCTCTAAACAAGAATAAGCACATCCTCGACAAAACTTTCTTTCGCTCATTTCTGTGGGAAAACGTGGACATTGGTGGAGAAGACAAGGGAACTGAATGGAGGATACGGACCTTCATGGATTGTTTACTACCGTTGACATGGCAATACGTGGAACCGGCTTGCATATATTAATGTGACGTTTAACGGTTCATGTACCTAATCCATGGAAAATCTTGACATCAGATCTAATGTCGACTTCACTCTCAAATAACATAATGATGTGTCTCTGAAAGTTTTGTCGATCAGACACTTTTATTCAAATTCTGCTAGATGAAAGACCCGCCAATGGAAACGGACCGGCGGCAAAGACAGGTAAGGGTCCAGACGAGACCCCGATTCAATCTCAGAGAAACTCACCTGTTAGCAGGAATGCAATATCACGGGCAATTCATAAATCCCTTGAACCAGGTGAATTATCTGTCTCTAATAGTGGTGCATGGAAGTCGGCTCAGCTTACCCTCCGAGGAACAGTCGATGAAGAAAGTACAGAGTCCATGGATTCACCCTGGGAGCTTCCACCGAGAAAATTGTAGGTCATGGAGCAACCAAGCCCGAGAAGTACAGAATCAAACTCAGTATATGTGGCGTAATCCATGATGGTATTGCGTAGCATGATCCCACAAGAGGAGCTCATGCGAACCCAGCATGAATTTCATACTTATTTGCACTGAGAATAGCCAGAAACTGCCTCCCCATCTCTCGGCATTGAATCCCAAACATTCTTCTTTAGAATCTTCATCTTTGTGATCACAGATTCACAGCTCACTGTGGCTACTCACATGGCCTAAGTAAGCACCGTACGAAAGTTATGACATTCATGGTGTCCTTTTCCCCATTTGCATTCCATAAACCAAAATGTCTGCTGCTGACGTGGTGTCTAGAAATTTAGGAAAGAGCAGTTCTAAATGAAGAATCAATTGCTGATCATCCAACCCGACAAATAATGTTCTGTTTGGTAATGAATCTATACCTTTGAGATCGCAAGCTCAACTCAAGACCAAGGACTTACCTGAGCTAATGCAGGCCATAAAATCCTTACCAGTTGAGAAAAGCGCACATATTGTTGTCCAGTGAAGAAAACAAACGCTTATATCATGTTCTATGGAACAACTTGACTATCCAGCAATCTAGCATCATCATTAAATTGGTACGCATTGAAGAAATCACAACATGAGCCATCAAGCATATAAGGAATATGTTAACGAGTGCTCATACGGCATTTGTTTAACATTCAAGAAAGAAAACTTCATAATTTCCAACGCTCTTCTTTCTCGTGTTATGCACAATCAGTGCCTTGAAAGTCGAACTAACCCAAATAAAATAAAATTAACTAGTGTCCCGAGGTACTTGTTAAGATGAATCCGATTAGAATCAATTCCTTGCACCTTTTCAACCGAAAGCAAAAATACTGACTTCAAATGTATTTTGTGACTACCAGGCGCAAAGATGGGGAAAGTCCATCGTAAATATCATTCATGACGATATTGAGCAACATATACAAAAATCAGATGCCCAATCAACATTCTTTGCTTTTATACCATCGCTACAGCTTTGTGAAAGCCTATAAACTCAAGACACTGAACTAGCTTTATTCCCGCTTTTCTTTGGAGCACGTAAAATCTGAGCAATGCAGGTGAGCAGTAACAGCACAGCATGCCTTCCGATCAGATCATTTTCCTGAACTAATCCAAAGTAATTCGTGTATGAGAATCCACCAAACAATCTAAATATAATTATATCTACTGATCCATTCAAGTAGACTTGAAAAACAGAACCAGCATAAATATAAGCATGTCACATAGAGCACAAAACATTTTGTTCAAAGTGTCTAGAATGTAGTTTGGGGAAAGATCATAAAAATAAATGAGTAAGGCCTCATTATTAGCCTACAAATAGGAGATGGCAAGATGACATATAGAATCACCGATTGCAGAAAAATTCACAATGATCTTCAGCTCATATTCATAGAGAGAAACTCCAACCTTCATTTGGATGTTTTTTTTTGGTAAAGGCTTCATTTGGATGTTTCACCCTATATACCCAAAAAGAGAACCTCAAGCTTAAAGTAGGAGATTTGATGCTCCTTTTCATTTTCCCAAAGTTTACCTTAGGTTTTTGGCCCAAAAAGAAAAAAGCTTAACCAAGGCTAACGGTCCCACGGATAAATGAAAGAATCAGAAGCTTATTATTTCAAGACATTGCTTCTAATTGGTTTGTTTCTGAAGCATCTCAAAAGAGTATACTTCCGTGTACCTACTAACCCTAACGACTGCACCTTTAGAAAAAGAAAAAATCACCAGACAACTGAGATCGCTAATGAGATATATCCAGGCTAATATATTTAACCAAGTACAAACAACCAAATCGCAATGAAATATTCACTAGACATGTAGAACCCTTCAGTACTAGCACACATAACAAATGTGACACTAGGTAAACAAACAACATAGCATAACACATCCAAGCCAACCTCTGCAGTGGAAAAAAAAATTGTTGTTTTAGCGACATTACCTTGCCATCAGTATCGAAGTTCAGCAGTTGCCATTCTGATCACACGTCTTCTGAGGTCCTACAGATTTGAGGAATCCCAACTAGCATAAACAGCACCAATAATTTTTTCATGAAGTATAGAGCCACAGCAAACAATGATTCCCCGGTCAAGTCCTTCTAAATAGACTCCCCTGGAGAAATCCAAGGGTTTTCCTCCCGCATCAGTCACCACACCACCTGCCTCTTGCACAATAACGACACCAGCCGCATGATCCCATATTTTTTCTTTGTATCCACATCTTGCAAATTTCATAAAAACCTCAGCATCTCCCCGGGCTATTGCTGCATATTTGACCATGCTGTAAACACGCAGCGGTTGCTTTCTGCCACAACAGATAGGGGAAATCTAAATAAGATTGACAATTAACAGATATAGTCAGAGTTCAGGGCAGATGCTGTCTTTAAAATTTATCAGTTCCACGCCTCATTTAGGAATAAATAAAGCATTAGCAGCTTTATCCAATGTTGGCTAGTTACCCATCCACTTAGATGGACACAACCATCATTTAATTCACCAGTCCTAACTTGACAACTGACTGAAAGACGTCAAAAGAAACGAACCTGAATCCAACACTGTGAGCAAGTCCTGCTGCAAACGATTGGTTTGAATTGGCCTTCTCAACTGGCTCGCAGAATGTAGCCTGAGCAGGCTCATCAACTGAAGAAACCCGGATCAATCTGGCCTCATACTGTGATTCAATATTCACATCTCCATGGAGTAGTGGCTGCATCCACGCCTTTCCACTTCCCCTCCTTGCATACATCAAACATCCTTTCTCCCATGAATCATCAGTAGCTGCAGAAGTGCTTTGATAGTAATGGTGATGATAATTTAGCCACTCTTTCTTCATAGGGTAATTTGGACACCCTAGCACTCCAATGATGACTTCCCCATCCTCAATCAAAGCTAAAGCTACAGCATACTGATTTCCACGCACAAACCCCAAAGTTCCATCCACAGGGTCAAGCACCCAATACCTTCCCTCTGGACCCCCAGTCGAGTTGCATCTCTTGATGGCCTCAAGAACTTCTTGAGTAGTGAGGTGTTTATCGGGTTTGTGAAGACCAAAATTAGGCGCATTATCTAAGCATTCATTGACTGCATCAACAACAGCCGCTAGCAATCCTGCTGAATCGCTTTTGGAAAGAGCTTGAACATCTTCCTCGGCAACAATTGATACACTATGACTTCCAAAGACCTCTGTTAGTAACCAGCTTATGGTGGCTTGAACACCCCAATCTATGCAGTAACAACTTCATCAAAATTTAGGTAATTAAGAATAAAGAGGCAACCAAGAACAACTATCATATCATCTAATCTAGTAAGAAATTAACATATGTGAACAATAAAATTATGGAGTCAATGAGAATCCAAGACAAAGAAAACCTCTGCAGCCCACACCTTTTACCACTGCTTGAGATACTAGCTGAAATCTCGGGGCATGATTTGACGACATAAAAACTTTTAGGGATTGACCACAGGCAGTATAGACTATTTCAGTATGATAATTCAACATCAACTAGTTGAACGCCAATTAAGCATCATTTCCCCAGAAAAAGTCGGATTCAATTTCTATAGTTCAACGAAAAAGTTTGTGTCTTCAAGGAACGTTGATAATATGATAAGCAGAAGAACATAATCTTCCACACGTTCTGGTGAAAATGGCTGTTCTCTTCTCCCTCAAACTCAGTTTTTATCAGTACATGGAAATATCCCTTAGAATACTCCACTATAACAACAACAATTCTTCTTTTAAAAATCACAGACTAAAATATTCATACGTATGTTGTATGATTGCCATCAACACACATGCGCATGACTGGTCTACGGCAGAATACTATAAAAAACTAGTAACTATATAAAATCGAATCAGTAGAACTCCAACTATACGACGTCATCAGCAAGGGAAAGCAGCCCGACAGTCCAGAATCTTAAAATGCAGGATTGGAACAGAATCCAACAAATTTGCGAAGCACCCGTCGATGCGGTTCCGATTGCAGCGTCCCATTTGAAAGCACGACCAAATGGGCAAAACACGAACGACCCAGATAATCACACACATTAAAAGCTTATAATTCAAGGACGGAAGAGAAAAACAGAGAGAGAGATACCCGCGACAGTAACCGGGGAATCGTCCTCCTTAGACTTGACCGCGTCACCGGCCCTCGAAACTAACCCGCGCTGCACCCTCCGGCACAGGGAGCACGCCATGTGGACCGCTTTCACGGCCACATCCAGTTCCTTGGCATATTTCTCGTCCTCCATGGAATGGAGATACGAACAAAACGAAGACGAAAACGGAAACACCAAGAAAGATCCAATATTTCGGCAGGAAATCGGAAATGGAAAACGACCCAGTTCTCGAATCTCCTCCAGTCACATGACGAGGACCGTTGGATCACACACGCGCGACGGGAGCTCAGCGCAGAGAACCCGTGAACAGTACGGCTCTCATTTCGAAGGGCGGTCGGGCATTTGGTTCTGGGTTTTCCGCTGCTCTTGGAGAAAAGCGAGGCCACCGTATGCCCGGAATGGTATGGTGGGAGAAAGCGACGGCGCTGTTCATGCGTACATCCGTATCGCGTCGAGTAGCGTCGGGACCAGAACAATATGCAGGAAAGTGCAAGCCCACCGGTCTCTCCATCCTTCCTTTACTTCCCTTTCCCTCGCTAAAATAGAAAAATTAGATTTACTGTAACCAGCACCGAACCAAACCCCAAAAATAGACCGTCATTTTCCTGTGCCAAGTGAGGGGGACGCATCCACTGACGTCAAGTTCAGCTAAAAACATTGCATCTTCCACTAATGACTCGGATCTTGTAATGCCCGAACTCAAGCGACTCGCACGTATCCAGCGAGATGTAAATCCGCCGGCCAAAAAAGACAGAGTTAAGCCGAATAAAATGATCGCGTGCTCTTCCATTTGATGGTCATGCGTGAATGAAATGACGTGAGTTCTCAATTAGTTATCAAATAAGAATAAGTCAAATCACATGAGGTCTTTCTGATTATCGATTTATTAATAATTTATGTATTGAAATATAGGTAAAATAGCACTATCCCTCTAGGCTTTTTCGTTTTTTTTTCCCCAAACACGTCTCTTTACTTTTTAAAAAGTATCACGGAACATTCCTGAATCGATTGAGTAATAAAATTTGCTAACATGGCTTGATGTGATTTTAATATGTACACTTCTATTATTGCTAAAAAAAATACGACTCAAGCTCGTATCATCCATGATGGGGTGTTGCTCAAGCTTACGGCATCCATGGTCGCAATCTCATTCAGCTCGAGCTCATGCCATCCATGGCCACTTGAAGTTGAGATCGGTCGCTCGAGCCGGCAGCCATGACCGCCCTATTCGAGCGGGACGACCGCAACCGATGTGGTCCAAGGCTTAGGGGGCAATGGCCGTGCGGAATGGCAATGACCTACCGTGAGAAGGTTTGGATGTCGGGTGATTTAGGACTTTCTGTGCTAACGATTTCCCCTTTCGTGGTAGGGGAATTCCTAAAGATTGAGCGTCCGGCCCACGTACTTCAATGAGCCATTTTAGCAATCTGTCGACATTAGCAAAAACCAACCCACAGTAAAGGTATAACGAAATGACTAATCGTAAGACATTTCAAAAGGTAAAAAAGTATAACGAAACGACTATTTGTAAGACAGTTCAAAAGATGAAGGAAAATTTTACACAAAAAGTATAAACAAAATGATTTTGGACTTCAGATAAAAGTAGAAAATCACTATGATCTAAACTATTTTAGTCGGTGAATGTCATGGATTCCTATTATTATAGTTCGTAGCAACTCCATATTCGATATACTATCACAAAGTGCATAATTCTCGAGTTAATAGTGAGCTAAAATCCTCGGCAAATCATATCAAAACAAAATAAGAAAAGGATTTAGAAGAAACGCAACATTTCTAACCTGTCCCAATCTTCCGTTGGGGGCTAGTTCGTCACTCACCCTGCATTGGGTTCTTTCCGCAAAGGCGTGGAACCGGGACGATGCAGCGTGCCGCCGAAGAGGAATGGGTTGATTCAGCCGTCGGCCATGTGATAGATGCCCATGTCATTACCTTCAGTATTGCTTAATAAACGTACAGTCGTCTGTGAAGTATGTACAGTTGGGCTCGATGCCGTGATATCGATCGCTAACTTCCATGGAGAAAGACGAGTTGGGACCCAGAAACAGAGATGTATCGCCCGAGCTGCCGACCTTGGTCCAGGTGCTTGCTTCCAAGTCGAGCAAGAAGGCTTGAAAACCGGAGGTCACGGACCCTTGTCGCCATTCTTGGGACACCACCAACGGCGATCCCCAGCACTCCACGAGATAATGCTTTTTGAAGTGCATGAAGTGACCAATCAGCGTAGCCTCCGTGCCACGACTCGGCCGTCCGCAGCGGGATTCAGTCCGTCTCGTTTCACGGGGAGCACCCTGATCGTTCCCCTTGCGTCCACTGCTAGAAATCAGCCTCTGTGGTACATTAGGTCCTTGTATATCCTGTGGGGGCTAACCATGGTCCACGCATGGTATTGGAAGTTCCATAACGCCAGCCAGCGGTCGATATCTCCGAGAACCATGATCTCGGACTTTGCGGATGAAAAGGGGCACGCCGCAAGTGCCAACTTACCGATGTGCCCGTTGTCGATGGGGCCTTCTCCAGGGGCATATTGCTTCAAGCCCGAATGTTTGACGCAGGCACCCGAGATCGAGGATTGAACATCAGGACGCTCCCTCCTCTCCCGATCGTCATAATGCAACCCCGCGAAGATAAACATCTCTTGTACCGCACTTGCGGCAAGGGGAACTCGTAGAAGCTCTGCCATCACGGGCTGAAGAAGCTGCATGAGTCGGGACATGGCTGGTCCGTGATCATCAGCCACGGGACGCTGATCCTTAGTTGGAAACTTCCTCAGAGTTGGACGACAACATTGTGCTAATAAGAACATGTTCCGCCGAAAGCGATCAGTTCGTCGATGGGTAATCTAGACGCAATGAGTTCGAGCAGATGTGACGGGAGATCTGACCAACCGCCCGCCATGGTAGAGAAGCAGGATTTCTCTGATCAGTCATATGGATACTTATGACGATACGATCACAAGCAGCGAATATACCATAGAACCACACTTACCTCTACTGAGAATGCCTGGAGATTGGTTTGTTGTATTCTCATTTATTTATTTCTAGAACAGCCTTTGTTTCTGTCTATATTCGAGAAACTGAGAAAGTCTTGTGCGTGTGATTTTAATGCATATGAAGTTTTTGTGTTAGTAAGGTCCGGAATGCACTGAGCTCATACGCATTTGGGTGCGCCTATTAATGTCTGTTGGCACAGCTTAAAGAGCAAGAAGTATCAAGAAAAGAAATCAAAGCTAGAATAATTAAGGCAGATTTGCACGTTTAGTATTTTGAATAGCTTGAAATATCATAATAAGTGAGCATATAAATTATTCATATTCAATTTTCAATAATAATTTGCTATTTTAGTTAACGTTTCGAGTTTGTAGATTAATTTTAATGTAGTGCTATTCAACAAGTCACGGGTTTCACAAAATAATAACCACAGTATTTTAAGTGTATAAAAAGAGGAGGTAAACGGGAGGACTAATTCGACCAAAAAAAAAAAAAAAAAAACGGGAGGACTAATGGTAAAACACTTCAAAAAAAAGGTGTCAAATTTTTTTAAAAATATATATAAATTGAATTTCGGGAAAAAGCAGACAGGTCACCATTGCTATTTCACCTCATATGTAGAATTTTACCAAAACTTGTTTACACATTTTGAGAAAATAAAGAATACTTCGATTGCTCCTTTCGCTATATTGTTTCACTATAGTACAAAGTCTCTGCATGTGTTCGTCACGATCTCAACCATTCTACTTTGTGAGTTAAGAATAATAATGCGGAAGGTAGGAATATGGAATTTGAGTAAATTTTGATGTATATTGATAAATAGCATATAAGCCTCTTTATATATTTTATTAGATAACTATTTAAAGTACTAAGATAAACATAATACCAAATTTAATCAATTAAGGATATGCACTATCAAAAGGAGCAATGTGTCCAGCAGGTCAGTGGATGAGGCGAAGTTTGTGGTGTTTAGAGGGCATTCAGTTACCAGGCACGAAAAATCGAGAATCGAAAGGGAACGGGCTTGCCCAATATGGTTGGCTTGTGAAATAGCACCTAGCGACGCTTGCCATCATGGCTTGCATTGTAGCATCAGATAGCATCAAGCAGTCCAGTGCGACTAGTATCAAAAGAAAGCTATTTCTATGAAAAAAGTCGATCGGGTGATAGTGTTACGATTTTTATGGAATGTACTAGATTAAATGCTTTCAAACATAAGAGGAAGACTTGTGCACATAAAGCGAACACAATTGCACTGATGGATTTATTTGGATGTGCACGAGTTAGTTGGGGTGCATGGGATGGCTCCAAGCTTATGTTGATGATGAAATCTCAATATGTTGATCATTTAATTGCATCTAGTGGTGGTGTCAATTCTCATAACAAGAAGTGAAAAGTTGAGAATTGGAGGCCAACATTATGCATCCTTAGGAAATATCAAAGTTGAGAATAATGCGGAAAATAAGAATGGAGAAATTTAAGTATACTTCGATGTATTTTTCTTAAGGATGTATGATGTTGGCCTCCGATTCTCAACTATTGGAGAAGAATGCATGAGCCTTAACTATTAACAAGATAAACATAATACCAAATTTAATTACAGATATATATTATCAAAAGAGATATATGTATAATCTTAATGGATATACATAATCAAGAAAATCTAATTGCATCGTGGCGGCGTCGGCTTTTTGAGAAGTGAAAAAATGAGAATTGGAGGTCAACAGCATGCATCCTTCGAAAATATCAAGTTGAGAAGGATGTGGAGCAGAGGAATATATAGTTCCTAAGGACTCATGCCGTTGACCTCCGATTCTTGACTACTGGAGAAGAACACATGAGCCTTAACTATAAACAAGATAAACACGCCACCAAACTATCAAAGGAGATATATAAATAATCTCAAAAGATATACAGAAATAAGTCAACATCATAATATTGCTAATACGGTGAATGTCATGGATGCCTATCTTTATAGTCCATAGCAGCTCCATATTCTATGTACTAGCAGAAAGCCCATGGCTCTCGAATTGAAAGTGAAATAAGATCCTCGACAAATCATATCAAAACGACCAAAGACAATTTTCTAATCCATATCAGCGGTCCTCGTCGTCACTCAGCCCGCATTGGGTTCTATCCACAAAGGTGTGGAACCGGGACGGTGCGGCATGGCGTCGAACAGGAGCGGGTCGATTCGGCCGTCAGCCATGTGATAGATGCCCATGTCTTTACCTCCGGTACGATTGTATGTACAATCGTCCGTGAAGTATATGCAGTTGGGCTCGATGCCGCCATGACCTCCATGGAGAAAGACGAGTTGAGACCCAGAAACAGAGATCTATCGCCCAAGCTGTCGACCTTGGTCCAAGTGCTTGCTTTCAGGTCGAGCAAGAAGGCTTGAAAACCGGAGGTCACGAACCCTCGTCGCCATTCCTGGGATAGCACCAGCAGCGATCCCCAGCACTCCACGAGATAATGCTTTTTCAAGTGCTTCAATTTGACCAACCCGTGCGGCCTCCGCGCCACGACTCGGCCGTCTGTGGCGGGATTCGGTCCGTCTAGTTTCACGGGGAACGCCCTGATCGTTCCCGTCGCGTCCACGGCTAGGAATCTGCCTTTATGGTAAATTAGGTCCATGTAGATCCTGTGGGGGCACGCCAGCCGCCGGTCGATATCGCCGAGAACCATGATGTCGGACTCGGTGGATGAAAATGGGCACGCCGAAAGCGCAAACTTACCGATGTCCACGTTAAAAGAGCCATATGGCTTCAAGGCCGAAAGTTTGACACGGGCGCGCCCGCGGGATACAGGATTGAAAAGCTGGACGTCCCCATCTCCCCCGATCGTCATAATCCAACCCCGCGAAGACAAGCACCTCTTGCGCCGCACTTTCGGCAAGGGAAACTCGTAGACGCTCCGCCGCCGCAGGCTGAAGAAGCCGGGTGAGTTGGGACGTGTCGGGTTCGCAATCATCAGCCACGGGACGCTGATCCTTCGCTGGAAACCTCCTTGGAGTCGGACGACGACGTTGCGCCAATGAGAACATGTTTCGCTGAAATCGATGAGGTCGTCGAGGGGGAGTCTGTACGCGATGAGCTCGATCAGAGGCGAGGGGAGATCGGACCAGCCACCCGCCATGGCATGGAAGCAGGGCTTTTTCTGATCGGTACTTTCGATACTTATGACGTACGGTCACGAGCAGTGCGAATACATAGTCTAGGTCGGTAGACGATATGCGAACCGGATCGCTTGGCTGGATTAGGAACCGTATAAGGAAACAATACATGAATCAGATCTCTAGGTGGACTAGGAAACGCCAGATGTCGCGAGCCCAAGCACAAGTAGGAAAACCAAAAGCCTCCGTTGCAGTTATTATTATTATTATTATTATTTTGAAGTCTCTTTTTATTTATCTTAGTCAGAATAGTTAAGGCAGATTTATCCGTACAGTATTTTGAACTAAATGAACTAAGTGAGCGTATAAATTATTCGCATTCAATTTTCAATAAGAATTTGCCAATAGGTATTCGTATTATTTTTGTTCCCACCCGCTGCGGTTTGAGGTATATCTCTAGACTATTGAGAATATACCAAAGTTTTACTTTTAAAAATCATTTGCACCTCCACCGTTATGCTAAAGTCCCTATTTCCAAAAAGGATAGCATTATTTCCATCTTCTATATGATTAAATCTACCCGATTTTTCACCAAAGAGATAAAATTGCTCTCGATATGCAATTGCAATTTAAAGTGGTGGCCCTAAATTTATTAACTTTCCTCCTTTTTTTCAGTTTTTCTATTTACATTTAGGATTTAGTTGCCAAAATTAAGAATTTACGTGTTTTATGATTATTTATTGTTTGCATTATGTCTTCTTTTTTTAATGTTAGCTGTTATTTCCAAATTAGTTTTCTCAAAAAGAAAATTTTCAAGAACCTAATTGTTTTCTGCGTTATTGAGCAAATTTATGGATCAATTGTTAAGTAGAATCTAGAAAAATTCTAACACAACCACTAGCTTATAAACTTTGCTTTTGTTATGCATGTTACCATCAAACATTTTGTTATTGGTTGTCTTTTATACAAACACACACACACACACACACACACACACATATATATATATATATATATATATATATATATATATATATATATAATGGGATGATAGGATGAAACAAAGAAAACCCTCTTTAAAGATTTTTCAAAAATCACAATTAAATTGTGCAACGTGATATTGCATTATACCTGTGAAATCTCATCATATTGGATTGACAAATATTAATATTATCCATGATACTGCATTATGCATAACTTTTGAGTGCATTCCTAAATACTCCTATAACGCCTTACCTGCTCCGTTTGAAGGTAACTCCCCAATAGTAAGGAAAAAAGACATATTGGATATATAATTTCTTAGAATTTTTCTTTTCAACAAAACGTTTTGCCCACAGAAGTAAAATCTAAAAAGAAAAAAGAAAATATAGTGCCTTTAATATACATGCAATACCACTAGATCTTAAATAGAAATGAATGGAATGCTTAATTATGACAAATATATCTTAAATAGAAATAGAAATAGTAAAGAAAGAAGGAGTGACCTTAAATTGCAATAGAATGATTGATGGCAATTTTATCTTTTTAATGAAAATACGGTGGTCATATATAAAGTGAAAATAGCGCCACCCTAACAAAAGTACCATTTTCTTTTTGAAAAGGCATCTCTAGTCTCTAAATTATCACATCCATCCGGACATCCAAAACTATAACTAAACCAAACCATCAAAACTCTAAACAAGATGTTAAAACAAAGTTGCAAGGAGGGACAATTCGGTCTTTTCAATACAGGTTTTGCTTGGAGATATGTGAAGGGAATATACACGAGTGAAGATACAAATAGTAGATTTTGGTTAAAAGTGAGATTTTTTTATATATATACTTCCTCAATTAACATCAAAAAATTAAAGTAACTAACTCTTTGGTTTGTTGTGGGTTGGGAAGGATTTATTGTTGGGCTTGTATTGGGCAATGGCTCTCCCATCTTTCTGGTTTTAGGCAATAAATTTATATTCTTACGGAAAAAAAAAAACAAAAAACAAAAAATTTTGGCATGTATGCCAAAGGTCATTGAACGTGAGACAAAGAATGAGAAATTAACTATAGTTTGAGGAAAGTTAAAAACCGTCATCCTATTTCTTTTAATCCACGGAGAAATTTGCATCCCTTCTTATTTTTAAAAGAATGATACAACAAAAAGTTCTAAACTGGCACATTCATGCCACATTTACTTCTATAAAAACCTCCAAACTGGTACATGCATATCACATTTATGCAAATTTAATATAAATGCAAATCACTTAGTCCAACCAGTGCCATGGTTTCTTCTAATATTGTTTACCAAACGAACCACGTCAATATGCAGTGTTTGCAATTGTATTATCATTGTGAGAATTTGTAAAACCGCTACAAACTGTTCTAAAAACTTTAGCGACGTGATTTTATATTTAAATATTCCAACACTTTCCTTCACACATAAGCTGGACTTAAGTTTAAAGGGTGGAAATATGCAAATTGGATAACTATTAGGGAGGATGTTAGCAATATTATGATATTTATTTGATTTTGCAAATCTTTCAAAATTATGCATATACTTTTGATAGTGCATATTGATTAGATATGGTATTATGTTTATCTTGTTATCTTAAATAATTATCCAATAAAGCCCATAAATAGGCTCATATAGTAGTTATTAATTTAAATTGAAATATATATAAACTTCCAGATCTTTATCTTTACCTTTATTATTCTCAACTCGGTATAGACAAGCATGGCTAAGTTATTATTTCGCAAGCCAGTTGTATGGGCCCCTTGTTGTTTCCTCTTCAATTCTCGACCTTTTGCTGGTCATTCAGAGAAGTCAACACCACCTACCATCCTTAGATTAGCTATTTCCAATGTATGCCAGCTTTGACTATATGACTTGATTTCAGACTCAAGCTAACTTAATGACTACGAGTTTGAAAGAGGATGTCAGAAATATTTAGATATATTTTGCAGATATTATTTCCTCTACTATTTTATATCTATTCTGATATTTTATTTGATTTTATTAAATAGTCATCTACTAAAGATAGGCTCTCCATGTACTCTTTTCTATAAATCGAATTAAGAAGACATTGAAAAGAGGTTCCGATCTCTCTTAGCTGGCAAACCTCCCAGACTCTGGCTCCAAGCAATCACACACCCCCTCAATGGCGGATGACTGGTTGACTTTTCCCCTCAAATCTGCTTGAAGATACTGCACATAGACTTCCCGTCGAGGACGCGATCCATTTCGGTGGGACGGGTACCCGTCGGCACACCCTCGCGGTCCGGCCGCGATTGAGTCATCCCGAACCGGGGGGACTCCATATGAAGGCGAATTAGTGCTTGTCTTTGCGGGGATGGATCACGGCCATCGGATGCAACAGTCCGATCCTCTACTAGCACGCCGATCTCCTGGAATAGAACGAAGGGCAAAGCAAAGCTCCCTAATCATCGCCGGGCGTTCGAAATTGATGGACTGAAAAGGAGGGACGATGGGGCCTCTCCCTCTCAAACCAATTCGAACTCCTCACGCCATCGTCCAAGCTTCGCAAGCTCCGGCCCGGGCCCATTTCCAAGTTACGAGAACGCGCGGAGGGGAGGATACCAAGGACGTCCGTGTTCCTAATACGTGCGAAACGAGAACCTTCCCGCTCGGCCGACCTCCTCCATTCGACACCACGAAGATGACGTCAGACCGACGCGATCGAAAGGGGGGTGCTAGTGCAGCGAGCGCATCGACCGACGATGTCCTAACCCGGGTCACCCGAAGTTTCGTCGAAACGACGCGTCTTTTTTTTTTCAAAGGGTTGCGATGAGAATTGACCGACGACGGAGACCCACGTACGTCCCCCTCAAAAGTTTACGTGCCGTCCCCCGAAATTTGTACGGTCCGAGTTTTAGCGGAGAAAGGGCAAAAGGATAAAAGGAAAAAGGCGAAATGAAATGGAAAAAGGGGGGGAGGTGGTGATGGAGACACTGGGGTAGGAGCGGCCATGTGCAGCAATGCGGCGGTTACTTGAACTCGATTTGACAGCTTCGCGTCCCCATTGCTAACGGTCTTCCGTCTCCGTATTCCGTCGCTATTATAATTTGCACCGCCGCCCCCCCAACTCACTTTTTCTTTTAATTTCATTATGAGTTTGAAAAAATGATAAAATGATAAAAAATTTATTTATTCAATGTGATATTTAAACTTTTAGTACGCATTTAGTTTAGACCTAAATTATCCTGAAACTTGAATTAATATAAAGACACTATAGGGACTGAATTGAATGCATATAAAAAATCTAGAGATAATATTTAACGAATTAAAAATTAATGAATCGTGTTATGTTGTATTGGATAAATTAAAATTTTAGGGATTATATTATACATTAAATAAATTTTAAGAATTATTCATATCATTATCCTCCGCTCAATGCAACAGGAAACCCGTCCATTTCGATACACCTCACCTCAGCTTAAACTAAATGGAGAAAATTTATAGTCTTATAAATTGACTACTGAATTTATTGCTCCGCACACCTAAAAAGAGTAACTGCATGTTGCCCTATGGGGACAACGCTTCTCCTGGCGGACAATGATGAACATTTTCCGTGGATGCATTTTGATGACGATCGCTGTTCACGAGATTTGTCTTGCTTTCCAGACGGCTTCACACCGGTCGGTTTAATTCGCCCGATCGACAAAGCCACGAAAGGATGGCGACCCCATCCTCGCTCGCGTTCATTTATGATTGCGACACACGCCCTTCTTAATTTGCACCTCATTACATCCATAAACTCCTCAAAGTCCTATTCATACTGCAATCACACTCCACTTGGAGTTTATTTGATTTTCAATAACCTTTCAAGACTAATCTCATTCTAAAATAGAATGAATCAAAGTAATAGACCATGTCTCATGTCATCTATCCCGTTGTAATAAGTTTGAGAGGAATATAATTCTAGAATGCGTATCTCATCGCTTCGATGAATTTTTGGATAATATATTTTGTTTGATTTTGCACAACTTTTTGATAGAAAACCTCATGAAAAATGTGAAAGTAGTTAACGTTAAAAACGATCCCATCAGAGTCACGCATTGCTTGTTCTCTTTGTGTGAATCCAAGCTACCATCCCTCCCAGTCGATCTATCTAAGGGGTAGTGGCATGATTATCAAAATCACACGTTTCTTGATTCGCGTTGTCCAATCAACCCGATCCAAGGTTTTAGTGGCATGTAATTATCATGCAAATTGATAATTTCCTGAATCAGAGGCGAATTTATCTGTTCACTAACCAATCTACAATCTCTTATACTTATCCATTTCTTCAATCCATCCCAAATTTTTATGCACTCGTCTCTTGATTCGTCACGCAGCGATGGAACAGAGGATGGAATCGCTATTCCAATGTAGTTCTTTACTCTGTTTGCGAAATTATACCGTCCCGACTCCCGTCAACGCCGTAAACCATGGAGACGCCCGCACCGGAACCTTCCCCCACCGCCGTCACAACGCCGTTAAACCTTAAACGTGCCTCCCTCCCACCTCTCCAAGCCGCGTACGAGCGGGCCCCAGGAAGGAGGTCGGTCGGAGGTGCCGCTGGTCCCAGCCACCGCAAGTCCCGCGACCAGCGAAGAACGCACAGACAAGTCGTGTTCGAGAAAACAAACAATAATTGGAATTTTAAGGTCTCGCGTAATAATATAATCCGCCCCCCCCGTTTAGCTGTCTTGGCCGCGAATTAGCAAGATCCAAAAAGAAATGTCGTTTTCTGCTCGATATATAAAAAAATATTCGCCCAGCCACCTTTTTACAGAGATACCGGAGCGTCACATCCGAGTAGAAAGTAGAGGAAGATAAGAAAAAGCAAAAAGATCGTCACGTAAACACAGCTGGGATTTTAGGGAGGTGGGTTGACGGGAGATCATATGATTGGGAGAGTTCCTAATCCCTTTTGCATTAATCTCGCTGTTCCTAATCCCATTTTCTCATTAATCTCGCTTCCCACTGTTTTCTTCAAATGGTCGTGGGCCCCCCCCTTCGCCTTCATTTTTTGGTTTTTGGGGCACTCCCGGGAGTAGTAGATGACAGCCTAATCACCAGCCTGGAAAAGGTTGTAGTAGTCGCTCTGCTCACTCATGAAGAAAAAGCATCCTTCTTTAATGGCGCGCTCTCTCTCTCTCTCCTCCTCTCGCGGCGGCATGGCGTTCCCGTCATGTAATGCGGAGTGAGCTCTTCTGGGTCTAGCCTTTCCGGCTCCGGGGAGGACTCCACTCGACTCTCGGAGCATTCTTGCTCTGCAAAACGGTAAGTCCCCTGCGAAAAGCTCGTCTTTTTTTGTTGTTTCGCGTGCGTGTGTGCTCGTCTTCGGAACGAAGCTTAGAGAGTTGCATTTGTCCAGCAGCTTGGTCGACTTGAGCAACTGGGTAAGTGAGGATTGGGATTTCCAAGATTCGGGAGCTTTCGAGAGCTTGATCATTCTGCTTTGTAAGTTGGGGGGTTTCCAGATCTTATCGAACCGGAACTTGACCTCTTTAGTGGTCGGTGGTTTGTGATTTGAGTGAGGGAGGAGTCGGGACAGTCATTGTTTCCTGAGAGTGGCGGGATTCGGGTTGCTATTAATGTTCATGGGGAAGATGAAGCTGGAGAAATCGGTGACCCTGCTTCTTGGGGTGGTTCTGTTTGAGATTTTATGTATGACATGTCAAACGGCATTTGTGCCCACTGATAATTACTTGATATCCTGTGGTTCTCCGCAAAACATTACATTCCAGGGTCAAACATTCGTCCCCGATTCAGGGCAATCTTCCTGTGTGTTGAGAACGGGGAATTCCATTGTCGCTAGCTCCAATGCTAGCATTCCGTCTCCTATCTATCAGTATGCTCGTGTTTTCTCTGGCATAGCGTCTTACAAATTCAGTATCAAGCAACAGGGGCGCCATTGGGTCCGCCTCTACTTTTACCCCCTTCCAAATTCCAGCCATGACTTGACAGCTTCCTCTATAACCGTGGTGACTGATGAATTTGTACTCCTCAACAACTTTACTTTCAAGAACTATAAAGGTTCCTACATGTGGAAAGAGTATGCAATCAACGTGACTTCAGATACGTTGAGTCTCACTTTCATCCCCTCGAACAACTCGGTCTCTTTCGTGAATGCGATTGAAGTTGTCTCAATTCCAGATACATTGCTGTCTGGTCCAGCTCTTAATGTAAATCCATCCAGCCCCTTCAATGGCCTCTCAGAACTTGCATTTGAAACTATTTACCGTTTGAATATGGGGGGTCCGCTGCTCACTGCTCAAAATGATACCCTTGGAAGAACTTGGGAGAATGATGTAAAATATCTCCATGTCAACAGCTCTGCCACAAATGTCTCTGTCAACCCTTCATCGATTAAGTATCCTGTCGCCGTCATGAATGAGATAGCGCCTAATATGGTATACGCGACAGCAGAAAACATGGGAGATGCAAATGTTCCAAATGTGAACTTCAACATAACTTGGGTCTTCAGCGTTGATCCTGACTACAAGTATTTTGTGCGGGTGCATTTCTGTGATATAGTCAGCAAGGCCCTAAATTCTCTTGTGTTTAACCTCTACATAAACTCCGACAATGCTCTGGGAAGCTTTGATATTTCAACCTCTGCTGGTGAATTGAAAGTGCCGTACTACAGGGATTTCATCTCTAACTCTTCCGACGGATCGAGTACTTTTACTGTTAGCATAGGTCCAGACATTATGGCCGATGATGCTAACGCCATAATGAATGGGCTGGAGATCATGAAAATCAGCAATGAGGCAAAAAGCTTAGATGGATCCTCTCATGTTAAGAGCCTCCTTCCAGAGTCGTCTTCAAAGAAGAGCAGGATAGCAATTATAATTGGCTGTATTGTTGGAGGCCTGGTTGCCGTGGCATTTGCTGTTTTCTGTTACTGTTGCTTGGCAGCTCGGAGGTCAAAAACAGCTCACCAGCCACATCCATGGTTACCACTGCCGTTATATGGAAATTCCCAGACCATGACAAAGATGTCCACAACCTCTCAAAAAAGTGGAACTGCTAGCTGCATTTCTTTGGTTTCCTCCAACCTAGGACGGTTCTTTACATTCCAAGAAATCCTAGATGCAACCAACAAGTTTGATGAGAGCCTGCTTCTTGGTGTTGGTGGCTTTGGCAGGGTGTATAAGGGAACGCTTGAGGATGGAACTAGAGTTGCAGTCAAGAGAGGTAACCCTAGATCCGAGCAAGGGCTTGCTGAATTTCGGACTGAGATCGAAATGTTATCTAAGCTCCGCCACCGCCATCTTGTTTCTCTTATTGGCTATTGTGATGAGCGCTCAGAAATGATTCTCGTGTATGAATATATGGCAAATGGGCCACTCAGGAGCCATCTGTACGGAACAGATCTACCTCCTCTTCCATGGAAGCAGCGCCTAGAGATCTGCATTGGGGCTGCAAGGGGATTGCATTATCTCCACACGGGTGCAGCTCAAAGCATTATTCACAGAGATGTCAAGACCACAAACATTCTATTGGATGAGAATTTCGTTGCCAAGGTTGCTGACTTCGGCCTCTCGAAGACAGGGCCCGCTCTGGATCAGACTCATGTTAGCACTGCAGTTAAGGGCAGTTTTGGTTACCTAGACCCCGAGTACTTCAGAAGGCAGCAGCTAACTGAGAAATCTGATGTGTATTCCTTTGGAGTTGTTTTAATGGAAGTTCTCTGCACTAGACCTGCTTTGAACCCTGTACTTCCAAGGGAGCAAGTGAATATTGCAGAGTGGGCGATGAGCTGGCAAAAGAAGGGTATGTTGGATCAAATCATGGACCCGAATCTTGTGGGGAAGGTTAACCCAGCGTCTCTCAAGAAGTTTGGAGAGACTGCTGAGAACTGCCTGGCTGAGCATGGAGTTGATAGGCCGTCAATGGGGGATGTGCTGTGGAATCTCGAATATGCCCTCCAGCTCGAGGAAACATCCTCGGCTCTGATGGAACCGGAAGATAATAGCACGAACCATATTCCAGGCATTCAGCTGACACCACTGGAGCCCTTCGACAACAGCACGAGCATGATAGATGGCGGAACTGGTGATGATGCTGGGGATGCTGCCACAAGTGCTGTGTTCTCTCAGCTGGTAAATCCTTGTGGAAGATGAGAAGAAACCGCCTGAGTTAAAAAATGGAGGTTTTCCATTTTCGTTTCTTCTTCCTCATCATTTTTCTTCTGTTCTTTAGCTGATTATCTCATGGAGTTTGTCTAGACTAGCATTAGGTGCTGATCGACTTATGGAATGGAATGTTTTATGAGTGCACCGTCAAGATTCTATTGTTCTTGTGATTCTCAATTTGTCTGGGTATTAGATGCCCATGTTCTTGTTAGCGATAAGAAAAGATAATGATATCGTTGGATTTTTACACTTTCATTTACAGAATGAGTATAAGGAATAAGACAGTGTGAAATGATTCCTCTTCCAGATGTTCTTTTGTACAAGTATTCTTGTTGTCTTTTGTTTTCTTGACGATGCTTGAGGGATAAATCTGGAAACACTTCCCGACTTCTCTTCCCAAAACAACTACAACTTTAGACCCATTTCGTTAGCTCAAGGAGACAGGTGATGATGGGCACCCTCTTTTGATGCAAAGTCGTTTGTTCTCATACGTATACAGTTCCTTTCACTAGTTTTTGGTATATTCTGTTCGCTATTTTGGATTGGTCTCGTTTTGAACTGTATGCGTTAGTTGTAGATCATAGCTCTACAGCTTTAACAACTTTTAAGTTCTCGTGTGAATTTTTGTTCCAAACCAAAGGACAAGTTATGATGTTTTGTTTCCCCTTGAAATGGCTAGAAGCTAAGTTGAATAATAGTTTAAGGATCATTGTAAGACTCACAGAAAAAGTACAACATCATGTGTACAAGAGACACAAAGAAGTAAGGCAAAACAATGTGAATTAGAGATGCGGCTTTTCGGTACTAGGCTTTTTATTCCTTCCCTTAGTTGGATAATTAGGGGGAAAGCAGAAGCATCTGACATTTTTTGTAATGATAACAACTGACGGTAATATATGATGAGGACATTCATTTTTTGCAAACTATGCCATGGCCAGAGCTGGTGGAGACACCTCTGGTGCAGTCCCATGTGACATTCTATTTAATTGCCAACGACCTCTCTCGGTCCTCACGATCACTTCCAGGAACGAAAATGCAAAGCTTGCAATCTGCAGAGAGAAGTGAAGTAGTCCTCTACTTATCTTCGCCTCCCACAACTGGCATAGCCACACCGGGCTTCGCTGGGTTCACAAAATTGGGCTGATAAGTCCGTCCGAGCACACCTTCCACCTTCGGCGACAGGCCAAAAAACCTAAACTGCACTTCCAAGTGAGCAACGCAATCATCAGATGGCAACATATACCTGTGAATCCTATCATCTTCTTTTGTAATAGGAACCACGTTCACCATAATCTCACGCGTCTTTTAAGGTCACTGATACACTGTTCTTGCTTGATACTCTCTCAACCTTTATGTCTTTTGCCTCAGAGCACCATGTGGACATAGAGTTTTGTGGCATTTCTATTTCATTTCCATTGTAAGAGAAAATCAGATGGTCAAACTGATCATCCCAAGTCTCGGCTCTTGTTGATTCCAAGGAGAAGGACTGGGAGTTGAAGAGGATTCCGAGTGCTTGAATCCATGTGTTATCTCGGGCTTGACCAGCTGGTCTATGGCCAATGAAGCGAGCATTGATTTGGAGGGCAGGGTCTGAAACTAAACTGAAAGTTTGGTTGGTCTTGCCGTGGAAGTAGAAGACAATCCCATCTCCGAAAATGAAACGAGGATCATAGCATGCGGAGCCAAGTCCGATGCAGTTTGGCTTGCGATCTGAATTTCAATTCCGAGTCTCAGTAAGCATTCGATATGAGCAGCATAATTGCTTGCTCTGAATCAGTTGCAAATAAAGGGCTAAACAGAGGTTATCTTACTTCTGCATTGGGAATCGCAAGTGGGCAAATCACAGTCCACATAGCAACCTCTTCTAGACCTTTGAAATGGTTCATATGGGCTCTCTGGGCATTTAAATGTCTGTGGAAAGCAGCGAGTCCCTGGTCGGTTGCAGAAGACGTAGCCCTCGAACCAAACCTGTTGAACTGAAAGTCCCACCAAAAATGCTAGTACAGCGAGAAACGCATAGCCGCTGATTCTGGACATCTTTGAGGATGAAAGCAAGGTTTCAGAAGCCAACAAGGCAAGGGATCATAAAAAGCTGAAGTCCCATCTTTGTGGTACGTATTTACAGTACTCTAATTCACATTTCTTGCACAAACATGTTTCTGTAGGTTTTTCATTTTAGTTCCATAGAGATCTGCAAAGTGTGGTTGACTCTCTTGCCACTTTACCGCGAGACTACACAAGCACGTGACATTTCCTGATCCGAAAGAATTAGGGGACACACAGAAACACTTGTACAATGCCCAGATCTTCAAATTTAACAAAAAAATTCGAAAAGTTTTGATAACTTGTGATTGGTGATTGGGTGGACGGTTGCGTCATTGCCTGAGAAGACACAAAAGTTTTCTCCGTTTCTCTGGCTGAGGGCGGGCCAATTTTTACGCTCTGCAGTTGCGTGAAACGATATATGCACCTGATCCGACGCATAAAGGCGAGTCCACACGTGATTGGCTCTTTTCCAGCACCAACAGTGCTGACATGGAGACGCTTCATAATTAATTGGCTAGATCCAATGAAGTGCAATTCATGATTTTGACAATTTAAGCACGTTATATGCACATTCTACAAAATTTATACATGTTGGAAGATTCTTTCCGAACCTTGTGTGACTCTTGACTCAAATCATACCACATCTCACGAAATTTCGTGGTCTGCTTACAAGACCACGGGCTATATATAATGATATTAACAAAGGTTTAAGGCTTTCTCACTTTTTGGTCTCAAGTTTTGATCTTGACGGTCCTATATGGTTCTGTTCCAAATTTCTGACTGATCTCACCTCTACAATGGTAACAAAGCTGAAGCATGGGACGAATTTCGTCTATGTGTATTATAGTGACAAGTGCCACCTGTTTACCTCCTCGTACTCTATATGTCCAATTTACTCGGAAAAAAAGTCGCATAATGTTTCTTAGCAATTAGTTAGATCAAAGAGATGTGACGTCATCGTGCCTTCAGCCGCTTATGTTCACTTATTTCGGACATGTAACAAGCAAAGCAGAAGCTTCTGTCTTTATTCATCACCTTTAAGACCATGATAATACACATGACATTTCGTGTACAAGAGAAACAGACAAAGCAGAACAATGTGAACGAAGAGGCGCGACATCATTGTTGTTCACTTATTTCACACACGTAACTGGCGAAGCAGAAGCGTCTGCCATTATCCATCGTGATGGAGATGAGTGACATACTCATTTCTTGCAAACAATGCCATAGCCAGAGCCAGCGGCAAATCCGTGAGTGCAATCCAATGTGCCGGACTGCCCGCTCGACGATGCGCTCTCTTGGTTTGCATTTTCACTTCCTGGAGAGAAAATACAAAGCTTGCAATCCGGAGCAAGAAGCGAGCTGGTCCTATACTTGTCTTCCCCGCCCACGACCGGCATTGCGACGCCGGGCTTCGCCGGGTTCACGAAATCAGGCTGGTAGGTCCGGCCGAGCACGCCTTGGACCTCCGGGGAAAGGCCCAGGAACTTGAACTGCACTTCCAAATGAGAGAAGCAGTCATTCGAAGGCAACATGTACTTATGAATCCTGTCGTCTTCTTTCGTGATCGGAACCACATTCACCATGATCTCGGCCATGTCTTTCAGAGTCACTATCACGCTGTTCTTGCTCGCAATTCTCTCGACCTTTATGTCCCTAGCCTCGGAGTACCATGTGGACATAGGGCTTTGGGTTAGCTCTATTTCCTTGCCATTGTAATTGAAATTGAGATGGTCAACTTCATCATCCCACGCCTCAGCTTTCGTTGCCTCCAGGGAAAAGGACTGGGAGTTGAAGAGGATTCCGAGTGCTTGAATCCACGTGTTGTCTCGGGAGCGGCCGCTCGGTCTGTGGCCAATGAAGCGGGCATTGAGTTGGAGATTGATGTCCGAAACTAGACTGAAAGTTTGGTCTTTCTTGCCGTGGAAGTAGAAGACAACGCCATCGCCACCAATGAAACGAGGGTCATAGCATGCTGATCCGATGCCATTGCAGTTCGGCTTGCGTTCTGAGGACCAATAAGAGACCTTAATCAATTTGCTTGGACTGCATGGCCTAATTAAGCTCTGGATGTGGATTGGATAAAGCGAGACAAAGCCACCTTTTAGTCCTATACCTAGATATAGATTATGAAAAGCAATTTGGTTTCTACATTATAATATTTGATGACTCAATTTGCGCTAGATCAATAGACGGGTTGGTACCGATGTTTGTTCTTATAACCTTGACTCAAGCCCGTTCATGACTCTGATATATATGAATATAGCAAGAACGATTTCCCTCTCAGAACCCTTTTAATTTAATCTCAGATCTAGAGGATCCAAATTCTTGAAAGTTAAAGCATAGATACGAGGTGAGAGAACATTAATAAGAAAAGGCACAAAGTGGATATGGAGTTTGTGTGGTGGATATATGGTGTGTGTGTGTGTGTGTGTGTCTTACGTCTGCATTGGGAAGAGCAAGTGGGCGAATTGCAGTCCACATAACAAGCTTTGTTCTTCTTGCTCATGGAGTAAGGGCTTGGGCATTCTTTTGGGCACGCTATATTTTGCCATTCGCAGCGAGTCCCCGGCAAGCAATAGACGGAACCTCCCTGAAAAACCTGTTGCGTCGAGCTTTCAACAAAGATGAGCAGGACCAGAAACACGTAGCTGATCTTGGCCATCATCTTTGCAATATTTAGCAAAGCTAAAGACCCCAACAGATGAAAAAGAATTAGAAGCCAAGATGAGATGCAGAAAACGGAATGTTGCACGTCGGGTATTTATAGGAATCACAATGCTCGTCATCTTTCATTGAGGTTCAAGCATTAAGGTTGACTCTGTGGATACTTCACGGTGAGACTACAGGCATGTGAGATTTCTTGATCTCAATTAAGGGGACGAGCAGAAACATGTGCACACTTAATAGCTTTGTTCGGCTCTGGATGTGCACTGCAGGTGTTTTAGCCGGCCGTTGCAGGCCGGTAAAATATACTATTATTTATTGGATACAGTCCTCTCAATTTGGAGAAAGTTTAACACGTAATGTTAATACCATGAAGCATACAAATGCAACATTATCGATTTATCAGATAAATTAATTGAATGGGTGATACCATGTCAATGTAACATATGATATAAGTGTTTCGAAATTTTGAGTAAAAATCTATGAATATATATAATTACATGGTTTCTTTTTTCTCAATATCGAGCAAGCATTCCGTTCATATTAAATTAAGTTACACACTCTCTACACTGGCATATTCGTTTTCAGACAATTCAATGCACTTTCAAGTACCAGGACAATCATGTTTCAGTATCTCGAGGGGTAAAGTTGAGTCAACCCATTGAAAGAGCCCCACATACACGTGAGCTCATGCCTTGGCTCCTATCAGAGAAACCAAGATGACACAAGCTAAAAATTCCACTACTTGCTAATTATATGCCACTTTTTTTTCTCTTATTGACAAAATGGTAGGAGGGTTGACCGGCGCTACAGACTTCATCGCGGATGCTGTATGCAATGCGGCTTGTATTTATCGCGATCGATGCTTTCAATGAGTCAAGACTCAAAGAGTATATACAGTTTTTCTTTTTCTAGATGAGCTTCCTCTTTTCCACCAGAACAAAAATGGAACTTTCGTAGAATGCAGTTGGAGCTCTGCACTACCGATCTGTCCTAAAGATTCGGACTATTATGAAGCGATGAATCTCATGTGTCATTCCTTAATCAGGAGAAAGTTCACACTTGCTTCCTGCTCAACCTATTTAAAAAAAGGAACCAGAAATTGTAGAACTTCGAGTTCCGGCAACTTCCATTGGAAGGTATTTCACGTATGGTTCTCGTCAATGCTTTCTAAAGAAGAAGCTGTTTCATGTGATCCAACAAAGTAGCTGTTTAACCTGGAGTACTATGCAAGAATCAGCAATTAACAATACTTCGCCTGTTCCATGAGGCTGACTTAAAATATATAAAAGACAGTACACACTATGGATGACTTTGCGGGACTTATTGAAGAAGAAGAAAGAAAAAGATGAAGATAATGTACCGATGTCGTTCATTTGACACAACAAAGAAATTATCTTGACATTAGTTTCAATTCCCGAGGCAATAAAACAATTCGAAGGGGGCGATCTATCTAGTCTGTACGCATTTGGGTTCATAATTCCAGCCAAGATTGTTGAATGAGCAATAAGACTTGTCACAGCTTAGCGCTACTACAATAATTAAATATTAAATGACGTATTCATCTAACAGCTTAAATTTTTAGAATAGTTGGTAATGATTCTACGAAATCTCATATGATATCAGAGTTAAAAGTCTTGAATTCAAATCTTTTTAGGCCCGATTTGTCTTTTCAATTAAATATTTCCATGAGTATTAGGCAAAAAATCAGACTAAGCATGGGGGAGTGTTAGAATGTTTAAATAATAAACTAAACTTTCATTTAATAGCTTAAGTTTTTAAAATAGTCAGCAATAATCCCACAAAAATCTCACATAGTGTCAGAGTTGGAGGTCCCGAGTTTAAATCTTACTAAACTATATGTGTCTTCCTAATTAAATATGTCCACGCTTAGTACCGATAAAAAGACCGGACTAAGCGTAAGAGAGAGTGTTAAAATCTTCATCTAATAATTTAAAATTTTAGAATAATTTGTAGTGGTCCCATAATAATCTCAAAAGTGGAATTAACATTATGCACCATGATAAGTGATAGGAAACTGAGGTGGAAAGACGGTCAAATAGGTGAAAGAAAAGTTAAGATGATAAAAAGTGACAGCATTACAGCATGCGCCCGCTGCCGACCATCATTTCTGTCTTTTACCAGGCGACAAGCAGAGAGAGAAGAGGTATCCAATTTCCACATGAAACCATCTCCCTGCAGCTACGATGAAAGATGCTCTGGTTTGTCCATTTCTCTGTACTCTTTACTACTCTTTATAAGAAGAACCATACCTTTGTCGAAAGATGGCCAAACAGTTTAAAGAAAAAGTAAGATGCTAAAAGTGAGAGCATTACGGACAGTACGCACACGCTCCCAATCACCAATTCTGTCTTTTACGAGGCGACACGAGATAGAAGAGGTATCTAGCTTCCACATGAAACCTTCTCTACGCAGTTACAATGAAAGATTCTCTATTTTGTCCATTTCTCTGTACTCTCCACTACTCTTTATAAGAAGTATTGCTACCAAAAGTAACAAAGTCACTTCAAGATTATCACCATATTGCAATCTCCTTCGCATTCTGGAAGCTAAGTGCTAACGATGAAAGAAGCCAAGACTCAGGTGACTGCCGATGTAGGGATTGATTCGCTGTGGAAGTGTTTGTCCAAGGATCTACACTCTATCCTTCCACAGGTCATTCCAAACTTAGTGCAGAATGGAGAGGTCATCGAAGGAGATGGCGGCCTTGGTTCGGTCATTCTTTTCAATTTTGGCCCTGGTGAGTCACACCTCTTTTCTTGCACCTAATAATTGGGAAAACTCAAGAATGGGCATATGCCGGATTGAAGTCAGTCACGTTAGGGCTAGGGATCTCATGTGGGTTTTCCTAATCTTTTGGTGGACTCAATCTAGGCTTTAAGTAAGATTTACCAAATGTTGATGACTAGTTCTGTCCGTTGCACCAAGCATCTAGCAGCCGAAGCAATGCCACTCTGTACTCTCGGCGATGACACTACTTCTTGATTCAAAATATGAAAAAATTGAGAAAAATCAAAGCTTTTGTGGTAATGGAGACTTGTATAGGCATTGTGTTAATGTATCCTGTAGAGACCTATATCACAGAGCATGTGTTTTCATTTATCTTAATCTATAATGAGGGTTAATTACTATCCATTAACATTTTTTCAAGTTAAACGTTAGATGTGCCGAATATGAAGTACCAGAAGGAGAAGATCGTCGAACTTGACGATTCTTTGCATCGAATTGGGTTGCAAGTGATAGAAGGGGGTCACCTTGATCTTGGCTTCACCTTTTACAAAACTTCATTTCAACTTACCGCAATCTCAGAGAAGCAGACACTGGTGGATGTGGTATACGAATGTGAGACAGAACAAACAGTCCTGCCCTCAAAAACTACGGCCGGCGCAGTTGCATGCATCAAGGGCCTCGAGAACTATTTGTTGAGTACTGATGCTATATAGAGGTAGACCTATCACATTTCATCTTCAATTTAGAAAAGAGCAAGAATAATGTGAATCAAAGCGTATTTGATCCTATCTGCATCAGAATTGGTACTCATGAATTTTTCTGCGAATGCTTACGTGATTGAATTAGTCATGTAGTTTCGTATCGATAACTTGTTGCTGGAAAGAGAACTTATAATGATATCTAACCATCAGGGAGAGATGTACACAGGACTCATAAGCACATCTTCAATAAAAGTGAAAACGAGGGACATGATCTTTTGTAGATGCCATCTTCCGTGCACAGGACGAACTGATAAACAGAACAACAATAGCCGACCGACACAAAAATGATTAGTTTTTTGGGTTCTTTCATTCAATTAATCTGGTCAGTACACTTTGCCATAGTTGGGTGGCCCTTCGAGGTAATATTCGAGGGCCAAAGTACAATACACGTGCAAAAGTTCCCCATGATGTGAGAAATTGGTGCAAGACAGCTGAAAGAAAGAATTGCTGAGAATAGAAATTTGAGGGTATTTAAAGGATCTGAGAAATCGGAATAAAATAAACACCCGATCCAAATATAAAAAGATCATAAAAAGTATTCAGATGTGTCCAATGTGCCAAAAATATTCGCCATCTAGTCAAATGTCCTTCGCCCGAATCATTCCAGGGAAAGTATTGAAAACTAGAGACGAAAATGAAAGCAGACCACAATCTCTACGTCTTAATTTATTCTGGGAAGGCCTTTGAGTCGAAAGGACGATAGAAAGGGTCGACATCATTGGGGCTTGACATTGTTGTTGAAGTCCGTGCATGTCCGGCAGCAACCGCAGTGGAAGAAACAGCATTTCAGGCAGCCAGAGCTCACGCAATTAGTGAAACAAGAGAGTTCAAGCATGAGGAGATGCTTTCTGATGCCCATCTCTTTAGCTCTAGGCTCTAGCCTTCAGCATTGCAGAGATTGCACACAGGCATCTCTTATTAGCAACGGCATCATGATAAGCTTGGCATTCCTCCTTGTTGCAGAGGTGGAACCGCCGCCTTTTCTTGTACTCGGGGCAGCGAACAACCTCGTTGCGGCGGAATTGAGGTGGGTAGGACGATTGGCTTCGTTGGAAGCCAACTGATGGTAGTTCATCAGAGGGGTCTCCTCAAGAGCGACCTTGTTCTCCCCTATTGTCGCCCAAATGTGGCTTTTCCAATTCCCACTTCTCTCACAATGCCTTGCTGAATCTGATGAGGGCTCGACCTGCGCGGCTTGAGCGACAGCTGCCGTCGTGGCCTCTGGCAAGAGCTCCACCGTTGTGGCCCGGGTGAGGGCGTTGTGGCCAATGAGGGCTTGCAAGCCGGTACCAAAGGTCAATGCCAGCGACTCTTGCTAGCCAAAATTAAAAAAAAGAAAATCGGAAACTTTTTTTAAAATCACAAAAATTATCTACATCAATATTGATCATGCCACTTAGGACAGTTTGTCTTCCATCAACGATTTTCAGTCAAAATTGATTGGAAAAATTATATTGACAAATTATTCAAAATTTAGGAATAAATAGGTGAAATTGAGAGATTTAAAACTGAATTGATATCAGTATAATAGATTTGATAATTTTTCCCAAGCGGTATGACTTGTCATAACTTGTGCCAAAATATTATGCACCCCAATAAGCCACAGGAAATTGCAATTTAAAAGGATGGCCAAGTAGTTGCTGAAAGATTAAGATGACAAAAATGACAGCATTATGATATGAACGAGCAGCCAACCACCGATTCTGTCTTTTATCAGGCAACAAATAGAAAAAAGAAGGCATCTAATTTCCACATGAAGCCATCACTCAGCACCAACGATGAAAGATGCTCTATCTTGTCCCTTTCTCAGTCTCTTTGCTTCTCTTCATAGCTTGAAGAGTACCTCTATGTTGTTACCAAACGTAGCAGTCCCTTCAAAATTATCACCATACCGGAATCTCCTACAATTTCAGAAGCTAAGTGGCAACGATGAAAGAAGCGAAGACTCAAGCGACGGTCAATGTTGGGATTGACTCGTTATGGAAGTGTTTATCCAAGGATCTGCACTCTATCCTTCCACAGGTCACGCCAAACTTAGTGCAGAATGCAGAGGTCATTGAAGGAGATGGCAGCCTCGGTTCAGTCATTCTTTTCACTTTTGGCCCGGGTGAGTCACATCTCTTTTCTTGCACTTCTAAATGGAAAAACTCAAGAATGAGCATGCTAGATGGTAGTCAATCACGTTAGGGAGCTCATATGGGTTGTCCTAGCCTTTCATTGGACACGATCTAGGCTTCATGTAAAATTTGCCAAATTTCAGATGTGCCAAAAATGAAGTACCAGAAGGAGAAGATAGTGGAACTCGATGAGTCTTCGCATCGAATAGGGTTGCAAGTGATAGAAGGGGGTCACCTTGATCTGGGCTTCACCTTTTACAAAGTTTCATTCCAACTGACGACAGTTTCAGAGAAGCAGACACTGGTGGATGTCATGGTGGCATATGATTGCGAGACAGAAGAAACAGGCTCTCCCTCAAAATCTACAGCTTCTGCACTCGCGTGTATCAAGTGCCTTGAGAATCATTTGTTGAGTACTGATGCTAGATAGAGCTACATCAATCTCAGTTCATCTACAATCAAGAGAAGGGCGAGGATAATTTTTATAGCATGCCCAGTGAGGTGAATCAAAGCATACTTTAATCCTATCTGCATTAGAGTCTGATTTAGTTTTGTATCAATAACTTGTTACCTTAAAGAGAATTCATAATGATATCTAACCATTAGGCAGAGAAGTACACATGAATCATGAACACATCTTCAACGAAGAGAAAATGAGGACCCTAATCAATAGGTATCTGCCATCTTCGGTACACAGAACGGAAGGAAACAGAATAACAATAGTCTACCAACCCAAAAATGAATTAAATCCCGCACAAATCAAATTGAAATTCATAACACTAAAAGATATAATTTAACTCTACGTTCAACTCAAAAAGAACACGACAAAGTTCTTTTATGAGCATTATTCAAGACTAAAAAAATTATCAACGCCTATTGACTTGAGAAATATAGAGGCCTTTAACCATGTTGCGGGCGTCTGCATTGGGTACAATCCATATAGCAAACTTTTCCCTCCTCATTTGGGTAGATTGAATATTTGAATGGGACAGATCGTTCTGAGTCCATGGCAGCAGCTATTCGCAAAGGTGCAAAGTGCTTTAATGATGTCGCCGCTGGGTCCCCAACGATGGAAGAAGTCTTGCATGGTCGCTCATTGGACAGGCAGCAACGAAACGGCGTACATAGAGCTAATCCTGAATCTTAACAACACCGTAAAGCAGAACATAGCAGCGAAAAGAAGTGACGGATGGATGGATGCAGCAAATGATTAAAACTCTGCTGTCCTCCTTTTCTATAGACAGTTTTTTGTATTCTTTCATTCAATTAAGTGGTTCTTCAAGTGTACTCGAGGGCCAGAGTACAATACACGTACAAAGTTCCCCATCATGAAAAAAATTAGTACAAGATAGCTGAGTTGAACTCTTCACAGACAGTAGCAGAATCAGTGATATGCAGCAGAATTAACAACCCAATGTTTCTCTGCATTACTTATTCTGCTGGGTCGTCACAAATTCAGCAGTGAAAACAACTGATGGAGCAAATTGAAACTATAATTCCTTTTTATAGGTAGATTTATAGATTTGGTGTACGTTTCAATTAAAGTTATCGATTAATATGTTATTGACAACTTGACATAGTTGATTGGCTCTTTACGTGTACTTCACGGGGCTATAGTCTAAACATGTACAAAAATTACTATGATAAAAAAGAAGGGGTGGCCCAAAAACAAACAAATGAAAAGTTAGATTGACCTCGTTATAGATTGTCCCTCTGAAAGAATAATTTTGGGGTGGTTCTATAATGTCAAGGACAATACACAGAAGATTCATGGAAAAATGAAACTAATTTATTGCAGTTTGGTAATCAACCAAAATGAGGCCACAATTATGATCTGCGCTAATATCTGCGCTTATGGGGATACACAGTTTAATTTTTACAAGAACATAACACACAACACAGAGATCATCATCGATCCCGTTCTTTGGGTTTCCACAGCAAGTAAACATCAGATTAATTATCATAGGGAAGACGAATAACATGCCTCCGCAGGTTGGCATTTATTTCTCGCAAACAATGCCATTGCCAGAACCAGCTGAGGCACCACCAGTACAATCCAATGTGCCATAATCAGTGGTCATCATCAATGAATGATTATCCTGGTTCAACGCACTTCCCTGTGAGAAAATGCAGAACTTGCAATCATTTTGCCTGAGAAAAGTGAGGTGCTCCTGTATTTGTCTTCACCACCCACGACGGGCATCGCCACCCCGGGCTTTGCCGGGTTCACAAAATCAGGCTGGTAGTCCTCCCAAGCACACCTTCGACTTTGGGGGACAGTCCAAAGAATCTGAACTGCACTTCCAAGTGAGCAAAGCAATCATCTGAAGGCAACATGTACTTATGAATCCTATCATCTTCTTTCGTGATGGGAACTACATTCACCATAATCTCTGCCGTATCTTTCAAAGTGACCACTACCCTATTCTTGTTTGATACCCTCTCAACCTTTATGTCCCTTCCTGGGGAGTACCATGAGGAGAGTGAACCTTCGGTTATTGCTATTTCGCTTCGGTCGTACTTGAAACTCATATGGTCAATTTCAGCATCCCAGGTAGCGGCCTTTGTGGCTTCCAGAGAAAAGGAATGGGAGTTGAAGAGGATTTCAAGTGCTTGAATCCATGTGTTGTCGCAGGTCTGGCCCATCGGTCGGTAGCCAATGAACTGAGCATTGATTTGGAGGGCAAGATCTGAAACAAGGCTGAAAATCTGGTTGCTTTTGCCATGGAAGTAGAACACAATACCATCTCCACCAAGGAAGCGAGGATCATAGCATGCTGATCCAATTCCATTGCAGTTCAGTTTCCGATCTAATAAAAAAACTATTGACATCAATCATTTTGTTTGAATAAGCTCAGGATTTTTGCCAACAGTTTGGTTAATAAAACTCACTCAAAAAAGACTTTGCTCTCCTCTACTGGGAAGCATAATTCTCAGTCGAGAGTAAATATGATACTTTTTCTTGCTAGGGTAAACTAGATATGCGTATCCGCTTGTATATTTAGGAAAGCTTTGTCAGTCAGGTGAGTCCTACATAGTGGACAGATATACATTAACATAGCAAAGAGTAAGGATTATGAACTATCTTACATCTGCATTCAGAGCTGCAAGTGGGCGAGTTGCAATTGACATAACAAGATTTCCCTTTTGAATTCGCCAAGTATGGACTACGGCATTCGGACGGACATGAAAGCACCCTTTGAAAGCAGCGGGTCCTGGGAGTGTTGCACAGAAGAAGACCCCCCCTGGGTCCACTGAAAAACGTATCCTGCATCGACCCTTAACAAACAGCAGCAAAATTAGTGATGTGTGCAAACTGATTATTCTTAAGAACGCCATGTTTATCATCGGCCTTTTGCTACGAAGAATACAAATAAGCAATTTGTTGCGAATGATTCAGCAGAAGAGAGATCCTGGTATATATAATCGTGTCTTTACAGAGCCTTCTTGTGTGCTGTTCAATTAAAGTTTAGCCGGCTCCTTGAAGCATTGTATGTTTCTTTAGCTGCAGGGTATGTACTGCTTTAAAGGAAAGGCGAAAAAGAGATATTGTCAAATCTAGTTTTGCTTCTCTAAAAGCCTCTGATCTCCATTTCTCTTTCGCCATAGACTAGTCTAAAGAGAACATACTGACTTTCGGTTTAAGGAAGATGCAAAACTAGAAGAAGATCATTGACAATGCCTATGTCACGGTTCGTGAATCTTTCCATACTTGTGACACTTGTGAGTGGTGCTTGGGGTTATCAAGTGAAGAGTGAGGATGTAGAGGGGACGAACACAACTAGTCCATGGGAGTGACGTCAAGACAGTTGGTGCTAGGAGTTCTAAGATAGAAGGATTATATTACATAACCCCTCCCATGCACAAACTAGTTAGGAGCTGGCGTTGCTCTCTTGATGAGGTCATGGTAGGCCGAAATCAATTATTGAGCCTAAAGAAATCTATTGTCTCACTCGATAGATTAGATGCCTAAGCTAAGATGGACGTGGTACGACTTCGTATAAAGAAGCTATCTGTCGTATTGTTCATTGGAACAACACCACATGGGTCGTTCTGTAGCTAGGGAACTGTCGACTTGTGATAAATGGTATCAGAGCCGAAATCCCTCGAGTAAGTGAGTGAGTTGGAGAATTGGACTCCTCGCTCTAGTGTGGGTTGAACTGAAAGTACTAGTGGCCTACCTGGTCCTACGAGAGTGGAAAGTGAATCATCGAGGCAAAAGGTGCTCAGACAAAGTGCGGCTCTTGACTAAGCTTCTAGGATGACAATGGGGGCACTAGGAAGATTCAGTTCCTCACCGAGTGGGTGGAGTTGGACAAGAACCGAATCCTCGCCGAATGGGGATAACGTTCGTGGATTGATTGGTGAATCCAAAGAGGAGGTTTACCGCCACATTTTCAACAAAGAAAAAACCTCCATTTGGTTTGCCGAGGTCAAAATGCTTAGTAGGCAAAAATGGTGTTGCCAAAAGATGTAGATGACGAGAAATGCCACAATTGCCAAAGAAAGTGCCAATGATCGAAAATGGCTCGAATAGCTAAGATCAAAAGAGGCTACCAATGAAGTAGAACTTGTTTTGTTGGGCAAGCATGACCATTCGATGTGAGATCCCGAAAGTGGCGCATCAATGGTTAAGGGATGCAAGGAAGCAACAAAGCAAATCACAACAAGGGCATTGCGGAATTGAGTGGGGGAGAATGTCATGGTCCGTGAATCCTCTCATACTCATGACACTTGTGAGTGGTGCTTGGGGTTATTAAGTAAAGAATGAGGATGCAGAGGGGACGAACACAACTGATCCGTGAGAATGGCATCAGGACGGTTGATTACTTAGGAGCTCTAAAGGCGGGGTTAGCCTTTCGTGCACAAACTAGTCGGGAGCTGATACCGCTCTCCTGATGAGGCCATAACAGGCCGAAACTAGTTATTAAACCTAAAGATATCCGTTGTCTCACTCGATATATTAGAAGTCCAAGCTAAACTAGGCGTGGTACGATCTCGTATAAAGAAGCTATCTGCCGTATTGTTCATTGGAACAACTATAGAAGGAAGGCTGGCTTGGCAAATTTTGCTTGTCAGGCGTCGCACGATTTGTTCCACGGCCAGGGAAGTCTCGACCCATGACACCTAGCTAGCTAGATTGAGCATTTGAAGCCGAGCGAGCAAGGACTCACCTGGAATTTTAATAGCAACTTGCTTTTAGACATGATGATAATGGCATAGATGACTGACTCAATCGATACTTCACGTTACATGACTTCGAGCATATGAAATTTTTACAGAATTGGCGGAACTCTCTTACTTCATGCCTAAAAAATATGATTTTTTTTTATTCTATTTGTAGAACTAATTGGTAATTTAATTGGAAAAAAAGTTATTAAGCCATTCAAAATTAAAAGTTGGTAAAGAAAACTTGGTAATTTGAAACTATCAAAAATAGTTGATAATTCCATAAAAGTGTTGGTAAGTTACCAAAAGATTTATTGAATATCACATGATCAGTAAATTTCTTACCAACAGTATTTCAACACTTACCAACTCTTTTATAAATGTACCGGCATGGAAAAATTCCATCACATAGTAGATTCATCCTAGAATTTGTGTGATTTATCTTTTAGGGTTGAAATTTGATGAATAACTCCTATCACTTTGTAAACTTCACTTCTTTCGAGTAGTGTAAGGAAAACTTGGCCCGAATAAGACCCTCTTCTAATGGTCGTCCCATTAGATCTCAACTTGCGATGCATTCAGCCATAAATTTCACATCTAACCTCATTCAATTATTACAATGAAAAACCTATTATATCGGAACAGGGATGGAGATATAGAATCCTAATCTAAAGTACAAATTCACGTGCTTGTTCTATCATTTCAAACATTATCAGAGACCAAAGCAAAATGTGTTTTGTCTGCTAACGAGATGATGTAAGTTTGAGGTGCGTAAATGTTTCATGCATGGAAGAAAGAATTGTTGCAAAGAGAAATTCGAGGATATTTGAAGAAGAGAAGCTCGTCATAAACAAATGAAAGGAGAATCTGAGAAATCAGAATAAAGAAACGCTCGATCCAAATTAAACAGACCATAAAAAGTCATCCATGATCAAGAAAGGTCAAATTCCCCATCAAGTCAAATTGCTGCTTCGCCCGAATCAAGCGAGCGAATATTGGAAACTAGAGATGAAAATAAATCCAAACCACAATCTCAAAGTTTTCTTAATTTATTCAGGAAAGCAAATGGATCCAAAGGATGATAGAGAGGTCGACGTCATCAGGGCTCGACGTTTTCCAGGAAATCCACGCATGTGCGGCAACCGCAGTCGAAGAAACGGCATTTCAGGCAGCCAAAGCACACGCATTTAGGGCAACCCTGACATATTGGGGATCGTTTACACCCTCTGGGCCGTTTGCTAGCAGCACGCTCTTCCGCATCCTTACAGGTTATCCTGAAACAAGAGAGTTCAAGCGTGAGGAGATGTTTTTCGATGCCCATCTCTTCAGCTCTAGGCTCTAGCCTACAGTATAGAGATTGCATATACTTACTTGTGGGGATGATCACTACACTTCCACCTCTTGTTGGCAACAGCATCATGATGAGCTCGGCATTCCTCCTTGCTGCGGAGGTGGAACCGCCGCTCCTTCTTGCACCTGGCGCAGCGAACAAACTCGTCGCGGTGGAATCTGAGCCTGGTTGGATGATTCGCTTCGTTGGAAGCCAAATCATAGTAATTCATCAGAGGGGTCTCCTCAAGAGGGACCTTGTTCTCACCTATTGTCACCCAAATGTGCCTTTTCCAATTCCCACTTCTCTCAGAATGCCTCTCGAACTCAGTTGGTGTCAATTTTTCTGGTCATCAGGAAAAGCCGTTGTAATAGATCGGCAAGGTAGTCACAGACACCGAGAAATATATTAGGGTTTTGCTGAGTATGCATCGTGGGAAGAAAATGACGACGACTCTGATATGATGAGACGAGAGGATAACTAAACTCAAAAGAAAAGAAATCTGGATATTTCGAATACCATAATTCAGCGAGAAAGAGCAAATCTATCATGAGAGAGAGACAAGCACACTTGCCTTTTGTGCAACCTGAGCTGCAGTTACAGTTGATTTGGAACAAGCCATTTTCGTACACGCGGAGAAAGCCGCAACTATCGCCGAGCCTTTTATTAGTACAGCCACACTCGACCTCCACATAGTCACTTTCTATCTTATGTCCCTTCATCTGTGCTATCTCCGGTTCGTCAAACATCTCCACGGGATTTAGTCTCCTTGGAGCGGCATTTTTCCTCCGGACCATCTCTTTACCTGCAAATAAATGCACCAGTTCGCAATGAAGCACCAAACCTCCGACAGATTCTTTTCTTTTTTGGTGGAAAAGAAGGCAAACATATACGTTATCATCTGGTATGCGTGCGGTACATATAGACCAACACTTAAACATGCATAATAAACTGGGGTTGTACTCCTGACAAGTACTATAGATGACAAGTTTTAGCATCTCCTAAATTACCTCATATATATTGGGAAAGCCTTGCGTGGACCACAACACAACACACCCTAGAAACATTTGTTGGTATTGCTTACAAACAAATCGATGGAAAAATATTGTGACACATTCCATGTCTAAACATTTTCATGATAAAGAAACTATTCTTTTACGCATTTTTTTCCAAGCCATTGAAATGACCACTTTTAGGGAAAATACTTCAAAATCATAAATTATCCACAAACCAACACACCCCTAATAATGAACTGTGGATAGGTAATGTAAGCATGCATGACTAGCTAGCAAACAGCTGCTCATTGTGCCATAATTTTTTTGGTGTTTATGCTCAATAGGTAATGCATTCGAAAGTTGCGTACATTCCATAATCATAAATAGAACAGCATGTAAATATGTAACATACAAAACATATATAATGACTCCAGGATTACTAGAAATATTCAATGCTGTTTTCAGCATTTCATACTCATGAAGAGTATTAATTTGCCACTTCCAGGATCCTGTTGCATTGCACAATTAATGCTAACAAATATCAAGTAATAGATAAAAGCAAAGTCGATCTATCAACGAGGCTTCATTAACAACTCTAAGGATTCTCAACAATATTAGCAAATGAGAACCTCTACTTTGCTTCTCCTCCGCCTAAAAGAGTAGAAAATGGTTCAAGTCATTAAGAAATGACTCTCGGTCATCTAATAAATATGAAAATCATCAAAGAGGAGGGTAAAACATTCTAGACATGATTTTCTCTGTGATAGAATTAATCAAATGGCATGCAATCCATCCAATGCACGGTCTGACGTACTCGTCCAACTATTGAATTTCCTACATCGCAATTTTTGACTTTGATGTTAAATTTCAACAGCTTGCATCAATATCGGAGGAGTGATGAGAAAACCATGACAGATTCAAGGATCAAAATGGCAGATAAAGCACGAAATTTTTAAGGGCTACAAGCATATGATCTTAGAAAATCGGATGTATATATTTTTTGGAAGGGTTTTTGTAAAGGATCATTCTAATCAAAAAAGAGAATCGGAAAACCCTTGCGCACAACCATTCAGACCAACGCATGTCCAAAAGAAAACTCTGTAGAAGGGCTTTTGACTTTCGAACCAAAAAAAAAAGGGTTTTTGACTCAATCTAGGCAAGAAAGGAACAATATCATCCTTCTTCATATAGGATTTTGCCAGATCTAGACAGAACTCACCGCAGATCTAGGAATCTATAAGAACAGACACTAAGCTCATCTTCATTTAACTACTCAACGGGAAATACAAGCACACAAGAGGATCTTCAATGCTATATCATGAAGCAACATAGATATTCTATGTCATCTAATGAAAAATATGAAATGAATACACTGTTAGAACGAGCGTACCTCTCGCCGTCTTTGAGCAAAGCCTTGGACTTTTGGTGCTAAAACTTTGTACCCTAGATGGTCGCTTCGGCGTTGTGAATTTAGATATGAAATCACGCATTTAAATGGAACTTCAAAAACGGAGTTTTCAAAATGAGTTCATACATAACTTCGCAATTATGAGCGAATCAGCCCAATTTGAACAATTCTTATCATGTGATTGTGTTTCCTAAACACGGCATACGAATGCCGATAAATATAAATTAACGAATAAATAAATGATTAGACATGTCAACTTTTGATTGGAGGTTCAAAAGTATATGATACATACATACATACATACATACATACATACATACATACATATATGCACGGTTTATATAAGAAGGAATGTGTCACGGTGAATTAGATAAGGCTAACAATTTGTCATATTAGGATACATTTGATAACATTTTTGTTTCGAGGAACAATTTTTTTCAAAAATAGCTTTTTTTCTAGTTTCTATTCTCTAAAATAATTTCTGAGTAAAACAACACATTTGGTAACTATACAAAATTTCTATTCCTGAAATAGAAAAAGAACATGAATACATTTGGTATGACTCACAAATTTTTTTGTGATGTAAAATTTCTTTTTATTTTTTATAACTTTTTTTTTTCCTCTCTTCTTCTTCCTCCTCTAGCCGGTGGTAGTGATCAATGGCTAGCAACCAACGATGGCAACCGGTTAGAAGAGGAAGAAGAAGAAAAGAAAAAAGATGACTTATTCTAGAAATTGTTTCCGGAAATAAGAAGCAACCTTTTTCTAGTTCTTGTCTTTGTTTCAAATATATTCCCCGTCTACTTTTCTATTCCAGGGAATAAAAAATTGGCCTTAGGTTCCGTTTGGTAACTTTTCTATTTTTCCAAATTTTTGTTTTTTTGTTTTGTGGAACAAAAAAAAAAAAGTAAATTCATTTGGTAATATCAACTAATTTAAAATAGAAAAGTAGTCGGGAAATAGAATCAAAACAGAAATAAAAAGTACAAAAGAGTTGCCTCTTGATCCTGGGAATAATTTTTAGAACAAGTCAATCGTTTTATTTTCTTCTTCTTCCTCTTCTAATCGATTGCCGCCGCTAATCACTACTCACTACCTGTCTACTACCATTACCTGCTGCCACTATCAATAGGAGGAAAAAGAAGAGAGGAAAAAAGAAGAAAAATCTAAAAAAAATTATTAAAATTTTTTTGGATCATATCCAAACGCATTCATGTTCTTTTTTTATTCTTAGAATAGAAATTTTGTGTAGTTATCAAACGCGTTTACTCAAAATCTATTATAGGAAATAGAAATTAAAAGAAAATATTTTTGAAAAAAATTATTCTCCTAAGCATAAATGTTATCAAACACGCCCTTAATGTCTCTTCATTTACAATGTTTTACCAATTGATGAGGGATTAATGGAGGACCATGCCTAAATTCACTTTTAAGATGCCCTCCGAAAATGAGAATTTTGGGCTAGGCCTATGCCCCTAAAAAGTTCAAGGGGCCCACTTCAAGAGTTTTGGGCCTCTTGCATTCTTACTTTGAATGACGGAAAAATAACTTGAAAAAATTTAAATTGATTATAATGGTATCAATTTAATTTTAATATTTTTTTTTGCCAATTGAATTATAAACTTTTTACATTTATACAAATTCAGTCCATATTAACAATTTTAGTCAAAATTGACTAAATGAACTAAATTTGAACAGATACCAAAGGTTTAGGAATCAATTGACATAAAAAAAAGGTTTAAGATTAAATTAGTACAATTACTATTATTTATAACTTTTTTGATAATTCTTTCATCGAATGATTAGTATGTTTATACATTTTATAATAAACGTAACTTTGGATAACTTGTTTGGTGGTTGGTAATTATAAGATTTAACTAGCTACATTACTTTCCCAATTGAGAACGGAAGAGCCAAGACCAAGATTACTAGGCTTTTCTTTCCACATATTAGGTAAAACATTATCAAAGTATGATTAGTTTCTAGCGTCATTCAAAAAGTAAAATATTTCCATAAAAAAAAAAAAAAAAAAAGTACACAACTAACCCAAGTCATCCTCCGAGAGTAAGCCTCGAGAAATTTGACACCGATGATGTCTCAAAACTTTTTTGTAGTGAAAGTACGTGGAAGAACAACTTGAATAAATGTTTATCATTGTTTTATATTTTCAAATTAACTTTATTGTTGGTTTTGGTCAACAGTTAAAAAAATCATTGAAGTTAATGTGCAATTGACAAAGTTGAGCTCTACTTTTTTGTAAGGCTAAGAAAAATATATCCAGACACATCCTTATATTGGTCAAATATTAGGACAGTATCTACGGTATTCGCATATCTTGTGTAATTCTTGGACCAGTATATGTGGTTTTATGCAGTCGATAGTTTGAGGGTAGATGTTGACTGGATTTACGAGGAAAAAGATTGAGAGTGGCGAAAGCGAAAGAAGAAGAGAAAGTAAAAACGTGACGCTCCAGAAAGTGGAAGAAAAATCTGAAGAAAATTTGTCTGTTTTGGTCATGATCTCTGCCCCTGGAGTCCTCCCCTCCAATCGACAAACCCAGTCCATTACTTTACTCTTGGATTGCGAAGTCTATCCTCCGTACTAAGCAAAGTATTCCGTCTGAAAATTTTTAATAATTTGGTGCCATGTCTCCGAGTGTACACCTCTCTGTTACCTGTTCTTCGGCTTTGAGCAGCCTCCTTAGTGGTCGTTCAAGACCCGCCCTTGCTTCACCACATCGAAACAGCTTCAAATTGAAGCCTTACAGAGAAAAGCTGTCCTTTTTGGAAGTGGGAAGAGTTCAAAATGGGATCTTGGTGAAGGAGGAGAAATTGAAGAGGAACGGGAGGGCGGTTGTCGTGAGGTTTAACCAAGGTTTCGGCTTTAATGGCGGCGGAGGCGGCGGAGGGAGAGATGACGGAGCCACCGCGAGGGTTGTGGGTAATCTTATTTTGGCTATTGGCTTGACTTATCTGTCCATGACTGGACAACTTGGTTGGGTCTTCGATGCGATCGTTTCCATCTGGGTATTGCTCCCTCTCTCTCTCTCTCTCTCGACACACGCATATGCACCAACAATTTGTGAAGCATCGACTGTATGTAGGCTTTTAATTTAAATTTCAGCCGTAGATGCAGGGAGTTAAAATCCATTTTCCAGTTAATTTTTCAGGATATTACCTGCTAAATTGGAACACGTAGTTGATTCTTTTTTGTAAGTGGTTGAATCATTTGAAGCGGTATTTTCAGTTTTGTGGTGTTTGAAGATGAAATTGTTCAATAGCAATTACTGATACAGCATGCTTCAGCTCTCCAAAAGCGTTGGGCAAGATATTAACATAGTAGCCATGTGTGGCCGGAGATCCTGATAATTAATGAAAACGCCGCAAATTCTTTAATTGAGATCACCTGATTAGATAGGCATTTTGCCCCTTTGCATGACTATTTGTGGTGAATTCGATCCCTTCTAGCTTTACACACTTTGCTTGGTCATGAGTTTAGGATAAAGCTCCATGTTTCTTTCTGCTGTTATATGTCTAGTATCTTCAGGACTATTTCTTTTGCTCTTAAAGTTGGGAGTGATTGATTGATGCCTGTTCGTTCCAGCTCCTAGTCGTGCTGATACCAATTGTCGGTTTGGGGGCATTTCTGTGGTGGGCAGGACGAGATATAGTACAAAGCAGTGTGAGGCTTCTTTCACCATCTATACATCTCGTCTTGTGACATTATCTGGTTTTTTACCCCCTGTTGTTCTTTTCATTTTCTTGGTATTACTCTACGGGACGTCTAGTGACATTATACACCAATATCTCCTCATACGTGGGCAGCTACCTGCAATATTAGTTTGTGTATGTATTTTCCCTTTTTCTCATTTTCTATCTGGTGGTTCAATCATAGTAATCTGAGTATGTTGGTACAAGAACTTTCTGCGTCCGGAGCAACCGGAACATGTATATGACAGATCCAGAATTCACTTCTGCACGGTGAACAGGGTTACAAAGTCTGACTTTTCTTTGTCTATAAGGATGACAGATCCAGAATTCACATAGATCCAAAGTCTTAGAATGAAGTTGATTGATATGGCTTTTCTTTGTCTATAAGGATGATTTCGGGCTTTTATACAGTAGATAGTGGTGATCAGGAAGCTTCCTCTTCATCAGCCACGTTGCATCACTTACATTGCACAAGTATGTTCGGGAACTCACTTTGGAAATTGGATTATTAGAAGTAGCTCATCAAATATATTTCTCCCTAGCTGACTTGTTGAGCCTAATTACTTTAAAGATAGTAAGGCCTAACTGGTTGTCTTGATGTTTAGATTTTGAGGTTCTTGTCCACGGTATGTTTTAAAACTTTGCTTTCACTGAAGCCTCTCTCTAAAACTTCAAACCATTTAAATGGTCACACTGTCTGGCTTCTGAAATGGATCTCCTTTGACATTGTTGCGTTTGCAGTGTCCAAACTGTGGGAACGATTTTCAGATTTTCAAGTAAGAGATATCCAAAGGCTTTAATTGATTGTAAGCAAGAAAGATTATCTTGCTTAGAGTTTTTTAATTTAGGCAATTGTATAATTCCTTGCAGATCTACTTTGAATGATGAACTGCAATTATGCCCCTTTTGCAGTCAACCTTTCTCGGGTAAGACATGATATATAGGTCTGAAAGCCTTTCTTCTTTAGTGCAGTTGTCAAGATTGCAACTTGCTCTTGTATTTTACCTCCCAACTTGCTATCGCTTCCGATTTTGGAGTACAGTTCCATCATTTGGGTTTTACATGTCTGGGTAGCCAGTTCCGGGTTTTCTTTCCCTCCAGAACTTTTAGACTACTTTGCCAATTTAAAAATGTACTTCTCTAAAACGTCTCCGTTGACAAATGACGAAGGGCATATTCATCTCTTCTGTTAATGATTTTCAGTTGTGGACAACAAGTTTGTTCGGGAATCAGTGACATTTTCTAACCAGTTTACATCAAAAGGAGAAGCAGCCAATGAGTTCTCTCCTCGACCCAAGAAAGGTTCATTGTTGATGCCATCTGTTTCAGTGCTTTGATATATATATATTCCAAATCCCTGTTCATGTATTGATCAATTTCATCTGTTTTGATGAGACATGGCTGTGTAGTTTTTTATATATGCAACCCAAACTAATCATTTAGCTCAACAAGACAAAACTGCTTTGGTTTTCACAGGAAAGAATACTCCTACAGCAGTTGTAGATGTTGAAGCGGAAGTGAAGGATGCTGATTGAGGTCTCTGGCGCCAATTTTCCATCACGTACTCTCTCTATGTATATATATTCCTCTGTGTAGGAATAGGATGAGAAATGTAAAAAGAAATTCTGCGATTTTGGCTCTTGTGAAGGGTAACTCCAGACCATGTAGGCACACAGCTTCTGCAAAGAAGCATGAATTTGCCCATTTGCATGTATGGACTATGAATATCTAAGAGCGGCATGTTTGATTTGATTAGCCTGTTTTCGTTATGGTTTTTGGTTTATTTGCACGGGTCATATACAAAAGTATGTTGTGTCCTGTCCACTCAGCTTTCTCGGTGGCTATGCGATCAAAGTTCTCTCACTTGCTCTGAGATGCGTGTCATCATTTTGTGACTCAAGTGCTTCAGATGCAGGTAATCTTTTGAACATATCAAAATTCAAGATCCTGACCGCGAGCGAGGATGGCCCAAGGTGGAATGAAGTAGAGTTGAACTCGACAAAATAACTGTTACCTTTTACCTCCATTGATAAGTAGGTTCATGCTCCATCGTAGCATACCTGTATATAAGTCTCTATCTCGAGCTTAGATCGAATGTAAATCTTCATTAGCATCTTCTTTTGTTTTACCCGGAACTCCTGAGCTTGTAGAGCACCAGCATATGAAGAAAATTGGGCTCGAGAATCCTATGGAGAAAGAGAGAATTAGTGAAAATATATTAACGTTTCAGCACTCGGAGAGAATGTAGCACTGCGAATATGGGATCCCTTCTTTCAAGCTTCAAGACACGAATGTTGACTCTAATTTGTTTACTTATGAACTTCGAAGTCATGCGGTCGAATAATTGATCGTGACACACGTAATAAGATTGTTTGAGTGCTCGTACTAAATCCCAGCACAAAATGGAATCACAAGGCTACTCCATTAACAGTGCTTACAATTTATAGCCGAAGGTATATGAGTTATGGGCCAATTAGCATAACTGCTTTATGACACATAAAAGTTTTGATGTCAAGTTTCTCTAATACCAACCATATCACTATATCTCAACAACCAGCTGAAAGATCGAATTCATAATTTTGTTAAATAATTTAACTTTTTGCCTTAAAAAAAAATCGATATCACGAAAAATCTCTAATTGATATAATTATGCTAAATTTATATCAAATTAATATTTTGATTACTAAAAATTCTAAATTAATATAAATGTAACAAATTTGTTTCAAATTAATTTTTTGACCACTAAAAATGTCAAACTAGTATATTCATAACAAATTTACCTTTACTAGTTTTCGTTAAATTGGATTAATATCACGAATAATCAAGAAATCATTTGAAATAAATTTATCATAAGCCTATAAATTTAAGGATTTTTTTCTTTTACTAATCGAAAGAAAAGATGTCTTGAGTTTTTCCACGTTCACACCGTACAGGAGGTGAGTAACAGTTAATTAAAAGAGGAGAGATGGGTACCGTCCAACCCATTTCTTCCCCCCACCTTCAGCGAAGAAAACGCGCACGCATGAAGTAATCGCCACTCAAAGACTCCGTCGTTACACAAATCCCAGCAACCCCCATCTCTCCCCCAGATTCCTTCCTCTGGCTCGAACGAGAACGAGAGAACGAGAGAACGAGAGAGTGAGGGAGAGAGAGAGAGAATATCCATCCGACCGATCCTTCCTCTTTCCCTTCTCCGATCTCGTTCCCGTGGATCGTCGCCAATGAACGAGAAGGCCAACGTCTCCAAGGAGCTCAATGCCAAGCACCGAAAGGTTCTCCCCCCCTCTCTTTTCTTCTCATCGCGTCGCCGATTCGATCTTAGCTTCGCGCTTCTGGACGTCGCGGGGTGTAGTGGACACGGGTGGTTCCCCGTCGAAGGTCGAGCATTTTTTTTTTTTTTTTTTTTTTGGGGGGGGGGTTTGTGTGCTCCGGTTGTTTCCGTGCATTCCGGAATTTCTCGGGGTTGAGAATTGGATTTGATGTCGCGGCCCGTTTCGTCATCGTCCGTGCCGGTTTCCTATGCGCGGCTGGCTGCTGGCGTGATTTGTAGTTGGATCTGAAATGATCATGTAGCGATTGTGATGTGAAACGAAATCTCTGTGGAGTTTATCTGCAGAGAGTATCGGTCGGGTGATGCAAATGGTGCAGTTAAATTAGTTATCTTCGGAAGATTTACTTACCCTTTTGGAGAAATGGGAGATCGAAGGTCTTGATCTTGTAAAAGGAGCTCCTTTTTCGCTCTCCTCCTATAAAAGTTTCTTTTTCATTAGGCATGATATCCATAGTTTCTCACTAATTCTGCGATTTGCTACATGCAGATTTTTTTTTTTTTTTTTCTCTTTTCATCTTGACTGCAATGTTTTGCATATGTTGAAGTTTCTATCTTTCTAAGAACTCTTCGACTCAATGGTTTAGCTTGTTTTGTTGCCTCTAACTCTTAGTACAATCTCTGGAAGTAGCTCATCCTGTGATTATTAGGTTCTTTGAGGTGCTGATTTGACTTCTTTTTAGCACTCTTGATGGATAAAAGCAGTGCCATTGATTGCAAGAAACGCCTTCTATGTCTTTGATTCTGTTTCCAATGATACACATAGAGCAACTGACTAGATCTGGCCCACCATACATTGTATTTTCCTTTCGTAGAGGCTTCTGATATAACCATTTCCTTAGATTCCGTTTCTAATCGTTGCTGGAGATATTATTTGTTGTTAAATTTATTACACCATTGCAAAGAATAATATGATATTTAGGGGTTGATTTTCTGGCATCTTTATGGCAACGCACACAAAATATGCTTGTGTAGCCGAGCAAATTGTCAAATTGTTTTGATAATGCTTTAAACTTGTCTTCCTTCTTTTATCAAATCTTGACCATGACTTAAACATATGCAGATCCTGGAAGGTCTATTGAAATTGCCAGAGAATAAGGAATGTGCCGACTGTAAAGCTAAGTATGTCCTGGATAACTACTCTAAGAGATGTACATTGACATTTCGGACATGAATTTGAATCGTGACATCAGTTTAGGACAATTTACTGTTAAATGGGAGCTGATGCATCCATGTTGCCAAAGCTGTTCTTATCTGAAAGAATTGCTTATAATTGATGTGCAGAGGTCCAAGATGGGCTAGTGTGAATTTAGGAATCTTTGTCTGCATGCAGTGTTCTGGAATCCATCGAAGTCTGGGGGTACACATATCAAAGGTCACTAATTTGACTTTTTTTGCCCGTGCTCCTAATTAAGTGTATCCATAGTTTACAATGGTTCTATTTTTCCAAAAGTCTTTCATGTTTAGTCTAATCGTGTAATACACGTTGATCATGTTTCACATATTAGAAAAGGACATAATGGGATCAGGAAGAGAATAGAATGTAAGAATGAAAGGTGAGAAAGAAATTATATTTCGACAGAACAGAAGCACTGATGAAATGCTTAATTTGTCCTGGAAATTATTTATGGGAAGAAAAAGGTGAGGACACATTTGAAAATTATACCTTAAAAAAGAGAGTTGGTTAGAGAAAGCAATTTTAATTCTCTGTACTGGAGGAATGGGCAAGAGGAAATATGTAACTTGGTTTCTTGAAAGAATCATCTTTATGACACCTTTGGTGTTGCTTAAAAAACTATTTGCAGGAATTTGAACATCAGCAGAACATAAAAATCGGGGAATTAGCAATCAGAGTGAAAAAGTGATCTTCAGCTGTGAGGACCTCTATTGGACTGCACCCTAGAAAAACACATGCAATATGCTCTTTTTCCATTGGTGTTTAGTCATAAGCTCCATATGAAGTAATTTGTAGATTCTTTAGTATATGGTCATTCAAGATCTTGATTTAGGAGATAATTGAATATTCTTCCTTTTTAATTGAAAACCTAAAAACTACTGTTATAGGACATCGATAAAACTTTTTGTGTCTTCAGACCACTTTCTCTGTATCTCATATTTATATGTTCTGCTGCAGGTGCGATCTGCAACCCTGGACACATGGCTGCCAGAGCAGGTTGCATTTATACAAAGTATGTTTTCATATGTCTTTTGGTTTCCATTTTTAATGGATTAATTTGTTCGCTCTTTTGAGTGAGAGAATTGCTGGCTTTTTCTGTTGTGCAGCCATGGGTAACGAGAAGGCAAATAGCTACTGGGAAGCAGAGCTGCCTCCAAATTATGACAGAGTAGGAATTGAGAACTTCATCCGTGCAAAGTATGAAGCCTGAACTATGATCTACTGAACAGTAATTGCATTGTTATTTCCAGTTTCATGCATTTATATGCTCAAATGTTCAATTGTTACTGATGGCAATTCTCTATCTCATTGAAGATATGAAGAAAAAAGATGGGTCGCGAGGGAGGGAAAGCAAAAATCACCTTACCGACTGCAGGAAGAGAAGCCTTCATCCTACTTCCATGGAGCTGGGGAAATAAGTGGACATTCACATATGAGCAGTTCAGAAAATTTATTTGAGGAAAAGGAGAAACCTCAAGCTTCCAAAGACAAGGACAGTCTTCCTAGTATGAAGATTAGTATTCCACTTCCTCCTAGAGGATCTGAGAAGGTACTTTCTTTTATTGTCTCTCTAATGCCATGCCTATTTTGACAAAGGACTGCTGATATTGGTTTTAATCTACTTGGCATGTTCTTTTGTAGCATTTCGTAGCTGGTGCTCTATTATAACAGAACTTTTTGAAATAATTTATTCTTAGATTCGAAACGATATGAGGGTAGCGTTCTGTTCTCAATGATTGCGCCCCTATCCTGTGAAGCATTTGTAGATCTTTAGCATTCAGATAACTTAGGGTAACTTGTAAGTACAAAAGAGAAACTCAACCAATGACATATCTGGTATATAATCAGGTGACTCCTGTTTCAAAGCTGCATCCTATTGCTCCAACGACAGAACCAGATTTTGAAGTGAAAGTGCAGGATGTAGATGCTGCTCCCTCTGTTTCTCCCCCTAAGGTCGATTTTTCCACCGACCTTTTTGACATGCTATCCATGGATGGTACCAGTGAGAATAATTCAGAGGCTCCTGTTGTTGACGATTGGGCTGGTTTCCAGAGTATGTCAAATGTCCTTATCTGTGTTTATAGGGTGGGATGACAAGATTGTGCGATTTGTTCTTTCTGATTCTTGTCAGCGTGATCCTGGCATCTAGGCTATGGATACTGTTGTTTGCTTTTAGATTCACTGTCTCGTTACCCTCTTGTGCAGCTGCTGAAGTAGCCTCAACTGCTGAAAAAGAAAAGTCTAGTCCAACGGAGGCTATTGACAATAGCTCTAACCCAACACCAGGTGTGGAGGATCTATTTAAAGAATCAGTTCCAGAGGGCTCAGGACCACAAAAGCCTCAGAAAGATGTAAAAAATGATATCATGAGCCTTTTTGAAAAGGTATCTTCTATTTCTGCTGAAGATTTGGTTTTCATGATTCTTTGACTTTGGAGGACACATTGATTTGGCAGTGCTCCATCTTTCATCTCAAGTAATGATGGCTCGAATGAAATATTATTGTTCAAAGGGCTAGCTTAGCACTCTTCCAAATTATCATGTTGTCCATCTTCGATAGTTGCTTAATATGTAGGGCTTATATGATTATGTGGTCATGTGCTTGTTGTTTGTGCAGTCCAACATGGTATCGCCATTCTCGATGCATCAACAGCAAGTGGCAATGCTGACACAGCACCAAACCCTTCTCATGGCTGCTGCAGCTAAATCTCTTGGTGGAGATCAGAAATCGAGTGGCAGTGCACAACAACCTGGTCTGCAAGGTACCAATATGTCTGTCCCAAATTGGCCACACAGTGGCTACCAAATTCCAGGAACGATGCCACTAGGCCAAAATGAGCTGCTGAAGCTTATGCAGGTAAATATAATTAGCTTTATGCCATGTCTTCTCTTTGTCAATGGTTGTGCTTAAATATCATTTCATTGAAAATTTAGGGAAGCATTATTGGACCGTCGCATTCAGTGGGAACCTCTGTGCCATATCCAACAGCTAGGTATGCTCTAGCAACAAATATATGTATATATACATCTTGAATCTTTCATCTGCTTAAATATCTTGCTACATCTTGAAATGCCTTTACATAATGAATGTCTCTCTGCGCTGAGAACAAGCTGGTTTTTTGTGAAATATATTGAAGAGGATGCTGAACAAAGAAATTTAATGATAATGTCTACCATGGTTAAGTACAAAGGTTTAGTACCATTAAGTAACTTATCCAGAAAAGGAAAAAAGGTTTACAGTCTTCAAATTACATCAGACATGTTGAGAAGATCCAAGTCAAGTCTTAAAATTGCACTGGCTAACGTATTGAGAACATCCAAGTATTAGCGCAATTGACCTTTTGAGACATGCCAATATGAATTGGAAAAAGTGAGAGATGAAACTCAAATTTTATCCACTAAATTGAAGTGATACCCAAATGAATGTCAGTGCCTTTTGCAGGATGGTTTTCATGTAGGCTCACTGATAAAATTGGCAGAACAACATGCAGACAGACCACCTAAACAAAGCTTGAATTGCAGCCAAACACTAAACCTTTTTATGTCTGTTCTGTGGTAATTAATTTGGGTGTTTGTTTTCTGCAGCTTGCAGACAGCGGGGCAAGCTACCTCATCTAATGGTTTGGCAAGTGCTGGAGTGAGTAAACCTCAATCATCCTCTCCCATTTCATCCGCTTCTCCATCACAACCTGGGAAGGATTATGATTTCTCCTCATTAACACAAGGGATGTTCTCTAAACATTGAGGAGATCAAACACTGTCATTCCGACTAAATTTATGAGGAAAAAAAAGAAACCAAAGAGCTTACAGTAGTTTCTTCCTCCATTTGGGATTGTACACTACTTTGTAGAGGCAGGTCGGGTTTTCCTTTCACATCAGGTGGTATAGTATGAGTAGGCCTTGAGGGCAATAAAAGTAAATTTAGCTGCGATTTGGAACATCCTTTTACCTGCTATATTGAATTTTGTTCATATTTGATTCAACTCTTATACAGAGAAAGGGAATAACTTAGTTCCATGATTCAAATAATATAAATTCACACTGCACACATTTACTTGGAGTATGTGATTGTTTCTTGGTCCAACCGACTCTTCCTGTGCTGGTTATTTTCCTACTGGTTCATTTGGCTGCTGAACGCTTCTTCTTTGCAAATCCATTTTACAGTCTTTCGTCAGATTTTGATTCTTAAGCTTCTGAAGCTGGGACAATAATTGAAGTTGTCTATGGAATCTTGAGCATCAGTTCGCTACGTTTAGAAGACTTCCTGGGAGTCTCAAGTTGTTGAGTTTATGTTCCTTGTGGTAGGTATCCATTGCAATTTTCCAGGAATTTATAATTGGCCATGGCGCAGGCTTCTAATTCTGCATTCTAGAAATGCCAATGTTTTCTCTGGTTTGTATGGGTCAAAGATTGATGTTGCCAGCATCCGGATTGGTTGTCAATCGTTCATGTGTTCATTTATGTTCCTTTGCGCATGTCGAATAGTAATGCGTGTTCATCTTATGTTCCTTGCGCATGTTGAATAGTAATGCCATTCATTGATCATCTAAAGAGCCGTACAAGAAGACAACGCATTAGGTAAAGGAGAATCATGACGAAAAGGAGGGACAATCATGCAGTCCATGCAGGGAGACTAGTAACAGAGAGACCGGAACAGATCCCAACTCTCAGAAGACCCGATTTTTCTCCACCTGTTCTCATTATTAGCCCAACATTAGACTTGGGACTTGGCCATTCAGTTTTCGTAGGACTCATGCTTCAGTTTTCTTTTGTCGACATTATCTTGATGATCAGCGAGTGGGTAGGGCTCATGTTCTGGAACCAGGACAAATCAGAACCTTAGATTCCCAAGATGAAATGCAACACGCAGCGTGTTCTGCCGGGAAAGATTTCTGAGACACAACCATTTTGATCGGGACGCACTTCTGCTATTATATTGATTCTTTAGGGAACCCGAAAGTCCAAAAATGAGCGCATTGTCGGGGAAGGAGCAATGCATATGCAACAAATCCACCCTCAGCGTGTAGTTGCTCCTTCGCCGACAATGCACTCGTTTTGACAAAAACTCGCTCGTGGCATTCAAAGTGCATTTCATTGTTGGATACGAAAGTTGTGAAACCCCGAGTCACGGCCAAATCATTTTGAAGAGACGTTGCTCAATTGTCTACCCTGAGAACTATTAATGGAGCAGAAAAGGAAATCAATTTTACATTTACAAAGCACAAAAAATAAAAAAAAAAAAAACCAAAAGCGTTGAATACGGCACTATTTTTCACTATATCCATTTATTTATGACAATTATTTACTGTCTGCTTTTTTATGACGATAATTTTCTGTCTACATTGCCATTGTTGGCGGAAAAATTCTGTCCAGAAATGTGTAAATGCCCCCTCCCAAGAGAAGTGCGCCACTGCAAAAGTCACAAATAGGAAATTTGTATCAGTAGATGATTTGTCAATTTACGAAACGGAACATGACACTCCCTAGAGTGGCTTTGAGAGGTACCTCACGGGATTGATCCATGCCGAGAACTTCCGGAACGAAAGCAGGCTCTAGTACAATAATCTCAGTCAGAGATCAATTCAACAATTGCACAAAAGAAATCATACGTTTACAGGGGGAGAAACGAATGGATATCCCCGAACAACTTTTTAATAGTCGGTGGTAATCAGAATAAGGTTTCTAAGCTACAAATTGGCCAAAAGCATGGAATCATTTACCTGCAATGCTCCAGCAAAAGAAGCAGCAAGAAGCAAAGGAGTTACATAACCAGTTGTATATGTTAGAAGTAAACTTCCCCCAATCACCGGATCCTGCAGGAATGATGTGCAGTTTTAAAATAGCAGCAATTGCAAGTCCAGAAATCACTTAGAAATGCTAACATCGTTGATTGACAGAAGAGAACACCATTTATGAAAACTATAATCTATAATTCTACCTACAACCATGTGAATATTTTGCCAACTCCGGAGTAAGAAGTTAAATCGCTGTCTTTATTAGAAGTCATACTTCAGCAAAGGACATGAAGTGAACATCTTTATGCTATGCGTGTTAGTGTGTCTGAGAGAGAGAGAGAGAGAGAGAGAGAGAGAGAGAGACCCGAGATGCAGCAACATATCCCAACAGAGTGGCGAGTACAGGTGTACTGCAAGGAGAAGCTGCTAATGCAAACGTAAGCCCTGCTAAATACGCTTGCACACCTGAAATGCATATTCTTCAAATCAATTGAAAGCACTTGGAGACCAAATCATAAAGATTGAGGAGGCAGAATCGTTTAGGAAAGGCCACTTACTTGATGGGAAATTGGCAGCAGCAGCACGGGGATCAAAGTTGTCGAAGAATGACGGAAGCTGAAACTCGATTATCTGCAAATTTACAATTAAAACAAGATTGTTAATTAAAACCACAGAGCCAAGATGAGATTTGGCAATATGTAAACATGGGAAATGTTCATAAATCATAGAATATTAGGGAAACACTCCCGAAGCCGGATTATGTTCGACAGGATTAGTCTCCTAATCTAAGTATGCTTCAAGAAGAGTCATATCTCAAATGTTTCTTACAAAACTGTCAGTGTGGGAAATAATCTATGAATTAACACACCTAAGACAAAAGGTGCTAGTAGAGCTGACAAGAATGAAATGACAACTGATAAAACAGTTAGCATTATAAAGAAAGCAAGGAGCTATTTCTACCTCAAGAAGATTTAGACCCATAATAACAGCCACAGCAGAAGCAGCCACGGGTAATCCTTGCCCGATCTGGCCATATGCCTTTCCAGCAAACGAGGCTCCAACTCCTAGAAGAGCCAGCGTGGTAGCTAGTCCTAACGCAAATGCAATTGAATCCCCAACGACCTGACACATTAATAGACAAGAGATTAGGATATAATCAATTGAGAGATCTCACTATTCCTGTTCACAAACTGTCTCAAAAACTAGAAAACTGAGTGGTGCATAATGTTCTCTACATATGAAAAAAAGATTTAGTTTATTTATCTTTCACAAACATCTATAGACCATCAAAACAAAAAGACAGAAAACGTAACTCAGATTAGAAGTGATTTATAGAATTCAAATAGAAAGTTGTACCTCTGTCCTGCTTTTTCCAGAACCAAATGCTCCTTCATCATTCCAAGGGCAAAAGGAAGAAAATTAAGTTAAGATGATGAAAGACAATACACAAACAGCATAATCAGAGATGCAGAAAGTTTGCCAGTTGCTACTCGGAGTGAAGGCAGGTTTACCTATATAACCAAGAGTCAGTGGTAATACACTCAATGTACATGGTGAGAGGCTGGTCACAAGCCCTGCCCCAAATATAACTGCCAAACTGTAAAAAGTAGTAAAGAGTGAATCAACAGCAGTGATATGATAAACTCAAATATCTGAATTTTCTTTTTTAATAGAAAAAGAGGATCAATTACCTAGTAAAACTGAGTGCAGAGAGCTGATCCTGAACAGCTTCATTGGCCTGTTGTCCAGCTGAATATAGGAAGCCTCCAAACCAATCTCCAAGACTTCCATCAGCTATGGTAAAAAATGGAGCAGCCACTTCCTGACCCGAAGGAAAATAATTCTAGCTCCTGAGGTTATACGCAAGAACCATAACTGGACGTATATACTTGAGATAACAGCTGAAAGTAATACTCAAGAACATGATTTAGACTTAATCAACACATTAAAACAAAATCCTTACTCAGGGTGACAAACTCATGCTACAATTGAAACTGTAGGCATTTGTACATATATCTAATCAAATGGCGAAATACTTGGTATAAAATTCGCAAGAGATCCTTACCATTACATTCTCGGTGCTCAATGCCTTCGCCACATCTACTGCGATCAAGTTTGCCACTGAAAGCACGCCAACACAACCAAATTACGGAATCAGATACAACAAGCAAATGAGAGGCGGACAAAAGTTGAATGCAAGTATGAGAAAGAGCAAGTAGCACGAGTTCGCTTGTAAAATCGACTATGTGGTCAACTAAACACGTACTATGCGGCCGCAGGTGCACCGCAAAAGAGGAACAATATACAATATTTCGTTCCTTCTTCGTCGGAAGCAATCGAAAAAGGCGGTACCTGCGATGGAACTGAGAAGCGTCTTCTTCTCGAACTTGGTGAGACCGCTGGCTGCAGAAGAAGGAACGATATCTCGCTGACGCTTCGTAGGTACCGAAGATCTCCCAGCCATCTTGACCGCAGCGCCACGATTCCCTTCCGCAGAGAAATAGAATTTGAGGAAACTTCGATCCTTTCAGTTAATAACAAGCCTAAAGAAGACGATCGATGGTTCCGAAACGCAGAACCGACCAGTACTGAAAACGACAATCGTTCGCGAGCGCTAACGGAAAACCATAAACGGGGACGGAATCAGATATTGCCAGAGGAATATCGCCCGATCGACCACGAGAACATGGAGAAAGCTCCCGATTCAGCGAAATCAACTACGGACGGCGGCATGACGAAGAGCCTACGGACTGCGTATCGAACGACGATGTGCGAGCTTACCGCACGTGATGTTTCGGCCAGGCTCGCGGTTCAGAATTCTGCAGGAGCTCAAACAGTAGCTGCTGCTCAAACCGCTCATGGCAAAATCCATGTAGAACCTTCTTCTTCTTCTTCTTCTTCTTCTTCTTCTTCTGCTGCTGCTGCTCCTTCTTCGATTTGCGAAATGGTGTGGTCCTTGGAGTGCGGGAGAGGGAGAGAGGGAGAGAGGGAGAGATTAGAGCAGAGAGCGGGAGATATTTGCGTCTCCGCAACTCCGATGGCGATGCTCGACGGATAGAGACATGGCCGATCGAAGCGCTGGAAAAACGGCCCGTGAATTCCATCAAAACGACGTCGGGACATTTCGGGCTGGCATTGGCCGGCCTGATTGTGATATCAAAACTCTTCGAGCCCGAACCCGCGTCGCCGTGGGTTGAAAACGGGCCTCGTCCAGTCGGCCCACCTAGAGTAACGCTAGATAATAGCCTATAACATTAGTGAACTTATGACTTAATTTGTTTTTGAAAAAAATATATATTTAGAAAATATTTTTAATAACAATTGCTTGTATCATTTGAAATAACCAGTCAATACAAAATATTTCATTATGGATGACAATTTATGTATAAATATTTTTTTTGAATAGTTAAAAAAAATTTCATTCATTCATTTTCGCGACTGATGAACATTATTCATTAGTTACTTGATTAGGAATCTACTATATCACTGTGTTTAAATTAGCTTTCACGTGCACATTATCACTTTCTTTTTCTGGAAGAAAGAGTTTGGACAATAATCATTTAGATAGTGATGATCTTAATGATGTACATTAAGAAAACATGTTGGCCCTTATGTTTATAGTTCACCAATATTGAGTCCTGGTGCTTAAAAGAGAAATTCTCCTTAAAATAAGAAACGACCGTATGAATGCATCATATGCTAGGTTTAAGAAGAATGTATTGTATGCGATTAATACACCATCATCATTTGTCAATGGCACTTCCTTTTTTTTTGGTTAGTTGGCAATGGCGCTTTCAACAATTTAAAAAATTATTTATGATCAATTTACTAAATATAATTAACCCATATGATAACTTGGTTCACTAGTGAAGTAATAAATGTTCAAAATTCATGGATCTTCACTAAGATTTTAATTTGTCACGTTTCTCACGACACTTTCATCTAATCAAAAAACTGCCCCAATCTCCAAGCTGGGACTCAGAAACCGTCAATTATCATGTACCTCATGTCAAATGCGAGGTAGGGTGCGAACTTCGACCATCACTTCGTAATCTTTCCCAAGATAGAAGTTGGTGGTTTCCAACTTTCGAGCTACGTTGTTTTAGGTGCATGTTTCGTCGGTGCGAGACAAGGAGTCCTCGGAAGCGAAAGTGACACGCCATGATGCGCCATGCGATGAATCCAGAACAAACCAATAATAATTCGTCGCACGACCCTCCGGACATGCCTGGCTTGGGCTCGATCTCGTTTGTCGGATCAGTTCATGTGCACATGACTTGGGAATGAAGCATCCCCTCATCAGTTCCCCAAAAACTGCCTTATCGCACTGTCAGGCCAGGCCAGACACGAGAGAGAGAGAGAGAGCTCTCCAGTCATTGGATCGAATCATGGTTGTCTACGAAAGAACTATTTCCAATTTCTTCTCCCTTTTTACAATTACTGGAGTTGGAGCTGGTGTTGGACCCTGTTGCATCATTCCGCAAGACGGTTCTAATGATCACCCACCAACCAGAACCAGCCATATTCTATGTGCTCATGTTTTTCAAAAGGCGTGTGGATCCAAAGGAGAAAAAAGGGATCAATGGGTTCAATAGGTTATGATCATTTTGATGAACAAGAACCACCCAACTTTGATCTTGCTTTTGGGAGACAAAGCTCGTTGATTCCGGTCTTAAATGCGATGATTAGACTCGATCGCAATCGATCTCCGAAAAAAAGAAAAAAGTGTTTTGGCATGCTATCAAATTTTTAACTCATAGATTTGAGGGATGTACCGTGGAAAAGAAAACGACATACTAGCAGAAGCTTGTGGAAAACTAGCTTCCAAATGACTTGATTTTATTGCACGATGGAGATCTTGTAGTATTTTTCTAAATCGCATTAGAAATGACACAATATTAAGCATTGATTAGCTAAAATTACTTCCATACCTCCATGCTCTCCCTATAGTTTACCGGGCAGTTCAACCACTGGTTAATATCCTCATTCGTCGAGCGCTTACCTACTTCTACCAAATCTTGACCCAAAGAAAGATTTACAGCGCTAATGAACATAATCCATGTGGTTATAATAGGCTGACAATGTCAAACGTGATTTAGACTTTGTGTTCCGCAACGCAATGAATTTCACTAGCCTAAAAATACGGATGTGATATAACATGACGTTTTTGTTTCGCAAAGGCCCTCACCAATTGAATTATATAAGTTCACCATGAGAGAACACGTGTCTAGACCCAATTTTACATTGTAGAGTCAATTACAACTGACCATTGATCATGTGGATTTTACATAAGGTCTATAGAAGCATTTCCATCCTTTGTATATGTCTTTGGACAAATTTCACTTACTTTCGGACTGGCCAAATTATCTAACAAAAATTTAACTTTAGGTTTAATACCAATTCTACCCCTAACTTTAAAAAAAAAAATTCTCAACTTTCACTCCGATCTTAAATCTGTTTATGCATTCAAAACTCACATTATTTTCTTTAAAATTATAAACATCGGGATCAATTAGAAGTTCATCATCAAAATCTGTGTTTCCATCAACACTCTCACCTTCACATGAAATAACAATATTCTTCAACTATTGAATATTTTTGACTCGTGGGCAAATTTGAAGCTCGAATGAAAGCCTAAGATCTTTTTAAATAAAAAAATTCAAATCATTTTTTTTGATCGAATCAAATCAAAATAGAAATTAGACCGAAAGTTATTATTATTTTTTATTTTTAAAGAAACGGCCCCTTTGAGACTAGTCTAAAGGGAAACCAAAAATAGCTCGATTTTGGGGTGGTAATCTATCTTTTTCTTGAACTGATTTTTTATGCAGGGTCCCCGGTGACCACACTAAAGAGTGTCTTGTGTAGCCTGCAGGTTCATCTTTTAGGCCACTTTTTTCACTAGCTTTGCATATTCTCCGGCTCCAATTGATGCTCAATTATTGAAAAGTTATCTGTGCACATCCGATAAAAGATCGGAAGAGCGTGACCTCTCTTGCGGTACATCACACCACGCCTGCTTCAACTGGTTGGACACATCAACTCTAACGTATCCCTGTAAATTGTACAAATGATCAAGATTTATGAATTTCAGAATGATTATTCACTTAACATTTTTCCAAAGAGAAATGCAAACCAAAAAGTTACCTTGACCATTGATCTCTTTTAAGGATACCAAATGTGTACAACGTTAGAGAGGTCCTTGTTGAGGCACTCCTTGAGTGAATTGGATAGAGCAACCGGTGGATCTACTAATCATTTCAGATATTACAATTCTCAACCAATAGCGTGGTACTTCGATGTCATTATATGTCCACGTGAATAAAGCCCCAAAGATGTCTAACAATCACAAGCTCTCTCCTGATTACTCGATGTCGAGACATTCCGTTACGAGATTTGCTCGGTTATCAATAATCTGGCGTTGCCTTTGCTTTCTATCGCCGAGACGACAAAAGCTTCTAATCTCCGGACAACTAGGCTAGGGCACGCAAAAGAAAAGAAGTCTCGAAGGAGACCATCATGACACTCTAATCCCAAAGACCATGTTAGCTGTAAGGTTAAATTGTGCATTCACATGAAGTAATCATGAAGACTTTTCCAAAAGACACGCAATAATCACCCTTTTCCAAAGTTTAATTCTTCTGGACGGACGATATCACTTCGACTTTCCCTAGATTTCACCTTCACATATGTTATGCACCTCATATGCAATTGCAAGAGGGAGCATATGACGGGCCAAAACATAGCCTGCCTATCATTACTAAACGACCATTTTAGATTGTTTTTGGAGAATAGGAGAGGTGCGAGACCCCTCATTGGCGACGATTGAGGGGGGGACCCCTTTTCTGGCGACCGAAGGGAGCGAATTGGGGCCGCCATGTCGCGGCCCTTTTTTGAAGCTTGCGAGTAGAAAAATACAAAAGACTAAAGTTTCCGGAAAAGGGGAAAGGGTGGGAAAAAAGGAAGGCCCTCAAAAGAATTAGGTTTAATTGGACTTGAATATGTTCTTAAATCATTTGGTCTGAATTTTATGATGTAAAATTCGGACTTAGATAAATATTCAATCAAGAACTTGGGGACTATCCAGGGATGGCAGACTTCCCATCTTCTTTACGAAGAAGGTTATCGTTGGGTACACACAGTACCTCTCAACCAATTTGTTTGCTTAGTATCCCCATCAAGAGAAGCTTGCAAATAGAAAAATACAAAAGATTAAAGTTTCCAAAAAAGGGGGAAGGAGGAAAAAGAGATGGCCCTCGAAAGGATTAGGTTTGATGGATTAGAAGGAGGAAGAGGGGCTGGGGTCCTCTGATCTTTTGTTGCCTACAACTATCTTGTTGACTCTTATGCTCCTCTTTTGCCCTTTTCTCCACCATTAGCGCGGGCCACATTACCGTTGTGACTTTGATTTGTACGTCCTTAGTCAAAAGAGAAGGAAGATTTATCCTTTTGGGGTTGATATTATATATGTGTTTCGTGTCGAGATCGTTCATTTATTGTATTTAGGAATACCATCTATCTATGTTCGTGCAAATATATTAGTATGGACTTCGTGAAAGTCACTACGATGACATCTCTATTGTAGTCATGAGAATTGGTCAGTTGTCCATTCGTATCGTAAGATTCGATTTGAGATCTTGGTGATGGGTATTTATCGAACAAATCAATGGTATCCTGATTGGTAAACAAAAATTCACTTTCGCCAGCAAGTCTATATTTTAGATATTTATTGATTGATAGGTGCGATTCAATTCTTTGTATGTTCATCCATTGAATGATGTAGCTATTTGTCTTATATCACAATATATGTTATTTTTTGATGTTCACAAAATAATGAAAAGTAAATTTTGCGCTTTACAATGCAATAACAAGTGCAATGACATATAAAGATCCGTGAGTCATGTTTTAATGTTGAATCTTATGTTATTAAAACAATTGATAGTTCATATCTTCTTAATACATGGGCATATCGCTTGTATTCAAATTTGAGATTTCTTTTTTGTAAATCACGATTAATCGATGAATTTTAAACAACATCCGATTTTTTGTTAGCATATGATTGAGTAAAAACTGTAATTACTTTTTTAACCTTCTCGTTAAAACTGCATTATCCAACTTTCACTAAAAAAATTACATTCGAATTTACTTCTTTTTTGAAAGTTTCGGGTGCTTCGATTTTGAAATATTCAAATAGCACAAAATTTAGATTGAGCATAAAATAAACAAAATGAGAATCTATCCGGACAGGGCGCGGTCGTAGACATAACATTATTCATGCGGGGCCGAAGACAGACATATTTAACTTCAAAGTTTTTCGAATTTCCCTCCAATATTGGTAGGTTGGAAAAACATTAGAAAAACGTCTTGACTCGAAAGATCGCACGCAGCACGTCATGTTTTTCTCGCAGAAAATAAAGGTTATAAAAATTATGGTTTTAGGACGACTGTCCGAAATAAAATTTAATAAAGAAATCGTGGGGTGGGTGGAGTCCGTTATTTGGTCAAACGAGCGAGGATTAAATGACAGAGAATAAACGATATTCTTCAAGGCACGTCCCGTCCGATCGCTCGGGCCACTACTTATTTTTGAATTCCTTTATACATATGCCCTTGAGCAGAAAGCTATTCACGGATATGCCATTGTAGGAGCACACAGCGCTCGGCACAGTTTTTCCATGGTTGCGAATTCAAGCTGAATAGCACCATTCATTCGAATTATATGAAAATATCCAACATAATCACCAATCTTGAATAATTATGAAAAGAATATATGAACATCTTCATATAGTTTATGGACTATGTTGAAGATGTACCAAAAGTTCAAGAACTATATTGAATAAATTAAAAGTTCAGGAACCACATTAAATAAAATAAAAGTTTATGAATCAAATTATATATTAAACTAAAATTAAGGGATTATCTGTGTCAATTTCCCTATATTTCAAATGCCCATTGAAGATTTAGCTGTTAAAAAAAGAAAATTGTCTCCTATGTTTTGATCTTTTCGAATTTTGTTGCATTATTTTCAAATGGTATAGTGAGTTAAGTATTTCTAACTATTGGTCTTTATTTAGGGACAAATTTAAATTATTCGGTTAACATCCTTCATTGGTTTGGACGAAGAATTCAAGAAAAGAATAGGTGGATTCCAATTTAAAGCCAAATCAAATCCTTCGGACAGTTACATGCCAACGGCCTATCACGTCAATGTCATAATCATCTCAAATCCTACTTCGAGGAAATTAAAGAAAGGCCACGAAGCAAGGCATGATAGCTTAGAGGACATCTTGCACCATGTTTAGCTCAATAACTGATATTTGAGCTCATTTTGTCTTTCACCATAGAACAAGTTTAAAGGTTGGGTAATTTTGCGAAAAATTAATAATGTAAAATTTTTTTCTCTAAAATATTCATTTTTATCACTCGAAAGAATTAATCGTATGAACTGCTTTCATTATCAATAATATCACATATCTAAATATTTTCCATTGATATTGGAAATATTTTTTCTCACGTGGTCAAATCCGCGAATATGGATAGTGATTATGGAGTAATCATCTTTCTATCTAAATTTTTATGAGAAACTGATCCTTGTGACGTCAAAGAAGTATCTGTCCTTTAAGGAAATAAAAAGGAAACTTGGAGGGCATTAATGCAATTGAGCCTACAAGAATTTTGTATTCTCGCCATAATAATAATAATAAGAATAAGAATATCGAGAAATTAAAGTAAACTAGTAGCTTTCCATATATTTGAAATTTCCCCACCAAACATGCATCTGAGCTGATGGAGAGGACCCAAGTGTCAGAACTCACTCTTTCCTTATCTATCCTTCCATCTCGTGTCTTTTTTTTTTTTTTTTGAAATTATAATTATTATTTATTATAATTTTCTTTCTCTCTCTGTGGAAGCGCCCCCCCCATCTTCGCTTTTGATGCACCTTCACCATCTCGTGGTTTGCCACATCCACATGCCACCACCCTCCTCCGTCTCCATCTTCCATTTCCATCTTCCATCTTCCATCTGCTTCTTCTTCTTCTTCTTCTTCTTTACTGCGACCTCCTCCTCACCTCCGCCGTCACCTCCGTCTCGTCGGATCCGCGCGGCTGAAGGAATAACCGCCCCCGCACGAAACGAGTGCGGAACGCCGCCGCGGCCGCCGCCCGCCCGCGACGCGTTTGAGATTTCCTTCGACGGAAGGCAAAAGAAAAAGCGAGGGTACGAAATCGAAGCTTCAAGCAACCGAGGCGGACGGACGCGAACCTCGACCTTCTCCTCCTCGTGGAAGTAAGCTCCGCGTCTCTGCATTTCGCGCTCGCCGGAAGAGGGAAATATCTAGAAGGAGCCGAAGCGACGGTTTCCTTTGTTTTTTTGGGGGTGCTTTTTTATCTCCCTTCTTTCTTTTTTTAAATTTTTTTTTCCGGCTTTTTTTCTCGTTCGAAATTGTTTTTTGGGCTATTAATCCGTCGTGCTCGCAACGACCTCAGCCTCCTCCTCCGTCCCTCTGCAGACTCGACCTCGCAAGTCGCGCTCTTCAGTTACGAAAAGGAAAGAAGCATTCTTTGCGGAGCTCCTCGCTTTTTTTTTCTTTGGCGAATGCTCGGCCGGAGTTTTGGCTGCTTTTCTCTCCCGCGCAGCTCCCTTGAAATCTCAGCTTTCATTCTCTCGGAGCTCTAGACGCTCGGATTCAGGGGGCTCGAGATCGAGTCGAGGCGGGTTTCCGGGAGGTGCTTGAATTTAGGGTTTTCCTCGGCGAGCTTCGGAGAGTGTCGGGTCGTGATTGTTTTCGCGAGACTCGAGAGGACGAGTCGTGGGTTGGGAGAACGTCCGTGATGACTTTGTGGGAGAAATCTGGTTAATGTTGCATGAGGGCTGGCTGGTGTTGCTCTCGGGAAGCTAGAGGAGAGGCCTTGAGGAGGACTGCCCGTCGGAGGTATTTTCAGGGTTGAACAGAGGTCGTGCTTCCGAGATGATGCTATCCGCATCGCCGACTTCAGTGGCGCGGAGCTCGCTGGAGGAGATGCTCGATTCGCTCCGCCGTCGCGACGAGGCCGAGAAGCCCAAGGATTTGCCACCGGCATTGCCTGCTCGGCCCTCTTCGAGGGCCCGGCTGCCATCGGCGAGGCGGTCCTTGCCGGTGAACTTCACTGTCGGCACTGCTACTTTGCAGGAGTGCGCATCGAGCCAGGCAAATATTGGAAAGGAAGATGCAAAGAGAAAAGAGAAAGATTTTATTCCTAATAGAAGCAGTTTTGGGAGCAAGAAGATTAAGAAAGATCAGAACTTGGATTCGCCGTACACAGCAGTTGTGGAACGAGAGGAGAAAAATGACGAAGTCAGCCAAATTCATGGCGGTATTACCTCTCAGTCAGGCGCGCCTCCGAAATTGTGCGAGTCAGAGTGGGGTGATAACATCGGTTATTTCATCAAAAAGGTAATTTTTATGGTCTAATTTATATTTTCTGCTTTTGAGTTGGTCTGGTGTCACTGGGTATGACTGGGTTGAGTTTTAAGTTTTCATTGTCTATGTGTTCCTTGGTGCCTAAAATTGTCTGCTTTGTAGCAGACCAGAATAGATAAGAGCGTTCAATTGTTGCCCTGTCGGCAGATGTGAGTTTTGTTGGTGATAGTTACGGAATGGAAGGACCAGGTAAAATAGAGGTTATGCTGTAATGGGCATGTGTTCCATGACTGCTTAACCCGCTCGTCATATAAAAACTCTAATGTCTATATACGCCATAGTGACTCCCTTCTCCTCATAGGCTTAAGTATCTGAAGCTGATCCCATATGTATAGATCTGCTGTTTATGCCTATCATGGGCATGTGCATTTTTCGTATTTGTGGAATTCATTTTGATCTGGTCGTGTGATGTCTCAGAAACTTAGAGTGTGGTGCCGACTGGTCAGTGGGCAGTGGGATTTGGGAACAATACTTTCGACATCAGGGGAAGAAGCTGTTATTTCACTCCCAAATGGAAATGTGAGTTCTCAAGCTCCTCCGTCCTGCCTTAGGTTTATAAGACAAATATTTTTTTGGCACCAGAGTCAATTTCTGTAAATGCACTGACCTGCTGTAATTTGCATAGGTTGTTAAAGTGTCTACAGGAGAACTTCTGCCAGCAAACCCGGATATCCTTAAGGGTGTTGATGATCTGATCCAGCTTAGTTATTTGAATGAGCCATCGGTTCTTCACAATCTTCAGACCAGATTTTCTCGTGATTTGGTTTATGTGAGTACAAATTTCTTGAGCATTGGTGCAGAGTGAGGATTCTTCTGTAGCTTCTATTCATTCATGTTGTTTCATTGTCTAGAGTAAAGCAGGGCCTGTCTTGATTGCAATCAATCCCTTTAAAGAGGTACAACTTTATGGGAACAGTTTCATGACGGCATACAAACGGAAGACTGCAGAGAGTCCTCATGTCTATGCCATGGCAGACACTGCTTATAATGAAATGATGAGAGGTTATGTCAGCTTTACTGTCACGTTTTGTTCTTATTAATCTCAGTCTTTGGTGGGGTAGAAGTTATATATTTACGGCGAATCTCTATTTTGCAGACGAAGTAAATCAATCAATCATCATAAGGTGCGTTTGATATCTTCTTCTTCTTCTTCTTCTTCTTTTTAATTTTTTTTATTATTATTATTATATTATAATTTTGTATTCTGTTTTATGTGGGGTACCCCTTAATGGATTTGCTCTTGTTTTGCACTCTTTTAGTTTGATGAAATCAACTTGAGATGACTAGTTGACTGTAATAAAAATTTTTACCTTGCAGCGGGGAAAGTGGAGCTGGGAAGACAGAAACGGCAAAGATTGCAATGCAATATTTGGCTGCTCTTGGAGGTGGCTCTGGTCTTGGAATAGAAGATGAGGTCCTTCATACCAATGTTATACTTGAAGCATTTGGAAATGCAAAAACATCTAGAAATGGAAACTCTAGCAGATTTGTATGCCTCCCTTCTCTTCTCTTCATTATGCAAATTCATATGTTCTGCGCAATCAGTCTTTTACCATCATCATGACATGATATTTCTCTAGAGCTTTATACTTTCTTATGCACTTCAAGATTGTGATTTTTGAGAAAGTTGTTGATTTGATTAGTGGGTTCTTTCAGGGGAAGTTTATTGAGATTCAATTTAGCAAACTGGGAAAGATTTGTGGTGCTAAAATCCAAACATGTAAGCATTTTAAATTGATTGAAGCCAGTCAATGAACTTCTAGTCAGCTGATTAAACTGTTGGAACTGACCTACTGGCCTGTTGTATTGTCATGTACTGTCCATTGCCAATTCTCAATCATTAATTGCGGAACAGTTTTACTAGAAAAGGTAATTTTCTGCAATTTGTCAACTTTTAATAATCATGGTTATATGCCACTTCTGAAGTAAAAGCTTCATATTGTGCAGTCCAGGGTAGTTCAGGTGGCAAATGGAGAAAGGTCTTACCATATATTTTATGAACTTTGTGCTGGCGCTTCTCCATCTCTTAAAGGTGCAAGATACTCCTCCTAAGTTAAGCTGAATATGCCTTTATAGCTGTGATAGATTTAATCCACCAAAGTTAAAAACCAATTTTATTAGCTTTGCATATCTGTTGTGACTACATTGCTGAGAACAGCAGTGCCGTTATTTATCGTTTCATTGTTTTTAACTTAATGCTTTTGGTTCGTCTATTATATGCAGAGAAGTTGAATTTAAAAGTGGCCTCTGAATACAATTATCTTAAGCAGAGCAACTGCTTGACAATTGATGGCGTTGATGACGCTAAAAAGTTTCAGATGCTTCTGGTAATGTTTCTTTTCTGCATTCACTTGTTGTCAGGTGACTCCCCCACTTTCCAGTTTACTTATGCCTCATTGAGGTCCTATTGATGGTTGCATCTTTCTTCTTTTTCCTGTATGTCCAGGAAGCTCTAGAGATGGTTCGAATACCTAGACAAGATCAGGAGCATGCTTTTGCAATACTTGCTGCAGTACTATGGCTAGGAAACATATCGTTTCGGGTTACTAGCCATGAAAATCATGTGGAGGTTGTAGTTGACGAAGGTAACTTTTACATGCTTACTTTTGGAAGCCAGAAATATTATGATTTTATACTAAAGATATTAGAGATATGCTAGTCGTTCATTGTTTGTCACATACTATTAATTCCTTGTTTCTTCTCATGAAGGTTTGAATGAAAGGAAATAAAGCCATCTCCTTTTTCGCCATTTTTTATTATTCCAATTCCTGTGGGCATGCTTTAGGGCCTTGCATCTAGTTATTTGCTTTACTTCTATATCTGGAGATTACGTTAGGGGCATAGTGAAAGAAAGTCAATGGAGACAGACATCATTTGCGGAGAAAGTTAATAGGGTGCTCAGCTAAGCAGGTGATCTATGCAGCAAAATTAAGTTCGGAAAGATTGGAGATGAATGGTTGAGAGTAGTTAGGTGTCGGGGAGGCTTGCTGTGCCTGTGGTGAGGATCACAATTATATTAAAGAGATTTTACCTCCTCCAAGTGTATGATATTTTCTAAGAACTTATAGCATGCCCTACTTGGGTAAGACATAGATTATGAAGAAGGGTGACTTCTTAAGACCATTATGATCTCCATGTTCCCTATTTAACAGACCTACTTGCATTTTGAAGGGGAGGGGTTGTCTTTGGAGGTTTTGTGAACTTCAGTAGGTTCTGAAGTTCTTCACTCTTTTGTTGTGATCCTTTCAACTTTCGTCTTCTTCCCATTTCCAGCATCATTAAATTCCATCAGCCAATTTTTTGTTGCCTGTTGTCACAAGAAGTGAAGACATAGCAACAATCAGTAATAGGAGAACTGATGTACATAAATCCCAAGGACAGATAATATGCAGAAAGAGAATTATAGTAGGGAACTAATGAAGTTGTCTCCCATTTGGAACTGCTAAAAGTAGCCATAGATGAATTAGGATTGTCAGTTCTTTTGCAATGAAAAGATGCGGACTGTCATATCCTAAAGGTACGTGGACAGTGAACCAGTCTGGAATACCTACCTTGCACCTTTTTTCTTTGCTTCTGTTAGATTTATCATTGAAAGTGAACTTCAACCCTTTCCCTCTTTATTGCATTTACCTCGGTTACTTTACTTAATTAAGATTGCTTGCTTTATAGCCATTATGTATCCTTTAGAAGCTGAATATATTAACATGCAATTTGGAAACAGTGTTCACTGATTCTATGTATTTCTTCTTAATAGCTGTCACCACTACTGCTGGCTTGCTGGGTTGTAGTGCTGATGATCTTGCATTAGCATTATCTGTTCGTAGAATTAAAGCGGGCAAAGATAGTATCTCTAAGAAGTTGACTTTGCAGCAGGTCTGTTGCTGAGACTGTTTTAGATTCAACTTTACTTCTGCAGTTTTATCTAATTTTGCTTCTTGAACAATTATTTTTGTAATTGCTTTTGGGACTTATGACCTTAATTTTGTATTTCAGGCAACTGACACAAGAGATGCATTGGCAAAGTTCCTGTATTCAAGCTTGTTTGACTGGCTTGTAGAACAAATAAACAAGTCACTTGAAGCAGGCAAACCATGTGCAGGAAGGTCCATAAATATCCTTGATATATATGGGTTCGAGTCATTTCAAGTATGTATTAATTTACTATGCAGATGTCAGATAATTTTTGGAGTGCATCATAATTTTGTGTCTAATTCCTGACAATCTGTGTTTTGCAGAATAACAGCTTTGAGCAATTCTGCATAAATTATGCAAATGAGAGGTTGCAACAACATTTCAATCGGCATCTGTTAAAACTGGAGCAGGAAGTGAGCATCTAACATGGACCATGTCTTTTATGACCAAAAAAAAAAAAGTGGATCATGTCTTTAGTTTTGTCTAGTATATATATGATAGTGACTGTGCATTGACATACTTTGCTAAGTGGTTGCTTTAGATGCATTGAGCATATCATCTTCTCCAGGAGTCTAGATACCGTTAGCGTCATTGTAGCTTTAAGAAGGAATAGAAGGATATTCCTTTTTGTTGTTATTGCTCCTTTCTGAAGTAAGATTATTGAGATGGATTTAGTTGACGAACCACGATAGATAAAACACTTGCATTATTGTGGCTTCTGCCTCCTAGATTATGCAAATTAAGACTCTGGACTTTTAGGTGAAATCCATTGGTGTATTTTATCTTGGCCGCCCTTATTTATATTCTTCTGATCCCTGAACCTAAGGCCCTAGGTTTATGTGTTTATTTTGTAACTGGAAAAGTGCTTATTCTAGATTGTGGCAAAACCTTTCCATTTGGTACTTCGTTTTTTTTCTTTTTTTGGGGGTTTTGATCAGTTTTGGAAACTTATTGCTATATTCTGTGTGTCCAGGAATATGAGCTGGATGGTGTTGACTGGACTAAAGTAGATTTTGAAGACAATGAGGATTGCTTGACCCTAATTGAAAAGGTACTCTGAGTTTAAGCTTTTCTTTATTTTTAATTTCTTTCTTTGAAACGTGTATAATGATAATAATGTTGGAGCAGCAGATTGTTGGCTTGATATTTAGATCAAAGGAGACACATTCTCTTTATTACTTCTACAAGATTGATTGTTCATTTGATAGATAATGTTACTTTTTGATGTATAGCAATATTTTGTTCATCTTATTTTTCACGGATCGACTTTTATGCTGTGACTCATCACTTTGGGTCTCTATGTACTGTGATAAAGTTTTTTATAAAGTTGAAGCAGTCAATCGTTATTTGTATGCCAACTTTTGCAGAAACCTTTGGGGGTGCTCTCTCTGTTGGATGAGGAATCAAACTTTCCCAAGGCCACTGATTTGACATTTGCCAATAAGCTTAAGCAGCATTTGACTTCTAATCCTTGCTTTAAAGGAGAAAGAGGCGGGGCTTTTGGCATTCATCACTATGCTGGAGAGGTTTGTCTTTTACTCTCCTTTTCTTTCCTATAGCAAATGTCTTGCTCTCAGTCTTGCTTATTGGGATATGAATTAGAAGCCACCTTAAAATTTCTTGATGATTTCTGCCTTTTCCCCTTTTGGATTCGAGCTAGTATAAGCAAACGCTACGTGAACAGTTCAAACTCAACAAGCACTTAGAATTCTTAGGTTTTTTGTGCTAAAATCTTGTACTTGGAAAGTTTGGTACTTTTTAGTTGTCAGTCAGGCCATGGTTCAGGTCCAGTCTAAGTATGTAATGCATGAGCTGCTTTTCTTAAACCATTGTTTTTTCTCATTTTTTTTTTCGTGATTTTTTGCAACATCACCTGTTATTGCATTTTGAAAGTTCCATAGATTTTAAAGATGTTTAAATGAGATAGTTTATAGTCTTAAATGCAGTTTTTTCTCTCTTTCCCTCGTTTTTTGGTGTCTCATCACTGCTGATTTGACCATAATAAGCAACTCGAATTAATCCTCCAGAAAAGTAATCTTCCCTTGCGGGCTTGTTAGTTTCACTCCATACATGTATCTAAGCAGGAATGCTTGAATTACCACATGGCTTATATTGACATGGGATGTTTTGTCAGGTTCAATATGATACAAGTGGCTTTTTGGAGAAGAACAGGGATCCTCTTCCTTCTGATTCTGTTGAACTGCTCTCATCTTGCAGTTGCCAATTGCCTCACTTATTTGCCTTGAGAGTACTTGAGCAGTCGACAAAATCAGCAAGTCCATTAAATCACGGTGCAATGGAGTCTCAGAAGCAAAGTGTTGGTACAAAATTTAAGGTAAGTAAACTGTTGTACAGACACATGTATCCTGATCCAGTGATATAAAGATCATGGGAAGCTATAACCTAGTGATATGCGTATGTGCACGTAAAGTTGGAGTCAGCCATTTCTATTACTTTTGAGGGAAGAAAAATCCTTCTTGTTCTCTGTATTAATTATGTGGGTCTATGCTATCTGAGGGTGTCCTTTTCTTCTCTCTTAGATTTACATAGATGTGAATTTCAGGTGTGCTAGTATAATTAATACTAGTAACTGCCTAATTTTGAGGCGTTTGACGGGCTCTTTGATGGATTGATTCTAATCAAGAGTTTTTTTCCCTTGTAGGGTCAGGTTTTCAAACTGATGCATCAATTGGAAAGGACGAAACCTCATTTTATCCGTTGCATAAAGCCAAATAATAAGCAGGTTCCTGGTCTTTATGAGAAGGACCTTGTCTTGCAACAGCTCAGGTGTTGTGGAGTCCTTGAAGTTGTCAGGATTTCCAGAGCTGGATATCCCACTCGAATGACTCATCAAGAGTTTGCAGAAAGGTAAACCTTCTAATTTCTTTCTTTTTCTTTGTGAGCAGGACCTTGTCTTGCAACAGTTCAGCTGTTGATTTCTCCCTTTTTGTTTCCTTTTTATTCAGAGAACCTTGAGTAATTTACCTGGTCTGTGGCTTTTGTTTTAGGTACGGGTTTCTGCTTTTGGACACTAGTGTATCGAGGGATCCCTTGAGTGTATCTGTTGCTGTCTTACAACAATTTAATGTCCTTCCGGAAATGTACCAAGTTGGTTACACAAAACTGTATCTGCGAACAGGGCAGGTTAGTTCTGAAGTAAGCCTGGAATGTTTTTTTGTTATGTTAGTCCACTGCATCTAATTGTGAGAGATGATCCTTCTACAAGATTTCCATAAAAAGGTGTAGTGAGAAATGAATTCCAAAAGAGATCTTCTATCTCTATCTTCGTCGGTTGTTGCTTATTCTTGACTGCACAAAGAAGCAATGGCAGTTTAGCATTGTAGTTATTGGACATTTTGGGTGGGATTTGTGTTTTTATTCTGGTGTATGTCCATTTTAGAAATTAAAAGCCTAAAGAAATGGGCAAAAGTGGGGAGCGATCCTTTTCTTAAGACCTGTTTTTGTTTTTCCTGAAAATGGAGGCTGTCAACTTATCTGATTGTTGTTTCTTCCCACCTGATACTTGTTAGTTTAATAGTCACCAAAAAATAATTTAGGAATGGCATCATTCCACGTAGTATGTAGTTGTGTTCTTTGAGGTACTAAGTTGCTTATATCATTCTTCTGTAAAAATAAAAGCTGCTCATAGAAGAATGTCTTTTTTTTTGTCTTTTCCTTTTTTTGACTCTTAACTTGTTGAGCTCCCGTTTACCAATGACTGTTCTTTTTTTCGTGTTGATATTTTCTCTTCTTGACTTGATGTTAAGTTCTTGTGACTCACAGATTGCCACATTGGAGGGCAGGAGGAAACGAATTTTGCAAGGCATAGTTGGGGTTCAAAAATGTTTCCGTCGTCATCTAGCTCGTCATCAGTTCTATGAACTCAAGAATGGAGTGACTACTTTGCAATCATGTATGCTTGCTTGTTTCTGTAATTTTCAAACTTAATGCCAATATGTTGATGGTTGCATTGGGTTCTTTACAGCCTTACAGGCAACAATTTGGCTTTCAAATTGCTTGAGTTGACTCTCTCTCTCTCTCTCTCTCTCTCTCTCTCTCATGGAGCTTTTTTTGTGCAGTTGTTCGTGGTGAAGTTACTCGAAAAGAATATAGTACCTTGCGGGATTGCTGTTTAGACGGTGCTTCCATGTTAGGGACCGATGAGGAACAGGGGGCAATCATAGGTTTACAGTCTGGTAAGTCTATGCTTTTGACGATTAAATGCGAGGCCAGATTATTTGTCGTCTGACATTAAATTGTCTTACAGTAATCCGTGGGTGGTTGGTTCGGAGAAAGTTCAATGATTCGCTCAAGATGAAAAGGTCAAGTCTGCAGACCTTGAAGTCTACATATAAGTCGGGCAGGAGATTTTCTGGAGTGAAGGTACTTTAAGCATTATCTCTAACGAAAAGAAAATTATGCTAGCTGACTGAGAGAGTGCATACGATTTTGAAGATTCCTTGCAGGTGAAAGTTACTGAATTCTAATTGCATCTACGCTGAACTTAAGGGTACTTCTTCTTGGCAGGACAAGCCACAAAAGCGTGAGGAGAAGCCTCAAAAGCAGATTGAGGTCATGCCTGCAGTGTTGGCAGAGCTTCAGAAACGGACTCTAAAGGCAGAGGCAATGCTGAAGCAGAAGGAAGAGGAAAATGCTGCACTGAGGGAGGAACTACAGCAGTTTGAGACTAAATGGTCTGAATACGAGTCGAGGATGAAATCAATGGAGGAAACATGGCAGAAACAGATGGCGTCATTGCAAGTGAGTATTGATGCTTTCGGGGGATTTTAGTTAAACTTCTATAAAGAGTCAATCATCTGCGAGTAAACTCCTGCTTAGGGTGTATCTCAATCTTGATGTTTGAAATGCTCACATTTCTTAAGAGGGTTGCATGATATGGTGCAGATGAGTCTAGCAGCTGCCAGGAAGAGTCTTATGACGGATGATAATGGAGGTCAACCCAGAAGACCCTGATGTTGCATTATCGCCTCGGGATTATGATTCCGAGGATACCACATCCATGGGCTCTCGAACTCCTGGTGGAAGCATGCCTGTGAAATTCTCTAATGCTGTTACAGATGGCAGAGCGGGCACTAATGGAACCCTGAATGCTGTCAATGATCTTATAAAGGAGTTTGAGATCCGGAAACAGACATTCGATGATGATGCCAGATCACTCGTTGAGGTCAGGTCTGAGTTGGCTTCCAATGCTAGTCCTGATGAAGAATTTAGAAAACTGAAAGTTCGGTTTGAGTCTTGGAAGAAAGAATACAAAGTGAGGCTACGAGAGACTAAAGTGAGGCTACGGAAACATGGGCACTTAGATGGTGACAAAGGTCGTCGAAAATGGTGGGGAAGATGAGATGGGGATGCTAGGATCTATGTTGTAATTTTGTTCGAAGTGATTCTCTGGTGGTCTGCGTACGGCCAAGCTGGAATTCGAGAACTTGGAGAGGGGCTGAGTGGCTCCCCCAGTTTCAGCGGCGGGGGACACCTAGATTAGATTTAGTCGCGTCAGCTCCGTGAAGAGAGGTGTTTATCTAATCTGCCAATTTTGTCACTTGGTAGTGTTGTTGAATGTGTATAGCCAGAAACCAATATGTAGGGACTCGAGACTTTTTAAAGCTTTTCCGTTTACCCCCTTTGAAGGTGTATATTCTCCGATCTGTTATCTGTACTGTGTATTCCATCACATGAATTAGAAAATGTTCATACAGCTTTTCATTAAATCCTTGTCCTATTTCTTTTGACCTCATTCAACCTTAGTTCAAAGCAGTGCAATGATTCATCCCACCTTTTGTCCTCCGCCATGTATCCTGCTCATCTCTTGAATTATAATGTGAAATGGGGTTCGACATTAATGAGAAAAGGAATCTCCCCCCGAATCTTTAAGAACTAGTTTTCCATTAGGCCCGTTCGTGCTTCTCTTTTTACTTTTTAGTACCTTCTTGTCATATTTTGCTGGGGGAATTGCATTTCGCCCCCCAAGTTCTTGGGATTGTATTAAGTTGTCCTCTGACACGTCAATTTTTGCAATTCGCCCCCTAAACTGAAATTTTTGACAATATGCCCCTCAGCATTCTCTAGCTCAATTTTTCTTACATGTCTTGATTGTACGTTATCTACATATGTCAGTTCAAAAATAGGGAGTATTTATGTTTAAATACATTATCTTACATGTCTTGATTGTATCGATATGCAGTATTGACTCCGGTCAAATTCTCTTAGAAACCTGAGTCACATTCTCCTACATGTAATATATTTCTGAATTATTTTTTCACTTTTTTTGTATATATATATTTATATAATGAAATTTGTCTTCCATAATTAGGCACAAGGTAGATATTGCAATTGACTTTTAATACCAACGAGGCTCATTGAGAAAAATCAAATGTTCGAGGCAATTTGCTATATAACAACTAAAAACTTGGGGCCAACTAGAGTTGATTTATAATGAAGTTTGGTTTGAATAAATGTTTCTTTGTCAAACATCTCTAAATAAAAACCCATGGTCTCCTTGGCGGTTTTGTGCTGTATAAACTTGATGTGTATGGATAATTTTTCTTTTTTTGCTATATTGAGAAAATAAAAATAAAAAGTTTCTTTTTGACATTTCAGCAAGCTTGAACAAACTGGGCCAATCTTTAAAAAAAGAAAATGACAAAAAGGAGAAAAGGGGAGCAAGCAAAAGCTTTGATCTGAACTGGAAAAAGTTCGAAATCAAAGGCTTAACGTTCCTCAGCTCCATCCGACGTCGTCTCGTCCGTTCGCGACGCTCCCAGTCAAAACCTCGTCCTGCGAAAGCAGCCATTGCTTTCTGCTTGTTTCTTGCGCTTTTTTCAAAAGGTTTCGAAGCGAAGCAATGAACCGTCGCGGTGTCAGCAGCGATCACTGGTCTTTCCTGGTAACGCTGTCCTTCGCCCCGTCCCTTCTTCGATGCTTACTCCCTGCATTGCTAGCACGTTAGATCAGCAGTTATGGTTCTTTCGTTTCCTCGCTTTGTCTCGCGCGCGCCGGCGACGGCCGGTCGTCGTTTGGTTTCGTTCGGCGATGGTGCCGTGGCGTGGAGCGATTCGGGAATCGATTGTGTTGGGCTTGGGCTCCGATCGATTCCGTAGTTTCGGATAACACGGGTGACCGCATTTTGGTAGCTGAGACTATTATGCACGGGTAGCGTCGTCTGTGCTGTGGCTCGTGTAGCTCGTTTTGAAGATACGGTTTTGGCTTCTGCGTTTGGGTTGCTTTGATGGTGGCTGGTCTCGTTTGAATGATGACCTGTGGATTTGGTTATTGCGCTCGACTGATAATGAACCATTCCGGGAGTTTTGACTCCCGGCTGCGTATGGCATATCGCCGTGATCGGGATGGCTTGGAACAGAAGAGATGTCTTGTGGCCAAGAATTTTAAAAAAGTAAAAATAAATATGTTTTGCCATAAGAGCCGTTGGAACTAGAGTAATCCAAGTCAAATTAGGAATTTCTGTGTATGTATGTCTCTCCTGATTTGGTCCATCCAGCTAGCAATGTGGTGGTAAAGGGGTTGGATACTGGATAGCCTGCATACATTCTGCCTGTTTGAGATGATTGGTATCATCAGGTTTGTGACTCACGGGCGTCTTTTTACTTTTCTGCAGGAGGAAATTGAGGCACCCATGTGGGTGGATCTCACGTTGGAAGTTGGCAATAATGAACAAGAAAGGTGATTAGTGCAACATCAGTCCTGATGTTAAAGATTAGAGTGCTTCTGTTATATACGAGATCCAGGTTCTCGCTAGTAAAACTTCTTTTGCTATTGCAGGGCTGATGAATGGTTCAGTGAAAGTCACCTGTAAGATCATCTGTTCATCTATAGTTTCATTCCGTTAAAGTTCCACGATCGGAAATATTTTTGTTGTTTAAATTTTGTGTACTCAAAATAATCTGTTCAGGTTCCACCAGTGTTCCTCTCGCCAATTAAAATCTACTTTCTCTCATCTTTCTGAGGAAAATGGGAGCTCAGACTTTTACCTTCATGGACCCTTTTCACCGAAGCTTCCGTCCTCAGTGTCCAAATCAAGAGGTAAAGACTACAGGGGCAAGAAATGGGAGCACCATAAGACTGATCCTTCAGTTCATCAGAGTCATCCGGTAAAAGTTCTAAGTGCAACATCTTCATGTGGTGAACAGTGTTCCTATCTGCAAAGCCAACCAAATTCGAGGTTGGTTAATTTGAGAGGACCCTCTGGCTTGAAGAAGAATTTGATAACAGAAAGGAATTTTGCCAGAAATGGCAGCAGGCTTTCCTCGAAACCCGCACTTCCTGGCTCTACATCAAACAACATGACTCGAGCAAAGCAGAAAAGTGGCATTTCATTTGAGAGCCATCAGCAACAAGAAAAAAGGGTTCTTCATGTTTCAGGGCAAGCTTTTGGTAATTCAACTGGGCAATCTTCAATTATTAGAATGGGCATCAGGAAAAGTTGTGTTACAAGACAAGCATCAAGGGTGGAGATTAATAGCGATACGGGTCATAGCAGTGGTCATAACTCTTCTAATAAGTCCAGTGTGGGTTCATCTTCATACCCCTTTTCTGATGCTAATCGCTCGACATCTATTCCAATTGAGGACAGGGAAATTACTCCAGATAGCAGACACCCAGCGAGGAGATCTCAAGCACTTCTGAATAAAAAAGAGAGCGTGATCTCTGTTGTCTCAAGTACTATACCTAATACATCTAGGACGGGTAAAAGCCACTTTGCAAAACCAGGCTGCTCAGAAGTAGCAAAACCGAAGGTGAGTAACTTTACAAAAATCACTATGTAACATTCTCTGATTTTTCTTTTCTGCAAGGAAGCATCATTCTTATGTAGATAAATTTAAAATGGTCTGGTGAGCTGGATATTGGTGTCTTTTCCAAATCTCCGCAGATACTTGGCCTTTTCAGATTACTGTTTTTCCTCAATCTTCTCTCCAGCATCAATATTACCTTTCTCTCACTGCTGGCTAGACTTAGCTTATGTGTTGTTCGAATATTGATCTATCTTTCAGTGTTCATATTTCGTATTGTTCATCTGTTGCTTTTGGTGCAATAAACTGACTTGGAGGTATTATAGGTACAGCATCAAAATTGTAGTTCAAAGGCTTCACTGGCACTTCGAGTTAATGCAACAAACTCTTTCGTCAATGAAAAGCCTAAGGAAATGCCAAAGGTTTCAAGGCTCAATAAATCTGTTTCCAAAGAAAAAGAAAATTTAAGGAGGAGGTTGCTTGAGAGTCAGACTAATGGCAACACAGGCAGGTTTCAGAAAGTGGTAACACAGAACGTGTCACAAAAGGGTGATCGAAGAGTATTAGTTGGTTCGAAGGTATATCGCGTTGACAATTTTGTTCCTCTCATGTTAGTATTTTGAAAATTATCTCCTGATGAGTAAGTCTGCATCCTTCTGAATACATTATTCTGTTAGTGTCCATCTTTCAATTTGACCATATTACCATAGAATGAGGAGGTGCATTGCGCATTAACCCGTAACTTTTCTGTCTGTTGCTTTGCTTTTACGGCATTGAAATAGTGGTCCAAATATAATCTTGTTATTTGCAAATGAATGCATGCTTCCATTGAGACAGTAAACATGCAAAGCTTGAAGAGATTATGATGCATATGATATGTTCCATAACACTTGCAGTTGCTCGTCTTTCAGATATTCTAGCCCTGCTCTTTTTTTTTTTTTTTATCCTTTATGTCATTTGGCATGTGGTTTCTCAAATTCTGCAGCTTGGTAATGTCCGTGGAATTGAAGGAAAAGCTATCAAGAATGTTTCTCAGAAGGGTCTACTTTCAATGAGATGATGGCACCTGAAATCATTTTTGGTAATCTGGCCCTTTCTCTGTTTCTTGACTGGGCATTATCTTTTGTAGTTTTGTCCCTTCGTGGGCCAACCAGTTAAAACTATACAACCATTGTCTTGTGTCACCAGCCTCTCTGGCTAATCCAAAATATATTGCCTTTCCTTAGAAAACCTGGTTCTTTTGCACCACCATATCATGGTGAACTAATGATTTAGTTTTTGAACTTCTCCCATTATTTAAGAGGCTGAGTGATCATATGTGAAGCTTGTCTTGGTAGGACCAATTCTACCCCCAGCTTCTAAGACAAACGTGATACGAACATTGACGTGCAAATTCACACGTACACACATAGAAGAATTGTGTGTGATGTTTGATTTAGTACTTACCATGTAACAAGTGATGCACTTTGTTCCCCTTTCTGAATGTGTCTGGATTTGTAAAAGCCCGGTGCCTGATGGACTTGAGCATAGATCGGGCCCAATGTTCACATCTTCCACTTTGCTTCTTTCTGGCAATAGTCTTTCATTGCTTTTCCAAGTTCTAGTGACTCAGCGAGTCCATTTTATGGTGTCCCGAAATGCATCCAACCACAATAATTCGTTTCTTTTTGGGGCCATGTCCAGATTCTTTGACGCAAGTGGTTTTGGAGTGGTATTATTAATTCTTGGATTGTAGTTCACAGCGTGTATCATATGTATCACTGAGTACCTCTTATCTCCATAATAGAATACCTATGGTGATAGCAGGAAATTGCTTTAAGTAGACTATCTAGCTAGACTCCTAGATTGCCATTTTCCCTCCTGTTTGGACTGCATTCATTAACTTAGTAAATTGCCCGGACTATACGAAACATGCTTTTCCAAGTTTGGGGGTCCTGAAATGCATCCGACCATAATAATCATTTCTCTGTGGGGGCATGTCCAGATTCTTTGATGCAAGTGGTTTTTGAGTGGTATTTTTAATTCTTGAATTGAAGTTCACAGTTTGTTTCATATGCATCACTGAGTACCTCTTATCTCAATAATAGAATACCTATGGTGATAAGCAGGAAATTGCTTTAAGTAGACTATCTAGCTAGACTCCTAGATCGCCATTTTCCTCCTTTTTGGACTATATTCATTAACTTAGCCAATTGCCCTGGCATCTTTTTTTAATCAACTAGGAGTTTAGGACTAGAGAAAAGAGCATTCTAGTGGGAACGTGAAGCATATGTTTGTTTCTTTCCTCCCATTGTTTGGCTTTCTCGTGGCAGCGTCCCCATAACAGTGTGATTGGCAACCAGTCCTGCAAGCGTTGCCACCTTTAGTGCTAAAATAACTTTGGACTACACGCCACTTTTTGGCAATTCTATTTCTTCATAGATTTGAAGAAAGATTTCCCTTTGCTGTTTGGTTGAGCAGAAAATGAATCCAAAAGAAAGGTTATGTGATAATACAGAAATAAGATTCTTGGTAGGACACGTTTTCTTCCCACGCACATAAAGATCGACAACTCTCATAGTGCGAGATTGAAGAAAGGGCTTGATGATACCACAAGTTTCAGGGAATGATTCACTTTTTTTTTTTCCAGGAATTACCAATGGAGAGGCAGCCAAAAGATCAGTGGGCTATGTACAACAAAAGAAACTCCAAGCCAGCCTTCTTGTGTGGTCCTGCATGCTATAATCCTTTTCCAGCGATCCTATTGTACGTGGTATCTTTGGAGTTCAGATCCTCGGAGCCACATTCATTGGGGCAACAGCACATCAGAATAATCATCGTTGGATTACAGGCTTTGCACAATCGTTTGACCATAGTGAGACAGCAATGGCGTCATTTGTCCTATGTATTGTTTGTTTCGAGGGCCAATGCTGACCGATATCGACTCTACAATAGCATCTCGCGATCAAACCATTGATCTAATCAGTCATTGTTGATCCTTCTCTAGCCACTAGATGTGGGCAATCAGACCAGTCACCACTCTAAGAAACGAAAAATAATGAATTCATTACGATGAAATCTATGCATGAAGCATGGAATTAGGTTTCGCTGTTTAGGAAATTACATCAACTTCATTTATCTTTATTTTTGGAATTCTTGCGAAGAGGAAAAGAGAAAAGGAGAATATCTATAACAAGAAATGGGGCATCACAAGAACTGTATCGAAATGAATGATTTCATCGCAATTTGCTGATGCTGATAACTCTCGTTAGGACTGCCAGATTCGTACATGCGACATATGGAATAGATCTCGTCCAGGAAAGAAGCCCAATAATGTTGAAGCAGCGAAAGGACATCGTCTTCTCTCGGTGGCTCCTGACCCTCAAAACAGCAAACATTTCGCCCTGTGAATTTGTGGATGTGAAGAAAGATGATGCAGGAGGAAGACGGTTCACTCATTGTTTTATCGGTTCATGTGACATTTGGTTCGTTTGCGACTCCACCCAAATTTAAAAAGCCAGTTCGAGAATGATGATACGTATCCCGGCATTTCCATAGGGACGCTCCACAGAAAAAAGACGTATCGGGACGTACGTAAAAAATGATTGCAGTCCGAAACATCATTTCTTCAGCACTCACAGCAGCTGTCCATTGACTCGAGAGCTCGAGCTTACAAGTTAAGGAAAACCGCATCGATGGATCAAGTGTATAGATCACCAGCGTTAACTAGCTACGGAAACGGATCTCTAGAGGTCGTGTTCGTGTATGTAGACCACATATGTTTCTTCGACACCAGGAAGTAAATCGTGCCAGGCCAATACAGGTTCTCCTTTTTCGGGATGATTGTGTCATCACCCTGTATAACTTCTTCATCGTGGACCATTGCTTTTACGCAGTCTTGTACCATGAATCTTCTTCACATTTTGAGGGGGGCTTTCCGGTACTTTCGGCCTGGGGAGTCCGGAGGGTCCATTAAAGAGTTGTCAAGGCCCCCTTCTCGATGGTGGATCACAGTTGTAAATTACAAAAAAAAGAAGAAAAAGAGAACCAAAGAGAGTTTCTTGAGAAGGAGAGAGAGATTTGCGTCTCCACGTTGTCTTTGAAGGTCCGAAAAACAATTCGGCCGTGAAAAGACAAGCCTTCTGAAATAAAAAAGTGCTGGTTCCTTGTACCTCGGTAGGCCAAACGCCGGGGGTGTTTCGCTTGCGGTTTGGATTTAGCCTCTAATTGCTTGAAGATGAGATTAAGCTCAGCTTCTCTCGTGCTCTTTGTTGTTTTTCGCCTTCGAGCTTCGTTGGGACAAGCCCCCGCAATTTTCATGTCCGGTCTCAAACTGTACAAACCAACTCTTTTTTAGCGTCTTTCGCCATCTCCGTACCACTAATTCCGGATTCTTGCATTTTATTTGAAGGTTTATTTAGTAGGGGAGCGAAAGTATAGCAGTAGGTATCTTCACTATACTGACGACTTGTCAAGATGGAGCTAATGAAAAAAAAAGAAAAAGAAAAACCCATCTCTCACTATTACTTCACGAGCAGCGGCGATCGTCCAATGGAATCGGGCGACGTTTCAGCGCCGACGCAGCTCAATCAAAATAGGATTTTGTCCAGAGAACAACTGCCACAGGATGCCAACGTGGGGGGTAAGGACTCCATGTCCTTATGTGCGCTCTCTTCCTTCGTTTGCATGTTCTCGCTCTGATCACATCCCACCGCCAACGAACGGTACGCAGTCATGTATGCAGCATTAATTGCGAAGCTGATATAAACGACAAGGTGCGATTAATGCCATCGGCCAAGATGGAGGTCGATGTCGTGTCTGTGTGTGTGGATTGTGTTGCGTATGGGACAGATGTTGTGTTTCGCGTGGCAAAAGAGAGCCCAGAGGTCACAGTCGGAAGAGGGGACGGGGAAGACAGGAGATTGATGAGGATTGAGAAAAAGGGTTGGTGTCGTTGATGGAACTGATCCATCATTGATGAACAAACCAACAAAAGGAACGAAGCTGCATGGAACCTGTGTCTTTCGAACTTATTTGGGAATCATGCCTCTTCCCACGTCCCTTTCCCTTCCCCTCTCTCCCTCCTCCCCCCTCTCTCTCTCTCTCACTTTCATAATTGTGGGAACATGACTTTTGATCGTGAGGGCTTAATGGTTTTTAATTAAATCAATTGAATACTCAAGATTTGAAGAGAAAAAAATGACAATCAACAAGTTCCGAATTCACCGTCATTGAAACTTAGATGTTACGAATGACATGCGACAAATGATTATATATTTCGCATAGGAGTCGTACAAGATTTTCAATACCTGAATTTCTCAGATAACAATGTCAAGATTTGATTGGGGCTTTTTCTAAAAAAATCCCAAGTCCTCAATTGACCTATATAACATCTTTTAAGTACTCAATTGACGAATGGCCAAAACCTTAAATCTCCTTCATGAACACTTATCTCATTTTTAATGAAAATCAAATATTCGAAAAATGCCATAACCATGCAAACATGACGGTTTTTCAAATTGTGCTTCACTAAAGTAGTGAGTTACATCAGTACGTAATGAGAATTGAATTGTGCTTTCCTCTATTCTTAATCTTCATCAGGCTGTCGATTGGTGGGTTGTGGATATTAAGATAAACTTAATAGAAAATTAAAGTTTTAAAGATAAAAGAATGTTTAAAACTATAACAAAAATTAAGAAAGCAAGTGACTTTATATGTTAGTATTCTTATGTCATTTGTCGAATGGTTTTTTCTTTTCCTAAACCTATGTAATATCAAAGTAAATGTCAAATTTAAAATACTAAAAGAAAAAAAAAAGGAGTGACAAAATAGGAAATAAAAGTAACTCCAAACAAAGTAAAGACAGCACGTCTCTTTCCTATATATGCATCTTTTGCACAAAAAGAATTAAGGCTGAACATAGTTAATTCGACATATTACATTATAATAACGAAATATTATATCGACTCATTCTATATGTGATGTGGTTATTAGGACTGCATATGATACGATAGATGCATCGGAATGTGCAATTGGCGAAATTGGTATAAGTACGAGCTGACCCTGCTTCTTGATATGTTGTTAAACCAGCAAGACAAAAACGAGTTTTATTAGATAGCTATTTAATATCATTATAAACAGTCGTACATAGGCCTGCCTTTCGTATGTGCTACGAAGAACACCTGTGCAGTTTCGTGATTAACATTGCAGTGCGCAATCGAGCATGTTCCTGATTGACTATAAAGCCTGAGCGGGAAACATCTAGTTGAAAGTTGTTTCTCTGTCATCAACCTTTTTGAATTATCTCTTTTCACCATGAGAGAATTCAGTCAAAATGAGTGTCGCCCTTGCAACGAAAAATATCTAAAACAGGCGAATAATGAGTGGTAAATGGTAATTAGCTTTGGCTTCTCCCGAATGAATTCAGTGGATGCCACAACGAGCCAAATTTTTCGAAAAAAGGGAGCCGATGTCCCTTGCATGGAGCCAAACATCATGACGACGAGGAGCGGGCCCCGTGATTGAAAATCTGTAATTTCTACACCAATGCTGGCGCTACCACTCCATGCATGTGGTGCTGTACTTGCAAAGATTCGAAGCACAAGAGGGGCTTTGGTACTTATTTCGCACCTCCTATCATGGTCAATGTCCGCCAACTTTTTGTCTGTGGTTACACCTCTTTTGATCTTGTTTTTTTTTAAGATTTTGAGTTATCCGTGATAGAACAATAAAATATGATGTTTATGAATGAGCCATGCTGACGAACTGTTCTTTCTTTTGCTTTCTATAGAGTAGTAACTGGTTAAGACCATGAAGATGATGAAATGGGGAAGTTGCTGCATACATTACCTTTTTTTGGTGAAAAATGTGAAAAACAGAATCAATTACAATGTAAAGTGTATTCAAAATTTATATGATTTGTTGCATATTTCAGAAGTAAGTGTCATTATTTTAATAACATAAGTTTATATTATGTTGGATCACTCATATAAAAGTCTAAACAGGTTTTTATTTTTATTTTTTATGTCTAATATTGAGATGGATTTAAATTAAAACTGCATATAGATCAGATAAAAGAGATGGCTTGAGGAGTCATAGCTCCATATTGATTTAGAAAGATTGTAGAGTGTAAGAGATACGGAGAGCATGATCTTCATATCGTCGGAGAGCATCTTACTATTTCGGGACCACCATGCTTGAGTGATGTTATCGATCACCTGACTCTCTCTCTCTCTCTCTCTCTCTCTGTACGCATGGTCTTTCCTCACAGATAGAGTTCATGCATATGTAATGATGAATATATTCTGGAACTCAATGGCCGCATAGCTAATCGATTGCATTCATGATTATCTTGCTCTAGGCGAATGCATGATAGGTACCTCCCTACTTGTCATGATGAGAGGATGCAGAATCCAAGTTTTGCAGGTGATGACAAGACGGGAGTGCCCAAATCCGTACCTTTTCCCCAAGTCCTTCAAGGGAATCAATTTCTTCACTCAAGTGCCATTTGGACTGTAAAGTTTTGCTCATATCATTTCATCACCACAAACCCTAGGCAGTTTTGCTAAACCGTGTGTTAGCTATCGCACGCTTTTCCAAGGAAACAGAAAAAAGAGGCGTATGCCCAGGAGAGTTGCAACTGTGAAAGCCCCTGAAAATGAAAGTTCAATATGTCTGATGGATTCGGTATTGCCTATAAATAGTCGTCACACGTTTTATTAATTATAACTTGTCTCGGGAGGCATTACTAGCTCTTTGGGCAGTGACAAGTTTTTTTTTTTTTTTTCCTTTTTTAACTCAAAGCTAACGAAATTTCCACTTCATTCAGCACATCATCTATTGGATTTTCCAGTAGACTTTTCATCTCGAGGAAGCTGCTGTTATCGATATTGTCTGTCTTATGTGGCTGACACAAGTGTCGGAGGCACTTGCAGCTGCGGAGGACATTCCTCAGTGACCTTTTCCCTTTCGCTGTTTATTGTTGGCATAAGTGATTTTCATTACCCATCTGGAGAGATCGTGGCCATGTATATTATTATGATTACATCACAGGAGAGGTCAAAACATTACAGAACCAATTAAAGCCACCATATGATGAATCGGAACTTTTATTGACAGCAGGAAGGGAACCAGATACGACGGAAGTCTGTAAACTTCCTCTCCCTACTCCCGTCCAAATGGTGTAAAAGAAGGAGATCCCGTTGATCCTCCTTCTCTCCTCTCTCTCTCTCTCCAAAAGCATAGTAAATTTGACACCTGTCGCAGCGTGCAAAACCCCATTTATCTGACTTCGAAGTTTTCACGTGCAAAACCACGCAGTTGCGTGTAGGCAACCTGGTAGTTCCACGAAGTCTGTGGCGTTCTCACTGGCAAATGTTTTATGAATATTTTAAAAAAGTGGATCACATGCCACGTCGATATAGATATATTATATCAATCAATGCATCTCCATCTTATAAATGATTTAACACTCTTAGCATTTATCTTCTTTGCATTCCAAAAAAAATACATTTTTCTTTTATAAATATCAAGCTCCTTCTAAAGGTTTAAGGCATTTTTGTTATGTCGCGCGGTAGTTTTATATAATTAGCTAAAAATATTTACTCTTAATTTCTACAGTTATTTTTCTATCTTTTCGATTACTTATAGAATAATAGATGAAATGATAGACCGCTTGCGTAAGAGGAATGTCGTTTTCTCTGCACATATCTTCTCTTTGAATGAATTCAGCCCCCTGCTTCCGTTCCACTTTTCTATTTAATTCACCAACCTAACAAGACATACTCATTCTCTCCCTCCCTCTCTCTCTCTATCTCTCGCCATGTCAACCGGGCAAGAAACGCCACATGCATCACATATCCACAACTTCCCTAACCACGACACAGACGAAGATGATTATGTAGAGGACGAACTCGAAGGCGTAGAAGAGGAGGAGGAGGAGGAGGAGGAGGAAGATGATGAGCAAGACGAGAGATCATCAGGGCGCGACTGCAACATCCTGTACGGCGCGTGCGGGGGCCGCGGCCGGAGGAGGCCGAGCGGGTGGTCGCTAGGGCAAGTTTTGGACCCGAGGTCCAAGTGGGTCCAAGAATGGAGCAGGGTCTTCCTGCTGGTGTGCGCGACGGGCCTCTTCGTCGACCCCCTCTTCTTCTATGCGCTCTCCATAAGCGACACGTGCATGTGCCTCTTCATCGATGGGTGGTTCGCCATCACCGTCACGGTGCTCCGGTGCATGACGGACGTGCTCCACGTGTGGAACATGTGGCTCCAGCTCAAGATGGCCAACCGGCGCTTCTCCTCCCACGCCTCCGCTTTTGGCTCGGGCCGCGGGGGAGGCAGAGGCAAGCTCCACGACACGGGCTCGGGCGCGGTGGCTCTCCGGTACTTGAAGGCCCGGAAGGGTTTGCTCTTCGACCTCTTCGTCATCCTCCCTCTTCCCCAGGTAAGTTACACTCTTGAAGTAGAAGCTTTTCACAATATCTTATGTTGTCTGTGTAGAGTTTGGTTTTCTACATATAATTTCTTTTACTACAGTCCCCTCGAAAATTCAATTAAACACAAAACGCGAAAATCAAACTTTTCAGTGGACATCATTAGCAGCATCTTTTGTGTGATTCGATGATGATCGCGCTCCAATTAGGCGCTCATCGGGGTAGGAGAGAGAGAGGGAAAGTACGTATAGATTGTTGCCAAGTGTGCGGTGCGCAAGATCGTCGGTTGTTGTCATCACTACCTTACAAACGGACCACGAGAGGAGTTACGGAATCGAAATGATGCGTTGTTAGCTTAAGAAGGCTGGCTTTGTACGCTAGCAAGGTTGGTTCAGTTCAAGGAAGGTGACTAATGCATGTCCTTCACTTGTCTTTATGCGCTCTCGATCGTTATATGGTTTCAGCGAAACAGATGATAAAACAAATGCATGTGAGTCATCTATGTCCTTCCCATTCGCTCCAAGAAGGGCAAGATCAAATTGGAAACGGATTCATGGTCACATATGGCACTTGGGGTGGCGAGAGGTCGAGCGAAAGAATCAAATGGTGTCTCTTTCTGACATTTAAAGGAAGCGTTTCTGTTGCAAGATCTCTGCGAATACATTGTGATAGAAAATTCTTACGTCGTCTCAGATTCCTTTCTTTGCCTTTCCCCTCCTCAACTTTTATTAAGGCGTTATAACTTGTTTCGTGGAAATCGAATCACTGTTCATCAATGCTTTCTTTCTAAATCTTTTAGATATATAATTTTCATTTGGGCAACAGCGTAAAATAATTTTCAAGGCGGGTATTAATTACCTTTAACACACACGCGCGCGCACATACACACATATATGTATGTATGTATGTATGTATGTATGTACACGCACGCACGCACGCACGCACATATATGTCATATTCTTTGAAAATATCTTGTGTTTGAAGCAAGGGATTTTGTTAGTATACATGGTCTATGTGGAAGTTTGGTTTTTGTTTTCTGAACTGCATTTGTTTGAATTCAAAATAGTTGATTGTGCTTTCAAGCCTGGTTTTCAGACTATGCTCGTTCCTGTTTTAAAATGATTTTTGAAATGATTTTTGTCCGCAAGACGTGCAAACTGGAAGTCCTAAGTGAAGTGGAGCACAAGATGGCAACGCACCTAGTACCTTATGCAATTCCCGCTGTAAACGAACTCTAGCAAACAAGATTAATTTGATTGTTGTGTTGCTCTATTTTTCCTTGATCCCCCTCACTCTATCTAGTAACTTCTTGTCTGTCGTCTTTAAAATATATAAAGACTTTTCATGCCCCTTTTGATGCACCAACTTTTTGGAGCTGAATTAGATGAGAGATGTACCTCTGTTTTTGGTGCTCTTTTAGAGTAAGTTATGGTGAATAAAGGTGTCAAGTACCATAATTATTGGGATCTAATATAACTTTGATCCTAATTGACTTTCCCCTCACCAAAAAGTAGGCTGCCAACAATATGCATGTAGAAAATGTCGATTCTCACAAATCTTTTCTTTTAGAGCACTTACCATAAGATATATGCAATAGTAATTCCATAGAAAGAGATATTAAAATAGGTTTCTATAGTATATTCTAAACAAAACAGTAGAATAACTACTTTTAATCTCTCAAGAGAAAGAGAATGATCATAATCTTATATTGTCTTTGCAAAGGAGAGAAAAATGCACTTTCATCAATAGATTGATCTCATCCTTTCGGAGGGTAATCAAAGATCAATTTACCCCATTTAAATGGATTATAAATAACCTATCATAGATGCGATAATATGCATAATCAATCTGATTATCACTAATAACATTGGAAACCCCAATTCTTGATTAAAAAAGGAGCATCTTAACTTCAAAACTCCCAATTTTCTTTAATCACTCAATCGAACTCCAATCGTGGCACGCATTTAGCGCTAGTCCACCTTACCACTGTTGCTAGTATCGGTACCTTCTCGTTGTCTTTCTTTTGCCTAGCTCATGTTTGAATCTCTCTTGTTGGTGTTACCTTAGCTTGTGTCATCACTTTGGCAATAAACTGATTTCTATTCGCTTCGTAATTGATGGAGTTATGATTTATAAAGAGGAAGATCTGTTGTATCCCAAGAGGATAGTCATTAGAGCTTGTTGCATTGAGTTTTGTATACCGAGGGCAAAATTATTCTGAAGGACAGTGCTTGCATACCTCAAAAACTTTCTTTCTTATTTTATATTTCCAACATGTTCTCCAACAATACCTATAATAGTATAGGTGAACTAGTGCAATAATACAAGCACACTAGGATTACTAGACAAAAAGAACTATGTGCATCTTGCAAGATTTTTTCAAATGCAAGGACAATAGTAAAATACTTCCAAATTGAAGGACAATGATAAAACTCTTTGGCCAAACACAAGGACATTTATAGAACATTTTGGCCAAACACAAGGAGGGCAACACTCTGGCCAAAAGTAATGGCCCTTTATTAGAAGACATGGCTTCTAGTGGTCTTAGTGGGTTTGTATTATTGCACTAGTGTGCCTGTACTATTATATGTATTACCCTTGGCTTTGCCTATATAAGGGTAACTTCTAAAAGATTTTGGGAAATAAGATGAGTGTTTTGAAAATCTCTCTTCTATATGCTATTCTCCCATGGCTGCCTAAACACTTTCCTTCTTTCTCGAAAACTGATATCATTAGAAGTTCATAATTACACTATTAGTTCAATATGATAAGCTAGATTTATAAGCATGCTCTTAACTTGTGAATCAACAAATTTCTCAGGCACGAGAGTTTTGATGGTGCAAAAATATTAAACTATACCGTCATCTAACAATTTAAACTTTTAGAATAATTAAAAATGGTCAAATGGATCTCACATGGTATTGGAGTAAAAAATCCCAAGTTCAAATCTTTCCAGGTCTCTATTTGCCTCTCCTATTATATATTTTCACACTTTATTTTTCAGCCAAAGTAACAACATAGGAGGCCCGACCAGGTCAATTAAGGCTAGAATTGTATCATCATTGGTAGAAGAGATAGGCCAATTAGTGTTCACCGCGAGGCGGACCAATTGCCCCAACTGAAGGTCCAACTACAAGCTCTAATATCATGTTATAAAGTTTAACCTAAAAGTTAAAGCTATTAGATGAAGATGTAGTTCAATATTTAAATATTCTAATAGAGAGAGTGAAGCCACAACAAACTCAATGATTGATGACAATAAAGCTTGGAGACTAATGATGGAGAAATTGGTCGATAGAGAAGAGTGATGATATAGACTCGATTAGAGTTTTCGGAGGATGACGTCAATTTGATTAGGTCTTCTTTTTTTAACCCTTGAATAGATTTTGGTAACATTTCATCTATTTATAGAGGATAAAGTAAATCATCAATTTAGAGAGAGGGAAAACTCAAGGAGGCAATACCTTAGAGAGAATCCTAATCTGGCCTTCAGCGATCTATGCTATTGGAGCTTTAGGGAGCCCTAGTCTAGTAAAAAAACTTGTTTTAATTCTACCCTATCCTGATATTCAAGTGAAATTAAGAAAATGAAATCATGATAATACACACTTCCAATGAAAAAAAGGTTGACAAGAGATTGACTTGGATTTAAGTTGTATTGACTTATATAATAGGAGTAAGAAGGGATTGACCTGGATTGAAATTGCATCGTATGACTATCATTTATTACAGAGTACCTCTCCACCAACAAACAATGGACATAATCAAAAGTCAGGAAAGCGAATCAATGTAGTTAATCATTCATATGAATGAATTCTTATAGGGAACGTCCAACAACCTGGTTTTATACCTTGTGATACGACACATTTAAACATGCTGATACACAAGTGAGAAACAATGCGATCGCAGGTGGTGCTGTGGGTTGCAATTCCATCTCAGCTGGAGAGAGGGGAAACAACTAGAGTGATGACAGTGCTGTTGATAATGTTCCTCTTCCAATACCTCCCCAAGATCTACCACTTCGTTTGCCTCCTCCGCCGCATGCAAAACTTGTCTGGCTACATCTTTGGCACTGTTTGGTGGGGGATTGCTCTCAACATGATCGCCTATTTTGTTGCATCCCATGTAAGTTTACTTTTTTCTCTGTCTCTCTCCTTAATCATTTATTGATTAATTAGAAATATATCCTTTCTTCCCCTTGAAAGCTATAACCCTTTTGTCTCCTAATATGACCTGTCATTTTGTTTTACTACTTTAAGGACGGAATGTAAGGATGGCCAAAAAGAAAAAGGAAGGAATGTTGGGATAAAAGTGTGGAGTCTCTATATGTGCCTGCGAAATCGGAACACGAAGATCTTCTTTTTCTTTCTTTCGCTTAAGCATCTTGAATTCTTCTTTCTCAAAAAAGTTTATGCCCCCCTTTTCAATCATGAACAGCCAAACGTTATCGTTGAACTTATTGACAAAAAAGAAGAAAGAGCTTGATTTAACATCTGCGCAACCGACAAAAGATCAAGAAAAAGATAATATAAGTAATGTACCAGTTCAAATTTTCAAAAAGGTGGGGCGAAAACTATAGGAACTTGTCACAATCGTGATCCATGTGAGGGCTAAATAATGTCCTTTATTGGTGGGTGAATTTAGAGAGAGATCAGAAAATGCTTGAACCTTCTGTTCTTAAGAGAGAGGACATTCGGGTAATGTATGCAATAGCCAGCCCCACTAAAAAACACCTTTTTCCATTTCTCTGATTGCTGTCATCTTCTTTGTTTTGATTTTGTCATAGAGATTGTTAATTACCAATGGGTATTGCAAATTTATTGCTGCCTGAGCTGAGCTGTCCTAGGGATGCTGAACTAAGGTCTAGTGTTGCTTAGCAAATTATGTGAAAGTATCTGCAAGCGTATTTACTATCTGATAAGAAACATTTAAGCCCCTCATCATCTTGTTTTTTTAACTAATGGACACTCGAAAACGGATCACAGAAGTAGTCATTCTTCACTTGGTAACTCAGAAATTCATGTCTTGACGTGATTAGGCAGCGGGAGCATGCTGGTACTTACTAGGGATCCAAAGAGCAGCAAAATGCCTGAGGGAGCATTGTAGATCAACGAATGGGTGCTTCCCAAGAGTGCTGGCATGCAAAGAGCCAATCTACTATGGAACAACCGGCATGGTCCGAGATGGAGCCAGACTTGCCTGGGGTGAGAACCGGCAGGCCCGGTCCATGTGCTTGGACTCCTCCGATAACTATGACTATGGTGCTTATAAGTGGACCGTCCAACTTGTCACCAACGACAGTCGCTTGGAGAAGATCTTGTTCCCCATCTTTTGGGGCTTAATGACTCTGAGGTATACATAACTACTCTCTCTTCGATTTTTGTTGATCGAACAAATAAAGGGTAATCACATTGTTGAAAGTCGTGTGATGGTTCACGCAACCTTTTATGTCTGGTATACAAATCTCGCGTGATCAGTAAAGTAGTGCTGATTACATCTTCCGCATTATGAAGTCTTATGAATCTATTTTCTCATCATAGTCGGAAATCAGTGATCTCCACTGAAATGTATATAGCAATACAGTAGTACCACCGAAACAAGCAAGTAAAATGGTTCGTGATTAACTTAACTGTACCCAGCTCATTGCATGAAATTCATAACTCCAACGCTGCAGCGCATGGCCTTTATGTCTTAAACTTGCGTTAATTTTTGTCCAATGTGCAGCACTTTCGGGAACTTGGAAAGCACGACGGAATGGCTAGAAGTTGTCTTCAACATAATTGTTCTGACCAGTGGCCTTCTCTTGGTCACCATGTTGATTGGAAACATCAAGGTAACTCCGCATTTACTTATGCTAATTAACTTTCCCCATGACATCAATTTATTTAAAAGAACCAAACGGCACTTTAGAATTAATTTAGACGATATTAATATGCGTCCAAAAGAAAGTTGTAAGTCATATCGGACAATTATCGGACAATCGACTGCTGATATGATAAAAATGAAATTAATTTTTAAAAGCGTATAACCATCTCATTAAATCTTATATTGACATCTTATCATGAAATGCCATCTTAAATCATCAATCCTCAAAACTATAGGAATGAATTGGATAACAGCATTCAATTCATCAAGTCTTATCCTAATACAGGTGCTAGGCAATTCAGGCAATCAATCTCAATATTTTCCATCACTTGTTGAGCCCACCATTTGGGTCAATAATACTATGAATAAGCACGTCGAATGGAATTATCTTTAAGCTTTTTAACTCAGGCGATGCGTCGTTCATCACATGGAGCATAAATGCCAAGATATGGTTATGCAAGCAATCAATCTATCAACAATTTATGGACCCACCCTAAGATAAGTAGGCACCCAGTGAATCACCAAGCCAATGATTACGGTTTTCCCAATCGCGCGTCAAAAGCTCACCGTACTCTTGGATCCTGTGTCCGTCTTTTCCTGTACTGCTTAGGAAAATTGTGAGATTGATTGGTTGAATTGCCCAGCATTGAGCATTTCTCACTATTCCTCATTTGAATTGCTAAATGACTATTCATTTTGCAAGTGCATAGTTCATTGCAATCATGATTTGAAATCATTAAGCTGATGAGGAATCGATGAGATGACTTTTCACGAGGAATAGTCGTCGGTAAAAATCTGAGTCGATTTCTAAAAAGTCTTGTGCACTCTAAAGCTAAGCAATTCAGAAAATATTGATTTTTGTTGAGTAAGTCGAATTTCGAATTTCGAAGAAAATAGATGTAGGATGGAATCTTATGACGAAAAAGTAAAGGAATTAGGTGACGTACACATCAAATCGTCTGGTCCACATCCTCCTTTTTCGCAAATTCCAATTATGCCTCTTTTTCTATGACCGTGAGGCCTTATGTTTTCGGTGCTATACGAAAGGTGTTTTTGCATGCTACGACGTCGAAGAAGCAGGCGATGCAGCTGAAGATGAGGAACATAGAGTGGTGGATGAGGAAGAGGCGCCTCCCGCAAGGGTTCCGGCAGAGGGTGCGCAACTACGAGCGGCAGCACTGGGCTGCCATGCGCGGCGTCAACGAGTGCGAGATGATCCGGAACCTGCCGGAGGGTCTCCGGAGGGACATCAAGTACCACCTTTGTCTGGACTTGGTCAGACAGGTAACATCAATTCCATTTTCTTTTTCGAATAACGCCGAACGTACACATGTCATGCAATACATAAGAATCTTCCCGGGCTAGACCCACCATATTTTTTCCCTCCTCATCTACGTTTGCCCCTCGCCCCGGTGGATCCGCCTTTTGGCGTTCCCAAGGACTCCCACGGGCCGCTATGATAAAAGTTTTACTCACGTCACATCAACCCACACTCCATATTCATCCCGAATCAAGTGCCGATCTTTGGCAGCATTTGGTTCCCTTTTAAAGAAAGAGGGTAGGGCTTTGATAGAGGGGCCCGCAGGAAAAAAAGATGGAACCGTACTTCCATTCAAACCCTCAAAATTGATTGATAACCTCATGAACAGCATAAAGCTACGACCGAAATCATCATGAATTGCGCATTAAATAGTTCTTCCAGTACAAGATTTTACAACGAACGAAAAAAACAGAGATTAAGGATAGAAGGCTCTCTTGAATTAGCTGACGCGTTCAAGCTTTAGCGTCTGTCACATCTGCCCTCACCCAATCTTTATTCCAATTCTGGCCGAAAACCCTAAAATGATGATCTTGCACTCCAATCTTGAAACAGTTAATTTAGGCCCAATGAGTATCTACCTTTTTCTAAGTTTATGGGCTGCTTCATCGTGCTTCAAGCTAGCCCACATGAATGCCGATGGAGCTCGGGATTTCCAGCACTAGCGATTGACATCGGTTAGTCTTAATATATCTAGCATTACTCCCGGTGAACTGTGTCCGCATGAGTAGGAGAACCTTGGACTCCATGAACGTGCATGCGAATCGGACCGGCTTGAAGCATGAGGAAGATGAAGCCCATCAAATTTTTAAAGGGTTGGTACTTATTGGGCCCAAATTAATTGTTTAAAGATTGGAGCAAAGATATAAACAGACCCAACTCTCCAAAGCTTGAGTCACGAGCCCCCTAAGCTAGTTGAAGTTTCTTTCCCCACCGCTTAATGCATTGTAAGATTAACTAGTTCATTTTCGCTTCTCATGTAGCATCTCTTGACATATATTTCATGTTGGATACTTAATTTTCAGGTGCCGCTTTTCCAACACATGGATGATTTAGTCCTTGAGAACATTTGCGATCGTGTGAAATCGCTTATATTCACAAAGGGAGAGACTGTGAGTGCCTAATTGATGAACTTCTTCTTTCCAATGTAGTTTTCATCATTATCTGCAGTATCATTGTCTACATCGATTTTTTAATTCGACACAATTTTTTCTTTTGATATTAAAGGAAGAAAAGCTCGCGCATCGTGGAATTTCTTGAAAAAACTGCCCTATTCCAAGTGCTTCATTGTGATAAATACATCTCGTTTACATTGTTAAGTATGTCTTGAAAGTGAATTATTTGTAAAGAACTACCTTTTGCCCTCTGTATCGACTGTTTGAAAGAAGTCCTAGAGGGAGAATGATGGCATGCAAACCCTAACTCTCTCTCTCTCTTTGACTCTCATGCATGGTGCAGATAGCAAGAGAAGGTGACCCAGTCCAACGCATGCTTTTCGTAGTGAGAGGCCACCTCCAAAGCAGCCAAGTCCTCCGTGACGGCGTCAAAAGTTGCTGCATGCTCGGCCCGGGCAACTTCAGCGGCGACGAGCTCCTCTCGTGGTGCCTCCGGCGGCCTTTCATCGAGCGCTTGCCGCCATCTTCCTCAACCCTAGTCACCCTCGAGACCACCGAGGCGTTTGGGCTCGAGGCCGAGGATGTGAAGTACGTGACACAGCACTTCCGGTACACGTTTGTGAACGAGAGAGTGAAGCGCAGCGCGCGGTACTACTCACCTGGGTGGAGGACATGGGCCGCCGTGGCGATCCAGCTTGCATGGAGAAGGTACAAGCACCGCCTGACGCTGACGTCGCTATCGTTCATACGGCCAAGGAGGCCACTATCACGGTGCTCTTCGCTAGGGGAGGATAGGCTCCGGCTCTACACGGCGTTGTTGACATCTCCGAAGCCGAACCAGGATGACTTCGACTTTTGATGAAACGCTTAAATAAGTAGCAATAATAAAGTTATGCTGAGCTTTTCATTTGGTATTAACTTTACATAGATCTCGAATTGATATATAAGATGGGACATCAAGATCATGAAAACTAAGAAGCGATCGAACGCATCATCAAGCTGTGACAACACTAGTATCTAAGGCCGTCATGAACTGGTTAGGCTCAGCCTCCGGTCCGGATGAACCCCTGAAGAGCAAGATTGCGAGGCTGCCGACGCTGAAGTAAATGAAGCAGCCGGAGCAGTGGGTCACGAATGAACCAAAATCTGTCCCCACTATGCATTGCCATCCTCCTCCATATATCCTGTCAAATTCCTGTATAGCACACAACAAGAAAACCTCAAAACAATTACCTAACTAGCTAAAGCCTAAAACATCAGGAGAATTTCAATTTTCAATAAGGGGGCTGTGTACAAGAGTTAAAGATTTTTGACAATACATTTTTGATGAAGCGCGCGATGTCCGTGGGTTGAGTGACGTCGAAGGAGTCGAGCGCCTTGGATGCCAAATGGAGAGCTTCCTGTTGCATCGCCTGGAGCATGTCGGTCTCACCGATGACGGCCTTCCCTTCTAGCATATTTGAAAACGAAAAGGCACTCCGGAAAAGACTCGTTCGCTTCGGGGTCGATTTAGAATGGAGAGACGAGCAACTGAAGAGGACGATTGAGATTACAGTGGGAGGAAGGAGGAGTGCTGGAGAAGTCGGAATACAAGTAGATGCGAGGAGATGTGGATGATGTTGAAGAGTTGTGGTGGAAGTGGGAGAGGGAACATTATTGGAGTTTAGATCAGATGGGGAATAAAGGGGTGTGGTGGAGAATCCCTTGGTGCGTGGTGTGGCTAGCTGATGCATGTGCTGGAAAATTGTGAGCCTTTGAATCGATCAGTTTGTCGAGATGTGCAAATGAAGCCATTTGAGAGTTCTGTTTGTCGCTTGGGAGAGAGCTAGGGGGCTTTTGCAATGCCAGGATCCTTTTGGCATTAGATCCCCTGTTGTCATGGCCACGGGATTGGCAGGACCCGCCGCGCCCTCTCTAGGTTCACTTTGTCAGTGACTATTAGAATCGTGATCGAATAATCTCTAAATCTTACATGAAATTCTCATATCTTGTCTCTCCTAAAATAAGTACAGCAAATCTTTTCTTTATCTCGCTCCAAAGCTAGGTTTTATAATCTTTCACTGTAATATTTGACCCAAAAAAAAAAAAAAATCTTTCACTGTATAATATTCAATCTTCTGCATGTTAATAATGAGGATGTTGCATTCAAATGGGAATGGAAATAAGGGGATGTCTACACTACTTGGTTTTAACCGTATACAATTAGAAGGATTTTGCACATTCATTAATCAGGACATAACGGGAGCTTTATAAGTTTCCAAAAAATTGAATATATTTTTCAAAGTAGTGATTCCGCTGGATCAAATAAAAAATTATGTATTTCAGATGATGAACCTAATAAGCTCGGTACTTGGCTCATATTCGTAATCACTCATCTCTCTCTCTCCCTCTCGTTGTCGAGTTTTGGCTCAAGTCTCGACATGGCGATAAAGAGGAAGACCCACATCTGTGAGGCCTTTCCGTTGATGGAGGGGACTGGATCTGGAGGTCTCCTCCGTTGTCGGAGGAAACAAAGCATGGGACTCACAAAGAGGAGTACTAGGAATGTGGTTGGTCTTTGGTGGAGGCGCCGGTTTTTGGGCATTGGTGTAGATGATGAAACATGAGGCCGTGGCACGGTCGTGGCCTGGACGACAATAGTGGATGAGTTGAGTAAAGAGGGAGATACGTAGTGTATTTTCTTTAACTTAATGTATATCACGTAAAATGTCTGCATGATACCTTTTAAGAGGTCTTGTCCATAGTAGAATAAATTCCTTGTCTACCTAACTTTCGGTCTTTTGTACATTCATTTTGCTTTAGAGGGGAAAATGATATTAAAATTGTCATAATTTTTGTACAATGTTTACTTCAGCGTCAAAATTTTTGGGAGATCATTTTAATGCGGTGAAATGATTACATGAGTGCTTCCTCTGATAACAAATTCCGGCAATCCATATGTATGACCTTTTTTTCTAATGAAAATTCAATTTCACTTGGTTTTTTTAAAGAAAAGTTAATTTCAAAGTGGACAGAGGACAAAATGACCTAGCCCTTCGTAGCAAAAATAATGGCACTTTATTTGAGAAAATGTTGTTATACTGCTCAATCTCCCAGCAAGCCATTACTGCTTCCATAGCGTTGGACATGGACATGTTGCTGTAATTGCTCTTTAGAAGAACAAAGCAAGAGCATGTAATGCGTCTGTCGTTTGGAATATCAAGAAAGAAACAGATGAGTAATATTGACCTGCACTGGAAAAGAATTTAGTTGCGGACGGTTTCGTACATAGATTGATCCCATTCTTGAGCAAAGCAAGAAAGTACAGAGAAAAAAAAAAACAGAAATGAGAAAAGGAAGATCCTCGGTGGATGTGAGAAATTGTGTTTATAAACAAGGACCAGGAACACAAACAAACATGCCCATATTGACTTGTACTGGAAAAGAAAAGAGGGAAAGAGACCCATTTGTAGGGTGAAGAATAAAAGGAAATTAACTGGATGTGAGAAAAATCTTGCCCGTTGTAGGGTGAAGAATAAAAAAAAAAACCTTCCCAATTTTCATTCTCTTTTCCTTCGTCTTTTCATCCGCGTCTTCATTTTCGTCCGAAGAAACCCAGTTGCAACCATCGATTCGTTCAGGTAATATGTTGCTTCCTCTCCTTCGTAGCTCTTGTCCGTCCAATTCTTGACCGCAACACGCTTAATTTGGCAATGTTCGTCCCGCTCCGGTCTCCATAGCAAATTTCAACACTTAAATATTGCCCCAATTTCTCGATTGAAGAGCACAACGAATTAAGGTTCAAAGGGAGAAAAAAAAAGAAAAGAAATATAGCCCCAATATGCAAATCTGGGATAAATAACACATATAGGTAACCCCATTTAGGGCAATCCATGCCTACTCCAATTGTTGACGAGAAACATTAGTCGGAAAACTATTGAATTATTGCCACGCCAGATTTTTCAACAATCTAAATCGGCCATGACATTGAAGTTGTCAATTTTTTTATTTAAAAGAACGGCACTCAAATAAGCATTAAAAAAAAAAAAAATCGGTCATTGAAATGAGCAGAACACAAAGGTCATGGCAACTTCATGTATTCTATTCTAGTGATAATATATTTCTTCCTCTCTAAAAGGGCGAGAACCTCGAAAGAAGCATATGCACCCAATATAGAGCCAAGCGCCACTTGCAATTCTCTCTCTGGCATTGGTTGTGTGGGTGGATGGAGTCCATGGAATTCTGTGATTTCGATTGTTTATTTAGGATTCCGTGTGTATAATCAAGACACAGCTGTATTGGGAGCGGCGGTGAGGACCAGATAAGATCAAATTAAATTAGAGATCATTGAATGCAGGATGCTAATTACGGACGGGGGGCCGGTACATCAAGAAAAGCCTCCCTCCATAGATCTGGAATATGAGCAAATCATTCATTTCTGACGGAGGAGACGAGATTCCATTGTCAAACCTTTTGTTTGTGCTTTAGGTGGAAATGCCGGTGGCGACAGCATAACCTGTCACCGACTTCCAACCACAACCACATCACCCCCCGCCACCTGTTCCTCACTTTGAAAAAGAAAAGCTGACCATCGCACGTTCTGAATACATTATATATATAGTAATTATTTACATAAACGGCCATGTAAGATAACCCAATAAGAAATTACCCAAGTTTCCCAGATAATTAAAAAAAAAAAAACCCCCATTTTTTCTGAACTGAGATTTATAACCTTAATTTTCGTAGATTGGATTCAATAAATTTTTTAAAATCTAAAATAACATTAGAAGCTTATAAAAATATAAATGCGCTAATACCAAATATTGACAAATAGCAATAATGCATGTGCATGAATGATTTACTTTATTCGATCATGAATAACAAAGATTTGGAAGTAATAAAGAACCTAAAACACTACGTTTTGCCCTTTTGCTGTGAAAGTGACTTACACCCATTTTAGGTTTAATGCTGATTTTCGCATGAAATTAATTTATTTTATCTCATAAAAAATTACCAAATTTTAGTCGATTCCCAAATGTTGCCTTCCTTAGTTTGGAGACCACTATAACAATGGCCGCCTATTAATAGTGAGGTGGTCCATCACCAACAGGGTAGAAACAAAGGGGGCGGGGGAATTGGAATTTTAGGCACTCACCACCGCAGAGTTGCCCGATGGGTGCTAACACCACATGATGGATATTAATGATGCTAGTATCAGGGCAATTGTTAGCGTTGCCTAGGCAGAAGAAATTCTAGGTTACGAACACAGAGAGAATCCTGAAAATGCAAATAAAAAAAATCCAAGTTAAGAGATAATGAAAAAAGTTGATGTGTATTTATTATCGACGTGGAAATTAACACATTGAATTTCAAATTAACAGAAGTCAGATTTAAAACTTGAGTAAAAATAGATTATTTTTTTATGAGATAAAAAAAAGTTCGGATCAAAATCGGTACCAAATTTAAAGTTGGTGCTTTTTCCAAAGGGATTAGCCCCTAAACATAAAGAAATCAGATCACAATTTCACTTTCTTTATTTTTCCTTTCCATTTCCAATAATATCGTCATTAAAAATACAACCAAAAATTAGGTGCGTGGCCCTTCGGGTACCTTTCTCGAAGTCGATGGGAACACGCCAAACTCACGTATTCAAAGATCGTCTTCTTTCGCTTTTGCTCTGCATCTCCATTCTCCCCCCCGCCACCTCTCCATCTCTCCTTCTCTCCTTCTCTCTCCCTATCTCTCTCTCGACCTTCGAACGCCAGCGTAACCGCCACAACCTAACCAACCGCTTCTCCCCCTTCAGGCGGAGGGACGCACGCACGCTCCCACGATGCCACGTGGCCTCTTCGCCTGCTTCGGCAAGCCCCACGTCCACTCGTCCTCCGCGGCGGCTGCTGCTGCTGCTGCGGGTGCGGCGGAGGACCAGGGAGGGGCGGTGCTGGTGGAGCTGTTCTCGTCGCAGGGGTGCGCCACCTCGCCGGAGGCGGAGGTGCTGCTGTCGAGGCTGGGGAGGGGGGACTTCGAGGTGGAGGCGCCGGTGGTGGTGCTGGCGCACCACGTGGACTACTGGGACTACACGGGGTGGAAGGACCCGTTCGGGTCGAGCCAGTCCACGGTGAGGCAGAAGGCCTACGTGGAGGCGCTGAGGCTCGACACCATGTTCACGCCACAGGTGGTGGTCCAGGGCCGCTCCCAGTGCGTCGGCACCGACCAGGACGCCTTGCTCTCCGCCATCGCCTCCGCCCCTAGATTCCCTTCGCCCACGCTCCAGGTTCGGTTGGTTTTTTCTTCTTCTTTTTTTCCCCCAGAAATATGCTTGATATTCACTGTGATGTATTTATATACGTACTGTTTTATTGGCATTGAAGATGGAGAAGAGATCGAGTGATGAATTCGCGAAAACTTTAGGGACCAGTGCTAGAACTATTACTGTTAATTAGTGGGCTGCGGTGTACTAATATAAGTACTTAGGCTGTGGTGGCGGATCGCGTAATCTTTTAGCTTCTGCAAGGGACGGTTTTTTCTAGATTAGAGGGACGATGCCTTGGTCTTCATTCATTTGCGGAGCATTCCTATACGTGGATTGATGATCCAGAAAGCATAGACCTTGGTTTTTTCTATTTTATCACAAAGTATGTTATTCATCATCATGTTCTCGGATCAGAATAAACGTCACTTGGAGATTTTGTAATGCTTAGAGTTATAAAGGGTTGCGCCTAAATTGAGAATTGATTCTGTGAACTTTTGTCGGATTAGGCTAAGCTGATGTTGCTGTAGTTTTTAGCAGCACAGGGATCAAGAGTTCCAAATGTTGATTGAATTTGAAGAAACAGGGCACTAACTTCAATGTTGTAGGAGCAAATTTATCACATCTAGCATTGATAAAGATTAGGATTTGAATGATCCTGAAGAATATTACGGTCGAAAGAAATGCCGACAACCCTGAAAAGTCTGTGGTGTAATACAGTGAGACGTAGATAGATCTTTGTTACCACAGAGAGTAGTTCAGATCCGTTCTAAATTGGTTCGCTCACTTGAATGGGTTTGATCTGGGGAGTCCTAGCCATTCTCAGTCATGGTGCTAACAGCTATGCATGAACTTTGCTTAATTAATTGGTTTCGATTGCCTTTTGATTTATGTTTTCGGTAGATGAGGGCGACTGTCTGCCAAAGGCAGTGAAACTTATAGACCATTATCTTTTATCAGCCCTCAACTAATTCGTCAGTGGCACATAGATCTGAGAGGGACCAAATTATGGAACAGATCTGAAGGCAACATCGACATTAAAAGGTAGAGGTAGAGAAAGGGAAAATAGAAATGAAAGAAATAAAATAAACAGATGGTTCAACAGAAAGGAGATAGGTAGGTGGGAGAGATCCGCTCCACCAGCTTCAGAACCGCATTCAATTCCTCTTCCTTTTCCAAGACATGAAGCAAAGTGATATGCAACCTGTCAGTCGATATTCTGATTCATGTTCACTTACACTTGTTTGATGTACCTAAAGTAATAATCAACTGCCAATTTCCATGTTCGGAAGTTATCGTGCGCATGACACGACAGAATATATTCTATGACTTATATAACATCTACTAACATCCACTTTCTCGTAATTGATGTTTTTTAATAAAGAGTGAAATCCATGTAAATGTTTGAAGTTTCTATAGATGTACTGGGTAGTATGAAGAACGTTCTCTGTAGATCTTGAAAGGTAAGTCCTCCTAAAATCATAGCTCTTGCCTAATATTGCGAATCTTCTGTTAATGAGAGTGCTTGATTCAAATAAGCCGTCATTTCTCATCAAAACAAGAAATGAGAAAAGGGTCAACTTAGTCGCGAGAACTTCAGGATCCTGGAATGATGTCCTTACCTTTCTTTGACATTGAATGCTGGATTAGCACTTCCAATCAACTCAAGATGCATATGTGCATATGCACAGGCAAATTTCCAGAGGCCGTCACCAGATTCTTTTCAAGTGTCGCTATCTGGAGCATTGAGGATGAAAGTGGAAGGCCAAGCTAATGTGATGGTGGCGCTCTATGAGAATGGATTGCTGACCGACTGCCTGAAGGGAGAGAATAAAGGGCGGGTCTTATCGAACGATTTCGTCGTGAGGAAGCTCGAGAAACTGTGTACTGTCAAGGACATTTCGGCGAAGAAGACGGTTTCGGGAACTGTTAATTTCTCATTGTGGGAAGGTTTCAAGAGCAGCAAATGCGGGATCGCGGTCTTCGTGCAGAGCAGTGCTCACCAGATCTTCGGGTCGCAGAATATCCTACTGCCGGATAATATGTGAAAGCGGGACGAAATCTTCCATTCTTTGTCACAGCATCAGGGCCTCGAGTTCTGACCATTTATGTACAGGGTGTCTGGTGGCTTAGCACCGTGTTTTTTCCTTTCTTAAGCTCCCCTGTTTTCGGCTGCTGGTTGGACTTTCTTTTGTCACCGATTCATTTAGGAGGTAGAGCATATCCGGCTTTCATTCTAGAACCCTTTGAATTCTAAAGTCGAGGATCTTGTGATCCTTCACTGTTTGGGACTCGTTACATTGTGTGGCTGTATTGTTTTTCTCGGAGTTCTGTCATCAGGATTTGAAACTTCTGCTGACATAAACGCAAATTTACAGTAGATAGCCTTTACTCTCTCCTGAGATCCTACTGGAGAGTGAAGCTCTGAGGATCTTGTCCGGTGGTTGTGTGGGACCATATGTATGTCTATGTCCTATGCTATTCAATGAATTGTGCAAGCTGGACTTGCAGGATTCTGAACTCCGACAGAACTACCCATCATCCGTTCCAATTATTACCCATCGATTATGATCGTGCAACAACGCGCCCCCGTTGAGTCAATCAGTTCAAAGATATGATAAGGAAGTTGGATGAATTGGGGGAGTGCCTTCGGGGAGCATTTGTTGCAGACCTGATGCTGCTAAGCAGAATGTGAAGGAAGCAATATTTCCCATAATGGTATTTTTTTTCTTAGTCTAATTACAGTCCTCGATCAAGATGAAGAAGGCAGGGGGACTCAATAAGGTCCCCAAGAACTCAAGTACAAGACTTTTCTGAAGGACTCCTCAGATTGCCGCAGCTTCTCTTCGCCGATCGTCCTGTCGACCGCGGAGGAAGCAGGGGAAGAGAGCTTCCTGGCCTGAGAATAAGACCGGAGATTGGTCTTGGCGTGCTGGTGGAGCGACCTGAGGACATGGTTCCACCTGCAGACGCCCTGGTCCTTGAGCGCTTCCACAGCTCCGATGCTGGCCGCAACCATCCAAGCTCTGCTCGTCGAACTCATTATCTCTGCTCCTTTTTTGTGGTGATGAGTGAACGAAGCTTCGGTCTCGAGATTTGGGTGTAGACTGCTGTAGCAGTGGGGTTTTTTTGGGGTTGAATTTCAATGGTGTTGGGGAATGGAGTGGAGGGTGTTTGGTTAATATAGAGAGTTGGAATCCGAGAAGAAGTGGTTAGCTCAAAACAAGAGGCTGGCGTTACCGGGGACTTGGGAGATATTGCCCATGGATTTTAGGTTTGGTGATACCCAAAAAACCATGGGCTCGCCTTGTTTCGGCTGCTTTCCAAAGATGGAGACAAATTGGCCCACCACAGAGAAAGAGAGAAAGAGAAAGAGAGCAGTTTAGTCAACACTAAACTAATCCCGTCTAGTCTCAGTTTATCGCGACTTTCCCCACCTAAAAAATAGCAACTATAGCAGGCGCGAAGTATCTTCCTTTGCTATTTTCTAGTACTTTCTTTGGTCAACAAGCCCTTCTAGGGTCTTGTGTGAAAAATTAAAGGACCCCGCCCCGTGTTCGAAAATGTTTGGTTTCACTTATATTTTATGTCTTCGTAGACAATTTTGTGAACTCGAAAGGTAATTTACCATCTGTAAGATTATTTTTGCATTTATAAATATTTACAAATTCAGAGGCAGTTTATGGCATTGGAACTCATTTTACAAATATCATTTTGCATTTACAATCTACGCTTAGATTTTTGTTAGCATTTACTAAATAAAAGTATAGTTGCTATTATTAAGAATTAGCGCTCACTCAATTTACTAGTTACAAAGTAGCTTATTTCTTTGAAACACAATCTACAAGGAAAATTACCTTTTCTCAAGAGATGTTATTGCATTGAAGGTAAATCACTTCTTTTGAGGATTATAGCCAAAAGTAATTTGCTACCTAAAGCATTACTCAATGCGAGAAGTAATTTACTATTTAAATAGAAATATTACCACCGTTAAAATAGAATCGCTTAGTAATTATCTTACAATATCGTTATTTTCTTCCATAGATCAAACCTTATAATTCCCGTCATTAGTAATTATACCTCCAATAGCTGTAATTTGCCAAAAGTCGTAGTAATTTTGGCTGCACCTATAGTTAGTACTTTCCTTTTTCTTGTAGTAATATAGCTCTAGAGTTCGATATAGAAGAATACTATTGCTTAATAATTAACTAATGACATAGCAATGCTCCTTAAATTTGTCATGAGAGATATGAACTTATAATTAGTAATCGGCCCCAGTAATCATAAACTACCTTTAAGTCCATGTAAATGATGGTTAATGATCTATTTGTAGAAATAGTAAATAACCTAAAGTTTTAGCAAGCAAAAAGCTCCTAATTATCTCAACTTATTTTGAGAACTAGGAAGTGACCTAAATTTATGGAAACATTATTTTTCCGTATTATTAGTAAATTAGTTCAAATGGACATAACGTTCCCTTTCAAGTCCATGAATAAATGGAGCCCATCTGATAATCTTTGGTTGTCGTAATAGTCGCTAATCAATTGTAAAATTTACTATTTTATTTCACTAAATTTCCTTAAATGTCATTTGAGTTACCGCTTTAATAGATAATTGGTCGCATTTTTTTTTTTTTAAATTGATCGGAGGGAGAAGATATTTTTGGGTGTAAATTGGATGGGCCGAATTCTATAGGATGCAGGTCCAACATGACACCCTGGTTGAAAAAATATTTTTCCTAACAATAAAAGATAGAATCACAATAATAATTGATGACTATTCCCCTATGGATGATTTAATCGATGAATCAACTGCAATGTCGAAAATGAATTGATCTGTGTATTTTTCTTATTCAAGCAAGGATAACATTTCCAACACGTGATTTACTCTAATTCCAGCCCAAGAAAGAGAGATGTTACTTTATCTGGTAAAGTAAATCTTAGGTAAACAAATTCTCATTGAGGTGAGCAACACCAGAATTTGTTCACGACATACGATAATTTCAATCTCTCTGAATTACAACCTCATCATTATCAGCAAACGCTACAGCCGTGGAATCAGAGGCAGGAATAGATGATAATCAGGCTTCTCTAATAATCAAGATCCCCAACACTGTTCCAATACGCTGTTACCAAATAATCCACAGACCCAAATCGCCATTGCCAACATCGCAGCAATTCAATAATGCAAGTCTCTCTCTCTCTCTCTATACTGCTGATATCACTGTGTCCCTATTTTCCTAAAACCTGGTGGACACAGGGCCCCAGCAGTTGAGGCGCATGTTCTTGCCGTGGGGCTCCTCCAAGCGCCTCACGCCCTTGGCCACGGCCGAGGAAGAAGGGGCGGAGAGCTTCTTGGCCTGGGAATACGACCTGAGGTTGCTCTTCAGGCGCTGGTGGACCGACCTGATAGGGTAGTTCCACCTCGCGAAGCCCTGATCCTTCAGTGCCTCCACGGCCGCTATGCTCGCCGCCACGATCCACGCTTTGCCCGCTGAATTCATCTTTCGCTTCGAATCCCCTCAATGGGTTCTTTTTTTTTTTTTTTTTTTTTTTTTTTTGTGGGGTTGGACGTTAAAGAAAAATCAGAACAAGAATTAGAGGGGGTTTCAGGAGGAGGGTAGGTCTTGGTAGAGCTCTGTGGAGGATTTGAAATAGGTTCTGGTTTATATATAGCAGGGAGAGAGATGATTAGTATTGGCTTTTAAGAAAACAAGAGGCAGAATATATTCTACGACTTAGATAAACATCCACTTTCTCGTAATTGATGTCTTTAGTAAAGAGTGAAATCCATGTAAATGTTTGAAGTTTCAATAGATGTACTGGGTAGTATGAAGAACGTTCTCTGTAGTTCTTGAAAGGTAAGTTCTGGTAAAATCATAGCTCTTGCCTAATATTGCGAATCTTCTGTTAATGAGAGTGCTTAATTCAAACAAGCCGTCATTTCTCATCAAAACAAGAAAGGAGAAAAGGGTCAACTTAGTCCCGAGAACTTCAGGATTCCGGAATGATATCATTACCTATGTTTTGCATCGAATGCTGGATTGGCAATTCCAATCATCTCAAGATGCAAACGTGCATATGCACAGGCAAATTTCCAGAGACCGTCGCCAGATTCTCGGTTCAACTTTGTTTGTTGATTCGAAGATCTCGAAGTGCTTTGCACTCGCTTAGTCCTTCTTTGTCAGATCTGATCATCGTCGGTGATACGCAAAAGACTCCGTCTTGTAAGTTCAATAGGTAATCGTGATTGCAATCGCAGCATCATCATTATCATCATCATCAAAGCCTTGAAAACACGAAAATGGCAGCAAGAACACAGAAATACCCCTTTCCAATACATGTAAACATCTCCAACTTCGTCACGATCAAGCTTGCTGAAGACAATTTTCTTTTGTGACAAGCACAGTTCCACAGATTTCTTTGAAGCCAAGAGCTTTTTGGCTTCATTAGTGGTGAAACTCCATCACCTCCTCGGACGTTACAGGTTGAAATTGAAGGTTGTGAAGTTGAAGCTGTGAATCCAGATTACACAAATTGGACAAGAACTGATCAGCTTGTATCATCATGGATTAGTGGAGCTGTATCTGAAAACATCCTAAACTTAATAATTGGTTTAGAAACTTCATATGAGGGATGACAAACACTACTTAACCGTTTTACACAAAAATAAGTTGCTAGAGAATTTGAACTGAGAGGAAAACTACAAGCTTGCCAGAAACGAGATCGAGCACTTTCTGTTTATCTCAGAGAATACAAATCAATTTGTGATCAGCTAAATGCGATCGGGAAGCCTGTAGATGAGATAACCAAAATGATTGGTGTTCTAGAAGGACTAGGATTTGAATATGAAAACTTTCGAACCACTATGTACTGCTTGAAACCCCAATCAGAATATGATGAAGTAATAGCACAATTAGAAAGATTTGAAACAAGGTTGCAGAGCTATTCGACAAACTAGTACAATCCTATTCTAGCCTACTTTGGACAAAGAAAATCTGAAATTTAGCAGAAGCAGAAAGGGAACTTTGACAGAGAATATGTTCCCTAGAACTTTGGTTTTGGAGGTCAAAGAGGCAATAACCGAGGGGGACGTAACTGTGGTTGAGGACATGCAATTAACAGGGGTCGTGGTTATGGATATTCTAGAAGAAGCCAGAACTATAGGCCAAACAGCTTGAGTCAGGATCAAGTGAATCAACAATATAAGCAGAGAAATGACTTGCCTGGATTTGGACAGGGATTTCGACCATATGCAAGTTACTTACAAAGGTATCAAGATATCAAATCTTATCCATCTTCAACTTTAACATTCAATAAACACTTGCAGGATGAGAAAACAATAGAAAATGCTCGCTTGGAGTGCCAAATTTGTAAACGTCCAGGACATGATGTACTTCGCTGCTGGTATCGATTTGATAACTCATACCAGGTTGAAGAAATTCCAACAGCATTGGCAGCAATGCATCTTGATGATCTAAGAGGAAATGAGTGGTATCCAGATACTGGTGCAACAGCTCACATCAGTGCAGATTCGGGTATTATTCATAACTTTTCTAAGTATAGTGGAACTGATACAGTCATGATAGGAAATGGTTTGTGTCTGCCTATTGCTTATATTGGTGATACTCTATTACATACTAAAGACAACTCATTACCTCTAAATGATGTATAGATTGTTCCTAAAATCAAGAAAAATTTTCTCTCAGTTTCAAAACTAACAGATAACTATCCTTGTTCATTTGTTTTTGATAAAATTGGGGTCTATATAAAGGACAATCACAGTAATACAATAGTGATGCTCGGAAGGAAAGTTAGAGGACTCTATCGAGTGGACTCACAAACTCCAGAAGCATTCTTCACTCAAAGACATAAAGCTATAGCAGAAGATGAGTGGCACCAGAGATTAGCTCACACCAATTCTAAAATAGTGAAGCATCTACAAAATCATAAATTGATTCACTGTAATGCAAAAACTCAAACAGTATGTAGAAGCTGTCAAGTAGCAAAGAGTACAGCATTACCTTTTCCCTATTCCACATCTATTGTTCCTTTAGAAAAGATACACTGTGACATTTGGGGCCCCTCACCAATTAGCTCTTTTCAGAACTTTAAGTACTATGTCATCTTTGTAGACAATTTTTCCCGTTATAGTTGGATTTATCCAATGAAGCTGAAGTCAGAATTTTATGATATCTTTGTCATCTTTCAAAAACTAGTCAAGAAGCAATTCGATCATAAAATTAAAAATTTTCATTGTGATGGTGGAGGAGAGTTCACGAGCAACAGATTTCAGAATCATTTATGGAATTGTGGCATAAAACAGTATATTTTTTGTCGACATACACCAGAACATAATGAAATTTTAGAAAGGAAACATCGTCATATAGTTGAACTGGGCTTAGCTATGCTGTATCACTCTAGAGTTCCATTGCAATTTTGGGTAGATGCCTTCATGACAGCTAACTATATTGTTAATATCCTTCCCACACCAAAGTTACAAATGGACTCACCTTACAGCAAAATTCATCAACAGCAGCCAAGCTATGAACATCTAAGAGTCTTTGGATGTGCATGTTACCCCTATCTTAGACCCTATGCACAACATAAGTTCGATCCCAGATCTCTTACCTGTGTATTTCTGGGATATAGTGAGCGCCATAAAGGATATCGTTGCCTTGTGCCTACTGATGGTCGCATATATATCAGTCGACATGTGGTGTTCAATGAAAGTTTCTTTCCTTTCACAAAGAAATTGACAACAGAATATAATCAGTATACTGTTCTGTATAAACGATGGGCAGAAGAAGTTAATCTTCTAGATTCTACAAGTGCAACACAAGTGAAAAGTTGTTCCAATGGCCATACAACAAACTTCCAGCATAGTAATATCTTGGAAGATGATCACACTAATGTATCATGTCCTGTAGTTGTGCCACAACTCTCACCCTTCATACGATACTGATCGACTCGATTCTTTGAAGAGCAAACAGTTCTTCCTTACACAACCAAAGCACCAGTTGAAATCATCATTGATCAAGCACAACAAAATTCTTCATCTAATTCTCAAGGTACTCACTCTATCCATCCTATGCAGACTCGACTGAAATCTGGTATCATAAAGCCAAATCCCAAGTATGCATGTTTGGCTGAATATAAAGTGCCTCAGGAACCACGATCGGTTAAATCAGCCTTAGCTGATGAAGGTTGGTACAATGCAATGAAGGATGAAATGGATGCTAAATCAGACATGGCTACTAGTTCCCAGAACTAACCAGATGAATGTCATAGGCTGTAAATGGGTGTTTAAAACTAAACTAGCACCTGATGGAAGTCTTGACAGACTAAAGGCTCGGTTAGTAGCTAAGGGGTTTCATCAAGAAGAGGGAGTTGATTTTACAGAAACATTTAGTCCTGTTGTTAAACATGCCACTATTTGTATAGTTTCTCTCGTGGCAATGATGAAGAATGGCCAATACATCAGCTTGATGTTAAAAATGCTTTCCTACATGGAACACTAAATGAGACAGTATGTATGGAGCAGCCACCTGGTTTTATACATCCTCAAAAACCTCAATGTGTATGTCTTCTAAAGAAGTCTCTATATGGCCTTCGTCAACCACGGCGTGCCTAGTTTGATAAGTTTAGTAATTTTCTTCTTGAAAATGGCTTCTTCTGTAGTACAACTGATTCGTCCCTCTTTGTGCTTCACAATGGATCAGATACAATACTGCCGTTGCTCTATGTGGATGACATAGTGCTGAATGGCAGCTCAGATAAGCTACTAGCTAAACTGATCAAGTTACTGAGTCTTCACTTCCACACAAAAGATCTTGGCTATCTCCATTACTTCTTAGGAATTGAAGCCAAACGTAACTCTCAAGATTTGTTTCTCTATCAAACCAAGTATGCTATTGATCTACTTGCCAGAGCCCACATGACCGAATGTAAACTGTATCAACTCCGTGCAACTTAGATAAGTTGCCATGACAAATGACGATATTCTACTTGCTAATCCACTCGAGTATAGAAGTCTAGTGGGTGGTCTTCAATATTTAACAATCACTCGCCCTGATCTTGCTTATGCAACGAATCTACTATGTCAGAAAATGCAGCAGCCAATAGTTGGAGATTTTCATAAATTGAAAAGGGTTCTTCGGTATGTTAAAGGAATAGCTCATCTTGGGATTTTTATCCATTCTAACAGTTCAATGACTCTATACGGATTCTCAGATGCTGATTGGGCTGGCTGTGCTGACACCAGATGTTCCACTATTGGATTCTGCACCTACCTTGGCTCTAATCTTCTCTCATGGCCAGTTAAGAAACAGCCTACTGTATCTCGCTCTTCCACGGAAGCTGAATATCGAGCACTTGCGTCCACTACTGCTGATCTTACCTGGATTAGCTTTGTCCTATGAGATATCGGTATATCTCTCACATCACCAACACTTTTTTTATGTGATAATAAGTCTACTATCTCTCTTACGGCTAATCCTATTCTACATGCTCGTACCAAACATATCGAAGTTGACTTTCATTTTGTTCATGAAAAAGTCTCATCAGGATCACTGAGTGTTTGATATGTCCCTAGTAATCTTCAGCTTGTTGACATTTTTACTAAGTCATTATCACGTTTCGCTCACTGTACTATTAGAACCAAATTGGGTATGGGATTTTTACCCCTTCCCAATTTGCGGGGGGATGTTAAGAATCTCAAAGCACAGCCTACTCGAGCATACTTTGCACAATCTATTGCGGCTTCAACTAAGGAAAAGAATGAAGGCGTTGCTGCTGTGACAAAGATTAGAGGAAGTGAAGCACGCAAGTCAGTAACATTGCCAGCCATGTATGTGCATGATGTTCAGGATCAGTTAACTGTGAAAGCTACAGAGACTGGGAAGGCCACAGAGTCGGTGATGAAACTTTCAAGCTCCACGTGTTCAACTCTGAGTGAAGATCCTTAGCTGAAGAACTGTTATTCAGTTTTAGTGTGCTTAACTGATTAAACAACAGTTTCTCCTTTCTGTTTCTTAGTCAGTTTTTCCATTCTTTAGTTTGTTTTGCTCTTCTTCGTCGAGTTCATGTAATATAAATAGAAAAACAGAGCAAGTCATTGTAGCGTGCTCTGAGATGAACATTTGTGCCTTGAATACACAAAGAGACAAGTGAATCCAAAAGTTTCTTGTTCATTCTTCATCTTTCTTTCATTCTGTTCATCTTCACATCAAGAGCAGCAAATGTGGGATCGCGGTCTTCATGCAGAGCAGTGCTCACCAGATCTTTGGGTCGCAGAATATCCTACTGCCGGATAATATGTGAAAGCGAGACGAAATCTTCCATTCTTTGTCACAGCATCAGGGCCTCGAGTTCTGACCATTTATGTACAGGGTGTCTGGTGGCTTAGCACCGTGTTTTTTCCTTTCTTAAGCTCCCCTGTTTTCGGCTGCTGGTTGGACTTTCTTTTGTCACCGATTCATTTAGGAGGTAGAGAATATCCGGCTTTCATTCTAGAACCCTTTGAATTCTAAAGTGGAGGATCTTGTGATCCTTCACTGTTTGGGACTCGTTACATTGTGTGACTGTATTGTTTCTCTCGGAGTTCTGTCATCGGGATTTGAAAATTCTGCTAACATAAAGGCAAATTTACCGTTGATAGCCTTTACTCTCTCCTGAGATCCTACTGGAGAGTGAAGCTCTGAGGATCTTGTCCGGTGGTTGTGTGGGACCATATGTATGTCTATGTCCTATGCTATTCAATGAATTGCGCAAGCTGGACTTGCAGGATTCTGAACTCCGACAGAACTACCCAATATCCGTTCTAATTATTATCCATTAGTTATGATCGTGCAAAAACGCACCCGCGTTGAGTCAATCAGTTCAAAGATATGATAAGGAAGTTGGATGAATTGGGGGAGTGCCTTCGGTGAGCATTTGTTGCGGACCTGATGCTGCTATGCAGAATGTGAAGGAAGCAATATTTCCCATAATTGTGTTTTTTTTTTCTTAGTGTAATTACAGTCCTCGATCAAGATGAAGAAGGCAGGGGGACTCAATAAGGTCCCCAAGAACTCAAGTACAAGACTTTTTTGAAGGACTCCTCAGATTGCCGCAGCTTCTCTTCGCCGATCGTCCTGTCGACCGCGGAGGACGCCGGGGAAGAGAGCTTCCTGGCCTGAGAATAAGACCGGAGATTGGTCTTGGCGTGCTGGTGGAGCGACCTGAGGACATGGTTCCACCTGCAGACGCCCTGGTCCTTGAGCACTTCCACAGCTCCGATGCTGGCCGCAACGATCCAAGCTCGGCTCCTCGAACTCATTATCTCTGCTCCTTTTTTTGTGGTGATGAGTGAACGAAGCTTCGGTCTCGAGATTTGGGTGTAGACTGCTGTAGTAGTGGGGTTGTTTGGGGGTTGAATTCCAATGGTGTTGGGGAATGGAGTGGAGGGTGTTTGGTTAATATAGAGAGTTGGAATCCGAGAAGAAGTGGTTAGCTCAAAACAAGAGGCAGGTGTTACCGGGGACTCGGGAGATATTGCCCATGGATTTTAGGTTTGGTGACACCCCAAAAACCATGGACTCGCCTTGTTTCGGCTGCTTTCCTGGATCCGCACGCTTCAAAGATGGAGACAAATTGGCCTACCAGAGAGAGAGAGAGAGTAGTTTAGTCAACACTAAACTAATCCCGTGTAGTCTCAATTTATTGCAACTTTCCCCTCCTGGAAAATAGCAACTATAGCAGTCGCGGAGTATCTTCCTTTGCTATTTTCTAATCCTTTCTTGGTCAACAAGCCCTTCTAGGGTCATGCGTGAAAAATTAAAGGACCCCGTCCCGCGTTCGAAAATGGTTGGTTTCACTTATAATTTATGTTTTCGTAGACAATTTTGTGAACTCGAAAGGTAATTTACCACCTACCTGTAAGATTATTTTTGCATTTATAAATATTTATGAATTCAGAGGTAATTTATGGCATTGGAATTCATTTTACAAATATCATTTTGCATTTACAATCTACGCTTAGATTTTGTTAGCATTTACTAAATAAAAGTATAGTTGCTATTATTAAGAATTAGCGCTCACTCAATTTACTAGTTACAAAGTTGCTTATTTGTTCGAAACACAATCTACAAGGAAAATTACCTTTTCTCAAGAGATGTTATTGCATTGAAGGTAAATCACTTCTTTTGAGGATTATAGCCAAAAGTAATTTGCTACCTAAAGCATTACCCAATGCGAGAAGTAATTTACTATTTAAATGGAAATATTACCACCGTTAAAATAGAATCGCTTAGTAATTATCTTACAATATCGTTATTTTCTTCCATAGATCAAACCTTATAATTCCCGTCATTAGTAATTATACCTCCAATAGCTGTAATTCGCCAAAAGTTGTAGTAATTTTGGCTGCACCTATAGTTAGTACTTTCCTTTTTCTTGTAGTAATATAGCTCTAGAGTTCGATATAGAAGAATACTATTGCTTAATAATTAACTAATGACATAGCAATGCTCCTTAAATTTGTCATGAGAGATATGAACTTATAATTAGTAATCGGCCCCAGTAATCATAAACTACCTTTAAGTCCATGCAAATGATGGTTAATGATCTATTTGTAGAAATAGTAAATAACCTAAAGTTTTAGCAATCAAAAAGCTCCTAATTATCTCAACTTATTTTGAGAACTAGGAAGTGACCTAAATTTATGGAAACATTATTTTTCCGTATTATTAGTAAATTAGTTCAAATGGACATAACGTTCCCTTTCAAGTCCATGAATAAATGGAGCCCATCTGTAAGTAATAATCTTTGGTTGTCGTAATAGTCGCTAATCAATTGTAAAATTTACTATTTTATTTCAAATAAATTTCCTTAAATGTAATTTGAGTTACCGCTTTAATAGATAATTGGTCGCGTGTTTTTTTAAAAATTGATCGGAGGGAGAAGATATTTTTGGGCGTAAATTGGATGGGCCGAATTCTATAGGATGCAGGTCCAACACGACACCCTGGTTGAAAATATATTTTTCCTAACAATAAAAGATAGAATCACAATAATAATTGATGACTATTCCCCTATGGATGATTTAATCGATGAATCAACTGCAATGTCGAAAATGAATTGATCTGTATATTTTTCTTATTCAAGCAAGGATAACATTTCCAACACGTGATTTACTCTAATTCCAACCCAAGAAAGAGAGATGTTACTTTATCTGGTAAAGTAAATCTTAGGTAAACAAATTCTCATTGAGGTGAGCAACACCAGAATTTGTTCACGACATACGATAATTTCAATCTCTCTTAATTACAACCTCATCATTATCAGCAAACGCTACAGCCGTGGAATCAGAGGCAGGAATAGATGATAATCAGGCTTCTCTAATAATCAAGATCCCCAACACTTTTCCAATACGCTGTTACCAAATAATCCACAGACCCAAATCTCCATTGCCAACATCTCAGCTGTCACACCCCAAAACGACAAAGAATGGAGATGACACGGCCGTCCTTCCACACGAAGGACGCAACCTCAAACACAACCAACAGCCTGATATCAACTTATCATATAGTTGAACTGGGCTTAGTTATGTTGTATCACTCTAGAGTTCCATTGCAATTTTGGGTAGATGCCTTCATGACAGCTAACTATATTGTTAATATCCTTCCCACACCGAAGTTACAAATGGACTCACCTTACATCAAAAATCCATCAACAGCAACCAAGCTATGAACATCTAAGAGTCTTTGGATATGCATGTTACCCCTATCTTAGACCCTATGCACAACATAAGTTCGATCCCATATCTCTTACCTGTGTATTTCTGGGATATAGTGAGCGCCATAAAGGATATCGTTGCCTTGTGCCTACTGATGGTCGCATATATATATCAGTCGACATGTGGTGTTCAATGAAAGTTTCTTTCCCTTCACAAAGAAACTGACAATGAATATAATCGCATATCGTTCGTATAAACGATGGGCAGAAGAAGTTAATCTTCTAGATTCTACAAGTGCAACACAAGTGAAAAGTTGTTCCAATGGACATACAACAAACTTCCATCATAGTAATATCTTGGAAGATGATCACACTAATGTATCATGTCCTGTAGTTGTGCCACAACTCTCACCCTTCATACAGATACAGTCTGACTCAGTTGCTGAAGAGCAAACAGTTCTTCCTTCGACAATTGTAGCACTAGATGAAATCATCATTGATCAAGCACAACAAAATTCTTCATCTACTTCTCAAGGTACTGACTCTGTCCATCCTATGCAGACTCGACTGAAATATGGTATCATAAAGCCAAATCCCAAGTATGCATGTTTGGCTGAATATAAAGTGCCTCAGGAACCACGATCGGTTAAATCAGCCTTAGCTGATGAAGGTTGGTACAGTGCAATGAAGGATGAAATGGATGCTAAATCGACATGGCTACTAGTTCCCGAGTAACTAACCGGATGAATGTCATAGGCTGTAAATGGGTGTTTAAAACTAAACTAGCACTGATGGAAGTCTTGACAGACTAAAGGCTCGGTTAGTAGCTAAGGGGTTTCATCAAGAAGAGGGAGTTGATTTTACAGAAACATTTAGTCCTGTTGTTAAACATGCCACTATTTGTATAGTTCTCTCTGTGGCAATGATGAAGAACTGGCCAATACATCAGCTTGATGTTAAAAATGCTTTCCTACATGGAACACTAAATGAGACAGTATGTATGGAGCAGCCACCTGGTTTTATACATCCTCAAAAACCTCAATGTGTATGTCTTCTAAAGAAGTCTCTATATGGCCTTCGTCAACCACGGCGTGCCTAGTTTGATAAGTTTAGTAATTTTCTTCTTGAAAATGGCTTCTTCTGTAGTACAACTGATTCGTCCCTCTTTGTGCTTCACAATGGATCAGATACAATACTGCCGTTGCTCTATGTGGATGACATAGTGCTGAATGGGCTCGAGATAAGCTACTAGCTAAACCGATCAAGTTACTGAGTCTTCACTTCCACACAAAAGATCTTGGCTATCTCCATTACTTCTTAGGAATTGAAGCCAAACGTAACTCTCAAGATTTGTTTCTCTATCAAACCAAGTATGCTATTGATCTACTTGCCAGAGCCCACATGACCGAATGTAAACCTGTATCAACTCCTGTGCAACTTAGATAAGTTGCCATGACAAATGACGATATTCTACTTGCTAATCCACTCGAGTATAGAAGTCTAGTGGGTGGTCTTCAATATTTAACAATCACTCGCCCTGATCTTGCTTATGCAATGAATCTACTATGTCAGAAAATACAGTAGCCAATAGTTGGAGATTTTCATAAATTGAAAAGGGATCTTCGGTATGTTAAAGGAACAACTCATCTTGGGATTTTTATCCATTCTAACAGTTCAATGACTCTATACGGATTCTCAGATGCTGATTGGGCTGGCTGTGCTGACACCAGATGTTCCACTATTGGATTCTGCACCTACCTTGGCTCTAATCTTCTCTCATGGTCAGTTAATAAACAACCTATTGTATCTCGCTCTTCCACAGAAGCTGAATATCGAGCACTTGTGTCCACTACTGCTGATCTTACCAAGATCAGCTTTGTCCTACGAGATATTGGTATATCTCTCACATCACCAACACTTTTTTTATGTGATAATAAGTCTGCTATCTCTCTTACGGCTAATCCTATTCTACATGCTCGTACCAAACATATCGAAGTTGACTTTCATTTTGTTCGCGAAAAAGTCTCATCAGGATCGCTAAGTGTTCAATTTTTCCCTAGTAATCTTCAGCTTGCTGACATCTTTATCATCATTATCACGTTTCGCTCACTGTACTATTAGAACCAAATTGGGTATGGGATTTTTACCCCTTCCCAATTTGCAGGGGGATGTTAAGAATCTCAGAGCACAGCCTGCTCGAGCATACTCTACACAATCTGTTGCGGCTTCAACGAAGGTAAAGAATGAAGGTGTTGCTGCTGTGACAAAGATAAGAGGAAGTGAAGCACGCAAGTCAGTAACATTGCCAGCGATGTATGTGCATGATGTTCAAGATTAGTTAACTGTGAAAGCCACGGAGACTGGGAAGGCCACAGAGTCGGTGATGAAACTTTCAAGCTCCACGTGTTCAACTCTGAGTAAAGATCCTTTGCTGAAGAACTGTTAGTCAGTTTTAGCTTGCTTAACTGATTAAACAACAGTTTCTCCTTTATGTTTCTTAGTCAGTTTTTCCATTCTTTAGTTTGTTTTGCTCTTCTTCGTCGAGTTCTTGTAATATAAATAGAAAAACAGAGCAAGCCATTGTAGCGTGCTCTGAGATGAACATTTGTGCCTTGAATACACAGAGAGACAAGTGAATCCAAAAGTTTCTTGTTCATTCTTCATCTTTCTTTCATTCTGTTCATCTTCACATCAAGAGCAGCAAATGTGGGATTGCGGTCTTTGTGCAGAGCAGTGCTCACCAGATCTTCGGGTCGCAGAATATCCTACTGCCGGATAATATGTGAAAGCGAGACGAAATCTTCCATTCTTTGCCACAGCATCAGGGCCTCGAGTTCTGACCATTTATGTACAGGGTGTCTGGTGGCTTAGCACCGTGTTTTTTTTCCTTTTTTAAGCTCCCCTGTTTTCGGCTGCTGGTTGGACTTTCTTTTGTCACCGATTCATTTAGGAGGTAGAGTATATCCGGCTTTCATTCTAGAACCCTTTGAATTCTAAAGTGGAGGATCTTGTGATCCTTCACTGTTTGGGACTCGTTACATTGTGTGGCTGTATTGTTTTTCTCGGAGTTCAGTCATCAGGATTTGAAACTTCTGCTAACATAAAGGCAAATTTACAGTTGATAGCCTTTACTCTCTCCTGAGATCCTACTGGAGAGTGAAGCTCTGAGGATCTTGTCCGGTGGTTGCGTGGGACCATATGTATATCTATGTCCTATGCTATTCAATGAATTGTGCAAGCTGGACTTGCAGGATTCTGAACTCCGACAGAACTACCCATCATCCGCTCCAATTATTATCCATTGATTATGATCGTGCAAAAACGCGCCCCCGTTGAGTCAATCGGTTCAAAGATATGATAAGGAAGTTGGATGAATTGGGGGAGTGCCTTCGGGGAGCATTTGTTGCGGACCTGATGCTGCTAAGCAGAATGTGAAGGAAGCAATATTTCCCATAATTGTGTTTTTTTTTTCTTAGTGTAATTACAGTCCTCGATCAAGATGAAGAAGGCAGGGGGACTCAATAAGGTCCCCAAGAACTCAAGTACAAGACTTTTCTGAAAGACTCCTCAGATTGCCTCAGCTTCTCTTCGCGGATCGTCCTGTCGACCGCGGAGGAAGCAGGGGAAGAGAGCTTCCTGGCCTGAGAATAAGACCGGAGATTGGTCTTGGCGTGCTGGTGGAGCGACCTGAGGACATGGTTCCACCTGCAGACGCCCTGGTCCTTGAGCGCTTCCACAGCTCCGATGCTGGCCGCAACGATCCAAGCTCGGCTCCTCGAACTCATTATCTCTGCTCCTTTTTTTGTGGTGATGAGTGAACGAAGCTTCGGTCTCGAGATTTGGGTGTAGACTGCTGTAGTAGTGGGGGTTGTTTGGGGGTTGAATTCCAATGGTGTTGGGGAATGGAGTGGAGGGTGTTTGGTTAATATAGAGAGTTGGAATCCGAGAAGAAGTGGTTAGCTCAAAACAAGAGGCAGGTGTTACCGGGGACTTGGGAGATATTGCCCATGGATTTTAGGTTTGGTGACACCCCAAAAACCATGGGCTCGCCTTGTTTCGGCTGCTTTCCCGGATCCGCACGCTTCAAAGATGGAGACAAATTGGCCCACCACAGAGAGAGAGAGAGAGAGTAGTTTAGTCAACACTAAACTAATCCCGTGTAGTCTCAATTTATTGCAACTTTCCCCTCCTGGAAAATAGCAACTATAGCAGTCGCGGAGTGTCTTCCTTCGCTATTTTCTAATCCTTTCTTGGTCAACAAGCCCTTCTAGGGTCTTGCGTGAAAAATTAAAGGACCCCATCGCGTGTTCAAAAATGGTTGGTTTCACTTATAATTTATGTCGTCGTAGACAATTTTGTGAACTCGAAAGGTAATTTACCACCTGTAAGATTATTTTTGCACTTATAAATATTTACGAATTCAGAGATAATTCATGGCATTGGAACTCATTTTACATATATGATTTCGTATTTACAATCTACGGTTAGATTTTGTTAGCATTTACTAAATAAAAGTATAGTTGCTATTATTAAGAATTAGCGCTCACTCAATTTACTAGTTACAAAGTTGCTTATTTGTTCGAAACACAATCTACAAGGAAAATTACCTTTTCTCAAGAGATGTTACTGCATTGAAGGAAGATCACTTCTTTTGGGATTATAGCTAAAAGTAATTTGCTACCTAAAACATTACCCAATGCGAGAAGTAATTTACTATTTAAATGGAAATATTACCACCGCTAAAATAGAATCGCTTAGTAATTATACTTCCAATAGCTGTAATTCGCCAAAAGTCGTCGTAATTTTGGCTGCACCTATAGTTCTTTCCTTTTTCTTGTAGTAATATAGCTCTACGGTTCGATATAGAAGAATACTATTGCTTAATAATTAACTAATGACATAGCAACGCTCCTTAAATTTGTCATGAGATATATGAAGTTATAATTAGTAATCGGCCCCAGTAATCATAAACTACCTTTAAGTCCATGTAAATGATGGTTAATGATCTATTTGCAGAAATAGTAAATGACCTAAAGTTTTAGCAAGCAAAAAGCTCCTAATTATCTCAACTTATTTTGAGAACTAGGAAGTGACCTAAATTTATGGAAATTTTATTTTTCGGTATTATTAGTAAATTAGTTCAAATGGACATAACGTTCCCTTTCAAGTCCATGAATAAATGGAGCTCATCTGTAAGTAATAATCTTTGGTTGTCGTAATAGTCGCTAATCAATTGTAAAAAGAAAATTGTAAAATTTACTATTTTATTTCACTAAATTTCCTTAAATGTAATTTGAGTTACCGCTTTAATAATTTGTCGCATTTTTTTTTTTAAATTGATCGGAGGGAGAAGATATTTTTGGTTGTAAATTGGATGGGCCAAATTCTATAGGATGCAGGTCCAACATGACACCCTGCTTGAAAATATATTTTTCCTAACAATAAAAGATAGAATCACACTAATAATTGACGACTATTCCCCTATGGATGATTTAATCGATGAATCAACTGCAATGTCGAAAATGAATTGATCTGTGTATTTTTCTTATTCAAGCAAGGATAACATTTCCAACACGTGATTTACTCTAATTCCAACCCAAAAAAGAGAGATGTTACTTTTTTTTTTGTCAGTAGAGAGATGTTACTTTAACAGGTAAAGTAAATCTTAGGCAAACAAATTCTCATTGAGGTGAGCAACACCAGAATTTGTTCACAACATACGATAATTTCAATCTCTCTGAATTACAACCTCATCATTATCAGCAAACGCTACAGCCGTAAAATCAGAGGCAGGAAGTAGATGACAATCAGGCTTCTCTAATATTCAAGATCCCCAACTTCTCCAATACGCCGTTACCTAATAATCCACACACCCAAATCGCCATTCCCAACATCTCAGCAATTCAAGAATGCAAATCTCTCTCTATTTATACTGCAGATATCACAGTGTCCCTATTTTCCTAAAACCTGGTAGACTCAGGGCCCCAGCAGTTGAGGTGCATGATCTTGCCGTGGGACTCCTCCAAGCGCCTCATGCCCTTGGCCACGGCCGAGGAAGAAGGGGCGGAGAGCTTCTTGGCCTGGGAGTAGGACCTGAGGTTGCTCTTCAGGTGCTGGTGGACCGACCTGATCGGGTAGTTCCACCTCGCGAAGCCCTGGTCCTTCAGCGCCTCCACGGCCGCTATGCTCGCCGCCACGATCCACGCTTTGCCCGCTGAATTCATCTTTCGCTTCGATTCCCTTCGAAGGGTTCCTCTTTCTCGTGGGTTTGGACGTTAAAGAACGATCAGAACAAGAATTAGAGAGGGTTTCAGGAGGAGGGTAGGTCTTGGTATTGAGCTCTGTGGAGGATCTGAAATGGTTTCTGGTTTATATAGCAGAGGGAGAGATGACTAGTATTGGCCTTTAAGAAAACTGGAGGCAGTAATGAGTCCCAGGCAGTAATCCAAGGAAAGTGCCGTGGTTTCGCCCTTTTTCGGCTTCTGGTTTGGGCCCGAATCAGCTGCTGGCCCCTGGGAACTAAAAATTAGCTGTCCCCTGGCCGACGCGTCAATCGAAATTAAAATCGTGCTCCGGAAGGGAAGGGCAAAAAGAAAAGGATTCCTCTTTATATATATATAAACTTAACTAAATATAAATATGAATGATTCTCGCGGAGTGTAACTTATCGATTAGAGTGATTGGAGGAAAACACGGATTCATTTTGTTGATATATTTTCCTTTTTCATGATTTATTGTTGAGTGCAAGTTAACTTCCTTATCGTATCCTAGTATCTTTCCGCTAATGTCATACTTTCATATCTTTTTCAAAGAAGACCTAGAAACTTTAATATATTCAATTATGTTCTTTTGCTATTACGGATTTTCTAATTGAGCCCTTTTGACAAATTTAATTGATGTGATTTTCGAGTACGATACACATAAGACGTTACTAGCATAGACGTTCGCATTGCTAAATTTTATCCACATTATGTTCCAATTTCATATTGCCTAGATTTTCTGTGGTGGTGCCCAATGTTGCGTCCACCTTCACCGAATTCTGTTTACATCGTGCGTTGGTGTTGTAGGACAATCACGCTGGCTGGAATTAGTCGAAATTCGGTATTGAATAGACTTGATCAGAAAACTTGTCAGTTAAAAAAGGTGTAAGTATAGGATTGGAAGTAGGATTTGTCCCAATTTGTATAAAGCTGGCCAGACTTTCTTGTTGTCTCGAGCATGCTTATTTGAACTTTCGGGCTTGGAAGGGCTGCGGAGGAGGCGGCAACTAGCTCTATGCTTAATTCGCAATAGGCGTGTTCAACGGTCACTTCTGAAAGTCGAGACAAAGCACTTTTAAACCAATTCAATTGCGTTGAAATTAAGTGACGTAGTAAAGGCTCATAAGTTGTCTCTGACTATATTGGGAAATAGGTTAGAGGGACAATTTGCATATAAACAATCAAATCTACAAAGATCAACAACTCATCGTCCAACACTTCTTTGAATAATTTATTGACATTCGCTTCTAAGATCTCCTTTTAAAACTGTTGATTGGACTATGTACGCATATAATAACAGTGATACGTGCTTCATGTTTAAAGCATGTTCGTTTGTAAATAAAAAGATTGTCGCGAGCTTTTCCATCATCAGGTAGGCATTGGCAAACATTATACGGTATCGTTCCATTCCAATTGTCAAAAACTGGAACTCCCGTAAACATTCACATGAAAACCGGTTGAGATTTTCGATGTCACGCCTTCTGATCTTTGCAACAGAAAGACAGCGAAGAAGACAATCCAGCTGAGAATGTCTAGATGTCTGGTTTGATCAGTATTGTTATTACGGTACCTTCAAGTGCTAGACTTTTAAGAATAGAACTCCTACTAAACAATCAAATGAGAAAAGAAGGTAAAACTTTCAGTGCACTGACTTTTCCTTACCATACTTGCAAAAATATCAAGTCTGTTGGAAATCCGGTGATTCAGCATCGCATTGCAGTTTGTGCACGTACGTCGCCTTTTACAAAGAGTTCATTGGTCAGATGTAAAATCTAATCCAGTGGCAGGTCCTGCCGGAACACTTCCTTCATTGGACAGGATACAGCTAACACAGAGCAGGCTCGAATGCTTTGATTCTCAAAGTTATTCTAGAGGCTCAATCGCATCAAATAACTTACCAGCGATAATGTAAACTCTATCGGCATTTATACCTTCTCTTATTTCCCCACTTTAATGAGCATTACTTCAATCATATTGCCTCCTCCATTCTTCTAAGTAATGGGCAAACTTTTGGACCGGCAAGATGGAGGGGCAAGCATTTTCGCTTGACCCGCGTGGGAAATCTCTACAGTGACGCTTCCATCTTCAAATGGCAATGGTTGTCTCCAGGGTTCCCCATCGATTCTCATGTAGGTGTGATCTGCTGCTCTTGTTTTGAACTCGAAACGAACTCTGCTTGTCTACAGGGAGGAATAGGAATTTTGGAGGAAAAAAATGAGGCACAGCCACACAAACACAGGTTCACTGCATCCAGCAGGCAATAGCTTCCCCAGACAACCAATCAATGTCGAATTAATTTGTGTGATCTGAATGTATATATGAAATTTCTACCTGTGCAAGGCGAGTCCCATGTCCTTTCGGGAGTAGTAATATTAGTCCATGCCAGGCATCTCTAAAACCAACGATCTCAATTAGGGCATCATCAGCATATGGAGGTGTCAAGTCTCTCTACAAGTTCGGGCCAATAATTAGTCTTTCTATAAGAATTAGTGAATCCACAGCACAGAATACATTGCAAATGAAATTTCTGCTTATCATACTGCAAAGTAATAAGGATAGCAATAAACTTAAAACCAACCTCATGTGATTTCTTAGGGTCTGGCGTTCCCCAAGGATCAAGTCCACCAGAAAAGCTGGGCAAGTTGAGGCACACAATGGATCGGATACTGCAATTTACATGGTAATACACTAATATGTAACTAAGTATAGAATAACGCACTAAAAGTCCAGATATAATTTCTAAAATCACTTGACTGAAAAATGAGTACAAGCTCATAAGAGTGCGTATAAAGTGCATTTTGGGCAGCTGCAAATTTCCATGCTAGGTAGAGAGGAATAACCTGCGAGGTACATAGAGATCCTCCCACTGACCTTGTCTTCCCAATATCCTGACATTTGCCAGCTGTGCTATGTTCCTGTATAAAATTAAATTATACTGAATGGCATTGGCAGTAACTAACAAAGGGAAGGAGAGCAATCAAATAAGTAGATGACTAGGGTCTAAAAGTCATACGATACAAATTCACAGAAGTGCTGGCTGTTAAGGTATGACCACAATCATAAGAGCAATCTTAACAATTTTAATGTCAACGAACAGAGTAGAATTTTAGTAGTGAATAAATAGTAGCCACGGTTTCTCCAAAAAGTAAGTGGATGCATGATATAATCACATGGTTTCACCTAGCTAGAATTATGGTTTAGTAAGCACAGGTTAGGCCTAGCAAGAATTATGTTTGAGCAAGCCAATGTAAGGCCAAGTTCCAGAGAAGACAGCCGCAGCTTCAACAGAGACACATGCCTTGACGTTACATCCTCAGATATTGACCACTGATACAGAACGCTGTACTCTAATTCAGCTGCAGACAATCTAGCTACTTTCAATCATTCAAAACAATCTTGAATTGCTGAAAGGAAGTAACAACAAAAAAGTTTTGATAATGCCATCTGGCAGGTGCCTACCTCAAACTTCAATCTTTAATCACTCAAAAGATGATAACAAATGGGAAATGGAAGCAGATACAGGATATGAAACTGTAAAGCATCACTACAGAAACTAATCAAAAGACTCACCGTGAAGAAGGGTGAAGACAAGATGTGCAAAACCATCCTTGAGTACATCCAAGCTTCAAATAATTGCTCTGACAAGCCAAAAACAGAAGCAGTTGGCAGTAACTATCATTATTTGCTCATTGAGATCGAGAAGGAAAAAATAACCTAAACTTGTTTCAAATGGTTTTGGACTAAAAAGAATTGAGCTTTAGTGCCTTGTCTGTCAATGATCAACTCCTCGTTCATGCATGGGGGACCTTTATATTTGAAGACAACATCAAAAGTGATTGCAGGTGCAAATAACCGACAGAAATTGGAAATGGTATCTGAATCAGTGGTTCAACTGATGATGTATCTTAGTGGCCACAAAACATCTTCAAATGTAATGGTAGACAATAAAAATTCAATTGCAGGAAGTTCTTCTATGTAATATCAGTCGGTACTGGTGGCAACTGGTAGGTGATATTCGACCACCAACGTGGCTAATTAAGTGAAATTGGATAACAAGAGTTGCTTAAACTCTAGATTTACTTTCTAAACTAAATGGTTTCTAGTCCTTGAGAGTGACAAATAAAAAGCATTGCCTTTATCGTTACCTCAATCTTATGTGATCAGTTTTCGCTCAGAGTTAACAACATTGGAAAGATTATACTGGAGAAGGAACCCTACAGCCAAATAAAATATAACAACTGGGATCCAATACTAGATCTAGGGTGAGACTGAAACAAATGGATTCGTTACACCGTATGGAGTAAAAGGAAGTGCATCGAAACTTCAAAGCTAACATTGAAATTGGCTAATAGAGCAGTCAGGTGGAGCAAGCCATGTGGTTTCATGCTAAATACCATATGTGCACATTCTACAGATGTCTCTTGAATGAACGGATTGCTAGAACAAGAAAAAGGCTTCATTGAGAAAAATATTTGTCTTGAGGATTGCGTTCAAGTCTAATGAAATAAATACAATCACCTCCAACTGCCTTAAGACAATCAAATCTTGATTTCAGAAAAATCAGTGTACTCAAAACTATTCAAGATAAAAAAAGGTCCTTCAAAAAGAAAGAGTGTGACATACCAGAAGATTTTGCATGCAAGACAAACAGTGTCAGTTTGCAATTTGTTAATAAACTAGTATTAAGTGAGAAGAGTACTTGGTTAATTAACTGGTTCTTAAACTTTTCCGGGTGTAACTTCCTGTCCGAGTGAAATGCATATGATACCTGTGCATCCATTCCTGACAAGAACAATTAATTGCTTAAGAGATGAGTAGCTACATTCATCTTTTACTAATTCCATCAAATAAGCAGTCAATCTCACTCAAGGCCTCAGATGAGTGCTACCATTTTCATTTCAGCTATTGAAGAACTATAACTTTTTTAGCTAATTCTGTTTCTTACCCATGCTAAAGTAGTTCCAAAATCTTCCACAATATTTGTGGAACCCATCCTGATAATCATCAGTGGAATATTAGCAAGTAAATAGTGGCGAATTCTCCATATGAATCCAGAAGAGCATCATAGATAAATTAGGCAAGCAGAGGGTCAATTAAAAAGCACTGGTATTTGACTACAGGTGTTAAATGTCTGAATCCAAAAGACAGTAATAACCTACCCGGTTGACCTATGGATTTCATAAAGGCAGAAGCAGTCCTGCTTTAAGCAACTCATTCAGTTCATACTCTTTTGACCAGCAAACTCATCAGATCAAGCTATCAAAAATCTTGTGTTACCTCTGTTACCTTGAGACTTCTACTGAGCACCTTGCATAAAATTACACATCAGTGGAATTTTGGCAGCCATAATATGTCTACACACCTATCTCTTCATCTACTTTGCAGTAGGTTGTCTAGCCAGAAATGCTTGTTGATGCAGTCAACAAGAAGTAGCATGGTGAAAAGGAATTCGGTGAGATAAATTCACAGTCCAGGACGGTACATTATACGGAATATCTTTACAAAAGCAAATCCAGTCCCTTTATGCTACTACAAATTTAACAGGAAGAGATTTCTAATATTGTTCACACTCTGCATCATCAATTAGGCCATGGCACAGCTTATAGGATAGATAGGAACTTGCCATATACGAGGGATCTGGCTCAAAGACCTGTTGGAATGCATTCAATGAATTGGTTTGTCCACTTGGTGCAATTGGATCACATGAACCTTCCTTAAGAGCTCTCATTCGCATGACCAAATGCCAACTGAAATTTTAATGAAATTCATTATAAACAGAACGCAGTTCTGAGGATGTGCCAAGTGGCAACCTCTGACTATAAATTTTATGTTCTAACCAAGCGAATTAGTGCTCCAGGAAAGTTCAAAAAGAAAGAAAACAGACAAACTTTCTGTGCACTTCGTTTCTTAGGCTCATGAATCTGTTAATAGGCTCTCCACTAATATGACTCAAAAGTTCAGCACAATGCAGCTCCATTTTTTGCTTTAAGATGTGACAATATTGCGCGATCTAGGTTTAAGACTTTATAGGATGACAAAGCATACAGCATCAAAATATTAAACACAGCTCGAAAAGTGAGAAGCAAGGGTGTCCAAAGTCACTATGAAGCTAAAACAGCAGGACACAAGATTTGATGACACAATATTTTGGCCACTCCAGAAGAATGATACTGATAGTGCGTCTGAGGAGCTTGCCTAAATACATCCACTGCTATTGTTCTCAAGTTAGTCAAATAGAATATATAAACTCAAAACATTTACCCGTCTATTTTCATCTCTATTGCAGTCTTCACTTGATTTAGGAATGACATCACGGATTGCCTATCTATCCTGGGATTTTTCTTTCCCTGTAAATTATAAAATTAAATGTCATAAATTCTCAGAGTCACAATGCCTACAAGACTGCTAGAAATAGCAGTTCTTTTAGGGTGCAAAAAAATCAGTGGGGAACTTTCTATCCCAATTGGTAGGCATTATGGGCTACCCATGTTAAAGTGAATGAAAAAAAATTTTTAAGGTCGTATCCAGATAATGCAATTTCAAGATGAGGTCACAAGTAAAAGCAAACAAAGACCTAGAAGCATGGCCATCCATACACTCTTAATATATAAATTCGAGGTGAAATATATAAATTCCCCTATCTCTCCTTCTCACAAAAACAAAATCTCTACCATTAATCACCCTGATTTTCATCCCCTCCCATTTCTTTAGCTTTTTAAACAGAGCTTAAAAGAAATTTAAGCACCGAATCCAGATGGATGAAAGCAGACAGTTGTTTCTGAGACTTGAAAAGAAAGACATTTCAAGACTAGGAAGTCCATTTTACTTGCTCCAATAGTTCTGAATATGAAGTCCTACCCAGCCAAAGGAAAATGGAAGGTTATTTCCGGTTCCAAGAGGCACGGTAGCAACTGGAGGTAATTCAGATAATTTAAGATCAGAAACTACCCCAAGAAGCCAGTTAGCTGTGCCATCCCCCCCTGCAACCTAGACAATTAGCAACAAAAGAAAGAACAACTATCATCTAAGGGCATACGTGCAGAAAGGAGAAGGTACATGATGCTCCTGCATAAGGAACATAAAACATCTTTGTGCATTAGGCTCGAAACTGTACAAGTGACTTACAATTAGTTTCAGTCTTTTCTGGATTTCACTGGCCAAAGGATCACCATCCTGTTTCAGAATTTCTAGATTTTCATAAAGCTCTCGTAGCACCTCTCCAGGAGCTATCTCTCCCAAATCAAAAACCTGATAAACCATACGCACCCCACATAACCACAGGGAAATAATTAAATTCAATTAAACAAGAGAGTAAATGGTCTTGGAATTGACTTTCTTCTGTAAAATAGTAATCTAAGCTATCATTACCTGTCTCCTAACAGATTTTGGTACCATTGATTTTTGAATGGATATGTCACAAACGCAGCTTATTGCTAACCGAGTAAAATCAAGTAATGCAGAGAAATTATCTTTCTGTGACTATCTTTAGAACTGTTTTTCATGATTCCGATTCATTCATATTCCAAACTAACTTCACGTAATTCATGCAATACCATGAATCTAGTACACAATTCGATAAGCAAAGCATCGACTTCCCTGTGCTCTGTCTGTTTTTGCAGCGATGAAGTGGAATGGCGACGCTAATAAATGTAGCCATAGAGAAGGTCCGACGAAGATTACCTGATTCTTATTAAGTAGAGTCCTGTAGGTAACAATAAGATCTCCACCTCGCTGACCACCGCTTTTGGAGTTTATAAACACTATGACCGGACAAGCAGGCACATGGGAAAAATCCCCGACCCTTTCCGAGCCGTGTCCCAGGATGTAATCTGGCACGAAAAAGTCCTTCAAAATATCGTCTGAATCGCAGTCGCCCATGACGAAGTTCCAACTGCGGGTAGCCAATAACGAACAATCAAACTCCAAGTTCAAAACAGCACAAAAAAGAGACAACCGACGATAACCACAAGCGAATGGAAAAAGCAATGAACGTCGTCCCGATATAGAACTCATCCGAACGGACATGCACCAGCTTGCGCGCGACGGTACCGACAGTCGCAAACCGTCCAGGCATTCTCCGCATTAGTCCCCGTCCATCGCATATAAAAAAAGAGTACGAATTCTATGAACGGGCGCGAGTGCAACAACATCACGAGCGCGAGAGACGGTCGACGAGCCGGTTCGATGGAGTGCTAGAAAGCGGATGCTTTACCTGGGAGCCAAGGATACTTTGAGTGAGCGGACCGGATGGAGAAGATGCGTTCACACGTCGCCCGGCTTTGATCAATACCGACAGGTCGTCGTCGGAACCGCCATCGTCAGCTACATTAAATCCTTCGAGGAGTTCGTGGCTAAAAGCTATAATCTAGTCTCGAGAGAGAGAGAGAGAGAATTCGAGCGCGGCAAACAGCGACAGGAGATCAAGCCGGGCCACGTAACGCCACACGCGGCAACTCGTGAGTAGGAAAGGCGGCGAACTCAGCTTTTGACTTTGAGCAAAGGCCCATGAGCACTCTCTCAATTGTGTACTCTTTCGTTGGGCCCGAAGGAGCTTTTGGATGAGGTTGAGATCCATTTCTCATGCAAATGAAATGTTCGGTTCAAGACCCTAACGAAGTCATGGGCTTATATGTAAGAAGCGAGCCTGGCCGATCCATCAGGTTTGAGCAGAGAATTCAAGACTGGTTATGCGACTTAAGTCTAAACTCGTCCTTGGCGAACTAATAAGGATTTCCCAAGATCGAGGATAGACTGGGAAGTCAAATTTGTGAGCTTCGGTCGAATTTTGAACGACTTGATTAATCACCTGCTTGGTCTCTCCCCATCCATATTAATAAAATCAATCTCGAGACGGATTATTTCTAGAGTATGAAAAATGGTTAGTTCTTAAAGATAACTTCAAATATGTATTCTCACAGGAACAAATCAATCATTCTAATGAAACAGTGATGATATTTACTATGTTTCATAATGGGATCTGTTTTGTTTGCCAATTGCTTTATTAATTAGTCTTTCAAAGAAGAGGATTTCAATAAATTGAACTTCTCGTGAATATTAATAAATTTCCAAACTAAACCGAATTAGCTCCTGCTTTTTTATTTTGCACTTTTCTTTTATGTTTGCCAATCACCCACATACCTTCCTAACAATTTCATCTCTAAGTGTATAGCTTTGACGTCAGAATACTCATTCTATTTAGTCTTGTTATTAGTAAAAGCTGTACATAATTTCTGTCCCTTAAATATTTCTGTAAAAAGAGGCTTTTCTTGGAACCAAATAGCGCAAAGAGATTACTGTTGGTTTAGACTCAAGTAAAAGCAAAGAATTCCCTTTCGCTCTTTACGTAGATTTCAGAAATTGTAAGAAAACAATTACATGTTAGTTTATATGTCAATGGTTGGTTTTCTAAAAATTTCAAGAGTATATTATTTCTCAAAAATTTAAAGTGAGCGACACACATTTTTGGGATCCATCATTTTTGAAGCGGAAGCGGAAAACCGATATTTCACGCGTGAGTCCTTCTCTTCCATTGCTTTCCGTATCATTGGCTCAATTAGACGGTCATCTCATCCTTTAAGGTTAGGTTAACGCTATTTATATAAGGATGCATATGAGAATTATGGTTAGATGAGAGACTTGAATAGTTTCCAGCCATGTCCCCTCATTATGGGCCGGGCTTAATTTGGCCCACACTAACCAGCCCCATATTAGATTAATTAAGAAACATTTTATCTCACTTTAGACCAATTCCGTTTTATAATAACCGTAAACGGTAAATTACAATATCAATTAATGTAGTCTATATTATAAAAAATCTTATATTTTTAATATGTGAAAGTCAATTTAAACATGTCAGTGCACTTTTTTTTTTTTTTTTCATGAAATTCTTTTCATGAAAAGAGCAGATGATTAAACGAGGCCAAGTGCACAGGTTGAACCGGGTCCTGGCGTCCAACCAATACCCGGTTCGCCCACATTTCAACCCGTTGACACCGGGCAACGGTCAACACCAGCAAAGGCTATGGCAATAGCCCTTTCGTCCCTCTCTTTTGCTCTGCCCACTTCTATCCGTTTGCTCGCCTATGATAAAATCTCCATTTCCAAACCCGTCCATTCTCCTTCGGACGACGACGGCGGCAGCGGCGACGGCGGCGGCGGCGGCGGCGGCGACAATGGTCGCTAAATTCTTGCTTAAACCTTACCACCGCCTGTCCTTTCCCATTTCACCGTCCACGTTCCGCCTCACTCCTCACTCTAAGCCCAGCTCAGTCCTCTTCACCATCACCTCACGCGCCGCCGGCGCCGCCGCCACAGACATAACTCAACTCCACGCCGCCGGGGCACCTCTGCCTTACGGACCTTCGCTCCAAAAGGGCACCATACCCTCGCAATCCTTCAAAGACTCTGATCAGGAGGAAGCATGCGAAGATTCGCTCGACGAAGCGAGCTTCGCTCGGGTTTTCAGGATTTCTGCGCTGCGAGTGCCCGCCAAGGACTGCTTCGCCCTCGAGAGCCGCCTCCGCGGGCACCTCCTCAACTGGCCTCGCGTCTGCAACGTCGCCCGGGTTCCGGGCGACGAAGTCGAAGACGATGTCGCTGAGCTCATCGGAAGCCGGAACGAGGCCCGGGAATCCGGCGAGGGAGAGGTATGCGAGAAGCTAGGAAGGAGAATTTATGGGAGAACCGAGGGCGACGGTGAGCGATTGAGTGGTGTTCTGTACAGGGAGAGGCTTGCGGAGACGTTCAATTCACGAGGTTTCGTGAATTTTAGGAACTTGGCGAAGATTTCACGGCCGAAGAAGGGGAAGAAAAGGGAGGTTAATGAGAAGAGGGATGGAAACAGAGAAGGTGGTGTAAAGAGGAATAAATTTGCTGTGGTGGAGGTGATTGAAGATGAAGAAAGAGGAGAGGATTTGAGGGGGTTGCTAGGGGATGAATTCAAGGGGAGAAGGTGGAGGGGTTCGACGAGATTGTTGCTTCTGGATGACAGATATGCCGAAAAATGCTTAGAGGATTTGCCTGAAGCTGTCAAGGTGGGTTCTTTCTGGTGCTTAAGAGACTCGAAGTCAATTGAGGTTCTTTAGTTTCTCATTTATTCATATCCATTCACAATGACAACATCATTGCATTGTTATGCCAGGCAGTGTTCAAAGAAGGCGAAAGAGATGGCACCAGCTCAATTGAGCTTGTGTCGTGCATACTGACTTTGTTCTATGATTACTGGTCGATGAATGAGGTGATTACACCAACACCGTTGCAAGTTCCTGTTTTTGCAAGCAGTAAGGCTATAGCATGTCTTTGTCCTAGCCATCAGTTGGTTGCTTTTTTTTTCTTATGTAAGAATAGGCTTTTATTTTAATTATGTGATTTGGTAACACATGCTGGCAGCTCATTATTATTATAAACTGGAGGACTTACAGTACAAGTACTTCAAACTGGTTTTGCTCTCATTCTATTTTCATATATGCAGATTTTGGAGGCCTTGCTACCTAAGGGGATGATTGTTCCTTCATCTTTTGAAACTGTAGGACATATTGCGCATTTGAATTTGAGAGAAGAACATTTACCATACAAGAAGCTCATAGCAAAGGTGTTTACTGCTCAGTCTTGGATATTAAGGTTACTATGGGTTAATTTTTAGGATATATAGTAACGATATCTTGTTCTCTTTCAGGTGGTTTTGGATAAAAATAAGCCAAAGATTCAAACAGTTGTCAATAAGATTGACATGATTCATAATGATTATAGGACAATGCAGCTTGAGGTTTTGGCTGGAAACCATTCCCTAGTGACTACTGTTGTTGAAAATGGGTTAAGATTCAGTGTTGATCTTGCAACTGTGTATGTTCTCATATCCTTATAAGTCGTTTGTTTAGATTAAGTTTCTGAAGTAGAATGTTTGATAAATTCAATGACAGGTACTTCTCAGTGAGGTTTCAATAAACTTTACCAATTCAAATTTCATGAAACTATTGAAGAGTTCCATCTTGTGTCCCAGCATTATGACCAGTACTTTTGTCTCAGTCAATTTGCTAAACTGCTAGCTTCTTTCAACAAGAATATTCCTGCATTTGGCATGAATGATTGTTCAGATCGTGTGCGCACGCGTGCATGCCTACGCATGTTATGGTTGAAATTGTTGAAACTGGAGATATATGAAGTTCCTTGTAAGATTGGAGTGGAAGATTCAGAATTTTTCAGTTTTATATTGGCACTGGCACTGGGGGACATTATCTATTTCCTATCTCATGCAGTTACTGGAATTCGAGGCTAGCGACTGAAAGGCAGAGACTTTTAAGTGGCTTCACACGCAAAGATGTTGTCTGTATGTTCATTTTTCAGTTGCATTTGTGATGATCAATCTTTGTATTCCTGTGATGATTGTTCTGATATAACCAGGATTTTGGCGTGTGTTATCTGGTTACTAACCCATGTATTTAGTTGTCACTTCTACTTTGCAATGCTAAAAGTCATATAAACGAAGGTGTTATAGAAAATCTGAAGCATTAATCACTAATAAGTGGGTGGAAGACTTATCAATCAGTGAGAGCACAGTACCATGATTTCCTTGATGTAATTAAGTGATGCCATTTCTCTATTTTGTGGCTGAGTTCCTTGCTCCCATTGTTCTGATTCTGACTTTTTGACATATAAATGACTGAAATGTTAGGGACTTGTTTGTTAAGAACTAAGTTTAAGCAAAATGTGCATTTTTTGCTTTCCTGCAAAATTTAGAATATAATACAAATATAAAAACATTGTGAAAAAAATATATGTGAACTTACGTGTCAACATTTGTATATGATGAAAGTATCAGGTGTTTAGGGTGCCAAGGGGAAAAAAAAAAAAATCAAAATGCGTCTGCTGTAAGATTTAGATCAGCAAAAAGCAAAAAGTAAAAGTCCTTTGAGACATGATGTATGTTAGCCACCATAATTAATCTTGCCTGAAAAAGGAAAAGTGCATCTATCTGTAGTTAATTGGTTGAGAAGGTTGAAAGTTGCCTGCAGCAAGGGAGATGTACTAGTGCAGCAGCTTGTCAGTAATGGATTGCAAGTTGCACTTTCTTTATGGATTAGGGCTATGCATGTTCTAGATGCTACCATGCCTTCAACTAAAGAAGCATCTCACATTACAACTATAGATTGATTAGACAATAATTGAATGCCAGAGTGTAAATCATTTGTATGTGTTCCGTGACCTGTCGTGGTGTTGATGGAGCATTTTATTTTGTATACTTTTGCCTTTGTACTCTCTAGTCCAATAAAATTTGTTTCTTCATTTTACTTTCTGTGTCATACTGCTGGGGAGATCTACACATTTGTGACTACAGATCTGCTTACTATCTCCCTATTTGCGGTGGTTAATGAATTATTCTTTTTTGTAATTAACAGGTGATGTGTTCTGTGGCGTTGGACCATTAGCCATTTCTGCAGCAAAGATAGTCAAACGAGTCTATGCCAATGACTTGAATCCTCAAGCAGTTGAATATCTAGAGAGGAACATTGTGCTCAACAAACTTGGCAGGAAAATTCAGGTATTATTTAAGCCAATGGTAAATACTAGAGCTGTTGAAAAGACTGAAAACAGATATACTAAACTGACTCTAGCAGAAGACTTCTGTACTAAACTCAAATAGGAACCCAGTTTTGATAATCTAGTTTGTCAGTTTACTCTGGTACCTTCAGTAGAGGTGTCAGAATACTTGACTTGTCTGGCTTATCGACATGATATTTCTCAGAAACTTTAGTTCAAGATTGCATGGGGATAGAGGTGTCAGATTGCATCAGGATCCTTCTTTCTGGATCTTTGACATCTTATGCTGTTGAAAAAATCGTCAGGATGGTTGTACATGCTGTACTCGATGATATGATTATACGTGAAGCTTACATGAACAAATACCTAACTAGAAAAGACATGTTTTTCTTAGTTCCGAGTGATTTAGGATGTGGTTTCTCATGTCCTGTTTTGTTATCAGACCTTAGTGTGTTATTCTTGATTTACTTTAGTGGTGTCAGTGTTCCACATAGATAACTGGGTTTATCATGCTCACATTCACAAGGAAAGTAATATTAAATATTGTCGACCCTCTTGTAGTTGTTAACTCATATCATCACCGATCATAGAAGTGACAACTGGGCTCACACTGATACTTGCACAATACACATTTTAGTTCACTGCCAGATTAACCAGTGTTCTCAAGGTAAAATTATGACTTTGCTGCAATGACTTTTATGCCTTATAGGTTTTCAATATGGATGGAAGAAGGTTTATCAAGTCTCTGTTTGCAAGTGAGAAAGCTTTGTCCATTACACAGGTTGTTATGAATTTGCCAAATGATGCTGCTGAATATTTAGGTATGTTATTTACTGTCATTAAAGTAATAGGGAAAGGTTTCCGATAGTATGCAGGCATGTTTCTGGAGTATGAGTAATTTTTATTAATCCTTATATCTCCAACAGATGCATTTAGGGGAATATATGGAGATAAACCCAAGGGAATGATGCACGCCCTACCTGTGATCCATGTGTATGGATTCTCAAAAGCTGGAGATCCTGAGTTTGACTTTCATGAGGTTGGTGCCTCTCAGATATCTGTTTTAAAGTTGCCTTGCAAAAGGGCGAGGTGTGCACATCTTTACTTGTTGCTTGCTATTGTCCATCTTTTGCTCTCTTTTTTTGATGATTCTTTTCCATTTTGGTTTTTTAATGTGAATGCAGAGGATAAGAATTGCCTTATCGGAGGTGGCAGTTCAAGTAGAAATGCGTAGGGTTCGTCTCGTCGCGCCGGGTAAATGGATGTTGTGTGCGATGTTTACTCTTCCTCAGAGTGTAGCGTTTGCAAGAACAACAGCATTCAAAGATCAAATTTAGACTGAGAAGCTGAAAGTGCTCCCTGCATGCGCTTCTTTCAAGGGTAAATAGCATAGGTGTATATAAACACACGTACTCACACGATGGATTGTGAGTCGCACCAAAGGAAGTTAAGGCTTTGTTGAGGGTAACATGCAAACGAATTATATCAAGGTTTCTGTGCCTTGGCCAGCCGAGATCAGGAAGGCAGCCGAGTAAACTAAGGTTGCTTTTCGATAGCTTTGCCGATGTATTCAGCAGCTTGTTATCATTGCGGAAAGAAAATGATTGAATAATAAAATAGACAAAATAAAGAAAATAAATTTGATATCAGATTTATGTGGTTCGGTTGTAATAATCTACGTTTGCGGAGAGAGCAGCATCGAATTTTATTATCGATAAAACAATATAATGGAGATTATAACTATATTTTGCATCATTTAAACATTTTAATGTTTCTTAAGTCCAATTATATCTAATAACTTTTGCAGTGTTTAGGTTCATAATTCCTTGCGAAATAATTTTTCAATCTCACGAGGTAATTATACACAAATCTTGAACTCAAAAGAACACTGATTTTTTGTGGATTTAATTCACAAAAAAGAACAACGAAACCATTGGTCAACACTCAACATGCGGGTGCTTCAAGACTTCACCGCAATAATGGCGGAACAACTAGCACTCACGCGGCCCTTCAAGGGGTCCAACCCCATTGCAGCAAGCATATTTTCTAAATATATGAAACCCAAGTTGACCGAGACATGGTTAAATTGAAAGTTCACTAGCAAAAAGTCGAAAACATATATGGAACTTGCAACTTTTCATATAAACCCACGCCAGAAGTCCAATTTTGAATTGGTCAAAGATCACACTTTATATGAAAAGGAAACCGTCCAATTCCGTTTATGTTATGTTTCTTCGCGGACTCCAAATCGCCAAATAAATTACCGTATTCTGGTTTGCTTGATTTTGAACGTCCGTAAATGTATTCAATTTCAAATTTTCCTTTAATCAACTGGACTTTCTTGTATTACCTCGAGCCAGGTTTATTCACGAGCTCATACTAGAGTTATATTTTATCAATCTCTACTTTGTTCGACGTTTGAGTCAAGTTACAATTACTTCGCTAAAAATTCAAACTTTGCTACTATTCTCCCATAGCTCCCGATGAGCCTAACCGCTGTAGATATTTTCCAAGTCCAAGTGACGCTTAAATTTTACCATAACCGTGGACCTCATCTAAACATCGTTATACATACACCTTTAACCATTCTACAAGGATTTTCTGGTATAACCTTCTTTACGATAGATAAAGTAAAGCCATCGTTGCATCCATACCTATCAAGAGATCGAACACATACCTTGTCAATATCAGTTATAGTAATTGTTGGCTTTACATGCTCCACCTTACTATAAGTACCATCTTTGTCGATTACTCCGTTAGTACCCACTACATAAAGAGTTTTTGCAACTCAATTTCAAGTTGAACATCACATTACTAATAACACTTTTAACCAGAAATACTAGAGACTCGTCAAATGTATTTTCTCTACTAATAACCTAGGAACATGCCTTTCTTACTCTTCCATCAAGCTTACCATTACTAACTCAAACATAACATGGGCAATCATATATACTAAGAACTAAATAATCAGTATTGTTACTTGATCATGCTTTTTTGGGAGTTTGACGTCTAATCATAGTTGATGGAGATCTATTCTTCAGATAGCTCATCATACTAAACATATCTGCTAGGAATCTCCTAACCATATCAGTACTAGAGAGTATTTTATGTGTTGTCTCTTCTAACGTTTTGCTCATGGATTCGCAATATGTTATGATTCATTGGCACTAATGTGGTGTTTTACTATGTCATTCTTCATGTAGAATTTGTTTAATAGTCCCAAGCAAAACTCCATGCTATGTTAGTCTACATCTACTTAATTATCTTTACTAATCTCTTTTTCGATCGAAGCTCTCAACTTCCTAATCCTAATGACAACATTAAATTTGTGCCTTAGTGTAAACATCCATGTCTTCCTCGAGTAGTCATTAACAACTGTTAGCACAAATCTAGCTCTCTTTCTAGAAGGAAACCGCAACAATCTGCAAACATTCAAGTGAATTAATTTTGTAATTTCCGCGGTTTCTTTGACAATCACATTGAATTGCATTTTCAGCTGTTGATCTACATCACAACACCTACATACATTCAATTCATTAGCAACATAACCACACAACATATTTCTTTTACTTAAATCTTTCGGGATTTTCTTGCTAATGTGCCTAAACGCATATATGCCACAATTTAGACTTTTGAAAAGATGCATCCGGCGTCTTTGCAGCGAAATCTATCACAGTCTTACCTTGAAGTTCATACAGGTCATTGTGTGTGATTCCTTTCATTACCACCAAGGCACATTGAACAACTTTCAGAATTTCGCATTCTAAAATATGTCAACATCCAGTTGAATCCAGGACACTCAAAGAAATCAAGTTCTCTTCAACTCTAGAACATGCCATCGAATTATTAAAAGTTATAGCTGCAACATTATCTGCAGAATCAATTATAATTTCCTTACCTTTTTTGTTTTCCAGCTTAAAGCAATTCTTTCAAAGATGCCATTTCCTATCATAACTCTAACAGACCACACCACCAGTTCTAGATTGATTATGTTTGTTCTTGTTAAAATGACCACATTTGTTCATGTTTATACTACTCTTGCTAACACATGTACTAATTCTTCCTCTATTCTTACCTACTAAAGCATCAATTATAGGTTCGTTAGATTCTTTTCTATGGATGTCCTCACTCAAAATTAAATCTTAAACCCAATCAAAATCAAACTTGCTGACCTAGAGGAATTACTAACAACAATAATAGTAATATTCCAACTATAAGGCAATAAGAATAACATAATCAAATCACGTACCTTATTTTCAAAGTCAATTTCAACTAAACTCAATTGACTAACAATCACACTAACACATCTTTGCTTATCTTTAAGTTAAAGACACGTCGCATCAAATAGACTTTGTTGATTTAAGAGGATTTCTCGTTTATGTTCGATATGGCTTTCATCATACCCGTGGTGGTTTTCTCATTCACGATATTAAATGTGACATTATGAGTCAATGTAAACCGGATAACACCCATAACTCGTCTATCCAACAATTCATAATTAGCTTGCTCCATAGTCTCTAGCTTCTCTTTGGATAGGGGCAAGGGCAAGTGCAATTTTATTTGATAGAGATAATCCCTAATCTGCATCTTCTAAAAACCAAAATCATTTTCATCAAATTTATCGATTCTAACTTTTCCGCCTTGTGTCGCCATTAATTTGCTTTAATTCAACTAAGCCTAGCTTTGATATCAATTGTTGCGGAAAGTAAGCAATTAAACAATAAAATAAACATAATCAAAAAATAAATTGGACACCAAATTTAGGTTATTTGGTCATAGGCACCTATGTTTATGGAGAAAGCAACAACGAATTCTACTATACATCAAGCGATACAATGGATATTACAACACATAGTCGAGTCATCAAAACACTATATGTATTTTCCAAACCTAATTATATACAATAACTCACACAATGTTTAATCCCACCATTTCTCGCGAAATAATTTCTCAATCTCATGAGGAAATTACACACAAATCTTGAATACACAATATTTAATTGGTTTGAACACTAATTCTTCTTGAATGTAATTCACGAATAAAAAAAATGAACCCATTGCCGAACGCTCAATATACGGCGCTTCAAGACTTCACGGCAATAACAACGGAACACCAAGCACTCGGGCGGCGATTCTAGAAGTCCATCCCCATTGCAGCATAGATATTTTCTAAATATATGAAACCCAAGTTGATCGACTCATTGTCAAATTTAAAGTCCACTACCAAAGCGTCGAAATCGTATATGGAAATATTTATATAAACCCACACTATTGTTTCTCACCGGATCATTCTACTAGGTCACTCAGTACGCCTGCTGGTACTGATTCACGTTTGGTATGATCTATTTAACGCCGTTTTCAATGTTAAACCTACAGCTCGGTTGTAGTCCGAGATCGCCACCCTGCATGAAATCCAAGCCAGCTGTGCATGAGCAGGATGGACGCGGTTGCTGTCATCATCGCGCTCTTCAGTTCATTCGATCTGGTCAGCATAAGAGGACAGCCCCCCTCATATCAAAGGTCAGATCAGGGGAAGGTGCGAGTTATGAGGAGTCAAACCGGTCGTCACCTCATGGTCAAAGGATTCCTGCCCCATTTGCTAAAGCGCCACCAGACCGTGGGCCGTGGCGCGGTTGGAAAGACGGACGAAGGGACCTGGGACCTATCGAAGATATTATTTTCTGAAAGTGGAGGCATGAGCTGTGAACAGAGCCGTCCTCTAAATAGATGGCGACGTCCATCCGTATTCCTCCTGATCGCGTCCCGGGTTCAGCGATCGAGCCCCACCGGTGGGGTTCAGAGGTCCGGACCGAGGACACTCAGCAGAAATTAGATAAGGACGGTACACGACACTCGTCCTTTGCTTGCATTGCAAGCGTCCGTGCCTAGTGTCTGTTAATCCGGATTTTGCTCGGCAGATGGTATGGAACGGTGTCATCATCGAGGCATGATACCCATCGCATCGTTTATGAAGAAGTGATTAGATGTTTGATTATTAGGATAACTACGGTCAAGTACGATTTTGTTGTGTGATGTGATACGAGTAGTTATAAGTCAAATTAAAGATGTGTATGTGGTCGAGATGGTTAAAAAGAATTCTACAAAAGACTCCCTCTCTACATGGAGCAACGGAAGGGCTAAAGAAACCTTCAGATGGTCAGAAAATCAAGAGCTCGAAGGCATTCTAAGCCGGAATTGCGAATCAAATGACAAAAAAAAAAAAAAAAAAAAAAAAAAACTTGCAGAGGAAGACCCGGTGGTCAAAAGGCCTTGAGGTGTGAATACTGAAACCCAGAATAAATTCAAGTACCCCACTGACCCATCTTATAATAATACTCATATATGTACGACCGTCACTATATATTTGTTTCTTTTTTTCTCGTTTCTTTTGTTGACTCCAAATCGCCAAAGAAAATAACCGTATTCTAATTTGCTCCATTTTGAATGTCCGCAAATATATTCAAATTTCTAATTTTTTTAATTGATCAGGCTTTCTTGTAATTTAACTCAAGTTGCCAATTCATTGAGGTATGATATACTACAAGTGAATATTTGCGACAAGAAATGAATCCTAATTTCAGGACGACGGACCCCTTTAATCCAATCCATGAGTTACTCATGAGTATTTAGTTTTGTAAGGTGGTCCTTGCTGATTTACATGGGATTCTACATGCCCCATGTTACTCGGTCAGAGCATAAGCTAGCGATGCTTTTCACTACTGGACTCTCACCATCTAGGGTGTAGCATTCCATTGCTTCGCCTAGTAGCACGAGCTCATGATAGCCATGCACCACTTGTGTTTGCGTTCCCGAAGGCACACCTCTCTTTCAAGAGGATATGCGACATTCATAAGTTCAAATTCATAACATATTCTAATAGTTATTCACTCTACGGTTGTCAAAGATTATGCGCACCGATCTATTCGGCATGAGATATATCGGAAGCCATGAACAATTGTGCTTCACGTGGACGCCACTGCCAATTTTGTCTCGTTTTATGGTATAAGCTTGCGCTGAGTCAAGGTTTATCTCCGCACCCACAATGGCATTTATTGCCCCGGCTGTTGAATCTCTTGGCCAGCAAAAGACTTTGAGCTTATTGCATGCGCGGATGTTGGCCTTACATATCATATCCTGGATAAAGCAGGGCATTTATGGCATGGCCCTGGAGCCCTTGATTTTGAAGAAAACCGTTCCTCAAGCTCTCAAATTTAAGCTCCTCTGATCTCTTCTCACCTATGTATGTACTGCGTAAAGATCGGGGCTCTACGCATCATATGCGGTGGCACTCCATGGATCTCCGGCGGTACATTGCTTTTGATCGTCAATGTGTCCCCTGCAGATTAAGCTGTCGAAGCTTCATCTTATGATCCTAGAAAAAAAAAAAAAGGAAGAGGATAAAAAAATCGTGAACGGCAGGATTCGAACCTGCGCGGGCAGAGCCCACATGATTTCTAGTCATGCCCGATAACCACTCCGGCACGTCCACATCATCCTGTTAATTTTACTCTATAGCAATATAAATTTTATATTTCCTGAATCCATTGATGGGGCGGGCGTCTCATTCAAAGACTAAAGAGTATTAGTCGGACGTAACTTCGTGGAGTTGTATCCGTTGATTTGTCGCTACAAGACGTCGGGTGCGAAGACTTTGAGAGTTGCCAAGTCTCTGCACGTCTCCCTCCTATCATGTATCACTTCCCATGGAATTGTTACCAGAAGAAAAGTCCTCTTTGTCTATTCGGCAATTCCCCGAACCATTATCAGCCCGAACAGCAACCAGCTCAATGGATTCGCCCTGCAACACGAATATGCCTACAATGAAACTGGCCCTCCTGTTCTTGTTGATGTTCTCGTGCCATTGCATTCGATTCTCTGTCGTTTATGCTGCTGAAATGAGCACGATTTCAGCGGGACAGAGACTCACAGGCTCAGACACTCTAGTATCTCCTGGTGGGGTATTTGAGTTGGGTTTCTTTTCCCCAGAAAATTCTTCTTATACATACCTCGGAATATGGTACAAGAAGATTGAGGTAAGAACCGTTGTCTGGGTGGGTAACAGAGATCTTCCTCTCACCACCTCCTCTCCTTCTCTTGCCATAGATGGAGCCAATCTCGTGATCCAGGATGGCAGAGTAACCTACAAGTTGAGCGATAATTCTGTCAGTGGCAACGTAAGCGCTACGCTGTTGGATTCAGGAAATTTTGTATTTAGGGAGGAGAGCTCAGAAGTAATATTGTGGCAGAGTTTTGATGATCCTTCGGATACTTTTCTGCCCGGAATGAAGCTTGGATACAGCAGAGAGACTGGAAAGGTATGGGCGCTGACTTCGTGGAAGAACGCCACAGACCCTAGCCCTGGGGATTTCTCCCTGAGAATAGATTCCGAAAGCCCCGATGAGTTTGTTATCCTGAAAGGTAGTGAGAAATATTGGAGTAGTGGGCCTTGGGATAGAGATTCACAAATATTCTCACTTGTTCCTGAGATGAGATTAAACTATATATTCAATTACAGCTTCATTAGCAATCCCAGTGAGGTTTATTTCACATATTCTATTTATAGTTCGTCAAATGTAAGTTCAAGATTGGTTATGGACCTGTCTGGACAGATTATACAACTCTCCTGGCTAGAGAGTTCGAAGGCTTGGAATCTGTTTTGGTCTCAACCACGGGAGTCATGTGATGTCTACAAGTTCTGTGGTTCATTCAGCAGATGCAGCGACAATACTTTTCCTTCTTGTGCCTGCTTGGATGGATTTAGGCCCTCGGATCAGGAGAAGTGGCAACAGAACGATACATCTGGAGGGTGTGTGAGGAAACAACTGTTGCAGTGTGGGCAAATGGGATTTGAAAATGGTGATAACGGATTACTCAAGATGAACCATGTGACATTTCCACTGTATTACAATGCATCCGAAAAATTATCCTCTAAAGCATGTAAATCAGCCTGCTCAGGTGATTGTTCTTGCACTGCATGTGCTTATAATGGCAGTGGCACTGGCAGGTGTTTGCTGTGGTATGAAGACCTCTTAAATCTGAGGCAGCTCTCTGAAGATGATCCTAACAGTAATACAATATACATCAAACTTGCCGCATCTGAGCTCCAAAACTCCCGAGGTAGAGGCATTATTCTAATCCTGTTGATAAATTATGTTAGTTTTCTGCAGAAGACTTCTACTTTCTTCAAATGCATGTTTTTTCAGGGATTAACAAAACACTGAAGATAGCCCTAGCTTCTGCTTTTCCTCTTGTTGCTCTCTTCCTAACCACCTACATGGGTTGCCAATGGAAAAAGAAAAGGAAGGGCAAGTCTTCTGATCTTTTTTTCTCCTTTTTATTGTTTTGGGGTCTCTCAAGGTATAAAAAACATAATGTGGATGTGGCTTTGATGAACAGGTAAAATGGGACCAACTCAGGACATTTTGCTGTTTGATGTGGATAAGAGCATTGCTGCTAGGACAAATGAAACTTCTGAAAAAGGAATTGGAAATGAAAAGATTACAAAGGATGCTTGGTTGCCTTTGTTTAGCTTTTCAAGTGTAAATGCAGCGACACAAAACTTCTCGAATTCGAACAAGCTAGGAGAAGGAGGTTTTGGACCAGTTTACAAGGTAGTAGCTTTTATTGTCTTGCAAATTTTATTTGGAAGTGGCAAGTTTGCATTAGTAAAGGGTATGCAAGTAAAATCTCCAGGGTAAATTACTGAGCGGAAAACGCGTAGCAGTGAAGAGGCTTTCCAAGAAGTCTGCTCAAGGGATGTTAGAGTTGAGAAACGAAACAATGCTCGTAGCCAAGCTACAACACAAGAACCTTGTTAGACTCCTGGGCTGCTGCTTAGAGCGAGATGAAAAGATTCTAATCTACGAATACATGTCCAACAAAAGCTTAGATTCATTCCTATTCGGTGAGCTGTTTTGCACCCCCTCAGGAATTTGTGTCATCACTTAGTTTTAACTTTTTATGTTAATTCATTCAAAATAATGTCTTAGTAATATCAAAGTGGAACAGATCAAGCAAAACGGCATCTCCTAAATTGGGAAACACGTGCACACATTGTTGAAGGAATTGCTCAAGGGCTTATCTACCTTCATCAACACTCCAGACTGCGCATCATCCACAGAGACCTCAAGGCTAGCAACATTCTGTTGGATAGTGACATGAATCCCAAGATATCCGATTTCGGCCTAGCAAAGATGTTCAGTGGAAATGAGTCTGAGGCAAACACAAATCGAATTGTGGGAACATAGTAAGTGCCATATTTATCTAAGCATTTATGAGACCTGTCATTTGACTCTACATGTTTTTGCAAAGAAAGGTGCTTTTGGGGGTGCTCTATGAAATCTCGTGGTAATTATAGAACCTGACCCCAATTGATTGATATTTAGTGGCTACATGTCTCCGGAGTATGCCTTGGAGGGGGTGGTCTCCACAAAGTCAGATGTGTTTAGCTTTGGAGTGCTGCTTCTGGAGATAATAAGCGGCAAAAAGAATACTGGCTTTTATCAGACTGATTCAATGAATCTCCTTGGATATGTAAGAAGCTTTATCTCGTACAAAAAGAAAAGAAGCAGATTCTTAATCTTTATCCTTTTTCACTCTTCTAGTTTGGCTTCAATTCGGATTATGTGCCCCTTTTGTTTCACCACAAGGCTGCTCTTACTAAGCATTGTCTTGACACCACCAACACATCCCCGTCTCTTGCTTTTCAGGCTTGGCAACTGTGGCAAGAAGACAGAGCTCTCTGCTTGGTGGATTCGGCGCTAGAAAATCACAACTCGGATGGTATACTGATGAGACATATTAATGTGGCTCTTCTCTGTGTTCAAGAGATTGCAGCTGATAGGCCAACTATGTCAGAAGTATTGACGATGCTCACGAATGAGCTTTTAATTCTACCTTCTCCAAAGCAGCCAGCTTTCTCATATATAAGGACTCAGAAAATCCCAGAACCGCCTCTTTATAGACCTGATCTCGATTCGATAAATGATGTTACTGTCTCTGTAATGGAAGCTCGATAGCTTTTCAGACACGAGATTCATCTTGTTTCTTGTGATTCTTCGCCAAAAGGCTGCACTTGTGATTTGTAAGTACAAAAGAAATCAGATTCGACCTTTATTGCAAAATTGAATTATGGTCGAATTTGTCTCCGTCAATAAACAGGAAGCTCGATATGAGCTCAATTGAGTTATGGTTGCTATGACCACTGTGAAAATAATAGAGCTGGAGCTTTCTATTTTAGTGGCTCTTTCAAGCTTTTTTGCATCCTGAAATCTCAATTTTGGCCATTTAGTGCCCATATGTATTCGTAATGTCGCAATGGAGTGCTAGGTATTATTGTGAGCAATGTTGTAACCCAACATACACGGACACATTTTACTTGAGATACCACAACTTGCAAGAACCTCAATATATCAGCCCTCATAGGTAGTACAACTTATAGCAGGAATGCTATGGTATTTTCATCAAAACTGTGAATAAATCTCTTCCAATCCGTGAATCTCAACTGTCTAAGCTCAAGATCATTGTCATGTGATCAAAACAAATAATCATTTTGATGACAGGAGCCTTTGAATATTATCGACTCTCCAGTGAAGTAACTTTCAGTGCATGTTGGAAGAAAGGTCTTGCTCGTATGATGAGTATTCCATGTCAGACGGATCTCTTTCATTGAAGAAGCCAGGCTCTTGAGGCGGAGGCCATGCCATTTCACTTACTCAAGGGCAGAACTGCTGTTAGCGTTGGCATGATAGGCCTCTCGTCCGACTGTGTTGCGCACGCGGTAGAGCCATATGGATTGATCTTAGCACTTCGGATTTGTTACCCGAGTTTGAATTTGGTGGATTGATTGGTTCCCAAGATTTCGTCTCCTTGGATAGTCTCCTTGCTTGGAGGGGACCCAAAGCTGAAACCAGATAATTGTGATGTTGAAAGAATGTCGGAATTTGATTAACAAAAAGCTGCTTGGATTACGATTACATACATGGCCGAGTAGGTTAAGTTTGTGATAGGGGATGGCTGAATTACCTGTTTCTCTCTTACTTACAATCCCTTGTACCAATTCACCACTATTGAATACATTGAATATCATTAAGCCATCAATTGCATGTTCTAGAGACATGTAATCACTATACCATGCATTTCGAGTTAAATCACAAATTTCACATTGTTGCAAGTCAAAAGAAAAGAAATTACGAGTAATTAAGCTTTTCCAATAAATTTAGATTTCTAAAGTCCTTGATAAAAAAGTAAGAGTTCTTAGAAAATGTTTTTGGGGTTTGGAGATCGGCTCCAGACTTAATGAATTGTGTTCAAAAGGAAAATTTAATTTCTTCTTCCCATCTTGCCCTCACTAAGTTTCACATATTCCCCTTTTACCCTCCATAAGGCCAGATCGTGTCTGGTCTCAGAGCAGCGGAGAGACGCCGGCGCGCCACCGGCGATGGTCGCCTGGGCTTGCCGGTCTGCCGATGAGCCCAGGTCTGAATTCCAGATGCAAGGTTGCCGGGCTGATGCCCCACCGACGGTCGCTGAGGGTGGCCGAGGGTCGCCTAGGGTCTGGGTTCGCTCGTGTGGATCGACGAATGCGGGGTTGGATCGCCGAGGGTCTGGGTTTGCCACGTTCTCTCTCTGTTCTGTCTCCATTTACTTGCTTCGCGAGGATGGCGATGTTAGATGTCAGCTCGTTTCGCTCTTTGTGTACTAGTTCGACCAGGGCTCATTTCATTGGTTCTAATCAATTAGCGAGTCGCGCGAGCCACAAATTTAGAGTGAGTGGTTTTAATTTATGGCTCTTGAGAGAGAGTATGTATTCATCCACACCCATTTCTCAGAACAGGAGGATGAAGCTAAAAATTCTTTGTTGGATTTTCTCCTCTGCAGCTTCATCACTGCAATTTCTTATCTGGGTTTGTTCTGTCTTACGGCACTTTTTCTGTACAGACCCATTGTTTGCGGGTAATTTTCAGCTCACTCATTAACATGTGTTATGAGTTAATTGATCAATCAATTTGTGATTTTTTCTTCTTTTTATTGGATTTATGAAATTTATTTCAAAGGTTATGTAGATATAGATGATAGCAGCTGTGTTTTCTGGAGAGGAAGAGGCAATCTGGTTACTGATCCGTTACTTGAATGAGTTCTTATTGAAGCTCAGGGGTCTTTTTCTTTTTTCTTTTCCCCTCTTTGGAGACCCAGGAACCACAATGAAAGGAAAATACAGTGAAATTGATGGTGGCAGTGCTGCTCTTTATTTTGGCCAGGTGTGGGAGCTTGATCGAGGAGTGAGGTTCATCTATGAAATGGAAAATCATGGGGTGAAGCCATTCTGAAAGGTGCAATATTTACCTAACTAAGCATTTATCAGACCTGTCATTCTATACGTGTTTTGCAAAGAAATGAGTCCAAGGCAATTACAAATCGGGGTTTGGGAACATAGTAAGTGCAATATTTACCTAAGCATTTATCAGACCTGTCATTCTATACATGTTTTGCAAAGAAAGATTCTTTGGGGTGTTCTATAGAGTCTCTTGTTAATTAAAAAACCTAACCCCACTGATTAATATCTAGTGGCTATATGTCTCCAGAGTGTGTCTTGGAGGGTGTCGTCTCCATAAAGTTGGATGTGTTTAGCTTCGAAGTGCTGCTTCTGGAGATAATAAGCGGCAAAAAAAGAAAAAAATACCGGCTTTTATCGGACCGATTCAATGAATCTTTTGGGATAAGTAAGAATAAGCTTCATGCTTGTACATAAAGAAAAGAAGCAGTTCTGTACTCTAATCTTTATTTTTTTTTTCGCTCCTATGCTTTGGCTATTCAATTAGGTGTGGTGCCTTTTGTGTTTCACTTCTCGACAACATTAACACATCCCCGTCTCTTGCTTTTCAGGCTTGGCAACTGAGGTGAGAAGACAGAGCTCTCTGCTTGGTGGATTTGGTGTTAGAACATCACGAAGTGGATAGTACACTGACGAGACATTAATGTGGCTCTTCTCTGTGTTCAAGGGATTGCAGCTGATACACCAACTATGTCAGAAGTATTGACGATGCTCACGAATAAGCTTTTAATTCTACCTTCTTCAAAGCAGCCAGCTTTCTCGTAGATATTGACCAAGAAAATCCCAGAACTGCCTCTTTACAGACCTGATCTCGATTCAGTAAAGGATGTTATGGTCTCTTTAATGGAAGTTCGGTAGCTTTTCAGACACAAGATTCATCCTGTTTCATGTGATTCTTTGCTGAAAGGCTGCACTTGTGATTTGTAAGTGCAAAACAAACAAGATTTGAGCTTTATTGTGTAATTGAGTTATGATGGAATTTGTCTTCATCAAGAAACAGGAAGCTTGATATGAGCACAATTGAGTTGCGGTTGATCATGATCGTTGTAAAAATAATAGAGCTGGAGCATTCTATTGTCATGTGGCGCTCAAGCTTTTTTGCGTTCTGAAATCTCAATTTTGGCCATTTACACCCTACGTGTCTTTGTAATGTCGCAATGGAGAGCTGAGTAGTGGTTGAAGCAATGTTCTAACCTCACAGATATAGGCAATTTGACTTGAAATGCCACAACTTGCAAGAACCTCAATTAATCAGCCTTGATAGACAGTACCAACTTATAGCAAAAACACTATTTCCTGTTCCGAAGGAACGTGGGAAAAACAAGTATCACAACCGTTCAAAGTGCTCCTTCTCTCTCTAATGAGATGCTTATTTACATTGAAGCTGCATATAAATCTCTTCCAATATGTGAAAGTCCAATATTTAATCGCAAGATCATTGGAAGCATACTTGTGATAAAAACAAATAAGCATTTTGGTGAATGCAGCTTTTGAATTTTATCGACCCTCTAGTAAAGTAACTGTTATTGCATTGCTTGAAGAAAGGTCCTGCTTGTTTGATGAGTAATCCATGTCAGACACATCCCTTTCATTGAAGAAGCCGGGCTCTTTAGGTGGAGGCAATGCTATGTCGCTACTCAAAAGCAGAACTACTGTTGACATGTTAGGCCTGTCGTCAGGACTTTGTTGCACGCATAATAGAGCCACATGGATTGATCTTAGCACTTCGGATTCAACGCACGATTCTGCAATTGATGGATCAATCAGTTCACAAGATTTCATTTCCTTGGACAGTCTCCATGCCTGGTGGGGGAAAAAAAATTAAGACAATGTGATCGCATGCTGCAAAAATGACAGAATTTGTATAACAGAGGTTGCTCGGATAATGAATGCGTACATGGCCAAGTAGGTTAAGCTTGTGATCAGGATGGCTGAATTTCCTGTTTCTCCTCCCGCTTACTATCTCCAGCACCAACACACCGAAGCTGAATACATCGGATTTTACTGAGAACAGGCCATCAATTGCATACTCTGGAGGCATGTAACCACTGCACCATACAATTTAAGTTGCTTCACAATTTTATGTATGGTTTAAGTCAAAAGAAAAGAAATTCATGAGGACAAGTGCTTACTATGTTCCGACAACTCGGTTGGTATTTCCTCCACATTCATCTCCTCCAAAACTTCTAGCCATGCCAAAATCTGAGATCTTTGGGTTCATCTCGTGATCTAGTAGGATGTTGCTAGCTTTCAAATCTCTATGGATGATCCTCAATCTGGAATCTTGGTGAAGATATAATAACCCCCGGGCAATGCCATTTATAATATGAAAGCGCTTCTGCCAATCCAGTAATGTTCTTCGCTTTTGATCTGCACATGTTTTCTCATGCAAGTCAGTCAGTTGTGCCGCCACTGGAAATTGTGCACATATAAATATGACGCCCCCTTCTAGACTGAAATCTAGAAGCTAAATTTGGTGACGGATACGTCAGTGGTTTATCACTAACTAGGCTGTCTGAGCATACATAGGCCTCATTAAGTTGAGTTTCTAAAGGTTTTAAGGAGCCCACCGAATATGAAGGAGTCCAAGCTTTTGTTTGGCATGTACTCATAAATCAGCATCCTTTCCTCCTCTTGAATGCAACACCCTAAAAGCTTTACCAGATTCCGGTGCTGAAGTTTGGCTATACATAGTACTTCATTCTTGAACTCTCTGAGTCCTTGTCGAGAACTTTTTGAAAGCCTCTTCACCGCTATTTCTTTTCCATCTTCCAATAGACCCTGCAATATTTTGGTAAAAGTTTGCAGGTTGATTTAACTCGGTAATTCAGTTTTTTTAGCCAGATAAAAAACATCGACATAGCTAGGTATTCTTTTGGTATTAAACATGTTGATACCTTGTAGACTGGTCCAAAGCCTCCCTGTCCCAGCTTATTCTCAGTTGAGAAATGGCTCGTGGCAGTAATTATTGTATCAAATTCATACAACGGCAGTTCCAAATCTGTGTTCTCATTTTCTTTAGTTCCGTCTTGCTCTGGCTTCTGCATGCCGATCTCTGCAGAGAAGAAACATCAATGCCCATAGCAATCTCTGACTTCCTACTAACAGGTATTGGGACATGAAGAATGCAGAACGGTTATTATTCTTGCATTCCTTAAATAACAAGAATTCAGTAGATGCCATGGAAAGGTACTTCCGCTTCAAGTCTTTCTTGAGCTAAAAGAGTCTCGATTGAACTATTTCTATTTTTCTTTTTTCCAAAATCCAAGAATAAAAAATGTATAAATAGTTGGTTATTCATGCAGATAGGGCAGAGATACTCTCATACTACTACAGAAGAACTAATTCCCTCTATTTGGTTCCAAGTGGTGCTCATATGGCAAAAGTTTGGGAGAAAAATCATTCAAAACACATTCACAGGAGCCAGAACTTGCTGGAATCTTTAAAAATTCTTACCTTCTCTGCTTTTCCTCTTCTTCCTCCTTTTCTTTGAAATATTCAAAATCAGGCATAGGCCAATGAGAAGTAATCCTGCACATGATACTGGGATAACTATAGTCTGAACTCGTTTTCTCCCTTTTGAGCCTCTATACGCCGCTGCATAGTGGCCATAAGTCCATATCAATCAGCATCAGACATCATACTCAGAAATGGACTAGCATCTAAATGATTTACAAAGGATAAGTATCATAAGCACTAGAGGCTCGAGTTTTCTAGTATGGTAATTGAAATTCTTACCTAATTCAGAGGCAGCCAGCCTTATGTAAATATCTTGCCCGTTATCAGCATAATTTCTGATATCTATCAGGCCACCAAACCAAAGTATGCATCCGGTGCCGCTACCAGTGATGTCCATATTTGAATATGCAGTGCAAGAGCAGTTTTCTGAGCAAACCTTCTCGCACTCTTGGAGATTCATTGTCTTGTTATACCATGAATGCTGTGTGTCTGGCAATTTCACACCAGAGTATTTCAAAAACCCTTCTCCTTGCTGGCAATCCAGCGGCGTCTTCCTCACACACCCACCCGACCAGTCCGACATTGCCCAATACTGAGGATATTTTGGCACAAACCCTTTCAAGCATCCACAGGCAGGGGAATTATTTATGTTGCAACTTCCATAAGCACCACATAATGCATACCTATCGCAATTATCCATCTGAGCTGTCAAATACAGGTTCCACCCTTGAGTGCGGTCGATCCACGTGAAACGTTGGAGGACACCATACGGGTCCAAAACCATCATCGAGACGACCGAGCTATCCGTGAGATTATAAGTGTAATAGACCTCCTCCTTGGTGAATACAAACTTGAAGTTGTAAATTGGGTTTGGTTTAAGATTCGGCATCCCGCTGAAGCGGAGGCCATTCCACGGTCCAGAACGGAAAGTAATGGTAGAATCCTTCCTCAGGAAGAACTGGGGCACTCCACTAGGGTCGATCCCGTTTGTGTAATCACCTGTAGAGGGATCATTCGGACTCTTCCAGGATGTCAGGATGCGGTTAAGGCCTGTCCTTAAGTCTATGCCGTACTTCATACCTGGAAGAAAAGTATTACCCGGGTAATCAAAACTCTGCCACAGGTACTTACTTGGATCGGTGTCATTTTCAGGTCTCAGGACAAAGTTCCCTGAATCTAGGAGCTGAGCCACAACTGCACCTGTTGCAGCTAAAGATGAGTTCGAAGACCAAACAGTGCGATTATCTCCACTGAAAATGGCGAGAACCGCGGGATCAACAATCTTAACGACTCCAGAAGAATCTTTCAGGGGCAAGTCTCTATTGGCAATCCATACTACCGTTCCGTTAGATATTTTCTTGTACCATATTCCAAAATAGCGTAATCCTGACTTCCCAGAGCTGAAGAATCCTAGCTCAAAGTTCCCGCCTGCTTGAGACTATTGTATCGCCATCTCTGATTGATTGGTTTTCTGCAATAGTGTCCAGAGCAGCAGATACAACAAAAATGCAGCACAAAGTGGACAAGAGGATGAATTTGGTAGAGCCTACAATGAACGTCCTCAATCTTCTCATCAATCTCTTCGATGACATTGGAAGTTCATATCATTAAGAGAAGAATCCGAAAAAAAAGAACTCTAACAAACCCCCATGGTCTTCCTTCTGAACTATGAATGCCCAAAGAAATTTCAATTTTCTCCTTCCGGAGGTGGCGGGCACGTTTGGACTCCTTAAGAATTTTATTGGTCAGAGCACTCAGCCATTTTGTTTGAAGAAATCTGCCCAACTTGGCGAGTGTTTATTCTTCGTCAAATTATGAGTTTGGTATTGATGCAGTTCTCATTTTCCATTGACTTTTGTTCATTCTCGTGAGTTGACCTAACATAGGAACAGTAGCGGAAAAAGACGAAACGGTCTCTACTCGCCTTTTATGGCCTTCCCATCAACTTCCCAAACGGAAGTATATATCTGATCTCACACGGTTTCCTATTAATGTTAAAGATCTCGAAGATTCTACTATAAATTATTCTTTTCTTAAATGCCAAATCTTCAAATCATTGTGAATATAATTGCTTTTGACTATGTCCTATTTCCACCAACCCAATGCCCACTCCCCCTATATTCATAAATAAATGGTGGACAGTCAATTCTGGGAGTTCGCTCATAAAAGAAAACTGACTATTTAAATCAAAGATAGACAGCTGATGGAACATTAATAATTTATGACTTGAGTCATTGACAGTGGGTATATTTGAATACTAGTTCTCATACCTGCACCAGCACATCGTTAAGAAGAAATTTCTACCGTTCAATTGCTTATAGTTTTAGAAAATGGGAAGTTACAAGTCTAGCAGGATTGCTTTTCCTACGGGGCAACCGGAAATTTACTCCACAGCATATCATAAAGGAAAAATGAAATCATAAACCCATTTCACATCTACCGGTCAATCTGAGTTGTCCACTAATAAAATGTACGTAGACTTTGGAGAAGAATAATGAAGGACTGGAATGAGATCTACTTGTGTCTAAGTTATGCAACTAATTATTCTGACCGAGAATATAAATCCTGTGATATCTTTGGTGGGTCCAACCATGCTTTAGAATCATACATTTGACTAATTCTGTTCTCTTGTTTTTTTCTTGGTTTATTGCTGATGGCTCTTAGGTAACTTTCAGAAGTTTTGGTGGAATTGAGGCTCTGTTCGTTTCACGGAGGACAATTTCTAGGAAAATATTTTTCGGATTTTTCAGCGCTTGGTTCATGAATAAACTAGTCAAGGAAGGTATTTTCCATCAACAGAAAAAATACCTTCAAAAGTGGGGACAATGTTTTCCGCTCGTCCTCTTTTTTTCATCTCTAGGCCAAGCAATTTCTTTCATAGAACACCTTTTCCTTATATTTTTATTTTTTTATATTTTTAAAAAATTCATTTTTTTTTATTTTGCTTTTTTTTTTTTCTTCCTCGGCCGACTGATGGACCACCCACTGCTGCTGTGGTAATTTTCCCCAGAAAATCAAATTATATACCAAACGGCAAAAAATGTTTTTGTAGTTCATTTTCAGCTTTCAACCGAATTTGAAAAATATTGTCATTTTCATGAAAATCATTTTCGAAAAACGTCATATTTTTCATTAAAGGAACAAAGCCTAAATAGTCGTCATCCAACGTGGAGATTATTGCCAATGGTTATATGGGCAAAAAGGCAAGAAGAAAAGGTTCCAACTTCCAAGCTATTAGAATGATTCTCGATTAAGACGTCCAGCATGAGTTTTTGATTGTCGAGCATTCCGCTACAGATTAATCCTAGTGCATCAGTTACAGTGAGAAAGTATCATGAAGAACAATTTCCAATCTTATATCAGTATATTTTGCACATTAATAGGGACCGTGCTGTCAAAAGTGGTACATTTCTGTCACAGTCCCAACTCTTTTGTCCAGTTACGTTTGAAGGTATTGCTACGAAGCGCATTTCACCAAGGACAACAATTTCATGTTGATTTCGTTTGGATTTGTTCTTGAAACAGGTGCCTTCCATTAAATAAACCTGGCTCTTTTGGAAGAGGCAGTTCAATGTCACTTCCCAGCGTCAAAACCGCCGCGGATACTCTCCACCCACACATTGTTTGCCAAGCGATGTGGGACCCTATAAGGACCTGGGTCTCCGTTATACACATAATGTTCCGATTTGGACACTAAGTCATTTTGTTGAGAACATACTACCCAAGAAAACACATGTGTACAGTTAGAGACACTCAAATCTTATAAACTAGCTCAAGACTTCCCCCAAGCGATGTGGGACCAGAGACATGCCCTTAACCTCGCCTTGCGTATTGCCGAGGCGATTTTAGTCCATCCCTCCGTACTGCCCGGGTCTAGGTCGTTACACAGACGTGCTCGGCCTATCCTCCGAGCATTTTTGTACACACAATAAGGGCATATGTATGGACGTTAGTACCACAGAAGGAAATTCTTGAGGTTGGGAGGTGAAAATTTTCTGAGCTTACGTTTCCCTGGTCTGGATGATGGAAACCCTCCGTTTCTCTTCCTGCTGACCGTCTCGAGCACCAAAGTGCCTTGGCTAAAGACATAGGAGATTGGTAAGAGAACTCCTTTACATCTTCCCATCACATGTTTGAGTTTCAAAGAACAGCCGAAAATTTGAACGTACGGTGATCTTAATCTGTATATATTAAAAAGCGAAAGGTTCATGAAAAATAACAAATTAGCTGGTTACGTTGCTGATGAACATATAGAATCTATAGCTAAGATGGCCACCATATCATCTCCTTTCACTGAAAAAAGGTTTGCCGGACAATAGAATAGCATAATGCATTCATCGAAGAAGAGGACGACCTATTTCTTGAGGATAGCATGCGCTATTTATTGCCTGGTAGACAGGTGCAGCACGGCCTTCTCCAAGTTTATCTGTCGAGAAGTTAATGGTAGCGATAGCTACTGTAGCCAAGTCGAGTGAAGGTAACTCAAGATCTTCCTTTCGGCACTCGGAGGTGTCTCCTGATTCAAAACCTTCGCTTTGGCCTGCGTCTAGATTACATTCAAGTGCATTGCAAGGACCCGAGAAACTTCTCTATAAAATCCGATCGGTGAGTCCCTGATGTTGACAGAGCATCTGAATGATGAAAAGCATCGGGGAAAGTATGATGGGATGGTGAACAAGAGTGACATCCGGAGTCCCTTCCCGTCAGCTTCATTTATATAACGGACAAATGCTTTCAATGGATTTGATTGAGATCAACCGACCTCTTCTCTTCATGAGAAATCTTTAGATGTAAGCTCCATTGCTTATATGGAACAGTAATTAAATTAAGGAATAAGTGTATTAGAAATCCTGAAACATCACAAAATTATAATTGAATTCTAAACTTTCAAAAAATACAATTAAGTCCTAAAATTTATTACAAAAGTACAATTAAATCCTAAAATGTGTTACAAAAATACAATCAAGTCATAAAATTTTAAAAAATGCAATCAAGAAAAGGATTTGATTGTACCAATTTGACAAATTTTATGACTTGATTGCAATTTTTGAAAGTTTTAAGATTTAATTGTATTCTTTAAAAGTTTTAGCACTAAGTTGCACTTTCGTGACAAGTTTTAGAATTTTCAATACACTTATCCTTAAAATTAACCAAAAACCCGATAATGGCTGAGTGAAATGTTAACAAAGTACACAGGGGTGTACATCGGTTCTATGAGAAAGGCTTTGGTGAGAGACTAAATGAGGGCAACAATAGAATAAGTTATTTGGAGATCTCCCAAGATATCCATTTGTAAGTGACAGAAAAGTGCGGCAACCGTAGCTGATCCTCCTAATTTTGCATAATGAGGAGAATAACAAGCGAGAAAGTGGTGTCCATACGTGCACAGGGTGCAAAAGACGCGCATTATATTCCAAGTACTGCAATATCGTGCTGTTCAATAATTTATTGTCAGAAGATGAAGAAGCCCGATCTAAGTACCAGCCCAATGTCGCTGGCAGCGCAACAAATTAAAGGTGAGAACATCATGGCCATTCACAACATCTGCGGCAGCAGAACATAAAAACAATCTGGTAACACATCAGAATGAGAGATATACCTTGAAGACCGTTCATTTTCTTCTTCTTGTTCTGTATTATATAGATAGGTAGAACCAGACATATGAAAAGCAGCCCCGAAAGAAACTGCCAGGTCTATGACCAGCTTGTAATTCTTTGGGTTTAAGTGCAGTAGGTATTCACGGGTCGGTCCAACAAGGCCGGGGAGTAGTAGCAAGGGCCAAAAGGCCTAGACAAAAAGTAGTTCTTGGCAAGCTTCTCGGATGGCAAATGGGACAAAAATGAATCAAACTATACACTAAATAGGAGGAGAGCAATTATAAGAAATATATATTGTGACATATTTGGATTAACTCACTCGAGATATTGTCGGCTAGGGGGAGTGGCTGCTAGGGTTAGAGGGTTTGGACAGAGTGGCTCTTGACAAGTTTCTAGGATAGCGAATGGGATAGGAATAAACTGAACTATGCATTGATTAGGGGGAGAGCTATTAACTCATAGAGGCGCCATTTGACGTAACAACAAACTTTACATTGGAACTCCAAAGTTCAATCGAGCCCAAGCTATAGTAATACTAGGATTGGTGATCTCTTGGGAAAGTGTCTGCTTGTATGTCTAAAGACAAAATCGTGAGGCTCGGTATGGGATGGCCTAAAGTAAATAATATATTGAGTGAGTTAATTTATGGATATCACAATATGTTACCAAAGCAGGACCCCCTCTAGTAGGTGTATGGTTTTGGGGCAAATCGGACGAAAGTAGGTGGGCTTATAAGGACCTAGTCTAATGAGGGGTAGGAGTGGTTGTCGGGGCAGAGGTTTTGGATAAGGAGCAGCTCCTATTGAATTCTAGGATGTCGAAGGTGGTAGGAAAAATCAGAATCATGCACCAAACAGGAAGATAATGATTCCGAGATATATATGTCAATCCTAGAATTAATTCATGGAGGCCCCTTTTGAAGTAACGATAAGTTTTTTCTTAGAAAAATGCCTATTTGTATGTTAAAAGACAAAACCATGAGATTTGGTATGAGATAAGCTAAAACAGATAATACACTGAGTGAGTTAATTCAAGCATGTTAAAATATGGTATCAGAGCAGCACCCCTCTAACGGGTGTGTAGTTAGGGGACAAATCAAGCAAAAGCTGGTGGGCCTGTAATAATCCAATCCGACAATGACAAAGAATGGTCATTGGGGCCCAATGTCATAAACAAATATTGACACCCGACAAGTTTTAAGATGGTGAAAGAAATAAGAATAAACTGAATTACACATCGAATAGGATGAGAGCAATTATAAGATATATATGTAAAAATTGGAATCAACTCACGGAAGTACATTTTGATGTAATGATGATGTTTGCTTTAGACCTCCAAAGTTAAGTGAACCTAGGCTAGAACATTATAAGAATATGTGACCTCCTAGGAAAGTGTATGCTTGTATGCCAAAGGACAAAATCGTGAGGTTCGGTATGGAACCGGCAAGTTAATCCAGGGATATCACAATAGGGGCTAAGAGAAGCAGCAATAACATAGAGATCAAGAGATTAATTCTATAATAATATGAGAGGCCTTTCTATGATTTAGCAAATTCTTGTCTGTAATAACCCTATCTGATTCTGAGGCAGCCATAAGACCTGTCATTACCAATCATTAAGTGCTAGGACTTTTAAAACATGCTTAATTGAGTGATTGAAAAATTCAATGTGACATTAATTTAATATAAAATCGTCGGCGTGGCTTGCCGGGAGATGATGTCATCAAACTTTTTTTTTTTTTTTGGTCGAAATGTCATCAAACTTGTGTAGATGATATTGAACTCTTTTCTTGTTCCAAATTGACGTATATCGTAAACCCTAACTTGAGGTATCGGGGTTAAATTGACGCATCGGAGCTCTTTACTTCTGAAATTACTAGAATAATTTGCAGGTGATTAGCTGTCCTCACTCTTCTGTCGCACTCCAAAATGTTTCATCGGTCAGTTTTCTTGCCCCTCCCCTGTTACTTGGAGGGATATTCCCTTCAATCCCGGATAAAGTTGGAACTCCGAAACGTCCGCTGTTCCGCCGAGTACTTCCGCAATCAAGCAGATCGGGAGTCGCTTGACATAATCATGAGACAGACGATTTTCTTGGATTAAACTGTCAAAAAAAAAAAAAAAAAAAAAAAAAAAAAAAAAAAAAACAGAGAGAGAGGTCAGGTTAGATATATTTTTATTAAAATAATTCCATTTTTATCGAAGCAAAGAAGGATAACGAAAACAATGTCTTTTCAAGGCTCTATTTGTTCCCAAAAAAAAAAAAATCCGTTTATTGCGTGAAATAAAAATTTTAGAATTTTTTTTTTTAAAAATAATTACTTATATTACTTGAAATAATTAGTTAATAAAAATATTTCATTATCGACAAAAATTTATATCTTAACATGTTTATACACGGTAAATTTTTTTTCTTCATTTATTCATTTTCGTAAACGATACTTTAGGAAAATATCTTCTAAATTATTTATTTTTCATAAAATAAACACACTCGGATTATCCTTTTGTTGTAAGTAGGCAAAGATTACGACAATAACGGAAAATAGATGAGTGAAGAGTGAAAGATTCGTTTCTTGTTAAAGAACTGGATCTTCAATGTCAAACTCTCCGAGGACAGGGATATCTACCAAATCTCTTGGCGTAAGACTTTTAAAGACAGACAAATTTTGGAATCGTGCAGGAAACTTCGTCCCCTCAAGAAATTTTAGAGTTGGCGGCATTTGACTTGGACTTGATTACAGTCATCTGCAGATCTGTACTTGACGGAGAGCTTCGGGTGGATGGAATACTAAGGTCACAAGCCAAAGAAACACCCGACAAACCTACCATGTCAAGTAACCGAAGAAGAGTACAACGCTGGAATAACTAAGAACTGGTCGGGCAATCTTCTCGGGTCGTTAACGGACGCCCCCACCAGGCTTCACCCGTGATGCATGTGCTTGGGTGAAGTCTCGCCTTCGTTGGTGACGGAGGCTTAAACTGTGAAATGCTCTGTTCAGCACGCGAGTCGTAGGAGTGATTGACGGTACATTTTTTATGTTCTTGAGTTGCGCTGTCGAAAGCTGCTTCTTTTCCCAAGAGATCCTTTGATGCCATACAAGGGTGGAAACATGATTGTAAGTCATTTACTATACACTTTGTACATTCATCAGAGTCCTTTGAGGAAGATCTTTTAGACCCTGCATTAGCTAAGCCTGTCATTGAAATTAATGACATCTCAATTGAAGACTTGGAATCGACCGCTATAATATTTTACCACAAAAGCATCATTTGCCATCTTGGAGAATAGTATGAAGCAACTAGGATACTTCATCCCTGATTAGAAACACCCATTCAGAGTTTCTTACATAGTGTTATCCTCAAAGCATCAATGAAAAATGAGAGGTACCATGACTTACAAATTCTGATCTTAATATCTACTGCAACTTAAAAGAGGAGCATGTGGACAAAAGGGATGCATATCTTTCACAGACCCAACACTTTGCCTCACTATTTTTGTGAGTTACATCACAACCGAAGCGTCTTTTATCGAGGAGACAACAACGTCATGGTCACTTCATTTGGAGAATGCACCAGATGGCCATAAGTGTGCTCTGGAAGCAGCTTCCTTTCATTGTAAAAACCTGGCTCTTTTGGAAGAGGCAATTCATTGTCACTTCCCAGCATCAGAATCAGCGCAGACATGCTCGGCCTATCGTCAGGACATTGCTGCACGCACAATAGAGCAACATGTATAGACCTTAAGACTTCAGCAGTATTATACGACTCAACCACCTCATCAACCAGTTCCATGGACCTGTCTTCTGTAAAGAGTCTCCAAGCCTGAACCAAAGACTCCAAACCATTAGGGGCAGTTCTTGATGTTAAAAGTGTTAAATATCAGAACTTACATGTCCCACAAGATTGTGACAGTGGTCTGGATGACAAAACCCTCTGTTTCTCTTCCCACTAACAGTCTCAAGCACCAAAACGCCATAGCTAAAGACATCCGATTTTATTGAGAAAACTCCATCAATGGCATACTCTGGAGACATGTAACCACTGAAGAAATTGATAGGTTAAGGACTATTAGTTCAAAAGCAACTTCAGAGCAGAGGTCATAACTTCAGATAAAAGTCCTTACTAAGTTCCAACCACTCTGATAGTGTTTGCCTCTGTCTCATTCCCTACGAAGCATTTAGCGGAGCCAAAATCAGAGATCTTAGGGTTCATCTCATTATCTAACAATATATTGCCAGCTTTTAGATCTCTGTGGATGATCCTGAGTCTGGAATCTTGATGAAGGTAAAGAAGCCCCCTAGCAATTCCATTAATGATGCCAAAGCGAGTTGACCAGCCAAGTAGCTTTCTCTGGTTTTGATCTGCCAAATTTTCATTCATGTTAGTAAAGCATGTTCCTATTCAAATAGAGAACCAAGGCATTAAGTCTGCGTTTCATTAAACTAATGGTACTGTTACTGTTCTGTTTCCTCTCCATTCCCAAGTAAACAACATACAGGTGCTACATCCAATCGCTAGACCTCTTGACAAACGACCCAGAAGCCGGAGCTACTTCAATAGTATTATAAAGCTTACAAGCTCTAGTATGCTTTATGGAATTGTGGAAGTAAGACAAACCAAAGAGACAGGAATCCAAGCTGTTGTTGGGCATGAACTCATAGATCAACAAAACTTCTTCCTGAATGCAGCATCCCAGAAGCTTCACAAGGTTTCGATGCTGAAGCTTTGAAATAAAGAGGACTTCATTCTTGAACTCGTGTAGCCCTTGCCTTGAGTACCTTGAAAGTTTCTTTGCTGCGATTTCTTGGCCATCCTCCAACACACCCTGCAAATAGTTGTATTACGTCAACTTTCCAATTATTTTGCTTGCTATATTTTTGGTGGCTTAAATTCTCACAGTAATTTCCTTTTTGAAATTGAGTTATTCAGCTTCCCATCTTCATCTTCAAATCACGTGTGTGAATTTTTAAGAAGAGCTGATAGTTTATAAGCTTGTGAATAATATCAATCAATATATGAGTAAAATCAGGGAAAGATTCCTGAAATTACTAACAAGCTGATTTAAGTTGCCGATGAAAGTTGTGAAAATAATAACTAAAAGGGCCATCACAGTCCTATCCTTTCAAGAACTAAAAGAAAGTCTACAGGACAAGCATCCTCTAATGTAAGTACTACACCATGCTGAAGAAAAACAGGAACAGTTTATCAAATAGAAGAGTGTACTTCACAAGGATGGTATGCATTGTTTTATCACCTTGTAGACAGGTCCAAAACCGCCCTCCCCCAACTTATTTTCTTCTGAGAAGTTATTGGTAGCAATAGCTACTGTACCCAAGTCAAACACTGGTAACTCAAGATCTTCCTTTTGGCATTCAGAATTGTCTCCTGATTCAAAAATGCCATCTTCACCTGCAGCAAGAACAAAGAAGTGGTCAAAGAACACACAGGATATAAAACGGTGCTATGACAGAAATAAGACATCATGTGCAAACAAAAAGAGTGCAGTAATGGAAAAGATACTTGGATATCTAGCAAAATCCATAGTTGCATGTAAGAAAAAGGCTAGTTCAAAAGCTAAATGGAGTGCCCAGAAATCATTATGAAGGGGTCTGCTTTAAATTCCCTATTTGTTCTGAAGATTTTTATCCTTAAGTATCATGAAAGTCATTTTCTTCCTATCTAAGTTAGGCTTGGCTAATCCTAGCAATTTACTTAATAGCATAATGAGTAAAATCAGTTAGGAATTTGAGTTCACAAAATGGGAAAAACACCATAAATAGGAAGTTTTCACTCCAATATCATCGTATCAAAGAACCGAGAGATTAGTAAGTCCTATTCATCAACTAGTCTAGCATACACTGGGAGTGCACGGAACAAACTACAAGTGAGATTGCTGGCTACACACAGTATAATATGGTTTACCTTTAAGATGCTTCATTTTCTTCCTCTTGTTCTGTAGAATACAGAAAGTTAGAACCAGACATAGGGAAACAACCCCAAAAGAACCTGCCAAGCTTATGAACAGCTTCTGCTTCGTTTGCTTTGACTGTAGTAGATCTAAGACAAGCAGCACGGCATACAGATCAAGAGTTAGAACCAGGTATTACGGGTACAACACTTCTTTAAGTGTTTGTCAAAGTCATGGGACCATTTTTCTCTTTAGATTTCAGCAAATTCTTGTCTGTACTCTATGAATACCTGATTCTGAGGCTGCCATCCTGATGTAGAGGTCTTGCCCATTTTGGTTTAGCTCTCTAATGTCAATTAACTCTCCAAACCACAGCAAGCAACCACTCCCTCCTCCTCTGATATCCAAGTTTGAGTAAGCCATACAGGAACAATTTTTCTTGCAAACTTCTTTGCATTCTTGAAGATCCATAGTCTTATTAAACCGGGAATTACCTGTATCGGGCAATTTCACCCCAGGATACTTCACAAATATGTCCTTTCCACAATCCAGAGGAGTTTTCCGGACACACCCATTTGACCAATCCAAAATATCCCATTCTTGAGAGTACCTGGGTGTGAATCCTGTCAAGCACCTGCATACTGGGGACTCATCAATCTTACAGCTGCCATAGGCACCACATAATGCATAGGTGTCGCAGTTGTCTATTGGTACAGTGAGGTAAAGTGTCCAACCCTGTGTTCGATCAATCCAAGTGAAGCGTTGTACGATGCCATTTGAACTTAATACCAGCCGGGAAATGAATGAACTGTCAAGGAGCTCAAAATGGTAGTAAATCTCATCGTCAGCCAACACAAATTCGTAGCTGTAATATGGGTTAGGATCTAGATTAGGCATTCCACTATATCGAACGCCATTCCATGGTCCTGACCGGAACTCAACAACAGAACCTTGCCTCAGTAGGCTTTGCGGGAAGCCATTTGGGTCAATTTTATATGTAAAGTTACCTGGAGAAGGATCATCGATGCTCTTCCATGACGTCAAATAGCGTTCAAAGCCCGTTGTTCTATTCCTTCCCATCTTCATGCCTGCTAGAAGCGTGTCTGTTGGATAATCGAAACTCTGCCACAATAAAAAACCAGAACCAGTTCCATCTACATCTCTCACAACAAGATTTCCTGAATCCAAGAGCTGTGCGACTGGATTTCGTGCATCTGTGGATGAGTTAGATGACCAAATTTCACTTCCATTTGCGTTCAGGAGGACAAGACTTCCCGAACCGGTAACCTTCAAAGTGCCCAATGAATCCGCAAGTGGGGTGACTCTATTTGCGACCCATACTACTGTCATTGTGGCTACCTTTTTGTACCATATCCCCAGATACCGCCTTGACGGGACGCCAGTGCTGAAGAATCCTAGTTCGAATGTCCCACCACCCGAAACTAGGCTCTCACCATCTTGGATGGACTGATTCACGGTGATGGAATCTAGTGCCTCGGAAACTTGAGCAACGTAGGGCGAAGAGGCATAGAAAAGAAAAATCATGAAAAAAGACAGTACGGTTCTCATTCTGTTTGAAGCTCGCCAAGATTATCACAATGGCTGATTGAACAACCACTTAGGCAAGTCACAATTAGTATTGTGACTAATAGGGTGGCATCCATTGAATTTCAAGGTCAACGCTTGCAAGTCATTCAGTGATACATACCAAATTTCTTGGCGCAAGTATTTTTTTTTAAAGTTTTGATGAGAGCAATATTATGCAAAAATGGAGACAACTTGGAATCTTCCACGTAAGAGGTTAGCTTATATTCTTTTAATCAACTTGAACCAGTTACAAGTCTTTTGTATCAATGATTCCAAGCTCTAAGCCCTGCGGCCAAAGATGAGTGGCTCATTCGGTTCACAGAATGGGATGACTGGAATTTTCTGTAGTCGACCCTGGTGATCAGATGACTAAGTATAAATCGGTAATATTGTAATTCTGCGCTGCCCTGTGATTAGAAAAGGATGAATCTGTGGCTCGTATTACTAGCTACAGCTGATATCACCTGTTAGATCACCGAGAAACTTGCTACACCTATGTAAGGATTGCTGTTGACTATTGCTTCAGATCATAGAAAAGTTTATAGTCATGCGTGAATTTTACTAACTATAGATAGGCTGAGTATCTTTAAAAACACCTCAAACTTCGTGATTTTTTCAACTTCAAAACTATATAAGCACTAGAATTTACTCTCTTGTTCTTCTTCTTCTTTTCAATAACAAATGTAGCATCCCTTAGTTGACGACTGAAGTTGATGACATTCTAAGATGACGGTTGTTGGGGCAACATATAATATTGGTAATTAAGAATAGCTATCAATATTTTAAATCAAGAGAAGACAAGTTGTAATTTATTAAAGGAAAAAAGAGAGAATGGGTGGAGGAAGAGACAGAACCAACCACCCTCTGTACCATCGTCAACCTTCGTCTTCTACAACCAACGACCATCTTCATCACTGTTGATCCCTAACAACGAACTACAACAACCAATCACCACCACAGCACAACCATCGAGTTGAGATCAATGAATCAGAGAGAGAGAGAGAGAGAGAGAGAGAGCAAATATAAGCATCCTTCGCTTCATCCCCGGCTTTACATGGACTGGTATAATTTGCAAGCTCTAAGGTTTTCATGAAGGTTAGGTCCCTGAAAGATTGGCAACTTTTTGACTGGTCAACTAAATACGCTGTTTCGACCAAAACCAAAAAAAAAAAAGAAAAAAAAGTACTTTCTCTACGCTCATTGGCGTTTCTCCATGAAAAAAAGTCAAAAGACCCATTTTGAGCAGTTTCTCTGAAGCACTATATTGAAATACAGAGTTCTATCTAAAAGTTGATATTTTTGAGGATTAGAATGAGAACGTGTGGTCAAAAAGTAATGCATTTCTTTCACTGTCCCAACATTTTTTCCCAATTATCTCCGGAGCTAGATCATGCAAGCTGTCGTCCAATGAGCGGATTGTCATTGTGATTTTGTCTGGAGAAGGTGATAATTGGCTTGAAGAAGTGTGTTCCTGAAGCAGCTCCCTCTCAATGAAAAAACTTGGCTCTTTCGTAAAGAGCTACTAGTTGTAAGCATGGCTTAATATTTAAATATTCTAATATTAAATTCTTGACCAAATTATAAAGCAATTCCATAAACCTACTTTCTTTAAATAGTCTCCAAGCCTGACCAAATTGATGCCTAAGCATAAGAGGCCATTCCTGGTGTTGGAAGGCAAAAAGTCTTAGTACTTACGTGTCCAAGAAGATTATGAGGGTGGTCAGGATGCTGAAACCTCTGTTTCTCTACACGCTAATCGATCAAGCACCAGAACACCAGAGCTGAAGACATCGAACTTCAATGAGAAAACTCCGTCGATGACACACTCCAGAACATGTAACGCCTGCAGAAACCAAAGCATTGAGAAAACATCGGTGATCGAGCAATTGGAGCACAAAGATCATAATTTTCTGCATTTTTATTGCTATGTTCCAATTACTCTGTTAGTGCTTGCCTCTGTCTCATTTCCTGGGAAGCTCTTAGCCAAGCCAAAATCAGATATCTCGGGGTTCATCTCATAATCTAGCACTACATCGCTAGCTTTACATCTCTATAAATAAATCCCGAGTCTGGAATCCTGATGAAGGTAAAGAAGTCCTGTAGCATTTCCATTGATGATGTGGAAGCGGCTTCTCTACTCTAGTAGCTTGCTCTATGTTTCATCCGTCAAAATTCATTTGCCTAAGTCTGCACATCCAGGAACGTACGGGGAGAAGTGAATAAGGCATCAAGTTTATCATTTTGCTAACTGATGCTGCCCTGGGAAGTTTCCTTTTACACTGGAATACACGAGGTTTGTAATAATGGGCCCAAAGCCCAACCCAAATATCCCTTAAAATCTCGCCAGGAAGCTCCACCTCCTGACTTAAAAAAAAAAAAAAAAAAAAAAAGGACGGACCGACCAAGAAGAAAGGAAAGAGGAAGGTGGTTTCGTCCATGAAGAGGAAAAAGGAATCGCGGAGAGGAGAGAGAAATTTTTGCGCGTGCCTATTTCAGACTTGCTGACGAGCCCAGTCAATTTCGAATTCCAACGCTTGGTAAATATTCCAGTTCATTATTCGTCTAATTAGAGTAATTTTCAAAATTAGATCATAAATTTGGAGTTATGCGCGTTTTGAGCTACGAAGTCCGATTTTAAAGTAACTAAGCTATAGATTTATATGGAAATAATAGTAGAGCCTTGTGGAGCCTTAGGGTTTGACAAAAGTTGATTTTGAAGTATGGTTTAATTGGAATGAATTTCTGAAGATTAGCATGGGAGTTACACATAATTGATAATACAGTTAATTGACAAAGATGAACGTTAATACAAACAAGATCCTTCATTAGCATGTATAAATTGATTAATTAGTGATTAAGCATAGCATAGTCGAGTCATTCTTAGAATAGTATTTTACTTAAATTTTGATATCGTTTGCAATTTATTTGTAGGAATATGAGCATGTCGGTTCAAGTAACCTTCAGAATTTGATTTGCAGCTTCCCAAATGAGTGGTGTTATCAAAAGGAATATGAATTAGACACATTATAAGTTAAGAAATGACATCTTTGGCTACATAAAATTGGATTGAACATTTACTTTTTATTTTTGTATTTGTGAATAGTTTGTGAATCTAGTTTATGAAGTGCATTCTTAAATGATTTGAGATGTGTTTGTACGAAAGATATTTTGACTGATAAATTGAGTTGTAAAAGAATATATATTTTGGTTTATGAAAGGTATACCTCTGTGAAAAGTTATGTGATTTAGTTAGTGAACTTGAGTATTAAGATGGATTTTGGTTTTAATTGTGGATTATTGAGGGATTACATTGGTGGAATATATCCATGTTTATGTGAATAGATCCCATTGAGGGGTTGAGTATACATACCATTATCAGGACATCCTTCTAGGCTAAACCACCTATTGATATAGGTGGAGATCTAACTAAGGGGGTTAACTAAGTCACCTTTATCACAGACGATGGAGTGGACCATATTTGTTTAGTAGAGATTAAATGGAATGGACCATTGATAATTGATTTGTTATTGTCGATTTACTAGTATTGATTAAATATGAAAAGTCTTGTCGAAAAGGTTTGACACATTGCAATAATTTATATATATGGTATACTAGGTTTGGGATTGATGAGTTATGATGTTGTTTTTGTAAAGATGCATAATGAATGTTGATCTGCTTATAAAAGATGTATTACTCATTGGATAGTGGTTGTTATAACAGTGGCGGTTTGAAAAGTTTAAAAAAGTTGAAAGCATAAGAAAGAAGAAAGACTCGGTAAACAAAACAGGGAAAAGTGGACGCTCAATTTATAAAAAGGAAGGGAAAAAAGAGAGGGTTTTGTGCGTACAATCCATGAGGACCTCGCCAAGCCAGATTTACTTTGATTCACAATGCCCAGTAAGTGCTTGCACCCTTCGTTCATCTAATCGGAGTAATCTTTAGGGTTAAGGCTCAAATTTGAAGTTATGTGAAATTTGAACAGTGAAGTCTGATTTTTGAGTCATTATGTTGTGAGATTTCATGGAAATGTGGATTAAGGGTGTTGTAGAGCCGTGGTGTTTGACGGGAGTCGACTTGGAGCAATGGTTTGATTGGAATGAGAATTTTAAGGTTTCACGTGAAAGCTCCGCATTGCGGATTGATTTGATACATGCTTCGGTAGAGAGTTTTGTTAGCGTGTAAGAGTCGTTTTATTATGGATTAAGCTTAGTCCGGCGATTCGTAGTTGAGGTAATCTTTTACTCAATTTTAACATTACTTGTCACTTACTTGATAGGATTGTGAGTTTGAAGATTTGAGCAATCTTTATTGTTTGGCCATAGGCGTTCCCAGGTGAGTTGTGCCACCTTTTCTTTGAGTTTATAAACTCATATTTTGAAAGTGATATGAATTAAATATATAATTAGTTATGAAATGGTATTTTGGTTGCATAAAAGTCTCAATCGAACATTTACTACCTTTTAGTATTTGTAAAGGATTTGAGAATGGTTTTGGGAAATGTATTGTGAAAGAATAGATATATGTAATGCTTTGCGAACTAGTTTTATGGAATGAGTTTGAAAATTATTTGAGAAATGCTCTACGGAAAATATTTCTAGTGAATACACTGTGTCACGAAAAGGTTATTTGTTTGGCTTTCGAAATGTATTATGGTTTGTGAGATTGATTATGTATTAGATTTCTAATATCGGAGGATGATTGTTTAATACTTAGTATGATTGTGAAGCCATGTAGAGGTTTCTAGATATGCATATCGGTTTAGAATATCTTTCTAGGTCAAGCCACCAATCTAATAATGAGTGAAGACCTTGCCAAGGAGAATCTTGATTGCCTTGTCACCAAGCGTTGTGTTGTGACCATGATTTAAAATTCAATAATAAATTAGTCAATGAAATGAATCATTGACGTGGATTTTAAATCATAGAGATTAATTAATGGACTTGACTATTAATGTTTAAATTGTGATGGTGATTAAACAAGTATTCTTGAGTTGTACAAAATTTTATTTAAATGTAACAACTATGTGTATTATATCCTGGGATTGAAGTATAAATTTCTGGTATTATTTTGTATACATGTATTGTGGTTTTTTGATTTGCTACTCACTAGGTTGTGGTTGTTCATCCTAATCATCTTCCATGTTTTTCAAGTTTATTGGTTAACAGCAAGTAGAATGAGAGCGCTATTGACAGAAACTCTTGTAGTAGAATTTTGGGTATGGGCTTAGCTCCAATAACATCATTCGCCATCTTGGAGAATAGTATGAAGCAACTAGGATACTTCATCCCTGATTAGCAACACCCATTCAGAGTTTCTGGTATTGTGCCATCCTTGAGCCATTAAAAAATAAAAAGTACCATGAAGTGCAAATTCTAATCTTTAATATCTTCTGCACATTAAAGGAGGAGCATGTGGACAAAAGGGATGCATATCTTTCACAGTCCCAACACTTTGCCCAATATTTTTATGAGTTACGTCACGACCGACGCGTCTTTTATCGAGGAGACAACAATGTCATAGTGATTTCATTTGGAGAATGTACCGGGTGGCTAAAAGTGTGTTCTGGAGGCAGCTTCCTTTCATTGTAAAAACCTGGCTCCTTTGGAAGAGGCAATTCATTGGCACTTCCCAGCATCAGAATCACTGCAGACATGCTCGGCCTATCCACAGGACATTGCTGCACGCACAATAGAGCAACATGTATGGACCTTAAGACTTCAGCAGTATTATACGACTCAACCAACTCATCAAGTTGTTCCATGGACCTGTCTTCTGTAAAGAGTCTCCAAGCCTGAACCAAAAGACTCCAAACCATTAGGGGCAGTTCTTGATGTTGAAAGGTGTTAAAAATCAGAACTTACACGTCCCACAAGATTATGACAGTGGTCTGGATGACGAAACCCTCTGTTTCTCTTCCCACTAACTGTCTCAAGCACCAAAACACCATAGCTAAAGACATCCGATTTCACTGAGAAAACTCCATCGATGGCATACTCCGGAGACATGTAGCCGCTGAAGAAATTGTTGGGTTAAGAAATATCGGTTTAAAAGCATCTTCAGTACAGAGGTCATAGTTTTAGATAAAAGTCCTTACTAAGTTCCGACCACTCTGACAGTGTTTGCCTGTGTCTCATCCCCTACAAAGCATTTAGCTGAGCCAAAATCAGAGATCTTAGGGTTCATTGCATTATCTAACAATATATTGCCAGCTTTTAGATCTCTGTGGATGATCCTGAGTCTGGAATCTTGATGAAGGTAGAGAAGCCCCCTAGCAATTCCATTAATGATGCCAAAGCGAGTTGACCAGCCAAGTAGCTTTCTCTGGTTTTGATCTGCCAAATTTTCATTCACGTTAGTAAAGCATGTTCCTATTCAAATAGAGAACCAAGGCATTACGTCTGCGTTTCATTAAACTAATGGTACCGTTACTGTTCTGTTTCCTCTCCATTCCCAAGTAAACAACATACAGGTGCTAGATCCAATCGTTAGACCTCTTGACAAACGACCTAGGAGCCAGTGCTACTTCAATAGTATTAAAAAGCTTACGAGCTCTAGTATGCTTTATGGAACTGTGGAAGTAAGACAAACCAAAGAGACAGGAATCTAAGCTGTTATTGGGCATGAACTCGTAGATCAACAAAACTTCTTCTTGAGTGCAGCATCCCAGAAGCTTCACAAAGTTTCGGTGCTGAAGCTTCGCAATGTATAGGACTTCATTCTTGAACTCGTGTAGCCCTTGCCTTGAGTCCCTTGAAAGTTTCTTCACTGCGATTTCTTGGCCATCCTCCAACACCCCCTGCATATAGTTGTGATACATCAATTTTCTAATTATTTTGCTCGCCATCTTTTGGTGGCTTGAATGCTCATGGTAATTTTAGCCTTTTCGAAATTGAGTCATTCAGGCTCTCATCTTCATCTTCAAATCATATGTGTGAATTTTTAAAAATAGCTGATACTTTAAAAGCCTGTGAATGATATCAATCAATTCATGAGTAAAATCAGGAAAAGATTCATGAAATTACAAACAAGCTGCTTTAAGTTGCTGATACACGTTGTGAAAATAATAATTAAAACGCCCTTCACTGTCTTATCCTTTCAAGATTTCAAGAACTAAAATAAAGTCTACAGGACAAGTATCTTCTAACGCAAGTATTTAACCATGCTGAAGAAAAACAGGGGCATTTCATCAAATGGAATAGTGTACTTCTCGGGGATAGTATGCATTATTTTATCACCTTGTACACGGGTCCAAAACCGCCCTCCCCCAACTTATTTTCTTCTGAGAAGTTATTGGTAGCAATAGCTACTGTTCCCAAGTCAAACACTGGTAACTCAAGATCTTCCTTTTGACATTCAGAGTTGTCTCCTGATTCAGAACCGTCATCTTTACCTGCAGCAAGAACAAAGATGGGGTCAAAGAACATGCAGGGATATAAAACCATGCTATGACAGAAATAAGACTTATTGTGAACACAAAAAGAGTGCAGTAATAGAAAAGATACTTGGATATCTTGCAAAATCCATACTTGCATGTGAGAAAAAGGCTAGTTCAATATCATTGTATCAAAGAGCCAGCAGATTAGGAAGTCATATTCATTAACTAGTTTAGCATACACTAGGAGTGCATGGAACAAACTGCAAGTGAGATCGGTGGCAGCACAGGATAATATGGTTTACCTTCAAGATGCTTCTTTTTCTTCCTCTTGTTCTTTAGAATACAGAATGTTAGAACCAGACATAGGGAAATAACCCCGAAAGAAACTGCCAAGCCCATGAACAGCTTTTGTTTTGAATGTAGTAGATCTAAGACAAGCAGCACAGCATACAGATCAAGAGTTAGAACCAGGTATTACAGGTACTACTCTTCTTTAAGTGATTCATCACAGTTGTGGGGCCATTTTTCTCTTTGGGGTTTTAGCAAATTCTTGTCTATACTCTATTAATACCTGATTCTGAGGCTGCCATCCTGATGTAGAGGTCTTGCCCGTTTATGTTTAGCTCTCTAATGTCAATTAACTCTCCAAACCACAGCAAGCAACCGCTCCCTCCTCCTCTGATGTCTAAGTTCGAATAAGCCATACAGGAACAATTTTTCTTGCAAACTTCTTCGCATTCTTGAAGATTCATACTCTTATTAAACCAAGAACTACTTGTATCTGGCAATTTCACCCCAGAATACTTCACAAATATGTCCTTTCCACAATCCAGAGGAGCTGTACGGACACACCCATTTGACCAATCCAAGATATCCCATTCTTGAGAGTACCTGGGTGTGAATCCTGTCAAGCACCTGCATACTGGGGACTCATCAATCGTACAGCTACCATAGGCACCACACAATGCATAGGTGTGTCACAGTTGTCTTTTGGTATAGTAAGGTAAAGCGTCCAACCCTGCATTCGATCAATCCAAGTGACACGTTGTACGATGCCATTTGAATTTATTACCAACCTGGGAATGAACGAACTGTCAAGGAGCTCATAGTGGTAGTAAATCTCATCGTCATCCAACACAAATTCGTAGCTGTAATATGGGTTAGGATCTAGATTAGGCATTCCACTATATCAAACACCATTCCATGGTCCCAGCCGGAACTTGACAACAGAACCTTGCTTCACTATGCTTTGTGGGAAGCCATTTGGGTCAATTTTATGTGTAAAGTTACCTGGAGAAGGATCATCAATGCTCTTCCATGACGTTAAATATCGTTCGAAGCCCATTTTTCGATTCCTTCCCATCTTCATGCCCGCTAGAAGCGTGTCTGTTGGATAATCGAAACTTTGCCACAATAAAATACTCGAACCAGTTCCATCTACATCTTTCACAACAAGATTCCCTGAATCCAAGATCTGTGCGACTGGATTTCGTGCATCTGTGGATGAGTTAGATGACCAAATTTCACTTCCATTTGCGTTCAGGAGGACAAGACTTCCCAAGCCGGTAACCTTCAAAGTGCCCAATGAATCTGCAAGCGGGGTGACTCTATTTGCAACCCATACTACTGTCATTATGGTTACCTTTTTGTACCATATCCCAAGATATCGTCTTGACGGGACACCGGTGCTGAAGAATCCTAGTTCAAATGTCCCACCAGCCGAAACTAGGCTCTTGCCATCCTGGATGGACTGATTCACAGTGATGGTATCTAGTGCCTCAGAAATTTGAGCGACGTAAGGTGAAGAGGCATAAAAAAGCAAAATCATGAAAAAAGACTGGTTGTCATTCTATATGAAGCCCGCCAAGATCATCACAATGGCTAACTGAACAACCACTTAGGCAAGTCACAATAAGTATTGTGACTAAAAGGGTGGCATCCATTAAATATTAAGGTCAACGCTCTCAAGTCATTCAGAGACATCTACCAAATTTCTGGTCGCAAGTCTTTCTTTAATAAGAGCAAAATTATGCAAAAGTGGAGATACGAGGAATCTTCCCCGTGAGAGGTTTGCTTCTTTTAATCAACTTGGACTAGTTGCAATTGTTTTGTATCAAGAAAGATTCCAAGTTCTAAGCCACTTGACCAAAGATGAATGGCTCATTTGGTTCATAGAATTGGAATGACCAGAATTTTTCGTAGCTGATCCACTTAACAGTATCATTGCCATGTTTTTATCTGGTGATAAGATGACTAAGTAAAAATAAGTGATGTGGTAATTCTGCGCTGCCCTGTGATTAGAAATGGATGAATCTTTGGTTCGTATTAATAGCTATAGCTAATATCACTTGTTAGATCACTGAAAAACTTGCTACACCTGTGTAAGGACTGCTGTTGACTGATATACTTGAAATTGCTTCAGATTATAGAAAAGTTACTAATCATGCAAGAATTTTACTAGCTACAGATAGGCTGATTATCTTAAAAACTGTCAAACTTCATGATTTTTTTTAACTTCAAAACTATATAAAAACTACAATTTACTACAATTTACTCTCTCCCTTCTCTTTTTTTTTTTCCAAATGTAGCATCCCTTAGTTAACGACTGACATTAATGACATTCTAAAATGACGGTTGTTGGGGCAACATTTAATCATTGGTAATTAAAAATAGCAATCAGTACATTAAATTTTGAGAAGTCAATTTCTAATTTATCAGAGGAAAAGAGAGGAGAGAGAGAGAGAACTAACCACCTTCTGTACCATTGTTCAACTTCATCACCGTTGACCACTATCAACGAACTACACCAGCCAATCACCACCACAGCACAACCATCGAGTTGAGATCAATGAGAGAGAGAGAGAGAGAGAGAGAGAGAGAGAGAGAGAGAGAGAGTAATCATTAAGCATCCTTCCCCTCATCCCTGGCTTTACCTGCACTGGTGCAATTTGCTAGCTCTATTCTATCTCTCTCATGGGTGAATGTATGTCCCTCGGTGGCCACTGTCAATCATATGGTTTTCATGAATGGATAGGTCCCTGAAAGATAGGCAACTTTATCCAACTGGTCAATTAAATACTCTCTTTCGGACCAAAACCAAAAAATTAAATACTTTCTCTAAGTTCATTGGCGTGTTTCTCCATGGTAAAAAGTCAAAACACTCATTTTGGGGAGGGTCTGATCTCTGAAGCACCATGTTGGAATACAGAGTTCTACGTAAAGTTGGTTTTTTTCGAGGATTAGAAGGAGAACGTGTGGTCGAAAAGTAATGCATTTCTTTCACTGTGCCAGAATTTTTTGGCAGTTATCTTCGGAGCTAGATCACGCAAGCTGTCGTCCATCAAGCATAGAACAGTTGTCACGGTGATCTCGTTTGGAGAAGGTGATGACTAGCTAGAAGAATTTTGTTCTTGAAGCAGCTCCCTCTCATTGAAACAACTTGGCTCTTTTGGAAAAAGCCGTTAGATAGATGAAAGCGTGATATAACATTTAAATATATTAACGTTGAATTTTTGACAAAATGATCAAGCAATTCCATGAACCTGCCGTCTGTAAATAGTCTCCAAGCTGTCCAAATTGATGCCAAAACATAAGAGGGGATTCTTGATGTTGGAAGGCGAAAAGTCTTAGAACTTACATGTCCAAGAATATTATGAGTGTGGGCAGGATGCCAAAGCCTCCCTTTCTTTCCCTGCTAACCGTATCGAGCACCACAACACCAGAGCTTAAGACATCGAATTTCATTCAGAAATTCGGTTGATGGCATACTTTGTGTCACACCCCGATTCACAAGAAGAAGGGCATGACACGGCCGTCCTTTTTCCAAAGGACGCAGCCTCAACGTAACCAAAATTTCAACCCGATATCAACATATATACATCCACATATATATTTGACAAAAATTGGCAATTGGTTACAATATCGAGTATATCTATAATCACAAAAATCAAAACATAAACCTATTAACTATGTATAAGTCATACCCAAAAATTTCTACCACAAAAGTCCTTCCCGAACGAACACTCACGCCTATTCGCGACTCGCTGAAGAACCTGAAAAACAAGTAGATGAGAGGAGTGAGCTACCACGGCTCAGTGAGTAACACATTTCTTCTAAGCGGATCGAGAAATCACTATGCACATTTTAAAACACAACCATAACTCACCTTATCATAATACCAAATCATAGCTCAAATCAAGGTACTAATGGTCGAGTCCATTAGTCAATCTCGTAAAACATACATCAATGGTCTATTCCATTGATTAATCTCATCAAATCACATCGATGGTCCATTCCATCGACCAAACTCAAATCACACGTCAATGGTCCACTCCATTGACCAATTCATGCTCAAATGTCTAACTATGGTCACGCGTAACGCCCGTGACAAAACGACCAAGATTCCCCCTTGGCAACGTCTCCACCTATTATTAGCCGGTGGCTCGGCCCACAAGGATATCCTAAAATAGTATGCGCATACCCACACACCCCTCAAGGGCCACAGAGACATTGAGCACCAACCACCAATCACAATATCCAGTAATTCAACATCAGAAATGAAGTCATATCACAACTCAAAATTTGATATATAAATATCAAAGCATTCTCCAAAACATTTCAAGATTTTTCACAAAGAATCTCACAAATCATTTTTAAACAACCATTCAAATCGAAGTCGAAATATAATTCCCTTCGAACAACAGAAATGGCAGTAATAGCTCGATCCCGTTTTATGCAACAAAACATGAGTTTAAAATACAAAGAAGAAATAGTGTCACTCACCTGAGAAAAGCCAAAAATCAACTACGACGCTCATACGAACCAACGCATTCGGATTCTTAACAATTAACGGAAAAATAATATTAAAAGGCCGAATAAAAATGATATTCTTATAACGACTCGCCTATACTAGGCTCATTAGTCGATAAAAAGACACCTACGCGCCCCAAAAGCTCACAATTTAGCATAAACCCATCATTTTCAGCTAGGCGCGGCCCATGCGCCAACTTCGTCACGCCATAACTCCCTCCACAAAATTCCGTTTCAAGCCGTCTTATAGTCTTTAGAAATCTCTCTTAACGTACAACAACAACCCCAACTCAGCCGCCCCAAAACAGTACCGAAAACAAAAAAAAAGAGACTCGAAGCCACTGATCGCTACAGTACCAGATTGCGCCCCCAACTTCAAAATTCCGTTCCGAACAAACCGCAAGCTCAAATCACGATCCGAAAGATGCTATAGCTTCACAACGTCCCAAAGTATCATTTCTAAAAAATATACAGCTTAACGACTCAAAAATTGGGCTTCGCCACACAAATACCCAAGAAATCCGAATTTCGAGCCCTAATTGCGGCGATTGCTTCAAGTAAGTGATTAAAGGCTTCAATTTCTTACCGGCCTTGCAAAACACACTTGAGTCGGCTTGATGAGGCGTCCGGACCACAAGCGCGCCAAAACTTTTTCCCTTTTTCTCTTTTTCCTTTCTCTTCTTTCTCTTCTCCCCTGTTTCGCGTTTTCCCCTGTTTCTGCCCGCTGCTCTTCTCTTTCTCTCCCTCTTTCTTTCTTTTTAAAGCCCAGTCGAAGGTTCCACATACCTCTTCAGCCTCCATTTTTGACTTTTCAAACCTTTCTTTTCTTTTCTTTTCTTTTCTTTTCTTGTTTTAAAGCCCATATATTACCCTTTGTACATGTAACCACTGCAGAAACCAAAGCATTGAGAGACCATCAACGATCAAGCTATTGGAGCACAAACATCATAACTTTCTGCATTTTTCTTGCTATGTTCCAATTACTCTGTTAGTGCTTGCCTCTGTCTCATTCCCTGGATAGCTCTTAGCCGAGCCAAAATCAGATATCTTGTGATTCATCTCATAATCTAGCGTTACATTACTAGCTTTACATCTCTGTGATTAATCCTGAGTCTGGAATCTTGATGAAGGTAAAGAAGTCCCCTAGCAATTCCATTGATGAAGTGAAAGCGGCTTTGCTACTCTAGCAGCTTCCTGCGCGTTTCATCCGTCAACAGGTCATTTGCATTAGTAAAGTCTGCACATCTAGCAACGTACGGGGAGAAGTAAATAAGGCATCGAGTCTATCATTTTGCTAACTGATGCTGCTCTACTAAGTTTCCCTTTGCACTGGTATACACGAGTTTGACATGCCAGGTCTAATCATTAGACCACTCGTCAAAAGCCTCCAGTAATCGGTAAAATCATCAAGAAAGAGTATCTTTGGGCTTATACAAAACTTCCAGCACGCTTCCGAGGAATGGAGGAAGAAAGCAACCCAAAGAGAAATGAGGCCAGGCTTCTGTTGGGCAGGAATTCATAGATTAACAGAGTTTCTTCCTGAATGCTGCATCTTAAAAGCTTCACAAGGTTGCAATGCTGAAGCATGGAAACAGAAAGAAATTCATTTTTGAATTTGTGCAGGCACTGCCTCGAGTTCCTTGAGAGCTTCTTCGCTGCAATTTCTTTACGATCCTTCAACACACCCTGTAGAAGTTCAACTTTGTGTCTTAATGGAAAATTAAATTTTCACCCTAATTTCACTCACAGTAGCTTTGGCTTTTTGGAATCAAGCTTTCAGGTTCTTACCTACATCTCGATCTCCTGTTAGAATTTTTTGGAACAGTTGAACAAGGAACGGATTCATCAAGTGATGAAACAATGTGATTAACCAGGTGCTCAAATTGCCAATGAACGTATAGAAGTTACCTCTAAAATGGCCATCATAATTGCTAGAAATCATTGACAGATATCAGGAGATATTCGTGGTTAATCCTAATTGATTGTATCTGATATCGTAATATCTTATTACTTTACCCTAGATAGTTATTCTGTAAACCCTATAAATAGGCTCTTGTGCTCTCTGTTTTTTCTTTTCGTGGTCATATCTTGTGCTCTTTGTTTAGTGATGACACAATATTAATTTTCTCTTCATTCACAAATCTTAATTTAGTATCAGAGCTATCACTATTATATGAGAAAGAGCCTAGTCGAGTCTATTCCATGCCAGCCGTTCCCAACTCTGTGCCAAAGCAGTAGCTTCAATTGCAGCTCAAGACTCCTTTACTGCTCGTCTTGAAAAAGCGACACCACCATCAGGCTCGTTGCCCTTAGACTAGCCAGATTCTAAAGTATTTCTCAAAAACCGGCCACCAAAGGTATCAACACATGCCACCATGTCTTGAATCCATCGAGTTTGACGCTTTTCATAGCTAATTTCGACACGTTTCACAGCTTGTTTCACCAAATAAAGATCACCATCAGTCTTGCCGTACTTCAAAGAGTTGGAATTAGGCGACCACATCTCAAAATTAAGCCTCACCTGAGTTGGCACTTAAGGTCCAATATTAAAAAAAAGTGACACTTAAGTGTATCTTTTGAAAGTTTTGGCAATTATATTTCCATCTGTGCCAAGTGTCCGGCACTCCTCTTGCATCAATAAGAATTATCCAGAGTTGATATTAATTGTTCCCAAACCCCGAAACAACTTAATTTCATACTGGTGAGTTTCCCAGGTCTGTTATACTGTATTCGCAGCTAATAGAAGTTTGGTTTCCATGTGCACATATTCTGTTTTTCATTGACAGTCGTAATAGAACCAAACTTGGCAGTGCACGCCCCCAGCCCAAACTACTGGTGAGTTTGGCAGGTCTTCGAGGTCGCCAGTTTTAGGGCCAAGGTGTCTGAGCTCCCAATTCCAAGTTTAAAATCAGGCATAGTTCAAAATTCCAGCCATGCAAACGACCAACTCGGCCGTGCATGCCCCCAGCCCAAACTACTTCCTATCATTCCAAGAAACGGGTCTATTTAGTGTGAACTAGGACCCTGTTTTAGCTCAAAATCATCGTTACGCAAATTTTGGTATGAAATCGACATAGACCAGGTTTATGTGCCGAGTCCATGCCATCATCCTTGAAGGAAAGTGATTTTGATGGTGATAGGGAACTCAATCAGATATAAATTTGTTCTCTGAAGTGGAGATTCCCCAGTGAACGGCGGCCGTTACTATAACAGTCCTTTTAAGTGCTAAACTTATGGAAGATATAGAGTTGACGAGATTTTTCTTTTTGGGCCAACGATGCAGAGTTTTTGGGGGAAGATGCCCTTGAACGGGAACTCTTGGCCTTTCTTATACAAATTTGTAAAAGAGGATGTCGGAATCTGTAGATCTAAAGACATTCCATACACATGCAACCTGCAGCCAAATGAGAGATGCGGTATTTTCGGAAGTATAGCTAGAGGACGACATTGAAGAACTTTTACTTAGATTTTACACACGGGAGTGTATGGTTCACAGAAAGAGAAAGAATGCAAGTCATGGCCATGACTCTCTTATCGAGCATATAACACTGTCATGGTCATTTCGTTTGGTTGACTTTGTGAAGTGTTTTCTTGGAGTAGATTCCTTTCACTGAAAAACCCTGGCTCTTTTGGAAGAGGCAATTCGATGTCGCTCCCTAGCATCATAACAACAGTGGACATACTCGGCCTATCATCAGGGCATCGCTGCACGCACAATAGGCCAATATGAATAGAGCGCAATGCTTCAGAAGTACTGCATGAGTTCTCAACCAACTGGTCAAGCAACTGCATGGACCTGCCTTCTGTGAATAGTCTCCAAGCCTGACCACATTGAAACCAACCATTAGGAACAATTCTTTGGCTGGAAGGTGAACAATATTATGAACTTACATGTCCAAGAAGATTATGATCGTGGTCTGGATGATGAAACCCTCTGTTTCTCTTCCCGCTTACAATCTCGAGCACCAATACACCATAGCTAAAGACATCAGATTTTGTTGAGAAAACTCCATCAAGAGCATACTCTGGAGACATGTAACCACTGCAGAAATTGATGTATTGAAACCATCAGTTTGAAAGTGAATTGAGCACAGAGGTCATCACTTTCTGCATTAAAAGTACTTACTATGTTCCAACCACTCTGTTAGTATTTGCCTGTGTCTCATTCCCTGTGAAGCTTTTAGCCAGGCCAAAATCAGAGAGCTTAGGATTCATCTCATAATCTAATAATACATTGCTAGCTTTCACATCTCTGTGAATGATCCTGAGTCTAGAATCTTGATGAAGGTAAAGAAGCCCCCTAGCAATTCCATTGATGATGTTGAAACGAGCTGACCAGTCCAGTTGCTCCCTCTGCGTTGGATCTGTCAAAAATTCATTTCTCATTAGGAATAACTTATAAGGAGCAAGGCATCAATTTATTCATTTTCTAATACGCTACTTTAGTGACAGTATTTTGGAGCTTTCACAAAATTCATGCTTCTAAGGAACTGAGAAAGTAAACAAACCAAAGAGAAATGAATCCAAGCTCCCGTTGGGCATGCATTCATAGATCAAAATATTCTCTTCCTCAATGCAACATCCTAGAAGCTTCACTAGGTTCCGGTGCTGCAGCTTGGAAACATATAGAACTTCATTTTTAAACTCATGCAGCCCTTGTCTTGAGTTCCTTGACAGCATCTTCACCGCAATTTCTTGACCACCCCTCAACACACCCTGCATATGGTCAACTTGTTTAGTGAAAATAATTCCTTGCCTACTCTTTTTCTCGCTAGAATTCCACTTACAGTAACTAAATTTTTTGGGATCTAGTTGTTCAGCCTCTCATCAACATATTCAGAAATATTTTCTTGAGCAAATTATGCAAATGCAACAGCAAGGGCAGTACTTTGCAATCCTCACACAGCAACAATGTCCTTCTTGAGAATAGTACGCATAATTTTCGTACCTTGTAGACAGGTCCAAAACCACCTTCTCCAAGCTTATTGTCGGTTGAAAAGTAATTGGTAGCAAGAGCTACTGTAGACAAGTCAAATAGTGGCAACTCAAGATCTTTCTTCTGGTTTTCACAGTTGTCTCCTGATTCAAAAACTGTCCTTTTTAGCTGGTGCACATTTTATATGCAATTGATTTGCAAATATCTCTGCGTGGCTTCTGCATTAATTCACATTTCCTTCAACTATGATGCTACAAAGGCATGCTCATTGCTAAATATGAAAGCATTGAATTGCGAACATATTAGGATAATATGATCGCGATTGCTAGTGGTTTGTCATTGTTTCGCACATCTGACATTGACACACAAATGCCTTGAACAATTTGGTTGAGACTGACTTTGTCAGTTCATCATGGAATCTTTTAGTGACCTCTCACTGGTGATGAGGAATAGTGGGATAAAATAAATAGAAAATCTTATAACTGTTGGGCTTGGTGAGGATGAATGCTGAATGTGACATGAATGCAGAATCCCCTCCAATAATAGTCTAATTGAAAAGAAACTTCACTTCTACAAGAGGGTGACTAATGTAATGAACACGAGACAAGAAATTCTTGTGCTCAATAATAGAATTGGCATTGGGTACCTACTTGTAAGTGACGAAATGGCTAATGTAAAAACTGGGTATGATAAGAAGCAGAATACAAAATCTGACAGTACCGTATCATGAAGTACGGTTTACCTTCAGGAATCTCCATTTTCTTCTTCTTGCATTGTCGAACACAGATGATGAGGACCAGAATGAGGAAAACAGACCCGAAAGAAACTGCCAAGCCCATGACCAGCTTATGCTTCTTTTGGGGTGACGGTAGTAAAGCTAAGAGAAGAAGCAGGAGCACACAGGATCAGGAGTAAGAACTAGGTATCACTGATATTACAATTCTGTAAGCTCTCCCTCAAAGATGTGTGTCCATTTTCTGCTTCAGTATCTAGCAAATTCATGTCTACAATACCTGATTCTGACGCAGCCATCCGGATGTAGAGGTCCTGCCCATAGTTGTTGTACTCTCTAATGTCAATCAGCTCGCTGAACCACAGCAAGCAACCACTTCCTCCATTTCGGATGTCTAAGTTTGAATAAGCCATACAGGAACAATTTTTCATGCAAACTACTTTGCATTCTTGAAGATTCATGCTCTCATTAAACCAGGAAGACCGAGTATCCGGCAATTTTACCCAAGAATACTTCACAAATATGTCCTTTTCACAATCCAAAGGATTTCTCCTCACACACCCATTCGACCAATCCAAAATATCCCATTCTTGAGAAAATCGGGGCACGAAGCCTTTCAAGCACCTACACACAGGGGAAGTATCGACCCTACAGCTACCATAGGCACCACACGATGCATAGTTGTCACATTGGTCTATTGGCGCGGTGAGGTAAAGCGTCCAACCCTGTGTTCGGTCAATCCAAGAGAATCGCTGTACCATGCCATTGGGCATCAATATCTTCCTGGAAATGACCGAACTGTTGAGGAGCTTGTAGCGGTAGTACATCTCTTCCTCATTTAAGACAAATTCATACCTGTAGTATGGGTTTGGATTTAAATTAGGTGTGCCACTCCATCGAAGACCATTCCATGGTCCTGACCTGAACTTGATGTCAGAACCCTGCTTCAATAGGAGCTGTGGGTAGCCATTCGGATCAATTTGATACGTGAAGTTGCCCGGAGAAGGATCATCAATGCTCTTCCATGATGTTAAATAACGATTGAAGCCTGATGTTCTATTCCATCCTATCTTCATACCGGCTAGAAATGTATCCGTAGGATAGTCAAAACTCTGCCACAGGACATTATTGGGATCACTGCCATCTGCATCTCTCACAACCAGATTTCCTGAATCCAAGAGCTGCGCAACTGGATTACGCACCAGTATTGTCGAGTTCGACGACCAGATATCACTTCCATTCCCGTCGAGAAGGACGAGACTTCCGCGGCTAGTAATCCTCAAAGTACCTGATGCATCCGCAAGGGGTGCGACTCTATTTGCAACCCACACTATTGTCGTTGTGGTTATTTTCTTGTACCATATTCCCAGATACCGCTTTGGGGGATCGCCCTCACTGAAGAACCCCAGCTCAAATGTCCCACCAGCAGAGAGTAGGTTCTCGCCATCTCGAATCGACTGATTTGTAGTTATGGTATCTAGTGCATTGGAAAGAAGGGCATTACAAGAGAAGAAGAGAACAGGACACATGGAAAGCGCCACAAAAGCTTTCATGAAGCAGTCGAGTTCTCAAAATCAGCGAATCTGCTGAGTGAGCTAAGAAGACAGAAGAAAGGAAGAAGAGAGATCAATGAAGAATGAAGACCCCTGCAGTCTCAAGGCTGCTCTGGAGCCGTAGGCTTTTTCGATGAACTGATATAAAGCCATCAGAAAAAGCCCCTAAGTTCCAAGTCAGACCGACAAGACTGCTAATTGTGACATCGACATAAAAAATCCTTATATTCTTGTGAGTCCCCAAAATTGAACACGCCATCGACTTTGACTAATTCCAACTTCCCATTGATTGCCTATCCTAACTCTGACAATCTCATCATTTTTATTGTGCTACATAAATCTTTAGATATGGCAAGAAAGATGGAGAATGAATTCATGACGAAAATGCATTAAAATTATGAAAGAAAAACAAAGGTAAATACAACACATCCGACTTGAACCTGATCAGTTGATGAAAATTAACGAAAATGAGTGGGGAAAGAAAAGATTAAAGTTTAACAATTTGGATTTATTTTGTTTTCACTTTTGTGCTACAGATGTAAGAACTTTTATTTGCTAGTTGTAGGACTATTTTTCTCCCCTTATGAAGTGTAATATTGCCGTGTTGACTAGTCAACTAGTCAAAAAGCAAGTCAAAAAGCAAAAAAAGAAAAAAGAAAATTGAAAACGTGGAGAGAAGAGAGAAAAGATGAGGAAAAGTTCAAACTTGACAAGCTGAATTAAATGCATTTTGCAATGTTTGGTAAGGGTCCAAGCCCTTAGTTCATATAATTGGAGTACTTTTCAAAGTTATGTCATATATTTGAGGAAAATTTCAAATAAGGATTCGAAATGCTCTCAATTTTCTAAATAAGGGTTTAGAAGTAAATTTTGTTTTAAATAAAAATACAAAGTATTGCCATTTTCTCAAATAAGAGTCTAAGTAATTATGTCAATATCAACTAAAGACTTGACCTCACCAACTGCTCAATGTCATTTCCATGCTTTATATATATTTTTTATTTTCTTCCCTTTTTTCACTTTTTACTCTTTCTCTCTTTTTTCCATAAAAAATACTTAAACTTTAAGGAAAAATGAAAACACAAATTAAAAAAATAAACTGAAGTAGAGGGCTGAGGCTAGCCTTCCCGCCTGTGGCGGCCACTCCATTGCTAGTAGGATGTTAGCCATGGCCAACGGGGTCATTAGCTCCTTGCCAACCTCAAGTCCTTGCTAGAAACTTGGCATTCTTGATTAGATCATGCTTCTTCTACTAGATTTAGATCTTTAATATCAATTGGCCATGTAGGTTTTATTGATAATAACTATTTTCATTGCCTACCATGTTAGTAGAGAAAACATCATGGCTTACTATTTAATCTTAGTGAATCTATCTCTCATGCTCCTTTTAACTTTACAGCTCCACAAATAAACTATTTTCCATTTAAAGCTCGACAATTTTTCAATCGAACCTCAAAACTCAAAATTGGTAAAACTTCAGATTTATGACCTAACTTCGAAAATTAATCCATTAAATAAATAATAAGCTTGAATATTTTCCCGGCTCTACGTTTGAAGTTGATTCGGCTTGTCAGGCTATCTGGATCGTGAAAATTCTCTCTTTTCCTCTTTTTTTTTTTTTTTTTCTCCATCTCCACAAACGCACCTCTTTTTCTCCGCCGAATTCCTCTTCAAGAAGAGGAAATGAAATGTTGGGCTTGGGCTTTTATAAATGGGCTGAGCTGGGCCCATTATTACAGCAAAGAGGGGGAGAGATAAATTAGAGAATAGAAGCAATGTGGACTAATGTGGTTTTCTTTGTTTCTTTCTTTTTTCCGTGTTTTTTCCACGCTAAGTAATTTTAAATGCCGGTTAATGAGGGCAGAGTGATCGTCAGGGCAAGGCCCGGATGCAACACCCTACACAAGGGAGAAAAGGGAGACCCGGCTGTCCATCAAGGAGGACGAAGCCTCAAACTCTGGTTTCAATGTCTCAGAATATGTAATCTACACAAAAGTATGTCTCCAAACAGCTATTCCCAAACAACCAACCATACTCAAAATAGGTACATCTGGGCCAATGACTAATACCGAAAGAATTACGGTCTAAAATCCCATGTTGAAGCTCTCCTCCTAAGTGTCACCGGGTAAGGAACCAGAGTAGGAATTAAATTTATTTCCTTATAAGACCTCAATTCCTCTGTTGTCTTCGACCCTGAGGTAATGACATCTCTCTAGTTATTTAAACTTCCCTTTCGGTGTTCAGCTTCATACAACCTTTTCTTTTCCATTAGAATAAGACGAAGTATTAATGCAGAATGCTAAGACAATGAGACATTTCAATGTTTGTAGCTTAAGTGTTCTACAATGTGCAACAATTTGAGGGGAAGAATTGTTCTGGTTTGCAGTGTACCCTATTGGTGATGCCACTCTCTCACATTCCAGCACTTGGCTCTGCCATCTTCACAACGTGTACATGTCGCCATAGAACATATTCTTCTTCAAATCAGAGAGGTCAGAGGTCATGGTGAAAGCATCTTCTTCCGAGCGGATGATGCTGTCGAGGTAACTTCATTAGGAGAGCATGGTTCGGGCTGGCTTACACGAGCATTGGCGTGAGGCCCTTTTGTTTCGCTGAAAAATCCGGGCTCTTCTGGGGCGGACAGTGCCATATCGCTTCCCAGCATCAGAATCACCATGTACATGGTTGGCCTGTTCTCGGGGCATTTCTGAACACATAAAAGGCCAACGTGTATGGTCCTCATGATTTCTGATACGTTATACGAGTTATTGACCACCGGATCAACAAATTCAATCCGTCTTCCTTCTTGAAATAGTTTCCATGCCTGACCACTTGAAAACCAATCTATTAAAGGGTAGTTCTTGATATTCGGTGAACCAAAAAAAAAAAAAAGAATTTCAAACTTACATGTCCAAGAAGATTCTGAGGGTGATCTGGGTGAGAGAACCCTCTGTTTCTTGTCCCACTAATTATCTCCAGCATCAAAACACCGTAGCTGAACACATCCGACTTTGCCGAGAAAACTCCATTAATTGCATACTCAGGGGACATGTAACCACTGCACGAATAAATCCACCAAGTACAATGAGCTTGATATCCATTTGATCACAGACGTTGCAGTGATTTAAGTGCTTACTATGTTCCAGCCACTCGCTTTGTACATGCTTGTGTCTCATTTGCTCGAAAACTTTTAGCAAGCCCAAAATCAGATATCTTAGGATTCAACTCACAATCTAGCAAGACATTGCTAGCTTTTAGATCTCGGTGAATTATTCTCAGTCTGGAATCTTGGTGAAGGTAAAGAAGACCCCGAGCTATTCCACTGATGATGTGAAATCGCTTACTCCAATCAAGCAGCTTCCTCCGCTCCTGATCTGCAGAAGTTCAATTCATGTACTTCAAGTAAGGCCTGCACAGTTCATTACTGCAATTTGAAGAAGACAGATGAACTGATTCACGCTAATGAATGTTACTCTTATAGAGTTCATCAATCTTTATCCTATTGGTAAATGAGCAACGATTCCAAGTTTAGTTTTTGTGAGATCTCATGTCATAAGAATGGAGACACCAGTACAATCGTCTATGATGACTGTTTGCAAGGTCTTAGAAGATAGAACTTCAGTATAGCATGCTTAAGAGATGTTGAGCATCATATATCATGACAGAGAGCGAACCAAAAATGAACGTATCCAAGCTTTTGTTGGGCATGTATTCATATATCAGCAATATTTCTTTCTGAATGCAGCATCCTAGAAGCTTCACGAGGTTTCTGTGCTGAAGCCTGGCAAGGTGTGAGGCTTCACTTTTGAACTCGTCTTGTCCTTGGCCTGAACTCCTTGAAAGTCTCTTCATTGCAATTTCTTGATTGCTCTTCAACATACCCTGAAAATAGTCATAAATTGTAGGACTACTTATTTTGTTCACAGGTATTTTTTGGTCTTTAATGGTCAATTTATCTCTCCTCTTTTTTCACATTCTCATATCTTGCAGAAATTTTGCACATAGCTAAACCTGAAAGTTCACAAAAAGTGATTATGTTTGTAGTAAATTGACAGAATGAGAAACTTTCTTTTTCATCATATTCTTCCAATGTAGTTAAATTAGGCGAATTATCATCCCAATGTAGTTACATTATGCTATGTCCCAGGTTGTAAGGTAGCAAATCCATCCAACATTAGCCAAGAGAGCCAAGGCTATTCAAAATGAATTCTTTTCTGGGATTGATGAGAACTGATATATCGCTGGGTGTTTGAGGTGCAAGTGCAGCTGCTTTTGTGTGATATGTGGAGACAGTGCGTCCATGCTATTTACCATAAGAGGGTAGATAGGTGCATATTCAATCCATGGATGGCATAATGTATTTTATACAGATGGCTCGCACTGCTTATTACCCTGTAGACGGGTCCAAAACCTCCTTCTCCAAGCTTGTTGTCTGTTGCAAAGTAGTTTGTAGCATTAGCTATTGTGGCAAATTCAAATAACCGTGGCTCTGGATCTTCTCCCGAGCATTCCACATTTTCAGATCCTCCCTGTGATGTACTATCCCACCTACATCAAGGAAAATAGAACGTTTTACTCAGTAACATCACACAAGAAAAAGAACAAACTAATCAACAATTCAGTGGATTTGCACAGACCCACAAAAGAAAGCTATCTATGCATTACTTCCCCCTTGAGTTCCAAAGAATTTATTCCAAGTTTTCGAAAAGCCATTTAGCCATTTCAAGAAAATTGACACCCTTTCTGGTTAGAGACCGTGATCATTAAGATTGTATTATTTTCAAATCAGATAGAATGAAAAATATCTGACATGAAATGAAATCTTCAGCAAGTTGCACATTTTCAGATTCTTCAGCCATTGCACAACATAGAGCCTGCACAATTATTTTTGGTTGAAACGATTCCATCATTCCAGGCATTTCTCTTTCAAGAAACTAGGCATTTGGCCCAGTGACAAGGGTGGGGGGTGGGTCGAGGGGTGGAGTCGAGGTCAGGGTCAGATTCAGAACCTTTTGAATGGAAGTTTATACAGGAAAAAAGGGTAGAGGTTTTTTTTTTTTTTTTTTTTTTTTTTTTCATATAGCATTATTTACAGAAGAAAAATCAAAGTATGGGGTTTGGGACATTGCATAAAATACATACGATTTTAAATTCTTTAGCCATGGTGAACCTTTGTCTCTAAATTCTACGTGCCGAAATAAATGCATATGGAGAAAATTTGAAATCAGTATTATTCTAGTGAAAGACTTCGTAGATATCATTGTCCTGCATCATAGCCATTCGAAAGAGTCGTTGGAGCACAAAAAACATTGAATCAGAGCTGTTAAAGCGTACAGTGAGGGTGTTAAATGAAAGAAGTCTCTCATCAAGGATATGGTGCAATGCGGGTAGTTAATAATCCTAATTAGCCCATGGCTCATTGGTTTGAGCTTTTAAGTAGAGGTGGATTCAATTGAATATGTTGACAGACTTGGATTTGAGCTCTTTGTTGTCTCTTGAGTGAAGGAATCAGGCTCTGCTGATCTCCAAGCAAGAAATGGGATTTATTGAATATTAAAGGTAGAATTATCCGGTGTCTATGTTTTGTTCCTGAGGCTTTCCTGTCCGTGTTTACTGACTGGGAAATTTTCTCGTTGGTAGCAAAATAATACCTGGATCCAGATCAAACATCCTAACAAAGAGGTCTTGCGCACCTTCATTGTATTCTCTAATATCAGTCAAGTCCCCAAACCACAGCAACCATCCATTTCCTCCACCTTCAGAATCTAAATTAGAGTATGCCGTACAATAACAGTTCCTTTTGCAAACTTCTCCACATTCTTGAAGATCCATGCTTCTGTCAGACCAGGAGCTCTGTGTGTCTGGCAACTTTAAACCAGAATACTTTCTGAATATGTCTCTTTTACAGTCCAAAGCGTTTATCCTAACACAACCAATCCGGTTCAAGGAACTCCAATTTTGTGGGACTTTTGGTAAAAATCCATTCAAGCATTTGCACACTAGGGACATATTGATGTTACTGCTAGCATAGGCTTGACAATGTGTGTAAAGGTCACAATCATCTGATGGTCCAACAAGATATAGACCCCAATTCTGTGTTTGGTCAACCCATGTGAAGTGCCGCACAACACCATCTGGATTCAAGTACAAACGGGATATCACAGACCTATCGAGGAGTTCATTGTGGCAGTACATCTCCTGCTCAGTCAGGAAAAGTTCATACTTGTAATTCAGATTGGGGTTCATATTAAGCATTCCACCATGTCGGACACCAATCCACGGCCCTAACCTAGACTTGACAGCGGAGCCCTGCTTAAGAAGTATCTGGGGAAACCCATTCGGGTCAAGTTGGTATGAGAAATTACCTGGAGAAGGATCATCTACACTCTTCCAAGACATCAGATAACGATCAAAGCCTCTAATTGTGTTCCTTCCTAACTTCATCCCCACCAGAAAATTATCTGTTGGCTAGTCAAAACTCTGCCATAGGAAAATTATCAGAACCAGTATTTTCTAAATCTCTCACTATGAGATTCCCCAAGTCCAGAAGCTGAGCAACTGGATAACGTGAGGGTGTCGCTGAGTTGGAAGACCAGATTTCACTCCCAAGAAGGATGAGACTTCCCTGTCTAGTGATCTTCAGAGTACTGGATGAATCAGAGAGTGGAATGACTCTGTTGGCAACCCATACTACTTTGATGGGATTTATTTTCCTGTACCATATTCCGAGGTAATGCTTTGCAGGATAAAGGAGGCTGAAGAATCCTAAATCGAGTGTCCCCCCAGCTGAAACTATGCTCTTGCCATGTTGCATCGATTGATGCATAGTTAAAATGTCAAGTTCACCGGAAATCCCTGTGACAGAGGATGAAGTAAAGTACAAAAGAGTAATCAAGGCTCCTTCCACTGTTCCCATGCTGATTGAACCTGCAAATTAACCAGATAATAGAAATGTTTAAAGACTAGGCTGCTGTCTCAGAAATTCTATAAGTATCAAGGGGACATCCTCGTTGTATTTGACTTTGGGAAGTCACTAGAAAAGATTCTTAAAGAGACTAACATTCCAATGATAGAAAAGCTGTGTATGACAGCCCCTTCTGCGGGTAACTACACTCTTAAAGTCTTCATGAACATTTTCTTCATTGAACCTTTGAATAATCAACACCCAGGAAATTATGTAGTAAACTAACTTGAAAAGTTGAATAGACTGTCTGGACTGTTAGAAATCCATCATGGTTTTGTATCTTCGGAAATGACGTGAAGACTTGTACCTGTAGAAGACGAATCGAGTTTCCTATGCATCACTGATATTGTACTTCTCTAAGCTCTCCCTCAAAGATGCGTGTCCATTTTTCTCTTCAGTATCTAGCAAAATTCATGTCTATAATAAATGAATACCTGATTCTGATGCAGCCATCCGGATGTAGAGGTCCTGCCCGTAGTCGCTGTACTCTCTAATGTCGATCAGCTTGCCGAACCACAGCAAGCAACCACTTCCTCCATCACGGATGTCAAAGCTCGAATAAGCCATGCAGGAACAATTTTTCATGCAAACTGCTTTGCATTCTTGAAGATTCATGCTCTCGTTAAACCAGGAAGACCGAGTATCCGGCAATTTTAACCAAGAATACTTCATAAATATGTCCTTTTCACAATCCAAAGGATTTCTCCTCACACACCCATTTGACCAATCCAAAATATCCCACTCTTGAGAAAATCGGGTCACAAAGCCATCCAACATTAGCCAAGAGAGCCAAGGCTATTCAAAATGAATTCTTTTCTGGGATTGATGAGAACTGATATATCGCTGGGTGTTTGAGGTGCAAGTGCAGCTACTTTTGTGCAATATGTTGAGACAGTGCGTCCATGCTATTTACCATAAGAGGGTAGATAGGTGCATAATCAATCCATTGATGCATAATGTATTTTATACAGATGGCTTGAACTACTTATTTTACCCTGTAGACAGGTCCAAAACCGCCTTCTCCAAGCTTGTTGTCTGTTGTAAAGTTGTTTGTAGCATTAGCTATTGTGGCAAATTCAAATAACCGTAGCTCTGGAAAATCAAGGATGTACATATCCCACCTACATCAAGGAAAATCAAACGTTTTTCTCAGTAACCTCACACAAGAAAGACAAACTAATCAGCAATTCAGTGGATTTGCACAGACCAACAAAGAAAGCTATCTATGTGTTACTTCCCCCTTGTGTTCCAAAGAATTTATTCCAAGTTTTTGAAAAGCCATTTAACCATTTTGAGAAAATTGACACCCTTCTGGTTAGAGACCGTGATCATTTAGATTGTTTTATTTTCAAATCGGATAGAACGATAGATATCTGACATGAAATGAAATCTTCAGCAAGTTGCACATTTTCAGATTCTTCAGCCATTGCACAACATAAGGCCTGCATAATTATTTTTGGTCGAACCGATTCCATCATTCCAGGCATTTCTCTTTCAAGCAACTAGGCATTTGGCCCAGTGACAAGGGTGGGTTGAGGGGTGCAGTCGAGGTCAGGGTCAGATTCAGAACCTTTTGAATGGAAGTTTATGCAGGAAAAAACGGTAGAGGTTGTTTTTATATAGCTTTATTTACCCAAGAAAAATCAAAGTGGGTGGGGGTGGGGGGGGGGGGGGGTGTGGTTTGGGACATTGCATAAAATTTGCAGCAAAACTGAGGTACATACGGTTTTAAATTCTTCAGCCATGGTGAACCTTTGTCTCTAAATTCTACGCAACGAAATAAATGCATATAGAGAAAGTTTGAAATCAGTAATATTCTAGTGAAAGACTTCGTAGGGATCATTGTCCTGCATCATAGCCATTCGAAAGCTAGCAGAAAGCATCGAGCAACAGTTTACACATTACCAGAGAAAAGTTAATCATCATTAAAAAATTTACCAGAGAAAACTGAGTTAAAAAGTCTAATTTGCAGGTGCTTCATCATGGCCTTCTTTTTCTGAACATACACCATCAGACTGAGACTTAGGAATAGCAGCAATGTTCCAGATATCAAGCCTAAGATCAGCTTCCCCTTCTTCTTGCTTGAGTGACCTGGACCAAAAAGAGCCGTTGGAGCACAGAAAAACGTTGAGACTCAGAACTGTTAAAGCGTACAGTGAGGATGTTACACGAAAGAAGTCCCTCATCAAGGATAAGGTGTAATGAGGGAAGTTAATAATCCTAATTAGCCCACAATTTATTGGTTTGAGCTTTCAAGTAAAGGTGGATTCAATTGAATATGTTGACATACTCAGATTTAAGCTCTTTGTTGTCTCTTGAGTGAAGGAATTGGGCTCTGCTGACCTCCAAACAAGAAATAGGATTTATTGAATATTAAAATAGAATTATTCAGTGCCCATGTTTTGTTCTAGAGGCTTTCCTGTCTGTGTTTACTGACCGGGAAATTTTCTCGTTAGTAGCAAAATAATACCTGGATCCAGATCAAACATCCTAACATAGATGTCTTGCCCACCTTCATCATATTCTCTAATATCAGTCAAGTCCCCAAACCACAGCAAACATCCCTTTCCTCCACCTTCAGGATCTAGATTAGAGTATGCCGTACAAGAACAGTTCCTTTTGCAAACTTCTCCACATTCTTGAAGATCCATGCTCCTGTCAAACCAGGAGCTCCGTGTGTCTGGAAATTTCAAACCAGAATACTTTCTGAATATGTCTATTTTACAGTCCAAAGCGTTTATTCTAACACAACCAATCCGGTTCAATGAACTCCAATTTTGTTGGACTTTTGGTAAAAATCCATTCAAGCATTTGCACACCGGGGACATATTGATGTTGCAGCTAGCATAGGCTCCACAATATGCGTAAAGGCCACAAACATCTGATGGTCCAACAAGATATAGAACCCAATTCTGTGTTTGGTCAACCCATGTGAAAAGCTGCACAACACCATCTGGATTCAAGTACAAACGGGATATCACTGACCTGTTGAGGAATTGGTAGTGGCAGTACATCTCCTGCTCAGTCAGAACAAATTCAAATGTGTACTTCAGATTCGGGTTTAAATTAGGCACTCCACCATTTCGGACACCAATCCACGGTCCTAACCTAGACTTGACAGTGGAGCCCTGCTTCAGAAGTATCTGGGGAAACCCATTCGGGTCAAGTTGGTATGAGAAATTACCTTGAGAAGGATCATCTACACTCTTCCAAGATGTCAGATGACAATCAAAGCCCGTAATTCTGTTCCTTCCTATCTTCATCCCCGCCAGAAGAGTATCAGTTGGATAGTCAAAACTCTGCCATAGGAAATTATCAGAACCAGTATTGCCTAAGTCTTTCACAACAAGATTCCCCAAGTCCAGAAGCTGAGCAACTGGATAAGGTGAGGGTATTGATGAGTTGGAAGACCAGATTTCACTCCCGTTTCCATCAAGAAGGATGAAACTTCCCTGTCTAGTGATCTTCAGAGTACCGGATGAATCAGTGAGTGGACTGACTCTGTTGGCAACCCATACTACTTTGATGGGATTTATTTTCTTGTACCATATTCCAAGGTAATGCTTTGGGGGATATTGGAGGCTGGAGAATCCTAGTTCGAAAGTCCCCCCAGCTGAAACCATGCTCTTGCCATGTTGCATCGATTGATCCGTAGTTAACCTATCAAGTGCGCTGGAAATCCCTGTGATAGTAGATGAAGTAAAGTGCAAAAGAATAATCAAGGCTCCTACCGCTGTTCCCATGCTGATTGAACCTGCAAATCAACCAGAGAATAGAAATGATTGAAGACGAGGCTACAGTATCAGAAATTCTGTAAGTATTAACGGTTCATCCTCATTATATTTGACTCTGGGAAGTCACTAGAAAAGATTCTTAAAGAGACTAACATTCCTGCAAAAGAAAAGCTGTGCATTATAGTCCCTTCTGCGGGTAATGACATTTCTAAAATCTTCATGAACATTTCTTCTTTGAACCTTTGAACAATCACACCTAGGAAATCATGTAGTAAACTTCGAGAAGTTGAATAGACCATCTGGACTGTTAGAAATCCATCATGCTTTTGTCTCTTTCGAGAATGACGTGAAGACTTGTAGTTGTAGAAGATCAATCGACTTTCTTATGCTACGTCTCTTATACGGGTGAATAAATCTAATTGACTCGTGCCAGCATCACTTGATGCCTCAAGAATGACCATCAAAGCAAATTTGAGAGCAAGCAGAGTTGACAGGCTTAAGGTTATAGACTCTTAGATCCATTTGATAACGCTTTTATTTCAGCGAACAATTTCTTTTCAGAAATAGTATCTTTCTTATAAGTAAAAGAACGCGTTTGATAATAACATAAAATTTTTATTCTCAGATTGGAAAAAGGACGGGAATGTGTTTGGTACGATTCACAAATTTTTTTGTAACATAGAATTTCTTTTAATTTCTTAATAATTTTTTAATATATTTTTTTCTTTTTTCTTTTCTTATTCTTCCTTGCCACTACCGGCCGTTGCCAACTGTCGCTATTGCTAACTGCCACCGCCATTGTGGCCAGTGGCTGGCGGTGACCGAATAGCAGCAGTAGGGCACCAAGGAGGAAGAAAAGAAAAAAAGAAAAAAAAACTTATTTCTATAAATTATTCCCAAGATCAAGAAGCTAATTTTTTCTATTTTTTATTTATATTCTAAATATGTTCTCCGGTCACTTTTTTTTTTTTTATGAGAAATAGAAAAATTAATTGAAGTAATCAAATGGATTTATGCTCTTTTCCTATTTCAGGGAACAAAAGAACGGAAAAACAAAAAAAATAGAAACATTGCCAAATATGTCTTTAGCTTCCCTCTTGGCTCCCCCAAGAGGAAAACAGTTCCCAGCTAACATAGTGGAAAAAGGAGGCAACTTTGCCACTCGCTCACCTTCCAGCATATGACTCTGCCATCTTCACAGGTATACATGTCATCAAATTTGGAAAAAGACAAACGTTGTTGCCCAGTCACGATAGATAGTGCCAAGACCATGACCGGCTTATGCTTCTTTTTTTGTTTGTTTGTTTTTTTTTTTTTAGTAAGGGCTTATGCTTCTTTTTGTTGGTTTGTAGTATACCTAAGAGAAGGAAGTGTTAGACTAAATTTAAATAAAAACTTACGATCCCGATTTATCATTCACAAACAGATACAAGCATAATCGGGAACAATTTTGTGGAAACGTAAAGAATCGCCATACCTCTAGCCATTAATGAAAATCTGCAAATGCAAAAATCCCAAAACTTTGAACGAATACGCGAAGTGTGATCGATCTATCAATATGGAATCATCCGGTCTATACGTTTTGGTCCACTAGCCAATATCCCTCAAAATGCGATAGTGTGTTTTCTGTAATGATAGATTTTGAACTAGACGACTTGACGTTTTATTATGTTTCTTACGTTACTGACATCTACCATCAAGACTGTTAAGGTATCATATTAATGGGCAATTGTTATGTAATAAACGTGAGTAATAAATTAGGCAATAAATCAGAATTAATTGGGAAATATAAAATTGGATCACATGTAAATGAATAAAATATCATAATTCTCCCATTTGATACCACCATTCCATCAAATGAAATATTAACACAAATCCACATAAACTTCATGCTAAAATAAAACATATGAATCACAACGATGAGTCCTCTTAAAATGAGTATTATATTCCGTATATCACAATGCATTTCATAAGTCCATATGTGATAACATAACTTAATGAATAAACCTTATATTTATTACAGGTCAAACGTGATTGTTTTCCTCTGAATAATTGAATGTATATGATTGTATTGAGAAAAACATCGTAAATGGATAAAAGTCTCACAAATTCTTCCATATATATATAAATTACATGATTGGACCAATGTCCATTCTAAATACATGATTCTTATAATTCATTAGTAGCATGCCTTTAGTTAAATGATTAGCTATCATCAATTTAGTGCTTATGTGTTCTATGATCACTTTCTTCTCTTTTAACACATTCCCTTATGGTTAATTACTTGATGTTGATGTGCTTATTTCGACTACCACTTTTTTGGTTCTTAACTATGAAAATTGCAACTGAATTATCTTTAAACATTCTTGATGGCATAATAATGGAATCCACAACTCTAAGTCCTGATATGAAACTTTTCAACCACACACCATGTAAGGTGGCCTTAAAATAGAAAACGAACTCTACCTCTATAGTGGAAGTGGCAAGGTCTATTTCGCACTCCTTTAGGACACAGCTCCACCGGCAAATATAAAAATATATCTCAATATTGATTTACAGGAATCAACGTAGCTGTCGAACGCTGAATCCAAGTGACCAACTACCTCCAAATTGTCTGTCCGTCTATACAAAAGCATGTGTCCCTTTATACCTTGAAGATACCTTATCACCTTCTCTATAGCTCTCCAATGGTTCATACCTAAATGGCTTTGATATCTTTCCAACATTTCCACAATAAAGGTAATGTAAGGTCGAGTACAAACCTGAACATACATCAAGTTTCCGACAGCATAAGCATATGGGATGTTCTTTATTTGTTCCCTTTCAAAATCATTTTTCAGGCACTGGTTCAAATTAAACTTGTTACCCTTCACAATGGGTGCTATACTTGATGAATAATTTTTCATCCGAAAAAACCTTATTGATATAGATTTCTTGAGATAATCCTAATATACCTTAAGGTCTATCCCTATGGATCTTAATACCAATGACATAAGATGCTTTACTCATATCGTTCATGTCAAAACTTTTAGAAAGAAATTGTTTCGTCTCATGCAACAACTCCTTATCATTGGTTGCAAGTAAAATGTCATCTACATATAGGACAAGAAAGCAAATCCTGTTCCTGTTAACCTTTTGGTATATATATTAATCTATGACATTCTCTATAAAACTGAATGAAGAGATGACCTCATGGAACCTTAAATACCATTGGCGAGATGCTTGTTTTAAGCCAACTTCTTAAGCTTCTACATCAAATGCTCATCAGCACTAGAGAAAAATCCTTCTAATTGTTTTATGTAAACCACTTCTTCTAGTTTACCATTAAGGAAATGTCGTTTTCACACCCATTTGATGTAACTCTATATCATAATGAGTTACCAATGCCAAAATAATACGAAGAGAATCTTTCTTAATACATGAGAAAATGTCTCTGTGTAATCTATTTCCTCATTTTGAGTTAATCCCTTGGCAAGAGTTTGGTTTTGTATCTCTCAATATTTCCCAATGAATCATTCTTAGTTTTGAAGACCCATTTACAACCAATGGCCTTCGCACCATCAGGTAACTTAACTAAATCCCAAACCTCATTAGATGCCATATAACTTATCTCTTTTTTCGTGATATTATATCACAAATTGGATTTATCATACCTTATGACTTGTGAAAACATTTGAGGATCATTTTCAATTCCAACATTATAGTCAAATTCTTGCAAATTCATAATATAGTCACTAGGGATTGCTGATTTCTTCATTCTAGTAGACCTTCTTAATGTTGCATCGACATTTTCCTAAGGAGTTTGTTGTTCAAGTGGATGCTTAATAATATCTGGTAATTGTTGAATAGTTGGGTCTATTGGATCAATATCAGCAACTTGTGGATCTTTAATGATTGGTTGTTCAACGATCAGTTGAACTGAAAGGGCATTGTAAACAACAACCAATCTAGTACCTAAGGTGGAATGTTAAATATTTGAATGATCTTATTCAAGAATAAGGTCCCTAAATTGATCACTCCCACTGATTATGTCGTTCTCAAGAAACTTAGTGTTTCTCAATTCCACAAATCTAGTGGTGTGAGATGGAAAATCAAACCTATATCCTTTGGACTTTTCGGCATATCCAATGAAATACCCATTTATAATCCTTGGATCTAACTTCTTTTCTTGTGAATTATAGACTCTTACTTCAGATGAGCATCCCCAAATGTGTACATGTCTCAAACTCGATTTTCAACCCTTGAATAACTCAAAAGGCGTCTTTGGGACGGCCTTGGTCGAAACTCGATTCAATACATACACTGCCATTTTAAGAGGCTCTGTTCATAAGGACTTAGGAAGTTTAGAGCTACTAAGCATACTTTGTACCATATCCAATAAAGTTCGGTCTTTTCTTTTTGCCACACCATTTCGATGGGGAGAACTAGGCATAATCTATTAGGCAATAATCTCATATTCTTTAAGAAATTTCGCAAATGGACTAGGTGCTTGTCCATCTTTAGTATATCTACTATAATATTTTTCACTTTTATCTGATCTCACGATCTTAATTTTCTTATCGCATTATTTCTTTGCTTTAGTGTTAAATACCTGAAAGGCATTCAACGCTTTGTGCTTATTACGAATCAAGTAGAGATACATGAATCGTAAATGATCTTCTATAAAAGAGTTGGAGTACCTCTATCCATTTGAGTCCATATCTAGACTACAAATATATGTATGTATGATTTTTAATATTTTCGTACCTCTCTTGGCACATTTTTTTGACTTGTTGGTCTGCTTTCCCTTTATGCAGTCCACAAGTTGCATAATTAGTCAAATCTAGAGTATTAAGTACTCAATCATTTACTAATTGCTTAATTCTATTGATGGAAATATGTCTCAATCTTTAGTGCTACAACATAGAGGAATCTTCATTCACAACACATCGCTTTATAAAAGTATTATCGTGAATGTGCATTTTATTATAAATGTCATTGTCTTGCAAATTAATTTGAAAAAGACCATCAAACAAAATACCGCTCTCAATAATTTCAGATTTATATGATAAACTGAATGTTGAACTTGAAAATTTAAAGGAGTATCTAAAAAGTACAAGTCTTGAAACTGAAATTAAATTCCTAAAAAAAACTTGGATTATAAAAGGTCATTTATAAATTTAAAACAAACCCACTATTGAAAACTAATTTATATATCCCAATAGCTTCCACACGTGAGTGCATCTTGTTTCCTGAATAAATACTTTGTTTACTTCCTGCTCGTTTTTGCTAGTTCTGAAAACTCCAAGGAATTCGAAATGTGAATTGTAGAACTAGAATCAATCCACTAAATGTTGTGACCCACATCAACCATATTAGATTCATAACAAACATATGAGAATATGTTACATTTCTTCTTGAGCCAAGTCTTGAATTTGACGCAATCCTTCTTCATGTGTCCCTTCTTTTTACAAAAGAAGCACTTGGATTCATTCTTAATGCTAGCTCGGGGAGGTAGAGGCATTTTACTTTTTCCATTCTACTTGGCTTGCCCTTTATACTTACCTTGTATTGCCATATGAGCACTTTCTCCTTATTCCATTAGCGGCCTCTCTTCCTCTTGAATACATATGGTCATGAGTTTATTGATTGATCATTTAGTGTTATGTGTGTTGTAAGAGATTTTGAAATGGGTATACTCTTGTGGGAGAGTGTTCAGGATATAGTATACAAGAAAAGATTCTGATATTCCAACCTCAATATTTTTCAGCTGAGTTACAATGTCCCTCATTTTCATGATGTGCTCATGCACACCTCTTACACTAGTAAGCTTCAATGATGAGAACTTCATAATTAGGATCATGACATGTCCGTTTTCTTAAAACTCAAATTGCTCATCAATAGCCTCCAGCAATTCATTGGCATTGTTATGCTGAATGATTGAATCACGATTGCTATCAAAAAGTTTTATCTTTATGTACATCACATTGATGCAGTTAAACTGCTCCCATTGTGCATAAAGAGTATATTCAGCTTAAGTGCTAGCCTCAATAGGAACATGTGGTTCGTCTGACTATAGAGCATAATTAATATATATGCACCCCAATTGGAGAAAAATTAATTTCTTCCATTCTTTACAGTTATTATCATTCAGCTCGAGAACAATTATACTAAAACTAATCTTAAGTGGTAAGACAGCATTATAATCAAAGGAAAACTTATGTATCAATATATTTGAGGCAGATAAACTTAAATAATATTTTACCAATGTAAAACATGTTATAAAATACAAATCACATAACATAAAAAACTGCATGTGAGCTAAGTTTTTAATTTAAATATATTCATAATTACTTCATTATGAAACTATCAAATTATATTCCCTTCCTCAATCCCCGTGGATAAATTAAGAAAGATAAATTACTTCATCTTAATTAATCACATTAATATAGTTGAAAATTCCCGTAGGATAATATTCATAATATTAATGCTACTAGTCACAATTAGTGTCTTTGACTATATACGATCCAAATACTCTTAATGTGTATAATTTAATATAATCAAAGATGCCGTGGCTAATCTTCAATTAATTAAATATATACGGATCAATAGACATTTAATTTCACAAGAAAATATTCATAAAATTGCATGTAAGGGAAAAACAGTAAAATCACGTGTAAAAGGATTAAAGCTGGAATTTTTACATGCAAAAGCAGAATTGGAATTTCATTTGCAAGGGGTAAAATAGGAATTTTACACCCAAAAGGGCAAAATGTAAATTTTCACCCCTAACAGGGTAGAATCGGAATTTTATGCGATAAGAGCAAAACTGAAATGTTGCTTAATGCGAAGGGGCAAAATCGTAATTTAGTTGACAAGGGCAGAATGGGAAATTTTCACCTCGGGGGTTGTTGCACGCGTGCCCATTAGCTAGGCACATGCACATGAGGTCTTCTTTCCATGCGATTTTCTTCCATTGTTGCTTCGCCGAGACCAGCTTCCATTTCGTCGCCTTGGTCTTCTTCCACAGCCCATGTTCGATCAAATTGATCAATGGGTTTCGAAGACAATGCCAGACGAATGCATAGTTCCAAGATTCGACAAAATCAGCCAACAAATTGACTGGAATTAAGCCTAAAACGATTTGCCCTAAAACCCTAACCACTGAAAATTTCAAGACTCGATTAACCTTCGGCAGTTAGTAATATGCCGAATAATCTCAAGGCTTTTTTTAAGTAATGACGATGTGACCATGTAGATCCGTTATCGCGTGGTGGGTCGCTCGTATTTGACCGCAATTTAAAATTCCTTTCCAAGCCACAAAAGATCCAAATTTTATCCATTTAGAATCCAATTAAAACATACAAAATGCCAAAATTTTCACCAAGGTAGTGATCATAAGGATGCTCCGATATCAATTATTAGACTAAATCTAAATAAAAGCTGACGATTATGATTTATTATTCACAAACATATGCAAGCATAATCGGGAACAATTTTGCGGAAATGCAAATGATCGACATACCTCCCACCATTGATGAAAATCTATAAATGCGAAAATCCCAAAACTTTGGATGAATGAGCGGAGCGTAATTGATTTGCGAATATGAAATCACCATATATATACGTCATGTTCCACTAACTAACACCCTTCAAAACTCGGTGATATGTTTTCTGTAGTGATAGGGTTTGAACTAGACGACATAACGTTTTTGTTCTGTTTCTTACATTACCGACATCTTCTATCAAAATCATTATGATAACATATTAATGAACAATTATCACATAATAAATGTGAGTAATAAATTGGGCAATAAATCGGAATTAATTGGGAAATACAAAATTGAGATCACATTTAAATTAACAAAATATTCTAACAGGAAGAGCATACAAATCAAAGACTATAATTAGTAATTGCAAGGATCTTAAAACATGTCACTACCTGATTCCGAGGCAGCCATCCTCGTGTATTAGTCTTGCCCGTTTTGATTGTATTCTCTTATGCCCATAAGCTCTCCAACCACAGCAAGCAACCACTTCCTGCCCTTCTGATATCCAAGTCTGAAAAATCATACAAGAACAGTTTTTCTTGCAAATTACTTTGCATTCTTGAAGATCTATCGTCTTGTTAAAACTAGGAGCTGCGTGTATCTGGCAATCTCACCCCAGAATACTTCACAAATTTGATCAAAATTCAAGGGAGTTCTCACACACCCATATGACGAATCCACAATTTCCCATTCTCGAGAAAACTTCGGTGTGAAGCCTTTCGAGCAGCTACACACGGGGAACTCATCAACCGTACTGATATCATAGCCACCACAAAATGCAGAGGTGTCACAATTGTCTACTGGAAAGTGAGAAGTAACGTCCAACCCTTTGCTCAGTCAATCCAATTTTGCCGCCGTAGAATGCCATTTGAATTCAATACCAAAACAAAAACGATAGAACTGTTAAGGAACTCATAACTGTAGTGCGTGTCCTTCTCATTGTGCAGAGCGCTATGCAAGATTGGTTAGGATTTAAATTAGGTGAGCCACTCTATCAAACACCCATTCCGTGGTCTTGACCTGAACGTAATAACAGAAGCCTGCCTTGATAGGAGCTGTTGGAATCCATTTGGGTCAAGTTGGAATGTGGAATCACCAGGATCAGGATCGTCATTGCTTTTCCACGATGATAGACAGTGTTGAAGCCTGTTGTGTTATTCTTCCTTTCTTCATACTGGCTAGATGTAATATTGACCGGGTCAAAAAGCTGGGCAAAAAATAAAGAGGAAATTTTGAGTGATCGACGAAAGTAAAAGTGCTCAGCCTATTGAGGAGGGGTTACTATCACAAAAAACTATAAACTATGCTCTAACTGTGACATAAATACCCCGAACCTTTTTTTATATCACAAAAAACCCTAAGTTTATCCATTATGGCACAAATACCCAAACTTTGTGTCATAGAAAATGCCAAACTTATATCAATGTCATACATATATTAATAGAGAGTATATATGACATACATGTATACGTTTGGAATTTTTCATGACACAAAAAAATTAAGGTATTTGTGGCACAATGAGTAAGTTTAAGGTTTTTGGTGAAATAGAAGGTTTTGAATATTTGCATCACAAAAAGCATAGTTTGGACTTTTTTATGGTATTTGTCCCGAAGGACAGGAGAGCATCTACAAGAAAGAAAAGGAGGGAAAGAAAGAAAGACTGAAAAAAGAAGAAAAGGAAAGAGGGCTTTTGTACATACACGCCATGGAGTCTCGCCAAGCCAGATTTACTTCGTTTTGCAAAGCTTGGTAATCTTTCATTTAATCGGAGAAAGTTTCAAAACTAAGCCTTAATTTCGAATCCTTCAATATTCTTAGTAGATGGGTTAAATATAGGAGTTTTAAGCTAAGAAACATATTGGGATTGATAGATTAGGATTTTGTGGAGCCGGGGGGTTTAATGTGAATCAATTTGAAGTAACGATTTAGTCGGAGCGAAATTTTAGATTTGTGCAAGTGAGCTCTACAGTTGCGGATATATTTAACTAATGGCTTTGGGTGCACGATTTGTCGACACGTGGGAGTCATTTTGTTAATGATTAAGTGAGGTTTAATCAGGTCATTGTTATAGTGTTTAGTTGGTTTTGATGTCGATTCTCGTTTAATTGATAGAATTATGAGATCGTTAGCTTGTAGGGCTACATTGTTTAGTTCGAAAGCAATATGGATTATATAAAGTTTGAGTTATGAAATGCTATTTTTGTTGCATAAAAGTTTGGATTAGACATCTACTAACTTTCATTTTTTTGTAAATAGTTTGGGAAACCTTTTCATGAAATGCATTCCAAAATATTATACATATTGATTTATAAGTCTAGTTTATGAAGAATTTTGAAACGACTTGAGAAATGCATTGTGATCAGTTTGATGAACAAGGTTTAGAAAGATTTCCCATTTTAATTTATAAAACCGATTTGTGATATAGATTCTGATTGGTTTGATAGATTTTAGAGGATGTGGTTGTGGGTCTATATTCATGCTTAGTGTCTCTGTGAGCTCATTGGGGGTCTGTAAATATGCATGCTAATTTTAGGATATCCTTATAAACAGGCCACTAATAATATAGGTAGAGACCTAACCAAAGGAAATCTTGGTCGCCTATGTCACGGGGCATTATGTCTGAGTTCAAATTAGCATGCATATTTACAGACCCCCAATGGGCTAGATTTAGTGCAAATGATTTATGGTCCTAACTAATCTCGTGATTAGTCAACGGATAAGATATTTGAGCACGAGATTAGTCAACGGATAAGATTGATCAGTGGTTAGGACCATTAATAGTTATTTTGATATTATTGTTAAAATGGATATTTATCATATGAATATAGTTATGTTGAAACAATATATAATTCATTTTAATCTTGCAAGTTTGTTATTTTCTAGATTTAGTGCAAATGATTGATGTTTTTGTGTCTTTAACGTGCATAATTGATGCTCAATCTGCTTAGAAAATATGTATTACTCACTGGACTAAGGTTGCTCATTCCATTTGCCTTGCTTGTCTTTTAGGTTATTCATGTAGCTGCAAGTAGGACGAGAGCGTTTACATTTTCGGAAGGACATTTTGATAACGCGATTTTTGGACATGAGTTGTTTATGTCTGAGTTTTCTAGGTTTAGTTATTAGTTCAAAATGTACATATTCTTTTATTGATTTCTATTTGCGGCTTTGTTCTTCAAATGGAAAAACGACGATGTCATCCTCTTCTTGTTGGTTTGAGGATGCGACACTAGAAGTGTATCTATAAGACAATCAAAACTTTGCCCTAGAACAATTCCATCCACATCTCTCACCATGAGATTTCCCAAATCCAAGAGCTGTGCAACTGGATCTCGGGCATGTCCGGGCGAGTTGAGGATCAAATTTTGCTTCTGTTCCCGTTCAAAAGTAAACTTTAAGGTACCCGACGAATCTGTGAGGGGTGGCTCCATTGGCAACCCATACTATGTCCTTGTAGGTTCTTTTGTACGGTATAATGCGATTGCTTCTGGGGATCACCAGGGCTGAAGAAGTATACTAAGCTATCGCCATCTTCTCTAGACTGATTTTGTAGTCATGGTACCTCGTCCACATTGAAAATAGGAGCAGTATACAACAAAGAGAAAAGAAGACGACACATGAAAAATATCACTGATGCTCTCATATTTGTTCCCTGGATAGCCGATGGAGACCAAAAGGACGAGAGATTGCGGAAGAGCGAAGGACTATTCAAGTGTTTTTAACTTCTTATAAAGTACTGGATATCCCAACATCATTATCGACTGTTTCAAGTCATTGGAAAAATCCACTACTTCTTAGTCATCACGCCAACGAAGTCGCCCATCGTAACATTTACTTCACAATCCCTATCTTCCAAGTCCTTGACAATTGTTCACGTTTCTTGACTTAAGATACTTACAACCCAAACTCGTTCAACACCTTCTGATTAGGAAACATTTGACAAACTCAGAAACCTAACCGAAGCAGCCATGACCAAAAGACAAGGTTACCTTTATATTTAATCAAGCAATTTCTAGTAATTTAAAGAAAGGGCGCTTTCAAGATTCCCACAATCTCGGGTTAAGTTTTTTAATGGTGAATGCTGGTGATGCACATACGTGCAATCAGATTAGATGGGAAAGTTACCCATAAAAAACCATAAGCCTATTATAATTATACTAATGCAATCATAAATATTTTTATTGGGCTAAATGAGTTGTAAACTTTTTGCAGTAGTGTCAATTCAGTCTCTTTAGACAATTTTGGCTGGTTGACACTAACATGGACACCCCTACCTTAGGCCAGTCACCGAGGCAGTGACTAGCTGGAGGAAGAAAGAAGAGAGAGAGAGAGAGAGAGGGGAAAGAGGAAAAATAAAAAATAAAAAAACATTAAAATATTGTTAAAAGTTGTCTATGTTGGTGCCAGTGATGTCATGTAGGACAGCCAGTGTCCATGTCAGTGCCGTTCGGCCAAAATTGGTCGAATTGATTGAATTGACATAATTACAAAAAGTTTAAGAGTCATTTGACCAAAAAAATATTTTAGAATTGAATTTGCATAATTACAATTGGTTTTTTTTTTTTAATTTTCCAGTAATTTTCCATCTATTAAAACTATGATGAAGTTGGCTCATCTCAGAGTAGCTGCTCGACCATACTCTTGCATCAATAAGAATTATCCCAAGTTGACGTTAACTCTTCCCAAACCTCGAAACAACTATTTTCATACCCGCGAGTCTCCCAGGTCTTTTAGATTGTTCATTGTATTACCAACTAATGAAAAGTTTGGTTTCCATGTGCAAATATTGTGTTTTTCATCAACAGTCGTTAATAGAACCAAACTGGTCGGTTTTCAAGGTCGCCAGTTCTGGGGCCAAGGTGTCTGAGCTACCAATTCCAAGTTTAAAATCAGGCTTAGTTCAAGATTCTAGCCATTGAAACGACCAGCCTGGCAGTGCACGCCCCCAGCCCAAACTTCTTTCTATCTTTCCAAGAAACGGGTGAATGTTCCCTCATTTCTATTTAGCGTGAACTAGGACCCTATTTCGTTCAAAGATCGTCCTTACCCAAATTTTGATATGACTTCAACACAGACCAGGTTGACGTGCCAAGTCCATGCCATCATTCTTGAAGAAAAGTGATTTCGATGGCGATAGGGAACTCAATCAGATGGAAATTTGTTCTCTGACGTGGAGACTAAGTACTGAACTTCTTACCCAAAAAAAAAAAAAAATACTGAATTTATGGAAGATATAGAGTTGACGTGATTTTTCTTTTTCGGCCAATGATGCAGAGTTTCTGGGGAAGTTGCCCTTGTACGGGAACTATTGGCCTTTGGAATACAAACTTGTAAAAGAGGATTGTCGGAATCTGTGGACTTAAGACATTCCATGTACATTCAAACTGCAGCCAAACGAGGGATGCGGTATTTTCGGGAGAATAGCTAGGGGAGGACATTGAAAAACTTTTACTTCGTTTTCCACATGGGGTGTGAGGTTCACATAAAGAGAAAGAATGCAAGTCATGCCCATGACTCTCTCATCGAGCAGATAACACTGTCATGGTCATTTCGTTTGGTTGACTTTGTGGAGTGTTCTCTTGGAGTAGATTCCTTTCATTGAAAAACCCCGGCTCTTTCGGAAGAGGCAATTCGATGTCGCTTCCCAGCATCATAACCACCACGGACATACTCGGCCTATCATTTGGGCATCGCTGCACACACAATAGGCCGATATGAATAGAGCGTAATGCTTCAGAAGTACTGCATGAATTCTGGACCAATTTATCGAGCAACTGCATGGACCTGCCTTCTGTGAACAGCCTCCAGGCCTGACCACATTGAAACCAACCATTAGGGGAAATTCTTGTGGCTGGAAGGCGAACAGTATTACAAACTTACATGTCCGAGGAGATTATGATCGTGGTCTGGATGATGAAACCCTCTGTTTCTCTTCCCGCTTACGATCTCGAGCACCAATACACCATAGCTAAAGACATCAGATTTTGTTGAGAAAAGTCCATCAAGTGCATACTCTGGAGACATGTAACCACTACAGAAATTGATTTATTGAAACCATCAGTTTAAAAGCGAATTGAGCACAGAGGACATCACTGCACTAAAAGTACTTACTATGTTCCAACCACTCTGTTGGTATTTGCCTGTGTCTCATTCCCTGCGAAGCTTTTAGCCAAGCCAAAATCAGAGATCTTGGGGTTCATTTCACAATCTAACAATATATTGCTAGCTTTTATATCTCTGTGAATAATCCTCAGTCTGGAATCTTGATGAAGGTAAAGAAGCCCCCTAGCAATTCCATTGATGATGTTGAAACGAGTTGACCAGTCCAGTTGCTCCCTCTGCTTTGGATCTGTCAAAAGTTCATTCCACATTAGTAAACTCTGCACGGTTTGTAACTTACAAGGAGTAAGGCATCAATTTAGTCATTTGCTAATTTGCTACTTTAGTGACAGTATTTTGGAGCTTTCACAAAATTCATGCTTCTAAGGAACTGAGAAAGTAAGCAAACCAAAGAGAAATGAGTCCAAGCTCCTGTTGGGCACCAATTCATAGATCAAAAGTTTTTCTTCCTCAATGCAACATCCTAGAAGCTTCACTAGGTTCCGGTGCTGCAGCTTGGAAACATATAGAACTTCATTTTTAAACTCATGCAGCCCTTGTCTTGAGTTCTTTGACAGCATCTTCACAGCAATTATTTGACCACCCCTCAACACACCCTGCATATGGTCAACTTCTTTAGTGAAAAATAATTCCTTGCCTACTCTTTTTCTCACTAGATTTCCACTCACAGTAACTAAACATTTTGGGATCAAGTTATTCAGCCTTGGAATATTTACTTAAACAAATTATGCAAATGCAACAGCGAGGCAGTACTTTACAATCCTCAAATTGCAAGAATGTCCTCGAGAATAGCATGCACAATTTTAGTACCTTGTAGACAGGTCCAAAACCACCTTCTCCAAGCTTATTGTCCGACGAAAAGTAATTGGTAGCAATAGCTACTGTAGACAAGTCAAATAGTGGCAACTCAAGATCTTCCTTCTGGTTTTCACAGTTGTCTCCTGATTCAAAACTGTCCCTTTTAGCTGGAGCACAAATTATATGAAATTGATTTGCAAATATCTCTGGGTGGCTTCTGCATTAATTCAGATTTCCTTCAATCATGATGCTACAAAGGCATGCTAATTGCAAAATATGAAAGCATTGAATTGCGACTGGGGTTTACCCCAGTGCCCATTCTTGCAACTTGGAAGGGCCTACGGGGGGGTTTGAATCCCCACCTTCTCAGGGGGTTGGGGTGGGGACGATTTCGTTTTAGGAGTGGGTTTCGACTCCCACGCCCTGCAAGGAGGCAGGGCAAAAGTCTGAGAGTGAGAGTTAGAGGAGGAATAGAGTATGACCGACTAATAAAAAAAAAAGAATTGCAAACATATTAGGATAATATGATCGCAATTGCTAGTGGTTTGTCATTGTTTCGCACATCTAACACTGACACACAAATGCCTGGGAACAATTTGGTTGAGACTGACTGACTTTGTCAGTTCATCATGGAATCTTTTTAGTGACCTCTCATTGGAGATGTGGAATGGTAAGATAAAATAAATAGAAAATCTTATAATTGTTGGGCCTGGTGAGGATGAATGCGAAATGGGACATGAATGCAGAATCCCCTCTAATGATAGTCTAATTTAAGAAAAAAAAACTTCACTTCTACAAGGGGCTCACTAATGCAATGAACACGATACAAGAATCGGCTCTGATACCACTTGTAACACCCGGGTTTCCATTGTACACATATTGTCCGTTTTGGACACTAAATCCTCACGGTTTTGTTCCCCTTAGGGCAGCCCATACTATCCCAAGAAAACGTGTATGTACAATTAGAGGGACCCAAGCTTTATAAGTTAGCCTAGAACTCCCTTTCTAGGCGATGCGGGACAAGAGAGGGACCCCTTCCTTGCGCACGTCCAGGGACAAAGGCGCGGACGCACCATCATCCCTTCTCCCCGTGCACCGTCGCTCGGGCCGTCACAAGAATTCTTGTGCTTAATAATAGAATAAGTACTGGGAGATCTTGTAAAGTGCCTACTTGTAAGTGACGAAATGACTAATGTAAAAACTGGGAATGATAAGAACCAGAATACAAAGTACTGTTTACCTTGAGGAAGCTTCATTTTCTTCTTCTTGCATTGTAGAACACGAATGGTGAGAACCAGAATGAGGAAAACAGACCCGAAAGAAACTGCCAAGCCCATGACCAGCTTATGCTTCTTTTGGTGTGACGGTAGTAAAGCTAAGAGAAGAAGCAGGAGCACACAGGATCAGGAGTAAGAACTATGTATCACCGATATTGCACTTCTCTAAGCTCCCCCTCAAAGATGGGTGTCCATTTTTCTCTTCAGTATCTAGCAAATTCTTGTCTATAATAAATGAATACCTGATTCTGATGCAGCCATCCGGATGTAGAGGTCCTGCCCATAGTCGCTGTACTCTCTAATGTCAATCAGCTTGTCGAACCACAGCAAGCAACCACTTCCTCCATCTCGGATGTCTAAGTTCGAATAAGCCATACAGGAACAATTTTTCATGCAAACTACTTCGCATTCTTGAAGATTCATGCTCTCGTTAAACCAGGAAGACTGAGTATCCGGCAATTTTAACCTAGAATACTTCACAAATATGTCCTTTTCACAATCCAAAGCATTTCTCCTCACACACCCATTGGACCAATCCAAAATATCCCATTCTTGAGAAAATCGGGGCACAAAGCCTTTCAAGCACCTACACACTGGGGAAGTATCGACCCTACAGCTGCCATAGGCACCACATGATGCATAGTTGTCACATTGGTCTATTGGACAACTGATGTAAAGCGTCCAACCCTGCGTTCGGTCAATCCAAGTGAATCGCTGTAGCATGCCATTGGGCATCAATATCATCCTGGAAATGACCCAGCTGTTGAGGAGCTCGCGGTAGTACATCTCTTCCTCATTTAACACAAATTCATACCTGTAGTATGGGTTTGGATTTAAATTAGGTATGCCACTCCATCGAAGACCATTCCATGGTCCTGTCCTGAACTTGATGTCAGAACCCTGCTTCAATAGTTCTTGTGGGTAGCCATTCGGATCAAGTTGAAACGTAAAGTTACCTGGAGAAGGATCATCAATGCTCTTCCATGATGTTAAATGACGATTGAAGCCTGATGTTCTATTCCGTCCTAGCTTCATACCGGCTACAAGTGTATCTGTAGGATAGTCAAAACTCTGCCACAGGAAATTATTGGGATCACTGCCTTCTGCGTCTCTCACAACCAGATTTCCTGAATCCAAGAGCTGCGCAACTGGATTACGCACTGGTATCGGAGCGTTCGACAACCAGATATCACTTCCATTCCCATCAAGAAGGACGAGACTTCCGTGGGTAGTAACCCTCAAAGTGCCTGATGCGTCCGCAAGGGGTGCTACTCTATTTGCAACCCACACTATTGTCCTTGTGGTTATTTTCTTGTACCATATTCCCAGATATCGCTTTGGGGGATCACCCGCACTGAAGAACCCCAGCTCAAATGTCCCACCAGCAGAGAGTAGGTTCTCGCCGTCTCGAATTGACTGATCTGTTGCTATGGTATCTAGTGCATTGGAAAGAAGGGCATTGCAAGAGAAGAGAACAAGACACATGGAAAGTGCCACAAAAGCTTTCATACTGCTTGAAGCAATCAAGTTCTCAAAATCAGCGAATCTGCTGAGTGAGTTAAGAAGACGGAAGAAAGGGAGAAGAGAGATCACATAAAGAATGAAGAACCCTGCAATCTCAAGGCTGATCTGGAGCCACAGGCTTTTTCCATGGACTGATAAGCTGCAAGTCAGTGCCCCAATGAGACCGCCAATTGTGACATCTACATCAAAAATCCCCAAAATTGAACACCCTATTGACTTAAGACTAATTCCAACTTCCCATTATTGCCAATCCTAACTCATTGAAAATCTCATAATCTTTTTTGTGCAACATAAATTTTTAAATCTTTAAATAAATTCATGACAAAATGCATTTAAATTATGAAAGAAGAACAAAGATAAATAACACGTCCAACAAGAACATGATCAATTAATAAAAATTTACGAAATAGAGCAGAGAAAAAAATATTAAAGTTTAACTTTTTTTATTTATTTTACTTTTGTGACTTTTACCCCCCTTATGAAGTTAACCTCCCTTATTTAAAGTGTAATATTGCGGCATTGACTAGTCAACTAGTCTAAAAGCAAAGAAAAATTGAAAACGTAGAGAAAAGAGAGGAAAAGATGAGGAAAAGTTCAAACTCGACAAGCTGAATTAGCCACATTTTGCAGCGTTTGGTAAGGATTCAAGTCCTTAGTTCATATAATCGGAGTAATTTTCAAAGTTATGCCATATATTCAAGGAAAAATTCTAAACCAAAACTTAAGTGCTCTTAATTTCTCAAATAAGGATTTTAAGTGAATCTTTATCTAAAATAGAAGCTCGGAGTATCCTCATTTTCTCGAATAAGCACTTGAAGTAGCCATGACAATCTTAACAAAAGACTTGACCTCATGGGCTGCTCAATGGCATTTCCATCCTTTATATTTTCTTATTTTCTCTCTTCTTCTTTTTTTCATTTTTCTCTCTTTTTCCATAGAAAATACTTAAACTTTAAGGGAAAAAAAAAAGAAACACAAATTAAAAATAAAAAAATAAACTGAACCAAAAGGCTGAGGCTAGCTTTCCTCCTTGTGGCTTGGTGGGGCATCAACCATGCCCGGCAGGGTCACTAGCACCTCGCCAACCTCAAGTCCTTGCTAGAAACTTGGCATTTTCAGTTACCTCATACTTCTTCCGCTGGATTAAGATTAAATATCAATTGGGCATTTAGGTTTTATTGATAATAAGCATCTTGATTGCCTACCATGTCAGTTGGGAAAACATCATTGCTTACTATTTAATCTTAGTGAATCTATCTCTCGTGCTCCTTCTAACCTTCCACATCCACGAAATAAACTTTCATTTTCATATATATATACACACATATACACATACAACTTGACAACTTTTCAATCGAACCTCAACGTTGAGAATTGATAGAACTTTAGATTTATGACCTAACTTCAAAAATTAATCCGATTAAATGAATAATAAGCTTGAATACTTACTCGGCTTTGCAATTTGAAGTTGATTCGGCTTGCCAGGCTATGTGGATCATGAAAATTCTCTTTTCCTCTTTCCTTTTCCATCTCCACAAACGCACCTCTTTTTCTCCGCCGAATTCCTCCACAAGAAGAGGAAATGAAATGTTGGGCTTGGGCTTTTAGAGAAATGGGCTCAGTGGGGCCCATTGTTACAGCAAAGTGGGGAAGATATAAATTGGAGAATATAAGCAATGTGGACTAATGTGTAGGGGTGATCGGGTCCAGGGTGGGTAGGGTTTAGACCCGGACCCTGTACCTGACCCTGTTATAACCGGTTCCCATTTTCTAGACCCTATACTCGACCCTGTTTGTATTGGACCTATACCCGACCTACCCTGTTTTTCCGATCCGGTTCCAGGGTCAACCCTGTTTTCATTGGAACCTGTTTTGCAATCTCTCGATATCCTATACAACTTCGAATTTTATATTAATAAGCGAGAAAATAATGTAATCCTCCTAATTTATATTGAAACATTAAGCATTGGTAATAAATTAATACATGAACTTTTCGACTAAACAAAAATTAAGGATCCATAGGGCTAATTATAATAAATAAAATCATAAGGAAAAGAATTAGCAACAAACATGGGTCTAATATTAGTCTTATTCCCACAACTATTACATGAAGCTACTCATTTATACAAGCATAACTCCTCCTACAAAAGAGAAATTAGGCGAGTCAATCCATGTGATACACAAGAATTTGGCGGCGATGAACACCGTCCGTCCATCAGACGGTGCAAGAGGGAGCTGGTGAGGGAGGGAAGCAAGTGAGGGAAAGGAATGACAAAGGAGGAGTGCCGTGCATGTTTGAGAGAGTCAAGAGGAAAAACATTGTGTGATTGTAAGAGTAAGAATAGAAATCGGGAGAAAAAAAAGGGTTTTGGACCTCTACTTACAAAATCGGTCCGGGAACCGATTTCCGAGTGGGTAATCACTTGGACCCTGTTCTCGGACCGGTTTAAACCGGTTCCGAATTTTGGGAACTTGTTCCCGGACTAGTTTCAATGGGAACCGGTTCTCAAATCTGTTTTCCGGGTGGGCCGGTCCGGGAACCGGGTATACCCGGTCCGGTTGCACACCCCTACTAATGTGTAGGGGTGATCGGTCCAGGGTGAGTAGGGTCTAGACTTGGACCCTGTTTGTATTAGACCCTATACCCGACCCACTATGTTTTTCCGTCCGGTTCTAAGGTCAAACCTATTTCCATTAGAATCTGTTTGCAATCTCCCGATATCCAATACGACTTTGAATTTTATATTAATACACGAGAAAATAACGTAATCCTCCTAATTTGTATCGAAATATTAATCACTTGTAATAAATAAATACATGAACTTTTTTACTAAACAAAAAATTAAGGATTCATTGGGCTAATTATAATAAATAAAATCATAAGGCAAATAATTAGCAACAAACATGGGTCTAATATTAGTCTTATATTCCCACAACTACTATATGAAGTTACTCATTTATGCAAACATAAATCCTCATACAAAAGAGAAATTAGGCGAGCCAATTCACATGGTATACAAGAATTTGGCAGCGATGAACACCGTTTGTCCGTCAGACGGTGCGATAGGGAGCTGATGAGGGAGGGAAGCAAGTGAGGAAGAGGAACGACGAAGGAGGAGTGCCGTGCATATTTGAGAGAGCCAAGATGAAAAACATCGTGTGATTGCGGGTGTAAGAATAGAAATAAAGGGGAAAAATAGGGTTTTGGACCTATACTTTCAAAACCGGTTCCCAAACTGGTTCCAAAACCGATCCGGAAACCGGTTCCTGAGTGGGTAATCAATCGGACCCGGTTACTGGACCGGTTTAAACCGGTTCTAAATTTTGGGAACCGGTTCACAGACCAGTTTCAACAAGAACCGGTTCCTGACCCTGTTTTTCGAGTGGGCCGGTCCGGTTCTCGGGTATACCCGGTCCGGTTGCACACCCCTACTAATGTGGTTTTCTTTGTTTCTTTCTTTTTCCCGTGTTTTTTTCCATGCTAAGTAATTTTAAATGCCGGTTAATAAGGGTAGGGTGATCGTCAGGGCAAGGCCCAGATGCAACTACACAAGGGAAAAAAGAGAGACCCGGCTGTCCATCAAAGGGAGGACGAAGCCTCAAACTCTGGTTTCGAGGCCTCAGAATATGTAACCTACACAAGTATGTCTCCAAACAATTATTCCCGAACAACCAACTATACCCAGATTAAATAAATCTTGGCCAATGACTATACCGAAAGAATACGGCCTAAAATCCCACGTTGAAGCTCTCCTCCTAAGTGTCACAGGGTAAGGAACCGCCCCAGGAATTAAGTTTATTTCCTTATAAGACCTTGACTCCTCTGTAGTTTTCGACCCTGAGAAAATGACATCTCTCTGATTATTTAAACTTCCCTTTCGGTGTTCAGCTTCAAACTTTTCTTTTCCATTAAAATAAGACGAAGTATTAATGCAGAATGCTAATGACAATAAGACATTTCAATGTTTGTAGTTGGAAGTGTTCTACAATGTGCGACAATTTGAGGGGACGAATCGTTCCAGTTTGCGGTGTACACTATTGGTGATGCCACTCTTTCACATTCCAGCACTTGGCTCTGCCGTCTTCTCAACGTATACAAGTTGCCATAGAACATATACTTCTTCAGATCAGAGAGGTCAGAGATCATCGTGAAAGCATCTTCTACCGAGCAGAAAATGCTGTCAAGGTAACCTCATTAGGAGAGCATGTTCAGGCTTGGCTTACACAAGCATTGGCGTGAGGCCCTTTTGTTTTGCCGAAAAATCCGGGCTCTTTTGGGGCATACAGTGCCATATCGCTTCCCAGCATCAGAATCACCATGTACATGGTTGGCCTGTCCTCGGGGCATTTCTGGACACATAAAAAGCCAATGTGTATGGTCCTCATGATTTCTGATATGTTATATGAGTTACCGACTACCGGATCAACAAATTCAATTGATCTTCCTTCTTGAAATAGTTTCCACACCTGACCACATCAAAACCAATCCATTAAAGGGTAGTTCTTGATATTCGGTGAACCAAAAAAAGAAAACAGAAAACAGAATTTCGAACTTACATGTCCAAGAAGATTCTGAGGGTGATCTGGGTGAGAGAACCCTCTGTTTCGTGTCCCACTAATTATCTCCAGCATCAAAATGCCGTAGCTGAACACATCCGACTTTGCTGAGAAAACTCCATTAATTGCACACTCAAGGGACATATAACCACTGCACAAATAAATCCACCAGGTACAATGAACTTGATATCTATTTGATCACGGACGTTGCAGTGATTTAAGTGCTTACTATGTTCCAGCCACTCGCTTTGTGCATGCATGTGACTCATTTCCTCCAAAACTTTTAGTAAGCCGGAAATCAGATATCTTAGGATTCAACTCACAATCTAGCAAGACATTGCTATGTTCTAGATCCTGGTGAATTACTCTCTGCCTGGAATCTCGGTGAAGGTAAAGAAGACCCCCAGCTATTCCACTGGTGATGTGAAATCACTCACTCCAATCAAGCAGCTTCCTCTCTCCTGATCTGCAGAAATTCAATTCATGTACTTCAAGTAAGGCCTGCACAATTCATTACTGCAATTTGAAGAAGACAGATGAACTGATTCATGCTACGAAATGTTAATCTTATAGAGTTCATCAATCTTTATGCAAGGTCTTAGAACATAGAACTTCATTACAGCATGCTTAAGAGATGTTGAGCATCATGAATCATGACAGAAAGCAAAACAAAAATGAATGTATCCAAGCTTTTGTCAGGCATTTATTCGTATTTCAGCAACATTTCTTTCTGAACGCAGCATCCTAGAAGCTCCACAAGGTTTCTGTGCTGAAGCCCGGCAAGGTGTAAGGCTTCGCTTTTGAACTCATCTAGTCCATGGCCTAAACTCCTTAAAAGTTTCTTCACTGCAATTTCTTGACTGTTCTTCAACATACCCTGAAAATAGTCATAAATTGTAGCACTACTTATTTTGTTCACAGGTATTTTTTGGTCTTTAATATTCAATTTATCTCTCCTCTTTTTTCACATTCTCAAATCTTGTAGAAATTTCTGCACAGTTAAACCTAAAAGTTCACAGAAAGTGATTATGTTTGTATTAAATTGACAGAATCAGAAACTTTCTTTTTCATCATATTCTTCCAATGTAGTTAAATTAGGTGAATTATCCTCCCAATGTAGTTACATTATGCTATGTCCCAGGTTGCAAGGTAGCAAATCCATCCAACATTTGCGAAGAGAGCCAAGGCTGTTCAAAATGAATTCTTTTCTGGGATTGATCAGAACTGATATATTGCTGAGTGTTTGAGGTGCAAGGGCAACTGCTTTTGTGCAATATGTTAAGACAATGCGTCCATGCTATTTAACAGAAGAGGGTAGATAGGTGCATATTCCATCCTTGGATGGCATAATGTATTTTATACAGATGGCTTGCACTACTTATTACCCTGTAGACAGGTCAAAAACCACCATTCTTCAAGCTTGTTATATGTTGTAAAGTTGTCCAACCTACATTGAGGGAAATAGAACGTTTTCCTCAGTAAGGTTGTTAAAGCTTATAAAACAACAATCAAAACAAAAAACATCTCTGTTGTTTGAGGGAGAGAAAGGATAAAAAAAAAAACAGAGCATAGCACTTCATACGTCTTGTGCATAAGAAAAAAAACTGTCGAGAACAACCACTAAATACAAAGCAGAAACTGCTCACGTACGTGCAACACATAACTGCACACAAACGTGCTATTAACTTCCTAGAAAATAGCAAAAACACTAAATGCATAACTAAATGAACTTGGCTGTTTTTTTAATAAAAAACAGAGGAAAACATGACAGAAAACAGCAGCTGAACAATTCCAACAAACTCCTCCTTGGATCGATTCTTTGCTGCAGATTCCTATTTTCTCTCTTAACAGCTCAAATCTTCCAGCCTGAAGTGGTTTTGTGAACATATCTGCAAGCTGATCTTCAGATCTGCAATAGACTAACTTAACTTCGCCACTTTGTTGCACCTCACGCAGAAAGAAAAATTTGACTTTGAAATGCTTGGTTTTGCCATGGAAAACTGGATTCTATGATATTGCTAAAGGCCACATTAACTTCAATGCAATCACTAGAATTCAACCACAGATCCTTCATTATCTTCTTCAACCACAAAGCTTGATTTGCAGCTGCAGTAGCTGCTATAAACTCAGCCTCTGCAGTAGATTGAGCTACAATCTCTTGCTTTTTAGAACACCAGGAGAAACAAGCAGAACCAAAACTGAAACAATATCCAGACGTACTTTTCATGTCATCCACTGAACCAGCCCAGTCACTATTAGAAAATCCTTGTAAATTAAACTTATGACCTTTCTTAAACTTCACACCAAAGAATAATGTTCCTTTGAGATATCTCAAGACCCTTTTTGCTGCAATCAGATGTAACTGACTAGGACTACTCATAAACCTGGATAAAACACTCATAGCAAATAGAATATCTAGTCTGGTTGCTGTAAGATACATAATAGGGGTGTGCATGGTCCAGGCGGGCGGTTCCCGACCTAGAACCGGGAACCGCCCGCTAAGGACCGGTTCCGAAAAATTGGAACCAGGATCCACCCGTTTGTTGCATGGATCCACCCTCCAGTCCGGTTCCCGGGTGGATCCAAGGAATCGATCTTGATGCGAAACAATTTTGGTTTTCAACATAGAACGATCGGGTCTATGAGTTGAAAAGGAGGGAAGGAGGTCTATGGTTGGGTTTTCAACATAGAACGGTCGTGGAACAATATTCCGTAGATGTGGCGGGTGGTGGCCGACGCGAGAGGCGAACAATAGTGGCAGAGGAGCAGCGGCGGTGGCATCGACGCTCAAGGAGGAATCAAAATGGCGATAGGATTAGGAGGAACCAAGGAAGAGACAAAGAGAGAGAGAACCGAAGACAAAGGGAGTGAGAAAATGAGATCTAATATAGGGTTTTTTTTAGTAATTTTTTTTTAATATTAAAAAGGTTCCGGTCCGGTCCGGGTGGGCGGATCCGCCCATGGAAAACCAGGAACCGGACCCAGTACCCACCGGTTCCGAAAAATTGGAACCGGGAACCGGACCGGTTCCCTCAAGAACCGCCGGTTCCGGGCGGTTCCGGTCCAGTTTTGGGCGGTCTGGGCGGTTCCCGGGTATTTTGCACACCCCTAATACATAAGACACCCAATCAGACTTCTATACATAGAAGCATCCACTGCATCTGTTCCATCATTCTTTTGCAGCTTCTCTTTAGCAGCCATAGGAGTGCTTATACTTCGACAATCTTCCATCTGAAACTTCTTTAGAATTTCCTTCATGTATTTTTCCGACAGATGAAGATCTCATATGAAGCCTGTTTGACTTCCAGACCCAAAAAATAAGACATCTTTCCCAAGTCTGACATCTCAAAAACTGCAAATAGATCTTGCTTCACCTTCTCTATCAATTCCATATCATTCCCCGTCACTAATAGATCATCTACATAAAGTGACATAATTACAACACTGTGATTCACCTTCTTGACATAAAGAGTGAACTCACTTAAGCTTTTCACAAAGCCAAAGTCCTGCAAATATCGATCTATCTTCCCATACCAAGCTCTTGGAGCCTCGCTTGATCCATATAGAGCTTTCCTCAACCCGTATACACTCTCTTCTTGCCCTTTGATACCGAAGCCTTCAGGTTGTTCAACAAAAATCTCCTCCTCAAGCTCTCCATTCAGGAATGCAGACTTGACATCTAACTGAAATATAGGCCACCCCTTCTCTGTTGCAATAGCTAACAGTAGCCTTATTGTATCAAGTTGTGCAACAGGAGCAAATGTTTCATAATAGTCTACTCCCCATATTTGTGCATAGCCTTTCACCACCAGTCTAGCTTTGTGTTTATTGACAGAACCATCAGGATTAAGTTTTGTTCTAAACACCCACTTAACCTCAATCACATTCTTATCAGATGGTCTGTCAACAAGCTCCCATGTGTGGTTTTTCTGGATCATTGCAATCTCTTCCTGCATTGCTGCAATCCACCTCTGATCCTCCTTAGCTTCCACAAAGTTAGATGGTTCGAGCATTGCCACATTACTCCTTTCATAGATTTCAGCAAGTGACCTTGTGCCTCTCATTGGTAAATCATCCATACTATCTTCCAATCCATCTATATCTTCATCAACCTCTACATCTATTGCAGGTTGTTTTTCGAACTGCTGCTGTTCGGCACTCTTTCCTTCCATCCAATTCCACTCATCTTCCTCTAGAAAAACAACATCTCTGCTTACAGTCACCTTCCTTGTCATAGGGTGAAAAATCCTGTAAGCCTTTGATTGGAGACTGTACCTAATGAAGATTCCAAGCTCAGCTCTTTTATCCAACTTGTCCCTCTTGACCTGAGGAACATGAGTATAACACAAACACCCAAAAACCTTCAAATTCTTCACAGAAGGTTTAACACCATACCAGACTTCAAAAGGTGTTGACCTCTCTAAGGCCTTTGTGGGTAACTGTTCAATAGGAACTTTGTAGTATTAGCTGCCTCGCCCGAACTTCTTAGGCAACATCTTCTCCCGCATCATACATCTGGCCATCTCCATAATGCTCGTTTTTCCTCTCACCGACCCCATTCGTTGAGGTGAATAGGGAGCTTGATGAACCGCTGCACAATTCCGCTTGCTCACAATTCAACTTAAACTTGTGAGCAGTATATTTAGAACCATTATCAGACCTGAGCATTTTAATTTTCTTCCCACTCTGATTCTCAACTAAGGCTTTAAACTTCACAAACACATCAGCAACTTCAGACTTGGCTCATAGAAAATAAATCCAACTCATTCTAGTCATATCATCAGTAAAGGTAATGAAATACCTGCTACCATTGAGAGAAGACTCAGACATAGGTCCACATAGATCTGTGTGAACTAATTGCAGCTTCTCACATGCTCTCCAGCCTCCTCCTTTGAAAGGAAATCTGGCTTGTTTGCCAAGAAGACAAGTTCTACACTGTGGAAATTCCTCCTCAAAACTTGGCAAGTCATCTGCCAAGCTATTTCTCTGCATAAACAACATGCTCTTCCTGTGAACATGCCCAAGTCTTTTATGCCATATCTCTGCATTTTCTTCTTTGCATTTTAAAGCCATTTGTTGCATCTCTTGTGGCTTGAACATGAAACTCTTGTCCTTCATTGGGAACCTTAGCACTTCTTTGCTATCTGCATTATTAATAAGACATTCCTTCCCTTTGAACTTCACTTTATAGCCCTTCTCAACTAATTGACCAACACTTAACAAATTATGGTCAATATTTGGCACAAAAAGAACATCATTGATCAGTTTCACCTCCTGATTTCCTTCAATAGCCACTGTACCCTTCCCTTGCACTTCGATATACTGTCCATTGCCAATTCTGACTCTGGACTTGACTGACCTATCTAGACTCCTAAACAGCTTTGAATTGCCAGTCATATGATTGGTACATCCACTATCCACCAGCCATGCATCGTTCCCAACAGAAGATTCAGAAAAAGAAGCTACAAACAAGTGCTCTTCCTCGGTTTCATTCACTGCTACCTGTGCTTTTCCTGTTTGCTGGTAATTTTTTTTTTTTGCAGATGGTTTCCATGTGACCCAACTTGTGACATCTTCGCATCTAGCATCGAGCTTCCTCCAACATCTAAAAAGCGATGATTAGTTCCACCACAGTATTGACAAGGCTTTTTGTTCATCTTCCATTTGCTAGACCCACCAGAATTTCCTTCTTTTGCTACAAACTTGGAGTCACTAGCATTTTCTCTGGACTGAATCCATTTCTTCCCTTTGCCTCCATCATTTGACTTCACTTTAGCTTGCAGCGCACCCTCTACAAACTCTTCTCTTCTCATCAGTCTTTTGTGCTCTTGTGCCTGCAGAGCATTTAACAATTCTGCAAGCTTTATATCAGCTAAGTCTCTTGTATTTTCCAGAGAAGCTATGGTGGCTTCGAACTTCTCTGGAAGAGACACCGAGATCTTCTGAACAAGCCTTTCATCCTTCAAGTCAGTCCCTAAAACTCTGATTTTTTTAGCTATCCCAACCAACCTATCAGAGTACTCCTTCACTGACTCTGAATCCTTCATTTGCTGTCTCTCAAACTCCCTCAAGAGATTCAGCACCTTCATGCCTCTTATCTTCTCATCTCCCTCGTATTCATCCTTCAAGAAATCCCATATTGCCTTTGCAGAATCACATCTCATGATCCTTGTGAAGATAGTGGGTGAAACAAAGCAAAGCATACATGCATGACTTTGCCTTGGCCTTCCTTGTGATTCTCTCTTTATGGTACTTTATCTGATTCAAGGTTGGATTGTCTGGAAGTGGAGCAACCTCATAATCATTCTCCACAGCCTCCCATAAATCATGACCCTCCAAGAATGCCGTCATCTTGACAGCCCAAGCTTGATAATTTTCCCCAGAAAAGACTGGAGCAGCCATTGTAGAGAATCCACTCGATCCTGCCTCCATCAGCTTTTTCTTTGCAGATTGGAAGCAATCTTCACTCAATTACCCTCACTTCACAGTCCCTTAAGATCCCACAAATTGCTCTGATACCACTGTTAAAGCTTATAAAACAACAATCAAAACAGAAAACATCTCTGTTGTTTGAGGGAGAGAAAGGATAAAAAAAAAACAGAGCATAGCACTTCATACATCTTGTGCATAAGAAAAAAAACTGTCGAGTACAACCACTAAATACAAAGCAGAAACTGCTCACGTACGTGCAACACATAACTGCACACAAACGTGCTATTAACTTCCTAGAAAATAGCAAAAACACTAAATGCATAACTAAATGAACTTGGCTGTTTTTTAATAAAAAAAACAGAGGAAAACAGAGGAAAACATGACAGAAAACAGCAGCTGAACAATTCCAACAAAGGTCACACAAGAAAAAGAACAAACTAATCAACAATTCAGTGGATTTGCAGGGACCCGCAAAAGGAAGCTATCTATGCATTACTTCCCCCTTGTGTTCCAAAGAATTTATTCCAAGTTTTCGAAAAGCCATTTAACCATTTCGAGAGAATTGACACCCTTCTGGTTAGAGACTGCGATCATTAAGACTGTTTTATTTCCAAATCAGACAGAACAATAGATATCTGACATGAAATGAAATCTTCAGCAAGTTGCATATTTTCAGATTCTTCAGCCATTGCACAACATAGGGCATGCACAATTATTTTTGGTTGAACCGATTCCATCATTCCGGGCATTTCTCTTTCAAGCAACTAGGCATTTGGCCAGTGACAAGGGTGGGTTGAGGGGTAGAGTCGAGGTCAGGGTCAGATTCAGAACCTTTTGAATGGAAGTTTATGCAGGAAAAAAGGTAGATTTATTTTTTATATAGCTTTATTTACTGAAAAAAAAAAAAATCAAAGTATGGGGTTTGGAACATTGCAAAAATTTGCAGCAAGCTGAGGTACATACGATTTTAAATTCTAGCCATGGTGAACCTTTGTCTCTAAATTCTACGAGCCGAAATAAATGCATATAGAGAGTTTGAAATCAGTAATATTCTAGCGAAAGACTTCTTAGATATCATTGTCCTGTATCATAGCCATTCGAAAGCTAGCAGAAAGCATTGAGCAACAGTTTGCACATTACCAGAGAAAAGTGAATCATCATTAAAAAATTTACCAGAGAAAACTGAGTTAAAAAGTCTAACTTGCAGGTGCTTCATCACGGCCTTCTTTTTCTGAACATACATCATCAGACTGAGACTTAGGAATTGCAGCAATGCTACAGATATCAAGCCTAAGATCAGCTTCTCCTTCTTGCTTGAGTGACCTGGACTAAAGAGAACCGTCGGAGCACAAAAAAACATTGAAACTCACAACTGTTAAAGCGTACAGTAAGGGCGTTACACGAAAGACGTCTCTCATCAAGGATAAGGTGTAATGCAGGCAGTTAATAATCCTAATTAGCCCATGAATTATTAGTCCGAGCTTTTAAGTACAAGTGGATTCAATTGAATATGTTGACGGACTCGGATTTGGGCTCTTTATTGCCTGTTGAGAGAAGGAATTGGGCTCTGCTGAGCTTCAAACAAGAAATAGGATTTATTGAATATGAAAATAGAATTGTTCGGTATCCATGTTTTGTTCCTGAGGCATTTCTGTCTGTGTTTATTGACGGGGAAATTTTCTTGTTGGTAGCAAAATAATACCTGGATCCAGATCAAACATCCAAACATAGAGGTCTTGCCCACCTTCATTGTATTCTCTAATATCAGTCAAGTCCCCAAAGCACAGCAAACATCCATTTCCTCCACCTTCAGAATCTAAATTAGAGTATGCCGTACAAGAACAGTTCCTTTTGCAAGCTTCTCCAAATTCTTGAAGATCCATGCTCCTGTCAAACCAGGAGCTCCGTGTGTCTGGCAACTTTAAATCAGAATACTTTCTGAATATGTCTCTTTTACAGTCCAAAGTGTTTATCCTAACATAACCAATCTGGTTCAATGAATTCCAATTTTGTGGGACTTTTGGCAAAAATTCATTCAAGCATTTGCACACTGGGGACATATTGATGTTGCAGCTAGCATAGGCTTCACAATATTTGTAAAGGTCACAATCATCTGATGGTCCAACAAGATATAGAACCCAATTCTGTGTTTGGTCAACCCATGTGAAGCGCTGCGTAACACCATCTGGATTCAAGTACAAACGGGATATTGCTGACCTATTGAGGAGTTCGTAGTGCTCAGTCAGAACAAGTTCATACTTGTAGTTCAGATTCGGGTTCATATTAAGCATTCCACAATGTCAGACACCAATCCACGGTCCTAACCTAGACTTGACAGCAGAGCTCTGCTTAAGAAGTATCTGGGGAAACCCATTTGGGTCAAGTTGGTATGAGAAATTACCTGGAGAAGGATCATCTACACTCTTCCAAGACGTCAGAAAACAATCAAAGCCTGTAATTCTGTTCCTCCCTAACTTCATCCCTGCCAGAAAATTATCTGTTGGGTAGTCAAAACTCTGCCATAGGAAATTATCAGAACCAGTATTGCCTAAATCTCTCACTAAAAGATTCCCCGAGTCCAGAAGTTGAGCAACTGGATAACGTGAGGGTGTTGATGAGTTGGAAGACCAGATTTCACTCCCAAGAAGGATGAGACTTCCCTGTCTAGTGATCTTCAGAGTACCAGATGAATCAGTGAGTGGACTGACTCTGTTGGCAACCCATACTACTTTGATGGGATTTATTTTCTTGTACCATATTCGGAGGTAATGCTTTGCAGGATGATGGAGGCTGAAGAATCCTAGTTCGAATGTCCCTCCAGCTGAAACTATGCTCTTGCCATGTTGCATTGATTGATCCATAGTTAAAATGTCAAGTTCACCAGAAATCCCTGTGATAGAGGATGAAGTAAAGTACAAAAGAATAATAAAGGCTCCTACCACTGTTCCCATGCTGATTAAACCTGCAAATTAACCAGAGAATAGAAATGTTTGAAGACCAGGCTGCTGTCTCAGAAATTCTATAAGTATCAAGGGGTCATCTTCATTATATTTGACTTTGGGAAGTCACTAGAAAAGATTCTTAAAGAGACTAACATTCCAGTGACAGAAAAGCTGTACATTACAGCCCCTTCTGCGGGTAATGACACTCTTCAAGTCTTCATGGACATTTTCTTCATTGAACCTTTGAACAATCAACACCCAGGAAATTATGTAGTAAACTAACTTGAAAAGTTGAATAGACTTTCTGGACTGTTAGAAATCCGTCATGGTTTTGTATCTTTCAAAAATGACGTGAAGACTTGTACCTGTAGAAGACCAATTGACTTTCCTATGTTATGTGTCATAATGTGGGTAAATAAATCTGACTGACTTATGCCAGTCATCACTTGATGACTCAAGAATGGCCATCGAAGCAAATTTGAGGGCAAGCAGAGTTGACAGGCTTAAGGTTGTGGACTCTAACTTAGCTTCCCTCTTGGCTCCCCCAAGAGACGAAGAGTTCCCAGATGACATAGTGAAAAAAAGAGGCAATTTTACCACTTGCTCACCTTCCAGCATATAATTCTGCCATCTTCGTAGGTATACATGTCGCCAAATTCAGAAAAAGAAAAACAATGTTGACCAGTCACGATCGATAGTGCCAAGACCATGGCCAGCTTATGCTTCTTTCACATTTGTAGTAGATCTAAGAGAAGGAAGAGCATACAAATCAACAACTATAATTAGTTATTGCAAAGGCCTAAAACCTTTTACTACCTGATTTTGAGGCAGCCATCCTGATGTATAAGTATTGCCCGTTTTGATTGTACTCTCTTACGTCCATAAGCTCTCCAAACCACAGCAAGCGACTACTTCCTGCCCTTTTGATATCCAAGTTTGAAAAGTCATACAAGAACAGTTTTTCTTGCAAATTACTTTGCATTTTTTAAGATCTATTGTCTTGTTAAACCAGGAGCCGCATGTATCTGGCAATCTCACCCCCAGAATACATCACAAATATGATTACAATTCAAGGGACTTCTCACACACCAATTTAACCAATCCACAATTTCCCATTCTTGAGAAAACTTGGGTGTGAAGCCTTTCAAGCAGCTACACACGGCACGCATCAACTGCATCGGTACCATAGGCACCACAAAATGCATAGGTGACACGGTTTTCTATTGGAAAAGTGAGATGATCCTTCCAACCCTTTGCTCAGTCAATCCAAGGTTTGCGTCCTAGAATGTCATTTGAATTTAATACCAAAACGAAAACGATCAAACTGTTAAGGAGCTCAGCACGTCTCCTTCTCATTGTGCACAAAGCCGTACAAGATGGGTTAGGATTAAAATTAGGTGATCCACTATCTAGTCCTGACCTGAACGTGATAACAGAGGCCTGCCTTGACAGGAGCTGTAGGACTCCATTTGGGTCAAGTTGGAATGTGGAATCATCAGGAGCGGAATCGTCAATGCTTTTCCACGATGATAAATAGTGTCGAACCCTGATGTGTTATTCTTCCCTTCTTCATACCGGCTAGATGTAATATTGATGGGGTCAAAAGGCTGGGAAGAAAATAGAGGAAATTTGAGTAATCAACGAAGAAGTAAAAGTGCTCAGGTTAGTCGTAAAGGACCGGAGAGCACCCGCATGAAAGAAAAGGAGAAAGAAAGGGAAAAAAAAGGAGGGAAATAGGGCTTTTGTGCATACATACCACGGGGCTTCACCAAACCGGATTTATTTCGTTTTGTAAAGCCCGGTAGGTATTCATACCCTTCTTTCATTTAATTGGAGAAGTTTTCAAAACCAAGCCCTAAGAATTCCGAGCTAATGGGTTCAATTTAGGAGTTTTTAAGCTGACAAATATAGGGGATTGATATTAGGGTTTCATGGAATTGTGGGTTTAAGGGGAGTCGATTTGAAGTAATGGTTTAGTTGGAGCAAAATTTTAGAGTTTTGCCGGTGAGCTCGACATTTGCGGATAGCTTTAAATAATTGTTTTGGATGAGCAATTTGTTCACGTATATGAATCATTTTGTTAGCGATTAAACATAGTTTAGTTAACCACTAAAGTTTGGTCTAGTGACCACTCTTCCAACATTGAAGGAAGAGGTAGGAGATTGGAATCCTCCTTTTCAGGGTTAGGGTGGGGACAATTTAATTTCAAGTATGGGTTTTGATTTTCACGCCCTGCAAAAAGGCAGGATAAAAGTCTGAGAGTGAGAATTAAAGTATGAATAGAGGGAAACCGACAAAAAAAAAAAAAAAAAAAAAACATAGTTTAGTCTAGTTGTAGTATTATTGGGTTTTGACGTCGATTCTTCATTAATTGATAAGATTATGAGATCATCGACTCATATAACTACGTTTAGTTTTGGCCATCCTCAGATGAGTAGTGATATCTCTTGTTCGAATTTCTAAACTCATATTTCAAAAGCAATATGGATTACATATAGTATGAGATATGAAATGATGTTTTTGTTGCATAAAAGTCTACATGGGACATTTACTACCTTTCTTTTATTTGTAAATGGTTTGAGAAACCTTGTATGAAAGGCCTTACGAAAGTTATAAATATCAGTTTGTGAATTTGGTTTATGAAAAATTTCGAAACAATTTGAGAAATGTCTTGTGAAATGTATTTTGTTTGATGAACATGGTTGAGAAAGATTATCCGTCATGATTTGTAAAAACCGATTTGTGATATAGATTCTACAATGACTTTGTAGATTTTGGAGGATACTTTTGTGGGTTTGTGTTGATGCTCGGTGTTTCTTTCAAGGAGTTTGTGAGTATGCATGCTAATTTTAGGACATCTTTATGGGCGGGCCATCAATAATATAGGTGGAGACCTAACCAAGGGGAATCTTAGTTGCCTTTAACATGAGGCGTTATGTATGATCATAATTCAATATTTAAACACAGGATTGATCAATGAATGAGATTGATAAGTTGATTGGACCATTGATGGTTATTTTGATTTTGTTGACATGAATATAGTTATATCGAAGTTATAAATAATTGATTTTGTTATATCTTGGATTTGTTATAAATGAGTTATGTTTTTGTGTCTTAAACATGCATGTAGATGCTCGACCTGCTTAAGAGAAATGTATTTCGAGAAAAGAACACTACAAGTGCCATAACTTGGCACAAAGGACACTTAAGTGCCATAACTTACGAATGGTACACTTAAGTGCCACATTTTAAAAAAAGTGGGACATTTAAGTGCCACTTCCGGCGAAGCCGACCGAAAATCATACGTGGCAATTAAATATTAATATTTCTCGCCAAGGTGGCTCGCTGGAGAGCTGAGTCAACTCTAATTCACCCAAAACGACGTTGTTTTGGGTGTTGGCTAAAATAGAGCCCTTAAATCGGCCAAAATGACGTCATTTTGGCATAATTTGAATTTTAATATAATATAAAAATTAATTAAATTAAATTTAAAACAAAATAATAATATAATTTTTATTTATTTATTAAAAAAAACGGAGGAGAAGTAAGGCAGCCGGCAGCCGAGGGTTGAGCCCTTGCCGCCGCCACCTCCCCGCCGTCGCCGGAAGGTAGGGGAGGGTTGGTCGAGGCTGCCGAGCTCGGCGAAGGGTCGCCGATCGGCGGGGCCACCGACCCTCGGCCGGGGCTCGGCGGCCCTAGCCCTCGCCGCTAGCTGCCTCCCTTCTCCTCCTTCCCCTTCCCTTTTTTTTTTCTTACTCCTCCTCGCCCGTCGGCTACTTCCCTCCTCCTCCTCCCCCCACCCCCGCCGAATCTAGGTGAGGGTCGACGGCCCGCGCCTAGTCGGGCCAAGAGTCGCCGCCCGCCGGGAGTCGCCTCGGCGGGCGGTGGCCCTTGGCCGGGTTGGGCGAGGGTCGCCGACCCTCGCCGGATCTAAGCGATGGCTCGCGAGCCCCGTCGCCGGTCGCCGGGGTCACTAGCCCCCGGCTAGGGCCTGGCGACCCCAGCTGACCCTCGCCCCTTCGTCGCCGACCCTTCTCGGCGATGGCGGGGAGGTGGCTCAGCCTTTAGCCGCCTCCACCCATTTTTTTTAATTTTAAAATTATTATTTTAAATTATTTTAACTAAATTTAATTAAATTTTATATTATTTTTTTACCATGTCAGCCCAAAACGATGCCGTTTTTGCATTATTTGGCCATGTCAGCGTGCAAAATGGCGTTGTTTTGCACTAGCTTTGCCGGAAAAATGCCATGTATGCAATTTGGCCGGATTTTGGCCGAATTGGCACTCAAGTGATGCATTTTGCTCCGATTTTGGTACTTAAGTGTACCTTTCGTAAATTATGGCACTTAAGTGTCCCTTTCTGCCAAGTTATAGCACTCCAAGAGTTCGCGTTTCAATGTATTTCTCACTAGTAGGGGTGAGAATAGTTCAGGTGGGCAATTCCCACCTTGGAACTAAGAACTACCCACTAAGGACCAATTTCGAAAAATTGGAACTAAGGCTCATCCGTTGATTTTATGAATCCACCCGAGAACTGAACCCAACCTTATATTCGGGTTGAATTGCGAACCATTAATTTTGATTAAGAATCGAAAGCTATAAGGCAAAAACGAATGAACAATATTCGTTAACTAAAAACTTAATTTCTTCAAAGGTTATAATGTAGTCATCTTAAGAGCTCCTAACACTAGAAATAAGTGGAGAATTAGATTTTACATTAAAAGTCAAAACCTCCATAGAAGTTAAAACATTTAATTGCTTAATTCATCTTTTTTCAACATTAACCTAATTATATCATGGGAATGGCTAAGGAGTAACCTAATTATACTCTTAAAATGAGCCATTGGCTCTTATAGACATCTCTAATTGATTCTCTCATTCTTCTAAGTTTTTTTTTATCTTGTTTTAGTTGAGAAAACAAATAAATAGATTATTAGAACAGAAAAAAAGAAAAAAAAGTAGGGAGTTAATCCTATTATACACAAACGAGACAAAATTAGTCAATAATGTCCAAAAATTACAAATATACATATATGTATATATAAATATAAATATATATTTGGTTGAAAAAGTACAAAATAATTAAATAATTGAGATGTAATTTCTTTTTTTAAATATATATGTGTATATCTGTTCGATCCAACTAGTTGGGCAGACGATTCCATGCTTAGAATCGAGAACCGAACTGACACTCATTGGTTCTACTAAATTGGAACCGGGAACCAAATTGACTCCTATGGGGAGTCACCGATTCCGGTCCAATCTAGTGTGGTCCGATTTTGGGCGGTTCGAGCGGTTCTCAATTCTTTTGCACAATCTGATGCATTAGGTTATGATTGCTCATTCCATTTGACTTGCTAATTTTTTAGGTTTTTCAGGTAGCTGCAAGTCGGATGAGAGTGTATACATTTCCATGAGGACATTTGGGAGAGGATACGATAAGTTGTGTAAAGCTCTCATTTTAGTGTCAGATATTTTTGCTAGATCACTTGAGTGCCAAATTTTTTGAAAACCGATATTTTAGTGCCAATTTCAATATGTTTGGTCGGAAATCTGACGTGACATTCTTTTTATTAATATCTTAAGTTGATGCGGCTCGCCGAAAGTTTAAATTAGCATAAAAAGCCTAAAGCGACGTGTTTAACCAGTTTCATTTACCTGTATAACCTAGAATGACGTCGTTTAACTTGTTTCACGATTGTCCTTCTGTTGCCTTTCTTTCTCACTCGTCCACGTCATTTGTTCTTTGCAAATCGGGTGAGATCGAACTTTGAGTTCCGGAATCCGGGCTCGCACATGACAGGTCCCTTGCGATTGGAACTCGTCACTGCGTCCCACGAATGGATCTAATGGCTAGAATCCTGACTTTCGCTTTGGTGGATTTTCTTCTTCTTTCCCTTGAGATTCCATCATATCTTTGTGTGTGTGAGGCAACACTGAGGTCTCGTCTTCAACTGTTGTGATCTCACTGAAAAGGATGGTGGTGCTTGGCGTGGTGGGCGGTGGTTCCATGGGCGGCGGTGGAGAGGATGGTGAAGGAGGAGAAGTGTTGCTCTTTAATTTTGCCCTGTTTTTCCTTGTTTCTCGGGAATTTCCATCACCGAGTTCAACCGTTGGATTCAAAGTTTAATCGTGAGCAAATTGTGACAAAATGAGATTCATTCATGACAAATAGAGATGATTTAAGACTTTGCATACCATGTTTAGGCTGAGAAATACATTAAAATCAAGTCCAAGGTTTACATTTTAAAACGCCTAGCATGTGTTCGATTATTTGCCTGAATGAGCTGATAAAGTTGTTTTTATGAAATCGATGTTCAGAGTTAGGGTCGATTCGAGATTTCTTCCTCGATAATTAAAACTATGTCTGAATCCGTGATTCCCTATGGTTTTATGGCATGTCCTTCGATTGCCAGCCCTCAATGCGGATGAGCATCTACGTTGGAGTCCCAGCCCATTTTCCGGCGATGCCCACAATTTAAGGCTGTTATAGTTAGATCCCTATTAGCCGCAAAAATGGAGACCGGGGTGATGTGAAGATAAACAACCAGATGAAAACCATGATGATGAACAAATGTAGATGGAGATGAAGAATAGAATCTAGGAAAGTGTAACCGATTCTGGAAGTGCTTCGAATTTCATTGTATCAAAGTATCATTGTAATACAAAGTATCTGAAAACATCAATGAATATAGATTCTCTGTTTTTCCTCTTCTACTCTATCTTACTTGTATCTCTTGAATTGAAACCTTCAGCAACTGATCAAGTCTTCGAGGCTTTCATTTGATACTGTGATGCAGAGCATCCATGGAGGATTTCTTTCTCTTTCTCTCTATCTTTCTATCTATCTCTCTCTCTTTTTATATATGAAGAAGTACTTCTTCTCGTAACAGAGAAAACTGAATATTGTTCATTAGAAAAATAGAATACAACTAATAGATTACACCTTATAGCACACGTGTTAGTTTTTGGATTTATATGACTTGGCGATCCATGTCATTCTCCACTTTAGGCATCTCCTTCATTGATGTCGATCAAGCTGGACCATTGATCATCATCTCTTTGTAGTTTGCTGCATCGCCAAGTCCTCTGCTTTCTTTTGTTTCTTGTTTTTCAACCGTGCTGTTCTTCTTCTTCAACTCTGTTCCTTTATATTTAACATCCCCCCTCAAATTGGGAAGGGTGAAGGATCCCATTCCCAATTTGGTGCGAAGAGACATATGAGCTGATCGGGAGAGGGATTTAGTGAAAATGTCAGCTAACTGAAGATGGCTGGGAATGTATTGGACCTGAAGAGAACCAGAAGACACCTTTTCACGAACGAAGTGAAAATCAACTTCGATGTGCTTTGTGCGAGCATGCAAGATTGGATTTGCTGTGAGGGAAATAGCTTATCTGTTGTCACAAAATAAAGATGTAGCTGCTACAAGAGGAATACCAATATCACGTAATACAAAGCTGATCCAGGTTAGTTCAGTTGTTGTAGAAGCTAGTGCCCGATACTCTGCTTCTGTGGAGGATCTTGAAACAATGGATTGTTTCTTGGCTGACCAAGAAATCAAATTAGAGCCAAGAAAAGTGCAGAAACCTGTAGTAGATCGTCGAGTGGTAGGACAGCCGCCCGCCAAGCATCCGAAAAACCGTAGAGACTTGTTGAACTCCTGGAGTGGAGATAGAATCCAAGGTGGACAGTCCCTTTGACATATCGAAGGACTCTTTTTAATTGATGAAAGTCTGCCACTGTTGGATGTTGCATCTTTTGACAGAGAAGATTTGTTGCAAAAGCTAGATCTGGTCGAGTTATGGTTAAGTATTGAAGACCACCTACCAAGCTTATGTATTCAAAAGGATCTGTTAGCTGAGTTTCAGCATTGGCCATGAGAACTGATCGAAGAGGCAAGGGTGTTGAGATTGGTTTGCAATCTGCCATATGAGCTCGTTTAAGTAAGTCAATAGCATATTTTGTTTGGCATAGAAATAAATTCTGGGAGGTACGTTTGGCTTCAATGCCTAAGTAGTAGTGAAGATATCCAAGATCCTTCATATGGAACTGAAGACTGAGAGTCTGAATCAATGTGGTTAAAAGTTGAGGTGAGCTACCTGTCAAGATGATGTCATCGACATATAGCAGCAACAATATTGTATGTGACTCAAGTATGAAGAACAAACAAGGAGGGATCAACTGTGCTACTGAGAAAAACCAATTTCAAGAAGAAAGTTGCTGAACTTATCGAACCAGGCTCTTGGAGCTTGCCGAAGGCCATATAAGGACTTGTGAAGTAGACAGACATAACTTAATTTTTGAGGATGTACGAAGCCAGGAGGCTGTTCCATATAGACGGTTTCATTCAAGTCTCCATGAAGAAAGGCATTTTTCACATCAAGTTGGTGTATTGGCCATTGTTTCATTAGAGCTAAGGACAGTACTATGCGAATTGTTGCATGTTTCACAACGGGACTGAAAGTCTCGGTAAAGTCAAGTCCTCGCTTCTTGATGAAAGCCTTTGGCTACTAGTCGAGCCTTTAGCCTGTCAAGACTACCATCGGGTGCCGGTTTGGTCTTAAAGATCCACTTACAGCCTACGATATTCATTTGGTTTGTTCTTGGAACCGGTGTCAGTGTGATTTTCATATGAGCACTCATTTCTTCTTGCATTGCACTTGTACCAGGCTTTATCGGCCTAATGCGACTTAATGGATCTTGGTTCCATGGGAGCTCGATACTCAGCCAAACAAGCATATTTTGGATTTGGCTTGATAATACCCGATTTCAGTCCGCATATGATGAACAACGGGATTACTTTGAGAAGAGGGTAGGCCAGGATTGTGTTGTGAAGATGAAGAACCAGAATTATGATGCGCATGATCAGTAGAGATATTTGGAACCACAACACTTGGAGAGGTAGATACTGGTTGTGTTTCTGTGATGAAGTCATTCTGTATTGTTGCTGATGAAGTAGCTTGTGGCATCTATTCACTATATAGATGATCATTGTAAAAACTATCTATAATAGGATGATACTGACTGATGAAGAGGGCTATTGTTTGTTGTGTCAATACTTGGAGGTTCGAGCAATTGAACTTCTCCAATCCATTGTTTATATAAAGGTGTATACTGTCCATACTCGTTGACCACCCTCTTTGTGAAAGGAAAAAGTGTTTCATCAAAAACCACATGCCTACTGATATATATGCGATTATCCGTAGGTACAAGACATCGATACCCTTTATGCAGTTCACTGTATCCCAGAAAGACACAGATAAGGGATTGAGGATCAAATTTGTGTTTTGTGTATGGTGTTAAGCATGGATAACATGCACACCCAAATACCCTCAAATGATCATACTGTGGCTGACTATTATGAATCTTGTTATAGGGTGTATCCATCTTTAGTTTTGATGTAGGAAGTCTATTTACAATGTAATTTGCTGTGACAAAGGCATCCACCTAGAATTTCAGTGGAACCTTGGAGTGATATAACATGGCTAATCCCAGTTCTACAATGTGTCGATGTTTTCTCCGAAACCCCATTCGTTTGGAGTGTGTGGACATGATAGGTGTTGTTTTATGCCACAATTCCGCAGATGACATTGGAATGCATTACTTACAAACTCTCCTCCTCTATCACTTTGGAAGATTTTGATTTGATGATTGTATTGTTTTTCTACTAATTTCTGAAATTGAACAAAGATATCATAGCACTCAGACTTCAACTTCATGGGATATAGCCAGCTATATCGTGAGAAACTGTCAACAAAAATCACATAGTATCTAAACTTCTGAAATGAATTGACTGGTAAGGGTCCCCAAATGTCATAGTGAATCTTTTCTAATGGCAAATTCGATATAGAATCTGATAATGAAAAAGAGAGAGCTGTACTTTTTGCTATTTGACAGCTACTGCAAACATTCGAAGAAGTTGAATTAAAGTGAATCAGCTTCTGATGTTGCAGATGTTTCACTATCTGAAATTTTGTATGAGCCAGCCTCTGGTGCCATATGTCTTCATCCACAGTTTTCTACCTTTGAGTAAAAAAAGTTGCTGTAGTCTGTGTATCAACCTGATAGAGGCCTCTAGTCTTCCTTCCGAGCTTGACTGTTACTTTGGTATTGTTGTCCTTTACATAAACACCAAGTTTTTCAAAGATAAAAGAGCAAGAATAGTCATCTGTGAGCTTAGAAACTGAGAGAAGATTCTTCTTTATTTCTGGTACTATTAGAACATCATTGAGAGGTAATGTATTACCTTCTGTATTTAGACAAGTGTTACCAATATGTGTAATAGGTAAACACGATCCATTTCCTACCATCACAGTATCAAGTCCTTGGTATTTAAAAAAGGTATGAAGAATACCGGGATTAGCACTGATGTGGGCTATAGCACCAGTGTCAGGGTACCATTCACTTCCTTTTGGATCTTCAATATGCATTGCTGTCGTTATTCTTTGGAATATCTTCGCTTGATAAGAGTTGTCAAAGCGATACCAGCAAGAACGGAGAGCATCATGCCCAGTCGTTTACATATTTGGCAATCCAATCTAGCAAAGGCTCGTGTCTTTCTCATCCTGCAAATTTTTACTTGAGTAAGAAGGATAAGATTTGGTATTCGGTACCTTTGAGAGTAAGTGGCATAGGGTCGAAATCCCTGATTAGCTGTAGAGAAGGTATTTCTTTGTCTGAAATGCTGATCTTCTTGCCCTTGAATTGGGACATCTCCTCTATAATTCTGATTTCTTTCAGCATAACTAAATCCTCGACCTCTATTATTAGCAGCTCTGCCACGACCATAATTGCGGCCACCCCTGTAACTTCCTCTTTGAGCTATAAATCCAGAGGTTTGAGAAAAATATTCTCCATCGTATTCTCTTTAGGCTGCATCTCGAGATTGATTTACGCCCAAAATAGGCCAAATTGGGATTGAACCGACGGAATAAGTCTTCATCCTTGACTCAAACCTTTCTAGCTGAGCAACAACCTCATCATAATCAGGTTGAGGCTTTAAACAATATATGGTGGTTCGAAGATTTTCATATTCAGGGCCTAAACCTTCCAGCACACCAAAAATTTTGGTTATTTCATCCACAGGTTTGCCTATTGCATTCAACTGATCACATATAGATTTGTATTCTCTGAGATAGACAGAGAGAGTTTGATCAAGCTTCTGGCAGGATTGTAGTTTCCCTCTAAGTTCGAATTCCCTAGCAATTGATTTCTGTGTAAATCGCTTTAGAAGTGTCTGCCATACTTCAAAAGATGTCTCTAAACCAATTATTAGGCTCAAAATACTCTCAGTGACAGCTCCATTGATCCAAGATGATACTAACTGATCTGTTCTTGTCCAGTCAGCATAGTCAGGATTAATAAGTTCAGATTCACAGCCTTCAACATCATTTTGTAGCATTCGAGGAGGTGAAAGAATATCACCATTAATGAAACCAAAGAGCTCTTGACTTTTCAGAAATCTTTGGATTTGAGCTTGCCACAACAGAAAGTTACCTTCGGCAAGTTTGATTGTGACAAAATTCGAGATGTTCACATGTATTGGAAAAGGATACTTTGGTGTTCTTATTGCCATTGTCACAAATTTTCAGCTTGAGAGAAGATATCAGTAATACTGATGAATTCTTATATGTTTACCAGAGGACTTGAAGTTGTTGTTGCTTCAGATTCTCCATTTTGACACGAATAGCAACTTCTGAATGAAACTTTCCATCAGATACAGTAAATCATCCCTGGCTCTGATACCATGTGAAGATAAACAACCAGATGAAAACCATGATGATGAACAAATGTAGATGGAGATGAAGAATAGAATCTAGGAAAGTGTAACCGATTCGGAAGTGCATCGAATTTCATTGTATCAAAGTATCATTGTAATACAAAGTATCTGAAAACAACAATGAATATAGATTCTCTGTTTTTCCTCTTCTACTCTATCTTACTTGTATCTCTTGAATTGAAACCTTCATTAACTGATCAAGTCTTCGAGGCTTTCATTTGATACTGTGATGCAGAGCATCCATGGAGGATTTCTTTCTCTTTCTCTCTATCTTTCTATCTATCTCTCTCTCTTTTTATATATGAAGAAGTACTTCTTCTCGTAACAGAGAAAACTGAATATTGTTCATTAGAAAAACAGAATACAACTAACAGATTACACCTTATAGCACACGTGTTAGTTTTTGGATTTATATGACTTGGCGATCCATGTCATTCTCCACTTTAGGCATCTCCTTCATTGATGTCGATCAAGCTGGACCATTGATCATCATCTCTTTGTAGTTTGCTGCATCGCCAAGTCCCTCTGCTTTCTTTTGTTTCTTGTTTTTCAACCGTGCTGTTCTTCTTCTTCAACTCTGTTCCTTTATATTTAACATTATACCATGTGAAGATAAACAACCAGATGAAAACCATGATGATGAACAAATGTAGATGGAGATGAAGAATAGAATCTAGGAAAGTGTAACCGATTCTGGAAGTGCTTCGAATTTCATTGTATCGAAGTATCATTGTAATACAAAGTATCTGAAAACAACAATGAATATAGATTCTCTGTTTTTCCTCTTCTACTCTATCTTACTTGTATCTCTTGAATTGAAACCTTCAGCACGATCAAGTCTTCGAGGCTTTCATTTGATACTGTGATGCAGAGCATCCATGGAGGATTTCTTTCTCTTTCTCTCTATCTTTCTATCTATCTCTCTCTCTTTTTATATATGAAGAAGTACTTCTTCTCGTAACAGAGAAAACTGAATATTGTTCATTAGAAAAACAGAATACAACTAACAGATTACACCTTATAGCACACGTGTTAGTTTTTGGATTTATATGACTTGGCGATCCATGTCATTCTCTACTTTAGGCATCTCCTTCATTGATGTCGATCAAGCTGGACCATTGATCATCATCTCTTTGTAGTTTGCTGCATCGCCAAGTCCTCTGCTTTCTTTTGTTTCTTGTTTTTCAACCGTGCTGTTCTTCTTCTTCAACTCTGTTCCTTTATATTTAACATTATACCATGTGAAGATAAACAACCAGATGAAAACCATGATGATGAACAAATGTAGATGGAGATGAAGAATAGAATCTAGGAAAGTGTAACCGATTCTGGAAGTGCTTCGAATTTCATTGTATCGAAGTATCATTGTAATACAAAGTATCTGAAAACAACAATGAATATAGATTCTCTGTTTTTCCTCTTCTACTCTATCTTACTTGTATCTCTTGAATTGAAACCTTCAGCACTGATCAAGTCTTCGAGGCTTTCATTTGATACTGTGATGCAGAGCATCCATGGAGGATTTCTTTCTCTTTCTCTTTATCTTTCTATCTATCTCTCTCTCTTTTTATATATGAAGAAGTACTTCTTCTCGTAACAGAGAAAACTGAATATTGTTCATTAGAAAAACAGAATACAACTAACAGATTACACCTTATAGCACACGTGTTAGTTTTTGGATTTATATGACTTGGCGATCCATGTCATTCTCCACTTTAGGCATCTCCTTCATTGATGTCGATCAAGCTAGACCATTGATCATCATCTCTTTGTAGTTTGCTGCATCGCCAAGTCCTCTGCTTTCTTTTGTTTCTTGTTTTTCAACCGTGCTGTTCTTCTTCTTCAACTCTGTTCCTTTATATTTAACATTATACCATGTGAAGATAAACAACCAGATGAAAACCATGATGATGAACAAATGTAGATGGAGATGAAGAATAGAATCTAGGAAAGTGTAACCGATTCTGGAAGTGCTTCGAATTTCATTGTATCAAAGTATCATTGTAATACAAAGTATCTGAAAACAACAATGAATATAGATTCTCTGTTTTTCCTCTTCTACTCTATCTTACTTGTATCTCTTGAATTGAAACCTTCAGCAACTGATCAAGTCTTCGAGGCTTTCATTTGATACTGTGATGCAGAGCATCCATGGAGGATTTCTTTCTCTTTCTCTCTATCTTTCTATCTATCTCTCTCTCTTTTTATATATGAAGAAGTACTTCTTCTCGTAACAGAGAAAACTGAATATTGTTCATTAGAAAAACAGAATACAACTAACAGATTACACCTTATAGCACACGTGTTAGTTTTTGGATTTATATGACTTGGCGATCCATGTCATTCTCCACTTTAGGCATCTCCTTCATTGATGTCGATCAAGCTGGACCATTGATCATCATCTCTTTGTAGTTTGCTGCATCGCCAAGTCCTCTTCTTTCTTTTGTTTCTTGTTTTTCAACCGTGCTGTTCTTCTTCTTCAACTCTGTTCCTTTATATTTAACAGGTGATGTTTTGGTGATGGTCTAGTGATTGGTAGCCGGGTTGGTCGCAACAAGAAACAACGAGGCACAAAAGAAGAAAATAAAAGAACAAAATTTTAAAAAAATTGAAAAAAAAAATGATGTGGAGGGAGAGGAAGAGAAATGTACATATGGAAATGCCATGTGTACCAGTTTTTTTGAAAAAAAAATGCCAACTCATATTAAAATTTTAATTAAAAAAGCAATGTGTTAATTTTGATTGAAATTTCGTTGTTGACATTTAAAGTGATCATTTTCTTTTTTTCTTTTTTCTGATTTGATATTTGAGTGAATCGGCGAAAACTTTTGACACTAAAGTGAATGTCGTACATAACTTATGATACTTCTAGTGTCCTTCTCCTAGACATTTTGACAATGAGATTTTTTTTATATGAGTTGTTTATGTCTGAGTTTGCTGAGTTTAGTTGTGAGTTGGAGATGTACATAATCTTTCGTTGGTTTTTATTTGAGATTTCATCTTTCGAATGAAATTATGGTTGCATTATTACCTTCTTGTGGATTTCGGGGCGTAATACTAGAAGTGTATTTGTCAGATAATCAAAACTCTGCCGCAGAACACTTCCATCCGCATCTCTCACCACGAGATTTCCCGAATTCAATAGCTTTGTAAACGGATTACGGGCATGTACGGGCGAGTTGAGGACCAAATTTCGCTTCTGTTTCCGTCCAGAAGGAAACTTTAAGGTACCCGACGAATCTGTGAGGAGCGGCTCCATTGGCAACCCATACTACTGTCCTTGTCAGTTCTTTTGTACAGTGTAACGCAATATTGCTTCAGGGGATCAACAGGGCTGAAGAATCCTAATTCAAATGTCTCACCGGCGTAAACTAAGCCATCGCCATCTTGTCTAGACTGATTTTGTAGTCATGGTACCTTGTTTACATTGAAAATAGGAGCAGTATACAACAAAGAGGAAAGAAGACAACACATGAAAAATATCGCTGATGCTGTCATATTTGTTCCCTGAGTAGCTGATGGAGACCAAAAGGATGGGAGAATGCGGAAGAACAAATGACTATTTCAAGTGGGGAAAATTACCAAAAAAGTCATAAACTTATTGTAATTGTGTCAATTCAATTCTAAACTTTTTTTTTTTAACCAATTGAGTCATAAACCTTTTACAATTATTCTTGATTAGTCTATCCGGCCAAAATTGGCCTACCGGCATTGACATGGCAGCCGATCGGCGCCAAAGACCTTTTTTTAATAATATTTTATTTTTGAATTACTTTATTAATTTTTATCCTTTTATCCTTTTTTTTTTTCTCTTTTTTCCCCCTCTCCCTCCTTCCACCTCCTCTCTCCTCCTCCCTCCTTCTTCCTTTGGCTCTAGTGATTGGCCAGAGGGGAGGGCTGGTCAGTCGTCGGGTTGAGACGGCCAGGCGAGCCCTCGCCAGATTCGGCGAGGGGGGCCTCACCATCACTGGGTCTAGCAAGGTGAGCCTGGCCGGATCTAGTGAGGCCTCACCTCGCCAGTCGGCGAGTTCACGTCCAGCGATGATGGGGGCTCGCCGACTAGTGAGACGAGCTTGCCAAGCCGCCTCTGTTCGATGACCAGCCAACCTAGCCAATCGCCAGAACTAAAAGAAGAAAAAAGGGAGTAGGGAGGAAGAAGGAAGAGGGAGAAGAAAATTTGTTTTAAAAAAAAATTAATAAAATATTATTTTAAAAAAGGTCATCGGCATCGGTCGACTGCCACGTTAGAGCCAACCGGCCAATTTTGATTGGATGGATTGATCGAGAATAATTGTAAAAGGTTTATGACTTAATTGATAAATAAAAAAAATGTTTATGATTGAATTGGTACAATTATAATAGATTTATGATTTTTTTGGTAATTTTTCCCTTTCGAGTGTTTTTAACTTTTTTTTAAAGTACTGGATATCCCATTATCATTATCAATTGTATCAAGTCATTGGAAATGTCCACTACTTCCTAGTCATCACGCCAACGGAGTTGCCCTTCGTAACATTTACTTCACAATCCCTATCTCCCAAGTCATTGACAATTGTTCACGTTTTTTGACTTAAAATTAGAAAACATTTGACAAACTGAGAAGCCCAACCGAAGCAACCATGACTGAAAGACTAGGTGACCTATATATTTAATCAAGCAATTTCTAGTAATTTAAAGAAGGGGCATTTTCAAGATTCCCACCATCTCGGGTTAAATTTTTTAAGGTTGAATGCTGGTGATGCACGTACCTACAGTTAGATTAAACGGCAAAGTTACCAAAATAAATTCTAAAGCTATTACAATTATACTAATTCAATTCTAAATATTTTTTTTTATTGGGCTAAATGAGTCATGAACCTTTTATGCTTGTGATATTTTAGTCCCTTCGATAAATTTTGACCAACCTATCTAACATGGACACCGGTCGTCCTACATGGACGAACTTACCTTTAGCCAGTCACCGAGCTAGCAACTAGCTAGAGGAAGAAGGGAGGGAAGGAAAAAAAAAAGAAAAAAAAAAGAAAAAAATTTAAAAATTGTTAATGTTAGTGCTGGTGGCACCATGTAGGATGGCTAGCATCCATGTCAGTGCCGACCACCGGCCGACTAAAATTGGTTGGATTGACTGAATTGACCAAATTGCAAAATGTTTATAACTCATTTAACCAAAAAAAAAAAAAAAAAGGAACTGAATTATAGGTTTGGGAACTTTTTAGTAATTTTCCCTAGATTAAACTATGGAGAAGTTGGCTCATCTAGAAGTAGCTCCTCAACAATGCTTTTGCACAGACAAAAATGCACCTCAAATGCCAAAACTTGGTATAGGTAAACACACAAGTGTCAAAATTTCCAAAAAATATATTTAAGTGCCAAAATCGGAGCAGAAATGTACACATTGAGCGTGAACATAAATCATTCTAGTCAGAAATTGATTTCTGGAAGAGAAATTGATTTTTTTATTTCTATTCTTAGATGAGTTTCTAAGCAAAAATAAGTGTTTGATAAAGACACAAAATTTCTATTTTTAGAATATAAATTCATTTGATAACAACATAAAATTTCCCTCTCTCGAGCGGCAATTGCAACCAGCAACGATGACCAATGGCAAGGCTAGCAATTGGCAATCGTGGCCCTGGCAATCGACGGCAGTCGAGGAGTGGCAATAGCTAGCAGCAACGGATTAGGAAGTATCGACATTCTCTAGAAGGCTTCGTATCGTGTCGAATACTCCAATACATGTTCAACACTCTCCGATACTCAATCAACATTTGTTAACAAATTTGACACCTGGTCAACTTTTCCGATACTCTTCGACACTCGAGTTGAAATTCTAATATGCAAGTTTCTAATATGTGATTCCAACATGCGAGATCAATAATAAAAAATTTCAATAAATGATAATCAAAATGTATATATGTGAAAAATAAAATAAACAAAAATAAAAATAGTAAATGGGAAAAGAAAAAAAACCTAACATTCTTTTATCTTCTGACTCTCACTTCCTATGATACATAATTTATCCTCAAGTTTTTTTTTTCCTCTTTTCTTGCAACGCGTCTAACATGCGAGTCCAGAATGTGAATTGCTTTTTTTTTCTCCAAGTTTTATAGATTATTGGAATAAAATTGAATTTGTCAAATTGAAACAATTAATGATATTAATAAATGACATATTAATATTTTAGTGTAAATGATCATTTTTATTAATTTGATTCAAATAAATAAAAATGATAATTTATTATGCATATATAAAAATATACATTTAATATACAACGTGTCACAACGTGTCGAAATTCTCTGTTTTTTAAGAAATGACGTATCAATGTATCGTGTTGCGTGTCAGGTGATGGTGTCGGTGCTACATAGATGAAGGATGGGTGACCGGCTAGTAGCAAGGACGAATGATGAGAAGAGGTTTTTTTTTTTTTTTTTTCTCAAGACTGTTCCATAAATAGAAAAGTAAAAAAATTTTACTTCGATTTCTGTTCCAAACCTATTTTTAGAGTAAAATCTATTCTAAAAATAGAAAAATGAAAAAGTTTTACGAAACGGAATTTTATTCCAAAAACAAGTCTGGAATAGAAAAGTAAAATTGGAACGGAAATAAAATGGTTGTTATGCGCGCTCTTTGAATACTAACATCAACAATTTCCAACCAAACTGCTGATGTGACTTCTTCTAATGAATTTTTTTACCGATGTGGCAATTCTTCAACAAAAAAAAATTATCCACATGACGCCGATGTAGCTAGACAAGCCTAAAACAATGTTGTTTTGCCCTAAAATTTGATTTTTAATATAAATGTTAATTAAGTTAAATTAAAAAAATTAAAAAAAAAAAGGGATGAGGCATCATTTAGCAAGGGCCTCCACAACCCTTGATGTCGCTGCCCCATTGTCACCAAAAAGGGCTGGTGACCATGGGCTGTGGGTCGATTGGGATCACCAAGCCCCAGCTAGTGGTTGGTGACCATGGTCGATCGTAGGTGAAGGCCTGCAAGCCCTCCCTTAGAGCCTTAGCCAAAAGGGGCCAAGGGCCATTGCTGGCTATGGCAAGGCTGGGCAATGACCCCACCCTAGCTAGTAGCGGCCCTTGGCTTGATCTGGGCAAGGGTCAACGACCCTCGTCGAATCTGGAGGAAGGCCACGACCATTCAACCCAAATATGGGCGAGGGCCTACAATTGGCCAAGGTCGTCAGCTGCTGGCTGAGGCCCAACGACCTTAGTTGACCCCAGCTGTAGAGGCTCTCACTAAATGCTGCCTCTCTTTAAAAAAAAAAAAAATTAATTAATTAATATTTATATTAAAAATCAAATTTGGGAGCAATACGACGTTTTTTTTGGGATAAGGAGTGCTCAGTAAACATTTTGAAGAGTCACATAGACCAATTTTATCATTAAAATAATGTCATGTTGGATTTTCAGCGAGCATCGTCGAAATTGGCACTTGAGTGTCCAATTTTCACAAAAAGTGGCACTTATGTGTACTTTTTCTTTTTGGAAGTTTGGGCACTTATATGTCCATCCGTACCAAGTTTTGGCACCTAGGATGTCCGGCCCTCCTCTTGCATAGTAAGAATTATCCAGAGTTGATGTTAATTGTTCTCAAACCTGGAAACAATTTAATTCCACACTGGTGAGTTTCCCCGGTCTTTTAGACTCTATTCGCAGCTAATGAAAGTTTGGTTTCCATGTGCACACATTCTTTTTTTCATCGACAGTCGTTAATAGAACCAAACTTGGCAGTGTACGCGCCAGCCCAAACTACTGGTGAGTTTGGCAGGTCTTCAAGGTCGCCAGTTTTAGGGCCGAGGTGTCTGAGCTCCCAATTCTGAGTTTAAAATCAGGCATGGTTCAAGATTCTAGCCATGCAAATGACCAACTTGGCCGTGCACGCTCCCAGCCCAAACTACTTCCTATCTTTCCAAAAAAACAGGTGACTATTCCCTTATTTCTATTTAGAGTGAACTAGGACCCTATTTAGTTCAAAGATCAACGTTACCCAAATTTTGGTATGAAATCGGCATGGACCAGGTTATGTGCCGAGTCAACCGAGTTCCGAAAAAAACCGTTTTGTCAAGGCTTCGAACTACTAGTCATGTTGACAACTATGAAAGAAAAGTAAGGACGTCCTTGACTTGGCCTGCGTGCATTATACCTAGCCCCTTTTTAAAAAACTTGATTTCAATCTCAACAGAGAATGCCATCATTCTTGAAGGGAAGTGATTTTGATGGTGATAGGGAACTCAATCAGACAGAAACTTGCTCTCTGAAGTCAAGATTAAGTGCTGAACTTATGGAAGATACAGAGTTGAAGAGATTTTCTTTTCTGGGCCAACGATGCAGAGTTTTCGGGGGAAGATGCCCTTGAACGGGAACTCTTGGCTTTCGAATAGAAATTTGTAAAAGAGGATGTCGGAATCTGTAGAAAAGACATTACATGTACATTCAGCCTGCAAAAGAGAAACAATGCAAGTCATGCCCATGACACTTTATCGAGCAGATAACACTGTCGTGGTCATTTCATTTGGTTGACTTTGTGAAGTGCTTTCTTGGAGTAGATTCCTTTCATTGAAAAACCCCGGCTCTTTCGGAAGAGGCAATTCGATGTCGCTTCCCAGCATCATAACCACCACGGACATACTCGGCCTATCATTGGGGCATCGCTGCACGCACAATAGGCCGATATGAATGGAGCGTAATGCTTCAGAAGTACTGCATAAATTCTGGACCAACTTATCGAGCAACTGCATGGACCTGCCATCTGTGAACAGTCTCCAGGCCTGACCACATTGAAACCAACCATTAGGGGAAATTCTTGTGGCTGGAAGGCAAACAGTATTACAAACTTACATGTCCGAGGAGATTATGATCGTGGTCTGGATGATGAAACCCTCTGTTTCTCTTCCCGCTTACGATCTCGAGCACCAATACACCATAGCTAAAGACATCAGATTTTGTTGAGAAAAGTCCATCAAGAGCATACTCTGGAGACATGTAACCACTACAGAAATTGATATATTGAAACCATCAGTTTGAAAGCGAATTGAGCTCAGAGATCATCACTTTCTGCATTAAAAGTACTTACTATGTTCCAACCACTCTGTTAGTATTTGCCTGTGTCTCATTCCCTGTGAAGATTTTAGCCAAGCCAAAATCAGAGATCTTAGGGTTCATCTCATAATCTAACAATACATTGCTAGCTTTCACATCTCTGTGAATGATCCTGAGTCTGGAATCTTGATGAAGGTAAAGAAGCCCCCTAGCAATCCCATTGATGATGTTGAAACGAGTTGACCAGTCCAGTCGCTTCCTCTGCATTGGACCTGTCAAAAATTCATTTCCCATTAGTAAACTCTGCACGGTTTGTAACTTACGAGGAGTAAGGCATCAATTTATTCATTTGCTAATATGCTACTTTAGTGACAGTATTTTGGAGCTTTCACAAAATTCGTGCTTCTAAGGAATTGAGAAAGTAAGCAGACCAAAGAGAAATGAGTCCAAGCTCCCGTTGGGCATGAATTCATAGATCAGAAGATTTTCTTCCTCAATGCAACATCCTAAAAGCTTCACTAGGTTCCGGTGTTGCAGCTTGGAAACATATAGAACTTCATTTTTAAACTCATGCAGCCCTTGTCTTGAGTTCCTTGACAGCATCTTCACCGCAATTTTTTGACCATCCCTCAGCACACCCTGCATATGGTCAACTTGTTTAGTGAAAATAATTCCTGGCCTACTCTTTCTCTCGCTAGAATTCCACTCACAGTAACCAAACATTTTGGGATCAAGTTATTCAGCCTCTCATCAACATATTCAGGAATCTTAAACAAATTATGCAAATGCAACAGCGAAGGCACTACTTTACAATCCTCAAATAGCAACAATGTCCTTCTCGAGAATAGCATGCACAATTTTAGTACCTTGTAGACAGGTCCAAAACCACCTTCTCCGAGCTTATTATCGGTCGAAAAGTAATTGGTCGCAAGAGCTACTGTAGACAAGTCAAATAGTGGCAACTCAAGATCCTCCTTCGGGTTTTCACAGTTGTCTCCTGATTCAAAACTGTCCCATTTAGCTGGAGCACAAATTATATGAAATTGATTTGCAAATATCTATGGGTGGCTTTTGCGTTAATTCAGATTTCCTTCAATCATGATGCGACAAAGGCATGCTAATAGCTAAATATGAAAGCATTGAATTGTGAACATATTAGAATAATATGATCGCGATTGCTAGTGGTTTGTCATTGTTTCGCACATCTGACACTGACATACAAATGCCTTGAACAATTTGGTTGAGACTGACTGACTTTGTCAGCTTATCATGGAATCTTTTAGTGACCTCTCATTGGTGATTTGGAATAGTAACATAAAATAAACAGAAAATCTTATAACTGTTGGGCTTGGTGAGGATGAATGCTGAATGTGACATGGAGGCAGAATCCCCTCTAATGATAGTCTAATTGGAAAAAAAAAAAATCACTTATACAAGAGGGTGACTAATGTAATGAACGCGAGACAAAAAATTCTTGTGCTCAATAATAGAATAATTACTGGGAGGTCTTGTAAAATACCTACTTGTAAGTGACGAAATGACTAATGTAAAAACTGGAAATGATCAGAACCAGAATACAAAATCTGACAGCACTGTATCATAAAGTACGGTTTACCTTCAGGAAGCTTCAATTTCTTCTTCTTGCATTGTAGAACACAGATGGTGAGAACCAGAATGAGGAAAACAGACCCGAAAGAAACTGCCAAGCCCATGACCAGCTTATGCTTCTTTTGGTGTGACGACAGTAAAGCTAAGAGAAGAAGCAGGAGCACAGAGGATCAGGAATAAGAACAAGGTATCACTGATATTGCAATTCTCTAAGCTCTCCCTCAAAGATGTGTGTCCATTTTTCTCTTCGGTATCCAGCAAATTCATGTCTATAATAAATGAATACCTGATTCTGACGCAGCCATCCTGATGTAGAGGTCCTGCCCGTTGTCACTGTACTCTCTAATGTCAATCAGCTCGCTGAACCACAGCAAGCAGCCACTTCCTCCATCTCGGATGTTTAAGTTCGAATAAGCCATACAGGAACAATTTTTCATGCAAACTACTTCGCATTCTTGAAGATTCATGCCCTCGTTAAACCAGGAAGACCGAGTATCCGGCAATTTTAACCAAGAATACTTCACAAATATGTCCTTTTCACAATCCAAAGGATTTCTCCTCACACACCCATTTGACCAATCCAAACTATCCCATTCTTGAGAAACTCGGGGCACAAAGCCTTTCAAGCACCTACATACTGGGGAACTATTGACCCTACAGCTACCATAGGCACCACACGATGCATAGTAGTTGTAAAATATGGGCTTTAAAACAAGAAAAGAAAAGAAAAGAAAGGTTTGAAAAGTCAAGAAGGGAGGCTGAAGAGGTATGTGGAACCTTCGACTGGGCTTTAAAAAGAAAGAAAGAGGGAGAGAAAGAGAAGAGCAGCGGGCAGAAACAGGGGAAAACGCGAAACAGGGGAGAAGAGAAAGAAGAGAAAGGAAAAAGAGAAAAAGGAAAAAATTTTGGCGCGCTTGTGGTCCGGACGCCTCATCAAGCTGACTCAAGGGTGTTTTGCCAGGCCGGTAAGAAATTGAAGCCTTTAATCACTTACTTGAAGCAATCGCCGCAATTAGGGCTCGAAATTCGGATTTCTTGGGTATTTGTGTGGCGAAGCCCGATTTTTGAGTCGTTAAGCTGTATATTTTTTAGAAATGGTACTTTGGGATGTTGTGAAGCTATAGCAACTTACGGATCGTGTTTTGAGCTTGCGGTTTGTTCGGAACGGAATTTTGAAGTTGGGAGCGCAATCTGGTACTGTAGCGATCAGTGGCTTCGAGTCTCTTTTTTTGTTGTTTTCAGTACTGTTTTGGAGCGGCTGACTTGGGGTTGTTGTTGTATGTTAAGAGAGCTTTCTAAAGACTATAAGACGGCTTGAAACGGAATTTTGTGGAGGGAGTTATGGCGTGACGAAGTTGGCGCATGAGCCGCGCCTAGCTGAAAATGATGGGTTTATGCTAAATTGTGAGCTTTTGGGGTGCGTAGGTGTCGTTTTATCGACTAATAGGCCTAGTATAAGCGAGTCGTTATAAGAATATCCTTTTTACTCGGCCTTTTAATATTATTTTTCCGTTAATTGTTAGGAATCCGAATGCGTTGGTTCGTATGAGCGTCGTAGTTGATTTTTGGCTTTTCCAGGTGAGTGATACTATTTCTTCTTTGTATTTTAAACTCATGTTTTGAGAAACGTGGTGGATTATATATTCCATGAGTTGATAAAAGGCATATTTTGTTGCATAAAACAGGATCGAGCTATTACTGCCATTTCTGTTGTTCGAAGGGAATTATATTTCGACTTCGATTTGAATGGTTGTTTGAAAAAGGATTTGTGAGATTCTTTGTGAAAGAATCTTGAAATGTTTTGGAGAATGCTTTGATATTTATATATCAAATTTTGAGTTGTGATATGACTTTATTTCTGATGTTGAATTACTGGATATTGTGATTGGTGGTTGGTGCTCAATGTTTCTGTGGCCCCTGAGGGGTGTGTGGGTATGCGCATACTATTCTAGGATATCCTTGTGGGCCGAGCCACCGGCTAATAATAGGTGGAGACCTTGCCAAGGGGAATCTTGGTCGTTTTGTCACGGGCGTTACGCGTGACCATAGTTAGACATTTGAGCATGAATTAGTCAATGGAGTGGACCATTGACGTGTGATTTGAGTTTGGTCGATGGAATGGACCATCGATGTGATTTGATGAGATTAATCAATGGAATAGACCATTGATGTATGTTTTACGAGATTAACTAATGGACTCGACCATTGGTACTTTCGGTATTTGAGTTATGATTTGATATTATGATAAAATTAGTTATGTTTGTGTTTTAAAATGTGCATAGTGATTTCTCGATCCGCTTAGAAGAAATGTGTTACTCACTGAGCCGTGGTAGCTCACTCCTCTCATCTACTTGTTTTTCAGGTTCTTCAGCGAGTCGCGAATAGGCGTGAGCGTTCGTTCGGGGAGGACTTTTGTGGTGGAAATTTTTGGGTATGACTTATACATAGTTAATAGGTTTATGTTTTGATTTTTTGTGGATTATAAATATACTCTGATATTGTAACCAATTGCCCCTTTTTGTCAAATATATATGTGGATGTATATATGTTGATATCGGGTTGAAATTTTGGTTACGTTGAGGCTGCGTCCTTTGGAAAAAGGACGGCCGTGTCATGCCCTTCTTCTTGTGAATCGGGGTGTGACAGTAGTCACATTGGTCTATTGGTTCGGCGAGGTAAAGCGTCCAACCCTGCGTTCGGTCAATCCAAGTGAATCGCTGTACTATGCCATTGGTCAATGTCAACCTGGAAATGACCGAACTGCTGAGGAGCTCGTAGTGATAGTACATCTCTTCCTCATTTAACACAAATTCATACCTGTAGTATGGGTTTGGAGTTAAATTAGGCATGCCACTAAATCGAAGACCATTCCATGGTCCTGACCTGAACTTGATGTCAGAACCCTGCTTCAATAGTTCTTGTGGGTAGCCATTCGGATCAATTAGAAGCGTGAAGTTGCCTGGAGAAGGATCATCAATGCTCTTCCATGATGTTAAATAACGATTGAAGCCTGATGTTCTATTCCATCCGAACTTCATACCGGCTAGAAGTGTATCTGTAGGATGGTCAAAACTCTGCCACAGGAAATTATTGGGATCACTGCCTTCTGCATCTCTCACAACCAGATTTCCTGAATCCAAGAGCTGCGCAACTGGATTATGCACCGGTATTGACAAGTTTGACGACCAGACATCACTTCCATTCCCATCGAGAAGGACGAGACTTCCATGGCTAGTAACCCTCAAAGTGCTTGATGCGTCCACAAGGGGTGCGAGTCTATTTGCAACCCACACTATTGTCATTGTGGTTATTTTCTTGTACCATATTCCCAGATATCGCTTTGGCGGATCACCCCTACTGAAGAACCCCAGCTCAAATGTCCCACCAGCAGAGATTAGGGTCTCGCTGTCTTGAATCGACTGATTTGTTGTTATGGTATCTAGTGCATTGGAAAGAAGGGCATTACAAGAGAAGAGAACAAGACACATGGTAAGTGCCACAAAAGCTTTCATACTGCTTGAAGTAGTCAAGTTCTCAAAATCAGCGAATCTGCTGAGTGAATAAGAAGACGGAAGAAAGGGAGAAGAGAGATCACTGAAGAATGAAGACCCTTGCAATTTCAAGGCTGATCTGGAGCCACAGGCTTTTCCGTAAACTGATAAGAAGCCATCGGAAAAAGCCACTAAGTTCCAAGTCAGTGCACCAACAAGACCGCTAACTGTGACATCTACATAAAAAATCCCAAAATTTAATACGCTATTGACTTAGACTAATTCCAACTTCCTAGTGATTGCCAATCCTGACTCATTGAAAATCTCGTAATCTTTTTTGTGCAACACAAATCTTTAAATCTTTAAATAAATTCACGACAAAATGCATTTGAATTATGAAAGAAGAACAAAGATAAATATGATACGTCCAACCAGAACATGATCAATTAATAAAAATTTACAAAAAAGAGCAGAGAAAGAAAATATTAAAGTTCAACAATTTGGTTTTTTTTTTTCTCACGTTTGTGCTACATATGTCAGAGTGAGATTGAGCTCCTATCATTATGCAATTGCTTGAACTTTTAGGGCACATTTGATAATTATTCTATTCTCGAGAACAATTTTTGCTCAAAGATGATTTTTTTTTAATTATATTCCAGAAACAATTTCTGAGTTTTTTTCTCACTTTTGTGCTACATATGTAAGAGTTTTTTTTTTTTAACTGTCCAAAATTTCTATTTCTAATATAAAAATGCATTTTGGTAGGATTCTTAAATTTTTTTGTTTCTTTTAATTTTTAATACTTTTATTATATTTTTCTCTTTTTTTCTTTTTTCTCTTTTTTCTTTTTTCTTTTCTCCTCTTCTTCCTCCTTCTTTGTGGCCGGTCGCTAGCTATTACCAACGGCAGCAATGGCAATGGTTGGCAATGGCCGATGACCAGCTAGGAGGAAGAAGAGAGAAGGAGAAAATAAAAAAAAGAAAAGAAAAAAGAAGAAAAAGTAGATTTGATTCATGGCGGTGGTGCTGGCAATGGCCAATGACAAGCTAGGAGGAAGAAGAAAAGAGAAGGAGAAAAGGAAAAAAGAAAAGAAAAAAAAAAGAAAATTAGATTTGATACTTGGAATTGTTTCCAAAAACAAGAAACAATTTTTTTCTACTACTTCATTTTGTTCCAAATCTATTTCCAGGAATAAAAAAAATGGATTTTTGTTCTCTCGAATAAAAAATTTACCAAACATATTTTTGTTCTTTTTTTATTCCGGGGAATAAAATAATAGAACCAAACACTATTTGAAGTGAAAACAAACGGGCCCTTATTGGCTAGTCGGAGGACTATTTTTGCCCCCCTTATGAAGTTAACTTGCCTTATTTAAAGTGTAATATTGTGGTGTTGACTAGTCAACTAGTCAAAAAGCAAAAACAAAATGAAAATGTAGAGAGAAAAAAGGAAAAGAAGAGGAAAAGTTCAAACTCGACGAGCCAAGTTAAGTACATTTTGCAATGTTTGGTAAGAATTCAAGTCCTTAGTTCATATAATCGGAGTAATTTTCAAAGTTATTATAATATATTCGAGGGAAAATTCCAAATAAAGGTTGAAATGCCTTGATTTTTCAAATAAGGGTTTGGAGTAAACCTTATTTCAAATAAACGCTCCAAATGTCCTCATTTTTTTCAAATAAAAACTTGAAGTGGCCATGTCAACCATAACGAAGGACCTGGCCTCATCGACTAGTCAATGGCATTTCTGTCCTTTATATTTTCTTATTTTCTTCCATTTTTTTCGTTTTTCTCTTCTTCTTTTTTTCCAAAAAAGACAAACTAAAAAAACCAAAAAACAACTAAAACTATATTAAAAAGACAAATTAAAAAATAAACCCAAGCAAAAGGCTAAGGCTAGCACTCCCGCCTATGACTGCCACCCCATTGCTAGTGGGGCATCGGCCAGGGCTGGTGAGGTCGCCGGTGCTTCACCAACCCCAAGCCCCCACTAGAATCGGGAGAAGGCTGCAACATTCTCCCAGATCTAGGCTAGGGCCATGGCCCTTGTCGACCGGCTCTTGCCACTGGTTAGCCTTTGTCGAGATGCTAGTGACTTGCTAGCCATAGTCAATGCCTACCGGCAATAGGGTGGTAGCCATAGGTGGGGGAGCTTGCCTAAATTTTTCTTTTTCTTTTTTTAGTTTTTTACCTTTCTTGAGGTTTTTTAAAAGGAAAAATGAAAGAAAATAAGAAAAAGTAAAAGATGAAAATGCCTTTGACCAATTGGTAAGGTCAAGTCCTTCTTTGAGATTGATATGGCTACTTCATGTTCCTATTTGAAACAAAATCAACTTCATGCCCTTATCTAAGAAAATGAAGGCACTTCATGCCCTATTTGAGACTACCGGTGAGGTTAAGTCATTCTTTGAGACTAAGGTCTCCATTCAAGTCATATTTGAAATAATGTCTACTTCATACCCTCATTTGAGAAAATGAAGACACTTTAAGTGTTTATTTGGAATTTTCCCCATATCCGTCAAACCCCACGACTCCATAACGCCATAGTCTACCATTTTTATATAATTCCAAAGCTTATCAACTCCAAATCTCAATTTTAGAATATCCATCTATTGTCAAGCCTTTGGCTGATAATATATGGAGACTTTGCTAAGGGAAGAATTTTGATCACCTTATCAACAAGCGTTATATCATGACCATGGTAAGATATTGAGTAATAAATTAGTCAATGGAATGAACCATTGGTGTGTGATTTAATAGAGATTGATCAATGGACTTGACTATAGATATTCAAATTTTGATGGTGGATTAAAAAAGTATTTCTAAATTGTATAAAATTTTGTTAAAATGAAACAACTTATATTTGATTTAATATGTATATTATATCTTGGGTTTGGATTATGAGTTTCTAACATTACTCTTCATATGTGCATACTGAATACTTAATCTACTTAAAAGAGATATATTACTCACCAAATTACGGTTACATATGTGTTGTGACCTAATTTCAGGTGAACCACCTAGGGTTTGGCTAATGGACTACTAGGCCTAAACTTAGCTCAAGCTCTCCCAAACCCATACCAATTCACTTAGGTTCAAATTCTTAAAATGCAAATGATTTTTCAATTAGGAGTTGTCATTAATCTATTTTTGATGGGTCGATTAGAAACCCAAGTGATTTACTTTACTTCTGCGAACCAGAGATTGTGAGTTCGAAGACTTAATTATGCTAGATTTTTCTAATGCCCTTTCGGTACCTTTCTCTTTTATTCTGAAAAAATATTTTGCAAGCAGCTTGAATTGATTTTAATTTACTTCCCTAACATGTGAGGTGACCATGCGAGTGCACAAACTACCAATTTAACACCCACCAAAAAAAAAACAATAAATAAATTATGAGATTTACCTCATAGCAACAAAAGTATCTGTAATGTTAGGTTAGAGTTCACATCAACAACCCTACATATAATTTCTAATTAACACGCAATCACTTAATTTTTTAGGATTTTTTGTTGTTTAATGAAATTTAAGCTATATGTCATGCAATTTAACTAAATGGCCTAATTCTAATGATAGGCAATTTCTAAGTATATGGATCTAGCAACAATTACTAAATGACATGCATTTCATGAACCTAATTCTATATGACATGCGCATGATATTTTTGAATTTTTTTTATAAAAATTGTAATTAAAAATTACTAATAATAAAAATCTAACTAAAGTGAGATATTATCTATTTTAAGTTAGGAAATAGACTAATCTGAATCCTATCTTAACTTAGAAATTATCTCGACATGCAATTTAATTCCAAGATATAATCTAGATATCATCTAAACATGCATTCTAATATAATTAGAAAGGTATCTAACTATTCTATCATGCAATTCTATCTAGAAAATCAATTCTAATCTACATGATATGCAAATGCAATCTTTTTTTTTTTTTTTTGGGGATAAATATAGCAATTAAAGTAAGATAAGCACTAAATCACTCAAGATCATATATCATCCAATCAATGCAAATAAGGAAATAATATCTAACCAACTTGAAATTTCGTGAATAAAATCGATGAGTTGATCTTAAGCCTTAAAAATCAAAATATCAATTTTAAAGATTCCAGCGGAATCAATAATTCCATCTAAAACCTTATAGGTGGAATCAAAGATTATATGCGGTTGCAAATTAGAAAATAAATCCTAATTGTGAGATATGTCTATCACTCATAGATATGCATGTTAGATATTAATAGACTTATATTAGGCAGTAAAATATGCAAATATACTAGAGATGTGCATCTTACCTAATTCAAGGATATTCTTTCCAAATTTGCTTGCAACACAATCGGACTGGAATCGCGACAGGTTCCTCGATGATGAACGGCGACAAATGGCGACGAGCGGAGCGACGCATTAGCGGGTATCGGTGGTGCAACAGTTCACGGCCAAGGAGGACTCATTGACTACTTATACACCGTGAGTGAGGGAGTTGGCGGCTCGGTGTGACACGATCACACGATGGTCAAGGACGGGAAGGACAACCGGTTGTCTCGCAGTGGATCACGAGTGGCTTGTAAGAGTTACAGCTCAGCACGTAGGACTCCACGGTTGGGGATTTCAACACAATTGCTTTTGGTAGTTGGAAGCTACTAGTCGTTGAGAAGCCGTGTAATCATCTAAGAAATTTCGCCTGTGATGGCAATAAATCACCGCGGAAATTGCTGAACAAACATTAAAGGCAGCATCGAGATTGGACTGCAGATTGACTTAAGAAAACCTGCAGCAAGAAAAATTCAAGTGGGGCTAAACCAATGACATGGCGAGGACAATCTCTAACATGTTGGGAAATTGGTGAGTGATGGTGCTTCGTTGGTCGTCAGGGTTGGGTCTTTGGAATAAGTGAGCTGGCAAAAGTGCACAATGGCATGAGGAAAAACCATGATGTGAAGACCATGTGCAATTGCCAGAGGAACTTCACGATTTTTCCTCTAACTCGCAATGGGACCATCTAAGAAGACAAAACCGCCGTCTCCCTTTTCTCTCTTCTGGCGTGTATAGCTCAATGTGCTTTTAGAATAGAATTGCGGACAACCCCCCCCGGCGCCCCCTGGACAAGAAGAGAGACTCCCTTTTTATATGCAAAATAAAGAGGCCTAGCAAGGGAAGAAACAAAATTTATTTCCTCTCTCCAATATTGCACAAGTATGCTACTAGGAATGTGCATGGTCCAGGCGGGTGATTTCCAACCTAGAATTGGAAACCACCTGCTAAGGACCGGTTTCGAAAAATTGGAATCGAGATCCACCTGTTTGTTGCATGGATCCATCCGGGAACTGGACCACCGGTCTGGTCTGGTTCCCGGGTGGATCCATGGAACTAGTTTCACCAATAGAGAAAGGGACGGACCTGCTGTTGTCAAGGGTGATTGCAATTTTCTAGAGTGCTGAATAGAGAAAGGGACGGACGGACGGATGGATGGCTGCTGTCAAGGGCGATGGCAATTTTTCGGAGGGCCGAATAAAGAAAGGGATGGACGGACCTGCTGCTATCCTCGTGAACCCTAGACCTATTCTTCTTCTCCTCCTCCTGCAACCTTGCTTCTTCGCGTGCATGCGTGCGGATGGAAGAAAGATGGGTACTTGGATTTAGAGGGGTGGAGGCGGTGTTTGAGGGTTTCTTCGCTACTGTTTTGCAACTCCCTTCCGTGCCGTTTCACCGGGAAGCGACGGAGCTCCGCAGCGTCGATGGAGGATGGTGAGTTGGGGAACCTCAAAGTTGAGATCTTTCGAGTTTTTGGGGAAGGAAGGGAGTGTGGAAAGCTGCAGGCTCTCGGGACTTGGTAAGGTTTTCGGCGGTGGGTCGACTAACGAGCATGAAGTTGAAGCTAGAAAATGATGGTGATGGAGAGAGAGAGAGAGCAAATTTGACAGGGTTTGTTAATTAGTAATTTCAATTTTTTTTAATATTAAAAATTAATCGGTCTGGTCCGAGTGGGCGGGTGGACGGATCTGCCCATGGAACCGGGAACTGGACCGGTACCCACCAGTTTCCATAAATTGGAACCGGGAACCGGACCGGTACCCTCAAGAACCACCGGTTTGGGCGGTTCCGGTCCGGTTCCGGGCGGTTCGGGTAGATCTCGATTATTTTGCACACCCCTACATGCTACATCTCCTTTCCTATATTTTGTTTCCTTCGTAGACCAATTGCATGCGGATTTCTTACGCATTTCTTTCCCTGTGTTGATACTTTTTTAGTTTCACCAAATATATTCCTCTCACGTGCAATATTCCCTCTTATTATTTCGATATTTCTTCTAAAATCTTCCATTCTGCCGCGAAATATATCTCAGAGTGTGTATATTGCATGAATATATGAAAGATTTACTGAATATACCGAATCGTCATTCCTCATAAGTCAATTTTCAATCATCAGAGAATAGTAGACTTGGGCCAATTTCCTCTTGTCACGGGCTTAATCCAACTCGTCTAATTAAAGTTTAGAACAATCAAGTCAAACCCATCCATCACTAGTCCAATGCAAACACAATAAAAAAAAAATGCTCCTAAAACTATATGTTATGCAATTTAATTATAATATTTTTGTTTAGGGGTTAAAATTAATCCGTAATTTTTAATGCAATAAGTAAATGATTGGATTGTCAAAATTGAAGTGTTAACAGCTGCCCCTCTTTGAAGGTAAGCTCGTAGAGGTTGCCTTTAAAGACAAATTGAGACCTAAATTTTGACTATGCACATTCAATGAATGATTTTTTGTTGGAAAACGAATCCCATTTTAAAATGCAATTTATATGATGTATGGAAATGTTAATGCAAACAATAAAGGAACCTATCTGGAATGACTTACCTTTAGGGAGGTAGAGCAATTCAAGATAATTGGTGTTACATGTCCAGAGCCCGTACCTTTCTATGGTCACCCAGAATAGTAACAGGATTTTGTAAGAAAGCTGCTTTCCTAGGACCCGTACCTTTCTACGGTCGCCTAGTATGGCAGTATTTGACTGTTTAGGACTTGAACCTTTCTTCATTTGCCTTGACGGAAAAAATTGCTTTTCCATGACTCGTATCTTTCTACGATCGCCTATTAAAGTAATGAATATTGTCTAGGACTCATACCATTCTACGATCGCCTAAACGGGAAATCACTTTCCAGGACCCGTACCTTTTTACAGTCGCCTAAAATGAGGTTTTGCTTGGCTAGGACCTAAACCTTTCTTCGGCCGCCTAGCATTGCGACATAGATTATCTGATCAGGACTCGAACCTTTCTTCAGTTGCCTTAATTAGAATGAATTTGGAGAAAAATCTTTGGGGAACAGCTCAATTGAGTTGAGTGTCGGTGCACTTGAAAGAGAATACCTACACAATAACAAGTATTTAAAGTATGAGTAGAGATATACTTACTTGGTGATATCTCTTATTCTTGAGAATATGTCTCCTGGAACTTAGTCATAGGAGAGAAAAGAAGACTAATCCATGAAGGTCTCTCACCTCTTGGTAGAAAGAAATTGGAATATCGATGACACACCTCAGATATTCATGAAGGTTATAAATTTTGGAATATCTAGGACGTGCCTTAGATATTCGTGAAGATCTCTCACTTCCTGGTAAAAATAAGTTTTGGAACATCAAGGATGCACCTTGAATGTTCGTGAAGGTTTCTCACCTCCTAATATCATGAGGCATTTTGAAGGGAACCTGAATGTTAGGAGCTTTTGAGAAAAAATTACCTGTCATACATGATTAGAGCAAAAATGCATTCACCAAAGAAATAAGCAACTATGGCTATTCTGGAACGCACACTTCAAAATCCATTGAAGTTTTTATCAATTTAATCAAGGTTTATGCATAATGACTTTTGCATCACCCAAATTTCTACTAGAGAGAATTATCGTTCAAGACAATTTTCACTCATGACATGGATTTCCTAAGAATACTAAATGAAAGGCTTTCAGTTAGAAATGACTTTCACTCATTCTCATTTAGAAGAGCTATTTTATAAGAATCACTACATCTCACCATCATCATATTGAGAGGGGTCCAAGTATCCTCGCAAGCGGTATGATCTTACCAATCTGAGAGGTCTTTAACAGGGACCATACTGTGGGCTTGGTCGATGGCTTAACAAATGGGACTTTTTTAGTCAAGGCTATTGAAAGAACAATTCTGCAATTATCTTCGAGTTTATAAGTTAAGAACCCTGCAAAATGAGAAAGAAATAATCTTGCTCGCATTTCTTCGAGCGATGCTTAAGACATGTGAACCCTTACGTTAATTCAAGTGCCCTAATCAGAAGAGACTTTGCAAAGGATGTAACGCAGGCTAGGTTCATGGATTGAGAAACGAAAGATTGTTAGGCTCAAAGATGTGTATAAGGGTCAAAGTTGATGATCATCTAGGCATTGTCGCTAGTTTTCTCCTTCACTAGGGATTATCATTATAAATGCACTATTGATCTTGACTCTTTGGGTACTGCTCCATTGGGATACAATTTTTGCAATTGATAGTCATCTATTTGACACTTTTTTTTAGGGGTAAGTACACTATAAGTGCTAAAAGTTGTGTATGGTGCTCGCTTTGGTACCAAAATTTTATTTTGGATCACTTAAGTGTTAAATCGGAGAAAAAACGATCACTTTGGTGCCACTGACGAAAGATTCCAGTTAAAATGATTACGTGGCTTTTAGATTTTTTTTTTTAAATTGACATGGCTTTTAAATGACATTGTTTTCCATCCTCCTTAAGAAAACGACGTTGTTTTGCCGTCATAAGTGGATGACCTCACAAAAACGACGCCGCACGGCTCATATGGGATTGAAATTAGGGTTTTTTTGTCCAATCCTCGCCCAACGCTGACCTAGCTTGCTTGGCCACTGTCGCTCGGCCATTGTGCTCAGCCACCATCACTTGGCCTCCGTCGTAGTTGCTCAACTAGGTGGGCAAGGAGAGGCCGAGGTTGTTTCTCAGGCAAGAAGCGATGAGAAGAATAAGAGGTTGGTCCTACACTTGGAAAATTGACTAATCACGACAATTACTCTTGTAATTAATTTCTGCTAAACAAACTTCTCACTATCTCACTCCTTTAGAATCTCACAATCGGACCTCATTCGCTAATCTAGCCAGAGATTGTCATTGCAAGCCACAAATTCCATGGACTGTGCATGAGCGACCGCACCTGTGTGGTGGTTTGCAGGGAAGAGGGCTTCGATGACGGTAAGTGCAGAAACCTTCCAGCACCACCGCTTCTGCTGCAAGCCTTGCTGATGCATCCCTCGGAAGGCAGCCTGGCCGGACTGATTAGGAGCCAATAACAGTAATAGCTAATTGTTGTGTTATAAGTCTACATAAAATCATAAGTCGAGAACATTCAGTCAGAATTTGTGCTCTCACGATATTGTCTCAAACATTATGGAAATGTTGTTGCGACTCTTAGGGTCCGTTCGTTTCACGAAAAATATCATGTTTCCGGAAAATATTTTCCTGGAAGTCATTTTCCAGGAAAATGACTCTATTTTCTGGTGTTCGGCCAAAATCTAAAATTTGAGTGGAAAATATTTTTCACTGTTCGTTAGCTCATTTAATTGTTTGGGAAAAATTATCAAAAATTGAATTTTAATATTTTTAATTGACCAAAAAATTAATTTTATTTTTTATATTTTTAAAAAATGAATTTTTAATTATTTATATTTTTTTAAAAATTGAATTTTTTTATTATTTTTATTTTTCTTTCTTTTTTCTTTTTCTTTTCCTTCCTCCTTCTTCCTCCTCCTTCCGCCGCCGATGCCTCCTTCATGCTTGACGATGGCCAGCTACCGGCGACCAACCAAGACTCGGTGGCCGATCCGGTGAGCTCGAGGCTCGGTCGATCTCGCTCGAGCTCGCCGCGAGCTTCACCGGGCTCGGGAGGCCCGAGCCCCGCCCGGCTTGCGGGATCCGGCAAGCCACAAGCTCCGCCCAAGCTAGCAAGAGCTTCGCCGGGCCGGCGAGAGCTCCACCTCGCCCTATCTGGCGAGGCCCGATCTCGGCTTCGCCAAATCGGGCTAGGCGGAGCCTCGCCGACCTGGGGCGTGGTCGCCGGCCACCGGCTTGTGGCCGGTCGCCGAATGCCGCCGTGGCCGGTCGCTGGCACCGCCAAAGAAGAAGATGAAAAGAAAAAAAAAGGAAAAGAAAAGAAATTAAAAACTCGATTAAAAAAAAAAGAAAGAATAAAAATAAAACGAAAATGTATTAATAAAGAGAAGTAAGAGGGAAAAAGTCATGGAAAACGTTTTCCTCACTTTAAAGGTTGTTTTTTTCAATGATGGAAAACATTTTCCTTGACTAGTTCATTTTCCGTGAAACGAACACCGGAAAATCCGGAAAACATTTTCTCGGAAGTCATTTTCCGCGAAACGAACGGACCCTTAGTATTATCTCACACCGGTTTAACTTTTTGGCTTGGATCCCCTTCTTTGAATGAAGGGGATCCAAGCTAAACATATGTTTAGGACTTTTTAACTGATGCAACTAGGACATTAATTTATAGATTTAGCACATAAATAACAAGCATCTCAAGTAGTATATGGTCAGTTTAGAATCTATAGAAAATAAAAGAGTAAATTATCCAAAAGGTCATAAATATATTGTTTTGCCAATTAAATCCTAAACATTTTCATTTTTTGCCGAGTCTATCCAACCAATTTTATCCTAAAATTGCCGATGCATATCCCAACCATCCTACCTAACACGATCAACACTGACTTGAATTTTTTTTTCTTTGTTTTCTATTTTCTTTGTTTCTTTTATGTTACTGTGGTCAGGGATAGTCACCGAGCCCTCACCAAGTCTGGGCAAGGGCTACAAATAGTGAATACTTCATGGTCCTTGCCCAAATCATCATCATGACTGTGGGCAAGGCTGGCTCACTTGCAGCCGCAATGGCCCCATCGAAGGCCAACAAGGGCTTGGCGACCCTTGTTCGTGAACGGTGAGGGTCACTAAGTCTTTGTTAGCCAGGGTTGTTAAAAAAAAAAGAATAGGGAAGCAAAGGAAAAAACTGAAAAATTCGAAAAAATTATTAAAAAATTTTCACATTAATGCTAATTGCACCACTAGAAAGGCTAGCATCTGTTTTAGCGATTTCAAGTTAAAATTGACTAAATTGACTAAATTGACTAAATTGATAAATATATATATAATAAAATTGACAAAATTGTAATATATTTAAGATTTTTCGGATAACTTTCCCAAAATTAATGGGAGTTCACTGACTTATCCCAAAAAAAGAAAAGTGTTAAAAAGGGAGAAGCCTATGTTGGCGAACGTTTTGAGTCAATATAGCCTTCGTTGTCAAGTATAAATGAAAATTTCTCATAAATGGTCAATCCCTCCCCCGAGTCCACATCCAATACTGGGCCACCGCATTGACAGGTGAAATTTATTCCAGCCACGAGGTACTGAAACCAGGACAAAATAATGCTCGAAAATAGGACAAATTCCCAATAGGTCGCCCATAAAAAATGCCTCCTCACCCTATGAGGAAAATTACAGTTTCTTTCTTCTTTTTTTTCTTTTGATTATCCTCTGAAATAAACATGCATCCCATACTTCATGTCCAAATCCTCGTCACCACGATTAACTTTTATTAGGATTACTGTCCATAAATACTATAATAATCTCTTATGGTTTTTGTTATGATACGCATGAATATCTTTATCGGTACTCAGGGCAATAAATTATCCTAACAATTTAGCCACTCTCTGTCATCATAAGTCCAATTGTGTCTTATTAAATATGGGGACGATCCTCGAAACAACCAGTTAATTTCTATCCGATGTTGAAAGGAAGGTTCAGCCGGGGAAAAAGATAATATGTTTGAAAAGAATATGCAGAAAAGGAAAGTAAAAAGAATCACAAATATGCGGAAAAGGAAAGTAAATAGAATCATTGTCGAGTTATATCAAAAAAATGCTTCAGAAGCACCTTGCGATGTTGAATGTACAATTATGTCCCTTTTGATCGTGGGTCTCTCCTCCTTCCCCGAAACCGCTTGCAAGTTGCTTTATTCGCAGGAAGTCTCGCCATGATTGACCTGGATTTTGCTCTCTTCCTTCTGCCTGGACCTCCATCGCTTTTTGTCTTCCCATGGCCTCCCTTTCTTGGAAACCCCCACTGACCCAGCTTAAATATCCTCCCATCCTCTGGCTTCCCCATCTTAAACTCTCTCTGGTCTTTCCTCGGTTCTTGAATCTTCTGCCGATGGGGTCTTCACCAGCGTCGCGCGGGCCGGCTCCGGCTCCAAGCTTCCACGACTACTTGCCCGCCATGGCCGAGAAGCTCGGTGGGGACGGCCTGATCGGCGAGCTGTGCAAAGGGTTCCGCCTCTTGATGGACGAGGACAAGGGGGTCATCACGTTCGACTCGCTCAAGAGGAACGCCGCCCTCCTGGGGCTGCACGGCCTGGGCGACGACGACCTGTGGTCCATGCTGGGGGAAGGTGACTTCGACGGCGACAGGGTGCTGAGCCAGATGGAGTTCTGCGTCCTGATGTTCAGGCTGAGCCCCGAGCTCGTGGAGGACGCGGAGTCGTTCTTGGAAGATGCTCTTGAACAGGAACTCAAGGCCTTTAGACGATGATGTTCTCTATCTCTCTTCTTTCTCTTCTTCTTTTTTCCTTTTTCTGAGGTTAAGACTCGAGGGCTGATCATGGCTGCCCGGGGGCAAAGCTTGTTCCCTTTGCATCAATAGTGGATTCTCCCCCTTTCTAAAATAATTTTTCTTTAGCTTTTTGCTGTCCGAAGGCGACACAAAATATTTTCGAGCAAATCAAATCAAGAAATGTGTACTCCGATGTTCGTATCAACAATTCGACGGTCCATGTTAGGAATTTCGGCCGGTAAAAGAAAAGGTAACGCAATGAGCAGAACATTTTAGAGAATACAAGTAATGTTTTGAAACTTAAAATTGTGAAGACGAGGATTCTAATCCTACGCAAAGAGTACTTAGTATGCTCTTTTAAGAGCTGCTAATTACATGGATCTGAAAAAATAAAACAAGAAGCGTGAATTATACCAAGCGTAGTAATTTAATGGCAGATTGGTTTCATTATCTTTGGGGAAATTTCAAAAAAAAAAAAAAAAAAAAACTCTAAACCTATTACATTTATGCTAACTCAATCCTAATTTTTTTAATTTGATCAATTTAATCCGAAATCTTTTGACAATTTGCTAGTATATTCCTTTTGGTCAATTTTAATTAAAAATTAATTATCCTAATTGGCATCGTTGGAGTTTGCATAAACAGTATTGCAATTTTTAATAATCTTTGTGAATATTTCCTTTTTCCATTCTATTTTTTTTCCTTTTCTCTTATTTCCCTCTGCCAACCCACGGCCTCAATGGTGGTTGGCAAGGGTCGCAATGCCCTCGCCCAAGAATCCATTGGAGACCTCATTAATAAATAAATAAATAAATAAATAAATAAATAAATAAATAAAAGAGGACAAATGAGATAAAAAAGAAGAAGAAGAAAAAAACAGATAGTTTATCTAAAAATTGAAAAATTATCCATATCAGTACTGACCGTATCACGTAAGACAACTAGTATGCACATTAATAATTCCCAACCAAAATTAACCAAATAGACTATATTGACAAATTATCAAAAAGTTAAAAAAAATCGTTTAATTTAAAGATTATAACTGGTAATTATCCTCATTATCTTTTATAAGATTATAAGTCACAAATTTGAGTTACATTCTGAGCGAACCTCTAAATAGCTTAAGACTTAATAAGCACTTCCCAACTTCTAGCACACTTATAGAGATATAATAATAGACTCATAAACCTATGGATGGATGATTAGTGATGGCTCAAAAACCGAAACTTGCATATAATGTGTGAGAACTTATGATAACACTCAGAGAACTAGCTCCATCAGACATCTCTTCTCGCCATTTTTCACCAAATAAAAAAGGATACTTTGCTTTAGCCAAAAAAGAAAAAGAAAAAAAAAACCAACTATATATATATACACATATTATGGGGAAAATTCCAAATAAGGACCTGAAGTAAATCTATTTTTTCAAATAAAGACCCAAAGTGAACTTTGTGTCAAATAAGGACCCGAAGTGGATCCATTATTTCAAAGAAGGACCTGAAGTGAATTTTATGTCAAATAAGGACCCAAAATAATCAAGTTAATCTCTATTAAGGACCTTATCTCGCCGGCAGACATTTTCCATCGATTAAAATAGGGGCAATTTTGTCAGAAATTTGTGATTGAAAAAACATGAAAAATTCTAAATTAATTAAGTTTAGGTTATTCATTTAGATGTTTACGTTTTCTTCTTTCTTCTCCCTTGCTGTTCCTCAACCAAATCGCTGCCCGATTGTCGTCGTGACTCGATTCTCGTCACTCCTCGCCTTGCTCGACTGGTGGAGAATTTGGGTCTCCTCAAACAAAGAAAGAAGCATATAGTTTTCTTCTTATTTTTTAATTTGTGCCTCAACTAGCGGAGAATTTGGGTCTTCGACTTTGCGGAGGATGGGTACAAGGAATGGGGAGAACTTCGGTCTTTGACTTTGCAGAGGATAGGTACAAGGAACAGGGAGACCATAGAAAACCTAGGGGTTTTTTTTTTTTTTTTTTAGGATTTGTTAATTTTTTGTTAATTTTCCTTTATATATATATATATATATATTGGACAAAATTGCCCAAACTCCAGTCATCAGAAATGTCACATGCTTGATAGTCGGCGAATATTTGGCTTACCAGCATGCTCAGGTTCTTATTTGGAATTGATTCAACCACTTCGAGTCCTTATTTGAGACAATAGGTCCACTTTAGATCTTTATCTGACTCAAAGTTAATTTGAGGTCCTTATTTGAGAAAATTGGTCCACTTCGGATCTTTATTTTGAATTTTCCCCATATTATGAGAGAATTCAAGAAAATTTTTAAAAGCATTGGATTCTGAAAATCCTTTTACTGTGAGTTTTGTAATTTGACAATTATTCTGAAACTTTCTATTCCAAACTCCAAAGCAGTCGCTCACCTATTCTCATCAAGAATCCAAAATCGCATTCCTAAATTTTATCGGGCTCATCATGAGGATCCAAGATTCAGTCCTTTGCAAACTCTGTTTCTGAATAAATAAATAAAAAAGCATACTCGGTTGTGGCCGAAGGAGGAAATTACTTGGAGCAGAAAAAACCAAATGGAGATGGAGGACCCAAGTCCTTCTGCGAAATCATAGTCGCTTTTGGTCTTCTAATGGTGACGTTAACGCTTGGGCAAAAAGAGAAGAAGCTTCTAAGACCTATCGTTATCTTGTTAAGGAACCAGGCACGAACATGTCAAGTACTTCTCAGACAACCACCTAGAGGGAACCATTGCTTAGTGTTTGAAAAATATGGCTACGAACTTGGTAGAACAATAAAGACGGATATTCAGAATACTCAAATCAGACTTTGAGGCGTGATATCACTTTCTTTAAAAATTTATTTGCCCCACAACATTGCTAATGGTCACCAGCAAAAATCCTCCAGGATACAACAAAGTCTCGGATGAGAATACTAGATAGCAATTTTAGTATTTCTCCAGGATCTCTTTATGAAACAATCGAAAGAATTGGCTGTAGTTTTTCAGAAAAAAGACTCGAAAAAATGACCACACTTTTCTTTCCGAAAATTGACAAGTATATATATGAAATAGTCTTGCAACTCTTCGTGAAAATTTCCAAAAAATGAACAAACACGTCCTTTAGAAAAATTGTTCGGATAAACAAATGCGACTCTACCACCCGCCGTTGTAGCGTAGAGGGTAGAGCTTGTGTTCTCCACCGAGGAGAACCAGGTTCGAAGCCCCTGCGAAGTAGGGAGGCTGAAGTGCTATGTGGTGCCTTGCCCGGGGTGCGTGGGTGGTGGTTTCCTGCGTGCCTCCCCAGGGTTTACTCTCCGGCTGCCGGCCGTGCGGGGGTTCCCTGGGTCACCAAAAAAAAAAAAAAAAAAACAAATGCGACTCTTTGGAAGAAGTAAAAAACCAAACAATTGCAACCCTTCAGGAATTGTTGCAAACCAAATAATTAATTTTCCAAAGGTTGTCTTGAAAAGACACAAACAAAATTCGGAATAATAATTAATTAATTAATTTCTTTTAATAAATAAAATTTCGAATTTTCATTTTTATATTTCTTTCCGAAAATTCTCAAAACAAAAGGCAACATTAATAACAAAAAGTAAAAATAAAAATAAATAAATGACAAAGGGATTAGTGCTAATTAAACCGTGGGCGCGCAGGCGTGCAAAGTGCTAAGTGCGCCAAATAATCGCGCAATTATTCGCGCACTCGCACGCGGGTAAGGTGGGATCTAGCCCCACCCGATCATTCCTTTAAGTTCTCAAAGGAAATCCCACATTTTTAAATTGGCCCACTTCCTCCCACTTTTTCTATGTGGGACAAAGAAAAAGGCACTTATTTTGTTTTAACAAACAAAACTCCAACAATCCCTCACTTTGTTTGTAAAAACAAAGATTTCAAAATTAAAAATTTTAAAAACCATACAGCCAAAGTTTCAGTAAGATTAATATACATACATAAAGGTCTCTTTCGAGTTAAACCTTTACTTAGTGCAAATATATCAAAACTCTATCAAAGTGACAAGTAGCTCGGCTTTAAACTTGTACTTTTATGTAATAGAACCGGACATACCGCACATACACTAACCTCTTGTTTCAGCGAGAAGTTCTATATTACTCTGCACTATTATGGCCTTGTGCTTGATCCTGTTTCATGAGCCCTCTAGAAAGCAATCCTAACTTTCGTAAAAAGCGGCACCACTTCTAAGCTCATATAGGTTAAGTATCTACCATGTGTTTCTGTTACTATCAATACATTACAAACTTGTATCATACTTCATTAAGAATTCAATTCAGCCTACAAAACGTAACAGACGATATTGACTTCTCATATCTGGGCTATATCAGTATCAAACAATCACATTCAATAACTTGTTCTTACCCGTTAAACCTTGTAACTAGTTATGTTCTAGAAAAAGATTGGGTTACCATTATTAGTGATTTCAATTAAAGGGTTTCAGCCCCATTTCTTGTGAGGTCATTATTACCATATGTCTTGGTAAAGCCTTCGTCAGAGGATTGGCAAGATTTTTGCTTGACCTCACATAGACAATTGTTATGATATCATCTTTAATCAATTGTCTCACATATTCATGTCTTAGACTAACGTGTCTAGACTTACCATTATAGGTGCTACTATAGGCTCTTGCCAAATGGCCTGACTATCACAGTGGATAGAAATAGGAGGCATAGGACTAGGCCATAATTTGATATCCAACAACAAATTCCTAATCCATTCAGCCTCTTTTCCAGCTGCCGCTAAAGCAATAAATTCAGATTCCATTGTTGAGTGAGTTATACATGTCTATTTCTTGCTCGCCCAAGATACAGCAACTCCAGCTAGTGTGAAGATCCATCCAAAAGTGGAACGCTCATCTCCCACACTTGTAATTCAACTAGTATCGGTGTATCCTTCTAATACAGCCGGATAATTATTGTAGAACAATCCTAAATTTTTAGTTCTCTTAAGATAACCAAAAATTCTGGTAATAGCTCTCCAATATTCTGTACTTGGATTACTAGTATATCTACTCAACTTGCATACAAAATAAGCAATATCAGGTCTAGTACAATGCATCACATACATTAAAGACTCTATAGCACTTGCATATTCTAGTTGTGCCACCACTCTACCAGTATTATAATTTAATTTAATAGTGGAATTGAATGGAGTACTTATTTCTTTAAAACCAAGATGTTGAAATTTATTTAATAATTTTTCAACATAACTACATTGGCTTAAAGAATAACCCTCACTATGCTTCTTAACTTTAATACCTAAGATAGTATCTACTTCACCCAAATCCTTCATTTTAAACATGGAAGTTAGATACTTCTTAGTCTCATTAATTCCAGTCATATTCGTTCCAAAGATAAGCATATCATCAACATACAAGCACACTAAGACACCATAGTCTTTAGTGAATTTAGAGTATATATACCTATCGGCACTACTATTGATGAAACCTTTTGACAATATGACCAAATTAAACTTTTCATGCCACTGCTTAGGAGCTTGCTTAAGTCCATAAAGAGACTTAATCAATTTACATACTTTCCTTTCATTTCCAGGAAGAACAAAACCCTCCGGTTGTTCCATGTAAATCTTCTCATTTAAGTCTCCATTTAAGAAAGCAGTCTTAACATCCATTTGATGAACACAAAGATCATAAATGGAAACTAGAGCCAAAAGAACTCAAATAGAAGTTATACGTGCAATAGGAGCATATGTATCAAAATAATCTATTCCTTCTATTTGTCTATATCCCTTAGCTACAAGTCTAGCTTTAAAAGCTTGAATAGAACCATCAAAATGATATTTTCTTCTAAAAACCCATTTGCACCCAATAGGTTTTGATCCTTTCGCGCCAAAATCGCGCAATTATTTGCACACCCGCACGCAAGTAAGGTGGGGTTTAGCCCCACCCGATCATTCCTTTAAGTTCTCAAAGGAAATCCCACATTTTTAAATTGGCCCACTTCCTCCCACTTTTTCTATGTGGGACAAAGAAAAATGCACTTATTTTGTTTTAACAAACAAAACTCCAACACTTAGACCAAACACATTGCTCAGTAGAAGCATGTGTTGCTTACCACTAATTCCACGTAAAGTGAAAATGTGTGCTATGGAAGCATGTGTTGCTTACCGCTTAGCAAAACCAGGGACTTTTTTTTTTTTTTTATCTCTTTGTCCTCAATATTCTTGACTTATTTCATTTGGACACAGTCTAATAGCCTAGCAATCAAATAATTGACAATTTTGGGACCACGTTGAAGTCTTGAGCAAATCATTTAATCAACTGAGAAGGTTCAAGCTGGGTTTAACCTCGCACATTTTTAATTTGATCAATTTAGTTCAAAATCTTTTCACAATTTGTCAATATAATCTTTTTGGCCAATTTTAATCAAAAATCATAGGCATGTACGTTGGCTGTACTACATGGCACGATCAAAGCTGGCGTAAACAATATTTGCAAATTTTAATAATTATTCTGAATATTTCTTTTTTTTTCCTTTTCTCTTATTTCCCTCCACCATCAACAATGAATAGTGATAGTTGCAATGCCTTAGCCCAGTGCTAGCGAGAATCCATTGGAAACCTCATTTGAAAAAATAAAAAGAAAAGGAAAAATGAGAAAAGAAAAAGGAAAAATAGAAAGATTATTTAAAAATTGTAAAAATTATCTACATCAGTATTAACCGTACCCCATAAGACAGCTAGCATATACATCAATCATACCCAATCAAAATTGGCCGAATAGATCATATTGGCAAGTTGTCAAAAGATTTAGGATAAAATTGGTTAAATTGAAATACTTAAAACTAAATTAGCAAACTTCTAAATAGCTTGTGACTTAGGCACTTGCTTCCTCATGTTGAGAGGCTTCCCAACTTCTGGCACACATATAGAGATTTGATAACGGACTCGTATACCTATGAATGGATAATTAGTAATGGCTCAAAAACCTAAACTTGCTTAAAATATGTGAGAACTTATGATAACGCTGAGAGGAGGAGCTCCACTGGACGTCTGTCCTTGCCCTTTTTCACCAATTAAAAAAAGATACTTTGCTTTAGCCAAAGTATAAAAAGAGGATAAAAAGGAAGAAAAGAAACAAAGAAAGCGATTATATATATACACTTACATATTGTGGGAGAATTCAAGAAAATTTTTAAAAGCATTGGATTCTGAAAATCCTTTTACTGTGAGTTTTGGAATTTGACAATTAGTGTGAATCATTTTGTCGGGCTCATCATGAGGATCCAAGATTAAGTCCTTTGAACCCCCCGCCCCCTCCAAAAAAAACAGCATACTCGGTTGTGGCCGAAGGAGGAAACTACCTGGAGCAAAAATAACCAAATGGAAATTGTGAAGGTCCAGGTAGTGGTACATGAGGAGGAGGGATGGCGGTGCATCCGTGCCTCAATCCCCGGACGTGCACAGGAAGGGGGCATGTCTCTTGTCTCATATCGTCTAGGGAGAGAGTTATGGGTTAACTTATAAGGCTTGGGTCTCTCTAATTGTATATACAGATTTTGTCAGGATAGTATGGGCTGCTCTAAGAAGAACAAAATCATGAGAATTTAGTGTCCAAAGTGGACGATATATGTACAGTGGCGGGTCCAAGGTCCTTACAGGTGGTATCAAAACCAACTCCCGACCGCTTGTGGGCCACAATGAGCACCCTGTGCTCTGAGCTAACTTATAAGGCTTGGATCCCTCTAACTGTATATACGTATTTTCTTGGGATAGTATAGGCTACCCTAAGAAGAATAAAATCGTGAGAATTTAATGTCTAAAGTAGATAATATATGTACGGGCCGAGGGTCCTTACAGAAATGGAGGACCCAATTCCTTCCGCAAAATCAAACTCGCTTTGTCTTCAAAAGGTGAAGTTATCGGTTGGGCAAAAGGAGAAGGAGACCAACAATAATAAAAATAAAAGTAATGATTAAAAAAAATTCATTCATTCAATATGGGCTATAGACCAGAAAGGATAGTGATGACGAGGCGGAGTGAAAGCCCAAGGCAAGTGCCAATTCATAAACACCGTAAGACAGACGAGATCACTATTACTCACATAATAGGAAAGGAAGATCTAACCAAGCGAATAAACGAAGGTTAGAAAACAACTTGAAGCTAAGACAAGGTGGTACGGGGCGGTGGTTCGAGTCCAAGTCGTGACAAAACAAAGGAAGAAGTAATAGTCTAAAACTCTAGCCTAGCCCAGTGAATCAAGAGTAAACCACCACTAGCAATTGAATCAGTAAGCGCTTTGAACAGAATAAAGGCTGCTACTGTTATTGAATCAGCTGCACATGAATTTCACTCCATCAATAAGCCATGTAGGCAACTTAACCTAATTCCTTTGGAAAGGCTTTCATCGGCCTTTGGTACCTAGATATTTTCAATCCCCAATTCCCCTCGTACCAAGGAAGAGTTTTCTATCGACTATTCCTAGTGTCAGACTCGACAAATAAAGATAAGTACACGAAAAGGGATGAAAGACAGGACAAATGCCACAGAAAGAGTTGGAACTGCTTGAGAATTTGCTTCAAAAGGCTCCGCGTCTACCACTCCTGAAGGCCAATGAAAGTTTTTTCTATCAAATGGGGTGATAGCAGAGAGATCAGAAGCGACGGTAGTGCTAATGCTAGCAGTAGCAATAAAATAAATAGCCAATAGCAGGAGAAGGGGAATGGATAAGACTAATTGACTGCCTTTTTTCGCTGGGAAGGAAAAATTCCTTAAAAAAAAAGGGCATTGGCGACCTACTACTAAATACTTTATTTGTGAATGGATTCACTCTGAACGGGTAGCATTCCGACTATCCTTAACACATTGAATTCTAGGGAGGAATTCTTTTTTTTCCGAACTGGAATTCCCTGAAGCTCCCTTGTCTGCCTTAAGCTGATGTTATGAACTCCATTGAGATGGAGGGAAGATAGATTCAGGCAAACTAGAAAGGACAATAAAGACTAAGCATACTGACGAATAAGCAGATAAGAGTTGTTTAGCAGCCATATCAGAATCCAATAGCACTTCGTCTTCATGCACTTCATCTACTCGGACCAAGGCCTCTAGGCTCCCACAGCGAACAACTACAAGACAGCATAGGATCTCTTAGAGGCTTCGGCACGAACATAGACTTATAAACAGGCATAGGCTGATCTATCAGTTCCGCATAAAGATTCCGGACCGAGCAGCAGGATACTTTTTTCAGAAATGGATGGCTATACCCAGGAGCCGCTCGGGGCTCGATCTTCCTTGGCTTCGTTGCTCTTTTACACAACCATCTTCAGTCTTGACTTAGCCCTTTCAAGAGAACTCCCTTTGAGGCTAAGATCTATCACTAAGGCGGAAAGAGACCGACATCCAAGCGGAGCCATGCCGCTCAAGTCCCCGATTTATTCTTTCCGAAGAGCAGACCTTGAAATGGGCGTTGTCGGGCGGTTTCTGTGCTCTAGGCATTTTCATGAGCCGATTCAAACCCAGTTCTCTCCCACAAGCGGATACGACTTACTTTAGCAATGACGAGACCCTTACATCTACGTCTCAGCTATGGAAGTTCCACTCGGCATAGCCAGGATGGAGCTATTCTGTCTGTGTCTGTGGAATTTTTATGCCCGCCCTGGATAAGTACTTCAAGCTAAGCCACTTCCCTCCCGCGGGTCTCCCCATCGCATCGGTAAAAATGCCGAGTATAAGTGCTAGTATGAACACCTAGAGGGAGATGAATAAGTGTGAAGAAAAATTTTCGAGAAATATAATAAAATATTTTGATTTTGAAACAGAGTCTGGAGAACAACAGACTTTGAGCAAGTTTAGACTTTGGCAGTTAAATAGAGCTACGAACAAAATAAAGGAGTTCGGGAAGAGAATAAGAACATAGAATTTATGGTGATTCGGCTTAGATCAAGCCTACGTCCACTCTCCCACGCTAACAGCCTTTAGGCTAGTTTCCACTATGAAACAAAAGAGATTTTACAGCCTTGTGATCTCAACTTCATAGTGAAGAGCCTCTACTACTCTTTCACGAAGTCGCACTATAAGTTTTTCTTTCTTTTAAGTACAACTTTGAGCTCAGAGTAAGAAGTAACAAGGAAATAGAAAGCCTCAGACTTTGGAATTTCTTTTTCACGCACACTTTCGAACAACTGAAGAGTCCTCCTTAAATACTCTTTCATGCCTTTTCGACCGTTGGCACTTTCCAAAGGAATTCTTCCAAACAATCCGTTGGACAAAATCAATCAAGGAGATCTTGAGCCGTTTGAAAATTGTGATGAAAGCCTGTCAATCATATTCGCCCATACAATCAGGATCTTGGTTTCCATAAGTAGATTCTTTCCAAAATTACTTGCCCTTCAAAAAGATTTGATGTATCTAAATTGATTCCAATAAAATATTCAATCTTGTAGGTGATATATCCATCCAGAAGGCTGTATAAAACCTGTACAAATCGAACTCTTGAAGTAAGAAAAATAATCTCGCATCTGAATAAGTCTTCTTTCTTCAGTAACGTTCAGTCTGGAATTTGTCAAGTGGATAGACTTCTAATGTCGAATAGACTTTGACACTAAAGTCTGGCAATCTTCAGACTTTGACACTAGAGTTTGGTCGTCTTCATACTTTGACACAGAAGTTTGGAAATCTTCATAATAGACTTTGAATAAATTTTGTCAACTTCAAAACATCAAAGGAGTTTTCTCTAACACCGAGAGGAGGAGGACTCAGGATGCGAGAACCTGACGGAATGGACCCAAGATAGTGGTCCTCTTTTCTTTTCTTTTCTTCGTGGCCAGAAGGTCGCCTCCTTCACTTCGTTCTTTACCCAATTCCATTCTGCAGCCAGATCAGCCTTAGATAAAGAGAAAGAGAAGAGGAATATTGAAGACTTTCCCCTATCAATCATAGAAGCCAGCTAGATAGGAAGAGTAAGAAGAGGAAGGAGAATATTCTAGAACTAAAAAAGAAAGTCAGTGCGCACGGTACTTGACTCGGCACTCTTTGTTAGGAAGAATCTGATCTTATTTGTTGAGATTACAATCTTGTAGTTGATATAGCAGATCATAGACATAGAATAATTTTAGGAAAAACAATATTTTGTGTATATTCTTTCTGATTTGTTTTTCTTCTCTCTTGTACTACAAATACTGACACTTTCTTATACATTTGTGACAATGAAATATACTGAATAGTCTTTCCTCTATCGACCTGCATTTCCTTTCATGGTATCAGAGCAACGTTTCTGACCCACCTTCCGCACCAAATTTTCCCAATTGCCTCCAATTGTTTTCTGTTTTTTGTTGCTGCAAATCACTACGTGCATAACAAAATCAGCACATTGAAAAGAGGAATTCAGCCTATTCAATATGCAAAACTCCAACAATACATAAATTCAAGATCCAATCTTACCCACAACAGAAGAATCGTCCGACCAATCTGCTTCTTCTCTAGTCACGGACAATTTCCTACTCCAGCTTCATGGCCGTATGTACCATGGGTTCCGGTTCAGGGACCATGGGCCATCGGGCCAAATCAACAGTGGGCCAACTATGGCCCAAATTGAACCAGGGTGGGTCGGGAATGAATCCCTACCCGAGTTTTCCACCCGGGTTTGCGCCGCTGGCCTTCCCGCTCATCGTTGGCCATCCAGAACCCGGCGAAGCGCTGTATATGTCACCAACTGACGGCTCAAAGTTGCAACTGATCACTTTTCTGTTGGTGAAATCTTTATTCTGTATTTTGAAGCTGAGAAAACGTTTCCAAGTCTAAAGACTTTCAGACTCATCTATCAAAGTCTGAAGACTTCCAGACTGAAGATCGCCAGACTCAAGATTTAAAGTCTGCCCTCGTTGACAGTTTCTAGATCATTAAAGAAGTCTTGTCCAGATATGACGTTATCCTTAAGGATTTGATTCGTTTGATCGAAGATTTTCTCACGGTTGGAGAAGGCACAAATAGATCTTTATTTGTATGACAAGTAAATCAAGTAAGAAAGATCCGTTGATTGGTGAAGTATACTTGGAAGATTCTATTTATGGAAACCTAGATCCTGATTGTATGGGCGAATAGGATTGGTGGGCTATCTTCATATTCCTTAAATAACTAGAGATCTTCCTAATTGATTCGGTCCAGTAGGTAGATTGGACGAACTCCTTTGAAAAGTGTCAACGGTTATGTAGGCATGGAGGAGTATAAAAGAAAGACGCTCTAGTTGTTCAAGTGTGTGCGAGATAGAAAAATTCCAAAGTCTGAAGCTCCCTACTCTTTGCTAATTCATTTGTTGAGCATACATTATACTCAAAAGAGAGAATTTTGTAAGACCTCGAGGAAGTGTAGTAGAGTCTTTGCACTGTGGAATCAAGGATGTGGGATTGTAACGTTTCTTTTGATTCATAGTGAAATCCAGCCGGTGGGCTATCAGCGTGGGAGAGTGGACGTTGGCTTGCATTAAGTCGAACCACTATAAACTTTGTGTTCCTATTCTCTTCCCTGAATCTCTTTACTTTGTTCGTATTTCTATTTAACTATTAAAGTTTGATCTTGCTTAAAGTCTACTACTCTTCGAATTCAGTTTCAAAAGCCTATTGTTATTCAGACTCAAGTTAAAAGTAAAGATTTTCACTACATTTTGTAGAATCTATTTTTACACCTATTTACCCCCTCTAGGTGTTCATACTAGCACTTTCATCTTCAACTCACCGGACCAAATCATTATTCAATGTGGGCAAGGGATATCCGGTGGGCCCTCGTTCCCAAGGATAAGGATGGATTCCTTGACGTATCCATCCCTTTCCCGATCGATGAACGCATGCAATAACATTGGCGCAAATGCAACCAATTAGTGCATACATGGATCGAAAATTGTGTGATGCTAGAGGTTGCAGTTGGGCTTCCTCCGACTGAAGACACAAAACTAATGTGGAACAACACCAAGGAAATGTACGGGAAGCTCGACAGGGTCAAAGTTTTTGCACGCACTCAAGCCCTTGCCGAGTTGAAACAGGGGAACCTCTTGGTTATTGCCTGTTTCAACCTACTCTCAGCGCTCTGGAACGAGCTCGAGGCGGTCGAGGAGCAGCTTGAAGGACCAAAGTCGACCCTCAAGCAGTACAGAGAAATCAAAGAATGCGAGAAGGTGACCCGGTTCCTATTAGCCCTAAATGAAAGCTACGTACCTTTCCGCTCACAGATCCTCGCCATGGAGACTGTCCCATCTCTCGGCCGCATATTCCAACTAGCTGTCCAAGAGGAGAATTAGCGAATAGCTGCTGTCGGACTTGAAAGGGGAGGAGAAAGCATGGCCCTCGCTGCGCCGGCAAGGAATTCGAGTTGCTCTCACGGCAGTCTCCGTGCGCCGCAACGAGCAACAGCCTCGGGAGGAAACCCTAGGCCCTTCACGAAGAATGAATAAGATGAAGACAACCCTAATTTTAGGGCTTACCGAATGAACGGCCCAAATCAGAAGCTTGGATTAGACGATCCTTATTCACTTAGCAAAACCGACGGTAGAGATAAACAGGGGCGCGGATTTGATGGCCCTAATTTCACCTGATCGGACGTCGTGGATTGAGGAGAGGCCACGAATCTAACGGCTCTCATTTAATGCCACGTCATCACAGAAGGGAGGAAGCCAAAATTATAAATTTAAAGGTAAATATTGTGAATATTGTCGGCATCATCATCATACCATTGAGACATGTTGGAAATTACATGGTAAGCCCACTGACAAAGAAAAGAAAGGAAAAGAATTTTCTATTTATCAAGTGTCAGCACAAGGAAATGACAAAGCTCATCAGCCTATTACCCATGATCAATATCAAAACATCACGAAGGCGCTAAATCAGTTACAGACAATTGACAAAACTGCAAATTTCTCAGGTACTTCATCAAGCAAGACTAATAATATTTCAGTTGATGCATGGATTATTGATTCGAGCGCCAGTGATCACATAATTTGCCATGAATATTTGTTTTCTAGTACCTCTACAAAGCCTGATTCCATATCTGTTAGGCTTCCAAATGGAAATATTACTGATGTCAAAAAGATTGGTACCATTCACCTTAGCCTAAACATTATCCTTAAAAATGTTCTCTATATTCCGGAATTTGAATTCAATCTCATAGCTATTTCCAAAGTTTGTGAGGGCAATTATTGTTGAGCCAATTTCAACTGCGAAAATTGTTCCTTTCAAGATCTTTCGACTGGGAAACTGATGTGCTTGGGTAGAATGGAACAAGAGCTGTATTTTTGGATCAATTTCCCTAAAGATTTTGATATTTCCTCTTTGAATAAAGGCATTTCTTGTAATGTTGTTACTAGAAATAAAATTTCACTTTCTCATAAGCGTCTGGGTCATAGTGCTTGTTTTCCTTGTTCTGATTGTAAAGTATGCCCTTTAGCAAAACAAACAAGACATCCATTCCCAACTAGTGTATCTCGAGCCACTAGTATTTTCTCATTAGTACATATGGACATTTGGGGTCCTTATCATACACCACATCGTGATGGATCCCAATTCTTTCTTACCACCGTGGATGATTATTCTCGTGCCACTTGGGTATTTCTCATACAGTCCAAAAGTCAGGCTTTTTCATGTCTGTCGAAATTCTTATCCATAGTTAAAAATCAGTTTGATAAACATGTTAAGATGATTCATATAGATAATGGAAGTGAATTTTTTTCAACTGAGTATCAATCTTTTCTATCATCACAAGGAATTCTCCATGAGAATTCTTGTGCTTACACTCTGCAATAGAATGGAATTGTCGAATGCAAAGATCAACACCTTCTAGAAGTTGCTCGTGCACTGAAATATCGAGCCTCCATTCCTGAATCTTTTTGGGGAGATTATGTGATCACGGCAACCTATTTAATTAATCGCATGCCAACTAGAATATTAAAAGGTTGCACCCCATTTGAAATGCTCTTTGATAAGCAACCAGACATTAGTCATCTCCGAGTGTTTGGTTGTCTTTGTTACACGACGAATGTTCGATATCGACATAAATTGGATCCTCATGCTCTTCGATGTGTCTTTATGGGATATGCCACACTACAAAAGGGTTATTGAGTTATAGAGATATCTACAGGTCGTTTCTTTGTTAGTCGTGATGTTATATTCCATAAGGATATATTTCCCTTCCAAGAAATGGCATCTTCACATGAAACACCCATGACAGAATCGAGTCATCGACAATTTTTATCAATGGAGGATAATTCTGTATAGCCACAATATGTCTTGATTGCACTAGATCAATCATTTTCTTATCCATGTTATGCGACGGCATACCCTGGATCTCCTGCTCTCACTACTAGGTCTTCTGATTCTCCAACAAGGCAAAGTAGTAATGGGTCTCCTTTGTCATAGCAACATCATATTGGACCATCATCACCAGCAGCTGACAGGCCTAGATGCTCAGGACGACAGGTTCGTCCTCCGACATGGACCAAGGACTATATCTGCTCTACATTGAGGACTTCGGGTACGTAATATTCGGTATCCTCCTATGTTTCCATCGATCGATTATCGTGGGAACACATGTGTTGCATCAGTCGGATATCTGAAGAACAAGAACCGTCTTCCTATGAGGAAGCAGCACGTGATATTTGTTGGCAAAGGGCCATGAAAGAAGAAATTGCTACTCTCACAAAGAATAATACTTGAGACATCGTTCCTCTGCCTTCTCACAGAAGGCCCATTGGTTGCAAATGGGTTTATAAAATAAAAATATAAGGCAGATGGTTCAATTGAGCGATACAAGGCTCGACTTGTCACTAAAGGATTCACACAGCGTGAAGGCTTTGACTATCATGAGACTTTTTCTCCAGTTGCTAAAGAGGTCACTGTTCGCTCTTTTTTGGCAATTGCTACATTACGTAATTGGGACTTACATCAAATGAATGTCAACAATGCCTTCCTTCATGGAGACCTTGATGAAGAAATTTACATGGAGCTTCCACAAGGATTATGTAGACAGGGAGAGTCTCGAGTGTGCCATATCCGCAAATCCCTGTACGGGCTTAAACAAGCCTCTTGACAGTGGTATGCAAAATTTACTACAGCACTTACAAAAGAGGGTTTTCAACACTCGAAGCATGATCATGCATTGTTCACATGGACCAAAGGTACTTCATCGATCTACTTATTGATTTATGTTGATGATATACTTATCATGGGAAATGATGATGTTGCAATTCAAAAGTTCAAAGGATACTTGCATTCGACCTTCCATATTAAAGATTTGGGTCCTCCAAAATATTTTCTTGGTATCGAAATAGCTCGATCCAGTGAGGGAATTTATCTCAATCAGCGAATATTCGTCCTGGAAATCATATCAGATGCAGGATTATCGAGGTGCAAACCAGCTGCTGTACCTATTAAGCAGAATATCAAGTTGACAACATATGAATATCCAAATGAAGATCCACTGCTCAAGGATCCATTGGGATATCAGCGACTTGTTGGCAAATTAATCTATCTCACCATGACCAGGCCTGACATTTGTTATGCAATACAAATACTTAGTCAATTTATGCACAACCTGAAGCAATCACATATGAATGCAGCACTAAAGGTTGTAAAGTACTTGAAGAGATGTCCAGGACTTGGAATTCTACTATCCCGTGATTGCAACATGAAGATGATAGCATATTATGACACAGATTATGCTACTTGTCCTATGACAAGAAGATCCATTACTGGTTTTTGCATCAAGCTAGGAAAGTCCTTGATTTCATGGAAAACGAAGAAACAGTCAATAGTTTCATTGTCATTAGCAGAATTAGAATATCAAGCCATGGCAAAAACTATTTGCGAGATAGTTTGGATACAATGATTACTTTCAGATCTTGGTGTGCAAGTCAACGAAGCAAGTGAATTTTTTTGTGATAATGATGATGCGTTAAAATTAGTGGTGAACCTAGTTTTCTAGGAGAGAACGAAGCATATTGAAGTTGATTGTCATTTTACTCGAGAAAAAATTCAAGAAGGCATCATTACAACTCAAGGAATTAGAACTGTAGAAACAGCCAGCAGACATCTGTTGAGATTACAATCTTGTAGTTGATATAGCATATCATAGACATAGAATATTTTTAGGAAAAATAATATTGTGTGTATATTCTTTCTAATTTGTTTTTCTTCTCTCTTGTACTAAAAATACCGACACTTTCTTGTACATTTGTGACAATGAAATATACAGAACAATCTTTCCTCCATCGACTTGCATTTCCTTTCACTCTTTCCTGAAGTCAATAATCAGAGTCAGCAGAAAAGTCACTAAAAGAATAGTCCATGGGAAATGGCACTGATTTCTATTCCTTTTCTTGAAGTGGTGGGGGCACTGAGTTTGAGTTCCTGCCGTTCCATCAGATGTTGCCGGGAAATCCTGCTATAGCTTCATCTTTTTTCAATAGATGATCAACCCGCTTTCGCGGAGGCTGAGTCAGTATCTGATCAAACTTTCTTTGGCCTCATCAGATGCTGTTTCCTAACCATCTTAAATCGAAGATAGGAAAGAGAGCTTGAACTGGACGCGAATCCAACTTCTGTAGCTTAATCAGTAAGTACCGGAGGACACCACTTTTGCTACCGAAGGGTATGGGCCCGAGTCGGGTGCGAGTCTTGCTGAACCGATTGGTACCACAGACGCAGGAGACAAAAGAGAGTAACCTATTGGCAAAGAAGCCCCCTAACAAGAAAAAAAAGGATAACCTTTTTTTTTTTTTTTTCAAGGAAGATAAAAAAAGTGAGTGAAACCCGCAACGAAAAGGTTGAAGGGAAAAGGAAAACCGAAGCGGTGACAATATCATCCTACCTTTCACCGAGCTTCCCTTCCTATTTCCTATTATCTAGGATATAGGATATCCAGGATCCCCCAATGATTTAGTTAAAGGAAAAGTTCTGGTTAAGAAAGATTCAGTGACAATATGATAGGTATAGGGAAGCCCAATCTTATAATTCTGGTTTTCTTTTGGCAGGTCGAGCTCTAAAAGGGAAGACCAATGCCGTTCTACTCTGGATAGAGAAGAGCCAGCCTAAAAGAAAGTAAAAGACTGGCAACACAACCAACATACACGCTGACTTTTTGTTTTTGATAAGCTTAAGTCTTTCATACTTCCCGCCCATTTTCCACGAAAGGGAAAATTTCTGCGATTCTTGCTTAGTCAACTCAGTCTCATCCTGTCATTCGCGGTTCTTGCTTCACTTCATCTTGACGTGAGAATCAGACGCTTCAAAAAGAAAACTTGTATAAAATGGTTCTTTAGTCCGTCCGACACTTAACTTAATGTTTCGAAAAGACGAAGAAGAGCTTTATTTCCTGAATAGTCTGACCCGTCCCCCCATTTATTTATTTAAAAGAACCGGGGAGGACGCTGATCTTTTATATGCTCTGACTTTGGATATTCTGAGCTCCAACTTAAGAGCTTCCAGGCCTCTTTTTTATTTTGTGAGCGGCTGACCACCTGTTGTAGATTTCAATCTTCCTTACCATGGGGTGAGGACCTAGACCTCACTCTAAGAAGGAGAGCCCCTCAGCCAAGAAGAGCAGGCCGGTAAAAGTAGACCTATCAGAGTTTTCCGGACGGATCCGTTTTTATACCTATTGTTATTGATACCGCTCTTTCTAAATCGGATGTGAGCCTCTGTTCTACAGTAAAAAATCGTAACTGGTTTTTCTTCATTGAGGTCTTGACCGACCATTATAATCGCCTTTTTGACAGCTGACACCATCTTGCATGCGATCGCCTAATTGATGTTCATTTCATACCTTATCAAAGACTTCTTGATTGATCCTAGAGACCGAATAAAGAACTAAAAGGAGTTGCATGCAAAAGGGGTAGAAAATTCTTGTCAAATGAAAACTTCATGAGGACCGGCTCGTGGCACATGAACGACGCGGCATGGATATATGGACTGAGTTTCGTCCTAATTTCACGTGGATTGAAAATGTGTGCTGTGGAAGCATGTGTTGCTTGCCGCTCAGCAAAACAGGCACTTGTTTTATCTCTTTGTTCTCAATCTTCTTGACTTATTTCATTTGGACACAGGGCATGAGGGCTTATGCCCAGTCAACTTTGGGTATTTGCAGAATCGGCTCATAAATGGACTGATCTCCTGAATGACTCTAAGTTCGAAGGACCAGACTGTTGATTTCATGACTGAATAGTTTGTCTTGTGGACTATGCTGGTACAACATACAAGGTGCTTGTGTCGTGGTAATGACACTCTTCAAGTCTTCATGAACATTTTCTTCATTGAACTTTCGAACAATCAACACCCAGGAAATTATGTAGTAAACTAAAGTTGAAAAGTTGAATAGACTGTCTGGACTGTTAGAAATCCATCATGGTTTTGTATCTTTCGAAATTGACGTCAAGACTGGTACCTGTAGAAGACCAATCGACTTTCCTATGCTGTGTGTCTTAATACGGGTGAATAAATCTAATTGCTCATGCCAGTCATCACTTGGTCATCACTTGATAACCAAGAATGACCATCGAAGCGAATTTGAGAGCAAGCAGAGTTGACAGGCTTAAAGTTGTGAATTCTAACTTAGCTTCCCTCTTGGCTCCCCCAAGAGACGAACAGTTCCCAGATGACATAGTGAAAAAAAGAGGCAATTTTACCACTCTCGCTCACCTTCCAGCATATATGATTCTGCCATCTTCATAGGTATACATGTCGCCAAATTCAGATAAAGAAAACCGATGTTGACCAGTCACGATCGATAGTGCCAAGACCATGACCAGCTTATGCTTCTTTCACGTTTGTAGTAGATCTAAGAGAAGGAAGAGCATACAAATCAACGTGCACGTTGTTTAACGATAAAAAGCCTAAAGCGACCTAGTTTAACGAGTTTCATTTACCAATTTCACGACTGTCCTTCTGTTGCTTTTCTTTCTCACTCGTCCACGTCGTTCGTTCTTTGCAAATCGGGTGGGATAGAACTTTGAGTTGCGGAATCCGGGCCCGCACATGACAGGTCCCTTGCGATTGGAACTCGTCACTGCGTTCCACGAATGGATCTAATGGCTAGAATCCGGACTTTCGCTTTGGCGGATTTTCTTCTTCTTTCCCTTGAGATTCCATCATATCTTTGTGTGTGTGAGGCAACACTGAGGTCTCGTCTTCAACTGTTGTGATCTCAGTGAAGAGAATGGTGGTGCTTGGCGTGGCGGGCAGTGGCTCCATGGGCGGCGGTGGAGAGGATGGTGAAGGAGGAGAAGTGTTGCTCTTTAATTTTGCCCTGTTTTTCCTTGTTTCTCGGGAATTACCATCACCAAGTTCAACCGTTGGATTCAAAGTTAAATCGTGAGCAAATTGTGACAAAATGAGATGGATTCATGACAAATAGAGATGATTTAAGACTTTGCATACTATGTTTAGGCTGAGAAATACATTAAAATCAAGTCCAATGTTTACATTTTAAAACGCCTAGCATGTGTTCGTCTCTTTGCCTGAATGAGCTGATAAGGTTGTTTTCATGAAATCGATGTTCAGAGTTAGGATTGATTTGAGATTCCTTCCTTGATAACTAAAATTATGTCTGAATCTGTGATTCCCTATGGTTTTATGGCATGTCGTTTGGTTGCCAACAGTGACCGCGGATGGGCATCTACGTTGGAGTCCCAGCCCATTTTCAGGCGATGCCCACAGTTTAAGGCTGTTATAGTTAGATCCCTATTAGCCACGAAAATGGTGACCAGGGTGATGATTTGGCGAGGGTCTGGTGATTGGTAGCCGGGTTGGATGCAACGAGAAGCAACTAGGCGCAGAAGAAGAAAAGAACAGAACAAAATAGAAAAAAAGGAAAAAAATTGATGTGGAGGGAGAGGGAGAGGAAGAGAAATGTACACATGGAAATGCCAAGTGGACCAGTTTTTTTGAAATAAAATGCCAACTCATATTAAAATTTTAATTAAAAAGGCCATATGTTAATTTTGATAGGAATTTTTCGTCATTAGCATTTAAGTGATCTTTTTGACACTTAAGTGAGTGTCGTATACAACTTATGACACTTCTAGTATCCTTCTTCTAGACATTTTGATAGTGGGATTTTTTATGAGTTGTTTATATCTAAGTTTGCCGGGTTTAGTTGTGAGTTGGAGATATACATATTCTTTTATTGATTTTTATTTGAGATTGCATCTTTCGGATGAAATGATGGCTGCATTATTACCCTCTTGTTGATTTCGGGGTGTGATACTAGAAGTGTATTTGTAAGATAATTAAAACTCTGCTGTAGAACACTTCCATCTACATCTCTCACCACGAGATTTCCCAAATCCAAGAGCTGTGTAACCGGATTAGGGGCATGTACGGACGAGTTGAGGACCAAATTTCGCTTCTAATTCCGTCTAGAAGGAAACTTTAAGGTAACCGATAAATCTGTGAGGAGCGGCTCCATTGGCAACCCATACTACTGTCCTTGTCGGTTCTTTTGTACATCATAACGCGATATTGCTTCAGGGGATCACCAGGGCTGAAGAATCCTACTTCAAACTCACCGGCCTAAACTAAGCTATCGCCATCTTGTCTAGTCTGATTTGTAGTCCTGGTACCTCGTTTACATTGAAAATAGGAGCGGTATACAACAAAGAGGAAAGAAGACGACACATGAAAAATATCGCTGATGCTCTCATATTTGTTCCCTGAATAGCTGACGGAGACCAAAAGGACGAGAGAATGCGGAAGAGCGAAAGACTCTTTTAAGAGTTTCTAACTTTTTTTAAAGTACTGGATATCCCAATGTCATTATCGACTGTTTCAAGTCATTGGAAAAATCCACTATTTCCCAGTCATCACGCCAAGGAAGTTGCGCATCGTAACATTTACTTCACAATCCGTATCTTTCAAGTTATTGACAATTGTTCACGTTTCTTGACTTAAAATACTTCCAACTCAGACTCATTGAACACCTTATGTTTAGGAAACATTTGACAAACTGAGAAGCCTAACTGAAGCAACCATGACTAAAAGACTAGGTGACCTATATATTTAATCAAGCAGTTTCTAGTAATTTAAAGAAGGGGTATTTTCAAGATTCCCACAATATCAGGTTAAGTTTTTTATGTGAATGCTGGTGATGCACGAGGAAAATTACCCAAAAAAATCATAAATATATTTCAATTATAGTAATTCAATCCTAAACCTTCTTTTTTTTTTTTACTAAATGAGTTATTAACCTTTTGTATTTGTGTAGATCCCGTCCCTCCGATCAATTTTGGCTGGCCAGCTCTAATATGGAGACCGGTCGTCCTACGTGGACGGCCCTATCTTTGGTCAGTCACAAAGCTAGCGATAACTGGAGGAAGAAGGAATGGAAGGGGAAAAAAGGAAAGAGAAAGAAAAGGAAAAAGAAAAAAGAAAAAAGAGGAAAAAATTCAAAAAATTAAAAGATTATTAAAATTTATCCATGTTAGTGCCGTTGGCGCCATGTAGGACGGCTAGTGCCCATGTCAATGTTGGCCTGCCAAAATTTGGCCCGATTAACTTAATTGATACAATTGCAAAGAGTTTAGTACATATTTGGCCAAAAAAAAGGAATTATTTAAAATTGAATTGGCACAAGCACAATGCATTTAGGACTTTTTTTGTAATTTTCCCCATATTAAACTATGGTGAAGTTGGCTTATCTCAGAGTAGCTCCTCAATCATAATCTTGCATTAGTGAGAATTATCCTGAGTTGATGTTACTCGATTTTGTGGTTCCGAATACTCCAATGTGCACTCTTTCTAACACTTTGCTCTGATTAAAATGGCAAAACATAGTTCCTATGATATTATAAAGTTTCAATCATTTGATGTTACTTAATTTCATGACTGGAAATTACATGTTCAATTTGGCATGAAAGAACGTGACATATTCTATATTGTATTAAGTGATTTTGCATCTACCATTGAAAATGTGGATGAATATCAATGAAATAAAGATGAGGATTTTTGTAGAGATTACTTGTTGAACTCTCTAAGTCCTATTCTAGTTATGACTTATAGTGAGTATAAAACGACGAAAGAAATATGGGATCACTTGAACGCTCAGTTCCAAAAACAAGAGGGGCTCTCTAAAACTCTCTTAGCAGAGATATTCTTTGACTTTAAATTCACTATGAATTCAAGCATCACCTCTCAATTAGTTGAATTTGAGAACATGAGGAATAAACTGAAAGATGATAACTCTAATATGTCCAATAATCTCTTTGTCGGTCTTGTGTTAAGCAAACTACCAACTAAATGGAGTTCTTTCAAGACTGAAATGTGCAGATTGAAGATACAAATGGGACTAGATGAATTAAAGAAGTATATTCACATTGAGAATCAAAACATTACTAGAAAGAGTTTGGAACAAGTAGAACAACAAAAGTCAGTTGCAAACTTAGTTTCACACTCTAATAAACCTCAGAAAAAGTCCAAGTCATCAAAAGGTGAATCCTCTTTACAGTTAGAGACCAAAAAAAATATCTTCAAAAAGAAGAAGAATGGCAAGTGCCATAACTGTGAAAAGTGGGGTCACTGGGCAGCAGAGTGTAAGCTACCAAAGAAGCAAAAAAATGACACCACAAAATGAGACCAATATGCTAATTAGTGAATCTGAGCCTTAAGCCTTCATTGGAATGATAAAGAATGAAAAAGCCAGCGTCTCTTCAGAGTTGTGGTTAGACAATGGCATTACTTGTCATGCTACAAATGACAAGAACTTACTAATTGAGGTCACAAAAGTGAAAGACACTATCGAAAATTGCAATGGTGGTGAGGCAAATGTGACTCATGCTGGAACTGCAAATTTGGTGCTTTCTTCAGGTAAGTTACTAACTCAAAAACATATTAGAGTAGTACATTTACTTAAAAAGAATTTGATATCTATGAATTTACTTGATAAAGTTGGTATGTCTTTTTCAACTATGAATGGTAGAGTAACTTTATATTTAACTCATATTCTTTCGGTTGTGCATTCATGGTTAATGGTATGTATAGATTGAGTTTAAATACTGATAGCATAAACCATGTGAATTCTATTTTGATTGATCCAAAGTTGCTACACAATAGACTTGGACATGTGAATTATAGGAAAATGCAACATCTAGCTAAAACTCACAACATTTCATTAGATACTTTTATTCGATTTGACAAGTGTGAAGTGTGTGCACAGGTTAAAATCATTAGAAAACCCTTTAAGTTGGTTTCTAAAAGCACACAATTTCTTGAGTTAATACATTTTGACATTTGTAACTTTATAAATTACATTACTAGAGGTGGTCGGAAGTATCTAATAACATTCATAGATGATTTTTCTGGAAATTGTCATGTCTATTTGTTGAAATTGAAATATGATGTTTTTGAAAAATTTAAGATTTTCAAGTCTAGAGTAGAAAATCAATTCAACTTGAAAATTAAGAGGTTTAGGAGTGATAGAGGAGGAAAATATACTATGTCAAGGTTCAAGAAATTTTGTACTTCAAAAGGTATAATACTTGAAACCACTGCTCCTTATTCACCCCAATCAAATGGTGTTGTCGAGCGTAAGAATAGAATTTTAACTAAAGTATTAAATTTTATGTTACTTACAGCTAGCATGCATTCCTCTTACTGGAGAGAAGCACTTCTAACTGCTAATCACATCTTGAATAGGTTGTCGCACTCTAAATTGTCTATGACACCTTATGAGATATGTCATAAGCGACCTTATAGATATGATACTCTTAAGACTTTGGGCTGTATTACTTATATAAACATACCATATCCTAAGATACCTAAGGCGGAACCTAGAACCATTACTTGTGTATATCTAGGTAGTGTAGAAGATAGTGCTGCAAATAGATTTTTAGATCTATCTACTAACGCAGTGATAGAATCTAGAGATGCAGTGTTCTTCGAAAACAAGTTTATCAAATATCAATGCTTGAATATTTCTAAATCTACATATATGGTTTCAGAATCTCCTGTAGAATTTGAAGCAGGCCCTTCTGACACTAATTCCACACAACTGGCTATTGAACCATTTCCAGTTAGAGTATTTACAAGAGAGAGAGTTCTCAAAAGTTTTGGTGATGACTTTGTTACTTATCATCTTGAGGATGATCCATTCTCCTATTAGAAAGCAATGAGATCTAGGGAATCTCTACTGTGGGCATAAGCCATAGATGATGAATTGAGCTCTTTACTACAGAACCACACTTGGCAGCTAGTAAATTTACCAAAATGGGCTAAGGCTATAAGTTGTAAATTTGTATTGAAGAAGAAACTGAATAGTAATGGATCAATAGCCAGATACAAAGCATGTTTAGTTGCTAAAGGCTATAAACAATAGAGTGAAATAGACTATTTTGATGTCTATTCACCTATGTGTCATCTATCAACTATAAGAATTCTTCTTGCTTTGGCATCTATTGAACATTTTGTAGTGCATCAAATGGATGTAAAAACAGTTTTCTTAAATTGTGAGTTAAATGAGGAAATTTACATGGAACAATCGGAAGGATATGTTATGAAAGGTCTTGAAGACAAAGTTTGCAAATTGAATAAATCCTTGTATGGTCTTAAACAAGCACCTAAGATGTGGCATCTTAAATTTGACAAAGCAGTAAAGAGTTATGGCTTTCAGTCTAGTTATTTAGATAAATGTCTTTACCATCGTTTTATGTCAAATAAGATAGTCATTATTTGCTTGTATGTTGATGACATGTTAATTCTTCGTTCTAATCATTCTGTAGTGAATAACGTGAAAGCTATTTTAGCTAAAGAATTTGACATGAAATATCTTGGTATTGCTAATACCATTCTTAGTATGAAAGTGAGCTTTAAACGGTAAGTCATCTCCCTTAGTCAAACTCATTATATTGAGCAACTATTTTCTACTTGGGGATACGATAAGTGTAAACCAAGTGAGACACTATTGATTATAATAACAGACTAAGTCCTAATAAAGGGATCAACGTGGATAAGTTAAAGTACTCGAAACTGCTTGGTAGTCTCATGTGTATTATGAGTTACACTAAACCTGACATAGCCTTTACGGTTGGCATGCTGAGTCGTTTTACTAATAATCCTAGTAAAGAGCATTGGGATGTCCTCGATAGGCTAATGAGATACTTTAAATGTACTAAAGATTATGCTCTCTATTATTTTTGTTATCCTCTAACTGTGGATGGATATTATGATACCTCATGGTGCTCAGATATTGGAAATAGTAAGTCCATTAGTAGATATGTATTCACTTTGGGTGGAGTTGCTATTACTTGGAAATCCAAACTATAGACTTGTATTGCATTGTCGTCTATGTAATCGGAACTTTTTGCTTTAGCCTCAGCCGCGAAAAGGCCGAGTGGATAAAGAATCTGATTATGAATATTCCTTTGACTTAGCTAAAGATTAATTCTTTAAGCCTATTCTGTGATAATCAAGCAGCTGTCCAAATCGTCAATAATGCTCTCTTTAATTCAAAGAGAAGACATGTGAGACTGAGACATGCGTTGTTGAATTATCTGCAAGAACAATAGGTTATCATCTTGATCGATGTGAGATCGAAGGATAACATAGCCGATACTCTCACCAAAGGTGTGCCTAAAGATCGATTATTCAAAACAGTGGGGGGAAATGGGGTTAAAGACTATATAGGCAAGTCTTAACTACCATTTACTTACATTTTAATTGTGTGTTTTGAATTATCGAATCTTTCTTTATTGGCTACAATGATAAGCACAGTTTACATGTTTCATCGATGTTCACAGTTGCTAACTAATTTGAAAAGGTTGAGTTGTCTCATTCCAAACTTGATGAAGATGACTTTAACCTAATTTAAATGTTTTATCGGGAAAACTTGTGTCATTCCAAACTTGATGATACAATTCAACTAAGTCGGACTATCCTTTTGGTTGAATGATCTCATTCCAAACTGACTTTAAGGAATCGTAATTGTGACATTCCAAATTGAAACATAGAAACAATTGTTTACATAAGAAGCCTATTGGTCTTGTTCTTAGTTGAAACTTGATATTACATTACTAGGTTATTGTAAGTGACTTGACTATTGGTCGTGTTCTTTGAAACTAGACAATAGTTATTTTCCTACAAATAAACTTAAGTTAATAGCTCTTTGCAAATCACATTATTTAGGTCTTATTCATAATATATGAAACTGGATTGATACTTATGAACATGATATTATGATGTTTTATAACATCAATATATGTTCTTCTCTGCTTAATGGAATGGTGCTAAATTTGTATTCAAATGATTGAATTCATGATAATATAAAATTCATATTTGACATTCTACAGGGGATGGCAGAGATGGAGGAGAGCTTAATGAGTGAGATCCCGACCAGGATGACCTACTTGATGAATGAATATATATCATTTAGAACATACGGGGACTTGACAGTTTACTACTATTGCATATTTTGATGGAGTCCATTTACTTGAGACTTGCATTTTGTTATCTCTATTTTGTGAATATTATTTCTTATATTTGTAAGGCATTTGACTATTTTGACTGGCATACATATACTTGACTAGTATGCATATGTTAGTTGTGAACTGAGTCTGGGATTTATTTTGATTGTTGAGATTTGGATGAGTTTAGACTGAATCTAAAACTCATAGTACTTATTTTGATTTGTTGATCTCAAAACAGATTCATGATAAGGATGATTGAGTTTAATACTTTACTGCTAGAAAACTCTTTAACTGATCTGAGTTGATTGTCTTGGACTGAATGTGGATGATTCATATTTGTTTAAACATTACACTGACCACCTTATTGGATTGTGTTGTATGGTAAACATAGGAGGAGATTGTTTGATATATTGTTAATATAGTCCAAAAATAAATATGTTCACATACAAGCCCAATAGGTGAAAGCACGGTTGTTTGGGTCCATATGGGCTAGAGCCCAATAACTTACATATAAAAATTCTAGGGTTCCCCTATGCTAGAAGTAACACTGTTGAGCGTTCCAAACTTGACGTCTCTTGGTGTAATACTTCAAGCAACCGCTTCTTCTCTCTCAAACATGTAACCTCCAATAGACTCTTTATCGAGCAGATAACACTGTCATGGTCATTTCATTTGATTGACTTTGTGAAGTGCTTTCTTGGAGTAAATTCCTTTCAATGAAAAACCCTGGCTCTTTTGGAAGAGGCAACTCGATGTTGCTTCCCAGCATCATAACCACAGTGGACATACTTGGCCTATCATTGAGGCATCGCTGCACGCACAATAGGCCAATATGAATAGAGCGCAATGCTTCAGAAGTACTGCATGAGTTCTCAACCAACGTGTCAAGCAACTGCTTGGACCTGCCTTCTGTGAATAGTCTCCAAGCCTAACCACATTGAAACCAACCATTAGGAGCAATTCTTGCAGCTTGAAGGTGAATAGTATTATGAACTTACATGTCCTAGAAGATTATGATCGTGGTCTGGATGATGAAACCCTCTGTTTCTCTTCCCGCTTACAATCTCGAGCACCAATACACCATAGCTAAAGACATCGGATTTTGTTGAGAAAACTCCATCGAGAGCATACTCTGGAGACATGTAACCACTACAAAAATTGATGTATTGAAACCATCAGTTTGAAAGCGAATTGAGCACAGAGGTCATTACTTTCTGCATTAAAAGTACTTACTATGTTCCAACCACTCTGTTAGTATTTGCCTGTGTCTCATTCCCTGTGAAGATTTTAGCCAAGCCAAAATCAGAGATCTTAGGGTTCATCTCATAATCTAACAATACATTGCTAGCTTTCACATCTCTGTGAATGATCTTGAGTCTAGAATCTTGATGAAGGTAAAGAAGCCCCCTAGCAATCCCATTGATGATGTTGAAACGAGTTGACCAGTCCAGTCGCTTCCTCTGCATTGGATCTGTCAAAAATTCATCACATTAGTAAACTCTGCACGGTTTTTAACTTACAAGGAGTAAGGCATCAAGTTATTCATTTGCTAATATGCTACTTTAGTGACAGTATTTTGGAGCTTTCACAGAATTCGTGCTTCTAAGGAATTGAGAAAGTAAGCAAACCAAAGAGAAATGAGTCCAAGCTCCCGTTGGGCATGAATTCATAGATCAAAAGATTTTCTTCCTCAATGCAACATCCTAAAAGCTTCACTAGGTTCCGGTGTTGCAGCTTGGAAACATATAGAACTTCATTTTTAAACTCATGCAGCCCTTGTTTTGAGTTCCTTGACAGCATCTTCACCGCAATTTCTTGACCATCCCTCAGCACACCCTGCATATGGTCAACCTGTTTAGTGAAAATAATTCCTGGCCTACTCTTTTTCTCGCTAGAATTCAACTCATATAACCAAACATTTTGGGATCAAGTTATTCAGCCTCTCATCAACATATTCTATTCAGGAATCTTAAACAAATTATGCAAATGCAACTGCGAAGGCAGTACTTTACAATCCTCAAATAGCAACAGTGTCCTTCTCGAGAATAGCATGCACAATTTTAGTACCTTGTAGACAGGTCCAAAACCACCTTCTCCAAGCTTATGATTGGTTGAAAAGTTATTGGTAGCAAGAGCTACTGTAGACAAGTCAAATAGTGGCAACTCAAGATCCTCCTTCGGCTTTTCACCGTTGTCTCCTGATTCAAAACTGTCCCATTCAGCTGGAGCACAAATTATATGAAATTGATTTGCAAATATCTATGGATGGCTTCTGCATCAATTCAGATTTCCTTCAATCATGATGCTACAAAGGCATGCTAATAGCTAAATATGAAAGCATTGAATTGCGAACATATTAGGATAATATGATTGCGATTGCTAGTGGTTTGTCATTGTTTCGCACATCTGACACTGACACACAAATGCCTTGAACAATTTGGTTGAGACTGACTGACTTTGTCAGCTCATCATGGAATCTTTTAGTGACCTCTCATTGGTGATGTGGAATAGTAAGATAAAATAAATAGAAAATCTTATAACTGTTGGGCTTGGTGACGATGAATGTTGAATGTGACATGAATGCAGAATCCCCTCTAATGATAGTCTATTTGAGAAAAAAAAAAATTCACTTATACAAGAGGGTGACTAATGTAATGAACGCGAGACAATAAATTCTTGTGCTCAATAATAGAATAAGTACTGGGAGGTCCTGTAAAATACCTACTTGTAAGTGACGAAATGACTAATGTAAAAACTGGAAATGATCAGAACCAGAATACAAAATCTGACAGCACTGTATCATAAAGTACGGCTTACCTTCAGGAAGCTTCAATTTCTTCTTCTTGCATTGTAGAACACTGATGGTGAGAACCAGAATGAGGAAAACGGACCCGAAAGAAACTGCCAAGCCCATGACCAGCTTATGCTTCTTTTGGTGTGACGGTAGCAAAGCTAAGAGAAGAAGCAGGAGCACACAGGATCAGGAGTAAGAACTAGGTATCACCGATATTGCACTTCTCTAAGCTCTCCCTCAAAGATGTGTGTCCATTTTTCTCTTCAGTATCTAGCAAATTCATGTCTATAATAAATGAATACCTGATTCTGACGCAGCCATCCGGATGTAGAGGTCCTGCCCATAGTCGCTGTAATCTCTAATGTCAATCAGCTCATCAAACCACAGCAAGCAACCACTTCCTCCATTTCGGATGTCTAAGTTCGAATAAGCCATACAGGAACAATTTTTCATGCAAACTACTTCGCATTCTTGAAGATTCATGCTCTCGTTAAACCAGGAAGACCGAGTATCTGGCAATTTTAACCTATAATACTTCACAAATTTGTCCTTTTCACAATCCAAAGCATTTCTCCTCACACACCCATTTGACCAATCCAAAATATCCCATTCTTGAGAAAATCGGGGCACAAAGCCTTTCAAGCACCTACACACTGGGGAAGTATCGACCCTACAGCTACCATAGGCACCACATGATGCATAGTTGTCACATTGGTCTATTGGGCCACTGGTGTAAAGCGTCCAACCCTGCGTTCGGTCAATCCAAATAAGTCGCTGATACAAGCCATTGGCCGTCAATATCATCCTGGAAACAACCGAACTGTTGAGGACGTAGTGGTAGTACGTCTCTTCCTCATTTAACACAAATTCATACCTGTAGTATGGGTTTGGATTTAAATTAGGTATGCCACTCCATCGAAGACCATTCCATGGTCCTGTCCTGAACTTGATGTCAGAACCCTGCTTCAATAGTTCTTGTGGGTAGCCATTCGGATCAAGTTGAAACGTAAAGTTACCTGGAGAAGGATCATCAATGCTCTTCCATGATGTTAAATAACGATTGACGCCTGATCTTCTATTCCATCCTAGCTTCATACCGGCTAGAAATGTATCTGTAGGATGGTCAAAACTCTGCCACAGGAAATTATTGGGATCACTGCCTTCTGCGTCTCTCACAACCAGATTTCCTGAATCCAAGAGCTGCGCAACTGGATTACGCACCAGTATGGTCGAGTTCGACGACCAGATATCACTTCCATTCCCGTCAAGAAGGACGAGACTTCCGTGGGTAGTAACCCTCAAAGTGCCTGATGCGTCCGCAAGGGGTGCTACTCTATTTGCAACCCACACTATTGTCGTTGTGGTTATTTTCTTGTACCATATTCCCAGATATCGCTTTGGGGGATTGCCCGCACTGAAGAACCCCATCTCAAATGTCCCACCAGCAGAGAGTAGGCTCTCGCCATCTCGAATTGACTGATCTGTTGCTATGGTATCTAATGCATTGGAAAGAAGGGCATTACAAGAGAAGAGAACAAGACACATGGAAAGTGCCACAAAAGCTTTCATACTGCTTGAAGCAGTCAGGTTCTCAAAATCAGCGAATCTGCTGAGTGAGTAAAGAAGACGGAAGAAAGGGAGAAGAGCGATCACATGAAGAATGAAGACCCCTGCAATCTCAAGGCTGATCTGGAGCCACAGGCTTTTTCCATAAACTGATAAGAAGCCATTGGAAAAAACCACTAAGTTCCAAGTCAATGCCCCAATAAGACTGCCAATTGTGACGTCTACTTCAAAGGGAGGAGCGATCACATGAAGAATGAAGACCCCTGCAATCTCAAGGGCTGATCTGGAGCCACAGGTTTTTTCCATAAACTGATAAGAAGCCATCGGAAAAGGCGACTAAGTTCCAAGTCAATGCCCCAATAAGACGTTAATAAGACTGCCAATTGTGACGTCTACTTCAAAAATCCCCAAAATTGAGCAAGCTATTGACTTAGACTAATTCCAACTTCCCATTGATTGCCAATCCCAACTCATTGAAAATCTCATAATCTTTTTTGTGCAACATAAATCTTTAAATCTTCAAATAAATTCACAACAAAATGTATTTGAATTATGAAAGAAGAACAAAGATAAATATGACACATCCAACCAGAACATGATCAATTAATAAAAATTTACAAACAGAGTAGAGAAATAAAATATTAAAAGTTTTACTTACTTTTACCAAAAAAATATATATATATTAAAAGTTTAACGATTTTGGTTTTTCTTTTTTTTCACTTTTACGCTGTAGATGTAAGAATGAGATTGAGCTCCCATCATTATGCAATTGCCTGAACTTTTAGGGTGTATTTAATAACCATTCTATTTTGAGAACAATTTTTGCTCGAAAATGATTTTTTTTTTTTTATTCTGTTCTTGGAAACAATTTCTGAGTTTGTTTTTGAAGGCACTTTAAGAATCGTCCAAAATTTCTATTCCTAGGATAGAAATGCATTTGGTAAGATTCTTAAATTTTTTTTTCTTTTAATTTTTAATACTTTCATTATATTGTTTCTCTTTTTTCGTTTTGCTTTTTCCTTTTCTCTTATTCTTCCTCCTTTTTTGTGGCTGGCAATGATCGGTGATTGGCTGGGAAGAAGAAGAAGAGAGATGGAGAAAACAAAAAAGAAGAAAAATTAGACTTGATTGTAGGAATTGTTCCCGAGACAAGAAGTAATTTTTTTCTACTTCTTGATTTTGTTTTAAATATATTTTCGGAAACAAAACAAAAACGGATTTTTATTCTTGGGAACAAAAAATTTACCAAATGGATTTTTGTTATTTTTTTGTTCCGAGAAATAAAATAATAGAATCAGACACTATTTAAAGTAAAAAAACGAACAAGCCCTTATTGGCTAGTTGGAGGACTAGTTTTACCCCCCTTTTCACTTGCCTTATTTAAAGTGTAATATTGCGGTGTTGACTAGTCAACTAGTCAAAAAGCAAAAACAAAACGAAAATGCAGAGAGAAGAAAGGAAAAGATGAGGAAAAGTTCAAAATCGACAAGCCAAATTAAGTACATTTTGTAGTGTTTGGTAAGAATTCAAGTCCTTAGTTCATATAATCGGAGTAATTTTCAAAGTTATGCTATATATTCGAGGCAAAATTCCAAATTAAAAGTCTGAAATGCTATCAATTTTTCAAATAAGGGTTTGAAGTAAATCTTGTCTTAAATAAGCGCTTGAAATGTCCTCATTTTCTCAAATAAGAGCTCGAAGTGGTCATATCAATCATAATGAAGGGCCTCGCCTCATCAGCTAGTCAATGGCATTTCCATCATTTATATTTTCTTATTTTCTTCCCTTTTTTTCCTTTAAAAAAACAAAAAAAAAAAGACTAAAACTATATATGTAAATAAATAAAGACAAACTAAAAAATAAACCCAAGCAAAAGGGTAAGGCTAGTGCTCCGCCCGTGACCACCACCCCATTCTTGCTGGTGGGGCGTTGGCCATGGATGGCAAGGTCGCCGGCGCCTTGCCAACCCCAGGCCCTCACTAGAATTAGGAGAAAGCTACAACATTCTCCTAGATCTAGGCTAAGGCCACAACCCTGGTTAGCCGGCCCTCACCGAGAAGCTAGTGACCCAGTAGCCATGGCTAATGCCCAACGGCGATAGGGTGGCAGCCATAGGCGAGGAAGCCTGCCTATATTTTTCTTTTAGTTTTAGCTTTTTGAGTTTTTTAAAGGAAAAATGAAAGAAAATAAGAAAAAGTAAAAGATGAAAATGCCTTTGACCAACCAGTGAGGTTGAGTCATTTTTTAGACTGATATAGTCACTTCAGATCCTTATTTGAAACAAAATCAACTTCATGCCCTTATTTGAGAAAAATGAAGGCAGTTCATGCCCTATTTGAGACTACTTGTGAGGTTAGGTCATTCTTTGAGATTGAGGTCTCCATTCAAGTCCTATTTGAAATAATGTCTACTTCATACCCTTACATGAAAAATGAAGACATTTTAAGTGCTAATTTGGAATTTTCCCCAAATTCGTCAAACCCCCACGAGTCCATAACACCATAATCTACCATTTCCATATAATTCCAAAGCTTATCAAGTCCAAATCTCGGTTTTAGAATATCCTTCTAAGGTCAAGCCTTTGGTTGATAATAAATGGAGACTTTGCCAACGGTAAAATTTTGATCACCTTGTCACCAAGCATTATATTGTGACCATGGTAAGATATTGAGTAATAAATTAGTCAATGGAATGAACCATTGGCGTGTAATTTGATAGAGATTGATCAATGGACTTGATTATAGATATTCAAATTGTGATGGTGGATTAAAAAAAAAATTCTAAATTGTATAATGTTTTGTTGAAATGAAACAAATCATATTTGATTTAATATGTATATTATATCTTGGGTTTGGGTTATGAGTTTTTAACATTGCTCTTCATATGTGCATAATGAATACTCAATCTACTTAGAAGAGATATATTACTCACTGAGTTGCGATTACATATACTATTTGTGTTCAATGTTTTTCAGACTCATTGGTTGGCAACAAATAGAGCGATAACATTCGCATTATCGTCAAGACATTTTGATAGAGGATTTTTCGGTATAAGATTAGTTAGTTGTATATTTCTACGATGTATATGATTGAGATGAGTATTACCGAGTTTAGTTATTAGCTAGAGATGTATATATTCTTTATAATGGATTATAGAAATTCCAATATTATAATTAACCTGCTAGTAGGTTATTGGTTATTGGTTATATTTGAAATTGCATCCTTTGGATAAAAGGACGGCCATGCCATCCCCTATTTTTGTTAAATTTGGAGAGTGACATAAAGAGTTCAACAAAATCTTTTAATTTTGACAAATGGGTGTTCCAAAAAATATGACACGTCATTTGCAATTTATTATACGTGAATGGCTCGGATTAAGCAGTGGTACATTTGGTTCAACATTCCCAATGGGCTTTTAGCCTCCAAAGCCCATTGAGAAAATGTTGGACCATTTGACAATCATTTTAAAGTAGTTTTCAAGTGAAAACCAGCATTGTCTTCAAATTAGTTAGTTTTGGAGCGCCGCCCGGTCTCGTGGCCTCGAGTAGCCCTCACCCGGGTCCCGCGAGGGTCACACGACAGCAAGTCAATCACCATCGCTTGCCTAATAAAATTGGACTATATAAAGACACAAATAATGTTAAAACTTTTAAAGCAAATATTTAAGTATCATATATTTTTTTTAAATTAAATCACTTAAGTTACATAAGTTTTTTTTTACTGAGAATTCCTATGTGGCATTGATTCCTAGCAAATCACATTGGTGATTTAATATTAAATTAATGCCATAATTGAGTAAGGAAAATTGTTAATGTAATTTTAGGAATTTGTTTTTTAGAAGTTATGCCACCAATTTTGGAGCAAACACCATAATCTCTAAATTTCGCAATCTTATGATTCAATTAGAATTTAAACAAGCATACCGGCTGAAAGAAAATGATTTAAACCATGTTAAGGATAGGTCTTGCACACATCCATCAAGAGGTCAAGATCTTTTGGGGTTTCATGTATATTGACTTTTGGATCACTACGTGGTGAATGGTTCATTGGAAGTCATGGTCTTTATGATGCTTTTACTCAATGATATTTGGCTCTAAAAATTTCTAACCCATCATAAGGGAAAGGTCATGGACCAATTTTTCAGCATTTTCTTCTCTTTACGAACAACCCTTCAACTTTTTTTCTTGAAAATGACAAGCCTTCAACTTATATAGAGAAAGATTATTGTAATTCCAATCACACAGTGTGTAAAACGGGTTGTGCATCCGAAATAATAGTGACCTATCGCGACCTAACCTCAGGTGCACCACCTAGGGTTTGGCTAATAGATTATTAAGCATAAACTTAGTTCGGGCTCTCCCAAGCCTATATCAATTCACGACTTAAGTTCAAGTTTTTAACATGCAAATGATTTTTCAATTAGGAGTCGCCATTAATCTATTTTTTGGTGGATCGATTAGAAACCCAAATAAAATAACAGGAGATTTACTTTACTCCTACGAATGAGAGATTGTGAGTTCGGGGATTTGATTACGCTAGATTTCTCTAACACCCTTTCGATACCTTTCTCTTTTATTTTAAAAAAATGTTTTATAAGCAGCTTAAATTGATTTTAATTTACTTCCATAATATGTGAGATAATCAAGCAGTACGCAAACCACCAATTTAATACCCAAATAATGCAATAAATAAATTACAGAACTTACCTCATAGCAACGAAAGAATCTACAATGTTAGATCAAAATTCACATCGACAGTTTTAGATATGATTTCTAATTAACACACAATTACTTATTTTTATTTTCACTTATTTAATGAGAATCATATTTTATGCAATGCATGTTATTAATCTAACATGAAGTGACATGACATAAACTACATGACATAAGTATAATATATATATATATTGCATTTTCTTAATAAGAATGCAATCTATGCTAGAGAAAGAAACTAATTTATTCTAAAACAATTTTTTTGGTATTTTACGTGAAATTCGAAATTAAAAAAAATGTCTATCTAGATTAAAATATCATCCAACTTATATTAGGAATTAGATTAGGCCAAATCCTAATTTAAACTAGAATGTTATCCTAACTAGGCAATCCCTAACCTAAAATGCAATCTATCTAGGAAAAATCATCTAAACTTATTATTAATTAGAAAGATTATATAGAATTGAATTAAAGATGCAACCTTATCCTAATATGCAAAAACTAGATGATGTGCAAAGAATGTTCTAATTCTAGGCTTTTCTTCTTCTTTTTTTTATAAAAAAAAATCGAAATTAAAATTGTTCAATAATTAAACATGCAATCTAAATTAATGAAAAGAGAATCTAACATTCTGAATTAATATTTTTGGTATTTTTATTTAAAAAATTCGAAATAAATATATTTCCTAATCTTAAACATGCAAACTACCATAAAACAAGTGATATTCTAACATGAATTTAATTTAACTTAAATATATTTTTTTGGGTTTTCTTTTACGGAAACAAAATCAATTCAAACAACACGAAAGCTAATCAGGCAAGATATAATCGACATCCATATTAATAAATCGACGAATCATATCTTACGCATGAGATTGAATTGGCCAATTTTAAACAAAATCCAAATCATATCTCGAGTGTGAGATCGGATTGACGATTTTTTCGTACGATTACGAGTCGTATTTTAAGCGTGAAATCGGATCGATAATCATATGCACGTTGTGAAATTAGGAAGATTTCTCAATTTATAAGACTACTTGAGATTACATATATCTCAACATATTAGGAATTTCAGTTATGTGTATCAATGAATATATCAAATAAGGAAACATAATTTTTGAAAATTAAAATAGACAAATTTTTTACCTATTCCGAATATTGGCTTCCAAATTTGGACTTCGTACGGTGGCTCGTGAATTCGGCGTGGCTCACAGCTGGGGTGGTACGGGCGTCAGCGCTACTCATGGTCTTAAGGGGCGCCAGCGTTCGGAGCTCCGGCGAGGGGCAGCAGGCGCGTGGCGAGGGGGGCAACCGGAGTCGCGGACAGCAGGAGGGTCGCGGACCGGCGGGTTGCAGGCGAGGCGACCGGCGGGCGGAGGCGCTACAAGGGGTTTGGCGTCCCGGCGCAACAGAGCGAGGCCGCTAGCGATGCTGCGGGCGGAGACAGTAGGCAGCAGCGGCGTCGCAGCTTCAGGCAGAGGCGGTGACGCGAGCTCGCGGGTGAGGGGGGAGCTCCAGAGGCAGGCAGGACGGCAACGGCGTCGGGTTGGGCAGCGGCGAGCAATGGCGTCGTGGCTTCGAGCTGCTAGTGGTCGCTACGGCGACAGCAACGAAGCTGGTTGCAGACAGAGCGCGGCGAGGCTCGGCTGGCCGCTCAGGCGAGAGGACTCGGAGTGGTGGTGGCCGGCAGCAGCGACGGCGCAGGGGTGCGGTGGCGCGGCGACGCTGTGCAGGGGTCAGCAAGGAGCTGAACGAGGAAGAAGAAGACCTTTTTCCTTCTTTTTTTTCTTTTTTCTCACCTGTCCTCGAGAAAATATTGGGTACCCTAAAAGTGCCATGTAATCGGTGCTCTGAACGATTCATTACGTGACACCTATTCGTATGTCAGTCCACGTCGTCCACTTCTCCATTTCAAACCAGCGCGCGGGAGGTTCTCTCTCTCCTCTCTCCTTGGCCCACCTCTCTGCACCTTCTTACGCTCTCTCTCCTCTCTGTCTCTCTCCCCGTTCTCCGTTCCATTGCGGGGAGAACAAAATCGCGACGGTTAAGAGGAAAACCTAAATTTGCTCTGCGCTCTCTCTCCCCCCCTTCGACGGCCCTCCACCTCCGCCTCCACCGGTTGCCTCCATCGCCCCCAACGCTGACTCCAACGCTGACGCCGACGCTGACGCAGCCTCCGCCTCCCTCTCATGACCTCTGGTCCGCTTTATCTCTCTTTCGTCCTCGAAGTCGCGCCTCTCTTCCAGCAAACCGCGACGCCGACGCCCTTCCGCCGGTTGCCTCCGTCGCCCCCAACTCCGACGCCGACTTCTCTGCCTCCACCTCCGCCTACGCGCCCGACGCCAACGCCGATGCCCCTTCGCCTCCCTCTCGCGACCTGCGCTCCGCTCTCTCTCTCTTTTCTCTGCGGAGCGCCCTTACTGGCCAACCCCGACGCCGACGAATCCCTGCTATCGCGTTTTGGCCTCCCTCTCCGTGAGCGAAGGTCACTCTGCTCGCTCTTTCTCTCTTTCCTCCGAAGCGCCCCCTGCTCCTGAACGCGAACGCCACCGATGCCGTCGCCTCCCACCGTCGCCTTCCCAAGCCCCACCGATAGGCGCCCCATTGGCGACTCCCGTACGTCCGAAGGTTCGTTTTCTTTTTTTTCTTTTTTGGATTCTACTTAGTAGAATTCGGTTCCATGTTAATGTTGAAGTTTAAAGTTACATCTGCATTAGGCTTGTTGCTGACTTGCTGTGTTATTCAGATAAATGAAACGGCGGTATCTTTTGAGATTGTTTGCATATAGTCCTCCTAAGAGATTAGAGACTTCTGAGCCTAAATTGGTCACTCCATGCTTTTATTTTCTCCCAAAATCGTGTGTCTGTTGGAGAAATTGATCCTTGTGTGCTTCTGAATAGTCATTTGCGTTGCAATTCCAAAGGTGTAACTCGGTTGTGAAAGATAAGATCAAAATTTCTCTCTAAGATCTACCTTCTTGGTCCACTGATCTATCAGAAATAGGTAGTTTACTTAGGCAAATTCATTGCAGCTTGGGCTGTTTAAACCAACAAGTACCTCTTATTTTGTTCATGTGCCAACGAGAGATATGGTGGGACATCCTCACAAGCATGGAGCCAGAAGCTTATCTCTCTGTTTGCTTTGCGAGAGAACCACTGAAAATTGCAGGTTTCTTGTGTTTAGCTGAATTTGACATAGAGAGACTGACCAATTTGTGAAGATGACTAATTTCACGTTTCTCCCTGTCTTTTGATGCATCTCTGTTCATAATCAAGTTTGGCGAAGTTGGATTGCTACATGAGGGTATATTCTTCTTGGTGTATTGATGGACACGCAACCTCTACCCATTGTGCATCCTTTTGGGGAGGAAAATTTGGTACTTCCCATCAAGAAAATGCAAAGTGCAAATGGAGGAAGAGGCTTTAATTTTTACTGGTAGGATAGCGTGCCTTTTGGATGTCTAGGGAAAAAGACATCTTATTTCTAATCAACTGGGGTATAGAGTTAACAGATATATTTCCTTCTCGGACCTTGAATCCCTGGCCTGCCATACAAATTAGGATGGAGTGTAAAATATGTTCTCTGCGATTATGTGTGCGTTCTTAGAGTGCTGTTTTCTCACATTATTGCTATTGGTGGTTTGAAATTTTAGTTTGATGAAAGAGTTCCTTTCTAATTCCATTTTCTAGTATTTTTTTTTTTTTGGTCGAACATTTTCTAGTATGTTCACATTAATAAGAATAATTGATTTTGTAATTGTTGATTTTTTGGTTGGATGACTTGGGCAGAAAAATATTTAAAGACTAAAAAAATCCGAGAAGCAGAAGAGGCAGCATGGCGCTCAAGAATAACAAAGGTGATTTAATATCTACTCTTCCAGTGCCCCTTATGATTTTATTTTTGATGCTCAAGTTTTACATGTAGCTTGTAATCTCGATATATAGCTTGTGTTATATTGGTTTCTTGTGCAACATACCCCTAAAATTCCTCTGCTTTGTGATGCAGACTGTTCTAAGGGTACGGTTTCCTGATAATCATACGCTAGAGGCTACATTTCATCCATCAGAGAAAATAGAGAGTTTGATTGTTCTCCTCGAGAAAGTGGTAGCTAAACCTGAACTGCTATTTATATATGTACGTTTGCTCACGTGATGTAACTAATTTGCAATATTTCAATGATTTCGATATTCACGTCTCGAGAATGTGTTTTTGGAAGCTAAAGCATAACGCAAATATCTGATCATGTTTCAGATACTGCTCCACCCAAGAAGCAAATAAAAGACTTGTCTTAGGACTTTTACTCTGCCGGCTTCATTCCTGGTGCAATAGTTTATTTTTCATATGACACCTAGAAAGGTTTGTATGCTTATTATTGACCTCAAATGTAGTATCTTCCTTTTTCTTTATGCTTGCCACGGGTTGCTTCTTGGTGTTATTTAGAGTGGCTCATCTTTAAGCTGTTTTAAAGAAACAAATTTGAGTTTTACTGTGTGCCTAAGGGATCCAAAACTGCCCCAAGCGCAGTTCACTTTTTTCTTAGCACCTCAAAGCTGAAGCACATTTACAGGTCCTTCTTGGTAATCTGCCTTGGGTATACTAACGCATACTGAAAGATGACCCACTCACATGAACTACCAACCGCTGCACGTTTGTGGCGATGTCAATCGAATAATTTGTTTTGCTTATCTTGTCATGTGTTCTTCCTTTACCAACCTTGATTCTATATTTGCAAGTAAGTCTTAAGATTAAACGTATATGTGACCTTAATGAGTGACCGCGAACTTGGGAATCCAATTCTATACTTACATTTATTTCTGTGACCGCTAGTATTGTAAGGTTCAAGTGCTTGTTGCTTCTTCCTTGAGGTGTGGCATCGACCCTGCTAACAATTCTATGAACATGGATCATAATCCTTTGCCATTTCTTCTTCTCTTTTGACTTCTTCCTTGTCAAGTGATGCTAAAATTGACCGATGCTTATTTATCATTTGGTTGGAAACAGGAAAGGATCAAGGTTTCTCGAGAGCTGCAACCCACGAGGTGTAACTGATAAGACGCACAGTAGTATAGACACAGAACAAGCTTTGCTGGCTATGAAGATCTAGAAGTCCCCCCATAAGGTAAGACGCACTTTTGTGAAGCTCAAATAAAAAATTCTCATGTTACAGCATTGCAGTTCTCTTGATTTGCAGATTTGCTTCTTACATGATCAGAATATAGGTAACTATATCAAAATTAATGTTGTCCCTTTAAAGGCATCATATTATCTAGTCTCTTCTTCTTTCTTTTTAGGGTTAGATGTTGTTTATTTGCAGAAGCATTTGAGAAAACAATAAAGCATGGTAATTGTGTTCTTTCGAAAAGCTATCACAATGGAAAAACATATCAATAGTTTTTTGGTGAAAATGTTGCTTATATTGACTTTGGAATCTTAGGCAGCATATATATTAATGAACTGACGCACAACAGTGAAGCCAAGGATCTTGCATACCCTACTTGTATCATTGCATAGGTGCATATCTTTAATCTCATCAATTTTATTTCTACTTTGCCTCTTTGTAAGACAGATTTTTTTCCAAATTGGAGATGTTTGTATGTAGTGCTCGATTACAAATTATAAGTTTAATTTTGATTTGTGGAAGTTTGGTAGACCAAAATGAGAAAACTTATGTTTTTTTCTTGGTGGTAGATTTATTTTGTGGTATGTCAAGTCGCAACAATCTTTAAGACGAAATAAATGACATTGGTTCTTGGCTCACGAGATTGGGGCCCTTTGAGGAAGCTGAAAGCTTGCTGTCTATTTGAGAAATGAACATTCAGATGGCTGAATCGGAGGTAATTTTTCATGCATACTATGTGAAACCTATTATGCTTTCTTAAGTAATATGTTGGATGATATCTTGCTCGTAAAAGCATTACATTACTTTTTATTTCAAAACTTGCAGCATGAAACTTCCCATCTTGCACATGTAATGCGTGATATGGAAAAAAATTATGAGTTTGCGATAGGAATGATTTTTCCAAATGAACTTGAAGCATATCACACGTATGTAGCTTACGCAATTGGCAAAGGATTTGGAGTGAGGAAGGATAATTTGTTAAAAAATCGTAAAGGAGAAATAACTTGATGGACTTTCGTATGTAATTGTGAGGGGCATCCTATCAATTCATCTGATCAAGAAAAGAAATTTCAAAGGTTTGAAGTTAGATGTGGTTGTCCTGCTCGTATCAAATTTAAGGTTGACAATGGTGTCTATGAAGTCATTAAGTATGTTTCCAAGCATAATCATCCATTTATTCCGGAAGGTCAAAAGCATTTGATTAGATGTGGAAGAATGATATCCGATACTTGTAAGGGTGTTATAGTTGATATGATTAAAGCTGGTATTGGGGGGATTTCGACATACAATTTTTTAGCAAATGAAGCGGGAGGAAGCAAAAACTTGGGTTTCAACTTGCGCGATTGTCAGAATTTTTTGCAAACCAAAAGATCCAATGACATAAGTGGGGGAGATTGTCAAAATGTTCTAAATCATTTTCATCGCATGCAAATGGAAAACCCGATGTTTTTATATGCTGTACAAGTAGATCAAGATAGTAAAATGACAAATATATTTTGGAGAGATAGTTTATCCAAATATGATTATGACTGTTTTGGTGATGTTCTTGTGTTCGATACCACGTATCGTACCAACAGATATAATTTGATTTGTGCACCTTTTGTTGGAATTAATCACCATTGGAAGAATATTTTGTTCGGTTGTGCATTATTGCTAGATGAGACTGCAGAGTCATTTATTTGGTTATTTGAGGTGTTTTTGAAGTCTATGGAAAACAAGGCTCCAGAGACTATATTCACTGATCAAGACCAAGTTATGGCAAAAGCCATTAGAATTATGTTTCCGAATACCCAACACCGATTATGCACTTGGCATATTGGGAAAAATGCCAATTAAAACATTCCAAATCTTTATCGTAAGCCGGGTTTTAAGGATAAATATTTCTTGACGCTTATGTATAGATGCAGATCGGAGGATGAATTTGAATCTACTTGGAAAGAAATGGAAGACGAGTGGGGTACTAAGAATAACAATTGGCTTCAAAGATTGTACAACCTTAGACATAAATGGAGTTTAGCTTTTGGTCGTGATATCTTTACATGTGGTATAACATCAAGTCCAAGGAGTGAGAGCACTAATAATGTCTTCCAACATACGGCGACCAAGACATCATTTGTTGTAGCATTGGTCCATCAGTATAAAGAACAACTGAAGCACATGAGAGAAATTGAAAGTCAAGATGATTATAATTCTCGTGGGAAGCCCAAGTTGCAGGTTCCTAAAAATGGGATCTTGGTGCATGCTGCTTCAGTGTATACTTGTACCATCTTTAAGAAGTTTAATGTAGAATTTTTGCAAAGTCTCGGCGAGCATATTTCAGGTACTACATTCGATGGATTGATTTATTTATATACTTTGAAGTGTTCAGAGATTGAACGTGAAAATGTTGTTAGATTTAATCCCATAGACTTTTCAGTTTTTTGTGATTGCAAATTATTTGAATTGAAAGGGTGGTTGTGTCACCATGTCTTGAAAGTGTTGAATGATAACATATCGAGTTACGAGTATTCCATCTTCTTATATTTTGAAAAGATGGATTAAGGGTGCCAAAGAAGGAATTGTGAATGATGAATGTTATCAAATGTCTCTTGATCCATCTAAATTTAATCGGTTTTCCACGTTAATGCAAGAATCTTTTGAACTAATGAGTTTGGGAGATGAAGATGTAAATACTATGACTATAGTGAGGACGAACATGAAAAAAACAAAGGCTGAAATTGCATCATACAAAGCAAGTGTGGTTGTCACTAATGATGCTGTCCCTGATGACGAAGATGATATTGAGGATTCTTGTGAAATTTCAGTTTCGGACCCCATTCGAAGAAAAGGAAATTGAATAAGTTATGGAAGGCTCAAAAGTTCAAGTGAGAAAAATAATAAAAAATCTAAGAAAGGAACACCCCCCATGCGAATAGAAAGTCGAGGTGAGTCATGTATTATTCTACTTAATGTGATTGTTAATTTCTTCGCTTATGTTATATAATGCTAATTAATATATTTATTACTTTATGATGTAGAATTGGCTATCCAAGCGACACATAATGAAACTCATTATCCAGACTATTTGAGTAATTCAAATCAATCTCGAAGTGCCTTTTATCCTAGTAATGTCGACGGTCCTTCGGTAAATCTAAATTTTCACAGTCAGGTATATTGCTATTAGTTCTCAATTTGTATTTACATCTTACTAATTTGTTAATTTTTTTTTAATATAGGTGCAGCAGCCACCATGTTTCATGCCTCGAGGGATTATGAATGGGTTTTCCCCATTTCCCAATCAGATTTATTTAATAGTTTGATGTATTAATTTATCTATAATGGACCGTGCATTTCTATAACTATAGATAACATATCATTTGTTTTATGTAGATGCAACACCTATATATTATGCCGCCAGGGAATATGAATGAATATTTTCCATTCACCAATCAAGTGATTATTATGAAATCATTTTAGATCCTAATGTTATATGATATTGTTTTTAATATTTTAATGTTTATTGTTAATGGTTTCTTCTGAATAGATATTGGCGTACCATAATAGATCTCACAGAACCATTTTGAGTCAGGTATAACTTGCCCTTTCTCTTATGGAACCATAATTTAGCCCTACTTGGAATGTCTATCACTTTTAGTTCCTATGTGAAATAATCTTCTTGGTAGGGAGCGATTCTTGATGGTTTATAACATACGATGGCAGGTGCATGGTATGAAGTTTTAGAATAAAAATTTGAATACAGAACAGCATCTCATATGATATTATCTCACTAAAACTATAATGTTAGTGTCTTGTGAGGCTTTTGTATTTTTTAATGTTTGTCATGTCAATGCAATGCTCAATTTACAAAGAGCAAACGAATTTTTTGTGATTCGAAATGGATAATTGTATTGATCAAGGAAGAAGGTAGAGATCTGAGTTGAATTTAAAATGGGAAAGATGCATCCAGCCTATTCATGTAAAGTGATGGGAGCACTATGTTATGCTATTACAATGAGAAGAGTAAGATGAGTAGTGACACGATCATATGCTTAATTGTTACATGTTCATAGCTAATTGGTGATGGACGTACTACATATCAGAGCAACCACGATGTCTTAATAGAGCATTTTTATTTTCATTGTTTGCTGCCCCTGGCTCTTTTGAGACATATTTATCTTGACATGTTGTTTAGTAAAATGTAAATAAATTGTGTATTCTGTTGTATAGGGGTCATCAAACTCTATTGAGCGTCCTGTGATGAATGAATTCAACAATTCTGAAGAAACACATACCGATTGGCCAAAGTAACTTACAATTCTTGGATGGGACAACCCCACCGTTGTCGCCTCTACCTCTGAACTATTTTTTAGCATCCCTTTTCTGGGAAGGTTTCTATCTTTTCATCCAATGAACCAAGCTGCCGCCTTTGCCTTTGTCGCCTCCGATCAAAAGCTCCTCTAGTCTCACTCCCCAATTTAGCTGCTGCCTTGCGCAACGCGAAGGATTACTTTAACATGGCTGATCGCATTGCTCATAACTTGAAGGGTTTGCAAGATTTTGATTTTGCTGATCTTACCTTGTTTCGATTTTAAGATTCTAGTTTAGCTGCCGCCTTGAGATAGAACTTTCACACTTCTTGAGATGTTGCCGTTTATGTTACATTGGCTTGATAATAGGGTCTGCTATTGACATGATGACCAGGACCATAATTGTTGGTAGTCAAACCAACTGTTGCTCATAATGCTGAGGAGGATTTAACTGCTGTAAAGAATGAAATTCGGGGTAGTCAAACCAGAAGGTGGCAAGCAATTGGCATGCTAAGGCATGTTCTGTTCAGCTTTTCTACCTTGGAGATTAGAGAAACATGCCATTGAGTTCTTGCTTTCCACCATAGAAGGAGATATCTCACAGGAGAGTGAGAGTGAAACTCTAGATTTGTCATCATTTGTTCCTAGCCATTTTGCTGCCTTGCAGCTATTTTAGTTAAAGATGTTGATTTTATGCCATTTCATTTTCTATATTCTTCTTATCATTAGAGTGCAAAATCTAGGGGATTGATAACGTCATCATGTGCACATCGGATGCTGTGCTAAGGAAGAAAGCTTTTGATGTACTGGAAAGGGTTAGTTTTTTTGACTTAAGATGTCTGCTCTTGCATCACTAAACAGCAATGACCCGCTCAAGAGGAAATTGAAGCAGCGGAAGAGCTTTTGAAGCATAGGAGAGTGAGAGTGAAACTCTAGATTTGTCATCATTTGTTCCTAGCCATTTTGCTGCCTTGAAGCTATTATAGTTAAAGATGTTGATTTTATGCCATTTCATTTTCTATATTCTTCTTATCATTAAAGTGCAAAATCTAGGGGATTGAGAACGTCATCATGTGCACATCGGATGCTGTGCTAAGGAAGAAAGCTTTTGATGTACTGGAAAGGGTTAGTTTTTTTTACTTAAGATGTCTGCTCTTGCATCACTAAACAGCAATGACCCGCTCAAGAGGAAATTGAAGCAGCGGAAGAGCTTTTGAAGCATAGGTAAGGGGTTTTGGCTCCAAAATTGCCGAACTCATTATATGCCCGATATATGCTAATTTGCCTACAGATCTTCAGGCAAAGATATTTGAACCCACGCCAGAAGGTGCTGGTAAGGTGGTCCTTGCGACAAATGGTTTTAAGGTTGTATTTTTAATTGATTTGCGCAGAGCATAAGTGGATACAGAATGTGGACAGGGCTCCCAACGTTTCACTAGGACAAAATGTCTGGACGAGGATAAAGCAATTCTCTTTGATGAATAAGTTCAAGAAGAAAGTTCTCAGAGTGAGTCCTTGAACATTGCCTTGTTGGATTTCATTGCTGTTCTTAGTGCAAAGTTAAACTCGAATCGTGTTTGCCACATTATTAATGTAGGTAGTAGCAGACAATTTGCTTGATGAGCAAGTGAATCATATCAAAGAGATGTTCGACGTGATGGACACCAATAAAAATGGAGATCTGACATTTGAAGAGTTGAAACATGGCCTGCACAAATATGGACAGCAAGTTGCTGATCCTGATGTGCAGATGCTGATGGATGCAGTAAGATCACCTATTCAACAGCTTAGCACATTTGTTTTGGACATGGTTTATGTTTTCTTCTTCCATGTCGACGCATTGTATGCTGTGAAGTGCATGATTTTGCTTAAATTGCAAGGCATTTGGAAGATTAAGGATGGATTACATAATACGGAAATATGTTTTTCATCAATTAGTCAAAGATTTGATCATGAGGTTGTATCACCATTTCATATAATTGCTAGGACTTCTTGCAAAATCAAGTGGGTTTCTGATAATTTGATGAGTCACGATTTCTTGTATTAGCATCTAAAAATAGAACTCCATCTTATATGAGAACAGGCTGATGAAGATGGAAGCGGAACACTGAACTTAAAGGAGTTTGTGACTATGTCAGTCTTCTTGAGAAGGATTGGCAACGATGACCACTTTACTCGAGCTTTTGAATTCTTTGACAAGAATTGAAGTGGATATATTGAATTCGATGAGTTGAAAGAAGCTTTGATAGATGACAATCTTGGTACGAACAACAGAAAATTTATTGAAGACATCATTTTCAATGCTGATCTAGATAAGGTAATACATAACCAGAACAACCTGCAATTTGGAATCTATGTATATCTTGTTCATATACGAAATAGAGTGCTCATTCTGTGATGGATGTATTCCAGGACGGTCGAATCAGTTACGATGAATTCAAGGCCATGATGAAAATGGGCATGGACTGGAAAATGGCTTTCACGCCAGAAGTCAAGAGCAATGCTGAACGCGCTTAGTCAGAAGATGTTCAAAGACAAACCTTCTTCTCTCAAAGGCTAAAAGATGTTCCACCCATGGCTTCTTAATCTGATCCAGATGAATCGTGGAGAAACAAAATCGAAGTCTCATCAAAAGGGTATTGGGAAGGAGGCATTATACAAAATCATTGCATTGGTTTGCTACTGCAAGGACATAAATGCTGTGAAAATTTAGAAGAAATGGGGTATAAATAGTCAGATTCCTACACCGCTTGGCATTTAATTTTTATGTTTTTATTTTCCCTAATTAAAGGGAAAATCAATTGAAACTACTAATCAAAGTTGGTTTGCAATGCCCATCCTAATCAACTTAAGGAATTTGGAGCCCCATGTTGCGGCAACCTGACCATCTCCATGAGCAGATGGTTTTTGGTGTTAAATGCAGAGCAATGTCATCGTAAAAAGTCGCATATTAACTTGCAAATCTCATATCATAGGATACTAGATCTTCTAGCTCATATCGAGTGGAATCACCACAAGTTTGAATACAGAACACATGATATATTGTAAAACTCAGCTACGTCCGTCAATTTCATGAAGTGAATTCACCCCTTAAGCCCCTTCATAGATCGTAGCACCTGTCATTCAGATAAAATACGTTGGATGATATCATCTAGGCATGTATATCAAATATACTGACCAAATGAACCATTACATATGTACTCCTATAGACCAAAATTTCAAATCCTAACTTGAATATTGCAAATAAACTAAACAACTTGAGCTCATCCATCGATACCAAGAATCTATTAAAATTAAGATACATAGCTCTATATGCTTCGCAGCATTCAAATAAAGCTCATAAGAGACCCATCCAAGCCTCAAAGCAGCTATTGCTGTTGTCCACAAACGTGTCATGTTCCCATTAAAAGTACATTGCTTTTTCATGTAATGAATGACTGAACCCATGTGTTCGTTGATTGTGCACGTTCATATGAGAACTGCAATTCTACTTCAGAAAAATTATCTGTTTGAATCACATCATACTCAAGCAAAATCATCCTTTCGGTTTTGCAAAACGTCTTGAGTAAAAACCGTATTGAGTGAGAGCGCCCCCACGCATCCAACAGAATACGAACTCTGAAGTAATTCCTTTCAAAAAAAGGGTCAGATGAACTCCAATAGACAAAGTAATATGCGAAATATAAGACAAATGGAGTACATTTGCCTCTTCCAGCAGCAAATAGATGAAATATTAAATGATTGGTGACAGTCGCTATTTCTTTCTCTTTGCCAAAGTAGTACGGTACTGAGGATGAAACCCTCCAGCCTATATACATGGGCCGGCATTATAGGCTGCCACCATCAACACACAACAACAATAAACACAGGCCAAAAGCTGCTGCTGCTCGTGCTTTAATCAGTCAGCACACCACACCAACAGTTGAGCCTCCTAATAATTGATTTGTCACTGGGAACTTGAACGATTCATACCAATAATCCCCTTATAGGACACTGCCCATGCGCTTGAACTAGTTCCTTGTCCATGAAAGTCGTGTTTCTGGTGAAAACCATCCTTCTTTGTAGATTTTCCTGTCACTGCCCTCATCGGCGATGCTGGGAAATCTGGCAAGTGGTTGCAGATTTAACATTAGCATACGTGCAATGATTGCAGGACCAGTGAGACGAGTCATCGGTTCGGCTGGAACCAGCTCGAGTGCTGGCAGTTCCTTTTCCCCTTCCACCACCTCTACTTGCCTTGCTGCTCCCTCCATTCTTAGAGCTCGCTGCCCTGCTGCAACCACCATGGGAATCCACATTTGATAGCCCATTCTCCAATGCTCTCACGAGGTTCTCTAAGTAGTTTCTGGTCACACTGTAGCAACAAAAACAGATGTAAGAATGTCAAACGCATGTCTCTGCACACATGGGCGCTCCTTCTGGAAGTCACACCAGAGGCTATTAAGAAAAGTGTCTACATAAACTACATTGCAGCTGAAGTAAAGAGGGCCACCGATTTTTCAATAAAAGGAGAGCGTGTTTGTGATGGGAAAACAGCTCCGAGAATTCTTGTTTCCCAGTAATACTCTATGAACTTAAATAACTAAACAAATAATAGTCCAACAGCCTTATAACAACCAACCAATGCCATATGCACTGGAAGATCATATTCTTGGTAAGTCCACCGTCCAGGTTTGCCTTTCGAATCAACAATCTTTTTAGCATAAAAATCCAGTCAAAAGAACTAGTGAGAATGCTTTTGGCTCGAATCAACTTTTAAGTTAACATCAAACTGCAGAGTCAATATTATTCCATAAAGTAAACTTTGAAAGCTTGACAATAAAGAGCAGGATTAGAAATAGGAATGCTATGCTCAGGATGAGTCATAAGCTTCGCCAGAACTTTTTAACATAATATATGACGCCAAAAAGAAGTTTCCGCAGGAATATTACATGCACTAATTTATCAGGAAGAAGCTGCTCATTGGTGCATATCATGCTCTCTCCAGAAACGATAAAGCACATTTTTTGGCAAAAGGAACATAATCACCAATTCCAATATTACTTTTTTCATGTGCTATTCAGAATCAAAATGGGCAGGCGTTCTCCTATATGACAGAATGCCTAGTCCCCATCCTTTATGAGACACTTTTTATGAATCATAGCCTAACTATTTCCCATTTCATAGATGGATATCTAGGGACTCAAGTCTATATAAAATTGACTGTACACAATTGTAATTTGTACCAGACATATTTTACTCAACTAATTATCAAAATTGAATCTAACAAGAAGATACCTGGTAAGTCCAGCTAACTTGGTGCGGAAGTCATTAAAGTTACAAGAAGGATTCTCATCACTAAGGAACTGGTGAAGTTCCTTCTCTGCACACTGATGAAGCCTTTCCAATCCAGACTCTGCCTCACCTGGTAAAGAAACCATTTCATGTAAGTAAATACGAAAACAAGAAGGATATGCATGGCCATTGTCTATCCACAATCCTACTCTCCAATACAAACCTTTCTGTAAAACCTCAGCTCTATCCTGTCATCCCACTTTAACAAAACATATTGCCACAACAAATCATGAAAGATACAAACAACCGGCACTAGGTTGATCAAACTTTAGCATGTCCCATCACAACATTCTCCACAAGGTCAATTTTATTTCTATAAAAGAGCTTCAATTCCATTCACACAGGTTGTCAACATGGCACCAACAAGTTCACGAATAACAAACTCTCAAAACATATATTTTCAGCATGAATCCCCGGCCTGCTCTGATAAACTGGGCATGACTAGAAGGCAGACAAAATAACAGAGATAAGCCTGATAAAACTGTCCGGAAACAGGATAAAAAGACTCCAGTAGGAAAGGTGACATCAAAACAATAATGTTAATTTTGACAACACCATATCAGTCATTAAAAGTATTCTAGAAAACCCATCCCAGTCAGATCTGTTGAAGCGCCTCCTACCACTACTAGCTCAATCAAAGCTTCGAAATGTAGCAGAGTGATTGGACTCCATTTCCATCGGTCCCATCCACCACCCTCCACAGAAAAAAAGACCTTTATCCTATAAATTTTCATATTGATAGACATTTGTCGATGTCAGAAGGATGATGAATGTAGAATTTTAAGATCAAGCACAAATATAGACACTTAAAACAAAGTCTACCTGGTATCTCCAAGAGATTTCCCACCGCGCCCCCACCCCCCCAAAAAAAAAAAATACAAAAAAGAAAAAGAAAAATCAACTGGAAAATTATATAGGGAAAACAACACTAGTCAGTTTCCACGCAAGCATTGACTTGTTATATAATCCATACAGATGGTTATATAATCTGTATAGGACCAGATGGGAGTACTCATAGATAAATAAATCAAAAGGAGAATTGCAGTGGCTAAACTTAGTATTTTTCCTAAAATAAGAAAAAAGAAATGACACATTTAGAATTGCTGTATGTTCAAACTTCAAACTGACATGGGTGACATCATTATCCTCTAGACAAATCATCCAATTTAGCATTATTGGATCTCCTCCAGAGAAAATATGTGAATGCACTAACCATATGATAGCAAGAACAAGCATATCCATCTATTAAGAAATTCCAAGGATTCCAAATTTAACTACAGAAAGGACATAATTGTGGAACTCCTGTATGCAATTGACTGGTTGATTTTAGAAGGTCCAAAGGTTACACCATATATGATAGCCCTTTAGGCCATCAAATATCTCATACTGCTGATAAAAGCATGCCCAAATAGGACTATCTATGTCCAACCTAGTAAGTAAGTCACATAAAACATTCTTGTTTCTTGAAAGAGGAAAGACCACACAATCCGTTGTACACCATTGTCATAGAACCCAAATGATGGCAAATTCTACATGCTTAAAGTTATCTGTACCAGTTCATGTTTTCAGATTCAGCACTGTTCTTCATGATCCACTGTGCCACAGTGCCACAATCTACTGGACGGTCCTCTGTACACTGCAGCAGATCAAATCAAAAGTATGTCAACACACTACTTGCTACATATTGATACAAGAAATTTCCAAAAAGAAGCTTACATTCCAGCAAAAGTTGAAAGAGCATTGGCAGGAAACATCGTAACCTTCTCTGCCAGCAAAATATTCTACAGCGTATTCACAACCAGGGGCAGGACACCACTTGGTCTGGCAGTAGGAAAATGAGGTAAAGGAAATTATATTTCATTTAACAGGCACCCAGTAGTGCAAAGTCATTATCACACTTTTAAAAAAAAAAAACTTCACACAAAGAAAAAGAATACGGTTGCACATATACCTTTCTATTGTCTTCAATGTACGAGCGAAGAAGTTATTGAGAATACTTTTTCTTATCTTCTTTAGGCGCTAATAGATTTATCATGTCTTGACCGACTGCAGCACCACAAGATGGATCAGGACATCTCAATGTTAAACATCCACGACCATCGTTTTTTGATGTGCTTATGTAACCTATCACAATGCTCGCATTCATTAAATGACAGCAAAGACGCAGGAGTAAAAGCACGTAAATTTCTAAGGTGCACAGTTAATCCAAAGAAATACTTCCAAGAGAGTGATATCTATCAGCTGAAGACAAACACACACAGATGATGATAGCACATGACGTGGTCATGTGGTACTAACTGAGACTCGCTTCCCACAACCCATCACGAATCCTCTTGTTCCATCTGGCATGCGAGGTCCCGGAGGCTGCTTCGCCACAATTGCAGTCTCATTACTGGTGAGACTGTTCAAAGAAGAGCCCCCAAATGATTTCCCCGATTATTCTGATGGTATTGGCCTCCTCTACATCCTCTTCCCCGGCCTCAGCCTCGGCTCTGCCCTTCCCCTGCATTGTCATGGAATCCAAGTTTTCAAACTGATGCTCAACCAATAGCGCTGCCATACAGAAGTCTAACCAAAGGTCCAAATTTGCGATTTAATTTGGCATCATTTTATTTTTAAGATTGAGACAACACTCACCATATTCCCCTGGAAGTGAGCATCAGATTGCTCAAAAGACTCCTCAAGTTGTTGCTCTGGTCGTTGCTCAAATATGGAAGCATCTTCTTCTTCCCAGGGTTCTTCTCCATCACGTCCCTTCTTCCCCATGCTTGAGAGGGTTTTGCCTAGAAGCAGGAAAAACCAACAAAGATGAATTATCCCAGTTTAGCAGAGTGCATTAAACCCAAACAAATCTTCAATCAATATTTTTATTAAAATCTCAAATGCATGCACATAACACAGTATGAAGTGAAGATCCCCAGTCTTTTTCACCCAGCTTTCAGCAAGACCGCAGTAGAAATTACCATGCATAGAATGAGAAGTGAAGTCAAGCATACATTCCAGGCTTTGAACTAGAAAAATTTTTAACTATAAGAAATCTGCCATCCCACCTGCACTTAGGTAACACTGATTCTACAGAAAAATGTTAATCTTTTAACAGTCACATTCATTCAAATTTTTTTTGCACCACATACTGTGAACATGCAAGTAGCATTAATTCAGTCGCATCAAAAGCAGGATGAGCAGACCCTATATTCCTAAGTGGAAAATGTCAGTTCTTATCAGTGACTTTCTATGCATGATTTCATTTGCATGATTTCATTTCTTTTCACATCACAGACATTGTCAACCTGTAAGTGCCATTTATTCAGCCAAAATAGGGACAGGCAGCTTTTGAATGTGGTCATTTTTACGATTTTCAAAATGATGGCTACCTATTTTTTTACCATAGATTTACATAAATTTGGAAACTAATGCTTTCGTGCAACTAAAGAAGAAAAAGAGGAACAGATAACCTGTGTCTATGCATTAAACGAACCCTTAGGCCACTTCTCTAGTTCCCCTCATCATTTAGCTCTTCAACCTGCAATAATAGGACAAGTACATTTTAATTATGATGAGAACATTATACATCATGATGCATCTTATTGATAGAGGGAGTACTCACTGTTTTCTCAGCTACATTGATGGATTCATATTGCACAAAAGCATCCAACTGCATAAAATATACAATGTCAGATATTAAGGACCAATCTGGATTGACATTTACTTATTGCTTAATCTAAAATTCACGCACTTTGATTCTTTCAATCTGAAACTCCTTAAATTTTCACAGCCCTTAAATGATGGCACATAGACTCACATAAGATTTTTCATTATAGTTTAAAATTTGACAAATATTTTAAATTTTGGCAGAAAATAAAAAAATACCTTTTGCTTTTACTTAAGTCCAAACAAACATGCCCTAAACTTTCATGAGCACACTTGACTATAAAAGAATATTGATTGTGCTTAATCAAAATTCAACAAGATAGGCTACAGATGATTATCTTTGTTGATATCTGATAGAAACGAACACAGAGACAAGGGCCACCAGACACTTCATCAATCCATGATTCTAAACTATAGAACAGAAACACAATACAAAATAATGCATGAAGTTAGTATAGAGTCTCATGCAACCAAAATAGAGGACCTACCACTACAGTGATTAATAGTAAAAAAGATAAAAGAAAAATCAAAACAATGATAAGAGGTTTGAATAGTTCATCTCCTCAGAAAGCTGCGAATACCTTGTTAGTATAATGCACGCCATCAGCCTTTCCTGATCTGGGTGCTGCAGAAGCTCCGCCATCGGAAGCTTGAGGCTGATGGCGTGCATTATACTAACAGCATGATCTTGAAGAACTAAGTATGACAATACCTTGAAAATGCGCTGCCAAAACTTAAAGGCACACAAGTTCGCCATTAACATCGCCTCCTTTTGATTAATTGGGGGGTTGTTAGTATCTCCACTAAAGTAGCAATTTATGTACTGTCTGAACTGGAAAGAAAGGGGGAATAGCCAATAAGAGTAATGTTTTTTTCCTGTTGATGGATCTAGAATTGCACAATTTGCATTTTCTTGATGGGAAGTACCAAATTTTCCTCCCCAAAAGGATGCACAATGGGTAGAGGTTGCGTGTCCATCAATACACCAAGAAGAATACCCTCTGTAGCAATCCAACTTCGCCAAACTTGATTATGAACAGAGATGCATCAAAAGACAGGGAGAAACGTGAAATTAGTCATCTTCACAAATTGGTCAGTCTCTCTATGTCAAATTCAGCTAAACACAAGAAACCTGCAATTTTCAGTGGTTCTCTCGCAAAGCAAACAGAGAGATAAGCTTCTGGCTCCATCCTTGTGAGGATGTCCCACCATATCTCTCGTTGGCACATGAACAACATAAGAGGTACTTGTTGGTTTAAACAGCCCAAGCTGCAATGAATTTGCCGAAGTAAACTACCTATTTCTGATAGATAAGTGGACCAAGAAGGTAGATCTTAGAGAGAAATTTTGATCTTATCCTTCACAACTGAGTTACACCTTTGGAATTGCAACGCAAATGACTATTCAGAAGCACGCAAGGATCAACTTCTCCAATAGACACGCGATTTTGGGAGAAAATAAAAGCATGGAGTGACCAATTTAGGCTCAGAAGTCTCTAATCTCTTAGGAGGACTATATGCAAACAATCTCAAAAGATACCGCCGTTTCATTTATCTGAATAACACAGCAAGTCAGCAACAAGCCTAATGCAGATGTAACTTTAAACTTCAACATTAACATGGAACCGAATTCTACTAAGTAGAATCAAAAAAAAAAAAAGAAAACGAACCTTCGGACGTACGGGAGTCGCCAATGGGGCGCCTATCGGTGGGGCTTGGGAAGGCGACGGCGGGAGGCGACGGCGTCGACGGCGTCCGCGTTCAGGAGCAGGGGGCGCTTCGGAGGAAAGAGAGAAAGAGCGAGCAGAGCGACCTTCGCTCCCGGAGAGGGAGGCCAAAACGCGAGAGCAGGGGTTCGTCGGCGTCGGGGTTGGCCAGTAAGGGCGCTCCGCAGAGAAAAGAGAGAGAGAGAGAGCGGAGCGCAGGTCGCGAGAGGGAGGCGAAGGGGCGTCGGCGTTGGCGTCGGGCGCGTAGGCGGAGTCGGAGGCAGAGAAGTCGGCGTCGGAGTTGGGGGCGACGGAGGCAACCGGCGGAGGGGCGTCGGCGTCGCGGTTTGCTGGAAGAGAGGCGCGATTTCGAGGACGAAAGAGAGATAAAGCGGACCAGAGGTCACGAGAGGGAGGCGGAGGCTGCGTCGGTGTCGGCGTCGGCGTCGGCGTCGGCGTCGGCAACCGGCGAAGGCGGGAGTGGAGGGCCGTCGAAGGGGGAGAGAGAGAGCAGAGCGGACTTTATGTTTTCCTCTGAACCGTCGCAATTTTGTTCTCCCCGCAACGGAACGGAGAACGGGGAGAGAGACAGAGAGGAGAGAGAGGAGAGCAGAGGAGAGAGAGCGTCAGAAGGTGCGGAGAGGTGGGCCAGGGAGAGAGGAGAGAGAGAACCTCCCGCGCGCTGGTTTGAAACGGAGAAGTGGACGACGTGAACTGACGTACGGACAGGTGTCACGTAATGAATCGTTCAGAGCACCGATTACGAGGCACTGTTAGGGTACCCAATATTTTCTCCCCCACTCTCTCCTCTTTCTCCTAGCACTTCTTCAGCAAAAGGACATCACCTTGACCCCTCCCCCAAAAAAAAACAAAAAAGAATTTTTTTCTCCCTCTCTTTGTGTTGAATTTTAACTTCAAAACCGAAGAGAAAAAGCCTCCTACGAAGTGATGAAAAGAGAAGCCTCTGCTCACCCTGCGGTGGACGAGATAATTCGCGTCTCGCTCCTCAATCGGCAAGGAAGGGATCCGAAACTTCTCGCTCCCACTGCGCGACTCACCTATGGCCCGTGGGAGGTGGGTCTCTGCGGGTCATCCCGGATTTACACAAACAACTGTACGACAGTTCCCGAGTCACAAAAATAAAAAACCTCTTTGTTCGTACGCGAGCCAGCTTTTATAAGCGGAGTCTTAATTTTTGCCATTGGTTGCCAGCGGTTCCCAAGTCACCATTAAAAAAAAAAAAGCCCCCTTTGTCAGTACGCGAGCCAGCTTTTATAAGCGGGAGACTTAATTTTTGTGAAATATTTTATTTCCTTTTTCAATACGCATGAAAATTAATTTTGCTCGTGCTTAGCCTCCTGAATATATCGTCAAAATATATGAACTCACGCGCAATATTCTATTTCATCTTTTTTCTAATATTCTATTGAAACCTTCATTTCTATCTAAAAAATATATCTCTCGGTGTATATTGCCTAAATATATAAAAAAATCTCCCATTATATCATTGAATGTTGGAAAAATTAACGCTTATCTATTGTTGGTCCAATGCAAATGGAACAAAATAAAATAAAATATGCAATTTTAATTATATATATTTTAAGGGTAAAAATATTAATCCATAATTTTTATGCAATAAATAAATGACTTGGTCGCCAAAATTTATGTGTCAACATGACCCTAGTGGCATCAATTCTCAAAACACAAATTGCACTCCCCTTTCCTTCATGTACTCATAAACCAAGAACACCTAATACTTAGGTAAGCAAAAGTCATGAAGCTTAATTTTTTTTTTTTTTTTATATCGAACACTCGCCACTTTGGTCTTTTTAAAAAAAATTATATATATTTGATTTTTTTAGCATTATTGTCAAAATTTATATTTAAAAAGTTACATATAATATTTTTTTCAATTTTAAACAAAGAAAAATTAAACAACTAATATTACTTATCCAAAAAGCTTTTCAAATATGTTTTCTACCAAACGGCATTTCTCTCAAAATTGCTTCTCAAATCATAATTTATTGAACGGCCTTTATATTTATCCAAAATTCTTTAGGCTAAATTACTTTGTATTTTCCAAATGAGCTTTTAAAATATTGAACTAAACGCACCTACTCAACTGATGCAAGGCCCATCACATTAATGGTGGAGATCCATGTGGCCTCCAGGGGATCAGATTCTGGATCAGATACGCCTCAAGAAACGTTTTACGGACAAACGGAGAAAAGCACGCAGCTTCCCCTGGCATGAGAAGAGACGTGCGTCACTCCACTTTGGGAAGTTGACTAAACTCCTGCTGGACCCGCCCATCTCACTTTCTCACTCCATTGTAAGACGGCAATTGGGCCTCATTGCTAATTAAATTCCAACCAGAACTTTGTTATCACAAAGACGTCGGTCGGTGTCGATTCAGGAAGGAGAAGCAGAATGGAGATGAGACTCATGGGCCCGTTCCTGCCGTTGCTGCTCGTCCTTGGTCCTCGCAAGACACCCCACTCACCATCATCACTCTTCCTGGTTTTCATCTTCTGTGTTTGTTGCTTTTCCTAAGTAAATCCCTACTCAAGAAGATATGCCCACATGGCGTATGAAGGAAAATATAGCAAGATCAGCATATTATTAGTTGGGCCCATCTCTTCTAAGCAACTTCGTTCCCATCAACGTGTTAATTTATTTGGGACATGTCGTGCAATCGATGAGAATTCTTTTGTCAAACTATACACAAAGTCAGTTATCATGGATGAAGGAGCGACATTATTCGCGAGTGTAACGTCTTTAACACCTGTTTAAAAGTGGCGCTTGCGTGATATCTTCTTACAAGACACATTATCTCATGAAAGTTTTATAAGAAGTGACGCTTGTGTCTTGTGTTTTCTATCTAACAAAAGTCTTCATGAGTACTTTTTTGTTTTTTCTTTATGTGAAATTAATGCATACAAATTTTATAACATACCTAAAGAAAGAAGTATTAAAGGGGCTGCCAAAAGCCACAATCATAAGGCAAGACTACTTTTGTGTGTATATATTCTAAAATGTATATGGAAAGTCGAATTTATTATGATCCACATGAAATTCATCAAATCGATAGTTTGTAAGAGATCGGAGTAAAGCAATCCACCAATGCCATGTCATTTCTACAAAAGAAAGTTCACTAATTTTTTTAACCCAAGACAATAAGATTGAGCTTTCGAACCTTCTCATGGGAGCTCAATCCAAGATGGCCGTTGACGGTGCTGGACCTAGGGAGTAGGGGTGTCAAAAAAGCCCGAACCGACCCGAACACAAAACAAGTAGTATACTCGTTTCGGGTCTTGATACTGTTTGAGACACGGACATAAAACAAGCAATGAAGATATGTTTAGGGTCGGGTAGGGTCGGAACATTGTTCGACCCGAAACACGATAACTCCAAATCCAAACATAAACAGTAAACACAAACACGTTCTCAGCTTTCTCGGCTCCACCTTCTTCTCCGACGACACGACTGTGCCTACGCTCACGACCGCCGGAACCCTAGCCACCGCCGAATCAGTCGATCGTTGCCGTCTGTCGACGCGCCTCCGCCTCGCCGTCGCCGTCGCCGTCGCCGTCGCCACCCCTCGAATCTGTCGATCGTTGCCGGCGACGCCGAGGAGGAGGACGAGTCGGCTCTCGACCCCGAGCTCCGATACAGCTTCCGGTGGAATTTCAAGGTTCGCTTCTCCCCTGTAGTCCTCGATTACGCTCTATATAGGTTTGATCCGCTGCTTCTTGATTTCCTGGGTTTTCGTTTTTGTTTTGTTTCCTGCGAGTTGTCTGGTTTTCATGTCGAGCGAGTGCGGCAGTTCTTGTTCTGCCGAAATTTATAGCTAAAATGATTGATGGGTCTCTCTGCGTCGTCTTCTTTAGCTTTGGATGATTTCGGGAAATGGGGTGAGTCGTCTGGTGGAGTTGGATTTAGGAAGCTGAACAAGAATCGGAGAGTTGCCGTCGGATTTGTGTAATTGGTGTTTGCCAAGAAAAGAAGAGATTCGGCAGCTTGACTTCTGAGAGAGCATCTTTTCTCTCTTTCTAGGATTAGGCTAGAATGAAGGAACTGCGAAGATGCTCGCGAGAGAGAAAAAGTGCTGCAAAATGTGCCGTCTTTTTGTGCTAATTAGGTGATGTGAGCTGTCAGGAGTATACTTGTTTCTCATGGAAATGTGATTCCTTTTTACTGGAGAGCGGAAGGCTGTGAATTGAAGTTAGATCTTGCGCATAAGTTTAAGTACCCCGCTTCTGATTTTCGTGTCTCTGAAAGGAAGCAATTTCACATGTAACAACAAATAAGACACGACAACTTGACAAATTAATTTAGGTTCATATCTCACATGACATGAGTGATATCCATAATGGAAGCAGATAGCGCATATTTTTTTATCGCAAACAGACTGGGATCTACAAGCACAAAAGAAAGTTCATTTTTGCAATGCAAAGGGAAGTAGAAACAGAGGACTATATTTTCTTTATATGACATACCTCCCTGTTTATTGACTCTCCCTTGAAAGCCACATTCTACTCCTTGGCGAAACACCACCCAATCCTGACAGAACAAAGCATAGCTGAATTGTACTTTAAACAAAACAACAGACAACAGAAAAGAAGAAGAGCAGACAAAGAACTTATCATAGACTCTCACAAAACCATCAACCAATTTATTGGTACACGAGTGCTTTCTTTCGTGTTACTTCTTGATGTCTTGTCAGACTGATAGCTGGAGTTCCATCATAATTATCTGGTATACATTGAGATAAGCATTCCTATTCTCAATGGAAGTTCCAGGTCGCGGACATCTTAATTTTGTTGTTTATGTAATTGAAGCAAAAAAGGTCTTTGTAGATAATCTAGTTTCTTTCTAGATGAAGTTGCTAAATTACTGTTTTTGTTTAAATATATTAGCCATTGTGGCAGATTCTTTACTTTGTAGATAGAGTAATGGGAAATGAATTTATAGTAAGAGGATGTATGTTGGTCAGATTTACTTTGTTTGGAAGAACAGAATGTTAACTAGGCCTCCTCCTCATGCGTCGATGGAGATCGACTATTAGTTTTGTCCTCCCTTTTTGTCATGTTTGGTACATTGAAAACAGATATGTTTTCTTTTCCAGGTTCAAAGTGATCATTTCGAGGAGTTTTTGCCCTTGAATTAGACAAACATGGTTATGAAGCTTTATACAAGAAAAAAACGATCAAGGTTATTCATGGACTTCTCCTTTTATGTTGTCTTAGGTTTCACGTCATTTTATTTATTTATATGTCCATTGTCTGCAGGTTTATGGTGGGAATATCAATACAATAGATGGTTGTGCTACATTTTTTCACAAAGACAGGTTTTCTAATGTAAAAAAATACGAGGTAAAAGAGTTGCTGCATTTGATGTCTTCTCCATCTCTGTATCATCAGAAGCTAAAGGCTTCAATGTGTCTATGCAGGTTAAATTTAACAAAGCAGCAGAGTCCTTGACAGAAGCATTGGTTCCAAGCACCCAGAAGAAAGCTGCTTTAAATCGATTAATTAAGATTGAGAAGCTTCGTGACGAAGAACTGCAGCCTCAAATTCTCGAGCTTTTAAAAGGATTTAACGAACCCCAGAAAAAAAAAAAAAAAAAAAAAAAAAAAAGAAACCCGACCCGACCCGACCCGAACCGACCCGAAAAACATTAGATGGTCTTATGTGTTTCGGGTCGGTTCGGGTCGGGTCACAGTGTGTGACCATTGTGTTTCGGGTCGGGTCGGGTAACAACAAAACCCGACCCGACCCGACCCATTGACACCCTTACTAGGGAGCCAGCGGCGGCCCCTTCCCGCTCTGCATCCGGTCTAACTTGCATACGCTTGCATGCATATGTTGGGTCTAACAAGGATATTTGTGCAGAGGATGTTGTGGGTGCATATCAAGGACGGAAGTGAGAGTCAAAGAGCCTAAAATTCAAAGGAATGTGCATAAGCAGCCGCCACTGTGGCCTGGTCTGCAGGGACGAGGGCTTCGAAGGAGGCAAGTGCAAAGGCCTCGGGCGCCGCTGCTTTTGCTTCAAGTCTTGTGGAAAGGGACCACCACCAGGAGAGGGACCACCATATGGAGAACGACCACCTGGTGGGACAGCCCGGGTTCATTAGGAATCGAGAACTGCAGTAGCTAATGATCATGTAATAAGTCTGTAAAATCATATGCCGAACATGTTCGGACAGAAAATGTGCTATCACAAACGATATCTCAATATATTGACATGTTGGACGATTATTTCGATAGAATCCATGACTTGTAAGAGTTTTTGTTTGGATCCCCTTCAAAGAATGAAGATAATGCCGATGCAATTAAGGACGTTAATTTCCAGATTTAGTGCATAGATAACAAGCGCCTGAAATAATATATGGTAAGTCTAATTGCTCTAGAAAAAAAAAGGTCGATTACTAGTAAGAGCTGATATTTCAGGCTGGGATGATTTTGTTGTTTTTAGGTCCACTTAAAACCCGAATTTCCTTGCTCCTTTATTCGAGAGTGGAGTATTTGGAATACTTCGAAAGCACCTAAAACCTCTTGAGACTCAAAAAGGGCAAGAATGCCTACTCACTTTCTGATATTGTTCAACGGTGCTTGTGATTCTGTCTCCCTTTGAACCGACTCCTAAGATATAGGAGTAGTAATATTTTATGCACCATAAATCTTTAAATCCGGCAAGAAAGATGACAATGTATTTAGGCCGAAATGCAATCAAGTTATAAAAAGACGAATAACGATAAATATGACACGCCCAACGAAAACATTATCAATTAAGGAAAGTTTACCCCGAAGATACTCCAAAGTTCACGCTTGAATTTTATTTTATTTTTCCTTTGTTAGCATATTGCTAGAGATGCAAGAACCAGATTGAGCTCATGACCAGTGTTATTAAAGTCCAAAACTTTTGTTTACTGGTTGGGGCACTAATTTTTACCCCCTGGATTAGTTGAAGATAAGAAAATGCAATTTGCTGCATTATCAAAAGAGTTTGCAAATTCTTCATTTTAAATTAATAAGAATGGGTGTTCCAAGAAGGATGACGATATTATTTGCTAGTTATTATAAGAGAATTGCTCAATCGAACTCACATTGATGGAGCATATGCCAATCACAATTGTCAAACGATGTGAAGTCCATTACTTTAATTGTGACATCCAGAATTTTCTACATTAGTTGATAATACTTAGGATGTAAAGATCCATAAATAAATGACATGGATGATGATCTAAACAATTTATTTAACTATATGAGTTGTTTATGTCTGAGTTTGCTGGGTTTAGTTGTGAGTTGGAGATGTACATATTCTTTTATTGGGTTTCATTAGGGATTGCGTCTTTCGGATGAAAGGACGGCTGCATTGTTACCTTATTGTTGATTTCACGGTGCGATACTATAAGTGTATTCATAAGATAATCAAAACTCTGCCGCAGAACACTTCCATCCACATCTCTCACCATGAGATTTCCCAAATCCAAGAGTTTTGCAACTGGATCATTGGCATGTACGGACGAGTTGAGGATAAAATTTCGCTTCTGTTTCTGTCCAGACGGAAACTTTAAGGTACCCGACGAATCTGTGAGGAGCGGCTCCATTGGCAACCCATACTACCGTCCTAGTCGGTTCTTTTGTACAGTATAACGCGATATTGCTTCAGGGGATCAACAAGGCTGAAGAATCCTAATTCGAATGTCTCACCGGCGTAAATTAAGCCATCGCCATCTTGTCTAGACTGATTTGTAGTCGTGGTACCTCGTTTACATTGAAAATAGGAGCAGTATACAACAAAGAGGATAGAAGACGACACATGAAAAATATCGCTGATGCTCTCATATTTGTTCCCTGAATAGTTGATGGAGACCAAAAGGACGAGAGGATGCGGAAGAGCGAAGGACTCTTTTAAGTGTTTTTAACTTTTTTTAAACCAATGTCATTATCGACTGTTTCAAGTCATTGGAAAAATCCACTACTTCCCAGTCATTACGCCAAGGAAGTTGCGCATCGTAAGATTTACTTCACAATCCGTATCTTTCAAGTCATTGACAATTGTTCACGTTTCTTGACTTAAAATTCTTCCAACTCAAACTCATTGAACACCTTATGTTTAGGAAACATTTGACAAACTGAGAAGCCTAACTGAAGCAACCATGACTAAAAGACTAGGTGACCTATATATTTAATCAAGCGGTTTCTAGTAATTTAACGAAGGGGTATTTTCAAGATTCCCACGTTATCGGGTTAAGTTTTTTATGTGAATGCTGGTGATGCACCAGGAAAATTACCCAAAAAAATCATAGATATATTACAATTATAGTAATTGAATGCTAAACATTTTTTTTTGGCTAAAATATATGTGTAAATCCCATCCCTCCAATCAATTTTGGCTGGCCAGCTCTAACATGGAGACCGGTCGTCCTACATGGATGGCCCTGTCTTTGGTCAGTCACAAAGCTAGCGATAACTAGAGGAAGAAGGAATGGAAGGGGGGAAAAAGAAAGAGAAAGAAAAGAAAGAAAAAGAGAAAAAAAAAAATCAAAAATCAAAAATTCAAAAAAATTAAAATATTATTAAAATTTATCTACGTTAATGTTGTTCGCGCCATGTAGGACAGCCGGTACCCATGTCAGTGTCAGCTGCCAAAATTTGGCCCAATTAACTAAACTAATACAATTGCAAAAAGTTTAGTACACATTTGGCAAAAAAAAAAAAGGAATTATTTAAAATTGAATTGGCACAAGCACAATGAATTTAGGACTTTTTTTTTGTAATTTTCCTCATATTAAACTATGGTGAAGTTGGCTCATCTCAAATTAGCTCCTCAATCATAATCTTGCATCAGTGAGAATTATCTTACTTTGATGTTAACTCTTCCCAAACCTCAAAACAACTTATTTTCATACCGGCGAGTTTCCCAGGTCTTTAAGACTGTTCATTGTATTACCAACTAATGAAAAATTTGGTTTCCATGTGCACATATTCTGTTTTCGAGTTGGCCAATTTTAGAGCCAAGGTGTCTAAGCTCCCGATTCCAAGTTTAAAATCAGGCTTAGTTCAAGATTCTAGCCATGCAAACGACCAACTCGACCGTGCACGCCCCCAGCCCAACTACTTCCGGGTGATTATTCCCCTATTTCTGTTTAGTGTGAATTAGGACCCCATTTAGTTCAAAGATCGTTGTTCTGCAAATTTTGATATGAAAATGACATAGACCAGGTTCATGTGCCGACTCCATGCCATCATTCTTAAAGGAAAGTGATTTCGATGGTGATAGGGAACTCAATCAGATGAAAATTTGTTCTCTGACGTGGAGATTTAATTACTGAGCCTATGGAAGAGTTGCGAGATTTTTCTTTTTGGGCCAACGATGTAGAGTTTTCGGGGGAAGATGTCCTTGAACGGGAACTCTTGGCCTTTCGAATGCAAATTTGTGAAACGGGATGTCGGAATCTGTAACTCAAGACATTCCATGTACATTCAACCTGCAGCCAAATAAGGGATGCAGCACTTTCGGAAGCATAGCTAGGGGAGGACATTGAAGAACTTTTTACATCGATTTTCCACCTGGAGTGTAAGGTTCAGAGAGAACGAATGAAAGTCATGGCCGTGACTCTCTTATCGAGCAGATAACAGTGTCATGGTGATTTCGTTTGGTTGACTTTGTGAAGTGTTTTCTCGGAGTAGATTCCTTTCGTTGAAAAACCCCGGCTCTTTTGGAAGAGGCAATTCGATGTCGCTTCCCAGAATCATAACCACTGCGGACATACTCGGCCTATCAGTGGGGCATCGCTGCACGCACAATAGGCCAATATGAATAGAGCGTAATGCTTCAGAAGTACTGCACGAATTCTGGACCAACTTATCGAGCAACTGCATGGACCTGCCTTCTGTGAACAGTCTCCAGGCCTGACCACATTGAAACCAACCATTAGGGGAAATTCTTGTGGCTGGCTGGAAGGTAGGCAGTATTAGGTGCTTACATGTCCAAGGAGATTATGATGGTGGTCTGGATGATGAAACCCTCTGTTTCTCTTCCCACTTACGATCTCAAGCACCAATACACCAAAGCTAAAGACATCGGATTTTGTTGAGAAAACTCCATCGAGAACATATTCTGGAGACATATAACCACTACAGAAATTGATTTATTGAAACCATCAGTTTAAAAGCAAATTGAGCACAGAGGCCATCATTGCATTAAAAGTACTTACTATGTTCCAACCACTTTGTTAGTATTTGCTTGTGTCTCATTCCCTGCGAAGCTTTTAGCCATGCCAAAATCAGAGATCTTAGGGTTCATTTCACAATCTAACAATACATTGCTGGCTTTTACATCTCTGTGAATAATCCTGAGTCTGGAATCTTGATGAAGGTAAAGAAGTCCCCTAGCAATTCCATTGATGATGTTGAAACGAGCTGACCAATCCAGTTGCTTCCTCTGCGTTGGATCTGTCAAAAGTTCATTTCACATTAGTAAACTCTGCACGGTTTGTAACTTACAAGGAGTAAGCCATCAATTTAGTCATTTGCTAATTTGCTACTTCAGTGACTGTATTTTGGGGCTTTCACAAAATTCATGATTTTAGGGAATTGAGAAAGTAAGCAAACCAAAGAGAAATAAGTCCAAGCTCCTATTGGGCACGAATTCATAGATCAAAAGATTTTCTTCCTCAATGCAACATCCTAGAAGCTTCACTAGATTCCGGTGTTGCAGCTTGGAAACATATTGAACTTCATTTTTAAACTCATGCAGCCCTTGTCTTGAGTTCCTTGACAGCATCTTCACGGCAATTTCTTGACCACCCCTCAACACACCCTGCATATGGTCAACTTGCTTAGTGAAAAATAATTCCTTGCCTACTCTTTTTCTCACTAGAATTCCACTCACAGTAACTAAACATTTTGGGATCAAGTTATTCAGCCTCTCATCAATATATTCAGGAATATTTTCTTAAACAAATTATGCAAATGCAACAGCGAGGTAGTACTTTACAATCCTCAAATAGCAACAATGTCCTTCTCGAGAATAGCATGCACAATTTTAGTACCTTGTAGACAGGTCCAAAACCACCTTCTCCAATCTTATTGTCGGTCGAAAAGTAATTTGTAGCGACAGCTACTGTAGACAAGTCAAATAGTGGCAACTCAAGATCTTCTTTCTTGTTTTCACAGTTGTCTCCTGATTCAAAACTGTTACTTTTATCTGGAGCACAAATTATATAAAATTGATTAGCAAATATCTCTGAGTGGCTTCTGCATTAATTCAGATTTCCTTCAATCATGATGCTACAAAGGCATGCTAATCGCTAAATATGAAAGCATTGAATTGCGAACATATTAGGATGATATGATCGCGATTGCTAGTGGTTTGTCATTGTTTCGCACATCTGACACTGACACACAAATGCCTCGAACAATTTGGTTGAGACTGACTGACTTTGTCAGTTCACCATGGAATCTTTTAGTGACCTCTCATTGGAGATGTGGAATAGTAAGATAAAATAAATAGAAAATCTTATAACTGTTGGGCCTGGTAAGGATGAATGCTGAATGGGACATGAATGCATAATCCCCTCTAATGATAGTCTAATTAAAAAAAAAATGAAAAATACAACTTCACTTCTGCAAGGGGCTGACTAATGTAATGAACACGAGACAAGAATTCTTGTGCTCGATAATATATTAAGTACTGGAAGGTCTTGTAAAATACCTACTCGTAAGTGACGAAATGACTAAAGTAAAAAGTGGGAATGATGAGAACCAGAATACAAAATCTGACAGCACTATATCATAAAGTACGGTTTACCTTCAGGAAGCTTCATTTTCTTCTTCTTGCATTGTAGAACACCGATGGTGAGAACCAGAATGAAGAAAACAGACCCGAAAGAAACTGCCAAGCCCATGATCAGCTTATACTTCTTTTGGTGTGACGGTAATAAAGCTAAGAGAAGAAGCAGGAGCACACAGGATCAGGAGTTAGAACTAGGTATAACTGATATTACAATTCTGTAAGCTCTCCCTCAAAGATGTGTGTCCATTTTCCACTTCAGTATCTAGCAAATTCATGTCTACAATACCTGATTCTGACACAGCCATCCGGATGTAGAGGTCCTGCCCGTAGTTGCTGTACCCTCTAATGTCAATCAGCTCGCCGAACCACAGCAAACAACCACTTCCTCCATTTCGGATGTCTAAGTTCGAATAAGCCATACAGGAACATTTTTTCATGCAAACTACTTCACATTCCTGAAGATTCATGCTCTCGTTAAACCATGAAGACCGAGTATCTGGCAATTTTAACCAAGAATACTTCACAAATATGTCCTTTTCACAATCCAAAGGATTTCTCCTGACACACCCATTTGACCAATCCAGCATATCCAATTCTTGAGAAAATCGGGGCACGAAGCCTTTCAAGCACCTACACACTGGGGAAGTATCGACCCTACAGCTAGCATAGGCACCACAGGATGCATAGTTGTCACATTGGTCTACTGGCGAGGTGATGTAAAGCATCCAACCCTGCGTTCGGTCAATCCAAGCAAATCGCTGTATGATGCCATTGGTCGTCAATGTCAGCCTGGAAGTGACCGATCTGTTGAGGAGCTCGTAGCGGTAGTACATCTCTTCCTCATTTAACACAAATTCATATCTGTAGTATGGGTTTGTATTTAAATAAGGGGTGCCACTATATCGAAGACCATTCCATGGTCCTGTCCTGAACTTGATGTCAGAACCCTGCTTCAATAGGAGTTGTGGGTAGCCATTCGGATCAAGTTGAAACGTGAAGTTGCCTGGAGAAGGATCATCAATGCTCTTCCATGATTTTAAATAACGATTGAAGCCTAATGTTCTATTCCATCCGATCTTCATACCAGCCAGAAGTGTATCTGTAGGATAGTCAAAACTCTGCCACAGGAAATTATTGGGATCACTGCCTTCTGCATCTCTCACAACCAGATTTCCTGAATCCAAGAGCTGCGCAACTGGATTACGCACCGGTATTGACAAGTTTGACGACCAAATATCACTTCCATTCCCATCAAGAAGGACGAGACTTCCATGGCTAGTAATCTTCAAAGTGCCTGATGTGTCCGCAAGGGGTGTGACTCTATTTGCAACCCACACTATTGTCATTGTGGTTATTTTCTTGTACCATATTCCCAGATATCGCTTTGGCGGATCCCCCCTACTGAAGAACCCCAGCTCAAATGTCCCACCAGCAGAGATTAGGCTCCCGCTGTCTTGAATCGACTGATTTGTTGTTATGGTATCTAGTGCATTGGAAACAAGGGCATTACAAGAGAAGAGAACAAGACACATGGAAAGTGCCACAAAAGCTTTCATACTGCTTGAAGCAGTCAAGTTCTCAAAATCAGTGAATCTGCTGAGTGAACTAAGAAGACGGGAGAAAGGGAGAAGAGAGATCACTGAACAATGAAGACCCCTGCAATTTCAAGGCTGACCTGGAGCCACAGGCTTTTTCCATGAACTGACAAGAAGCCATCGGAAAAAGCCACTAAGTTCCAAGTCAGTGCACCAATAAGACTGCTAATCGTGACATCTACGTAAAAAAATCCCAAAATTTAACAAGCTATTGATTTAAATTAATTCCAATTCCTATTCATTGCCAATCCTGACTCATTGAAAATCTTGTAATCTTTTTTGTGCACCACAAATCTTTAAATCTTTAAATAAATTCACGACAAAATGCATTCGAATTATGAAAGAAGAACAAAGATAAATACGATACGTCCAACCAGAACATGATCAATTAATAAAAATTTACAAAAAAGAGCAGAGAAAAAAATATTAAAGTTCAACAATTTGGTTTTTTTCCTCTCACTTTTGTGCTACTGATGTAAGAATGAGATTGAGCTCCTATCATTACGCAATTGCTTGAACTTTTTGGGCGCCTTTGGTAATCATTCTATTCCTAAGAATAATTTTTGCTCAAAAATGATTTTTTTTTTATTTTGTTCCCGATAACAATTTTTGAGTTTTTTAAGGCGCTTGATAACGATCCAAAATTTCTGTTCTCGGGGTGAAGATGGGTTTGGTAGGATTCTTAAATTTCTTAATACTTTTATTATATTTTTCTTTTTCTTTTTCTTTTTCTCTTATTCTTCCTCATTCTTTGTAGCCGGTCGCTAGCTATTGCTAGCAGCAGTAGCAGCAGTGGTCAACAATGGCCGATGACCAGCTAGGAGGAAGAAGAAGAGAGGAGGAAAGAAAAAAGAAGAAAAATTAGACTTGATTCTATGAATTATTCCCGAGAATAAGAAGCAATTTTTTCTACTTCTTGATTTTATTCCAAATCTATTTCTGGGAATAAAAAAATGGACTTTTATTTTCTAGAACAAAAAATGTACCATATAGATTTCCATTCTTTTTTTGTTCCGGGATATAAAAGAATAGAACCCGATACTATTTGAAGTGAAAATAAACAGGCCCTTATTGTCTAGTTGGAGGACTATTTTTACCCCCCTTATGAAGTTAACTTGCCTTATTTAAAGTGCAATATTGTGGTGTTGACTAGTCAACTAGTCAAAAAGCAAAAACAAAATGAAAACGTAGAGAGAAGAAAGGAAAAGAAGAGGAAAAGTTCAAACTCGACGAGCCAAATTAAGTACATTTTGCAGTGTTTGGTAAGAATTCAAGTTCTTAGCTCATATAATCAGAGTAATTTTCAAAGTTGTCCTATATATTTGAAGGAAAATTCCAAATAAAGGTTGAAATGCCGTCAATTTTTCAAATAAGGGTTTGGAGTAAACCTTGTTTCAAATGAGCGTTTGAAATGTCCTCATTTTCTCAAATAAGAACTTAAAATGGCCATGTCAATCATAACAAAGAACCTAGCCTCATTGGCTAGTCAATGGCATTTCCATCCTTTACATTTTCTTATTTTCTTCCTTTTTTTTTTTTTTTTCCTTTTTCTCTTTTTTTCCCCAAAAAAGACAAACTAAAAAAACCAAAAGAAGACTAAAACTATATAAAAAAGACAAATTAAAAAATAAGCCCAAGGAAAAGACTAAGGCTAGCGCTCCCGCCTGTGACCACCATCCCATTGCTAGTGGGGCGTTGGCCATGGTCGACGAGGTCACCAGCACCTCACCAACCCCAAGCCCCTAGCAGAATCGGGAGAAGGCTGCAACATTCTCCCAGATCTAGGCTAAGGCCACGGCCCTTGTCGATCGGCCCTCGCCACTAGTTAGTACTTGCCGAGATGCTAGTGACTTGCTAGCCATGGCCAATGCCCACCGGCAATAGGGTTGCAACCATAGGTGGGGAGCCTACCTATATTTTTATTTTTCTTTTTTAGTTTTTAGCTTTTTTGAGTTTTTTTAAAGGAAAAATGAAAGAAAATAAGAAAAAGTAAAAGATGAAAATGCCTTTAACCAGCCGGTAAGGTTAAATCCTTCTTTGAAACTGATATAGTCTCTTCATATCCTTATTTGAAACAAAATCAACTCCATGCCCTTATTTGAGAAAATGAAGACACTTTATGCCCTATTTGAGACTATTGGTGAGGTTAGGTCATTCTTTGAGACTAAGGTCTCCATTCAAGTCCTATTTGAAATAATGTCTACTCCATACCCTCATTTGAGAAAATGAAGACACTTTAAGCATTTATTTGGAATTTTTCCCCATATTCGTCAAACCCCACGACTCCATAACGCCACAATCTACCATCTCCATATAATTCCAAAGCTTATCAACTCCAAATCTGGGTTTTAGAGTATCCTTCTAAGGTCAAGCCTTTGGTTGATAATAAATGGAGACTTTGCCAATGGGAGAATTTTGATCACCTTATCACCAAGCGTTATATCATGACGATGGTAAGATAATAATAAATGGGTGTTCCAAAAAATGACACATCATTTGTAATTTATTATACGGGAATGGCTCGGATTAAGCAGTAGTGCGTTTGGTTTAACATTCCCAATGGACTTTCAGCCTTCATAGCCCCTTGGGGAAAAGTTGAACCATTTGGCAATAATTTTAAAGTAGCTTTTAAGTGAAAACCAGCATTGGAAAGGTCAAAAACCCAATGCTAGTAAGAACTAGCATTGAGCTTAAAACTCATATATATATATTTTTTTATAGAACTATTCTCACCAATTCTTCAAATTTCCAATTTTACCCTTGTTATTATTTTTTTAAATGCTAAAAAAAATCTCACACACACACACACACACACACACACACACACACACACACACACACACACACATATATATATATATGTATGTATGTATGTATGTATGTATGTATGTATGTATGTATTTACAAAAGACCAACCATTCGCTAGTCCGACAAAGGGCTATGGCCACTAGTAGCTAGATCTAGCACTGACAGGCCGTCAATCAAGGTCATCTGTGGTCGTGCAACCTCCGATAGCCCTTGCCACTGGAGGTCCACGACCTCATGCGACCTAGGCGGCCCACGACCCAAGCGACAAATGCTTGGGTCTCACGGCCTCAAGTGGCCCTCGCTTGGGTCCCGCGAGGGTCATGCAACCACGGTTGTCGATCATCATCGCACGCTTGATAAAATTGGACTATATAAAGACACAAATGATGTTAAAACTTTTAAAGAAAACTTTTAAGTATCATATTTTTAAAAATTAAATCACTTAAGTTACATTTTTTTTAATTGAAAATTCATACGTGACATTGATTCCTAGCAAAGGCAGAAGAATAGCCCAAGTGCCAAAACTTGGTACGGAGGGACACTTAAGTGCCAGTTTTGGAGTAAAGTGGAACACTTAAGTGCCACTTCGGCCAAAATCCAGCCAAATTGCTGATGTAGCAATTTTCTAGCGAGTTGGGTGCAAAACGGCATCGTTTTGCTTGCTGACGTGGCGAGATAATGCAAAAACGACGCCGTTTTTGTGTCGATGTGTAAATAATTAATATAAAAATTAATTAAATTTAATTTAAAATTTAATTTTATTTAAAATATTCTAAAAATAAAAAACTTAAAATTAAAAAACCTAAAAAATAAAAAAAAAAAATTGAAAAACCTAAAAAATAAAAAACTTAAAATTGAAAAACCTAAAAAATAAAAAAATTATAATTAAAAAACCTAAAAAATTTAAAAACTTATAATTAAAAAACCTAAAAAAATAAAAAACTTAAAATTGAAAAACCTAAAAAATAAAAAACTTAAAATTGAAAAACCTAAAAAATAAAAAAAACTTATAATTCAAATACCGGTCGGCGACGGAGGGGGAAGGGTCACGGCCCCTTCCCGCGACGGCAAGGGCTCAGCCCTCAGCCCCGCCCCTTTGGCTCCCCACCCTTTTTTTTTTTTTTTTAATTTTAGGTTTTTTAATTTTAAGTTTTTTATTTTTAGGTTTTTTAATTTTAAGTTTTTAATTTTTTAGGTTTTTTATTATTTTTTATTTTTAGGTTTTTCAATTATAATTTTTTTTTTTTTTAGGTTTTTCAATTTTAAGTTTTTAGGTTTTTTTTTTTAAGTTTTTAGGTTTTTCAATTTTAAGTTTTTTTTTTTTGGTTTTTTAATTATAAGTTTTTTAGTTTTTAGGTTTTTTAATTTAAGTTTGTTATTTTTTAGGTTTTTCAATTTTAAGTTTTTTTTTTTGGTTTTTTAATTTTAAGTTTTTTAGTTTTTAGGTTTTTTAATTATAAGTTTGTTATTTTTTAGGTTTTTCAATTTTAAGTTTTTTTTTTTTTTTTTTAAAGGTTTTTCAATTTTAGGTTTTTTTTTTTTTTTTGATTTTTTAGAATATTTGAAATAAATTTAAATTTAATTTAAATTTAATTAATTTTTATATTAATTATTTACACATCGACACAAAATGACGTCGTTTTTTCATTTTCTCGCCACATCGCAAGCAAAACGACGCCTGTTTTGCACCCAACTCGTCGGAAAATTGCCACGTCAGCAATTTGGCCAGATTTTGGCTAGAGTGACACTTAAGTGTTCCACCTTACTTCGAAACTGGCACTTAAGTGTACCTTTTCGAAGTTTTGGCACTTAAGTGTCCTTCGTGCCAAGTTTTGGCACTCCAAGTGTCCCAAACTCCCTAGCAAATCACATTGGTGATTTAATATTAAATTAATGCCATAATGGATTTTCGAGTAAGGAAAATCATCAATGTAATTTTGGGAATTTGTTTTTTAGAAGTTATGCCACCAATTTTGGAGCAAACACGGTAATCTCTAACTTTCGCAATTTTATGATTAAGTTAGAATTTAAACAAGCATACCGGCTGAAAGAAAAGGATTTGAACCATGTAAGGATGGATCTTGTGCACATCCATCAAGAGGTCAAGATGTTTTGGGGTTTCCATGTGTGTTGACTTTGAAATCAATACGTGGCCCATGGTTCATTGGAAGTCATGGTCTTGATGATGCTTTTACTCGGTGATATTTGGCTCTAAAAATTTCTAACCCATCGTAGGGGAAAGGTCATGGACCAATTTTTCAGCCTTTTCTTCTTTTGACTAACAAGCCTTCAACTTTTTTTCTTGAAAATGACAAGCCTTCAACTTATAAAGAGAAAGATTCTTGTAATTCCAATCACATGGCATGTAAAGCAGGTTGTGCATCCGAAACGATAGTGACCTAGTGGCATCAATTCTCAAAACACAAATTGCACTCCCCCTTCCATCATGTACTCATAACCAAGAACACCTAATGCTTATGTAAGCAAAAATCATGGAGCTTATGTAACCATATGAAACGGAGTGTAAAGTGGGTTGCGCATCCGAAATGATAGTGGCCCTAATGGCATCAAATCTCAAAACAAAAATTGCACTCCCCCTTCCATCATGTACTCATAACCAAGAACACCTAACGCTTATGTAAGCAAAAATCATGGAGCTTATGTAAGCATCTGAAACGGCGTGTAAAATGGGTTGTGCATCCAAAACGATAGTGACCCTAATGGCATCAATTCTCAAAACACAAATTGCACTCCCCCTTCCATCATGTACTCATAACCAAGAACACCTAACGCTTATGTAAGCAAAAATCATGGAGCTTAATTATTATTTTTTATATCGAACACTCGCTACCTTGGTCTTTTTTTATAAAAGAAAAAAATTATATATATTTGATATTTTAGCATTATTGTCAAAATTTATATTTAAAAAGTTGCATATATATATATATATATTTCAATTTTAAACAAATAAAAATTTAAAAACTAATATTACTCACCCAAAGGGTTTTTCAAATATGTTTTATACTAAACGACATTTCTCTCAAAGTTGCTTCTCAAAGCACAGTTTACCAAACGGCATTTGCATTTACCCAGAGTCCTTTAGGCTAAACTGCTTTGCATTTTTATAATGGACTTTCAAAATGCTAAATCAAATGCACCCACTCAACTTATGCAAGGCCCATCACATTAATGGTGGAGATCCATGCGGCCTCCAAGGGATCGGATTCAGGATCAGATATGCCTCAAGAAAAGGTTTACAGGACAAACGGAGAAAAGCACGCAGCTTCCCCTGGCATGAGAAGAGATGTGCGTCACTCCACTTTGGGAAGTTGACTAAACTCCTGCTGGACCCGCCCATCTCACTTTCTCACTCCTTTATAAGACGGTAATCGGGCCTCATTGCTAATTAAATTCCAACCAGAACTTTGTTATCACGAAGACGTCGGTCGGTATCGATTCAGGAAGGAGAAGTAGAATGGAGATGAGATTCATGGACCTGTTCCTGCTGTTGCTGCTCGTCTTTGGTCCTCGTAAGACACCCCACTCACCATCATCACTTTTCTTGGTTTTCATCTTCTGTGTTTCTTGCTTTTCCTAAGTAAATCCCTATTCAAGAAGAAATGCCCACATGGTGTATGAAGGAAAATATAGCAAGATCATCATATTATTAGTTGGGCCCATCTCTTCTAAGGAACTTCGTTCCCATCAACCTATTAATTTATTTGGGACATGTCGTGCAATCGATGAGAATTCTTTTGTCAAACTATACACAAAGTTAGTTATCATGGATGAAGGAGCTATAAGAGCTTTCCTTGTATGGGCTACATTAATTGAGATTGTAATTTATCGTTTTATGGGATTGGTCTAATAAGGTAAGGCATAAAGTTTTCTTAATGGTCAAATATGGGTATGGCTTGTGTGGGCCGAGTGAAGCTCGGCCCGTGATGAGAGGGGCCATCCAAAATTCTATAAATAACACTAAGGTCCCTCCTTTGGCCCTCATTCTTCCACAAACTTTCTCTCACCTCACATAAGGCAAGTTGTGAGTGGCAGTCTCATCGAGCTAGGAACCAAGGATCATAGAGGAGAAGAACTTGAGTGTCGGCTCGTCGTTTGAGTGTCGAATTGTCGTCATTCCACATAAAGGATGATGGATTCTAAATCAGGTACGCAAACCTTCGTATTCTCCTCCTACATGTACAGGTTTCTAGCTATGTTGATCATGGGATGCTGCTATGACAGCCAACATTTGGTATAAGAGCCTTGTAGCCTAGAACTTGAACTGTTGTATTTGGCCCGTTTTCAAAAATTTTGCCCATTGAAACTTGATTTTGAAAACATATTCAGATTCGTCTCACCGAACCGAGCATTTCGGTGGGTGGCACACCTTTGGCGAAGACCAAATGCGCCAGCAATAAGCATTTCGGATTTCACCTACCCTTGGACCGTTTTGCCTGTTTTTGTGAATTTTGATCCAATGAAAGTAGATTTTGAGGACATATATGGATTCTACATGCTGAGACGAGCATTTTGGTGGGTCGTACGTGTCGAGAAGAGGTTGAAAACTACCGCATGCGTCGAGATGGAGTTGGGAGGCGGCACCATGCGCCACCACACAAGCTCGTGCTCACACGCCGGGCGTATGATCACCTATGGCGATTAGTGACGTCGGCAATGACATCACTCGCCGACTTGGGCCACCGCCTTGCCGTGTTGACATCATGGATGACGTCAATTAGCGATGATGACGTCACCAATGACATCACTCACCAATGGGTCAACCCAACCCAATGGTCTGTTGACTAGGTTGACCGACCATTGACCGGTCGGACCCGATTGGATTGTTGACTAGTTAAACCCGTGGGATTGGTTTTAGGCTGGTTCAAGGTGGCAAGCGCGTGGACCTCATGCGCCACGCATTCCAGCGACACGTGAGGGCGAGTGCGACGTCGGATTGGCGCGTGGTTTGGACCGTTGTGCTCGTATATATGTTCTCTACACTATGATATATTTATTTGACTTGTTTAATGCTTTCATCGATATGAAAATGCATGTGGAACCCTAAGGTACGTGATTTTTGGGGTATTTTTGCGTATTTTTCATGTATTTCTCTATGATTTTAGAAATACATTGTGAGCTCACATGTATATCATCACATAAAGATTGTGTAGAGCATTGATTCATTAATAACATGTATAAAGGTTAGCATGGGTTAATGAATAGAGCAATATAATTAGCATTACATGTGATTTTAGTGACGAATTGTCCCTATCATCCGATCTAAAATCACATGTATAAGGTAAATGTGAATTATAAAGTTTATATCTCTGGTATGAGAGAGTTTTAATGATTCGATTGGGTTGTGACCGCCAAAGTGGCACACTTGATTGGATTTGAAAAATATCAATCTCACATTGTGATGGGATGTCTCATACTCTAATGTGTAGTCATACAAATGAGGTTATTGTGTATTAGTTCATGGAGGGATGCATGCACAGTATATGATTGAGGAGTGACTGACCCTAGTGGTTCATACACCCAAAGGTGGTGAATTCGCAAAATGTCAAAATATATTTTCATGACCGCTGTCATGTGGAGAGTGTACAATTGCATGTCATGTATTCTGCCCAAAGGTGTTTATCTAATGATGCATGTAACTCTCAGAATGTGTACTTATAAGGTTTTCAAGTTACACAGTACTCACATGATGCTAATTGCATATGTTACTTGTTATTAAGTCATATTCTTTGTAATGGCAATTCCGTTGTGATTGAAATTCTTATTGGGTCAAATTTTAAATAGTGAAAAGAGGATTTTCTATTTGGGATGGAGCTGGTGGATGTTCATATTACTCTTACCAAGTTTAAGTTAGCGATCTCACTATTAGTTATATGGAACTAGAAAGTATCTTTTGCTGCTTGGGAAAAGGACAATTGAATTTGTCCGTTAACCATAAGGAATTCCATTTAGGAACACTTGAAAGTGGTTTATCAGCTGACTGCACTGCTAAAAAGATGATGAAAACCTTGGTAGCTTGAAATTGTGTCTTGTCTATTGCCAAGATTGAGATAAATGCAATGACTCTTCAACATAAGGTGTAATGATTATGATGAGGTTAAGGATTATGTCCTAAGGATGGTAGATTTGAAGTCCAAAATCATACTCATAAAGGAATTAATGAAATCACTGGTCATTATGATAATCTAATATGAAAATAGCACACTTTAAGAGAAATGGTGTCATTCATTACTCTTGTGGAAAAGAAATGACACATAAGGGACACTGTAATGAATATAAAGCTTGGTTGTCCAAGCATGAGTCTAGAGTTGATGATTCATTGACATTCATTTATGAATCCAATTCCTATCAAAAACCTCATGCGGTTCTTAATGGCTAGATAGCGGTGCAACAAATTATGTTGTTTACCATAAAGGGATTCATAAATCTAAGGAAGTCAAATTAGAATGAATCATAACTCATCATGGGAAACAACATTTAATGTCGATTTAATGGGAGGTATTGTGTTGACTATGAATTATGGATTATGGCTTGCATTTAATCTTGAGAAACACTTTATGTACCTTCCTTTAGACGGAACTTACTTTCCGTATCATGTCTGGAAGTGCGTGGCAACTCGTTTGAAGTATAGAACAATGTCGTTTCTATGTTTTCCAAGTCAAATAAAGTTGTGTGCTGCAATATATCAAATAGATTGTACCAATTGTGTTAATCTCTCAACGTTATATACGTCGTTTTTATAGTCGAAAAAATTTTTTTCAATAGATTTTTACTTAAGGAATAGTCTTATGCATTATAGCATGAACTTTTCAATAGATTTTTACAGACTATGAATGAATTTAAAACTTAAACAGTTTAAATAAAGCTACGAATTGAAATAAAGAGTTAAGGGAAGAGAATAAAAATACAAAGTTTATAGTAGTTCGGCTTAAATCAAGTATACGTCCACTCTTCCACGCTGGTAGCCCACTGGCTGAATTTCACTAAGAATCAAAAGAGATTTTATAGCGGTGTGAACTTGACTTCACAATGAAGAGTCTCTACTAGTCTCTCACGAAGTCTCACTATTTGTTTCTCTATTTTGTATACAACTTTGAGCTCGGTAAATGAAATAACAAGGAACTGTGAAGTTTCAGACTTTGAAAATTTTCTTTCACGCACATGCTCAAACAGCTGAAGAGTCCACCTTAAATACTCCTTTATGCCACTACAACCGTTGGCTCTTATCAAATGAATTCTTCCAATCAACCCGTTGGATAGAATCAATCAATGAGATCTCGAGTCATTTGATGATTGAGATGAAAGCCCATCAATCCTATACGCCCATATAATCAGGATCTTGGTTTCCGCAAGTAGAACTTTCCAAGTTTGCTTGCCTTCCAAAAGATTTGATTAATGGAATTGATTCTAATAAGGATAGTCAATCATTTGGTGCTATATCCAGCCATAAGATCTTCCATAAACCATACGAATCGAATCCTTGAAGAAATAAAGATAATCTTGCATTTGAATAAGTCTTCATTCTTCAGTAGCATTTAGTCTGGAATTTGTCATTGTGGGTAGACTTTGAACCTAAAGTCTGACAGTTTTTAGACTTTGACACTTCAGTCTGAAAGTCTTCGGATTAGACTATAGAAAGGTTTTGTCAACTTCAAAACAATAAAAGAGTTTTCTCCAACAACCTAAAGACTTGTATACACTGCTGTAGAAACAAGATGATTAAGATAAGCAAAAAAACTGCAATCTGAAGTTTTGAACTGTTGGAGGTCATTTATATTGATATTAGTGGACCATATACGGTAACGTTATATAGAATTTTTCATTTCAACATAGTCATTGACGTATATTTCTCTAAAGAAATGTCAGAATCTTTGGATAGATTCAAGTTCTTTGGGACTAAAATCAAGAAACAATTGGAACAAGTCTTGTAGATTGTCAAATATGACTGCAATGATGAGTATTTCAACAAATATGGCAATGCTAGATAGCTTAAAGGGCCATTTGTCAAATACTTAGAAAGATTCTAAGATGATAAATTAGTTTACTATGCCCGTAAATCTTGAACAAATTGGTGTGGCCGAAAGACGTAATTGCACCATAATGGACATGATAGTGAGTATGATTACTATGACTAATTTATCGGGTTTTTTGTGGGGCCAAATAGCCCAATATGCATTAAATCGAATTTCTACCAAAGATGTTACGTTGACTCGTTTTGAGTCATGGGCTAGACGTAAACCTAACTTGAACAGTCTTAACATTTGAATGAAGTGTCTTGCAGAAGTGAGGTTATATGATCCAACATTAAGTAAGTTGAATTGCAGAACCCCTCGGTGTTATTTCATATCTTACCCAAGTCATTCGAAGGGATATCGATTTTATGATCTCAATGGAGGTATAAGAATTGTGAAATTACAGGCAGTGGAATTTCTAGAATTCGACGTAATTGCAAAGGATAGCTGCTCTTGGATTATTAAAAATAATAGTACGGTGGGGACCATTGAGTCTTTGCATTTGCCTATACAGATAATTATGGAGTCTTTTACACCACAAACTAAGCCTGTTGACGTTCAGGATACTAGTATTGATAGAATTCCTGATAAAGTTTGTCAAGCCTCTTAGATACAGGATGAAATGGTTGCAGTTGAGAGGGCTAGTACAAACACCTAGAGGGTGGTAAATATGTGTAAATAAAAATTTTGCAAGACTTAGTAGAAGTAAATTGCCTATAGAAGATAATAGACTATAAACGTATTTCAACTTTGAACAATTAAATAAATCTACGAACAAAAGTAAGGAGTTCAAGGAAAGAGAATAGAAACACAAAGTTTATAATGGTTTGGCTTAGAATAAGCCTACGTCCACTCTCTTGCACTGACAGTCCATTGGCTAGATTCCACTATGAATCAAAAGAGATTTTACAGCTTATGATCTTGACTTTCTCAATGAAGAGTCTCTACTAGTCTCTCACAAAGTCTCACTAAGAGTTTCTCTCTTTTGTTTACAACTTTGAGCTCGATGAATGAAAAAGCAAGTAACTGGAAAGTTTTAGATTTTGAAATTCTTCTTTCACGCACTTCTTCAAACAACTGGAGAGTTTGCCTTAAATACTCCTTCATGCCTTCTCCACCGTTGGCACTTTCCAAATGAGTCCTTCCAATCTACCCATTGGACAGAATCAATTAAGGTGATCTCGAGTCGTTAGATGATTTGTGATGAAAGCTCGTCAATCATGCTCGCCCATACAATCAGGATCTTGGTTTCCATAAGTAGAACCTTTCGAGTTTGCTTGCCTCTCAAAAGATTTTCAAATCAGAATTGTTTCCAATGAAGATAATCAACAAGTAGGTATTGTATCCAGCCATAAGGTCATCCATAAACCATACGAATCAAATTCTTGAAGATAATCCTGTATCTGGATAAGTCTTCATTTTTTGGTATGGAAACTGTTAGTGAGGTCAAACTTTGACAATAGAATTTGGAAATCTTCAGATTTAGACTTGGAAAGGTTTTGTCAACTTCAAAACAGTAAAGAAGTTTTCTCTAATAATCTCTCCATTTTTTATGGTGACAAAACTTTCCTGCAGATTTGAAAAACTTTTGACCTGCAAAACAACACTTGTGCAATACATGATATCTTATAAAAATAAATTGCTTCAAACTTGGATAGTATTTATTCTGCAACCACAAAAAATATGTTAATCTTAAACATAATAAACATAACTATCTAGTCATAAATAGTATCACAAACTTAGTTGCTACAAGCGTCAAAAGATTCAAAGTCAACAGTAATCAAAAGTCCAAAGTTGGTCCAAAATCCAAAGTCCAAAGTACCAATCAAAAGAAAATATCAATCAAAAGATAAATTGAATAAAAATTTGCCCAAATTCTCCCCATTTTTGTCAACAACAAAAAGTGGAGAATCACTTTAAAAGGTTGATAAAATCATGGCTGTCTGGGGATGCAAACGATCTGGAAATCCACCATAAACTTAACAGTCTCCTCCAGCTTCGTTAGAGTCTCCTTCAGCTGCTCCAAATCTTCACCCTTTGCAGTTTCTTGCACTTGAAGCTTCAAGGCTTTCAACTATTCTTGTAGAGAGTCTGAAGTGGACTGGAAAGTTGTTTTGAGATTCTTGATCTCACACTCCATCCCATATTGCTGAGCCTTCAAATCCAAAAGGATTTCCAACAGCCTTTGAAAGTCTGCTGTTGGTTCTGTTGTAGCACTAGGTCCAGCTAAATGAATTCCAGGAGTATTGAGATGTGAGGGATCATCAGCAGTTTGATCACCAGGACTTGAAGTGGATTCTTCAACATCTGCTTCAGGATATCGAGAGGCATAGACATCCTTTGGATCTACTAGAGATCTACTAACACCACTAGTAAAAACAGGTGAAGCGGTACCTCTTTTGTCGGCAGCTCCCCCTGTCTCTGTTCCTTCGGGTGGAGAAAAGAATTCATCTTCTTGTTCTTACTCTACTCCAGCGCCCAAGTGATGTTTTTCTTGTTCTTCTCCTGCAATTCCACTCCGAGTCTTCTCCGAATCCTCTGACAAGGATACAGCATATGTTGGCTCAAAAGAGTCATCTTGATCCTCTTCTTTTTGAGTTTCCCTTCCTTCTTCTTCTTTTTCTTCATTTCTCTTCTCTGTCTCTTCTCTTTCTCTGTTCTCTCTGTCCTTTGGCTGCTCAAAACGAACAAAGCTCTGTAGATTTCTTAAGGTAAAGGTGGAGAGAATAATGTCGTCCTCATCTTCTTCTTCATCCTGCAAGATAAGGTTTCTCCTCTTCTTAATTGGATCGCTCATGGGCTTCTTGCCTTTTCTTTTTTTTGTTGGAGAAATCTTTTCGGAAAAAATATTGAAGCTGACAAAACGTTTCCATCAGTCTAGTCTGAAGACTTGCAGACTCTACTATTTAAAATCTGAAGACCTTCGGACTGTCAGACTCAAGACTCAAAGTCTATTCTCATTGACAGTTTGTAGTTTGTCGAAGAAAGTCTATCTAGGACTGTGTGTTTCGTTAATGATTTGATCTTGTCGTCTAACGAAGATCTCTTGGCTGGATATGACACAATGGATTACTTTAGTCAAAATCAAGATTGATTTAAAGATCCGTTGATTGGCGAAGTATACTTGGAAGGTTCTACTTATGGAAACCGAAATCCTGATTGTATGGGCGAGCAGGATTGATGGGCTATCGTCATGTTCCTTTAATAGCTCGAGTAATCTTTCTAATTGATTATGTCCAATGGGAAGATTGGAAGAATTCCCTTGGTAAGTGCCAACGGGTATGATGGCATAAAGGAGTATATAAGGAAGATGTTCGAGTTGTTTTGAGGTGTGCGCGATAGAAGAATTTCAAAGTCTGAAGCTCCTTGTTCTTTGTCTATTCATTTACTGAGCGAAATCTTGTACGCAAAAGAGAGACTATATTTTGAGATACCTTGAGGAAGTGTGGTAGAGTATCTACACTGTGGAATCAAGAGAAAGCATTGCTTTGTAACATCTATTTTGTTTATAGTGAAATCCAACCAGTGGGCTGTCAGTGAGGAAGAGTGGACGTAGGCTTAGAATAAGCCGAACCACTATAAACTTTGTGTTCCATTTTCTCTTCCCTACTCTATTTACTTTGATCATAATCTGTCTTGAAGAACTTCCGTTCTATTGCTTGCCTAGTATTGCTTTCGTATATCAATAAATTGTTTTTAAACCTATTCACCTCCTTCTAGGTGTTTATACTAGCTATATCAATTGGTATAAGAGCTTGTGTACTCACTTTGTTTGAAGTGTTTTACTTCAGAGTTAAAGATCCATGGCTAGTATGTTAGCTCCAGGGCTGGTGGAAGGGCAAAGCAATACCAGACCTCCTTACTTTGATGGAAAGGATTACAATATCTAGAAAAACAAGATGAAAGCGTTCCTAAGATTGAAGGATCCTCTGGAATGGGATGTTGTAGAAAAAGGGATTACTCCTAAAGTTGCATCTGAATCAAAGAGAGGAAAAGTAACTGTTGAGTCTAGTGAAATGACTCAGGAAGAGACAATCAAGAGACAAGCTCTTGATGCAAAATCAATTTATTCCTTATATTGTGCTTTGTCACCTACTGAATATAACATAATATCTTCTTGTGTTACATTAAAAGAAGTCTGGGATAGATTACATATTACTTATGAAGGAACTGATCGAGTGAAAGAGACTAGAATCAACATTCTCCTCGGTCAATACGAAGCCTTCAAAATGAAATCAGGAGAATCTATAATTGACATGTTTAGTCATTTTACAGAAATCGTGAATGGTCTTGAAAATCAAGGTCAACTAATTTCTGGTCCCATGAAAGTAAACAAGCTACTGCGAGGACTCTCCAAGGATTGGAATCACATAAAGACCTAATAAGAGAGACACAAAGAATCATGCCACTATCTATCGATGAGTTGGTTGGAACTCTTCGTCTTATGAAGTGGAACGAATCAATGAAGATGAAGATCCTAAAGGTAAGAAATCCATTGCATTAAAATCCAATGATGATTATGATGTTACGATTCGAAGATGATATGGATGATGAGGAGCTTGCTCTCATGATAAGAAGATTCAAGAAGCTGAAAGAAAAGGAAGAAGATTCAATCCAAAGAAACAGAGTTTTCAAAAGCAAATGACTAAGTCGTTGAGGATGATGAATCAAACAAAGACATAGTCGCTTTGAATGTAAGAAAAAGGGACACATCGACCCAACCTGTCCTCTTTGAGGAAGAAGAAAGGAAAAGCTGAAAAGTATTGAAAGGCTCTTAAAGCAGAAACCTGGAGTGATACAGAGTGTGAAGAAAGTGATGATGACTATGCCAATATATGTCTGATGGCACAATCGGATTCAAATTCAAACTCCGAGACAGACTCAAATTCAGATAGTGAGTTTGAGGTAAGTAACTTTAAAATCCCTATTAAAGTTTCTAAATACATTGATGAGATGTGTTCTAGTCTTAAGATTTCTCTTAAAAGGATTTCCGAACTTAAAAAGGAAAATTCTGCACTAAAACAATAGGAAAATACTTTGAAAGAAAAGTTGAAATGTTTAGACATGAATGTTTCGACTCTTAAAGAAAGTGAAGAAAATCTTTTAAAAGAAAATGAATTCTTAAAAATGACATATCAAATATCTCAAAAAGATTTTCAATAGAATTTGAGAAACTTGAGAAAATTCTTTCAAAGACAAAGACCTTATTTCAATAAATCTGGTTTGGGAATGACTGTGGAAATCATTCCTCTAATTGATTTTCCTAAATGAAAGAAAGAATTAAGCAAAGACCCACAAGAGATGCTTACAAAAATCATTTCAAAAAGGTTTTTGTGAAACCAGTAGGTCGAAATGCTCTAAAATGTTCAAGGTGCAATAGTGCAAATCATTTTGAAAATGAATGTCCTATGGTTTGGAAACCTGTTTAAAAAGTATGGGCAAAAACCGCATATCATACTAACACCAATGGACCCAAGAAAATATGGGTACCAAAGAAAGCTTGAGTCTCTTTTTAAATGCAGGTCACTATCAATAAAAGGGTAAAATGGTATCTGGATAGTGGGTGCTCAAGACATATGACAGGAGATTCAAAATGCTTCATAAAACTCGTTTAAGCAAATGGTGGAAAAGTTTCATTTGGAGGAAACAGCAAATGAAGAATTGTGGGGTTTGGAACTGTAAAAATTGGAAACCTCACGATAAGCAATGTTTCCCTAGTGGAAGGACTCAACTACAATCTGCTTAGTATTAGTTAGCTGTGTGATACTAGTTTCAAAATAAACTTTCAAGAAGGAATTTGTTCAGGAACCAGTAAAGACACTACTCAGTCATTTATGGGTCGAAGACATGGAAACATCTACCTCTTGGACGTGAATCCAGATGAATCGCAATGTCTAATCTCATTACAAGACGAAGCGAACTTATGGCATAGAAAGCTTGGGCACATCAATATGAAGCAGATAGCCAAAATTTCAGCAAAGAAGCTTGTTTGTGGTTTGCCCAAATTATCATACCAAAAGTCCAATCTATGTACTCCATGCGTATTGGGAAAACAGGTAAGAAATTCCTTTAAACCAATAAATCAAGTTTCCACTAATCGTGTATTGCGCCTTTCGCACATGGATCCGTTTGGACCAACTAGAACTCAGAGCATTGGGGGTAAGAAATATTGCCTAGTAATTGTGGATGACTACTCACGATTTACTTGGGTATATTTCTTGACAAGTAAGTCTGAAACTTTCTCTTACTTTGAAAAGTATGCTAAAAAGGTTCAAAACGAAAAAGGGTATGTTATCTCAAGTATAAGAACAGACCATGGAGGTGAATTTGAAAATCAAGATTTTACAAAATTCAGTGATGAATCTGGTTTTCAACATATGTTCTCCTCTCCATATACTCCGAACAAAATGGAGTTGTGGAAAGAAAGAATAGATCGATTCAAGAAATGGCTAGAACTCTTTTGATTGAAAGTAACATCTCTTCACGATTTTGGGCTGAAGCAGTTTCAACAAAGCATGTTATATTATCAATAGAGTTTTTCTAAGGCCTATTCTGGAAAAAACCCCCTATGAATTATTCAAAGGAAAGAAACCTATTGTTTCATTTTTTCATGTGTTTGGATGTAAATGCTTTATTTTGAAAAATGCAAATGATCGAGTTGGCAAGTTTGAAGAAAAATCAGACGAAGGCATCTTCCTTGGATATTCTACCTCAAGCAAAGCCTACGAGTCTATAACAAGAAGACTTATTCCGTGTGGAGGAATCAATGAATGTCAAATTCCAGGATTCTTCACAAAATGAATCTATTCGACTCATCTTGAAGAATCTGAACCAGCTTCAGACTCTACAAAGTCTAAAGAAGCAGCTAAGACTCAGAAAGACCAGCAACAAGTGGTTATTGAAGATTCAAATGAAGGAAGTGATCATCAACCTAACGAATCAACCAGTAACTGGAAGCATAAGTCCAGTTATCCCAAAAATCTCATTATTGGCAACATTAATGAAGGGATTCGCACAAGATCCAAAAGGCGTGAAGAGTCTAGTGTTGTGGCTCTTATTTCGAAATAGAACCCAAAAGCATAGAAGAAGCTTTATCTGATGAAAGCTGGATTGAAGTTATGCAAGAAGAACTCAGACAATTCAGCATTAATGATGTCTGGGAGTTAACTCCTAAACCAAAAGGTAAATCTATTATTGGAGCTAAGTGGGTTTTTAGGAACAAGATGAACGAGGAAGGAAAAGTCATAAGAAACAAAGCAAGACTCGTGGCCAAGGGATATACGCAAGAAGAAGGGATAGACTATGACAAGACTTACGCACCAAAGTAGCAAGGTTAGAAGCAATTCGATTATTACTTGCTTTTTCTTGTTATAAGGATTTCAGGTTATTCCAAATGGACGTCAAGAGTGCTTTCCCGAATGGATTTATCCATGAGGAAGTCTATGTGGAACAACCACCGGGTTTGAAGACCCAAGGAAACCGGACTCGTATTCGACCGAAAAAGGCCTTGTATGGTTTAAAGCAAGCACCTCGAGCTTGGTACGATAGACTCGAGTAAGTTTTTAATTCAAAATGGCTTTGTCAAAGGTAAAGTAGACACTACCCCGTTTATCAAAAAAGAAAGCAAAAGTTTTCTGTTTGTTCAAATATATGTTGATGATATTATTTTTGGATCCTCTAATCAAAGTTTGTGCAAGAAATTCTCTAAGACGATGCAGGATGAATTTGAAATGAGCATGATGGGTGAACTAACCTTCTTTCTTGGACTTCAAGTGAAACAATGGAAGGAATGGACTTTTATTCATCAAGAAAAATATGCTAATGATCTTGTCAAAAAATTTGGACTGGAAAACTGCAAAAAGACTAATATACTGATGTCAAGTTCCTTGAAGATAGACAAAGATGAAGGAGGAAAGAAAGTTGACCAAAAGCTATACAGAGTATCATTGGTTCACTTCTTTATCTTACGCTTCTAGACCTGATATTTTGTTTAGTGTTTGCATTTGTGCTAGATTTCAAGTAGACCCTAAAGAATCTCATCTAAGTGCTGCAAAGCGTATTATCAAATACATTGCTTCAACGTCAAGCACAGGTCTTTGGTATCCTAAAAATGGAGACTTTACTCTTCTTGGATACTCAGACGCAGATCTAGCTGGTTGCAGAGTTGATAGAAAGAGCACTTCAGGCACTTGTCAACTACTTGGAAGCAGGATGGTGTCTTGGTTCTCAAGAAAGCAAAATACAAAGAGCCCTTTCTACAACTGAAGTAGAGTATATATCTCTCGGAAGTTGTTGTTCACAAATTTTGTGGATAAAACAACAGCTAAGAGACTTTGGAATTGAAGATTCATGCACAGAGATTAACTGCGACAACACTAGTGCTATCAATCTTACCAAAAATCCAATCATTCACTCAAGAGCGAAACATATAGAGATTCGACATCACTTCATTAGAGATCATGTTCAAAATGGAGAAATTTCGATTCAGTTTGTCGACTCAACGAACCAACTGGCGGATATACTTACAAAGCCTTTGGAGAAAAATCAATTTGAAATCATACGTTCCAGACTCAACATCCTTAAGCTTGAAGAAGTTAAAGTCTAATGACTCTCAGACTCAGACGGTTCTTGACTGTAAGTTATTTTATTTTCTGTTATATTTCATCTCGGAAAGGTACGATCATCTATCTATAATTGATTTTTGCTACTTTCAATTTCCGTGATAAAAGGCAATTTCTCTTTTTCAAAAAGGAGTTAATATTTTAAAATTGGCAGTTATCGATTTTAAAAAAGGGCAGTTATTTTTAAAAGGGGCATCTTTTACTTTCCTTTGCGACGCTTGGTATGCCTCCCTTGGACTGACCTATATATAGTCGGTTCCTCTTTCGTTCGTAAAACCCTAAAAAAAAAAAAAATTCATCGATCTCCCTTTTCTCGTCGTCTTCACTTGTTTAATCTTCGAAAAAGTTGTCTTCTTTCTTGGGAAAGTCAAGTTCGGAATCTTTCAAGACTATGAAAGATGTCGTCTTCAAGGAAGTCTTCGAGGATTGCAAACATGGGACCACGGCAAATGAGTGAGGGGCCTACTCACTTTGATCTCATTGAGGAAGATGAGTTACACAGTCAAGCAACAGAGCCCACAACATTCTCAAGCGGTGTCATTCTCCACCAACTAGTCCACGTGGTGTTGGCCATCGGGAAGAGGAAGAAGTCGTTGAAAAAGCTAATCCTGTAAGAACCCAAAAGCCCTCTTTTATTTATAAGCTTTACCGTTCTTTAAAGAGGACCGGTACTCCATTGAACTACATAGATGAGTTTCTTAAGGACAAGGGATATGGGAATGAGTACATCTTTTTGCGAAATATGGAGCATTTGGGAATTGCTCCTAAGGGAATGGCGAGAAGAAGCCCGGCAAACATTCCAAGTGATCCGCGGATTGGAGGACTAAATCCGATAGATGGGAATGATGATGACAAATTGTACAGCCAATTTCAACCAAGAATGGGTGTTGCGGCGAAAATTCGGGGAAAAAGGACAGACTTGTTCCGATCGAAGGAACAGAGGGATCTTTATTCCAGATTGTTAAAGCGTGGGGTAATAAACCTTAGGAGTGTGGATTTTGATTTCCTTGATGCTGTGAATATTAAATTGAGGGAAAAGTTCCGTCTTCTTCAACTTGAACAGTTCTGTTCCGATACTTCAGAAGCCTATGCTGAACTAACTGCATACTTCTATTCGAATCTTAGCTTCTTGGATGCGAATAGAATCTCTTTTAGTGTTCGAGATAAAGACTTTGTGGTGGATGTAGATATGCTGGCTGATGTGATTGGGGTTGAGAGAGGAAGATATCAACCTATCAATATCTCCATTGCTCGTGCCACGTTGGAACTTGTTATGGATAGAAAGACAGAGGGAAGGATTTCCTACTCAAGGATGCGTGCGTTCAACATTCTGCTTCACAAGATTGTGATAAATTGCCTCAGACCGAAATCTATTTCAAAGACTGATATTTCTAACTCAGAGGCAAAGCTGATGTATGCCATCCTTACTGGGAAAAATTTTTCTCTTCCTCACACCATTCTGTTCCACATGTATAGAGCAGTGGTGAAGGACAAGGGTCAACTTTCTTATCCAGGTCTTGTGTCAAAGTTATTCAGACATTTGAATGTTCAACCTCCACAAATTCTATGTGTTCGATCGTGTGATAAAATGGTGGTAGGATTGAAAATGGTGTCCAAAATGCGTATGAAAGAACTCGACAAGGAGTTGGAGAAATTCAAGGAGACAACCCCTGCCAGACCTCATCAAGCCTTTTTTGCAGCAAAAAGGAAAGGGAAGGAGCCCATGGTTGCTTCATCCAAAAAGAGAAGAGCTCTCATCCTTGAAGATGAAGATGATAAGGATGACATCACCATCTCTGCTATGGCATTAAAAAATCTGAGTCGTTTTGTTCCAGAATCAATGGAACGACAGGAGAAGGAAGCAGAAGAAAAAGAAGCAGAGGAGAAGGAAGCTGAAGAAAAAGGAGCAGAGGAGAGAGAAGCTGAAGAAAGAGATGCAGAGGAAGAACAGTCTGAAGAAGAAGAAGAAAGAGGAAATCCAGAGGAAGAAGAGCATGAGGATCACTCTTCCCCACCTGAAGGCATCGAAATAGGGGGAGATGGTGAGAATAGAGAAACATCCTCATATCCCGCGCCGGTGAGAGAGTCACCACTCTCCAAGCAGATCCAGAGGACATTCATGCCTCTCAATTTCCCGAGGAGGGACATGATGCTTCATCGCCAAATCCGCGTGACTATGCTGATGTACCATCGTCTGCCTTTACTCCATCTGATCGTGCCGACGCTAGTACGCAGACTGATAATTCAGCAGATTTCCGCAGAATTCTTGATGTTCTCTTGGAAATACGGGGTCAGATATATGCTCTGGGAAGCAAAGTTCAGAACTTGCAGAATGCAGGACAAGCTTCTTCAGTTTCTTTAAATGATCATATCCAAGCTCTTGCTCTTCAGATCCAAGCAAATGCTAAGAGTGAAGAGGTAGCTCAACTGAAGGAAGATTTGAAAAAGCTGGAAGGCATCGTCCAGTCAATGGGAGATTTCCAGCTTGTTCGTATTCCCAAGCAATCCTGACTCTATTCCATCTCAAACTTTTTTCTGATGACAAAAAGGGGGAGAGATGCGAGCTTTGAAATCTTTGAACCTAATCTTTGAGTGTGTTTTGATGATTGACTTTGTTTTAACTTTGTGTCTGGTTGAGGACTAGACTGAATTTGAGTTTTGAATTTGACTGCTTACATTAAGTACTATTGATATCTTATAAATGGCTTTACTCTCATGCAAGACTAACCTATTTTCTATGGTTGCAGATTCTAGTGTTACCTTTAAGCCATTAACCTTTATGAGATATCCATATTTGCTTGAGTAATGTTTTGCAGGTCAAAGATGTTCAAATTTGCAGGAAAGTTTTGTCACCATAAAAAAATGGGGAGATTGTTGGAGAAATCTTTCTGGAATATTTTGAAGCTGACAAAACGTTTCCATCAATCTAGTCTGAAGACTTGCAGACTCTACTATTTAAAGTCTGAAGACCTTCGGACTGTCAGACTCAAGACTCAAAGTCTATTCTCATTGACAGTTTGTAGTTTGTCGAAGAAGGTCTATCCAGATCGTGTGTGTTTCGTTAAGGATTTGATCTTGTCATATAACGAAGATCTCTTGGCTGGATATGACACAATGGATTGCTTTAGTCAAAATCAAGATTGATTTAAAGATCCGTTGATTGGTGAAGTATACTTGGAAGGTTCTACTTATGGAAACCGAAATCCTGATTGTATGGGCGAGCAGGATTGATGGGCTATAGTCATGTTCCTTTAATAGCTCGAGTAATCTTTCTAATTGATTATGTCCAACAGGAAGATTGGAAGAATTCCTTTGATAAGTGCCAACGGGTATGATGGCATAAAGGAGTATATAAGGAAGATGTTCGAGTTGTTTTGAGGTGTGCGCGATAGAAGAATTTTAAAGTCTGAAGCTCCTTGTTCTTTGTTTATTCATTTACTGAGCGAAATCTTGTACGCAAAAGAGAGACTATATTTTGAGATACCTTGAGGAAGTGTGGTAGAGTATCTACACTGTGGAATCAAGAGAAAGCATTGCTGTAACATCTCTTTTGTTTATAGTGAAATCCAGCCGGTGGGCTGTTAGTGAGGAAGAGTGGACGTAGGCTTGGAATAAGCCGAACCACTATAAACTTTGTGTTCAATTTTCTCTTCCCTACTTTATTTACTTTGATCATAATCTGTCTTGAAGAACTTCTGTTCTATTGCTTGCCTAGTATTGTTTTTGTATATCAATAAATTGTTTTTAAACCTATTCACCCCTCTCTAGGTGTTTATACTAGCTATATCATATTTCACTGCAGAGTCTTGTTTTGTTTTGGCGGGGGACTTCTCCTTTAGGCGTTCCAATGCCTTATTTAGCTCCTTTAGTCTCATTTTTGAAACCATCTTTAGTCCTATCACCATAGGAACAATTGTCCAAACACACAGAGTAGTAGGAACCTGAATGTTGAAATGTCTGAATAATTGACTGACAAGCGCAGAGTAAGGTAGTTGCCCATTGTCCTTCACAACTATCCTATACATGTTCATTAGGATAGTGTGAGGTAGTGAGAACTTAAACCCAATGTTGATTGCATACATCAGCTTTGCTTCAGAGCGAGAGACATCGGTTTTTGAAGTGGATTTGGGTCTGATGCAGTTGATCACAATCTTGTGTAACAAGATATTGGAGGCAGTCATTCTGGAATAAGAAATCCTGCCTTCAGCAAATTTATCCCGAACAAGAGCCAATGTTGCGTGACCAACAAACATACTGATTGGTTGGAAACTCCCTCTTTCCACACCAATCACATCCGCCAAAATGTTCATATCCACTATAAATTCTTTGTCCCTTACTGTAAAAGAAAATCTATTCACATCTAGGAAAGATAGATTCGAATAGAAATAGGCAGTCAATTCAGGGTAAGCGACTGCAGTCTCCGAACAAAAACTTTCGAGTTGAAGGAGAGCAAACTTCTCCCTCAGGTTCACTTTCAAAGAATCTAGAAAATCAAAGTCAATAATTTGAGGGTTCATCACCCCTCTCTTCAAAAATTTTGAATATGTCTTCCTGTGATCCTTAGAACATAATAAACCCATTCCCTCTCCACGAACATTTGCGGTAATACCCATTCTAGGCTGAAAATGCGTATACATCCTTTCATCATCATCTTTTCCTTTAGACTAATTAAAACCACCAAACCGTGGATCACTTGGAAAGTTGGCAAAAGTCCTTGCTGCCAAACCTTTAGGCGCAATGCCTAACCTTTCCATAGTATTCAAGAACAAAGTTTCGTTCTTATAACCATTTGCTCGCAAAAATTCATCAATCAAAGTCATCGCAGAACCACCCTATTTTAAGTTAGAGTAGAGTTTGAAGAGAAATTAGGGTTTCTGCATTCTTACTGGTTCAACATCTTCAATGATCTCTTCTTCTTGTTCTTGTTGTGGAGAATCTTGAGTTGCTTGCTGTGAAGAGTGACGCTTTTGAGAATGTTGTTGATGTTGTTGCTGCTGAGGAGAATCTTCTTCCTCAGTTAAGTCAAAGTGTGTAGGACACTCTCGCATGTGCTGTGGTCCCATGTTCGCAATTCTAGAAGACTTCCTTTGGAAAGACATTGTTACTTGTCAAGGGCGATTTCTTAAACTCGCTCATTGAAAAAGTTGAAAACTTTGTAGATCAAACTTGAGAGAAAATGTGAAAAAGTAAAATCTCTGTATTCTAGGGTTTGTGTGAGCATAAATGGAGAAGAACTTCAGTGATATATAAGCAAATGAAATGGGATATACGAACCTGTCACAAAAGAAAAAATAAAACTGTCTTTTTCGAAAATGAAAAACTACCTTTTTTGAAAATGAAAAATGCCTTTTTCAAAAATAAAAAATTGCCTTTTTCGAAAATGAAAAACTGCCATAAATTCAAAAATTAGAAAAAGATAATTTCTAAAAACAAAATAGGCAATTAGTGATTCAAAAATCAACATACCTTTTCAAAATAAAATCACATTCATTTAGAAATCATTAACTTACAGATGTAGCTTCTGGACAATCTAAAGTCTAAACACCTTCAGACTTTACCCGGTCGAAGATATGATGTTCAGTCTAGCACAAATAGACTCAAATAAGCTTTTCTCCAGTGGCTTTGTAAATATGTCTGCCAACTGATTCTTTGAGTCAATGAACTGAATCATAACTTCTCCATTCTGAACATAATCTCTAATGAAATGTTGTCGAATCTCTATATGCTTTGCCCTTGAATGAAGAATTGGATTCTTTGTGAGATTGATGACACTGGTGTTGTCACATTTGATCTCTTTGCACGATTCTTCAATACCAAAATCTTTTAGCTGTTGCCTTATCCACAAGATTTGAGAGCAACAACTCCCAAGAGTCACATATTCTGCTTCAACTGTTGAAAGAGCTACGGTACTTTGTTTTCTTGAAAACCAAGATACCAATTTACTGCCCAACAGTTGACAAGTGCCGGAAGTACTTTTTCTATCAACTTTACATCCTGTTAAATCTGCATCTAAATATCCAATGAGAGTAAAGTCTCATTCTTTGGGATATCACAAACCTAGCTTTGGTGTTGTTGCAATGTATTTAATGATGCGTTTTGTAGCACTTATGTGAGATTCTTTGGGATTTAATTGGAATCTAGCACATATACAAACACTAAACAAAATGTCAAGTCTAGATGCAGTAAGATAAAGAAGCGAACCAATAATACTCCTATATAGCTTTTGGTCTACAATCTTTCCTTCTTCATCTTTGTCCAGTTTTGAGGAACTTGACATTGGTGTTTCTATCTTTTTGCAATTCTCCAATTCAAACTTCTTGATGAGATCTTTTGCATACTTCTCTTGGTGAATAAAAGTACATTTCTTTGATTGTTTAACTTGTAATCCCATAAAGAAAGTTAACTCACCCATCATACTCATCTCAAATTCATCCTGCATACATCTAGATAATTTCTTCCATAGAATTTCATTTGGTGATCCAAAAATAATATCATCAATATAAATTTGAACAAGTAGAAAATCTTTACCTTTTCTTTTTATGAACAAAGTAGTGTCTACCTTTCCTTTAATAAAACCATTTTGAGTTAGAAATTTACTTAACCTTTCATACCAGGCTCAAGGTGCTTACTTCAGTCTATAAAAGGGCCTTTTTCAATCTGTAGACTAAGTCTGGCTTTCTTGGATCTTCAAATTCAGGTGGTTGTTCCACATAAACTTCTTTTTGGATGAATCCATTTAGAAATGCGCTTTTTACATCCATTTGGAATAACCTAAAATTTTTATAGCAAGTAAAAACAAGTAATAATCTAATTGCTTCTAACCTCGCTACTAATGCATAGGTCTCATCATAGTCTATCCCTTCTTCTTGTGTATATCATTTGGCCACGAGTCTTGCTTTGTTCCTGACCACTTTTTCTTTCTCGTCCACCTTGTTTCTGAAAACCCATTTAGTTCCAATAATGGACTTACCTTTAGGTTTAGGAATTAGTTCCCAAACATCGTTGATGTTGAACTGTCTAAGCTCTTCTTGCATAGCTTCAATCCAGCTTTCATCAGCCAAGACTTCTTCAATACTTTTGGGTTCAATCTCAGAAATGAGTGCCAAGGCACTAGACTCTTCTCGCCTTTTGAATCTGGTACGAATTCCTTCATCAATGTTGTCAATAATAAGATCTTTCGAATGACTCGACTTATGCTTCCAGTTGCTAGCTGGTTTGCGAGTCTGCTATCCTTTACTTCAGTTGAATTTTCTAGTTCTTCTTGTTGTTGAACTTCAAAAGTCTGAGTTTGGAGTAGGTTCAGACTCTTCAAGTTGATTTTGATCCAATTGATTCTGCATAGAATCTTGAAAATTGACATTCATAGATTCTTCCACAGACTGAGTCTTCTTATTAAATATTCTGTAGGCTTTGCTTGAGGTTGAGTAGCCAAGAAAAATTCATTCGTCTGATTTTACTTCAAACTTACCAATTCGATCATTTGCATTTTTTAAAACAAAACACTTACAACCAAACACATGAAAATAAGAAACATTTGGCTTATTCCTTTAAACATTTCAGGAGTTTTCTCTAGAATAGGTTTCAATAATACTCTGTTAATGATGTAGCAAGCTGTAGAAACTGTTTCAACCCAAAATCGAGAGAAAATATTACTTTCAATTAAGAGAGTTCTTGCCATCTCCTGCAAGGATCTATTCTTTCTTTCCACAACCCCATTTTGTTCTGAAGTATATGGAGAAGAGAAAACATGCTGGAAACCAGATTCATCATAGAATTTTTCAAAGTCTTGATTTTCAAACTCACTTCTATGGTCTGTCTGTATACTTGAAATAGTATAACCTTTTTCATTCTGAACCTTCTTAACAAATTTTGAAAAGTGAGAGAAGGCTTCAGACTTACTTGTCAGGAAGTATACCCAAGTAAAACGAGAGTAATCATCCACAATTACTAGGCAGTATCTTTTTCCACCAATACTTTGAGTTATGGTTGGTCCAAAGAGGCCCATATGCAGAAGCTGCAAAACTCGATTAGTTGAAACTTGATTTATAGGTTCAAAAAAACTTATAACATGTTTTCTCAAAACACATGGTGTGCATAATTCAAACTTTTGATAAGTCAGGTTGGGCAGTCCACGAATAGGCTTCTTGGAGGAAATTTTGGCAATCTGTTTCATGTTAACATGACCAAGCTTTCGATGCCAAAAGTTTGCTTCGTCTTGAATGGATATTAGACACTGAGAACTTTCTGGTTTTATATCCAAAAGATAAATATTCCCATATCTTCGTCCAGTGAAAGATTAAGAGAAATCTTTACTAGTTTCCAAACAAATGCCTTCTTGAAAATTAATTTTGAATCCAGTATAGCATAGTTGACTTATGCTGAGTAAATTGTAATTCAAACCTTCCACCAATGAAACATTGTTGATTGTGAGACTTCCAATTTTCACAATTCCACATCCAATAATTCTTTATTTGTTTTTTCCACCAAAAGAAACTTTTCCACCATTTATTTGGATAAGCTTTATGAAACAACTTGAATCTCCTATCATGTGTCTAAAACAACCACTATCCAAATACCATTTAATCTTCTTCTTGATAGTGACCTGCAATTATCAAAAGAACTCAAGCTTTCTTTGGTACCTACATTTTCTTGGGTCCAGGGGAGTTAGTATTAAAACAATTTTTGCCCAATCCTTCTTAACAGGTCTCCAAACCTTGGGACATTCTTTCTCGAAATGTTCTGAGCTGTTGCACTTTGAACATTTGAGAGCACTTCGGCCAACAGGTTTTATAAAAAAATTTTGAAAATGATTTCTGTAAAATGTTTTTGTAGGTCTTTGTTTGATTTTTTCTTTTACTTTGGGAAAATCAATTAAAGGAATAGTTTCTGGAGTCATACCTAAATCAAATTTGTTAAAATAAGGTCTTTGTACAAAAAGAATCTTTTCCAACTTCTCAGATCATTTTGAAAACTTTTTTGTGATATTTGAAATGTCATCTTTCAAAAAGATATTTTCCTTCAAGAAAGAATATGTATTTCTTTCAAATCATCAAAACTTTTATTCAGATTTTCAAACTTTTCTTTCCAAGAGAGGAATTCTCCTTCTTCAACTCGAAAATCCTTTTAAGAGAAGTTTTGAGACTAAAACAAAGTTCATCTATATATTTAGAGACTTTAACAGGAACTGTTAAATTGCTAACCTCAACTTCTTTGTCTGAGTCTGAATCATAGTTTGTTTCAAAGTCTGAGTCTGATTCTGAATTGGCCATTAAACATATATTGATGTATTCTTCATCACTTTCCCCGCATTCAATATCACTTCATGTCTCTGCTTTGAAAGCCTTTTTGGATTTCTCTGTTTTTCCTTTCTTTTTCTTCAACAGAGGGAAGTTGGGTTTGATATGCCCTTTTTTTTTCTTGCATTCAAAGCAAATCATATCTTTGTTGGTTTCATTGTCCTCAAATGATTTCTTCTGAAATTTTTTAGTGTTTTGCTTCTTTCAATTAAACCTTCTTCGCTTCCTATTCAACCTTCTGAACTTCCTAATCATGAGTGTTAGCTCTTCATCGTCCATGTCATCTTCTGAATCTGTAATATCATAATCATCATTAGATTTTAAAGGAATTGACTTCTTACATTTAAGATCTTCTTCTTCGTTGATTTGTTCCACTTCATATGATTGAAATGTGCCAACTAGTTCGTCTATTGAAAGAGGCATGATCCTTTGGGTTTCTCTTATTCAAGTCTTCATGTGATTCTAGTCTTTGGAGAGTTCACATAGCAATTTATTGACCTTCATTGGTCCAGAGATTGGATGTCCTTAATATGCTAGACTGTTTGCAATCTCTGTGAAACGACTGAACATGTCAGTGATGGATTCTCCTGGTTTCAGCTTGAAGGCTTCATACTGTCCAAGTAAGATATTGATTTTTGTTTCCTTGACTCGATCAGTTCCTTCATAGGTAACATGCAACATGTCCCAAACTTCTTTTGCTGTTTCACAAGATGAAATTCTGTTATACTCAGTAGGAGATAAAGTACAGTAGAAAGAGTAGATGGCTTTAGCATCAAGAGCTTGTCTCTTGGTTATTTATGCTTGTGTCATTTCGCCAGTATCTGTAACATCTTTTCATCTTTCTGAGGTTGATGTAGCTTTGGGAATGATTCCTTTTTCTACCATATCTCATTCCAGGGGATCTTTCGATCTCAAGAATGCATTCATCTTGTTTTTCCACACATTGTACTCATTCCCATTAAAGTAAGGAGGTTTAGTGTTGCTTTGGCCTTCAACCAATCTTGGAACCAAAATAATAGCCATAGATCTTTAGCTTAAGAAGTAAAAATACTTCAATAAATAAGCACACAAGCTCTGATACCAATTGAGATGGCTAGTATAAACACCTAGAGAGGGGGTGAATAGGTATAAATAAAATTTTTGCAAGACTTGGTAGAAGGAAATTGCCTATAAAAGATAACAGACTATAAACGTATTTCAACTTTGAACAACTAAATAAATCTACGAACAAAAGTAAGGAGTTTAGGGAAAGAGAATAGAAACACAAAGTTTATAGTGGTTCGGCATAGATCAAACCGACATCCACTCTCCTGCACTGACAACCCATTGGTTGGATTCCACTATGAATCAAAAGAGATTTTACAGCTTATGATCTTGACTTTCTCAGTGAAGAGTCTCTACTAGTCTCTCAAAAAGTCTCACTAAGAGTTTCTCTCTTTTGTTTACAACTTTGAGCTCAATGAATGAAAAAGCAAGTAACTGGAAAGCTTCAGACTTTGAAATTCTTCTTTCACGCACTTCTTCGAATAACTGGAGAGTCTGCCTTAAATACTCCTTCATGCCTTCTCGACCGTTGGAACTTTCCAAAGGAATTCTTCCAATCTACCCGTTGGACAGAATCAATTAAGGTGATCTTGAGTCGTTAGATGATTTGTGATGAAAGCCCGTCAATCCTGCTCGTCCATACAATCGGGATCTTGGTTTCCATAAGTAGAACCTTCCAAGTTTGCTTGCCTCTCAAAAGATCTTCAAATCGGAATTGTTTCCAATAAAGATAATCAACAAGTAGGTACTGTATCCAGCCATAAGGTCATCCAAAAACCATACGAATCGAATTCTTGAAGATAATCCTACATCTGAATAAGTCTTCATTCTTTGGTCTGGAAACTGTCAGTGAGGTCAGACTTTGAAACTAAAGTCTGGCGGTCTTCAGACTTTGACGATAGAATCTAGAAATCTTCAGATTTAGACTTGGAAAGGTTTTGTCAACTTCAAAACAGTAAAAGAGTTTTCTCTAACAACAGTAACTCCACTTAATAGATTTATTAGGGAAAGACGTTCAGTTATACAACCAGACTATATAATCTATCTAGTGAGAGTATGACTACGATATCTACTGTGTGGTCGATCTAGTGACTTATGTATAAATGTTGTTTCTTGTCTTTGGTCAGATCTGTGGTTAAATGCGATGAAAGACGATATGTAATTTATAAAACGTGATAGTGTTTGGGAGCCCGTTAAATTGGCTAAGGGTCACAAGCTCATCCGCTATAAATGGGTGTACAAGACTAAATGAAATTCCAAAGGAAATATTGAGAAATTTAAACTTTGACTAGTAGAAAAAGGTTTCACTCAGAGAAAAGTTTAGTCTTTTCTAAAGACTATTTCAGAGTGAATATGGTATTAGTAGCTCATTTTGACATGGAGTTGCGCTAGATGAATGTTAACACTCCATTTCTCTATAGATACCTTGATAAAGAAGTCTATATGATATAACCCAAAGGTTTTGCAGCAAATGATTTAGGTAAGTTTATGTGTAAACTAAAAAGCCTTATTTATGATCTTAAGCAAGTTTGTAGACAATGGTGCTTGGAGTTTCATAGTATTGTCAATTCATTCAGTTTTGTTGAGAATAAAGTAGATCGGTATATATACTGCAAGGTCAATGGGAAAAAAATTATTTTCTCACATTCTATATAAATGATATCTTGCTTACGAGTAACAATATTGGAATACTGCATAAGACAAAGTAGATGTTGTCAAGAAATTTTGGCTTGAAAGACCTTGGTCAGGTATCTTTTTGCTTTGGCATTGAGATTTATAGGGACCGTTCTCTGCATATGTCAGGTTTATCTCATATTGTATATGTTGATTGCATTTTGAAAAGATTCAACAAGTCAGGAGTTGCTCCTATCGTTAGGGCTAATAGATTGAATCTTTAGCATTGTCCTTGTTCAAATCTTGGGAAAACCCAAATGAATGATATACCTTATGTTAGTGCACTTAGAAGTTTCATGTATACTCAAGTCTACATCAAACTAGATATTACTTTTGCTGCAAGACTTTTAGGCAGATATCAGTCAAGTTTAGGACATGATAATTGGATTGCTGCCAATAAGGTTTTGAGATATTGAAAAGGACAAGAAAATTATATGCTAAAAAACATGTTCAGGATCTGGAGCTAATAGGGTATTTAAGTGCAAATTTTACTAGTTATAAGAATGACAAGAAGTTGACAATATAATATATCTTTATATCAATAGAAAGTGCAGTATTCTGACAAAGCGATAAACATAAATCTATATCATCCTCTACCATATAAATGGAGTTTGTAGCATGCTTTTCAGCTGTTACTCAAGATTTTTAACTTCACAACCTCATTAAGGAGTTAACCATATTTGATTTTATGAATAAACCCATACGGCTATATCGAGACTATAACTTTTCAATGTTGTTTATCAACAACAATAAAGGTCTCGAGGGGTCTAGATATGTGGTGGTCATGTTTTTGACCATAAAGAAACCATACATAATTGTGACACAACAGTAAAGCATATTTCCACAGATGATGTGGTTATAGACCCACTAATTAAAGACTTTCACCCTTTGAATAACATGTCATGAACATGGGTTGAGAAGTGTCATGCCCCAAGCCTCGGGTACGCGCACATCCCCCAGCGGTTGATTAAAAATGTGACGTCCCAGGACGATCGCCGACCCTTTTTTTTATCTTTCGATTAAGCACATGTGGAAGCGAATTAAATAAACATCTGGCCAACAATCAAACATGGGGATAGTAAAAACATGCTAACGTTGTTTCCCAAACCACACTTTATAAACATACCAGGTTAACCTAAGAGTTCATATTTACAAGTCTATATCCAAAAAGAAAGCCCTAGGCCACCTACGCTCCAAACCCTTTAGCCTTGGGCTCCGGATTCTCCATGAAACTATCTGGGATGTCGATGTCCATGGGGTGAGCTACCTCCCCATCCTCGATTCCGACGAGAGGTCGGTCAAAACCCTACAAGGGGCCCACCCGAGCCCCGTTAAGCTCTTTAATGAACCACGCCTTGAAGCGATGAGGCACCAAGTGAGCAAAGCCCTCATCGACCCAAATGTGGTCACCACTAACTCAATTGCCTAGATGGTCCTAGGAATAGGAAAAAGGAGGGCTTATAGTCCATCTCCCACGGAACCCCAAAATGAACGAGACGTATCTCCATCCTAGGGACCTGAAAAAGGTTAGTCACGATGGGGTGAGATAAATCTCAGTGAGCCAAAATCCTAAACCCTGATTAGGACGCAAATTCGCCTAGAGGTAGCCCAAACGATGTCATAAACAAACTTACCTCACCTCGGCACATCCCTGCATATTAGTGCAACACATATACCATATGAATACTGTGAAAACTAGTACGAGCACCTAGAGGGGGTAAATAGGTGTCAAAACAAATTTTGCAAAGTAAAGACAATAATTTTTCTTTTGAATCGACTCTATTTAGCAATAGATTATGAAAAGGAAATTAGACTCTAATAAACAAATATTGTTACGATCAAAGTAAAAAGCTTAGGGAAGAGAATAAGAACACAAGGTTTATAGTGATTCGGCTTAGTCCAAGCCTATGTCCACTCTTCCGCACTGACAGCCCACCGGCTGGATTTCACTAAGAATCAAAGAGTTGTTACAGTATAGCTCTTCCTTGATTCCACAAAGTGTAGAGACTCGCTACACTTCCTCAAGTTCACACAAAAGTATTAACTCTCTTTTGAGTACAAGTTTTCGCTCAATAATTGGATTGACAAAGAACAAGGAGCTTCGAGACTTTGGAATTCTTCTATCGCGCACACACTCGAACAACTGGAATGTCTTCCTTATATACTCCTTCATGCCATCACACCCGTTGGCACTTACCAAAGGAGTTATTCCAATCTACCCGTTGGACAAAATCAATTAGGGAGATTTTGAGTTATTTAAGGAATATGACGATAGCCCACCAATCCTACTCGCCCATACAATCAGGATCTAGGTTTCCATAAGTAGAATCTTCCAAGTATACTTTGCCGATCAATAGATCCAAAATCCCTGAATCAATCTTAATTTGAATAAATGATTCCGACATGCTATTTCCAGCCAAATGATCTTTTTCAGTCGATAGAATCAAATCCTTAACGAAATACTCAAATCTAGATAAGTTTTCTTCGACGGTCTAAATACTGTCAATGAGGATAGACTCTGAATCTTGAGTCTGGCAGTCCGGCAGTCTTTAGACTTTGATGACAGAGTCTGCAAGTCTTCAGACTAGACTGATGGAACGTTTTGTCAGCTTCAAAACACACAAGGAAGTTTTCTCCAACAATCTCCCCCTTTTTGATGGTGACAAAACTTTCCCGCAGATTTGGATAATTTTGACCCGCAAAATGAACTCAAGCACACATGGATATCTCACAAAGATAATTGATTTAGTAAAGACAACATTGAATCTGCATCCACAGGAAAAATGTTAGTCATGTAAATAAACAACTATCTTTGTCATGAAATACCAATAGTACTTAAAATAACCAAATAATCAAACAATCCAAATTTAGTCACAACCAAACAACCAAACAAAAGTGAAAGTCAAACAAAAAGTCAAGTTTCAAATCTGAATAAACATCTCCCCCTTTTTGTCAATAGCAAAAAGTGGAGACCGGAAAAAGATAGATTTGGAAAAGATTATGAGTTAAGGCTGCTTGGGTAAGCGAACAAGCTCATATTCCCTCATTGAGTGCACTGTCTGTTCAAGCTTGTCAAAACTCTGCTTCAGCGCCTGAAATTCTTCACCCTGCACATAAGATTGAACTTGATTCCTTAGCGAATCCAGCTGTTCATGAAGAGACACTAAAATGTCTTGAACAACATTCTTGAGATCCAGCATCTCAAAACTCATAGCATATTGCTGACTCCATACATCCAAAAGAATTTCCAGCAATCTTAAAAAGTTTACTGTTTGAGTAGTTGTATCGCTTGGACCGGCAAAGTGAAACTCAGGGAAATTGAGAAAAGATGGAGTCTTAGTAGGAGGTCTATCTTCTGAATAATGAGAGGCATGCACTTCTTCTAGGTCTGCTGCAGATCGACTTACATCACTAGTAAGTAAGGGTGAAGAAGTACCTTTTTGACCATCAGCTCCCCATGTTTTGATGCCCTCAGGAGAAGTAGGTAAAGCTTCCTCAGCCTCAGAATGATGCACTCCAGTAGACTCTTCTTCTCTTATCTCGGAATGACTGGACAAAGAGATAGCCAAGGTTGGCTCGATAGAGTCTTGAGTACCCTGATCTCCTTCATTCTCTGCTTCTTCAGCTTTTTCTTCCCTTTTTTCTTCAGCTTCTTCCATTTCTTTCTCTGCTTCCTCTTCCTCTTCCTTTTCTTCTTCTTCCTCCTCTTTTTCTTCTTCTTCTCTTCTTTCCTCTGTTTCCCTCTGTTCTTCTTCATTCTCCGATTCTTCTCTCTCTCTTCCCTCTTCTGACTCTTCTCTTCTCTCAGGAAAGCTGACAAAGGTCTTTAGATTTTCCAAGGCAGAAATAGTAAGCTCATCCTCATTTTCTTCATCTTCTAGAATGAGAGCTCTTTTCTTCTTTACAGGAGCAATCATGGGCTCCTTGCCTTTCCTTTTAGTCGCAACAAAGTCTTGCTTTGCCTCAAGAGGAGATTTCTCCTTCATTCGTTCCAGCACTTTGTTCAGCTCTTTTAAGCGCATCTTTGACACCATTTTGAACCCAATTACCATCGGAGTGATGGCTTTCAGACTCAATGGTGCAAAGATATGAATTTTGAAGTGCCTAAAGAGTTGAGTGATAAGAGTAGAATAAGGGAGCTGTCCCTTATCCTTAGTCACAGTTCGAAACATGTGGAACATAATGGTGTGAGGCAAAGAGAATCTAAAACCAGTATTGATTGCACACATCAATTTTGCTTTTGAACGAGAAACATCAGTCTTGGATGTTGATTTAGGGCGAATGCAATTCATCACAATTTCGTGCAAGAGAATATTCGAAGAATCATCCTTAAATAAGAAAGTTTTCTTTCAACATCCCTGTCTCTTACCAAAGACAGAATAGCATGAGCAATGGACACACTAATCGGTTGAAAACTCATTCTTTCCACCCCGATTATGTCGGCCAAAATGTCTGTGTTCACCAAAAATTCCTTGTCCTTCACAATGAAGATAAAACTATGTGCATCCAAAAAGGATAGATTCGAATAAAAGTAAGCAGTAAGCTCTGGAAATCCAGCAGTAGAATCAGAACAGAACTTTTCCAATTGCAATAGCGCAAACTTTTCTCTCAGATTGATTTTTATCGAATCCAGAAATCAAAGTCAATAGTCCCGGGATTCATCACCCCTCTCTTCAAAAGACTTGCATAAACCTTTTTATGATCCTTGGATCTAAAAAGATTCGAACCATCAGTAATGTTTGCAGCCACCCTAGACCTAGGTTGAAAATGAGAATACAACCGTTCATCATCATCAAGAGATTGTGGTTGATTCGCAGTGCTATAGTGTGGGTCACTTGGAATATTCTGAAATGCTTTCTCAGCCGATCCTTTTTCCACAACTCCTAGCCTCTCCAAATCTCTCAAAAACAAGGTTTCATTCTTGAATCCCCTATCTTTTAAGAACTCATCAATTAATGACAATGGCATACCTCATTTCTTCAAATTTGAGTAGAGTTTGAAGGCATTCTTTGGAGTTAGAGTTCTTACAGGATTAACTCCTTCTATTACTTCATCGGTTGCTTGATTTGAGGAAGGTTGGCGCTGCTGACTTGGACGCAAAGGAAATTCCTCTTCTTCGATTAAGTCAAAGTGGGTAGGACCCTCAGGCATGTGGCGTGGTCCCCTGCTTGCAATCCTTGATGACTTTCTTGAAGACATTGCCAAGATGAGGCTTGAGGTCTTCTGAGTCTTAGCATTGAAAGACTTTTAACTTTGAGTCTTGAGAGTGTCCAGACTTTACTAAGCAAGAGATATGATATTAAGTTTGGTACGAATAGACTCAAATTGATTTTTCTCCAGAGGTTTTGTAAATATGTCCGCGAGTTGATTCTTAGAGTCAATGAACTGGATCTTCACTTCTCCATTCGAACGTGATTTCTAATAAAATGATGTCGAATCTCAATGTGCTTTGCTCTTGAGTGGAGAATAGGATTCTTGGAAAGATTTAATGCGCCGGTGTTGTCACATTTGATCTCGGTGCATGAATCTTCAATTCCAAAGTCTCTTAGTTGTTGTTTTATCCACAGAATTTGTGAACAACAACTTCCAAGAGCCACATATTCTGCTTCTGTTGTAGATAGAGCTACGGTACTTTGATTCCTCAAAAACGAAGATACTGTCTTGTTCCCAAGCAATTGACATGTGCCCGAGGTGCTCTTTCTATCAACTCTGCATCCTGCTAGATCTGCGTCCGAATATCTAAGAAGAGTAAAGTCTCCTTCTTTAGGATACCAGAGACCTAAATTTGAAGTAGATGCAACATATTTGATGATGCGTTTTGCAGCACTTAAATGAGATTCTTTGGGATCCGATTGAAATCGGCACAAATACAAACACTAAACAAAATATCAGGTCTAGAAGCGTGAGATGAAGAAGTGAACCGATAATACTCTGTAAAGTTTCGGTCAACTTTCTTTCCTCCTTCATCTTTATCCAGTTTCAAAGAGCTAGACATTGGAACTTCAACCTTTTTGCAATTTTCTAAACCAAACTTTTTAACAAGTTCTTTAGCATATTTCTCTTGGTGAATGAAAATTCCTTCATTCAATTGTTTCACTTGTAGTCCGAGAAAGAAAGATAGTTCACCCATCATGCTCATTTCAAATTCGTCTTTGCATAGTCTTAGAAGATTTCTTACAAAGACTTTCGTTAGAAGAGCCAAAAATTATATCATCAATATAAATTTGAACAAGCAAAAAATTATTACCTTATCTTCTAATAAACAAGGTTGTATCTACTTTACCTTTGGAAAAACCATTTTGAATTAGGAAATTACTTAACCTGTCGTACCAAGCTCGAGGTGCTTGCTTTAAACCGTACAGCTCATTTTTCAGTCTGAATACAGAGTCTGGTTTCCTTGGGTCTTCAAAACCAGGAGGTTGTTCCACATAGACTTCCTCTTGGATAAATCCATTTAGGAATGCACTTTTGACGTCCATTTGGAATAACATGAAATTCTTATAACAAGCAAAGGCAAGTAGTAATCTAATTGCTTCTAAACTTGCTACTAGTGCGTAGGTCTCATCATAGTCTATCCCTTCTTCTTGCATATATCCTTTGGCCACGAGTCTTGCTTTGTTTCTTACGACTTTTCCTTTTTCGTTCATCTTGTTTCTGAAAACCCATTTAGCTCCAATAATGGATTTACCTTTTGGTTTAGGAGTTAATTCCCAGACATCATTGATACTGAATTGCCTAAGTTCTTCTTGCATGGCTTCAATTCAGCTTTCATCAGTTAAAGCTTCTTCTATGCTCTTGGGTTCTATTTCAGAAATAAGAGCCACAACACTAGATTCTTCACGCCTTTTGGATCTTGTATGAATTCCCTCATTAATGTCACCAATAATGAGTTCTTTAGGATGACTAGACTTGTGCTTTCAGTTCTGGTTGATTTGTTAGACTCGTTGATCATTTTCTTCATTTGATTCTTCAACGATCATTTGTTGCTTTGGTCTTCGAAATCTCGAGCCGTTATCGTAGATTTAGACTTTGTAGAATCTGGAGCAAGTTCAGGTTCTTCAGGTTGAGTCTGAATCAATTGTTTTTGCATAAAGTCTTGAAATTTGACATTCATCGATTTCTCCACAGATTGAGTCTTTTTGTTGTATACTCTGTAAGCTTTGCTTATGGTTGGATATCCAAGGAAAATACCTTCATTTGATTTTTCTTCAAACTTACCAATTCGATCATTTGCATTTTTCAATATAAAACATTTGCCCAAACACATGAAAATACGAAACAATTGGCTTCTTTCCTTTGAATAACTCATAGGGAGTTTTCTTCAGAATAGGCCTTAAGAAGACTATTAATAATATAGCATGCTGTAGAAACTGCTTCAACCCAAAAACGAGAAGAAATGTTACTTTCAATTAGAAGAGTTCTAGTCATTTCTTGCAATGATCTATTCTTCCTTTCCACAACTCCATTCTACTCTGGAGTATAAGGAGAGGAGAATACATGCTGAAAACCAGATTCATCACAGAATTTAGCAAAATCTTGATTTTCAAACTCACATCCGTGATATGTTCATATACTAGAAATAACATGCCCTTTCTCATTTTGAACTTTCTTAGTAAATTTTATAAAATAAGAAAAGGTTTCAGACTTACTTGCCAGGAAATATACCTAAGTGAATCGTGAATAATCATCCACAATTACTAGGCAGTATTTCTTACCTCTAATGCTCTGAGTTCTGGTTGGTTCAAAGAGATCCATGTGTAATAGCTGCAGTACACAATTAGTGGACACTTGATTTATTGGTTTGAATGAATTTCTTACATATTTTCCCAATACGCATGGTGTACATAGGTCAGACTTTTGGTATGTCAAATTGGGTAGTCCTCGAACAAGCTTCTTTGTAGAGATCTTGGCTATTTGCTTCATGTTGATGTGCCTAAGTTTTTTGTGCCATAGATTTGCTTCCTCTTGAATTGAGATTAGACATTGGGATTTATCTGGTTTAATATCCAAGAGATAGATATTCCCATGTCTTCGCCCTGTAAAAGTCTGAGAGGAGTCTTTACTGGTTCCTGAACATATTCCTTCTTGAAAGTTGATTTTGAAACCGGTGTCGCACAACTAGCTAATACTCAGCAAGTTGTAGTTGAGTCCTTTTATTAAGTGAGTACACAGGCTCTAATACCAATTGTGAAAGCTAGTACGAGCACCTAGAGGGGGTGAATAGGTGTGAAAACAAATTTTGCAAAGTAAAGACGATAATTTTTCTTTTGAACCGACTCTGTTTAGCAATAGATTATGAAAAAGAAATTAGACTCTAATAAACAAATATTGTTACGATCAAAGTAAATAACTTAGGGAAGAGAATAAGAACACAAGGTTTATAGTGGTTCGGCTTAGTCTAAGCCTACGTCCACTCTTCCGCACCGACACCCCACCACCGGCTGGATTTCACTAAGAATCAAAGAGTTGTTACAAAGTATAGCTCTTCCTTGATTCCATAGTGTAGAGACTCTGCTACACTTCCTCAAGGTCACACAAAAGTATTAACTCTCTTTTGAGTACAAGTTTTCGCTCAATAATTGGATTGACAAAGAACAAGGAGCTTCAGACTTTGGAATTCTTCTATCGCGCACACACTCGAACAACTGGAATGTCTTCCTTATATACTCCTTCATGCCATCACACCCGTTGGCACTTACCAAAGGAGTTATTCCAATCTACCCGTTGGACAAAATCAATTAGGGAGATTTTGAGTTATTTAAGGAATATGACGATAGCCCACTAATCCTACTCGCCCATACAATCGGGATCTAGGTTTCCATAAGTAGAATCTTCCAAGTATACTTTGCCGATCAACAGATCCAAAATCCCTGAATCAATCTTAATTTGAATAAAGGATTCCGACATGCTATTTCTAGTCAAGTGATATTCTTCAGTCGATATAATCAAATCCTTAACGAAATACTCAAATCTGGATAAGTCTTCTTCGACGGTCTAAATACTGTCAATGAGGATAGACTCTGAATCTTGAGTCTGGCAGTCCGACGGTCTTTAGACTTTGATGACAGAGTTTGCAAGTCTTCAGACTAGATTGATGGAATGTTTTGTCAGCTTCAAAACACACAAGGAAGTTTTCTCCAACAAATACAACAAGCGTATTTAATAATTGGAACACATTATTTCATCTTGCAAACAATCACATGGGTTTCGATTATAATATAAAACCATTATGACATGTGTCATGCCGTGCCACACAATTTTACCTCATAATCAAGCGCAGCTATCACAACCACTCAGGCATGTTCTAGTTATTACGACCCATTGGCCACAGCCAACTTAACAATCAGCAGTCATCAAGCACAACCGAGCGTCGTCCCGCTCCATCGAGCACGGCAACGTCTAGCCCACTTTGTCAAGCACGGCAACGTCTAGCACTACACGCCTAGACGGCATTCCATAAAGGAGCATCAGCCCGGCCTCCATCGCAAACGACATCCGTTGATGTGAGGCATCCGAACTTAATCAAGCATCGCCGCCCCGACTCCCATCGGGTGACGGTTCCAATAGTAATCACACGCGCACATACTTGGCCAAGAACACCGTGCTTCCACTCAAATACCTCAATTTCAAATAATGGACTTGGCCAATTTTCTTCGTATTAAAAATCCCGGTAAAAATAATCATGCGTGGTCACATATTTAAATCGGGCCATTACACACAGTATGCTCTTAGTTTAAAATTCCACAATTTTATATAGTATATAAAAATCTAGCGTCAAAAACTGACACCCAGTATTTTTCTAATTAAATACCCATAAAATCGGGTTTTGCAATTATAATTGACAACTACCATCAAGCACTCAATTGCACATATAAACCATCCAATTCACATATAAATTCATCCACGAGAACGAGCATAAAATTTCACGAATCGGCTATCCCGTCACTAATTATGCTAATTACAATTAATTAAATAAATTACTATTAATTAAATTAATCCAACTTAATTAATCTAACCACGGTTAATTAACCTAACCATGGTTAACTAACCTAACCACGATTAGCTAATCTAACCCAAGTAAACTAACTTAACTAGGGTAGGCTAACGTAACTAACTAACTAATCTAACTAAACTAATTACACTAACCAAACTAATCTAACTAAACTAATTACACTAACCAAACTAATCTAACTAACCAAACTAACTACCTAACCATTCTAGTTACACTAACTAGGATTAACCACTAATCCTAATTAACCCTAATCTAACCCCCTAAGCATAATTAACAACCTAATTTAGGATTAGGGAGTTAACTCACCAGATTAGGACGGTGGCGGGCTCACGACAACAGCAACGCGACGGCGGTGAGAACCCGAGACTACCGTGTCTCCAACGAAGCTTAACCAGCGAAGGAAACGACCTAACAAGCTCATGGCTAAGGGGCACGGTTCTATGGAGGCCGGACAGTCTCGGTTGCTGGCTGAGGAGGAGTTGGGCGAACGGCAGCTAATGGCTGCTGGACACAAGGGCGCTGGACAGTGGTGAGGTAGTCGCTGGACGGGCGGGTGGCCATGCGTGGAGCTGCAGCTGCTGCCGACCGATGGCTGGCGAACTAACAAGGGCTAGCTGGGCTAGTGACGCAATGGCAGGGTAAAGAGCTGGGATGGGCGGCTAGTGCTGAGGCAGTGCGACTATCGTGGTGATGATAGTGATGAAGACGATGGATGATGATGCAGCAGCAATGGGATGGAGAAGCACCAAACAAGGGGAAGAAAGGAAACTCACGTGAAGAAGAAGAGAGACAAAGGGGTTCGATTCGACTGAGGCACACACAAGCATATGGGGAAAGGGAGAAGGAGAAAGAGAGAGAAAGAAGGTCAATTGGTTAACCAATGAGAGAGCTTGAGAAATATCAAGCCACTCATTACATTTGGCCTCAAAGTCTTTAGCCCTTCAAAGTCAAGAGGTCACCCAATGGGAAATTAGCTTCAAAATCCTCCAATTAAACCATTTTGAAGGTAGAAACAAAGCCCTTCTTCAACCATCCCAATTTCCTTTAATTTCTTTTTGTCCAAAATTGATTTTTCCATAAAATTCCGGGTTCGATGAAAATTCCCCGAAAGATGAAACGACGTTCTAAAAATAAATCGTGACACACTCGAACGTCCGATTCTCGAAAACGAATTCAATTTCGTGGTTAAAATCGACCGAACGCGATTTTAGTACAACCTAACCTATTGGGTAGCTTTTAGGGATTTTAGCACATTCGATCCGTGGTCGATAATTTTCTATCCACGTTTGTGTATCTCCGACTTGTAGACGACTCTCAGTTGTCGTAAAAATCGCAAGGTTTCAATTACATGTCCTGAGTACAATGTCGATAGAAAATCAGGTAATCGTCGTTCGACACAAATATTGCAAACGTGTGGAATCACCAGCAATTCGACTACGTACTTCCATCGAATCGACTTACATCCGATCGCTAATTAATTATAACGTTGTCATATTGACCCTCGCCGATTATTACGGTCAAGTGATCGATTTCCGATCGAATTCTCTAATCTATCGCATTTATATCCCTTAACGGCTTTATCTAATAAATTAGTTAACTCGTGAGAGGCCAATTCAGAGTAAAATGACCATAGGCACGTCAACAAAACAACCATTTCATATTATCGAGATAGGGGTCAAATTTCAAGATGTCAAAAGAAACATCATTGGATGATGCTGTTTAATGGGAGTTGTTTTGATTTTGCTCTAATAAAGCTTATATATATTACACATTCAATAAAGTGTTCATGAATATGTGGTAACCATATTAAGTTGATTATATGTAATGGAAATCTCAAGGTATTGTTTAAGCCTTAAGTGGAGGTTGGGGGCATCTGGTTATTAGCCTTAAACATATGTCTTGATTACACATAAAGAAAGGTTAACCATAAGGATATTCTTTAGTGGCACATCCAGTTTTCTGTGACACTTAAGGTAAGAGAATAATGATTGACAAGGGAGATAACACATAAGGTATTACTCATTATGATGTGTTATCCGTTTGCCACACAACTATATTGAATCCATATCAATAAAGTTGAAAATACTCGTGACCATGGAAATCTCTGTGTGAGTACATACAGTTACCACCATAATTCGGTATTAGAGACTTTATGGAATAGGATTGACTATTAAGAATTGCCACTAGACCAACATAAAGGTGCGCACATACAGTACAGTATCAATTAACATAGCCCAAGTGGGAGAATGTAAGAGTTTTCCTTATGTGGGCAACATTAATTGAAATTGTAATTTAACGTTTTACGGAGTTGGTCTAATAAGGTAAGGCATAAAGTTTCCTTAATGGTCAAATATGGGCCTGGCTTGTGTGAGCCGAGTTGGGCCTAGCTTGTGATGAGAGGGCTCGTCCAAAACTCTATAAATAGCACTAAAGTCCCTCCTCTAGCTCTCATTCTTCCACGAACTTTCTCTCACCTCACATAAGGCAAGCTGTAAGTGGCGGTCTCATCGAGCCACGAACAGAGGGTCATAGAGGAGAAGAACCTGAGCGTCGAATAGTCGTCATTGTGCATAAAGAACGATGGATTCCAAATCAAGTACGCAAATCTTTGTATTCTCCTCCTACATGTTCGGGTTTCTAGCTATGTTGATCCTGGGATGCCGCTACAATGGTCAATAGGTGCAACATTATTTGCAAGTGTAACATCTTTGACACTTACATAAAAGTGGCGCTTGTGTGATATTTTCTTACAAGACACATTATCTCATGAAAGTTTTATAAGAAGTGACGCTTGTGTCTTGTGTTTTCTATCTAACAAAAGTCTTCATGAGTACTTTTTGTTTTTTCTTTTTGTGAAATTAATACATACAAATTTGATAACATACCTAAAGAAAGAAGTATTAAAGGGTCTGCCAAAAGCCACAATCATAAGACGAGACTATCAATGCCATGTCAGTTTTACAAAAGAAAGTTCACTAATTTTTTTAACCCAAGACAGTAAGATTGAGCTGTCGAACCTTCTCGTGTGAGCTCAATCCAAGATGGCCGTTGACGGTGCTGGACCTAGGGAGCCAGCGGTGGCCCCGTCCCGCTCTGCATCGGGTCTAACTTGTATACTCTTGCATGCATATGTTGGGCCTAACAAGGATATTTGTGCAGAGGATGTTGTGAGTGCATATGACGGACCGAAGTGCGAGTCAAAGAGCCTAAAATTCAAAGGAATGTGCATAAGCAGCCGCCACTTTGGCCTGGTCTGCAGGGACGAGGGCTTCGAAGGCGGCAAGTGCAAAGGCCTCCGGCGACGCTGCTTTTGCTTGAAGTCTGGTGGAGAGGGACCACCACCATATGGAGAGCGACCACCTGGTGGGACAGCCCGGGTTCATTAGGAATCGATAACTGCAGTAGCTAATTATCATGTAAAAAGTCTGTAAAATCATATGCTGAACATGTTCGGAGAGAAAATGCGCTATCACAAACGATATCTCAATATATTGACATGTTAGACGATGGTATCGGTAGAATCCATGACTTGTTAGAGTTTTTGCTTGGGTCCCCTTCAAAGAATGAAGATAATGCCGATGCAATTAGGGACATTAATTTCCAGATTTAGTGCATAGATAACAAGCGCCTGATATAATATATGGTAAGTCTAATTGCTAAAGAAAATAAAAGGTCGATCACTAGTAAGAGCCGACACTCAAGGCCGAGATGATTTCGTTGTTTTTAGTTCTACTTAAAAACACGAGTTTCATCGTTCCATAATTCGAGAGTGGAGATGTATCTGCAATACTTCGAAAGCACCTAAAACCTCTTGAGAATCAAAAAGGGCAAGAATGCCTACCCACTTTCTGATATTGTACGACGATGCCTGTTATTCTGTCTCCTTTTGAAATGACTCCTAAGACATAGGAGTAGTAATATTTTATGCACCGCAAATCTTTAAATCCAGCAAGAAAGATGACAATGTATTTAGGCCGAAATGCTTTCAAATTATAAAAAGACGAATAACGATAAATATGACACGCCCTGCGAAAACATTATCAATTAAGGAAAGTTTAAACCGAAGATAGTCCAAAGTTCACGCTTGAATTTTCTTCCTTTGTTAGCATATTGCTAGAGATGCAAGAACCAGATTGAGCTCATGAGCAGTGTTCTTAAAGTCCAAAACTTTTGTTTACTAGTTGGGGCACTAATTTTTACCCGCTAGATTAGTTGAAGATAAGAAAATGCAATTTGCCGCATTATCGAAAGAGTTCGTAAATTCTCCATTTTAAATGAATAAGAATGGGTGTTCCAAGAAAGATGATGATATTATTTGCTAGTTATTACAAGAGAATTGCTCAATCGAACCCACGTTTATGGAGCATATACCGATCACAATAATCCAACGATGTGAAGTCCATTACTTTAATTGTGACATCCAGAATTTTCTACATTAGTTGATAATACTTAGGATGTAAAGATCCATAAATAATTTACATGGATGATAATTTTAACAATTTATTTAACTGGATAAAATTGGACTTAATTGCATAATTAGATTAAAAGTGGGCTGTTTTGGTAATTTTATGAAGTCCATGACATGTCCATAGCATAAGTAAAGTATTCATATGTTTTAGATAACAAATGAATGGCCTTCGATATTTAATTCTTTGCTACGGTTTACACAAGAAACGCCCAAAGATTGGTGTGTTATTATTTGCACAATAATTACATGGTAATTGTTATGTAGTGATGTTGCTTGTGATGAGATGAATAAGAGTTTGTGGCTTTGTAAATGATGATAAATGGATATTTGGTTTCCATTGTCCATGCGAGAAATGCCAAGAGACTGTGATGATAAAATTGTATAATGGAATTGTTATCTTATAACGATTTGCATGTTGGAGAGGCCATGTGAGGGATATCTTTACCACGACCTATTCGCTAGAGAGTGATTCCCTTGTATGAGCATGTATATAAGGCTCTAGGAAAAAATAGATGTTTTACCATCTACGATAAGTCTTTACAAGATTGAGAGGTCGTGAAGTCTTGTGATTATACACGAGATAATATGGCATGTATGGTCTAATATGACTTGAGTAACCTGTTATGAGAATAAGTATAAAATAATTATCATCATGCAATTGTATCATGGTATATTTATCCTCACTAATCTAGAGCACATTCATGATGGATGGGTTAAGACATTTATGATTCTACCCCCATAGATTGGTAATGACGATATCTCGTTAGTTGAGATGAGTCCTACTTAGAGACAAGAGAGTTAGGTACTCGCTTTGTATATTGGGGAGCTACTTGTGCATCGTGAAATAATATGTCATCTACTTGCACTTCAGTGAATAATTCTATGCCACATTGACCTGTAATTTTCATTTGCAAATCACGATAGAAGAGCGGGTGCATTTACCATATTCATTTTGTATATAAAAATATTATGCACTCGTCTTGAGCTCATGTTGTTTTGTTTAATATCGAATCAAGTGGCAAGATGATCTCCTACTTTAAGCCTCACTGAATTTAGTCTTCAACCAAAATATATTTTAGATTGGTCCAATTCAGAATTAAGGGAAATGAGCAACCTCTTCAAGGATTAGATTAGAGTGCACAACAAAAGTAGGAGTATGTCTTCTATAATGGTAAGTTTTGATTCTGTATAGTAAAAGAAAAAGAATTGTGCACATCATTGTGAGGTCAAACTATTTGTTGCTTTTGATGTTCAAATGGTGTGGAAATTTCAGGTCACGGCATTAATTGTGAAGATCCACCTAGTGGATCGGGGGGATTGGATTTTCACGAAAATACGCCTCAAAATAGGGTTTATCGTACAAATGGATTAAGCATGCGGTTTCACTAGGCATCGAGGAAAGAGGTGTGTCACTACACTTGGAAAATGAGAGAATTACCAAAAAGGTCATAAACCTATTGCAATTGTGCCAATTTAGTTTTAAAAATTTCTTTTAGCCAATTTAATCCTAAATTTTTTACAATTGTGCCAGTTTAGTCCATCCGGCCAAAATTCGCCTACCGACAACGACGTGGATGCCGGCCGTTCGGCAAAAACGACATGGCAATTTTTTAATATTTTTTTCAAATTTTTCAATATTTTTGAATTTTTAATTCTCTTTTTTTTTTTTTTTTTTCGCTTTCTCTTTCCTCTGGCTAGTCGGTGCCAGCCAGAGGCGAGGGCTGGCGAGGCCGACCTCACCGACCAATGGCGAGGCCGACCTTGCCGTCGCTGAGCAAGGCCCCACCAGATCTGGCAAGGCTCGGCCTCGCCCAACCTCGGCGAGGCCGCCGTTGTCAGATCTGGCGAGGAGCCTCACTAACCACCGGCGAGGTCGACCCTCGCCTTGGCTAGGTTGGCGAGGTCGAGCGAAGGATGGCAAGAAGCCTCGCCGATGTAAGTGCTAGTATAAACACCTAGAGGGGTGAATAGATGTTTAAAATAAACCTTGGCAAATAAATGCATAATAAAATAAAAGAGTTCAGGGAAAAGAATAATAACACATAATTTATAGTGGTTCAACTTAAATCAAGCTTACGTCCACTCTCCCACGCTAACAGCCTACTGGCTGGATTCCACTATACAATCAACAAGATATTACAACTTTGAGTGCAAACACTTAGTGGTAGATCACACTATCTCACTAAGTCACTCTTTTGGTATTTCTCTTCACGATCACAAACGTTTAAGCTCACAAGAGACAAGTGTATGATCGAAGGTCACTCAGACTTTGAAATTATAAATTCTACGCTTCGTCTCTTACTTGCTCATCGGTCCTTGATCTTCTTAAATACTCCTCCACTTCCAAACTAGCCGTTGGACAGTATCTATAGGATCGTCTTCCAATCTACCCATTGGACAGATTTGTATCTAGAAGATTTGGTAGCCATTGAGTGACAAAAGTAGAGTCCAAAATTGATTCCAATCGTCCATACAAACAGAATCTTGGTTTCCATAAGTAGAGCTTCTTCGTATAGAAAGTTCTTGTCTTCAAGATTCAATTGTCAATCAATTAGATTGAGTCAATCAAATCAATCTTGATATAAAATCCAAACCAGATCACTAGCCATTATATGATTGGGGCTTGTATTACATTCTTTCAAATTGTTTCGTTCTAAACATGCTTCTCGTTCTGGATGTAAAGTCTGAGGGTGTTCAAACTGAAGTAGAGTTTGAGTGTCTTTAGTCTGAAGTAGAGTCTGAGTGCAATAGATTTTACAATCTAGACGTAAGTCTGAATATATTCTGCTTCTGAACATATTTAGTCTTAAGGTCTGGACACAGTCTGAATAAGTTCAATTTCAGCATATAGTCTATCTTCTGGTTCTTCCAAGTATGGATTTTGACAATATCTTTTACATGTTCTATCATTTGCATAGTCTATTTCTCAACCATCAAACAAGTTAGTAGCCTTTGATTTATTTTGTCATCTTCAAAACATCATAAGGTATTTCCCTAACAAACGGTAGTGGCGAGCTTGACCTTCGCCATGGCTAGGCGGGGCCGAGCCTCGCTAGATCTGGCGAGGCCTCACCCAGCCAAGTAAGGGTCTACCTCGCCAATGGCCGGCGAGGCTCCTTGCCAAATCTAGGGCCGGCGAGGCTCATTGCCAGATTTGTCAACGGTGGCCTTGCTAAGGCTGGGTAGGGCCAAGCCTCACCAAATCTGGCAGGGCCTCACCCAGCAACGGTGAGGTCGGCCTCGCCGGCCCTTGCCTCTAGCCGGCCAGAGGAAAGAGAAAGTGAAAAAAAAATTCAAAAATTCAAAAAATATTTAAAATATTTAAAAATTGCCATGTCAACTTTCGCCAAACGGCCGGCGTCCACATTAGCATCGGCCGACCAATTTTGGTCGGATAGACTAAACTTGCATAATTGTAAAAGGTTTAGGACTAATGTGATATCCTAAATTTCAAGTCCCGTTTTCGATTTAATAAACTGGGCTTTTCATCGACGCGCCTATAGTTCTTTTCTATGAGTTGGCCACTCACGAGATAACTAGCCCATCAGGTGAAGTCATTAATGGATTTTAATGCAATAGACATGAGAATTCGACCAAGAATCGACTGCTCGACCGTGCTAATCTGCTAGGGTCATTATGGCATTGTCAAAATCGACCAGAGATCAGGAATAAGTCAATTTGGCTGAGATACGTGATCAAAGTGTGGGTGATTCCACTTGATTGCAAAATTCTTGTCAATCAACACTAGATCGATTTTTCTATCATTTTGGGTACCATGTGTCTATATTTGAAACTTGGAGATTTTCACAACCACAAGGGGTCACCAATGGGTCGAAAATGTACTTGTGACTCAAAATTAATCGATCATGGGTCAATTGCATTAAAAATTCTGGAAAGCTACCCGGTTGGCTAGGTCACGCTAAAATCGTGCTAAATTGAAATTAACCGCAAATTGAATTCGATTTCAGAAATTGAAAGTTCTGTCATGTCACGAGTCATTTTAGGAATGTCAACTCATCCTCCGAAGATTTTTCTACAAACCAAGATTTTTGGTGAAAATTCAAAATAGGGCCGTTTTTCCAGAAAATTTAGAGGATCGTTTTTTATCACGTTTCTGGGATGCAAGTTGGTTCTATTGGCGAGGAAAAATGTGAATTGAAGTGTAGGCATCTTAGTTGGATTTATGAGGACCAAATTTGATCAATTCAAGAAGAAATTGAAGTGGATTTGAGAGAAAATGCTTCACAATTCGTAGCCCCTTGGTCCTCAACCTTTTGGACCACTTCAACGACTTCCTAAGGAAGCGTATGGTCTACAAAATGGCTGAGGATAGGGTAGAAATGGTGGGGACCAAAGCAATGATCAATTATGAGGATTTTTTGGCTTGGAATGACCCCCCAAGGGCAGCTAGCCTCCTTCTTCCTCATCAGCCCTACTTTCTCCATTAGAGGTCTTTTGAAGCTCCCAAATTCCAGAGAAAGCCGAGCAAGCCCCCCCTGTCATCGCCGAACCACCCTAAGCCACCCGCCGTCATCGCGCGCCCGCCGTTTGCCGTCACACCGCGCGCCCGCGCGATCGTTCCGCCTCCTTCTTTGTCCAGCTCGTCCCCCGAGCTTGCCCAGCCACCATCACAAGTCATCGGAGCCGCTTGGCCGTCCGCCCCGCCGCCGTGAAGCTCCGCCTGCCCACCTGCTCGCCCGCCTAGCCACCGACCCTTCTCCACTGGCCGTTCCAGCCTCGAAGCAACAAGCTCGGTTCTTGGATAGAACCAAGCAGCCCAGCCAACCGTGGGCCTTCAAGGCCCACTTCAGACCGTTTCTGTGACATCCCAAATTTTCGATGATGTTTTCTATTAAATAAATCGAGCATTTCATTGACACGCCTATAGGGCTGTTCTCAGAGTTGATCACTCTCGAGATAACTAGACTATCTGGGAAAACAATTAAGGAATTTTAAGGCAATAGACTTAAGAATTCGACCAGGAATCGGCTTCTCGACCGTGCTCATCTTTAGAGGTCATTGCGGCACATTTAAAAATCGATTTGAGATCAAAGATAGGTCGGTTCAATTAAGATGTGTGGCTAATCGTAGGTGACACCACTAAATTGGAAAATTCTCGTCGGCCGGCACTAGACTGATTTTTCTATCGTTTTGGTACCATATGTCCATATTTGAATCCTCGAGATTTTCACGACAACTAAGAGTCGCCAATGTGTCGAGTGGGTTCATTGTGGCTCGAAGAAAATCGACCACGGGTCATTTGCACTGAAAATTTCTAAAAATTACCCGGTAGTCTAAGTCACGCTAAAATCGCGCCAAATGGAAATTAACCGCGAATTTGAGTCCGATTTCAGAAATTGAAAGTTTTGTCATGTCACAATTAATTCTAGAAGCGTCAACTCAATCTCAGAAGATTTTCTGCAACCCGAGACTTTTTGGGAAAAAGTCGTCCTATGGCCGTTTTTGTCTAGAAAAAGTTAGGATCATTTTTATCGCGCAATTGGGAAGCAAGTGGGATGAATTGGTGAGGAAAATATAAATTTGATCATTGAGGTGATAATTGAATTTATGAGGGCCAAATGGGATTGAATCAAGAGAGATTTGGTGTCCAATTGAGGGAGAAATGTTGGAAATTCGTAACTCCCCCTATGCCTATGGTTTTGGACCATTTCAAGGGTTGCAAGAAGAGCCTTGGTGGCTGATTTGAGGCTAAGGAAGGCAGCTATGGCTGAGGATTGGTCAAGGGGACCAAGAGTTGGAAAAAAAATGGCCATGGTAGGACCCTCGTCCCCCTCCTTCTTCCTCAAGTTGGCCAGCCAACCCTCTCTCAGCCCCTCACTTGCCATTTTCGAGCACCCTAGCAAGCCAAGAGACCAGCCGAAGCCAGCTCTTGTAGCCGAACCGCCCGCAACATGCCGCCCGTCACTGTTGTCATCCTCACGCACCACCGTTGGCCGCGCATTCCTCGCACCGTCCAACCGCGCCTCCGCTTTCCTCTCGCTTGTTCCGAAGTCCCAAGAGTTGTTCCAAGCAACTCAGGCCGCCGTAAGCCGCGTCCGACCACCGTGAGCCCTTGTTGTTGGCCACTCAATCTCACCGTTGTCTCCACTAGTCTTGTTTGCCTTAACCAGCCTTGTTTCCTTTCTTTTGCAGCGAAGAAAATAGAGCAAAGTCAGAGGGTTTCCAGCAGCTTGTGGGCCCGCTTTGAGGTTGTTCCTGACCCCAAAAGTTAGGCCCGCTTTGGAGAAAGTTGTCCCCCGTTGCGTCCCCGTCGATTTGAGCCGACCGACTCGCAAAACAAGTGAGTTTAACTCACTAATCATCGTTTAGTAGGTTAATGATGCTTAGGGGTTGATTAGATTAAATTAAGCATAGTTTAGGTTGATAGATTAGGTTAGATTAGTTAATTTTATGATTTACCAATGCATGTTAGGTGGATAGTTATTGAAATTAGGGCTTAAACAAGCTCTAGTATTTATCTAGAGTGACTTGGAAATTTTCCAGGTCTGTTTCGGCATTCAATTAGGCTTTTTCGGGCCTAAGTTAATTTATTGGCATTTATTTAATATTTTTCGTAATTATTTAATTATTTATTTATTTTCCGAAAATCAGATCAGGATAGCCGATGACTGGAATTTCGTGCTGATTTCAGTGGTGCTCTCTGTTTATTTAATTGAGTACCTAATTGTGCAAATTAAGTGTAATTAGGTATTTAATTTTCAGGAAATTAGATCGGATAGCCGATGACTGGAATTTCGGTATTTAATTTCAAAAATGGATAATTTTGGTAATTAATTGGAGAATTACTGGCGTCGATCTACAGCGCCAAAAATCTATTTTGTGACTGTTGAAAATAGTGGGAGGTTCAAAAGTGAAAACCTTGTATTTTGGCTAAGGCCGGCCGTGTACCCACACACGTGTATTTTATCAGGTATGATAAAAAGTGAGAATTTGTTAGAGAATGAACATCAGCTCGATGACTTGGTATATCATCTCGGAGAAAGGCGTATATTATGTCGGCTCGATGACTTAGGATGTCATCTTGGAGAAAGACATTATACTATGTCAGCTCGGTGACTTGATAAGTCATCTCGGAGAAAGACATTATATTACGCTGGCTCGATGGCTCGGTATGTCATCTCGGAGAAAGGCGTTATACTATGTCGGCTCGATGACTCAGTAGGTCATCTCGAAGAAAGACATTGTATTATACTGGCTCAGTAACTTGATATGTTATCTTGGAGATTAAATAGTATATTATGTCGGTTTGATGACTCAGTATGTCATCTCGGAGAAAGACATTATATTATATTAACTCGGTGACTTGATATGTCATCTTGGAGAATAGATAGTATTGAATGGAATGACCGGGGAATGGTTTGATTGACATGTAATCGACTAGGTCGATTGATCGACGTGTCGATCTGAGTGGATGATTTGATTTGTCGATGCGACTCGATGAGATTTGAACTGTGTTGAATTGCAGGGAGGAGTTGAGGCCAAGGTAAGTCATCTGACTCGTGATTGTGCATAGGCAGCCCTTAAGGCGTATTGGCTTCCTAATCGGGTCTTAAGGGGTGGAACTTGCTGAGATGTCATCTCACCCCGTTATGGGATAACATTTCAGATCCTTAGATGGCAGCACCTCCACCACCTCCCATTCGGTTTGCTATACCTAAGGAAGTCACTGAGATAGAGTATCACATCCCGATACACCATCACCCTAAAGGATTGGAGTATGTTTTGGTGAAATCTACCATCTGGGTTGATGTGGGCACATCCCAAAATGTGCCCCATAAATACTGGTCATGGTATCGCCATTACAGCGATGGACGAAGAGAGGGTCCGGTGCCGGAATGTGATGTACCTCTGTACGTGTTGGAGGTGGCGTTCGGGAAGGGGACTGCGGATCCCAAGGGAGGATTGGTGATTGATGCGAAAGACCCAAAGCTGGAAGGCGATTTTGACTTTCCCGTGTACTCGGCCATAGGCTCCAGCTAGAGCCAGGAAGAAGGAGAGATCATTGAGCCGAAGGAGGAACCAAAGGAAGAACTGAAAGAGGAACCAGAAGAGGACCCAGAGGAGATGGACCCAGAGGAGGAGCCGAAGGAGGAGCTAGAGAATGGCCCAGATGAAGATTGAGACCCCCGCCCTTGTTTTCAAACTTGTTGTTGTTGAACTGGCTTGAATAGAAACCGACTTAGTAGTTTGCCTTGTATATATATGCATAATGGTTTGCATTGTATATAAGTGTGTGGTTGTTTCAGTTTTCAAAATTTTAGTCCTACTTTCCTATCACATTGTTTTATTGTCTGGGTATTATTTATATGCTTCCGCATGCGTATTAAAATGAATGGGTCGGCGATGTATCCTGGGACGTCGCTATTTAATCGACCAGGTGAGAGATGGGTGCACACTCGAGGATTGGGGCGTGACAGCTTCTGGGCCCCGCTTGGTGCCCCCGCATCGGAGTTTGTCGTCCACCTCCGCCTCGCCGTCGTCGTGGACTCACCAGATCGTTAAACTGGTGAATTTACTCACTAATCTCTGCTTATAGAGTTAATTATGCTTAAGGATTAATTAGTTTAGGTTATGTATGGATTAAGTGGTTAGTCAAAACGGATTAGCAATTTAATTATTTGTTTATGCATGTTAGGTGGTTAGAATAGTGTAATTAGAGACTTGATAAGCTGTAGTATTTATCTAGATAGGTTTGGAAATTTTTCAAGCTCGTTTCGGTATTTAATTAGGCTTTTCCGACCTAAGTTTGTATTTTTGGTATTTAGTGGTATTTATTTAATTAATTTTGGTAATTATTTAATTATTTATTATTTTCCGGAAATTAGACCGGGATAGCCGGTGACTGGAATTTCGTGTTGATTGCAATGGTATGATTGGTTTATTTAATTGAGTGCTGGTTTGTGCAATTTGAGTGTGAATTGTAATTTTGGGGTATTTATCCCAAAATTTAATAATTTCGGTATTTAATTAGAAAATACCGGGCGTCGGTTTACAATGCCAAAAATGTATTTATGGACTATTGGAATTAGTGGGATTTTGAAAATGAAAAATATTGTATTTTGGCTAAGGCCGACCATGTACCCACACACGATTATTTTTATCGAGAATGATAAAAGTGGTGAAATTGTAAAATGATGAGGATGGTATACTATATCAGCCTGCGGGCTTTGATATGTCAATTTTTGGTGAGCAGTATACCAGTATACTATATCAGCCTGCGAGCTTTGATATGTCAGCTTTTGGTGAGTAGTATACCTTAGCAGCTTCTGGTGAGCATTATGAGTATACTATATCAGTCTGCGGGCTTTGATATGTCAGCTTAGGTGAACAGTATACTCTGTTATCAACTTTTGGCAAGCTATATTAATTATTAGCTTTTAGCAAGTTATATTATTTATCTTCAGCTTAAGGTGAGCAATTCTTGAAGTAATTGAACTTGATAGATAGTATTGAATGGGTTAACCGAGAGGTGGTCTTGTTGGCATGGAATTGACTGGATCGATTTGATTTGATGACTTGATTTGTTGAAGTGATTCGTTGAAAATATGAATTGTACTGACTTGCAGGAAGGAACTGAGGCAAAGGTAAGTCATCTGTCTTATGCGTGCATAAGATAGTCTTTGGGTGTATTTTCTTCTTAGTCGAGGCTTAGGAGGTGAACTTGCTAAGATATTGTCTCACCCCGTCGTGGGCTTAAATTTTCAGGTTCTTAGATGGCGAATCCCCCTGAGCGTCATGGTCGTCCCATGAGGGTTACCCAGCGGGTATTTAGTTACCCCGATCCTGGAAGTTTTTAGGTCTATGAGCTTGTTGTAATCACTATCTAGGTCAAAGAGGTTCCACATCATGAGATACCTAATCGATTCAGAGCGTGGTTCCGCTATGCTCCAAACGGGGTCAAGCTAGGTCCTCTTAGGACTTTTGATATTCCCGCTGTGGTAATTGATGCTGCTCTGGACGAGGATCCACCTCCTGATGGCGTAGTGGAGAACCCGCCGTCCTGCTCGACTCCTATGGACACTAAAGAATTGATGAACGAGTCGGACTAACTAGTCATAGGATAGCTTGTAAATATTGGCTAGTAATATATATGACTTAGTCTGATATGTATAAAGGTGTAATTTGATTTTCGAAAATTGTGGCCCTACTTTTCTATCTCATTTGTTGTGTTGTCTGGGGATTTATTTATTCGCTTCCATATGTGCATTAAAAATTGAATGGGTTGGCAACACATCCTAGGACATTGCAAATTAAATCGACCACTAAGGGATGGGCACATGCTCGAGAATCAGGGCGTGACAACTAAATTGGCTAAAAAAAAGTTTAAGACTGAATTGGCACAATTGCGATAGGTTTAGGACTTTTTTGGTAATTCTTCCCTTGGAAAATTGACTAATCATGACAGTTACTCTTGTAATTAATTTATGCTAAACAAACTTCTCGCTATCTCACTCCTTTATAAGCTAGCAATCGGACGTCATTTGCTAATCCAGCTAGAGATTGTCATCATCAGGAGCATCGGTCGGTGTCGATTCTGGAAGGAGAAGTAGATATGGAGAAGAGATGCATGGGGCTGGTCCTGCTGTTGCTCCTCCTCCTTGCTCCTCGCAAGACCCTACCCACCATCCTCACTCTCCTGGTATTCATCTTGTGTTAATTTTTTTACTTTTACTAAATAATCTCTACACCAGGAGAAACCCCCCCCAAAAAAAAAAAAAATGTGGAATAGGATGTAACATACAACTTGCGACTCTCCAATGTTCGATTTGTGCATGTGCCGCTACAAATGAGTAAGCCCGTAGTTCATGTTACATGTATCTAAATGCATCTAAACCGTTAGGAGCACAACCCACATTGGATCTGGTAGTCCATCCAGGTACATTTTATAATAGACTTAACACGCTGGCCAACTACAAAGAAATCAGCGACTTATAACATACAACTTGTAACTACGTAATGATCAATTTGGACTTGTGTCATATAAAAAGGTAAGATCGCGATATAAACTAGACTGATTATACTTTTTGTGACTTGAAAGATCCGACAGGCTACTCATTATATTGATGACCAAGTTAATCACTTTCCATCTATCAAGTCAACTTAAAACCTTTTTTTTTTCTTTTTTAAATGGGTGAATTTAGATCAACAACTTCCTTCGTTTGATCAGTTATCCAAAAAGACCTAACGGATTGGCGAGTGGTAAAATGACCGAGTCTTATACCTCAAGATGTATAGGGCCTCAAGTTTCCTACTTAGGTCACGAGGCCGATTCAAAATGCCACACGATAATTAAAAAAGAAAAGAGATGGAGAAAATCAGTCCATCAAAGACATGTCAATTCTACATAATAAAATGTAATAATATTTTTTAATCTATAAGCGGGGATGAGTAGGGTTTTTCTATTTAACCCAACAAACATTATATCTATAAACGTGATTTTAATATTTTTGAAAAAGAACGTGTCTTGATCGGGTTTTAACTCGAATACTATTCTTTGCATATATATTTTGGTGCAGAAGAGGTGGTGTGGCGAGTTGAAGGAAGGATGTGCGAATCGCAGAGCCACAAATTCCATGGACTGTGCATGAGCGACCACACTTGGGTGGTGGTCTGCAAGGAAGAGGGCTTCGACGACGGTAAGTGCAGAGGCTTCCGGCACTGCTGCTTCTGCCGCAAGCCTTGCTGATGCATCCACCGGAAGGCAGCCCGGCCGGACTGATTAGGAGCCAGAAACAGTAATAGCTAATTGTCGTGTAATAAGTCTACATAAAATCATAGGTCGAGAACATTCAGTCAGAATTTGTGCTATCGCGATATTATCTCAAACATTATGGAAATGTTGTTGCGACTCTTGGTATTATCTCACACCGGTTTGACTTTTTGGCTTGGATCCCCTTCTTCGAATGAAGGGGATCCAAGCTAAACATATATTTAGGACTTTTTGACTGATGCAACTAGGACATTAATTTATAGATTTAGCACGTAGAAAACAAGCATCTCAAGTAGTATATGGTCAGTTTAAAAGCTATAGAAAATAAAAGGGTAAAATATCCAAAAGGTCATAAATATATTGTTTTGCCAATTAAATCCTAAACATTTTCATGTTTTGCCAAGTGAGTTCATCCAACCAATTTTATCCTAAAATTGCCGATTCATATCCCAACCATCCTACTTGACATGATCAACACTAACTTAAATTTGTTATTTTTTCTTTTTCTTCTCTTTTCTTGGTTTCTTTTTTGTTACTGTGGTCGGGGACAGTCACTGAGCCCTCACCAAGTCTGGGCAAGGGCCGCGACCAATGAATACTTCGTGGTCCTTGCCCAAATCATCGTCACGACTGTGGGCAAGGATGGCTCATTTGCAGCTGCAATGGCCCCATTGAAGGCCAACAAGGGCTTGGCGACCCTTGTTCATGAGCGGTGAGGGTCACTAAGTCCTCATTACCCAAAATTGTTAATAATAATAATAATAATAATAATAATAATAATAATAATAATAATAATAATAATAATAATAATAATAATAATAATAATAATAATAATAATAATAATAATAATAATAATAATAATAATAATAATAATAGGGAAGCAAAGAAAAAAATTGAAAAATTCGAAAAAATTATTAAAATTTCTTCGAATTAATGCTAATTGCGCCACTAGAAAGGCTAGCATCTGTTTTAGCGTTTTCAAGTTAAAATTGACTAAATTGATTCAATTAATAAAAAAAATTATAATAAAATTGACAAAATTGTAATATATTTAAGAATTTTCGCATAACTTTCCCAAAATTAATGGGAGGTCATTGACTTATCCCAAAGAAAGAAAAGTGTTAAAAAGGGAGAAGCCTGTGTTGGCGAACGTTTTGAGTCAATATAGCCTTCGTTGTCAAGTATAAATGAAAATTTCTCATAAATGGTCAATCGCTCCCCCGAGTCCACATCCAATACTGGGCCACCGCATTGACAGGTGAAATTTATTACAGCCACGAGGTACTGAAACCAGGACAAAATAATGCTCCAAAATAGGACAAATTCCCAATTAGGTCGCCCATAAAAATTGCCTCCTCGCCCTATGAGGGAAATTACAGTTTTTTTTTTTTTTCTTTTGCTAGGATTATCCTCTGAAATAAACATGAATCCCATACTTCATGTCCAAATCCTCGTCACCACAATTAACTTTTATAAGGATTACTATCCATAAATACTAGAACAATCTCTTATAATTTTTGTTATGATACGCATGAATATCTTTATCAGTACTCGAAGCAATAAATTATCCTAACAATTTAGCCACTCTCTGCCATCATAAGTCCAATAGTCTCTTATTAGATATGAGGACAATCCTCGAAACAACCAGTTAATTTCTATCCGATGTTGAAAGGAAGGTATCAGCCGGGGAAAAAGAAAATATGTTGGAAAAGGAAAGTAAAAAGAATCATAAATATGCGGAAAAGGAAAGTAAATAGAATCATTGTCCAGTTATATAAAAAAAAAAATGCTTCAGAAGCACCTTCCGATGTTGAATGTACAATTATGTCCCTTTTGATCGCGGGTCTCTCCTCCTTCCCCGAAACCTCTTGCAAGTTGCTTCATCGCAGGAAGTCTCGCCATGATTGACCTGGATTTTGCTCTCTTCCTTCTGCCTGGTCCTCCATCGCTTTTTGTCTTCCCATGGCCTTCCTTTCTTGGAAATCCCCACTGACCCAGCTTATATATCCTCTCGCCCTCTGGCTTCCCCATCTCAAACCCTCTCTGCTTTCTCCTCTGTTCTTGATACTTCTGCCGATGGGGTCTTCACCAGCGTCACGCGGGCCAGCTCCGGCTCCGGCTCCGAGCTTCCACGACTACTTGCCGGGCATGGCCGAGAAGCTCGGTGGGGACGGCCTGATCGGCGAGCTGTGCAAAGGGTTCCGCCTCTTGATGGACGAGGACAAGGGGGTCATCACGTTCGACTCGCTCAAGAGGAACGCCGCCCTCCTGGGGCTGCACGGCCTGGGCGACGACGACCTGCGGTCCATGCTGAGGGAAGGTGACTTCGACGGCGACGGGGTGCTGAGACAGATGGAGTTCTGCGTCCTGATGTTCAGGCTGAGCCCCGAGCTCATGGAGGACGCGGAGTCGTTCTTGGAAGATGCTCTTGAACAGGAACTCAAGGCCTTTAGACGATGATGTTCTCTATCTCTCTTCTTTCTCTTCTTCTTTTTTCCTTTTTCTGAGGTTAAGACTCGAGGGCTGATCATGGCTGCCCGGGGGCAGAGCTTGCGCCCTTTGCATCAATGGTGGATTCTCCCCCTCTTTCTTAAAAAAAATTTCTTTAGCTTTTTGCTGTCCAAAGGCGACACAAAATATTTTCGAGCAAATCAAATCAAGAAATGTGTACTCCGATGTTCGTATCAACAATTCGACGGTCCATGTTAGGAAAATCGGCCGGTAAAAGAAAAGGTAACGGAATGAGCGGAACGTTTTAAAGAATGCAAGTAATGTTTTGAAACTTAAAATCGTGAAGACGAAAAATCTAATCCTATGCAAAGAGTACTTAGTATGCTCTTTTAAGAGCTGCTAATTACATGGATCCGAAAAAATAAAATGAAGAAGCGTGAATTATACCAAAGGTAGCAATTTGATGGTAGATTGGTTTCATTATCTTTGGGGAAATTTCCAAAAAACAAAAATAAAAACAAAAAAAAAGCTCTAAACCTATTACGTTTATGCTAATTCAATCCTATTTTTTTTAATTTAATCAATTTAGTCCGAAATCTTTTGACAATTTGCTAGTATATTCATTTCGGTCAATTTTAATTAAAAATCGATTATCCTAAATGGCATCGTCGGAGCTAGCATAAACAATATTGCAATTTTTAATAATTATTTTGAATATTTCCTTTTTCCATTCTTTTTTTTTTTCCTTTTCTCTTATTTCCCTCCAACAACCCATAGCCTCAATGGTGGCTGGCGAGGGTCACAATGCCCTCGCCCAAGACTCCATTGGAGACCTCATTTTAAAAAATAAAAAGAAAAGGACAAATGAGAAAAAAAGAAGAAGAAAAAACATACATTTTATTTAAAAATTGTAAAAATTATCCATATATGATCGTACCACGTAAGACGGCTAGTATGCACATTAATATTTCCCAACCAAAATTAACCAAATAAACTATATTGGAAAATTATCAAAAAGTTTTAAAAAAAATCGATTAAATTAACCGAGCTTCTGATTATAATCAACTCGGATGCGCAGCTAAGGTTGAACGAAAGGAAATCTGCATTAGTTATACCTGAACGTAATGAACGTGATCAATACGAAAATGCATGAAAAGGAAACACGTATCCTAAGTGACGAAGTAATTATTGGCCGGCTGTTCAAATTTTAATGAACTTCATCTACCATCTTGGGGCTGGTACTCTGCCCATAAACGAGGTTTCCTCAGTGAACCGGGGTCTCATGAGGTCCTGTCCTGGGATCTTGTGTCCAGACCTCTCTGGTCTAAACAGGACGCATACAGGATGATACTTTGGCTTCACGTGTTGAGGAGTGTGGACTTGGCGTTGATCTTGACCGGTTCCCCGAGATTGGATGTCCAATTCAAGCAACAGAAAGATTGGAAAGTACCAACCATTATAATCGCCTTTTTGACAGCTGACACCATCTCGCATGCGATCGCCGAATTGATGTTCATTTCATACCTTATCAAAGACCTCTTGATTGATCCTAGAGATCGAATAAAGAACTAAAAGGAGTTGCATGCAAAAGGGGTAGAAAATTCTTGTCAAATGAAAACTTCACGAGGACCAGCTCGTGGCACACGAACGACGCGGCATGGATATATGGACCGAGTTTCACCCTAATTTCACGTGGATTGAAATTGTGTGCTGTGGAAGCACGTGTTGCTTGCCGCTCAGCAAAACAGGCACTTTTTTTTATCTCTTTGTTCTCAATCTTCTTGACTTATTTCATTTGGACACAGGGCATGAGGGCTGATGCCGAGTCAACTTTGGGTATTTGCGGAATCGGCTCATAAATTGACTGATCTCCTGAACGACTCTTAAGTTCGAAGGAAGGACCAGACTGTTGATTTCATAACTGAATAGTTTGTCTTGTGGACTATGCTCGTACAACATACAAGGTCTTGTGTCGTGGTAATGACACTCTTCAAGTCTTCATGAACATTTTCTTCATTGAACTTTTGAACAACCAACACCCAGGAAATTATGTAGTAAACTAACTTGAAAAGTTGAATAGACTGTCTGGACTGTTAGAAATCCATCATGGTTTTGTATCTTTCGAAAATGACGTCAAGACTTGTACGTGTAGAAGACGAATCGACTTTCCTATGCTATGTGTCTTAATACGGGTGAATAAATCCGATTGACTCATGCCAGTCATCCCCTGATAACAAAGAATGACCATCGAAGCAAATTTGAGAGCGAGCAGAGTTGACAGGCTTAAGGTTGAGAATCCTAACTTATCTTCCCTCTTGGCTCCCCCAAGAGACGAACAGTTCCCAGATGACATAGTGAAAAAAAGAGGCAATTTTACCACTCTCGCTCACCTTCCAGCATATGATTCTGCCATCTTCATAGGTATACATGTCGCCAAATTCAGAAAAAGAAAACCGATGTTGACCAGTCACGATCGATAGTGCCAAGATCATGACCAGCTTATGCTTCTTTCACGTTTGTAGTAGATCTAAGAGAAGGAAGAGCATACAAATCAACGTGCACGTTGTTTAACGATAAAAAGCCTAAAGCGACCTAGTTTAACGAGTTTCATTTACCAATTTCACGACTGTCCTTCTGTTGCTTTTCTTTCTCACTCGTCCACGTCATTCGTTCTTTGCAAATCGGGTGGGATCGAACTTTGAGTTGCGGAATCCGGGCTCGCACATGACAGGTCCCTTGCGATTGGAACTCGTCACTTCGTCCCACGAATGGATCTAATGGCTAGAATCCGGACTTTCGCTTTGGCGGATTTTCTTCTTCTTTCCCTTGAGATTCCATCATATCTTTGTGTGTGTGAGGCAACACTGAGGTCTCGTCTTCAACTGTTGTGATCTCAGTGAAGAGAATGGTGGTTGTTGACACCTAATTTTTATCTTTTAAAAAGTATATATAAAAAAAAAATATCAAAATCAAAATCAAATCAAAAATCAAAAAATCAAAACCAAAAATTTTAATTATTAATTTTTCTTTAAAAAAAGAAAAAGAAAAAAGGAAACAAAGCCATGCGGGTCCGGGTCGGGCCGGATCCGGCCTTGGCTCAACCCGGCCCTTTTCCTCTTATTTCTCCCCGCGTGGGCCTGGGCCCAACCCTCTCCTTTCCTTTTTCTTTTCCCCTCACGCAGCCCAGCCCTCTTCTTCCCTCCGGCCCGGCCCGCCCCGTTGTCTTCTCCCTCAACTGTTTTCTGCACGGGGAACCGGCGAAGACGAAAGCAAAAAGCAGCCGTCCGCATGGGGAAATGGCGAAACCGAAAGCAGGGCCGCCAGGGCAACAGGGGATAGCATCATCTCGCGGGTGCAGGCGAGGGTTGGAATCCGGAGGTCAGAGCCGGTTGGCAGAGTCCGTTGGTTGGTCAGCCGAGGGCACGTGCGCACGAGCCGAACAGAAGGGAAGCAAGGAGAGATCTCGAGAGAAAAAAAGGAAGGAGAAGACATGAAAGAAAGAAACACACACGAAACAGAGGGGAACACACGAAAACAGAGAGAGGGGGAGTGAGAGAAACACAGAGCGAAAAGGAGGGGGAACTCACCGAGGCCACCGCCGTCGACGCGTCTCCCGATCGCTGCAACCGCCGCCGACGCGTCTCCCGATCGCTGCTACCGCCGCCATCGCCACCACCGCCGCCGCAGACGCAAACGCGTCTCCAAGCTGCCATCCCCGTCGGAACTCAGGTTGGCATTTCATCGAATACCTGGTGTGCATTTTTGAGCTCGAGCTGGACGGAGCTCGTTCCGTCCATTTTGGGCGAGCTCCGGCCTCCGTAGGTTCCCCCTTAGGCCCTCGTTTATTGCTGGTTATTTGCTGGTTACCACCGTCGCCGCCTTGAATCCCCATTAGGTCGGAAGCCGCTTGGTTCGTTAGTGCCCATCACCTATTCGCCGTAATGCCCAAGCGGGCTCTCCCTCCCCAGCTCCTCTGTGTAGAGTCCAGCTAGTCTTTTAGTCACCGGAATGCTACTGCCGTTTGCCTGAAAGCCAGACCGTGTCCCTCCGAACCGAGGCGGCATCGTCGCGACCCCAACCGGAGATCGCTGGCGCCCCTCACCTCTGTCCTCCCCCTCGTCGTAGATCCCTGGCCGCGACTGAGCAGTCGCGGACCAGAGGAGAGGTCGAGTTGGGCCAGATTTGCGGATCTGGCCCACTCGGCCTTGGTTTCCGCTTGGGCCCCTTGATCAGGCCCAATTCGGATTAGGGAAGGCCCGATCGGGGCTGGTTAGGCCTAAACCGACTGGGCCCGACCCGCCCTGACCGAGCCGAACTCGGGTCCCGTCTCCGACTAGACCCAATTTTTTGCAACTCGGTCCGGTCCCAAATTTTTTTCTTAAAAAAAAAAAGAAAACAATTTCGAAAATCCAAAAAAAATATTTAAAAAATTAAAAAATTAAAAAATTAAAAAAATTAAAATAATAACAATAATTTCAAAAAAATTAATTAAAAAATTAAAAAATTAAAAAATTTCGAAAAAAAAAAAAAAGTGTAGGTTTTGATTAGAAATGACCATGTATTGCCTTTATAGTATATTTAGGCCTTTAATTGCTCGTATATTGATTATATAGCATGTTTAATTTGCATATTTAATTATGTTTGTGGATGTTCAATTGCACGTGTTTAATTTTACTACAATTAGGATTTTGGTAACTATGATTATTACTTTAATGATTGCGCACCCGCATGATCACCTCATATGTTAGTTGATAAGTATAAAATCAATCCAAATTGCCTGACAATAACCTTTTTTTAAAAATGAACAAAATTAGGTACCGAAAGGGCACTAATTAGTCAATTAGTGTAATCAAGTCACCGACCCTAAATTCTCTGGTTGCGTAGGAAGTGTGGCATACTCCCGTGCCTCATTTGATTTCTAGCCGACCCCAATAAGCTAGTGACGACTCTTTTTGGGCGAAATTCTTAAAGAATACCCCAATGTCACGCGAGGTATGGGCTTGGGAGAGCCAGCGCCTAATCATGGGCCTTAGGCCCATCGTTTAGGCAATACCCCTAAATCTGTTCCCTCCCCCCGAGGGTAGGTCGCGACAACTTGTAAAAGAGGATTGTCGGAATCTGTGGACTTAAGACATTCCATGTACATTCAAACTGCAGCCAAACGAGAGATGCGGTATTTTCGGGAGAAGAGCTAGGGAGGACATTGAAAAACTTTTACTTCGTTTTCCACATGGGGTGTGAGGTTCACATAAAGAGAAAGAATGCAAGTCATGCCCATGACCCTCTCATCGAGCAGATAACACTGTCATGGTCATTTCGTTTGGTTGACTTTGTGAAGTGTTTTCTTGGAGTAGATTCCTTTCATTGAAAAACCCCGGCTCTTTCGGAAGAGGCAATTCGATGTCGCTTCCCAGCATCATAACCACCACGGACGTACTCGGCCTATCAATGGGGCATCGCTGCACGCACAATAGGCCGATATGAATAGAGCGTAATACTTCAGAAGTACTGCACGAATTCTGGACCAACTTATCAAGCAACTGCGTGGACCTGCCTTCTGTGAACAGTCTCCAGGCCTGACCACATTGAAACCAACCATTAGGGGAAATTCTTGTGGCTGGAAGGCGAACAGTATTACAAACTTACATGTCCGAGGAGATTATGATCGTGGTCTGGATGATGAAACCCTCTGTTTCTCTTCCCGCTTACGATCTCGAGCACCAATACACCATAGCTAAAGACATCAGATTTTGTTGAGAAAACTCCATCAAGAGCATACTCTGGAGACATGTAACCACTACAGAAATTGATTTATTGAAACCATCAGTTTAAAAGCGAATTGAGCATAGACGACATCACTGCAATAAAACTTCTTACTATGTTCCAACCACTCTGTTAGTATTTGCCTGTGTCTCATTCCCTGCGAAGCTTTTAGCCAGGCCAAAATCAGAGATCTTAGGGTTCATTTCACAATCTAACAATACATTGCTAGCTTTTATATCTCTGTGAATAATCCTGAGTCTGGAATCTTGATGAAGGTAAAGAAGCCCCCTAGCAATTCCATTGATGATTTTGAAACGAGCTGACCAGTCCAGTTGCTCCCTCTGCGTTGGATCTGTCAAAAGTTCATTTCACATTAGTAAACTCTGCACGGTTTGTAACTTACAAGGAGTAAGGCATCAATTTAGTCATTTGCTAATTTGCTACTTTAGTGACAATATTTTGGAGCTTTCACAAAATTCATGCTTCTAAGGAATTGAGAAAGTAAGCAACCAAAGAGAAATGAGTCCAAGCTCCTGTTGGGCACGAATTCATAGATCAAAAGATTTTCTTCCTTAATGCAACATCCTAGAAGCTTCACTAGGTTCCGGTGCTGCAGCTTGGAAACATATAGAACTTCATTTTTAAACTCATGCAGCCCTTGTCTTGAGTTCTTTGACAGCATCTTCACAGCAATTTCTTGACCACCCCTCAACACGCCCTGCATATGGTCAACTTGTTTAGTGAAAAATAATTCCTTGCCTACTCTTTTTCTCACTAGAATTCCACTCACAGTAACTAAACATTTTGGGATCAAGTTATTCAGCCTCTCATCAACATATTCAGGAATATTTTCTTAAACAAATTATGCAAATGCAACAGGGAGGCAGTACTTTACAATCCTCAAATTGCAAAAATGTCCTCGAGAATAGCATGCACAATTTTAGTACCTTGTAGACAGGTCCAAAACCACCTTCTCCAAGCTTACTGTCCGATGAAAAGTAATTGGTAGCAATAGCTACTGTAGACAAGTCAAATAGTGGCAACTCAAGATCTTCCTTCTGGTTTTCACAGTTGTCTCCTGATTCAAAACTGTCCCTTTTAGCTGGAGCACAAATTATATGAAATTGATTTGCAAATATCTATGGGTGGCTTCTGCATTAATTCAGATTTCCTTCAATCATGATGCTACAAAGGCATGCTAATTGCTAAATATGAAAGCATTGAATTGCGAACATATTAGGATAATATGATCGCGATTGCTAGTGGTTTGTCATTGTTTCGCACATCTGACACCGACACACAAATGCCTTGAACAATTTGGTTGAGACTGACTGACTTTGTCAGCTCATCATGGATTCTTTTAGTGACCTCTCATTGGTGATGTGGAATAGTAAGATAAAATAAATAGAAAATCTTATAACTGTTGGGCTTGGTGAGGATGAATGCTGAAACTAACATGAACACAGAATCCCCTCTAATGATAGTCTAATTGAAAATAAACTTCACTTCTACAAGAGGGTGACTAACGTAATGAGCACGAGACAAGAAATTCTTGTCCTCAATAATAGAATAAGTACTGGGAGGTCTTGTAAAATACCTACTTGTAAGTGACGAAATGACTAAAGTAAAAACTGGAAATGATGAGAACCAGAATACAAAATCTGACAGTGCTGCATCATAAAGTACGGTTCACCTTCAGGAAGCTTCATTTTTTTCTTCTTGCATTGTAGAAGACAGATGGGGAGAACCAGAATGAGGAAAACAGACCCGAAAGAAACCGCCAAGCCCATGACCAGCTTATGCTTCTTTTGGTGTGACGGTAGTAAAGCTAAGAGAAGAAGCAGGAGCACACAGGATCAGGAGTAAGAACAAGGTATCACCGATATTGCACTTCTCTAAGCTCTCCCTCAAAGATGGGTGTCCATTTTTCTCGTCAGTATCTAGCAGATTCATGTCTATAATAAATGAATACCTGATTCTGATGCAGCCATCCGGATGTAGAGGTCCTGCCCGTAGTCGCTGTACTCTCTAATGTCAATCAGCTTGTCGAACCACAGCAAGCAACCACTTCCTCCATCTCGGATGTCTAAGTTCGAATAAGCCATACAGGAACAATTTTTCATGCAAACTACTTTGCATTCTTGAAGATTCATGCTCTCGTTAAACCAGGAAGACCGAGTATCTGGCAATTTTAACCAAGAATACTTCACAAATATGTCCTTTTCACAATCCAAAGGATTTCTCCTCACACACCCATTTGACCAATCCAAAATATCCCATTCTCGAGAAAATTGGGGCACAAAGCCTTTCAAGCACCTACACTCTGGGGAAATATCGACCCTACAGCTACCATAGGCACCACATGGTGCATAGTTGTCACATTGGTCTACTGCCGCAGCGAGGTAAAGCGTCCAGCCCTGCGTTCGGTCAATCCAAGTGAATCGCTCTAGCATGCCATTGGGCATCAATATCATCCTGGAAATGACCGAGCTGTTGAGGAGCTCGTAGCGGTAGTACATCTCTTCCCCATTTAACACAAATCCATACCTGTAGTATGGGTTTGGATTTAAATTAGGTGTGCCACTCCATCGAAGACCATTCCATGGTCCTGACCTGAACTTGATGTCAGAATCCTGCTTCACTAGTTCTTGTGGGTAGCCATTCGGATCAATTTGATACGTGAAGTTGCCCGGAGAAGGATCATCAATGCTCTTACTTGATGTTAAATAACGATTAAAGCCTGATGTTCTATTCCATCCTATCTTCATACCGGCTAGAAATGTATCTGTAGGATAGTCAAAACTCTGCCACAGGAAATTATTGGGATCACTGCCATCTGCATCTCTCACAACCAAATTTCCTGAATCCAAGAGCTGCGCAACTGGATTACGCACTGGTATCGGCAAGTTTGACGACCAGATATCACTTCCATTCCCGTCGAGAAGGACGAGACTTCCACGGCTAGTAACCCTCAAAGTACCTGATGCGTCCGCAAGGGGTGCGACTCTATTTGCAACCCACACTATTGTCGTTGTGGCTATTTTCTTGTACCATATCCCCAGGTATCGCTTTGGGGGATCGCCCGCACTGAAGAACCCCAGCTCAAATGTCCCACCAGCAGAGAGTAGGTTCTCGCTGTCTCGAATCGACTGATTTGTTGCTATGGTATCTAGTGCATTGGAAAGAAGGGCATTACAAGAGAAGAGAACAAGACACATGGAAAGTTTCACAAAAGCTTTCATACTGCTCGAAGCAGTCCAGTTCTCAAAATCAGCGAATCTGCTGAGTGAGCTAAGGAGACGGAAGAAAGGGAGAAGAGAGATCACATGAAGAATGAAGACCCCTGCAATCTCAAGGCTGATTTGGAGCCACAGGCTTTTTCCGTGAACTGATAAGAAGCCATCGGAAAAGGCCACTAAGTTCCAAGTCAGTGCCCCAATAAGACTGCCAATCGTGACATCTACATCAAAAATCGCCAAAATTGAACACGCTATTGACTTCGACTAATTCCAACTTCCCATTGATTGCCAATCCTAACTCATTGAAAATCTCATAATCTTTTTTGTGCAACATAAATCTTTAAATCTTTAAATAAATTCACGACAAAATGCATTTGAATTATGAAAGAAGAACAAAGATAAATATGACACATCCAACCAGAACATGATTAATTAATAAAAATTTACAAAAAAGAGCAAAGAAAGAAAATATTAAAATTTTAACGTTTTTGGTTTTTTTTTTTTTTTTTCACTTTTACGCTACAGATGTAAGAATGAGATTGAGCTCCTGTCATTACACAATTGCCTGAACTTTTAGGGTGTATTTAATAACCACTCTATTTCCGATAACAATTTTTGCTCAAAAATGATTTTTTTATTACGTTCTCGGGAATAATTTTTGAGTTTTTGAATGCGCTTGGCAATCGTCCAAAATTTCTATTCTCGGGATAGAAATGCATTTTGTAAGATTCTTAAATTTTTTTTATTTCTTTTAATTTTTAATTCTTTTATTATATTTTTCTCTTCTTTTTTTTTTTTTTTTCTCTTCTTCTTCCTCCTTTTTTGTGGCCGGCAATGGCCGGTGACCTGCTGGGAAGAAGAAGAAGAGAGATAGAGAAAAGAAAAGAGAAGAAAAATAAGACTTGATTCTAAGAATTGTTCCCAAGAACAAGAAGCAATTTTTTTATACTTCTTGATTTTGTTTCAAATCTATTTCTAGGAACAAAAAAATGGATTTTAACAAAAAATTTATCAAATGGATTTTTGTTATTTTTTTGTTCCAAGGAATGAAAGAATAGAATCAGACACTATTTAAAGTAAAAAACGAACAAGCCCTTATTGGCTAGTTGGAGGAATATTTTTACCCCCCTTTTAACTTGCGTTATTTAAAGTGTAATATTGCGATGTTAACTAGTCAACTAGTCAAAAAGCAAAAACAAAATGAAAACGTAGAGAGAAGAAAGGCAAAGATGAGGAAAAGTTCAAACTCGACAAGCTGAATTAAGTACATTTGCAGTGTTTGGTAAGAATTCAAGTCCTTAGTTCATATAACCGGAGTAGTTTTCAAAGTTATGCTATATATTTGAGGCAAAATTCCAAAGAAAAGTCCAAAATGCTGTCAATTTTTCAAATAAGGGTTTGAAGTAAACCTTGTCTTAATTAAGCGCTCGAAATGTTCTCATTTTCTCAAATAAGAGCTCGAAGTGGTCATATTAATTATAACGAAGGACTTGGCCTCATCGGCTAGTCAATGGCATTTTCATCCTTTATATTTTCTTATTTTCTTCCTTTTTTTTTTTTCTTTTTCTGTTTTTTTCCAAAAAAAGACAAACTAAAAAAACTAAAAAAAAGACTAAACTATATATATATATAAAGACAAATTAAAAAATAAACCCAAGCAAAAGGGTAAGGCTAGCGCTCTTGCTTGTGACCACCACCCCATTGCTGGTGGGGTGTTGGCCATGGACGGTGAGGTTGTGGGCGCCTCGCCAACCCCAAGCCCTCACTAGAATTAAGAGAAAGCTACAACATTCTCCTAGATCTAGGCTAAGGCCACAGCCTTGGTCGGCTGGCCCTCACCGAGATGCTAGTGACCTGTCAGCCATGGCCAATGCCCAACGGCGATAGGGTGGCAGCCATAGGCAAGGGAGCCTGCCTATATTTTTCTTTTAGTTTTAGCTTTTTGAGTTTTTTAAAGGAAAAATGAATGAAAAAAAGAAAATGTAGAAGATGAAAATGCCTTTGACCAGCTAGTGAGGTTAAGTCCTTCTCTGAGACTGATATAGTCACTTCAGATCCTTATTTGAAACAAAATCAACTTCATGCCCTTATTTGAGAAAAATGAAGGCAGTTCATGCCCTATTTGAGACTACCGGTGAGGTTAGGTCATTCTTTAAGACTGAGGTCTCCATTCAAGTCCTATTTGAAATAACGTCTACTTCATACCCTTATTTGAAAAATAAAGACATTTTAAGCGCTTATTTGGAATTTTCCCCAAATTCGTCAAACCCCCACGAGTCCATAACACCATAATCTACCATTTCCATATAATTCCAAAGCTTATCAACTCCAAATCTCAGTTTTAGAATATCCTTCTAAGGTCAAGCCTTTGGTTGATAATAAATAGAGACTTTGCCAACGGGAAAATTTTGATCACCTTGTTACTAAGCGTTATATCGTGACCATGGTAAGATATTGAGTAATAGATATTCAATGGAATGAACCATTGGCGTGTGATTTGATAGAGATTGATCAATGGACTTGATTATAGATATTCAAATTGTGATGGTGGATTAAAAAAGTTTTTCTAAATTGTATACAATTTTGTTGAAATGAAACAAATCATATTTGATTTAATATGTATATTATATCTTGGGTTTGGATTATGAGTTTTTAACATTGCTCTTCATATGTGCATAATGAATACTCAATCTACTTAGAAGAGATATACTACTCACTAAGTTGTGGTTACATATGCTATTTGTGTTCAATGTTTTTCAAACTCATCGGTTGGTAACAAATAGAGCGATAACATTCGCATTATCGTCGAGACATTTTGATAGAGGATTTTTGGGTATAAGCTTAGTTAGTTGTATATTTCTACGATGTATATGATTGAGATGAGTATTACCGAGTTTAGTTATTAGTTGGAGATGTACATATTCTTTATAATGGATTATAGAAATTCCAATATTATAATTAACCTGCTAGTTTATCATATATTTTGAAATACATATATCTTGATAGCAGGTTATTGGTTATATTTGAGATTTGATCCTTTAGATAAAAGGACGGCCATGCCATTTGAGTGACATAAAGAGTTCGACAAATTTTTTTAATTTTGACAAATGGGTGTTCCAAAAAATATGACACGTCATTTGCAATTTATTATATGGGAATGGCTCGATTAAGCAGTGGTACATTTGGTTCAACATTCCCAATGGACTTTCAGCCTCCAAAGCGCCTTGGGAAAATGTTGGACCATTTGGCAACCATTTTGAAATAGTTCTCTAGTGAAAACCAACATTGTCTTCAAATTAGTTAGTTTTGGACCGCCGCCTGGGTCTCGTGGCCTCAAGTGGCCCTCGCCTAGGTCCTGCGAGGGTCACACGACGGCCTAAGTAGCACCGACATTGACACGCAATACGATACGACATGACACGCCGACACGTCGTTTTTCAAAAATAGAGAATTCCGACACGTTGGTACACATTATATATTAAATATATATTTTTTATATATTTATCATTTTTATGATTATTCCCATCAAATCAATTTGAATCAAATTCATAAATAAATAATTAATAAAAAAAGCCTATAATGAATATACACTAAAAACATTAATCCGCCATTTATTAATATCATTTATTATTTCAATTTGACAAATTCAACTCTATTTCAATAATTCATAAAACTTGGAGAAAAAACAATCTATCTATATTCTGGACTTGCATGTTAGATATGTTGGAAGAGGAGAAAAAAAACTTAAAGGTGAATTGTGTATCACGGGAAGTGAGAGTCGGAAGAGAAAAGAAGACAAAGTTTTTCTTATTTCTTAATTTATTATTTTTATTTTTTCATATATATATTTTGACCTCTCATTTATTGAATTTTTAAAATTGACTTCGATATTGGAATTACGTGTTGGAAACTCGTATGTCAGAATTCTAACTCGAGTGTCGGAAAGTGTCGAGAAAGTTGACCAGGTATCGGATTTTCCGACACGTGTTGACCGAATGTCGAAGAGTGTCCGAAAGTGTCGGACACGTGTCTAAGTATCCGACATGACACGAAAGCTCTTGGAGAGTGTTGGTGCTTCATAGGCGACGGCAATTGTCAGCCACCATCGCTTGCTTAATAAAATTGGACTATATAAAGACACAAATAATGTTAAAACTTTTAAAGCAAACATTTAAGTATCATATTTTTTAAAATTAAATCACTTAAGTTACATAGTTTTTTTTTTTTTTTCCTACTGAGAATCCCCATGTGGCATTGATTCATGGGAAATCACATTGGTGATTTAATATTAAATTACTGCCATAATGGATTTTCGAGTAAGAAAAATCATCGATGTAATTTTAGGAATTTGTTTTTCAGAAGTTATGCCACCAATTTTGGAGCAAACACCGTAATCTCTAAATTTCGCAATTTTATGATTCAATTAGAATTTAAACAAGCAAATCGGCTGAAAGAAAAGGATTTAAACCATGTAAGGATGGATCTTGCGCACATCCATCAAGAGGTCAAGATCTTTTGGGGTTTCATGTGTGTTGACTTTTGGATCAGTACGTGGTGAATGGTTCATTGGAAGTCATGGTCTTTATGATGCTTTTACTCGGTGATATTTGGCTCTAAAAATTTCTAACCCATCGTAAGGGAAAGGTCATGGACCAATTTTTCAGCATTTTATTCTCTTGACAAACAAGACTTTTTTTCTTAAAAATGACAAGCCTTCAACTTATATAGAGAAAGATTATTGTAATTCCAATCACACAGCGTGTAAAGCGTAAGGGTGTGCAACCGGATCAGGTATACCCGGGAACCGAACAGGCCCACCCGGAAAACAAGGTTGAGAACCGGTTCCCATTGAAACCGGTCCGGGAACTAGTTCCTAAAATTCGGAACCAATTTAAACCGGTCCGGGAACCAAGTTCGCTTGATTACCCACCCAAGAACCGGTTCCTGGACTGGTTTTGGAACCGGTTTTGTAAGTATAGGTCCAAAACCCTATTTTTTTCCCCTTATTTCTATTCTTACTCTTGCAATCACACAGTGTTTTCCTTGACTCTCTCAAACACGCACGGCACTCCTCCTTCGTTGTCCCTCTTCCTCACTTGCTTCCCTCCCTCATCAACTCCCTCTCGCACCGTCCGACAGATGGATGGTGTTCATCGCCGCCAAATTCTTGTGTACCACGTGGATCGGCTCGCCTAATTTATCTTTTGTAGGAAGAGTTATGCTTGCATAAATGAGTAGCTTCATGTAGTTGTGGGAATAAGACTAATATTATACCCATGCTTGTTGCTAATTCTTTGCCTTATGATTTTGTTTATTATAATTAACTTTGTGGATCCTTAATTTTTCTTTTAGTCAAAAAGTTCATGTATTTATTTATTACAAGTGCTTAATATTTCGATACAAATTAGGAAGATTACGTTATTTTCTCGCGTATTAATATACAATTCGAAATCGTATAGGATATTGAAAGATTGCAAAACAGGTTCAAGTGGAAACAGGGTTGACCTTGGAACTGGACCGGAAAAACAGGATGGGTAGGGTACAGGGTCCAAAAAAGAGGAATCGGTTATAACAGGGTTGGGTATAGGGTCCAGGTCTAGACCTACCCACCCTGGACCCAATCACCCCTAGTAAAGCGGGTTGCACGTTCGAAACAATAGTGACCCTAGAGGCATCAATTCTCAAAACACAAATTGCACTCCCCTTTCCATCATGTACTTATAAACCAAGAACACCTAACGCTTATGTAAGCAAAAATCATCGATGTAATTTTGGGAATTTGTTTTTCAGAAGTTATGCCACCAATTTTGGAGCAAACACCGTAATCTCTAAATTTTGCAATTTTATGATTCAATTAGAATTTAAATAAGCATATCGGCCAAAAGAAAAGGATTTTAATCATATAAGGATGGATCTTGTGCACATCCATCAAGAGGTCAAGATCTTTTGGGGTTTCATGTGTGTTGACTTTTGGATCAGTACGTGGTGAATGGTTCATTGGAAGTCATGGTCTTTATGATGCTTTTACTCGGTGATATTTGGCTCTAAAAATTTCTAACCCATCGTAAGGGAAAGGTCATGGACCAATTTTTCAGCGTTTTCTTCTCTTGACAAACAAGACTTTTTTTTTCTTGAAAATGACAAGCCTTCAACTTATATAGAGAAAGATTATTGTAATTCCAATCACACGGCGTGTAAAGTGGGTTGCGCATCCGAAACAATAGTGACCCTAGAGGCATCAATTCTCAAAACACAAATTGCACTCCCCTTTCCATCATGTACTCATAAACCAAGAAAACCTAACACTTATGTAAGCAAAAATCATGAAGCTTAATTATTATTATTATTTTTATATCAAACACTCGCCGCCTTTGTCTTTTTTGAAAAAAAAAATTATATATATTTTCTTTTTAGCATTATTGTCAAAATTTGTTTTTAAGAAGTAGTATATATTATTTTTTTCAATTTTAAACAAAGAAAATTAAAAAACTAATATTACTCACTCAAAGAGTTTTTTAAATGTGTTTTCTATCAAATGGCATTTCTCTCAAAATTGCTTCTCAAAGTATAATTTACTAAACGGCATTTACATTTATCCAAAATCTTTTAGGTTAAACTGCTTTGCATTTTTTTAATGAGTTTTCAAAATGCTAAATGCACTCACTCAACTGATGCAAGGCCCATCACATTAATGGCGGAGATCCATGCGGCCTCCAAGGGATCGGATTCTGGATCAGATACGCCTCAAGAAACGTTTTACAGGACAAACGGAGAAAAGCGCGCAGCTTCCCCTGGCATGAAAAGAGACGTGCGTCACTCCACCTTGGGAAGTTGACTAAACTCCTGCTCGACCCGCCCATCTCACTTTCTCACTCCTTTGTAAGACGGCAATTGGGCCTCGTTGCTAATTAAATTCCAACCAGGACTTTGTTATCACAAAGACGTCGGTCGGTGTCGATTCAGGAAGGAGAAGCAGAATGGAGATGAGATTCATGGGCCTGTTCCTGCTGTTGCTGCCCGTCCTTGGTCCTCGCAAGACACCCCACTCACCATCATCACTCTTCCTGGTTTTCATCTTCTGTGTTTCTTGCTTTTCCCAAGTAAATCCCTATTCAAGAAGATATGCCCATATGGCGTATGAAAGAAAATATAGCAAGATCATCATATTAATAGTTGGGCCCATCTCTTCTAAGCAACTTCGTTCCCATCAATGTGTTAATTTATTTGGGACATGTCGTGCAATCGATGAGAATTCTTTTGTCAAACTATACACAAAGTCAGTTATCATGGATGAAGGAGCGACATTATTCGCAAGTGTAACGTCTCTAACACCTGTTTAAAAGTGGCACTTGTGTGATATTTTCTTACAAGACACATTATCTCATGAAAGTTTTATAAGAAGTGACGCTTGTGTCTTGTGTTTTCTATCTAACAAAAGTCTTCATGAGTACTTTTTTGTTTATTCTTTTTGTGAAATTAATGCATACAAATTTTATAACATACCTAAAGAAAGAAGTATTAAAGGGGCTGCCAAAAGCCACAATCATAAGGCGAGACTACTTTTGTGTGTATATATTCTAAAATGTATATGGAAAGTCGAATTTATTATGATCCACATGAGATCCATCAAATCTGATAGTCCATAAGAGATCGGAGTAAAGCAATCCACCAATGCCATGTCATTTCTACGAAAGAAAGTTCACTAATTTTTTTAACCCAAGACAGTAAGATTGAGCTGTCGAACCTTCTGTGTGAGCTCAATCCAAGATGGCCGTTGACGGTGCTGGACCTAGGGAGCCAGCAGCGGCCCCTTCCCGCTCTGCATCGGGTCTAACTTGCATACTCTTGCATGCATATGTTGGGTCTAACAAGGATATTTGTGCAGAGGATGTTGTGGGTGCATATGAAGGACGGAAGTGAGAGTCAAAGAGCCTAAAATTCAAAGGAATGTGCATAAGCAGCCGCCACTGTGGCCTGGTCTACAGGGACGAGGGCTTCGAAGGAGGCAAGTGCAAAGGCCTCCGGCGCCGCTGCTTTTGCTTCAAGTCTTGTGGAAAGGAACCACCACCTGGAGAGGGACCACCATATGGAGAGCCACCGCCACCATATGGAGAGCGACCACCACCATATGGAGAGCAACCACCACCACCACCATATGGAGAACGACCACCTGGTGGGACAGCCCAGGTTCATTAGGAATCGATAACTGCAGTAGCTAATAATCATGTAATGAGTCTGTAAAATCATATGCCGAACATGTTCGGACAGAAAATGTGCTATCACAAACGATATCTCAATATATTGACATGTTGGAAGAGTTTTTGTTTGGATCCCCTTCAAAGAATGAAGATAATGCCGATGCAATTAAGGACATTAATTTCCAGATTTAGTGCATAGATAACAAGCGCCTGAAATAATATATGGTAAGTCTAATTGCTCTAGAAAAAAAAAGGTCGATTACTAGTAAGAGCTGATATTTCAGGCTGGGATGATTTTGTTGTTTTTAGTTCCACTTAAAACCCGAATTTCCTCGCTGCATTATTCGAGAGTAGAGTATTTTCAATACTTCAAAAGCACCTAAAACCTCCTACTCATCTGGAGTTCGTATTGTTTTGTTTAATACCGGATCAAATGGTAAGATGATCTCCTACTTTAAGTTTAGAGATCTCATTTACTGAGTTTAGTCTTAACCCGAGATAATTTTTAGATTGGTGGAGTTCAAAGGCCATGGACATTTAAATGAGCATTCTCTTCAAGGATTAGATCGGAGAGCACAACGAAAGTAGGAGTACGTCCTCTATATTCGGAAGTTTTAATTCCGTATGGTAAAAGAAAAAGAATTGTGTACGTTTTGAGGTCAAACTATTTGTTGCTTTTGATGTTCAAATGGTGTGGAAAATTCAGGTCAGGGCATTAATTGTGGAGATCCACCTAGTGGATCGGGGGGATCGGATTTTCACGAAGATACGCCCCGAAATAGGGTTTATCGTACAGATGGATTAAGCATAAGGTTTCACTTGGCATCGAGGAGAGAGGTGCGTGGCTACACGCGGAAAATTGACTAATCACGACGGTTACTCTGGTAATTAGTTTCTGCTAAACAACTTTTCACTCTCTCTCCTTTATAAGATGGCAATCGGACCTCAATTGTTAATCAATTCCAGCCAGAAATTGTCATCATAAGGAGCATCGGTCGGAGTCGATTCAGGAAGGAGTAGCAAATATGGAGAAAAAATGCATGGGGCTGTTCCTGCTGTTGCTTCTCGTCCTTGCTCCTCGTAAGGCCCTACCCACCATCATCACTCTCTTGGTATTCATCTTGCGTTAACTTTTTTCCTTTGCTAAATAATCTCTACACCAGGAGAATCCCCCCAAAAAAAAAAAAAAAAAAAAAAAACTATGGAATAGGATGAAACAAACAACTTGTGACTCTCCAATGTTCGATTGAACATGTGCCATTACAAATAAGTAAGCCCGTGGTTCATGTTACATGTATCTAAATGCATCTAAAACGTTAGGATCACAATCCACATTGGACTGATAGTCCATCCAGGTACATTTTTTAATAGACTTAACATGCTCGCCGAGTACAGAGAAAGTAATGTCAGCGAGTTGTATGTTACAACTCGTAACTATATAATTTTCAATTTGGACCTACGTCATATAAAAAGGTAAGATCGCAATTTGAACTAGACCAATTATGCTTTCCATGACTTGAAGGATCCGATAGGCTACTCATTATATTGATGACTAAGTTAATCACTTTCCATCAATCAAGTCAACTTAAAACATTTTTTTCTTTTTTTAAATGGGTGGATTTAGGTAAACAACTTCCTTCTTTCAATCGGTTTATCCAAAAAGACCTAACGGATTGGCGAGTTGTAAAACGGCTTAGTCTTACACATCAAGTCGTATAGGGTCTTAAGTTTGTTACTCAGGTCACGAGGCCGGTTCAAAACGCCATACAACAATTAAAAAAGAAAAGAGATATAGAAAATCAGTCCACCAAAGACATGTCAATTCTACAAAATAGTGTAATAATCCTTTTTAATCTGTAAGGGGGATGAGTAGGGTTTTTCTTTTTAACCCAACAAAAATTATATCTATAAACGTTATTTTTATCTTTTTTAAAAAATCTGTCTCGTTGCCCCAACCTTAAATTCTAGGGCTGCTGTCGCCCCTTGATCGGGTTTTAACTTGAATACTCTCTCTCTCTCGCGCGCGCGCGCGCGCACACACACACACACATATATATATATATATATATATATATATATATATATATATTGGGTGGTGTGGCGAGTTGAAGGAAAGATGTGCGAGTCGCAGAGCCACAAATTCCAAATTATATCTATAAACGTTATTTTAATCTTAAAAGAAAAAAAAAAATTGTCTCGTTGCCCCAACCTTAAATTCTAGAGCTGCTTTGATCGGGTTTTAACTTGAATACTCTTCTTTGCCCCCAACCACCACCCCCACCCCACCCCCCCCCCCCCCCCCACACACACACACACACACACATATATATATGCAAGTCGCAGAGCCACAAATTCCATGGACTCTGCATGAGCGACCGCACCTATGCGGTGGTCTGCAATGAAGAGGGCTTCGACGGCAGAGGCTTCCGGCACCGCTGCTTCAGCCGCAAGCCTTGCTGATGCATCCACCGGAAGGCAGCCCGGCTGGGCTGATCAGGAACTGTTGACACCCAAAATTACTCTCGAAACCACATGCCAGTCATAAGAGACCACCGGATAAAACGTTCCGTTTTGACTTGCAAAGTTAAGGGTAAAACAGCTTTCATGAAAGTTACTTAAGTTGAGCCTCAATGGAATTATAGAAGCCAACTCTAGAGTCGATGGCTTGAGGACTAATTGTCACGTATCAGGCTATAAGGATAGTGCATCAAATTTGAAGATAAAGCAAAATTAGCATTAGAACTCGAGTGAGAATGACTGCTGCGAAAAATGCACATAAAAATAGAGAGTGGTTATTTGCTTGAGGAACAAGCTGCACGAGCATCGTCAACTGAGTAGAAACGGTTATTAAAAGATAAGGTCAACAAAAAAAGAAGAAGAAGAGGTGGCAAATGTGGAGAAAGCAAAGAGCAATGCTCAAGAAAGAGCGATTGACTGAGAAACAATCGCTCCACTCTATAAATACCGCAGCCCTACCATTGAGAAAACCCTAAACAACACGCAACAATTATCTTTAATTTATCTTTACTTTATCGTATTTTAGTTGTAGTTTTTCAGATTCCCATCATTGATTAAATTCCGGCGTGCATCTCTATCCAGTCCAACATCGTCGATTGAGTTCCAATGTTGTTCCACAAGCCTAGCGTCGTTGATTAAATTTCAGCATTGTGTTTTTTATCCAAGAATATTGCTGTTGATTAAATTCCAGCCTTACATCTAAAACAAGTTGTGTCGTAGATTAAATTTCAGCATAATTTGAGTTCAAATCATAGATTAGTTAGCTACTAATGTCCAGATTGCATCATTGATTAAATTTTGGTGCAATTTGTGCCCATGGGAAGTTAATCTTCGAGTCACCCAAGTATCAATCATCAGGATTGTACATACAAGTTAATAAATAAAACTTGATTAAATTTGGGTGCAATTTGTGCCCATGGGAAGTTAATCTTCAAGTCGCCCAAGTATCAATCGTCAGGATTGTACATACAAGTTAATAAATAAAACTCATCTCTGCATTTGACATTTTCTGTCCATGCTCAACACAGAATCTAGGTCTCTTATAATAAAATCAAAACGCAAACATTTGGTGACAAATTTTCATAGAGATCAAAACCGATGAAACATGAGTCAATAATAGTAATAACTAATCATCGTGTAATAAATCTACATAAAATCATATGTCGAGAACGTTCGGACAAAATTTGTGCTGTCGCGATATTATCTCAAACATATGGAAATGTTGTTGCGACTCTTGTTTTTCACCGCCACACTGGTTTGACTTTTTGGCTTCGATCCCCTTCTTTGAAGGAAGGAGATCCAAGCTAAACATCTGTTTATGACTTTATGGCTGATGCAACTAGGACATTAATATATAGATATAGCGCATAGATAACAAGCATCTCAAGCAGTATATCATGAGCTTAAAAGCTATGGAAAATGAAAGGGTATATTATCCTAAGAGTCATAAATCTATTGTAGTTTTGTCAATTAAGTCCTAAACATTTTCATATTTTACCGAGTGAGTCTATTCGACCAATTTTATACTAAAATCACTATGCATATGCCAACCGTCCTACCTGATACGATTGACACTAACTTGAATTTTTATTTTCTTTTATTTTCTTTGTTTCTTCTTTGTTTATGTGGTCAGGGATGGTCACCGAGCCCTCACCTAGTCTGGGCAAGGGCTGCCACTAGCATATACTTCACAGTCCTTGCCCAAATCATCATCATGGCTGTAGGTGAGGCTGGCTCACTTGTGGCCGCAATGGCCTTGTTGAAGGCTAGTGAGGGCCTAGCAACACTTGGCCGTGAACGGCAAGGAAAAAAAAATGAACAATTCAAGAAAAATATTAAAATTTATCACATTAACGCCACCACGTTACGTAGGACAGTCGACGTCCTTTTTAGTGATTTTAAGTTAAAATTGGCTGGATGGACTTAATTGGTAAATTTGTAATAGATTTAAGAATTTTTGGACAGTTTTTCCAAAATAAAAGGTAGCACTGACTTATCCCAGGAAAAAAGAAGTGTTGAAAGGGAGAAGCCTGTGTTAGAGAACGTTTTGAGTCATAGCCTACGTTGTCAAGTGTAAACGAAAATTTCTCATAAATGGTCAATCGCTCCCCCAAGTCCACATCCAATACTGGGCCACCGCATTGACAGGTGAAATTTATATTCCATCCACGAGGTACTGAAACCAGGACAAAATAATGCTAAAAAATAGGACAAATTCCCAATTAGGTCGCCGTCGCCCATAAAAAAAATGCCTCCTCGCCTTATGAGGGAAATTACAGTTTCTTTCTTTTCTTTTTCTTTTGCCATGATTATCCTCTGAAATAAACACGAATCCCATACTTCATGTCCAAATCCTCATCACCACGATTAACTTTTGTTAGAATTACCGTCCATAAATACTATAATTAATTGTCTCTTATGATTTTCATTATGATATACATGAATATCTTTATTAGTACTCTGAGCAATAAATTATCCTAACAATTTGGCCACTCTCTGTCATCATAAGTCTAATTGTCTCTTATTAGATATGAGGACAATCCTCGTAACAACCAGTTAATTCTATCCGATGTTGAAAGGAATCTTCGGCTAGGGAAAAAGAAAATATGTTGGAAAAGAATATGCGGAAAAGGAAAGTAAAAAGAATCATTGTCTTTGTTTTTTTTTAGGTCGGTAAAAGAATCATTATCGAGTTACGTCAAAAAATGCTTCAGAAGCACCTTCTGATGTTGAATGTACAATAATGCCCCTCGATCGTAGGTCTGCCCTCCTTCTTCCCCAAAAAAACCTCTTGCACGTTGCTTTATTCGCAGGGAGTCTCGCAATGATTGACCGGGATTTTGCTCTCTTCCTTCTGCCTGGACCTCCATCGCTTTTGTCTTCCCATGGCCTCACTTTCTTGGAAACCCCCGCTGACCCAGCTTATATATCCTCTCACCCTCTGGCTTCCCCGTCTCAAACTCTCTGCTTTCTCCTCCGTTCTTGAATCTTCTGCCGATGGGTCTTCGCCAGCGTTGCACGGGCCGGCTCCAGCTCCAAGTTTCCACGACTACTTGCCAGGCATGGCCGAGAAGCTCAGCGGGGACGGCCTGATCGGGGAGCTGTGCAAAGGATTCCGCCTCTTGATGGACGGGGACAAGGGGGTCATCACGTTCGACTCGCTCAAGAGGAACGCCGCCCTCCTGGGGCTGCATGACCTGGGCAACGACGACCTGCGGTCCATGTTGAGGGAAGGCGACTTCTACGGCGACGGGGCGCTGAGCCAGATGGAGTTCTGCGTCCTAATGTTCAGGCTGAGCCCGGAGCTCATGGAGGACGCAGAGTCGTTCTTGGGATATGCTCTTGAACAGGAACTCAAGGCCTTTAGACGATGATGTTCTCTATCCCTCTTCTTTCTCTTCTTCTTTTTTCCTTTCTCTGAGGTTAAGACTTGAGGGCTGATCATGGCTGCCCGGGGGCAGAGCTTGCGCCCTTTGCATCAATGGTGGATTCTCCCCCTCGGCATGCCTGTATTGGCCTTGAAGAAGGAAGATTCAATCCTTTTAATCCACTTCCAACTACATTGCGGACAGAGCATTTGCTTCCTCCACCATCTCAGAATACATCTATCTTTGCTGCCCTCATAGAAACTCCCACCAGACAAGACAAAACTGATGTGGTAGAAATGCGAAATCGTCTCAAAGAACTGGATCGAATAAGAAAATAAAAGGAAAAAGAGAAGATGCTTGAAGAATCCTCGATTGTTATAAAAGAAAAACCAAACCAAATGATGTTATCCAATCCGTTAGAATCATTTTTGACAGATCTGGGCAATCAAGAAGAACAATATGATCTTATTACTTCGAAAGACCAAATCTCATTTCCATAAGAACCAGTTTTTCCAAGCAACTTTGATAATGGATCAGATTTAGTATCCCTCTCATCTTCTTCATCCTTCTCAATCCTTGCCATTGATTCCTTCCCCATTGCACCAATAACTTCATTAATATTCATGGCCGACCCTCCGGACCAAGATATGGAATCCAACCCTTTTGAACTAGAGGTTGTTCAACCAAGCAATCTTTCTCAGAATGTGACTACCTCCTCCAAACAGTTTTTCACTGTTGATGATATTCTCTATTCCAAATGGCCAGAAAGATTTGAAGAGTTCCATACTTGGTTAAATGCTCAAGCTCTTACCAATCATGATATACATGATGTCATTTTTGGTTTTGTCACAAGGTTCACGGGTAGCCTAAAACATTGGTGGCAATCGGTGACAGAACAAGATCAAGTTCAATTTCTATTTTCACCCGATTTTAGCCATGCCATTACCCTTCTATACCATTTTTTTCATTGAAAAACCTTCTAACCTTCATGAGCTGAAGAGAAGAGAATTCTTTGAAAGAAAATGTTGCTCTCTCCAAAAAAGACATCTTGATAAATATTATCAAAAAAATGCTCAAGCTTTTCTATGGCATTGGAGCCAATCCAAACCTAAAGCAAGTTTTTCTGACCTCCATCCCTAAGGAATTATCTCGGCAGGTTGAGAAATCTTTTCTCAACAGACAAAGGAGAATTATAGAATTCCTTTGGGAGAAATACAACAAGAAATCCATTTGTGCCTTGAAGATTTATGTTTCAAGCGCCAAATGATTCAAACTTATCTCTCGGACAATAGAGAACTTGATAGAGCCTGTTCTCGCTAGAAGTTAAAAATCAAATGCTCCAAATGAGACTGTGATGGTTCTTGCGGAAAGTCATCCAGAGAAAAAAAAAAGCACTTTAAGAAGCTCTGGATAAAATCCAGACATGGATCTAAGCACTCCCAGAAAAGGAAGAAATGGCGATTCTTACGCAAAAGGAAAGATCACTCAAGCCACAAGAAATCAACTCGATACTTTATTTGTAATCAAAATGGACATTTCGCCAAAAATTGCCCCCAAGCAAGAAAATGTCATAATCATCTTATACGTCACATAGAGATTGAAACTAATATTTCACTCAAAAATGATGATATCGAATCACTATTCTCTACGGAGGAAGAACTATCTGAACAAACTCTTTGTGTCATTCCTTGTTACCAAACTCCTAGTGAAACTGATTCAAATTCTGATTCTAAAGATCTTTTTCACATATCCCTCACTTCCTCATAACAAAACCATGACATGTTTTCAAGCCAAATCCATTGTCATCATTTTCCTGTGAAAATCTTCACCTCCAAGTTTGCCAAACCCATCATTGTCATTGCTCTCATAGATACTGGTGTAGGTTTTTCAATTTTAGACACTAAAGTTCTTCCTAAAGAATATTGAACTTCCTATGTTCGATATTTTAACTCTACCTCAGGAGATACATTTTCTACAAATGTAAGAACTACCCCAGTAACTGTTCAATTTTTTCCCCAGTGTTCTATAACCACCAAGATCTTCGAATCCAATCTTCCTAACAAGGATTTGATCATTAGTTGGGATATCATGACTCAAATTTCTCAGCTCTGTATTATCCCTAGAAAGGTCTTAAGTATAAAGACCAATTCTCTAAATTCGTCAATATCCAAATAATTGTTTTCATCTAGATGAGTCTGTTAGATTCGATAATGCAAAGGTTGTTAGAATCCTATTCAGAATCTCATTCTGAATTTTCTAAAAAATGTTATCATCCTTTATGGAAAAATCCGGAATTCTTTGTTCGCATTCCTTTAAAAAAAATGAAGACATTAATCTAATCAAGGCGAGTCATATGGGAATAAAGCCAGAACACCTGGTCTCTGCTCAAAAGGAATGCTCAAAACTATTGCAACAAGGCCTCATTGAAATTTCAAATTCTCAATGGGCTTGTGAAGCTTTTTATATCAACAAATGTGCCAAGCAAAATAGAGGAAATATGCGACTAGTAATAAACTATCGGCCTCTTGACCTCTTCCTTCCAGATAACAAATTCCCTCTACCATCCAGGAATTCTCTCTATACTAGATTATCAAAAGCCCATATTTATTCTAAATTCGATTTTAAATCCGAATTTTGGCAATTGGGCATCCATCCTGAAGATAGACCCAAAACAGGGTTCTACATCCCAAACCAACATTTCAATGGAAAGTTCTTCATTTTGGCCTAAAGGTAGCACCATCCCTATTCCAAAAGGCCACGTATCGAATTTTCCAACCAATCTTGTCAAGTGCAGCAGTATATTTTAATGACATTTTGCTTTACAGCCCTGATGAGGAATCTCACTACTAACTTCTTGGGCAGTTTGCAGAAATTGTGAAAAAACATGGAATTATGCTTTCTCAAAGAAAGATTAATATTACCCAAACAGAAATCGAATTTTTTGGTATGCACTTTAACAAGGGAACATACTATCTAGGGCCACATATTTCTCAGGAGTTGCTAAAGTTTCCTGAGGAGAACTTCACGACAAAGCAAGTCCAGCAATTTCTCGGGATAATTAATTATCTTAGGGATTTTGTTCCAAATATTGCAAAACTGCTGATTCCACTACAATCAATGCTGAAGAAAAATCCCCCACCTTAGGGAAAGTCTTAAACTAAAGCAGTCGCTGAACTTAAGGAGATCATGCAGACTCTTCCTCCATTACAAATCCCATCAACAGGAAAGAGAATTCTCCAGACTGACGCCAGTGATGAATACTGGGCACCTATCTTGTTTGAAGAAATTAATGGTAAGAGACACCTGTGTGCTTACAAAAGTGGAAATTTTTCCCAGGCCAAAATGCATTATCATTCCACTTTCAAAGAAATCCTGGCAGTGAAAAAAGAAATAAAAAGTTCAAATTCCATCTCATCGGCCATCACTTCTGGTAGAATTGGACATGGCATCTTTTCCCCAAATGACCAAGTTCAAACATAAGCAGATTTCACATTCTCAATTACTTCGATGGGCTGAATGGTTTTCAAAATACTCTTTTGAAACCAAACACATTGCTGGAAAAAAGAACGTGCTTGCGACTTCTTGTTAAGACTAAAGGCACCAGCAAAAATTAACATGTACATCATAAGGCATGCTTTCCATACTTTTCACCATAACAAAAAGTATAAGATTGAAAGAATATGAGATTAACCAAGCTGGCAATGCCCCCACGAGATTGTTGAACAAATCTAAAATGACAGCCTCACTGAAAATCTGGAAAACCTCATGTGGCAATGCCATACAAATCTATTCAGACTCCATGGAGGTTCAATTCTTTATCCTTTGGGATTAAATTCCAGTTATCCGTTCATACACCCTTTAATCTGGAAGGAAGAAGACTTCCATAATCAGTTGCGATGGTTATTATGGTACTTAACTAATAGATACTTAATAGCTATCGAAATTCTAACCAAAAGATTCATTGACAATCTCACCAGGATATTCGAGCTTGAACGAAACACTGAAAATGAAAGTGACAAAAACCTCTTAGCTTTCCTCAATTGGTTTTATCATCCCACTCGTTGGAAGCACCTCCTACGAAAAGCGATAACTGTCCGACCAAACCCCGAAATCCACACCGTTCTGTTCTTCCGACGACCATGGGCTTTTATAAAATAATAATAATAATAATAATAATGGCATCATCACCAATGCCCCCACAAAGTATAGGGACCATGTCCTATAAACCACAGCCGCACCTTAAGGAAGCTAGGATTTACAAATCTTTTCCAGGATCTGTTAGTTGCTGTGAACACCAGTACCAAGAACTCCAAAAAGTTTTGTGCCAAGAAAACAAAACCATTCCTGAAGATGTATGGAATTATAATGTACCCACTACATGGAATCATTATAGCCTTACACCAAAAGCCAGAGAAGCACTCGAGGAATTCAGACATGCTGCATCATCACATGAGCAAGACATGACAGACATAGATGATCATGCACAATCATCTCAAGACCCCTATGCACAATGAGGGGTCCTCTCTCTCAAGACCCCTATGATCAAGGATCCCTGTCCTTATCTCTAGGAATGGACACATCTTATTATGCTCAACCATCTAATTGGTCTCAGCCAAACATGTCTGCCGACACTACAAGGTCCTCCAGGAATCATGAAGAAGCATCTTCGTCAAACAAGGCAAACATGTGGAATACCCAAACTCCCTCTGAAGATCCACTTGCAAGTCTTGAGCGAAAATACGAAGAACATCTTTTGGCAGAAATGCAAAGTTTTAATGACTCAGACTACAACTACAATGCCCATGACAGAAGAGATCGCTGACTATAATAGATCATTGTAGCAGTAGGTTATGGAAATAACTGTTCATTGTCATTATTCATATCGCCGAGAATAATTCCCAGCCTGGTTTTCCGGAGCCTCTGTTTGTTTTAGGACCCGTGAGCTTGGTCCTTGTTTGTTTGTGACCTCCTAATGTCTATAAAAAGGCAATGGGGATGGAATGTGTTGGGCAGAGTCCCTTGAAGTAAAGTGAGTATTTTGTTAAACTCTCAATGTCTTTCTAAACACTTCTTCTTCTCCGGTCTGGCAAGATCCTCTGAGAAATGCAGCTCGGATAATTAGAAATGTTACCGTCCTGGCGTCTCTGGGTGTCTCTAGGCTCTGAACCAAAAGTCGGAGTGGTTTTCTGCCAAAAGGCTGTCCCTGAAGGGCTTGAACAAGAGATTCGCCCATAGGGAGAAGCCATACCTGTAGGAATCTGATTCCGTCTTCCCAGGTTCTAAGCCTAGGTTCATTCATGAGGAAGTATTGACATTCTCTGGGAGGCTTCTTATCGTGTCAAATACTCCAATACATGTTCGACACTCTATGATACTCGGTCAACACTTGTCGACAAATCGACACTGGTCAATTTTCCCGACACTCGAGTCGGAATTCTAATATGCGAGTTTCTAATATGCGATTCCAACATGCGAGGTCAATAATAAAAATTTTCAATAAATGATAATCTAAATGTATATATGTGAAAAGTGAAAAAACAATAATAAAAATAGTAAATGGGAAAAGAAGAAAAACCTAACCTTCTTTTATCTTCTGACTCTCACTTCCCATGATACATAATTTACCCTCAGTTTTTTTTTTTTTTTTCTATTTTCTTCCGACATGTACGATATGTGAGTCCATAATGTGAATTGCTTTTTTTCTCCAAGTTTTATAGATTATTGGAATGAAATTGAATTTGTCAAATTGAAATAATTAATGATATTAATAAATAACGGATTAATATTTTTAGTGTAAATTTATTCTAGGCTGTTATTATTATTTATTTATTTGTGAATATGAATCAAATTAATAAAAATTATAATTTATTAAGTATATATAAAAATATACATTTAATATACAACATGTTCCAACGTGTTGGAATTTTCTGTTTTTTAAGAAATGACGTTTCGACGTATCGTGTTGCGTGTCAAGTGGCGGTGTCGGTGCTACTTAGATGAAGGATGGGCAAGCGGCTAGTAGCAAAGACGAATGATGAGAAGAGTTTTTTTTTTCTCATATATGTTCCAGAAATAGAAAAGTAAAAAAATTTTACTTTTGTTTCTGTTCTAAACCTATTTTTAGAGTAAAATCTATTCTAAAAATAGAAAAATGAAATAGTTTTACGAAACAGAATTCAATTCCAAAAACAAGTTTGAAATAGAAAAGTAAAACTGGAACAAAAATAAAATGATTATTATGCGCGCTCTTTGAATACCAATGGCAACAATTTCCAGCCAAACTGCTGATGTGGCTTCTTCCAACGAATTTTTTTACTGATGTGGCAATTCTTTAAAAAAAAAAAACTTATCCATGTGACGCTGATGTAGCTAGACAAGCCCAAAACAACGTTGTTTTGCCCTAAAATTTGATTTTTAATATAAATGTTAATTAAGTTAAATTAAAAAAAAAAGGGAGGAGGCATCATTCAGCGAGGGCCTCCATAACCCTTGCTGTCACTGCCCCCATCGTCACCATATGACCATGGGCTATGGGTCGATTGGGGTCACTAAGCCCCAGCTAATGGCTGGCAACCATGGCTGATCGCAGGGGAGGGCTTGCAAGCCCTCCCCCGGAGCCTTAGCCCAAAGGGACCAAGGGCCACCACTGGCTATGCAAGGCTAGGCGGCGACCCCACCCTAGCTAGTAGTGGCCCTTGGCTCGATCTGGGCAAGGGTGGGTCAACAACCCTCATTGAATCTAGAGGAAGGCTACAACCCCTCAACCCAAATATGGGCGAGGGCCTACAATCGGCCAAGGTCGTCGGCCGCTGGCTGAGGCCCAGCGACCTTAGCTGACATCGGCTATAGAGGCTCTCACTGTATGCTACCTCTCCCTCTTTTTTTTTAAAATTTAATTTAATTAATATTTATATTAAAAATCAAATTTGGGAGCAATACGACATTGTTTTGGGATAAGGAGTGCTTAGTAAACATTCTGAAGAGCCACGTAGACCAATTTTATCATTAAAATAATGTCATGTTGGATCTTTAGCAAGTCTCGTCGGAATTGGCACTTGAGTGTCCAATTTTCACAAAAAGTGGCACTTATGTGTACTTTTTGGAAGTTTTGGCACTTATATATCCATTCATGTCAAGTTTTGGCACCTAGGATGTCCGGCCCTCCTCTTGCATCGTAAGAATTTTCTAGAGTTGATGTTAATTGTTCTCAAACCCGGAAACAACTTAATTCCACACTGGTGAGTTTCTCAGGTCTTTTAGACTCTATTCGCAGCTAATGAAAGTTTGGTTTCCATGTGCACACATTCTTTTTTTCATCGACAGTCGTTAATAGAACCAAACTTGACAGTGCACGCCCCAGCCCAAACTACTGGTGAGTTTGGCAGGTCTTCAAGGTCGCTAGTTTTAGGGCCGATGTGTCTGAGCTCCCAATTCCGAGTTTAAAATCAGGCATAGTTCAAGATTCTAGCCATGCAGACGACCAACTTGGCCGTCCACGCTCCCAACCCAAACTACTTCCTATCTTTCCAAAAAAACGGGTGACTATTCCCTTATTTCTATTTAGAGTGAACTAGGACCCTATTTAGTTCAAAGTTCAACGTTACCCAAATTTTGGTATGAAATCGACATAGACCAGGTTATGTGCCGAGTCAACCGAGTTCTGAAAAAACCGTTTTCTTAAGGCTTCAAACTACTAGTCATGTTGACGACTATGAAAGAAAAGTAAGGACGTCCTTTTCTTGACTTGGCCTGCGTGCATTATACCTAGCCCCTTTTTAAAGAACTTGATTTCAATCTCAACAAAGAATGCCATCATTCTTGAAGGGAAGTGATTTTGATGGTGATAGGGAACTCAATCAGACAGAAACTTGCCCTCTGAAGTCAAAATTTAGTGCTGAACTTATGTAAGATACAGAGTTGAAGAGATTTTCTTTTCTGGGCCAACGATGCAGAGTTTTCGGGGGAAGATGCCCTTGAACGGGAACTCTTGGCTTTCGAATACAAATTTGTAAAAGAGGATATCGGAATCTGTAGAAAAGACATTCCATGTACATTCAGCCTGCAAAAGAGAAACAATGCAAGTCATGGCCATGACTCTTTATCGAGCAGATAACACTGTCATGGTCATTTCATTTGGTTGACTTTGTGAAGTGCTTTCTTGGAGTAGATTCCTTTCATTGAAAAACCCTGGCTCTTTTGGAAGAGGCAATTCGATGTCGCTTCCCAGCATCATAACCACAGTGGACATACTTGGCCTATCATCAGGGCATCGCTGCACGCACAATAGGCCAATATGAATAGAGCGCAATGCTTCAGAAGTACTGCATGAGTTCTCGACCAACTTGTCAAGCAACTGCATGGACCTGCCTTCTGTGAATAGTCTCCAAGCCTGACCACATTGAAACCAACTATTAGGAGCAATTCTTGCAGCTTGAAGGTGAACAGTATTACGAACTTACATGTCCTAGAAGATTATGACGGTGGTCTGGATGATGAAACCCTCTGTTTCTCTTCCCGCTTACAATCTCGAGCACCAATACACCATAGCTAAAGACATCAGATTTTGTTGAGAAAACTCCATCAAGAGCATACTCTGGAGACATGTAACCACTACAGAAATTGATGTATTGAAACCATCAGTTTGAAAGCGAATTGAGCACAGAAGTCATCACTTTCTGCATTAAAAGTACTTACTATGTTCCAATCACTCTGTTAGTATTTGCCTGTGTCTCATTCCCTGTGAAGATTTTAGCCAAGCCAAAATCAGAGATCTTAGGGTTCATCTCATAATCTAACAATACATTGCTAGCTTTCACATCTCTGTGAATGATCCTGAGTCTGGAATCTTGATGAAGGTAAAGAAGCCCCCTAGCAATCCCATTGATGATGTTAAAACGAGTTGACCAGTCCAGTCGCTTCCTCTGCATTGGACCTGTCAAAAATTCATTTCACATTAGTAAACTCTGCACGGTTTGTAACTTACGAGGAGTAAGGCATCAATTTATTCATTTGCTACTATGCTACTTTAGTGACAGTATTTTGGAGCTTTCACAAAATTCGTGCTTCTAAGGAATTGAGAAAGTAAGCAGACCAAAGAGAAATGAGTCCAAGCTCCCGTTGGGCATGAATTCATAGATCAGAAGATTTCCTTCCTCAATGCAACATCCTAAAAGCTTCACTAGGTTCCGGTGTTGCAGCTTGGAACATATAGAACTTCATTTTTAAACTCATGCAGCCCTTGTCTTGAGTTCCTTGACAGCATCTTCACCGCAATTTCTTGACCATCCCTCAGCACACCCTGCATATGGTCAACTTGTTTAGTGAAAATAATTCCTGGCCTACTCTTTCTCTCGCTAGAATTCCACTCACAGTAACCAAACATTTTGGGATCAAGTTATTCAGCCTCTCATCAACATATTCAGGAATCTTAAACAAATTATGCAAATGCAACAGCGAAGGCACTACTTTACAATCCTCAAATAGCAACAATGTCCTTCTCGAGAATAGCATGCACAATTTTAGTACCTTGTAGACAGGTCCAAAACCACCTTCTCCGAGCTTATTATCGGTCGAAAAGTAATTGGTCGCAAGAGCTACTGTAGACAAGTCAAATAGTGGCAACTCAAGATCCTCCTTCGGGTTTTCACAGTTGTCTCCTGATTCAAAACTGTCCCATTTAGCTGGAGCACAAATTATATGAAATTGATTTGCAAATATCTATGGGTGGCTTCTGCATTAATTCAGATTTCCTTCAATCATGATGCGACAAAGGCATGCTAATAGCTAAATATGAAAGCATTGAATTGTGGACATGTTAGGATAATATGATCGCGATTGCTAGTGGTTTGTCATTGTTTTGCACATCTGACACTAACATACAAATGCCTTGAACAATTTGGTTGAGACTGACTGACTTTGTCAGCTCATCATGGAATCTTTTAGTGACCTCTCATTGGTGATGTGGAATAGTAACATAAAATAAACAGAAAATCTTATAACTGTTGGGCTTGGTGAGGATGAATGCTGAATGTGACATGGATGCAGAATCCCCTCTAATGATAGTCTAATTGGAAAAAAAAAATCACTTATACAAGAGGGTGACTAATGTAATGAACGCGAGACAAGAAATTCTTGTGCTCAATAATAGAATAATTACTGGGAGGTCTTGTAAAATACCTACTTGTAAGTGACAAAATGACTAATGTAAAAACTGGAAATGATCAGAACCAGAATACAAAATCTGACAGCACTGTATCATAAAGTACGGTTTACCTTCAGGAAGCTTCAATTTCTTCTTCTTGCATTGTTGAACACAGAAGGTGAGAACCAGAATGAGGAAAACAGACCCGAAAGAAACTGCCAAGTCCATGACCAGCTTATGCTTCTTTTGGTGTGACGACAGTAAAGCTAAGAGAAGAAGCAGGAGCACAGAGGATCAGGAATAAGAACAAGGTATCACTGATATTGCAATTCTCTAAGCTCTCCCTCAAAGATGTGTGTCCATTTTTCTCTTCAGTATCCAGCAAATTCATGTCCATAATAAATGAATACCTGATTCTGACGCAGCCATCCTGATGTAGAGGTCCTGCCCGTTGTCGCTGTACTCTCTAATGTCAATCAGCTCGCTGAACCACAGCAAGCAGCCACTTCCTCCATCTCGGATGTTTAAGTTCGAATAAGCCATACAGGAACAATTTTTCATGCAAACTACTTCGCATTCTTGAAGATTCATGCCCTCGTTAAACCAGGAAGACCGAGTATCCGGCAATTTTAACCAAGAATACTTCACAAATATGTCCTTTTCACAATCCAAAGGATTTCTCCTCACACACCCATTTGACCAATCCAAAATATCCCATTCTTGAGAAACTCGGGGCACAAAGCCTTTCAAGCACCTACACACTGGGGAACTATTGACCCTACAGCTACCATAGGCACCACACGATGCATAGTAGTCACATTGGTCTATTGGTTCGGCGAGGTAAAGCGTCCAACCCTGCGTTCGGTCAATCCAAGTGGATCGCTGTACTATGCCATTGGTCAATATCAACCTGGAAATGACCGAACTGCTGAGGAGCTCGTAGTGATAGTACATCTCTTCCTCATTTAACACAAATTCATACCTGTAGTATGGGTTTGGATTTAAATTAGGCATGCCACTCCATCGAAGACCATTCCATGGTCCTGACCTCAACTTGATGTCAGAACCCTGCTTCAATAGTTCTTGTGGGTAGCCATTCGGATCAATTTGAAACGTGAAGTTGCCTGGAGAAGGATCATCAATGCTCTTCCATGATGTTAAATAACGATTGAAGCCTGATGTTCTATTCCATCCGAACTTCATACCGGCTAGAAGTGTATCTGTAGGATGGTCAAAACTCTGCCACAGGAAATTATTGGGATCACTGCCTTCTGCATCTCTCACAACCAGATTTCCTGAATCCAAGAGCTGCGCAACTGGATTACGCACCGGTATTGACAAGTTTGACGACCAGACATCACTTCCATTCCCATTGAGAAGGACGAGACTTCCATGGCTAGTAACCCTCAAAGTGCTCAATGCGTCCGCAAGGGGTGCGAGTCTATTTGCAACCCACACTATTGTCATTGTGGTTATTTTCTTGTACCATATTCCCAGATATCGCTTTGGCGGATCCCCCCTACTGAAGAACCCCAGCTCAAATGTCCCACCAGCAGAGATTAGGGTCTCGCTGTCTTGAATCGACTGATTTGTTGTTATGGTATCTAGTGCATTGGAAAGAAGGGCATTACAAGAGAAGAGAACAAGACACATGGAAAGTGCCACAAAAGCTTTCATACTGCTTGAAGCAGTTAAGTTCTCAAAATCAGCGAATCGGCTGAGTGAATAAGAAGACGGAAGAAAGGGAGAAGAGAGATCACTGAAGAATGAAGACCCTTGCAATTTCAAGGCTGATCTGGAGCCACAGGCTTTTTCCGTAAACTGATAAGAAGCCATCGGAAAAAGCCACTAAGTTCCAAGTCAGTGCACCAATAAGACCGCTAACAGTGACATCTACATAAAAACTCCCAAAATTTAATACGCTATTAACTTAGACTAATTCCAACCTCCTATTGATTGCCAATCCCGACTCATTGAAAATCTCGTAATCTTTTTTTCTTTTTTTTGGTGAAAGGTAATCATATTAAGCTGAAATCAATAATTACATCAAAAACGGCACCAAAACATACACTCATAATGAACAGAGGCATAATGAGTGAAAGTGTGCCGAGAGAAAAAAGAAAGGAAGCCAACAAGGCACAAAACGCGATTAAGCCGCACAACTACAGCCACAACCAAAAAGGACAAAAACAAAAGAAGGCGACCAGCCGGCCAAACAAAGGCATCCCCAGCCAAAACCAAACAAAACGTCATCGCCCAAATGGAAAGGATGAGACAACCGACACCACCACTCCAACTTGGAAATATTATGGATGCGCCGGAGTAGAAGAGAAGATGCAGGGGTCTATCCCCCAGCTACGTTGAAGTCTCATGTTTCTTGGGTTGTCTTCAACATTCGAGAAGGTTAAAGCCTTAACCACTTTAATAAGGTGGTTCTTCACGGCCGGAGGTATAGTTCCTAAAGAGAATTCCATTCCTATATTTCCAAATAAGGTGGCAAAGAGCCCCAAAAGAGAACCGGGTGATAGAGTGATAGAAGTCCTTTCCGGATAGGAACTTTATAGCCCAGTAGAGGTTGTCAACCCAAGTCCCATTCCTCCAAGGGAGGTTGCATCTGGCAGCCCAAGAGAAGGCACAACTAGCTGTAATGCTACAATGAAAAAACAGATGATCAATAGAATCCGGAGTTACTTTGCAAAAGGGGCACACCGCATCCCCAATCCTGCCATGCGATAAGAGTAAAGCCTACGTAGGAAGACGGTTCCTGGTTATAAGCCAAAGAATGAACTGATATCTTGGAGCTATAGCATTGTTCCAGATTAAAGAAGCCCAATCGACCCGAGGCTTCTTTTTTTTGATGAGGTGCCAAGCCGAAGCAACCGAGAATAACCCAGACGTGTTTCATTGCCAAGTAAGACGATCAGGAGCCTGCACTAGAAAGGGAAGGGGATGTTCCCAAGACTGTAAAACTTCTCGCATGGTCTGACCAGTAGGCGAAAAAAGATCAGCCACCATCGCATGCCTAGGAAGGCCAGATCTATAGATGAAAAAGTCAGAAAACATCAAGTTGAGGGGGCCTCTTGGGTGCCAGTGGTCGAACCAAAAGGAAACAGAGCAGCCATCTCCTAACTTCCATAGAAAAGATAACCGAAAATCAGTCCTAAGGTGAAGAATTCGCTTCCACGCCCAAGAGCAGTAGGTGGGTTGCTGAATCACCCAAAGACTCTTCCTTTTAAGGAAGGTCGAGTGGATCCACCTACACCACAAGGATTCCTTATCTGTAAATAGGATCCATATGTGTTTCAGCATCACTGCTTTGTTACAATCTTTCAGACTGCGGATGCCTAGCCCTCCTTCCTCCTTTGGAAAGCAAACATCATCCCAGGAAACCTTGGCACCACCCCTCCCTAGGCCAAGACCCTTCCAAAGAAACTATCTCAAGATCTGTTCAATATGATCCAACACTGCAACAGGGATGATAAAGACATTAGCCCAGTAAGCTTGGATTGCATGAAGAACTGACTTTATAAGCTAAAGACGCCCAGCAAACGAAAAGAAACGCTGAGTCCAAGACTGGACTCTTGTAGTTATGCGATCCATAAGGGAAATGCAGTTCGCCTTGCCGAGCCGGGAGGAGATAATAGGAACTCCAAGATACCACACCGGCAAAGACCCCTCCTGAAAACCAAACACCAGGAGAATCTCTCTACGCAAATCTACCGCTCCTCTAGCAAGAAATATCTCACTCTTATTAGAATTAGGCTTGAGTCCACTCCACGAAGAGAAGGTATCCAACCCCTCCTTTAAGAGTGAGGTGGAAATCAAGTCAGCTTCGCAAAATAGAAAGACATCGTCCGCAAAGAAGAGGTGTGAAAGACTCAAAGCCTTGCATCTCCAAAAGAACTTGAAGCCCGGTTGCCTAGTACAAACACTAAGTATCCCGGAAAAAACCTCCATGATTAAGGTAAAGAGGTAAGGAGAGATCGGATCCCCCTGGCGAAGACCTTAGCCACTAGGGAAGAAACCATGAAGTTCTCAATTCAACGAAATGGAAAATTTAGGAGTGAAAACACATACCATAATGATCCTAACAAAATGATCCGGGAAACCGAAGGCATAAAGAACTAGCTCTAGAAAATCCCAGTCTACCGTGTCGTAGGCTTTCTGAAAGTCCACCTTGACCGCACACTTGGGCACATAAGGATCAAGATGGAAGCCAGCAAATAACTCCTGAGCAATAAGAATGTTGTCTCTAATTCTCCTACCTTTAACGAAAGTATTTTGATAAGGGCTGATAATATTATTAAGGACTGCAGCAAGTCGATTAGCCAAAAGCTTTGTAATGCATTTGTAAATAGTATTATAGCAGGCAATAGGCCTGTAATCATTAACAGACATAGCATTAGGAACTTTCGAGATCATTACTAGGATGGTATTGTTGATTTCCTTGAGAAGTCTCCCCGTTGTAAGGAAATCCTTGACCACTTCAGTGACCAAAGGTCCAACTATCTCCCAATTATGCTTGAAGAACTCAACACCAAAACCGTCTGGTCCTGGAGCCTTCCCCCGAGCAAGGGAGAACATAGTATCCTGAATTTCTGAGTCAGAGAAAGGACGAGATAGAGAACTGACATGTTCCTCATTGAGAGGGCATCATATAACCTCCCGAAGATCCAGTAATGAGGGTCTGGAAGACAAGGGGTGTAGTGCCAAAAACTCTTGGAAATGAGAAACGAAGGTATGGTGGACCAAGCTCGGGTCTGAGATAGTAGAACTAGTAGAGTCCATAACAGAGAGAATCATGTTCCTTAGCTGTCTCCTAATAACAGAATGGTGAAAGAATTTGGTATTCCGGTCACCTTCCTTGAGCCATCTAATCCTGGATTTCTTTCTAAAGAATGACTCCTCTTGATTCCTCAATTCCATAAACGTTCTACGATGTGTCTTCTCCAAGTCTGCAAGAAGCTCACTAGTAGGATCTTGCTGCAATTCAACATGAGTAGATAACAGTGCATCCCTCGCTGCATTAACCCTTTCAGAGATATTAGAGAAAGATTCTCTGTTGAGTTGCTTCAAATGACCTTTGAGGGCCTTCAGCTTACTCACCAATCTGTACATAGGAACCCCTTCAGTCAGACTCTCCCAAACTTGAGAGACGGTGCTATGGAAAAACGAGTGTTTAGTCTAGAAGTCGAAAAATTTAAAAGGTTTCCTTGAGACCATCGGCTGCAAAACCCTAACCACCATAGGAGAGTGGTCAGAGATGCCAGGTGCAAGGAAAGAAGCTTCCGAAAAAGAGAAGTGAAGACTCCATTTGGCATTCACAAGAACTCGATCAATTTTCCTAGCTTTGCGATTAACCCCCGATGAAGTAGACCAAGTGAACCGAAAGCCAACATATATCTCAGGTCCTCTAATTCAGCTTGGGTCAAACAAAGATTGAAATCATCAAAGCAAGGAAGCCAGTTGTCAAAGCTACCAATCCGATTAGAAGGATCCCTTATAGCATTGAAGTCTCCAGCTACTAGCCAAGCATCATCTCGACATAATATACTCATTCGAATAATGTCCGCCCATAATGTCCTTCTAGCTACAAAAGTATTTTCAGCATATACCACCGAGACACAGCAGGAGATAACAGACATGAAAAACTTCACCCTACCATGAATTGCCTGGCTATTGGATGAAATCACTTCAAAATCCACCAAATAAGGGTTCCAGCCAACCCAAATCCTGCCCCTGTGAGAGAACTCATAATTTTCCATCCAGTTCCGCACTGGTAAATCCGAGATATGGAGTCAAAAAGAGAATCCGGAATTTTAGTTTCCAACAAACCAATTAGAAAAAGCCCATTAGAAGATACTAGGTTCCTAACTTCTGCTTGTCTTAGGGGATCATGGAGACCTCTGACGTTTCATATACCAATATACATATGTATAAATATATATATATAAATTTATAAAGCTGAAAATAAAGGAGTAGGTGGAGGAGCGAAGGGCCTACCTTTACCTACTCGGCTTCCGCCGTGAGGGCGCCGAAGCAACTGATGTTGCGACAAGAGGGGGTGCTGGGTCAAGGGCCATGAGTTTCTCTTGGATGGTCTCAACCTTCCTTGAAGAGGTAGGGGCGTTCAGGGATGAGATAGGTGAGAGCAAATCATCGTCTGAGCTAAAGTAGCTGTCTGAAAGCACGGAATCCCTACAAGTATTACGACCGAAGTTGGAGGCTACGGTCTGGTCTTTATCCTCTTCAAGGGGGGAGATAGGAACCTCCGGCATTGAGCTAGGTCTCTTCACCAGAGGGCTTGGAGGGGATGCTGGCCTCGAAACAATTGCGCTCCTCAACGACTTCCAAATTGTGGACATGGGGAGAGGTTGGTCCAAAGCAGGGCCTTTGAGCTTCATCAAGTTGCCCACCTTAGCATAAGGGGTTGGCCGGGTTGAAGGATGATCCTTTAATTGCGAGGGCTTCTTCTTTTTCCCTATCACCACGTTCCAGCCAAGCTGTGAAGCCTGCGAGTTCTCCACCACGACCGGAGCCGAAGCGGGATCCTGAGTAAGGGCGGGCAGGACTAAGGCAGCTTGATTCGAAACCTCCCCTCTACCTGTATTGGCCATAGCAGTGGTAACCTCACACCTATGCCCGAAGGTGCCACAAGATGGACATTCAGCTGGCTTCCATTCATATTCAATTGCAATTGAGCGTGAGACTCCATTCAAGACCACATCAACGGTAGAACATCTAGGTTGATTGGCATAAATTTCAACACAACTCTTGCAAAGGAAAGCACCTTCGTATGCTCTGTGTATTGGTCCACATAAAGAGGTTTCCCAACGGCACTAGCAATGCCTCCAATAGCCGGAGCCGACCACAAATCAAAAGGGAGATTATTCAACATAATCCAGACCGGAACTGCGGTTTGCTTGTCCTTTTTCAAGTCCATAAGTGGCCTTCATTGTTGCAAAACGAGAGGAATTCTCGCCACTGTGATGGGTCCATCTTCTAAGATCTTCCGCCGGAACATCGGGTCCGGAATATGGAAGAGGAAGAAGCCTTGATTGTCCACCATCACTTCTACAAGCTTGGAGCCCCAAGTTCACATCAAAGTTTGTTCCGTTAGTTTGAAGGGAAGCTTCTTCCCCACATAGTAACCAATAAGGCATTCATGCCATTTGGGATCAAAAGCCTCCAAGACTTCCTCCATAAGATGAACAACCGGTTTGCCATCCACCAAAGTGGGCGGGGAGTAAGCAAGATCGTATCCTTTCGCTGCTAACTTTGCAACATTGGCCCACGTTCGGGTGGGAGAATGTTTTGGATCCTGTCTTTGCTGGGTAGAACCACTTGGTCGCTTGGAGAAGGCCCGATCACGGCTCCTACCCCTAGAGCGCCCTGAACGTGAGGGGGCCCTACGAGGCACTTGCTGTTTGCCAACATGAACTGTGGAGCCAGCCTTAGAAGGGCCGGATTGAGTTGGAGCAAAGGTGTTACGGCCCAAAGAAGTGCCGCAACATCTTGGGCCTCTCGGGAAGTGCCAGCCGGACCAGTCATGGCACAAGAATTAAATCAAACACCTAGTATGCAGCCTATCCACTACCACAGAGACCTATCGACGAAGCAAAACAGCATACCAGGGAGGAGCTCAGCAACACCGGGTACAAGAATGAGTGTCGCTTTAGCTCGAAAATGGCCCAATAGTCACTGCCGAGAGCAAACCAGCAGGGCGCAAGAACCGGTCGCGCAACACACCAAGTCGAGCTGCTGAACCACCACCGAGCCAACCCACCACACCGAGTCGAGCAACTGATCCATCACACCAAGTAGCAGAGCCTCCACCCGAGCCGAGACGAGTAGCCACGCCACCACCGAGCAGCCGAACGACCACTGAGCCGAGACGAGTAGCCGAACCCACTGAGCAGCCGAACCACTTCATCGAGTCGAGCAGCCGAGCCACCACATTGAGCAGCAAAACCACCACACGGAGAAGAAGCGCACCAGAGAAGCAGACCGGTCGAATCTTCTAGGGGTAGTGAGATCTCGAGCTGTAGACCAACCTAGACAAATCTGTTCGGTGGAAAGGAGGAGGGTAGTAAGAGGAAGCTACCCTCCAATTTTCAGCCAAATCGGATGGCTAGATCTCCGGAAATCCACTCGCGAGAACCTTGCTGTCTTCCATGGGTGAAGTCGCTGGAGAGCTCTATGCGAGGAGTTTTTTTCTTTTCCTTTGATTCGAATTGATGCTAAAACATTTTGCTTCCATGCAGCTATGACTTTTCGTAATCTTTTTTGTGCAACACAAATCTTTAAATCTTTAAATATTCACGATAAAATGCATTTGAATTATGAAAGAAGAACAAAGATAAATATGATACGTCCAACAGAACATGATCAATTAAGAAAAATTTACAAAAAAAAAAGAGCAGAGAAAGAAAATATATATATATTTTTTTGGTAAAGTGAGAAAGAAAATATTAAAGTTCAACGATTTGGTTTTTTTTTTTTTTCTCACTTTTGTGCTACATATGTAAGAGTGAGATTGAGCTCCTATCATTATGCAATTGCCTGAACTTTTAGGGCACATTTGATAATTATTCTATTCTCGAGAACAATTTTTGCTCAAAAATGATTTTTTTAATTATATTCCCAAAAACAATTTCTAAGTTTTTTAAGGCGCTTAGTAACTGTCCAAAATTTCTATTTCTAATATAAAAATGCATTTGGTAGGATTCTTAAATTTTTTTATTTCTTTTAATTTTTAATACTTTTATTATATTTTTCTCTTTTTTCTCTTTTTTCTTTTTTCTTTTTCCTTTTCTCCTCTTGTTCCTCCTTCTTTGTGGCCGGTCGCTATCTATTACCAACGGAAGCAATGGCGATGGTCGGTAATGGCCGGTGACCAGCTAGGAGGAAGAAGAGAGAAGGAGAAAATAAAATAAAAAAAGAAAAAAGAAGAAAAAATAGACTTGACTCATGGCGGTGGTGGCTGGCAATGGCCAATGACCAACTAGGAGGAAGAAGAAGAGAGAAGGAGAAAAGAAAAAAAGAAAAGAAAAAAGAAGAAAATTAGATTTGATACTTGGAATTGTTTCCGAAAACAAGAAGCAATTTTTTTCTACTACTTGATTTTGTTCCAAATCTATTTCCAAGAATAAAAAAATGGATTTTTGTTCTCTCGAATAAAAAATTTACCAAATAGATTTTTGTTCTTTTTTTATTCCGAGGAATAAAAGAATAGAACCAAACACTATTTGAAGTGAAAACAAACGGGCCCTTATTGGCAAGTTGGAGGACTATTTTTGCCCCCTTATGAAGTTAACTTGCCTTATTTAAAGTGTAATATTGCGGTGTTGACTAGTCAACTAGTCAAAAAGCAAAAACAAAATGAAAACGTAGAGAGAAGAAAGGAAAAGAAGAGGAAAAGTTCAAACTCGACGAGCCAAATTAAGTACATTTTGCAGTGTTTGGTAAGAATTCAAGTCCTTAGTTCATATAATCGGAGTAATTTTCAAAGTTATTATAATATATTCGAGGGAAAATTCCAAATAAAGGTTGAAATGCCGTCAATTTTTCAAATAAGGATTTGGAGTAAACCTTATTTCAAATAAGCGCTCGAAATGTCCTCATTTTTCTCAAATAAGAACTTGAAGTAGCCATGTCAACCATAACAAAGGACCTGGCCTCATCGACTAGTCAATGGCATTTCCGTCCTTTATATTTTCTTATTTTCTTCCCTTTTTTCATTTCTCTTTTTTTTTCCAAAAAAGACAAACTAAAAAAACCAAAAAAGACTAAAACTATATTAAAAAGACAAATTAAAAAATAAACCCAAGCAAAAGGCTAAGGCTAGCACTCCCGCCTATGACTGCCACCCCATTGCTAGTGGGGTGTCGGCCATGGCCGGCGAGGTCGCCGATGCTTCACCAACCCCAAGCCCCCACCAGAATCAGGAGAAGGCTACAACATTCTCCCAGATCTAGGCTAGGGCCACGGCCCTTGTCGATCGGCCCTTGCCACTGGTCAGCCTTTGTCGAGATGCTGGTGACCTGCCAGCCATAGCCAATGCCTACCGGCAATAGGGTGGTAGCCATAGGTTGGGGAGCCTGCCTAAATTTTTATTTTTCTTTTTTTAGTTTTGAGCTTTTTTGAGGTTTTTTTAAAGGAAAAATGAAAGAAAATAAGAAAAAGTAAAAGATGAAAATTCCTTTGACCAAGTGGTAAGGTCAAATCCTTCTTTGAGATTGATATGGCTACTTCATGCTCCTATTTGAAACAAAATCAACTTCATGCCCTTATCTAAGAAAATGAAGGCACCTCATGCCCTATTTGAGACTACCAGTGAGGTTAAGTCATTCTTTCAGACTAAGGTCTCCATTCAAGTCATATTTGAAATAATGTCTACTTCATACCCTCATTTGAGAAAATGAAGACACTTTAAGTGTTTATTTGGAATTTTCCCCATATCCGTCAAACCCCACGACTCCATAACGCCATGGTCTGCCATTTTTATATAATTCCAAAGCTTATCAACTCCAAATCTCGGTTTTAGAATATCCATCTACGGTCAAGCCTTTGGCTGATAATATATGGAGACTTTGCTAAGGGAAGAATTTTGATCACCTTATCACCAAGCGTTATATCATGACCATGGTAAGATATTGAGTAATAAATTAGTCAATGGAATGAACCATTGGCGTGTGATTTAATAGAGATTGATCAATGGACTTGACTATAGATATTCAAATTTTGATGGTGGATTAAAAAAGTATTTCTAAATTGTATAAAATTTTGTTAAAATGAAACAACTTATATTTGATCTAATATGTATATTATATCTTAGGTTTGGATTATGAGTTTCTAACATTACTCTTCATATGTGCATAATGAATACTTAATCTACTTAAAAGAGATATATTACTCACCAAATTACGGTTACATAAGTGTTGCAACCTAACCTCAGGTTAACCACCTAGGATTTGGGTAATGGACTACTAAGCCTAAACTTAGCTCAAGCTCTCCCAAACCCATATCAATTCACTTAGGTTCAAGTTCTTAAAATGCAAATGATTTTTCAATTAGGAGTCGCCAGTAATCTATTTTTGATGGGTCGATTAGAAACCCAAGTAAAGTAACAAAAGATTTACTTTACTCCTGCGAACCAGAGATTGTGAGTTCAGGGACTTGATTACGTTAGATTTTTCTAACGCTCTTTCGGTACCTTTCTCTTTTATTTTGAAAAAATATTTTGCAGGTAGCTTAAATTGATTTTAATTTACTTCCCTACATATGAGGTGACCATGCGAGTGTGTAAACTGCCAAATTTAACACCTACCAAAAAAAACAATAAATAAATTATGAGATTTACCTCGTAGCAACAAAAGTATCTGTAATGTTAAGTCGAGTTCACATCAACAACCCTACATATGATTTCTAATTAACACGCAATCACTCAATTTTTTAGGATTTTCTCTTATTTAATGAAATTTAAGCTATATGTCATGCAATTTAACTAAATGGCCTAATTCTAATGACATGCAATTTCTAAGTATATGGATCTAGCAACAATTACTAAATGACATGCATTTCATGAACCTAATTCTATATGACATGCGCATGATATTTTTGTATTTTTATAAAAAAAAAATTGTAATTAAAAATTACTAATAATAAAAATCTAACTAAAGTGAGATATTATCTATTTTAAGTTAGGAAATAGACTAATCTGAATCCTATCTTAACTTAGAAATTTATCTCGACATGCAATTTAATTCCAAGATATAACCTAGATATCATCTAAACATGCATTCTAATATAATTAGAAAGGTATCTAACTATTCTATTATGCAATTCTATCTAAGAAATCAATTCTAATCTACATGATATGCAAATGCAATCTTTTTTTTTTTTTTGTATTTTTGGGATAAATAAAGCAATTAAAGTAAGATAAGCACTAAATCACTCAAGATCATATATCATCCAATCAATGCGAATAAGGAAATAATATCTAACCAACTTGAAATTTTGCGAATGAAATCGATGAGTTGATCTTAAGTCTTAAAGATCAAAATATCAATTTTAAAGATTCCCGCAGAATCAATAATTCCATCTAAAAACTTATAGGTGGAATCAAAGATTATATGCGGTTGCGAATTAGGAAATAAATCCTAATTGGGACATATGTCCATCACTCATAGATATGCATGTTAGATATTAATAGACTTATATTAGGCAGTAAAATATGCAAGTATACTAGAGATGTGCATCTTACCTAATTCAAGGATATTCTTTCCAAATTTGCTTGCAACGCAATTGTACTGGAATCGCGACCGGTTCCTCGACGATGAACGGCAACAAATGGCGGCGAGCGGCAGCGACGTGTTAGCGGGTATCGGTGGCGCGACAGTTCACGGCCAAGGAGGACTCATTGACTACTTATACACCGTGAGTGGGGGAGTTGGCGGCTCGGTGTGACACGATCACACGATGGTCAAGGACGGCAAGGACAACCGGTTGTCTCACAGTGGATCATGAGCGGCTCGTAAGAGTTGCAGCTCAGCACGTAGGACTCCACGGTTGGGGATTTCGACACAATTGCTTTTGGTAGTTGGAAGCTACTGATCGTTGAAAAGCCGTGTAATCGTCTAAGAAATTTCGCCTGTGATGGCAATAAATCACCGCGGAAGTTGCTGAACAAAATTAAAGGCAGCGTCGAGATTGGACTGCAAATTGACTTAAGAAAACCTGCAGCAAGAAAAATCAAGTGGGGCTAAACCAATGACATGGCGAGGACAATCTCTAACATGTTGGGAAATTGGTTAGTGATGGTGCTTCGTTGGTCGTTAGGGCTGGGTCTTCGGAATAAGTGAGCTTGATGGCAAAAGGTGCACAATGGCATGAGGAAAAACCATGATGTGAAGACCACGTGCAATTGCCAAAGGAACTTCACGATTTTCCTCTAACTCACAATGGGACCATCTAAAAAGACAAAACCGCCGTCTCCCTTTTCTCTCTTCTGGCGTGTATAGCTCAATGTGCTTTTAGAATAGAATTGCGGACCCCCCCTGGACAAGAAGAGAGACTCCCTTTTTATATGCAAAATAAAGAGGCCCAGCAAGGGAAGAAACAAAATTTATTTCCTCTCTCCAATATTGCACGAGCATGCTACATCTCCTTTCCTATATTTTGTTTCCTTCGTAGACCAATTGCATGCGGATTTCTTACGCATTTCTTTCCCTGTGTTGATACTTTTTGAGTATCACCAAATATATTCCTCTCACGTGCAATATTCCCTCTTATTATTTCGATATTTCTTCTGAAATCTTCCATTCTGCCGCGAAATATATCTCTCTGTATGTATATTGCATGAATATATGAAAGATTTACTGAATATACCAAATCGTCATTCCTCATAAGTCAATTTTCGATCATCGAGAATAGTAGGCTTGGGCCAATTTCCTCTCATCACGGGCTTAATCCAACTCGTCTAATTAAATTTTAGAACGATCAAGTCAAACCCATCCATCACTAGTCCAATGCAAATGCAATAAAAAAAAATGCTCCTAAAACTATATATTATGCAATTTAATTCTAATATTTTTGTTTAGGGGTTAAAATTAATCCCTAATTTTTAATGCAATAAGTGAATGATTGGATTGTCAAAATTTAAGTGTCAACAGCTGCCTCTTTTTGAAGGTGAGCTCGTAGAGGTTGCCTTCAAAGACAAATTGAGACCTAAATTTTGACTATGCACATGCAATGAATGATTTTTTGTTGGAAAACGAATCACATTTTAATATGCAATTTATATAATGTATGGAATGACTTACCTTTAGGGAGGTAGAGCAATTCAAGATAATTGGTGTTACATGTCCGAGCCCGTACCTTTCTATGGTCGCCTAGAATAGTAACAGGATTTTGTAAGAAAGCTGCTTCCCTAGGACCCGTACCTTTCTACGGTCACCTAGTATGGCAGTATTTGACTGTTTAGGACCCGAACCTTTCTTCGTTCGCCTTGACGGAAAAAATTGCTTTTCCCGGACTCGTACCTTTCTACGATCGCCTATTAAAGCAATAAATATTGTCTAGGACCCGTACCATTCTACAGTCGCCTAAACAGGAAATCACTTTTCAGGACCCGTACCTTTCTACGGTCACCTATTAGAGCAACAAATATTGTCTAGGACCCGTACCTTTCTACAGTCGCCTAAAATGAGGTTTTGCTTGGCTAGGACCTAAACCTTTCTTCGGCCGCCTAGCATTGCGACATAGATTATCTTATCAGGACTTGAACTTTTCTTCGGTCGCCCTAATTAGAATGAATCTGGAGAAAAATCTTTGGGGGACAGCTCGACCGAGTCAAGTGTCAGTGCACTTGAGAGAGAATACCTGCACAATAACAAGTATTTAAAGTATGGGTAGAGATATACTTACTTGGTGATATCTCTGATTCTTGGGAATATGTCTCCTGGAACTTAGTCATAGGAGAGAAAAAAAGACTAATCCATGAAGGTCTCTCACCTCCTGGTAGAAAGAAATTGGAATATCGAGGACACACCTCGGATATTCATGAAGGTTATAAATTTTGGAATATCTAGGACGTGCCTTAGATATTCGTGAAGGAACATCAAGGATGCACCTTGAATGTTCGTGAAGGTTTCTCACCTCCTAATATCATGAGACATTCTGAAAGGAACCTGAATGTTAGGAGCTTTTGAGAAAATATTACCTGTCATACATAATTAGAGCAAAAATGCATTCACCAAAGAAATAAGCAACTAAGGCTATTCTGGAACGCACACTTCAAAATCCACTAAAGTTTTTATCAATTTAATCAAGGTTTATGCATAATGACTTTTGCATCACCGAGATTTCCACTAGAGAGAATTATCATTCAAGACAATTTTCACTCATGACATGGATTTCCTAAGAATACTAAATGAAAGGCTTTCAATTAGAAAGGACTTTCACTCACTCTCATTTAGAAGAGTTATTTTATGAGAATCACTCCATCTCACCATCATCATATCGAGAAGGGTCCAAGTATCCTCGCAAGCGGTACGACCTTACCAATTTGAGAGGTCTTTAACAGGGACCATACTATGGGCTTGGTCGATAGCTTAACAAATGGGACTTTTTCAATCAAAGCTATTGAAAGAACAATTCCGCAATTATCTCTGAGTTTACAAGTTAAAAACCCTGCAAAATGAGAAAGAAATAATCTTGCTCGTACTTCTTCGAGCGATGCTTAAGACATGTGAACCCCTATGTTAATTCAAGTGCCATAATCAGAAGAGACTTTGCAAGGGACGTAACACAGGCTAGGTTCATGGATTGAGAAACGAAAGATTGTTAGGCTCAAAGATGTGTATAGGGGTCAAAGTTGATGATCATCTAGGCATTGTCGCCGATCTTCTCCTTCACTAGGGATTGTCATTATAAATGCACTATTGATCTTGACTCTTTGAGTACTGCTCCATTGGGATACAATTTTTGCAATTGATAGTCATCTATTTGACACTTTTTTTCAGGGGTAAGTACATTTTAAGTGCCAAAAGTTGTGTACAACGCTCGCTTTGGTGCCAAAAGTTTATTTTAGATCACTTAAGTGCCAAATTGGAGGAAAAACGATCACTTTGGTGCCACCGGCGAGAGATTCCGGTCAAAATGATTACGTGGCTTTTATATTTAAGAAAAAAAAATTGACATGGCTTTTAAACAACATTGTTTTCCGTCTTCCTTAAGAAATTGCCGTCATAAGTGGATGGCCTCACAAAAACGACGCTGCACAGCTCATATGGGATTGAAATTATGGTTTTTTTGTCCAATCCTCGCCCAACGCCGACCTAGCTCACTTGGCCACCGTCGCTCGGCCACCGTCGCTCGGCCTCCGTCGTAGTTGCTCAACTAGGTGAGCAAGGAGAGGCTGAGGTTGTTTCTTGGGCAAGAAGCGACAAGAAGAATAGGAGACTGGTCCTACACTTGGAAAATTGACTAATCACGACGGTTACTCTTGTAATTAATTTATGCTAAACAAACTTCTCGCTATCTCACTCCTTTAGAAGCTGGCAATCGGACCTCATTCACTAATCCAGCCAGAGATTGTCATCATCGGGAGCATCGGTCGATGTCGATTCGGAAGGAGAAGTAGACATGGAGAAGAGATGCATGGCGCTGGTCCCTTGTTGCTCCTCCTCCTTGCTCCTCGCAAGACCCTACCCACCATCCTCACTCTCCTGGTATTCATCTTGTGTTAATTTTTTTCCTTTTACTAAATAATCTCTACACCAGGAGAAACCCCCCCTCCCCACAAAAAAAAATTGTGGAATAGGATGTAACATACAACTTGCGACTCTCCAATGTTCGATTTGTGCATGTGCCACTACAAATGAGTAAGCCCGCGGTTCATGTTACATGTATCTAAATGCATCTAAACTGTTAGGAGCACAACCCACATTGGATCTGGTAGTCCATCTAGGTACATTTTTTAATAGACTTGTCACGACCTCTTTTTTTCCGTCCGGGGGAAAAGAAACAAAGTTTAGGGGTATTTGCCTAAAGAAGCGGACCAATGGCCCTAAATTAGGCGCGGGCTCTCCCAAGCCCATACCTCGCGTGACGTTTGATTTTGTTTTTTAGTTCTTAACAACCTATGTAATTCTAGGAGTCGCCACTAGCCTATTGGGGTCGACTAGAAACCAATCAAGATACAGGAGTGTTGTCTCGATTCCTACGCAACCAGAGATTTCTAGGAACGGGGACTTGTTTACGCCAATGTTTCTATTAGCGCCCTTGAGGTACCACTAACTTGGAAGGTTGTTTATCTAAATGGCCACACAATCTTGATTACCAATTATAATCTTTATGAAACCACCAAGTGTCCATGCAAATGTTTTTGTAGTTTTTTTTTAATGTCTAGACTAATCCTAACATAATTTAGAAGAGACATTTACACTCAAATTAATGAAAAGCGGCGTGTAAGTAAACATCCAAGAAATTGAAATGACTTGAAAATAAACGCGGAAAAGGTAAACCCAATACAAGTCGGGCAAATAATATTACATGGCCTTGTTATCACGCCCCGGGACAGGACCCCCATGAGCAAAATGAGAATTCAAATATGCATGAAATTACTCTATATGCATGAAATTACTTTAAATAGTTTTAATCTACGCAAAATGGATTATTTACAAAAATGGTTATAAAATACCAAAATAGCATTAAATTAGGAAAATGACCTTTTAAAATTAGGAAAATTTCATATATGTCATTTCTACCCTAATTTGATGCTATCTAACATTTTTTGATATTTTTTGAAATTTTCATATTTTTCTCTTTTTTTATTATTTTTTAAAAAAAATTAATAATAATTCCTTAAACCGATCTATGCTAACATGGAGTAAGGCAGCACATGAATATCACAATAATCAAGCTCAAATCGACCGTTTCAAGATCGAAGCTTAGTTTGGGCATTTTGTCGAAAACTTGGTGTGCATTAAACTAGCCCCAATAGCCTCCTCGAGCCATGTTTGCAGCCTTCAATCTCCACTCATAAGCAATCTCATGTGGAACTAAAATATCAAGGTTATACTAGCACATGCAAAGAACAATATTAGATAGATATCATAGCTTAAAACACACTAGAACCAAGCTAAAATCGTCATCAAATATGCGGGTTTGAACTGATTTTGCAAATCTGGGTTTGAACCCAAGTCAAGCAAACATGTTGAATGCCCATATTCAAGCCCCAACACTCATCACATACGAGATCTAAGGGAAACACTACTTAATCCGAATGAAAGTAGGTAACATGATCTTTCAAATGCAACAAACATCATAGAGAATGACCCACCGAACAACATCAAAACGACCTCTCCAAGAAGCACACATGCAAAACTCTTGAAGAGATTTCAACACTTAAAAAAATTCCAGCCTCAGAATCAGTTTTTTGGACTAGTTTTCCTCTTGATTTTTCACTATTAAAACATGTTCAAGCTCGAAAGAAAATACATCTAGGATACTTACCTTTCTTCCTAGTTTCTTTTTCAAGTGGTTCTCGGCCAAGAAAGCCGAGAAATTATCCTCGGGGGCCCGTGGAAGTTGGCTTCTTCGACTGGAAAACGAGATCTGCAAAGAAAGAACTGATAACGAAGGTTTTCGTTGATTTCCAAAATTAGACTTCCAGACCTCGTTTGTTGGTAAAATTAAAATCAACCCAAACTATATGTATTCTAGTTTTTTTTAAGTCATTTATTTCCTCATTTATCTCTTAATTGTCCCAAAAACACTCGTTTTTCCTCACTCGTGACCAACCGGGCTCAACACTTATCCTAGGACTCCCTTGGCCCGCCATGAGGGTATCTTTTCGGGGGGCTTTATGAGGTCTTCCCGATCTCCATTTTGGACGTGTGACCTATGGTTGGAAAGATATTTGAGTGAAGTTTCACTCTCTAGTTGAAGGTTTTGGCTAATTTGGGCCGCAGATGTGTGAAAATCTCACTTTTCTCTCTCAAGGTCGATCTGGAATTTCTGGGTTTTTGCTTTTCTGGAGTTGCTTCTGAAGGTGTCTTTGGGGAACGATTCCGAGCTCTCCCCTCTCTCTATCGTCTCTTTCATCTCCTCTCTTGAAAGAGCTCGCTTCCTAGATCGTATCCCTCGAATTCATCAATCTCTTGGTCGGCTTTTTTCCCTCCTGCCAAGCCTACCAACTGAGCAGTCCACCCATTTTCTGACTTGGCCAGAATTTTCAAATTTTGCAGATGTTTGAGTGTGCGGATTTGGTGCGATTTTCCCGTGGTTTCAGCAGCTTATCCCTGGCTAATTTCCGTCCAATTGCACTACTCATTACGGTCTTCCATCACGTGCAAAGATCAGGCCGGTTGGCAGGTGAGGAGGATATGGTGGGGCCACCAAGTTGCTTACTCAGCAACTCCGAAATCAGACCAACTTGTGGACTGAGATTTGTCAGCTGGTTTGGGTGCTTTAATCCATCAATTTAGCTGCGATTTTTGATCAATTAGCAAGCTCATGCATATTAGTTTAAGATCTCGACCAGATATTGCAATTTTGCCCACCCAATTTTGCAAGAAAGTCCCTCAAAATTGGCCATTTTCTTATCCGAAAATACCCAATTCAATACAAATTTAGTCTTTTGGCTCGATTTGATTGATTCGACTTGGCCCAAATTCAATTTCAACTTAATTGGCGACCAAGATGATGATTTACAGGCTCAGGCGCAAATTTTGCAAAATTTGCGAATTGGTCCCTCAACTTTTGGAAATTGCATTTTGGCCCCAATTTGCCATTTGAATTCCAATCTGACCTCCTGGGCTTGGCTAGTCACATTTAGATCATTGGCCCCAACTTCTTTTTTTCTTTTCATTTTTTAAATCTTTTTTAATTTTTTTAATTTTTTTTCTCTTTTTTTTTTTTTTTTTCTTTTTTTTTTAAGTAAAAAAAAAAATTCCATTTAAAACACTATATTAAATGCCTAGATAATCTATATGCAATAATTTAACTTAAAATATTTTTGTGGAAAAACAAGTTCCTATTTTTTGGAAATGACAAAAAGAAAATTTAGGTGTCAACAAGACTTAACACGCTAGCCAACTACAAAGAAATCAGCGAGTTATAACATACAACTCGTAACTATGTAATGATCAATTTGGACTTGTGTCATAGAAAAGGTAAGATCGCTATATAAACGAGACTGATTATGCTTTTTGTGACTCAAAGGATCGACGGGCTACTCATTATATTGATGACCAAGTTAATCACTTTCCATCTATCAAGTCAACTTAAAACCCTTTTTTTTTCTTTTTTAAATGGGTGAATTTAGATCAATAACTTCCTTCTTTTGATCGGTTATCCAAAAAGACCTAACGGATTCGCGAGTGGTAAAATGACCGAGTCTTATACCTCAAGATGTATAGGGCCTCAAGTTTCCTACTTAGGTCACAAGGCCGATTCAAAACGCCACACGATAATTAAAAAAGAGAAGAGATGGAGAAAATCAGTCCATCAAAGACATGTCAATTCTACAAAATAAAATGTAATAATCTTTTTTAATCTATAAGCGGGGATGAGTAGGGTTTTTCTATTTAACCCAACAAAAATTATATCTATAAACGATATTTTAATCTTTTTGAAAAAGAACTAGTCTTCCTTAAATTCTAGGGCTGCTGTCGCCCCTTGATCGGGTTTTAACTCGAATACTCTTCTTTGCATATATATGTTGGTGCAGAAGAGGTGGTGTGGCGAGTTGAAGGAAGGATGTGCGAGTCGCAGAGCCACAAATTCCATGGACTGTGCATGAGCGACCGCACCTGTGTGGTGGTCTGCAAGGAAGAGGGCTTCGACGACGGTAAGTGCAGAGGCTTCCGGAACCGCTGCTTCTGCCGCGAGCCTTGCTGATGCATCCACCGGAAGGCAGCCCGGCCGGACTGATTAGGAGCCAATAACAGTAATAGCTAATTGTCGTGTAATAAGTCTACATAAAATCATAGGTCGAGAACATTCGGTCAGAATTTGTGCTCTCGCGATATTATCTCAAACATTATGGAAATGTTGTTGCGACTCTTGGTATTATCTCACACCGGTTTGACTTTTTGGCTTGGATCCCCTTCTTTGAATGAAGGGGGTCCAAGCTAAACATATGTTTAGGACTTTTTGACTGATGCAACTAGGACATCAATTTATAGATTTAGCACATAAATTACAAGCATCTCAAGTAGTATATGGTCAATTTAAAAGCTATAGAAAATAAAAGAGTAAATTATCCAAAAGGTCATAAATATATTGTTTTGCCAATTAAATCCTAAACATTTTTATGTTTTGCCAAGTGAGTCCAGCCAACCAATTTTATCATAAAATTGCCAATGCATATCCCAACCATCCTACCTGACACGATCAACACTAACTTGATTTTTTTTATTTTTTCTTTGTTTCTTTTATGTTACTATGGTCAGGACGGTCACCAAGCCCTCACCAAGTCTTGGCAAGGGCCGCGACCAGTGAATATTTCATGGTCCTTGCCCAAATCATCATTATGACTGTGGGCAAGGCTGGCATACTTGCAGCCACAATGGCCCCATCGAAGGCCAACAAGGGCCTGGAGACCTTTGTTCGTGAACGGTGAGGGTCACTAAGTCCTCGTTAGCCAAAGTTGTTAATAAAAAAAAAAGAATAGGGAAGCAAAGGAAAAAATTGAAAAATTCGAAAAAAAAATTATTAAAAATTTTTCACATTAATGCTAATTGCACCACTAGAAAGGCTAGCATCTGTTTTATCGATTTCAAGTTAAAATTGACTCAATTGATAAAAAATAAAAAATATATAATAAAATTGACAAAATTGTAATATATTTAAGAATTTTCAGATAACTTTCCCAAAATTAATGGGAGGTCACTGACTTATCCCAAAAAAAGAAAAGTGTTAAAAAGGGAGAAGCCTATGTTGGCGAACGTTTTGAGTCAATATAGCCTTCGTTGTCAAGTATAAATGAAAATTTCTCATAAATGGTCAATCGCTCCCCCGAATCCACATCCAATACTGGGCCACCGCATTGACAGGTGAAATTTATTCCAGCCACGAGGTACTGAAACCAGGACAAAATAATGCTCCAAAATAGGACAAATTCCCAATTAGGTCGCTCATAAAAAATGCCTCCTCGCCCTATGAGGAAAATTACAGTTTCTTTCTTTCTTTTTTTTATCCTCTGAAATAAACATGAATCCCATACTTCATGTCCAAATCCTCGTCACCACAATTAACTTTTATTAAGATTACTGTCCATAAATACTATAATAATCTCTTATGATTTTTGTTATGATATGCATGAATATATTTATCAGTACTCAAGGCAATAAATTATCCTAACAATTTAGCCACTCTCTGTCATCATAAGTCCAATTGTCTCTTATTAAATATGGGGACGATCCTCGAAACAACCAGTTAATTTCTATCCGATGTTGAAAGGAAGGTTCAGCCGGGGAAAAAGATAATATGTTTGAAAAGAATATGCAGAAAAGGAAAGTAAAAAGAATCATAAATATGCGGAAAAGGAAAGTAAATAGAATCATTGTCGAGTTATATCAAAAAAATGCTTCAGAAGCACCTTCCGATGTTGAATGTACAATTATGTCCCTTTTGATCGTGGGTCTCTCCTCCTTCCCCGAAACCTCTTGCAAGTTGCTTTATTCGCAGGGAGTCTCGCTATGATTGACCTGGATTTTGCTCTCTTCCTTCTGCCTGGACCTCCATCGCTTTTTGTCTTCCCATGGCCTCCCTTTCTTGGAAACCCCCACTGACCCAGCTTATATATCCTCTCGCCCTCTGGCTTCCCCATCTCAAACCCTCTCTGCTTTCTCCTCTGTTCTTGATACTTCTGCCGATGGGGTCTTCACCAGCGTCGCGCGGGCCAGCTCCGGCTCCGGCTCCGGCTCCGAGCTTCCACGACTACTTGCCGGGCATGGCCGAGAAGCTCGGCGGGGACGGCCTGATCGGGGAGCTGTGCAAAGGATTCCGCCTCTTGATGGACGGGGACAAGGGGGTCATCACGTTCGACTCGCTCAAGAGGAACGCCGCCCTCCTGGGGCTGCACGGCCTGGGCGACGACGACCTGCGGTCCATGCTGAGGGAAGGTGACTTCGACGGTGACGGGGCGCTGAGCCAGATGGAGTTCTGCGTCCTGATGTTCAGGCTGAGCCCCGAGCTCATGGAGGACGCGGAGTCGTTCTTGGAAGATGCTCTTGAACAGGAACTCAAGGCCTTTAGACGATGATGTTCTCTATCTCTCTTCTTTCTCTTCTTCTTTTTTCCTTTCTCTGAGGTTAAGACTCGAGGGCCGATCATGGCTGCCCGGGGGCAGAGCTTGCGTCCTTTGCATCAATGGTGGATTCTCCCCCTCTTTCTAAAAAAAAAATTCTTTAGCTTTTTGCTGTCCGAAGGCGACACAAAATATTTTCGAGCAAATCAAATCAAGAAATGTGTACTCCGATGTTCGTATCAACAATTCGACGGTCCATGTTAGGAAAATCGGCCGGTAAAAGAAAAGGTAACGGAATGAGCGGAACGTTTTAAAGAATGCAAGTAATGTTTTGAAACTTAAAATTGTGAAGACGAAAAATCTAATCCTCTGCAAAGAGTACTTAGTATGCTCTTTTAAGAGATGCTAATTACATGGATCCGAAAAAATAAAACAAGAAGCGTGAATTATACCAAAGGTAGTAATTTGATGGTAGATTGGTTTCATTATCTTTGGGGAAATTTCCAAAAGACAAAAACAAAAACAAAAAAAAAAAGCTCTAAACCTATTACGTTTATGCTAATTCAATCATATTTTTTTTTAATTTAATCAATTTAGTCCGAAATCTTTTGACAATTTGCTAGTATATTCATTTCGGTCAATTTTAATTAAAAATCGATTATCCTAAATGGCATCGTCGGAGCTAGCATAAACAATATTGCAATTTTTAATAATTATTTTGAATATTTCCTTTTTCCATTCTTTTTTTTTTCCTTTTCTCTTATTTCCCTCCAACAACCCATAGCCTCAATGGTGGCTGGCGAGGGTCACAATGCCCTCGCCCAAGACTCCATTGGAGACCTCATTTTAAAAAATAAAAAGAAAAGGACAAATGAGAAAAAAAAGAAGAAAAAAAAACATACCTTTTATTTAAAAATTGTAAAAATTATCCATATATGATGGTACCATGTAAGACGGCTAGTATGCACATTAATATTTCCCAACCAAAATTAACCAAATAAACTATATTGAAAAATTATCAAAAAGTTTTAAAAAAAATCGATTAAATTAACCAAGCTTCTGATTATAATCAACTCGGATGCGCAGCTAAGGTCGAACGAAAGGAAATCTGCATTAGTTATACCTGGACGTAATGAACGTGATCAATACGAAAATGCATGAAAGGAAACACGTATCCTAAGTGACGAAGTAATTATTGGCCGGCTGTTCAAATTTTAATGAACTTCATCTACCATCTTGGGGCTGGTACTCTGCCCATAAACGAGGTTTCCTCAATGAACCAGGGTCCCATGAGGTCCTGTCCTGGGATCTTGTGTCCAGACCTCTCTGGTCTAAACAGGACGCATACAGGATGATACTTTGGCTTCACGTGTTGAGGAGTGTGGACTTGGCGTTGATCTTGACCGGTTCCCCGAGATTGGATGTCCAATTCAAGCAACAGAAAGATTGGAAAGTACCAACCATTATAATCGCCTTTTTGACAGCTGACACCATCTCGCATGCGATCGCCGAATTGATGTTCATTTCATACCTTATCAAAGACCTCTTGATTGATCCTAGAGATCGAATAAAGAACTAAAAGGAGTTGCATGCAAAAGGGGTAGAAAATTCTTGTCAAATGAAAACTTCACGAGGACCAGCTCGTGGCACACGAACGACGCGGCATGGATATATGGACCGAGTTTCACCCTAATTTCACGTGGATTGAAATTGTGTGCTGTGGAAGCACGTGTTGCTTGCCGCTCAGCAAAACAGGCACTTTTTTTTATCTCTTTGTTCTCAATCTTCTTGACTTATTTCATTTGGACACAGGGCATGAGGGCTGATGCCGAGTCAACTTTGGGTATTTGCGGAATCGGCTCATAAATTGACTGATCTCCTGAATGACTCTTAAGTTCGAAGGAAGGACCAGACTGTTGATTTCATAACTGAATAGTTTGTCTTGTGGACTATGCTCGTACAACATACAAGGTCTTGTGTCGTGGTAATGACACTCTTCAAGTCTTCATGAACATTTTCTTCATTGAACTTTTGAACAACCAACACCCAGGAAATTATGTAGTAAACTAACTTGAAAAGTTGAATAGACTGTCTGGACTGTTAGAAATCCATCATGGTTTTGTATCTTTCGAAAATGACGTCAAGACTTGTACGTGTAGAAGACGAATCGACTTTCCTATGCTATGTGTCTTAATACGGGTGAATAAATCCGATTGACTCATGCCAGTCATCCCCTGATAACAAAGAATGACCATCGAAGCAAATTTGAGAGCGAGCAGAGTTGACAGGCTTAAGGTTGAGAATCCTAACTTATCTTCCCTCTTGGCTCCCCCAAGAGACGAACAGTTCCCAGATGACATAGTGAAAAAAAGAGGCAATTTTACCACTCTCGCTCACCTTCCAGCATATGATTCTGCCATCTTCATAGGTATACATGTTCGCCAAATTCAGAAAAAGAAAACCGATGTTGACCAGTCACGATCGATAGTGCCAAGATCATGACCAGCTTATGCTTCTTTCACGTTTGTAGTAGATCTAAGAGAAGGAAGAGCATACAAATCAACGTGCACGTTGTTTAACGATAAAAAGCCTAAAGCGACCTAGTTTAACGAGTTTCATTTACCAATTTCACGATTGTCCTTCCGTTGCTTTTCTTTCTCACTCGTCCACGTCGTTCGTTTTTGCAAATCAGATGGGATCGAACTTTGAGTTCCGGAATCCGGGCTCGCACATGACAGGTCCCTTGCGATTGGAACTCGTCACTGCGTCCCACGAATGGATCTAATGGCTAGAATCCAGACTTTCGCTTTGGTGGATTTTCTTCTTCTTTCCCTTGAGATTCCATCATATCTTTGTGTGTGTGAGGCAACACTGAGGTCTCGTCTTCAACTGTTGTGATCTCAGTGAAGAGGATGCTGGTGCTTGGCGTGGCGGGCGGTGGCTCCATGGGCGGCGGTGGAGAGGATGGTGAAGGAGGAGAAGTGTTGCTCTTTAATTTTGCCTTGTTTTTCCTTGTTTCTCGGGATTATCGGGAATTACCATCACCAAGTTCAACCGTTGGATTCAAAGTTAAATCGTGAGCAAATTGTGACAAAATGAGATGGATTCATGACAAATAGAGATGATTTAAGACTTTACACACTATCAAGTCCAAGGTTTACATTTTAAAACGCCTAGCATGTGTTCGAATATTTGCCTGAATGAGCTGATAAAGTTGTTTTCATGAAATCGATGTTCGGAGTTAGGATTGATTTGAGATTTCTTCCTTGATAACTAAATTGTCTGAATCTGTGATTCCCTATGGTTTTATGGCATATCCTTCGGTTGCTAACACTGACCGTGGATAGGCATCTACGTTGGAGTCCCAGCCCATTTTCAGGCGATGCCCACAGTTTAAGGCTGTTATAGTTAGATCCCTATTAGCCACGAAAATGGTGACCAGGGTGATGATTTGGCGAGGGTCTGGTGATTGGTAGCCGGGTTGGATGCAACGAGAAGCAACTAGGCGCAGAAGAAGAAAAGAACAGAACAAAATAGAAAAAAGGAAAAAAAATGATGTGGAGGGAGAGGGAGAGGAAGAGAAATGTACACATGGAAATGCCAAGTGGACCAGTTTTTTTTGAAATAAAATGCCAAGTCATATTAAAATTTTAATTAAAAAAGCCATATGTTAATTTTGATAGGAATTTTTCGTCATTAGCATTTAAGTGATCTTTTTGACACTTGAGTGATTTGGCGAAAATTTTTTATACTAAAGTGAATATCGTATACAACTCATGACACTTCTAGTATCCTTCTTCTAGACATTTTGATAGTGGGATTTTTTTATATGAGTTGTTTATATCTAAGTTTGCCGGGTTTAGTTGTGAGTTGGAGATATACATATTCTTTTATTGATTTTTATTTGAGATTGCATCTTTAAGATGAAATGATGGCTGCATTATTACCTTCTTGTTGATTTCGGGGTGTGATACTAGAAGTGTATTTGTAAGATAATCAAAACTCTGCTGTAGAACACTTCCATCTACATCTCTCACCACGAGATTTCCCGAATCCAAGAGCTGTGTAACCGGATTACGGGCATGTACGGACGAGTTGAGGACCAAATTTCGCTTCTAATTCCGTCTAGAAGGAAACTTTAAGGTAACCGATAAATCTGTGAGGAGCGGCTCCATTGGCAACCCATACTACTGTCCTTGTCGGTTCTTTTGTACAGCATAACGCGATATTGCTTCAGGGGATCACCAGGGCTGAAGAATCCTACTTCAAACTCACCGGCCTAAACTAAGCTATCGCCATCTTGTCTAGTCTGATTTGTAGTCCTGGTACCTCATTTACATTGAAAATAGGAGCGGTCTACAACAAAGAGGAAAGAAGACGACACATGAAAAATATCGCTGATGCTCTCATATTTGTTCCCTGAATAGGTGACGGAGACCAAAAGAACGAGAGAATGCGGAAGAGCGAAGGACTCTTTTAAGAGTTTTTAACTTTTTTTAAAGTACTGGATATCCCAATGTCATTATCGACTGTTTCAAGTCATTGGAAAAATCCACTATTTCCTAGTCATCACGCCAAGGAAGTTGCACATCGTAACATTTACTTCACAATCCGTATCTTTCAAGTCATTGACAATTGTTCACGTTTCTTGACTTAAAATACTTCCAACTCAGACTCATTGAACACCTTATGTTTAGGAAACATTTGACAAACTGAGAAGCCTAACTGAAGCAACCATGACTAAAAGACTAGGTGACCTAATCAAGCAGTTTCTAGTAATTTAAAGAAGGGGTATTTTCAAGATTCCCACAATATCAAGTTAAGTTTTTTATGTGAATGCTGGTGATGCACGAGGAAAATTACCCAAAAAAATCATAAATATATTATAATTTGTTGTAAAATATTGCGTTGCGAATATATAATAGAGAAGAGATTGAGAAGAGAAAGCAAGTGAACACTAGAAAATAGTAGAGAAAGCAAGATGAGAGAGCTTTATTTCTAGTATCACACTGTTGTGTTTCTGTTGTGATTGTTCTTCTGTGTTATTATTATTGTAATTGTACATCAAAACTAAACTCCTATTTATAGGAGAACAAGAATGTACTTATCATTAATATCAATGTATCGAATGATACATGTACTGTCAAGGGAGATGAACGTTCATTGTATAGGGAGATGTACTTAGAAAGTATGATACAAATGTACCATAATAAGTACATTAGATAAGATGAATATAATGAATATTCATTCATGTATCTCATTCATTCATGTATTTCATAACACTCCCCCTAGAATATTCATTGTATCCATTATGAATTGTGCATCGAATGATACTGCCTCATTAAAAACCTTAAGCCGGAAAAACCCAATGGGACAAAAACCGGACTAAAGGGAAAAAGAGTGCAGAGCACAAATGTTATGATCTCTCCCTTTTATGGATGCATTAATTGCCTCATTAAAAACTTTAAGCCGGAAAACCCTGTGGGAAAAACCGGACGAAAAGAAAAAAAGAGTGCAATGCATATATAGCTACTGCTGGGGCTAATCATTTTTGCATCTTGTGAACTCACCGCATATCAATGTTGCAATGCATAGTTCATAATATCTCTTCCTCAATTAAGCCATATAGCCACTTCTGAGGCTAATCAATCTTGCATCTTGTGAACTCGCCGCATACCAATACCATATACTAATTTCTCAAAACTTGATGTTGGCAAGGATTTGGTAAAAAGATCTGCAAGATTGTTTATGGATCAAATCTGTTTAACATCAATTTGTCGGCTTTCTTGGAGTTCATGAGTATAGAAAAATTTCGGCGAGATATGCTTGGTCCTATCACCTTTGATATATCCTCCCTTGACTTGTGCAACACAAGCAGCATTATCTTCATAAATTATAGTGGGAGAATTTGTAACCGGTATTAAGCAACAAGAATTATGAATATGTGTTATAACGGATCTTAACCAAACACACTCTCTTCCAGCTTCATATAAAACAATAATCTCAGAGTGGTTAGAAGATGTAGCTACTAGCGATTGCTTCATAGAACGCCAAGAAATAGCGATGCCGTTATAACAAAATAAATACCTGGTTTGAGAGCGAGCCTTATGTGGATCGGATCTATATCCAGCATCAGCATATCCAACTAAACCAGAGTTAGTGGAATCCTTGGAATAATATAATCTCAAATCTATGGTTCCTCGGAGATAACGGAAAATATGTTTAACTCCATTCCAATGTCTCCGAGTTGGCTCAGAACTAAAACGTGCCAATAAATTTATCGCAAAAGCGATATCTGGTCTCGTACATTGTGCCAAGTACATCAAAGCCCCAATTGCATTGAGATATGGTACTTCATGACCAAGTATCTCTTCATTTGATTCTCTAGGACGAAATGGGTCCTCTTGGGGATCTAGAGACCTTACAACCATAGGGGTGCTCAATGGGTGAGCTTTGTCCATATTGAAACGTTTAAGCAATCTTTCAACGCATGCTGATTGATGGACGATTATTCCATTTGCTTTATACTCAAGCTCTAGACCAAGACAAAGTTTGGTTTTACTCAAGTCTTTAACTTCAAACTCCCTTTTCAAATATTCAGTAGTTTCAGCTAACTCTTCTGGAGTTCCAATTAAATTTATATCGTCGACATAAACTGCTATAATAGCAAATCCGGTTTCTGATTTCTTAATAAACACGCATGGGCAGATAGGATCATTCTTGTACCTTTCCTTAATTAGGTACTTACTTAGGCGTTGATACCACATGCGACCGGATTACTTTAACCCGTACAAGGATCTTTGCAATTTTATTGAGAATAAATTGCGGGGAGTGCATGCTTCAGGCATTTTGAATCCCTCATGAATTTTCATATAAATATCAGAGTCTAATGAGCCATATAGATATGCCGTCACAACGTCCATAAGACGCATTTCCAATCTTTCAAAGATTGCTAGGCTAATAAGAAAATGAAATGTAATCATATCCATCACAGGTGAATATGTCTCATTATAATCAATCACGGGTCTCTGGGAGAATCCTTGGGCAACGAGTCGGGCTTTATACCTGATAATCTCGTTTTTCTCATTTCGTTTTTGGATAAATACCCATTTATATCCAACGGGCTTTACATTATCGGGGATACGAGTTACAGATCCAAAAACCTCTCGTTTAATTAGGGAAGCTAATTCAACCTTAATTGCTTCCTCCCACTTAGGCCAATCTTGCCTTTGACGGCATTCAATAATAGATTGCGGCTCACAATCATCATCCATAATTTTATAAGCAACTGAGAATGCAAAAGCATCATCAATGATGATTTCATTTCGATCCCAAATTTCATTACAATATGTAATGGAATTCTCGATATTCCCGAGGCTAGTGTTCCTTTCATGGGTTTGCGCCTCTTCAGGGGCAATAAGCTCTTCGGGAGCAAGCACAACGCCAGGCTCTTCTGGAGCGGATTCCTAATTCTTTCCCCCTCATTTTCGGGGAGCAGTATCTTTTAATCCTATCGGTCCACCACACTTCAAGTGCAGGGGATTTTGATCCATTTTAGCCTGTCCTTCGGGAACAACTATCCTAACTGGAGCATTTGCAGCTGGAATATGATAATAGTGCAAATAAACGTGCAAATGCGTCATTGCGCGTAGATAATAGGCAAACATGGGACCATCTACAGGATGTGTCCACTAATACCATAAAATATCGAAATGGTCCACTTGGTGGTTGTATTGGTCCACAAATATCACCCTGAATTCTTTGCAAGAATAAAGGAGATTCAAAATTAACCTTTGTTATAGAAGGTTTGATAATGAGCTTTCCTTGTGAGGCTTGTGAGCAAGCCTCACAATTATAATCTTTGGACAACAATACCTTTATATCCTTTAAAGGGTGCCCTTTTGTATTTTGAATTATCATACGTATCATTGAAGCGCCAGGATGACCAAGGCGATCATGCCACAGTCCAAACTGATCAGGGCTTACCAATCTCCAGGATGTGGTGGCGTAGGTTTCAACAGCCTTAATCATGACACAATACAAACCCATAGAAGAAGCTTCTAGCTTCTCATGGATGGTCTTCAGGCCCATCTTATAAGAGGAAATGCCAATATATTCCTTATCTTGCTCATAAATAGTCTCAATATGGTACCCATTACGGCATACATCTTTGAAACTGAGCAGATTCCTTTTTGATCTAATGCTCAAAAACGCATTCTCAATATGCAGGATTGTGCCATTTGGCAAAATAATTGTGGCATTCCCAAAACCATCAATAATCGGAACATGATCTGATATTGTATGAATTTGTGCCTTACACAATGTCATACTCGAGAAAAAGTGTCTATTACGAAATATAGTATGTGTTGTTGCACTATCAAGCAAACAAACACCTTCATTTTTCTCTGTATTTTCCATTTGCATTTATATTGACAACTTTATGTGTCAAGTATCATAAAAGTTGCATATTAGTTATATAGTCGAATAAAATTTCAAAAATAAATATTATATAAGGTTCATAAGCATTTCATAAATAAAAAAAAAGTAATACATTTAAAGCGAAACAACATAAAATTCAAAGTTCAAATTATCATCCACCAATCTGATTCATCAAAGTAATCAGAGGTCCTCAAAGAAATCAGAGATATCCAATGATGCATTTGCTACTTCAGGAGCAAGAGGAGTCCCACCAACAGAGATATTGTTGGCCTCAATAGTGGTTATGGCAGTAGGATTGATTTCAATGGCATGAGATTCACCACGCTTGCCCATATTCTTTAAAGATGCCTGGTATAGATCAACAAAATATTTTGGCGTACGACAGGTACGTGACCAATGCCCAGTCATGTCATAGCGATGACAATTACTTTCATTAATCACCTTCTTTGGCTTCTTTTCTTTGCCATGATTCAGGCCAAAGTTTGATTTCCTAGGGCGGTTAAATTTCTTACCATCCCTTCTAGGATTATGTTCTTGCCTGCGCTTATAGCCCTTAAAATGGCTAGTATTTTTCTCAAAATTAGCATGTGCTTCAGGCAATGCTTTTGAGCCAGCAGATCTAAGATCATGATTTTTGAGCAGCAATTCATTAGTTTGCTCGGCAATAAGAAGCACAGAAATTAATTCAGAATATGTGGCAAACTGACGTTGCCGGTATTGTTGTTGCAATACAATATTAGAAGCATGAAAGGTGGAGAAAGTTTTCCCAAGCAATTTTGCATCAGTGAGTTTGATACCGCATAACTCAAGTCGAGAAATGATATCAAATAAAGCAGAATTATAGTCAGACACTGATTTAAAATCTTGCAGTCTAAGATTTTGTTAATCATATTGTGCTTGAGGGAGGATAACAGTTTTGGTATGATCATACCTATCCTTCAACCTCCTCCACAAGATATGCGGGTCTCGAACGGATAAATATTGAGTCTACAGGCTCTCATGCAAATGACGGCGAATAAAAATCAACGCATTTGCTTTATCCTTTTCATTATAGGTTCCATCCTCTGTAATTGTATTAGCAAGACCTTGCCCTTGGAGGTGCATTTCCATGTCAAGGCACTAGGATAGATAATTCTTTCCACTCACTTCGAGGATGTGGAATTTGGGCTTTTCAATATTTGCCATAATCCTTGCAAAAATAAATCCTTAAATTAATTAAAAGGATTTCCAAATATCCACCGCTACTTCAGGAGCAGAAGGATACTTTTAGATTTGAAATTTTGGCTTCAGGCCAAGAAAAATAAAAATGAAGAATTGATAGAAGAAGATGAAGTATTTGATTAATAAAAAGAATACCCACCTTGCAAAACTTACTTACTCAGTACCCACCTCGCAAAACTTACTTACTTAGTCGGTAGATCTTCGTGCTGATAACGTGTTGTAAAATATTGCGTTACGAATATATAATAGAGAAGATATTGAGAAGAGAAAGCAAGTGAACACTAGAAAATAGTAGAGAAAGCAAGATGAGAGAGCTTTATTTCTAGTATCACATTGTTGTGTTTCTGTTGTGATTGTTCTTCTGTGTTATTATTATTGTAATTGTACATCAAAACTAAACTCCTATTTATAGGAGAACAAGAATGTACTTATCATTGATATCAATGTATCGAATGATACATGTACTGTCAAGGGAGATGAATGTTCATTGTATAGGGAGATGTACTTAGAAAGTATGATACAAATGTACCATAATAAGTACATTAGATAAGATGAATATAATGAATATTCATTCATGTATCTCATTCATTCATGTATTTCATAACACAATTATAGTAATTCAATCCTAAACCTTCTTTTTTTTTACTAAATATATTACCTTTTGTATTTGTGTAGATCCCGTCCCTCCAATCAATTTTGGCTGGCCAGCTCTAACATGGAGACCGGTCGTCCTACATGGACAGCCCTATCTTTGGTCAGTCACAAAGCTAGCGATAACTGGAGGAAGAAGGAATGGAAGGGGAAAAAAGGAAAGAGAAAGAAAAGGAAAAAGAAAAAAGAGGAAAAAATTCAAAAAAATTAAAATATTATTAAAATTTATCCATGTTAGTGCCGTTGGCGCCATGTAGGACGGCTAGTGCCCATGTCAATGTTGGCCTGCCAAAATTTGGCCCGATTAACTTAATTGATACAATTGCAAAGAGTTTAGTACATATTTAGCCAAAAAAAAAATATGAATTATTTAAAATTGAATTGGCACAAGCACAATGCATTTATGACTTTTTTTGTAATTTTCCCCATATTAAACTATGGTGAAGTTGGCTTATCTCAGAGTAGCTCCTCAATCATAATCTTGCATTAGTGAGAATTATCCTGAGTTGATGTTACTCGATTTTGTGGCTCCGAGTACTCCAATATACACTCTTTCTAACACTTTGCTTTGATTAAAATGGCAAAACATAGTTCCTATGATATTATAAAGTTTCAATCATTTGATGTTACTTAATTTCATAACTGGAAATTACATGTTCAATTTGGCATGAAAGAACGTGACATATTCTATATTGTATCAAGTGATTTTGCATCTACCACTGAAAATGTGGATGAATATCAATGAAATAAAGATGGAGATTTTTGTAGAGATTACTTGTTGAACTCTCTAAGTCCTAATCTAGTTATGACTTATAGTGAGTATAAAACGACGAAAGAAATATGGGATCACTTGAACGCTCAGTTCCAAAAACAAGAGGGGCTCTCTAAAACTCTCTTAGCGGAGATATTCTTTGACTTTAAATTCACTATGAATTCAAGCATCACCACTCAATTAGTTGAATTTGAGAACATGAGGAATAAGCTGAAAGATGATAACTCTGATGTGTCCAATAATTTCTTTGTCGGTCTTGTGTTAAGCAAACTACCAACTAAATGGAGTTCTTTCAAGACTGAAATGCACAGACTGAAGATACAAATGGGACTAGATGAATTAAAGAAGTATATTCACATTGAGAATCAAAACATTACTAGAAAAAGTTTGGAACAAGTAGAACAACAAAAGTTAGTTGCCAACTTAATTTCACACTCTAATAAACCTCAGAAAAAGTCCAAGTCATCAAAAGGTGAATCCTCTTTACAGTTAGAGACCAAAAAAAATATCTTCAAAAAGAAGAAGAATGGCAAGTGCCATAACTGTAAAAAGTGGGGTCACTGGGCAGCAAAGTGTAAGTTACCAAAGAAGCAAAAAAATGACACACCACAAAATGAGACCAATATGCTAATTAGTGAATCTGAGCCTTAAGCCTTCATTGGAATGATAAAGAATGAAAAAGCCAACGTCTCTCCAGAGTGGTGGTTAGACAGTGACGCTACTTGTCATGCTACAAATGACAAAAACTTACTAATTGAGGTCACAAAAGTGAAAGACATTGTCGAAAATTGCAATGGTGGTGAGGCAAATGTGACTCATGCTGGAACTGCAAATTTGGTGCTTTCTTCAGGTAAGTTACTAACTCAAAAACATATAGAGTAGTACCTTTAGTTAAAAAGAATTTGATATCTATGAATTTACTTGATAAAGCTGGTATGTCTTTTTCAACTATGAATGGTAGAGTAACTTTATATTTAACTCATATTCTTTCGGTTGTGCATTCATGGTTAATGGTATATATAGATTGAGTTTAAATACTGATAGCATAAACCATGTGAATTCTATTTTGATTGTTCCAAAGTTGCTACACAATAGACTTGGACATGTGAATTATAGGAAAATGCAACATCTAGCTAAAACTCACAACAATTCATTAGATATTTTTATTCAATTTGACAAGTGTGAAGTGTGTGCACAGGTTAAAATCATTAGAAAACCCTTTAAGTTGGTTTCTAAAAGCACACAATTTCTTGAGTTAATACATTTCGACATTTGTGACTTTATAAATTACATTACTAAAGGTGGTCGGAAGTATCTAATAACATTCATAGATGATTTTTCTAGAAATTGTCATGTCTATTTGTTGAAATTGAAATATGATGTTTTTGAAAAATTTAAGATTTTCAAGTCTAGAGTAGAAAATCAATTCAACTTGAAAATTAAGAGATTTAGGAGTGATAGAGGAGGAAAATATACTATGTCAAGGTTCAAGAAATTTTGTACTTCAAAAGGTATAATACTTGAAACCACTGCTCCTTATTCACCCCAATCAAATGGTGTTGCCGAGCGTAAGAATAAAACGTTAACTGAAATATTAAATTTTATGTTACTTACAGCTAGCATGCATTCCTCTTACTGGAGAGAAGCACTTCTAACTGCTAATCACATCTTGAACAGGTTGCCGCACTCTAAATTGTCTATGACACCTTATGAGATATGGCATAAGCGACCTTATAGATATGATACTCTTAAGACTTGGGGCTATATTACTTATATAAACATACCATATCCTAAGATACCTAAGGCGGAACCTAGAACCATACTTGTGTATATCTAGGTAGTGTAGAAGATAGTGCTGCAAATAGGTTTTTAGATCTATCTACTAACGCAGCGATAGAATCTAGAGATGTAGTGTTCTTCGAAAACAAGTTTCTCAAATATCAATGCTTGAATATTTCTAGATCTACATATATGGTTTCAGAATCTCCTGTAGAATTTGAAGCAGGCCCTTCTGACACTAATTCCATACAATTGGCTGTTGAACCATTTCCAGTTAGAGTATCTACAAGAGAGAGAGAGTTCTCAAAAGTTTTGGTGATGAATTTGTTACTTATCATCTTGAGGATGATCCATTCTCCTATTAGAAAGCAATGAGATCTAGGGAATCTCTACTGTGGGTAGAAGCCATAGATGATGAATTGAGCTCTTTACTACAGAACCACACTTGGCAGCTAGTAAATTTACCAAAATGGGCTAAGGCTATAGGTTGTAAATTTATATTGAATAAGAAACTGAATAATAATGGATCAATAGCCAGATACAAAGTACGTTTAGTAGCTAAAGGCTATAAACAACAGAGTGAAATAGACTATTTTGATGTCTATTCACATGTGTGTCATCTATCAACTATAAGAATTCTTCTTGCTTTGGCATCTATTGACATTTTATAGTGCATCAAATGGATGTAAAAACAGTTTTCTTAAATGGTGAGTTAAATGAGGAAATTTACATGGAACAATCGGAAGGATATGCTATGAAAGGTCTTGAAGACAAAGTTTGCAAATTGAATAAATCCTTGTATGGTCTTAAACAAGCACCTAAGATGTGGCATCTTAAATTTGACAAAGCGGTAAAGAGTTATGGCTTTCAGTCTAGTTATTCAGATAAATGTCTTTACCATCGTTCTATATCAAATAAGATAGTCATTATTTGCTTGTATGTTGATGACATGTTAATTCTTGGTTCTAATCATTCTGTAGTGAATAACGTGAAAGCTATTTTAGGTAAAGAATTTGACATGAAAGATCTTGGTATTGCTAAACGGTAAGTCATCTCCCTTAGTCAGACTCATTATATTGAGCAACTATTTTCTACTTGGGGATACGATAAGTGTAAACCAAGTGAGACACTATTGATTATAATAACAGACTAAGTCCTAATAAAGGGATCATCGTGGATCAGTTAAAGTACTCAAAACTGCTTGGTAGTTTCATGTGTGTTATGAGTTACACTAAACCTGACATAGCCTTTATAGTTGGCATGCTGAGTCGTTTTACTAATAATCCTAGTAAAGAGCATTGGGATGTCCTCGATAGGCTAATGAGATACCTTAAATGTACTAAAGATTATGCTCTCTATTATTTTTGTTATCCTCTAACTGTGGATGGATATTATGATGCCTCATGGTGCTCAAATATTGGAAATAGTAAGTCCACTAGTAGATATGTATTCACTTTGGGTGGAGCTGCTATTACTTGGAAATCCAAACAATAGACTTGTATTGCATTGTCGTCTATGGAATCGGAACTTTTTGCTTTAGCCTCAACCGGCGAAAAGGCTGAGTGGATAAAGAATCTGATTATGGATATTCCTTTGACTCAGCTAAAGATTAATTCTTTAAGCCTATTCTGTGATAATCAAGCAGCTGTCCAAATCGTCAATAATGCTCTCTTTAATTCAAAGAGAAGACATGTGAGACTGAGACATGTGTTGTTGAATTATCTGCAAGAACAATGGGTTATCATCTTGATCGATGTGAGATCGAAGGATAACATAACCGATACTCTCACCAAAGGTGTGCCTAAAGATCGATTATTCAAAACAGTGGGGGAAATGGGGTTAAAGACTATATAGGCAAGTCTTAACTACCATTTACTTACATTTTAATTGTGTGTTTTGAATTATCGAATCTTTCTTTATTGGCTACAATGATAAGCATAGTTTACATGTTTCATCGATGTTCACAGTTGCTAACTAATTTGAAAATGGTGAGTTGTCTCATTCCAAACTTGATGAAGATGACTTTAACCTAATTTAAATGTTTTATCGGGAAAACTTGTGTCATTCCAAACTTGATGATACAATTCAACTAAGTCGGACTATCCTTTTGGTTGAATGATCTCATTCCAAACTGACTTTAAGGAATCAGTAATTGTGACATTCCAAATTGAAACATAGAAACAATTGTTTACATAAGAAGCCTATTGGTCTTGTTCTTAATTGAAACTTGATATTACATTACTAGGTTATTGTAAGTGACTTGACTATTGGTCATGTTCTTTGAAACTAGACAATAGTTATTTTCCTACAAATAAACTTAAGTTAATAGCTCTTTGCAAATCACATTATTTAGGTCTTGTTCATAATATATGAAAATGGATTGATACTTATGAACATGATATTATGATGCTTTATAACATCAATATATGTTCTTCTCTGCTTAATGGAATGGTGCTAAATTTGTATTCAAATGATTGAATTCATGATAATATAAAATTCATATTTGACATTCTACAGGGGATGGCAGAGATGGAGGAGAACTTAATGAGTGAGATCCCGACTAGGATGACCTACTTGATGAATAAATATATATCATTTAGAGCATACGGGGACTTGACAGTTTACTACTATTGCCTATTTTGATGGAGTCCATTTACTTGAGACTTTCATTTTGTTATCTCTATTTTGTGAATATTATTTCTTATATTTGTAAGACATTGGACTATTTTGACTGGCATACATATACTTGACTAGTATGCATATGTTAGTTGTGAACTGAGTCTGGGATTTATTTTGATTGTTGGGATTTGGATGAGTTTAGACTGAATCTAAAACTCATAATACTTATTTTGATTTGTTGATCTCAAAACAGATTCATGATAAGGATGATTGAGTTTAATACTTTACTACTAGAAAACTCTTTAACTGATCTGAGTTGATTGTCTTGGACTGAATGTGGATGATTCATATTTGTTTAAACATTACACGACCACCTTATTGGATTGTGTTGTATGGTAAACATAGGAGGAGTTGTTGGATATATTGTTAATATAGTCCAAAAATAAATATGTTCACATACAAGCCCAATAGGTGAAAGCACGGTTGTTTGGGTCCATATGAGCCAAAGCCCAATAACTTGCATATAAAAATTCTAGAGTTCTCCTACGCTGGAGGTAACACTGTTGAGCGTTCCAAACTTGACGTCTCTTGGTGTAATACTTCAAGCAACCGCTTCTTCTCTCTCAAATCTATAACCTCCAATAGACTCTTTATCGAGCAGATAACACTGTCATGGTCATTTCATTTGATTGACGTTGTGAAGTGCTTTCTTGGAGTAGATTCCTTTCAATGAAAAACCCTGGCTCTTTTGGAAGAGGCAATTCGATGTCGCTTCCCAGCATCATAACCACAATGGACATACTTGGCCTATCATTGAGGCATCGCTGCACGCACAATAGGCCAATATGAATAGAGCGCAATGCTTCAGAAATACTACATGAGTTCTCAACCAACGTGTCAAGCAACTGCATGGACTTGCCTTCTGTGAATAGTCTCCAAGCCTAACCACATTGAAACCAACCATTAGGAGCAATTCTTGCAGCTTGAAGGTGAATAGTATTATGAACTTACATGTCCTAGAAGATTATGATCGTGGTCTGGATGATGAAACCCTCTGTTTCTCTTCCCACTTACAATCTCGAGCACCAATACACCATAGCTAAAGACATCAGATTTTGTTGAGAAAACTCCATCGAGAGCATACTCTGGAGACATGTAACCACTACAGAAATTGATGTATTGAAACCATCAGTTTGAAAGGAAATTGAACACAGAGGTAATTACTTTCTGCATTAAAAGTACTTACTATGTTCCAACCACTCTGTTAGTATTTGCCTGTGTCTCATTCCCTATGAAGATTTTAGCCAAGCCAAAATCAGAGATCTTAGGGTTCATCTCATAATCTAACAATACATTGCTAGCTTTCACATCTCTGTGAATGATCTTGAGTCTGGAATCTTGATGAAGGTAAAGAAGCCCCCTAGCAATCCCATTGATGATGTTGAAACGAGTTGACCAGTCCGGTCGCTTCCTCGCATTGGATCTGTCAAAAATTCATCACATTAGTAAACTCTGCACGGTTTTCAACTTACGAGGAGTAAGGCATCAAGTTATTCATTTGCTAATATGCTACTTTAGAGACAGTATTTTGGAGCTTTCACAGAATTCGTGCTTCTAAGGAATTGAGAAAGTAAGCAAACCAAAGAGAAATGAGTCCAAGCTCCCGTTGGGCATGAATTCATAGATCAAAAGATTTTCTTCCTCAATGCAACATCCTAAAAGCTTCACTAGGTTCCGGTGTTGCAGCTTGGAAACATATAGAACTTCATTTTTAAACTCATGCAGCCCTTGTTTTGAGTTCCTTGACAGCATCTTCACCGCAATTTCTTGACCATCCCTCAAAGACACCCCGCATATGGTCAACCTGTTTAGTGAAAATAATTCCTGGCCTACTCTTTTTCTCGCTAGAATTCCACTCATATAACCAAACATTTTGGGATCAAGTTATTCAGCCTCTCATCAACATATTCTGGAATCTTAAACAAATTATGCAAATGCAACTGCGAAGGCAGTACTTTACAATCCTCAAATAGCAACAATGTCCTTCTCGAGAATAGCATGCACAATTTTAGTACCTTGTAGACAGGTCCAAAACCACCTTCTCCGAGCTTATGATTGGTTGAAAAGTTATTGGTAGCAAGAGCTACTGTAGACAAGTCAAATAGTGGCAACTCAAGATCCTCCTTCGGCTTTTCACAGTTATCTCCTGATTCAAAACTGTCCCATTCAGCTGGAGCACAAATTATATGAAATTGATTTGCAAATATCTATGGATGGCTTCTGCATCAATTCAGATTTCCTTCAATCATGACGCTACAAAGGCATGCTAATAGCTAAATATGAAAGCATTGAATTGCGAACATAGTAGGATAATATGATCGCGATTGCTAGTGGTTTGTCATTGTTTCGCACATCTGACACTGACACACAAATGCCTTGAACAATTTGGTTGAGACTGACTTTGTCAGTTCATCATGGAATCTTTTAGTGACCTCTCATTGGTGATGTGGAATAGTAAGATAAGATAAATAGAAAATCTTATAACTGTTGGGCTTGGTGACGATGAATGCTGAATGTGACATGAATGCAGAATCCCCTCTAATGATAGTCTATTTGAGAAAAAAAAATTCACTTATACAAGAGGGTGACTAAAGTAATGAACGCGAGACAATAAATTCTTGTGCTCAATAATAGAATAAGTACTGGGAGGTCCTGTAAAATACCTACTTGTAATGACGAAATGACTAATGTAAAAACTGGAAATGATGAGAACCAGAATACAAAATCTGACAGCACTGTATCATAAAGTACGGTTTACCTTCAGGAAGCTTCAATTTCTTCTTCTTGCATTGTAGAACACGGATGGTGAGAACCAGAATGAGGAAAACGGACCCGAAAGAAACTGCCAAGCCCATGACCAGCTTATGCTTCTTTTGGTGTGACGGTAGCAAAGCTAAGAGAAGAAGCAGGAGCACACAGGATCAGGAGTAAGAACTAGGTATCACCGATATTGCACTTCTCTAAGCTCTCCCTCAAAGATGTGTGTCCATTTTTCTCTTCAGTATCTAGCAATTTCATGTCTGTAATAAATGAATACCTGATTCTGACGCAGCCATCCGGATGTAGAGGTCCTGCCCATAGTCGCTGTAATCTCTAATGTCAATCAGCTCATCAAACCACAGCAAGCAACCACTTCCTCCATTTCGGATGTCTAAGTTCGAATAAGCCATACAGGAACAATTTTTCATGCAAACTACTTCGCATTCTTGAAGATTCATGCTCTCGTTAAACCAGGAAGACCGAGTATCTGGCAATTTTAACCTAGAATACTTCACAAATTTGTCCTTTTCACAATCCAAAGCATTTCTCCTCACACACCCATTTGACCAATCCAAAATATCCCATTCTTGAGAAAATCGGGGCACAAAGCCTTTCAAGCACCTACACACTGGGGAAGTATCGACCCTACAGCTACCATAGGCACCACATGATGCATAGTCGTCACATTGGTCTATTGGGCCACTGGTGTAAAGCGTCCAACCCTGCGTTCGGTCAATCCAAATAAGTCGCTGATACATGCCATTGGCCGTCAATATCATTCTGGAAACAACCGAACTGTTGAGGAGCTCGTAGTGGTAGTACGTCTCTTCCTCATTTAACACAAATTCATACCTGTAGTATGGGTTTGGATTTAAATTAGGTATGCCACTCCATCGAAGACCATTCCATGGTCCTGTCCTGAACTTGATGTCAGAACCCTGCTTCAATAGTTCTTGTGGGTAGCCATTCGGATCAAGTTGAAACGTAAAGTTACCTGGAGAAGGATCATCAATGCTCTTCCATGATGTTAAATAACGATTGAAGCCTGATCTTCTATTCCATCCTAGCTTCATACCGGCTAGAAATGTATCTGTAGGATAGTCAAAACTCTGCCACAGGAAATTATTGGGATCACTGCCTTCTGCGTCTCTCACAACCAGATTTCCTGAATCCAAGAGCTGCGCAACTGGATTACGCACTGGTATCGGAGCGTTCGACAACCAGATATCACTTCCATTCCCATCAAGAAGGACGAGACTTCCGTGGGTAGTAACCCTCAAAGTGCCTGATGCGTCCGCAAGGGGTGCTACTCTATTTGCAACCCACACTATTGTCCTTGTGGTTATTTTCTTGTACCATATTCCCAGATATCGCTTTGGGGGATCGCCCGCACTGAAGAACCCCAGCTCAAATGTCCCACCAGCAGAGAGTAGGCTCTCGCCATCTCGAATTGACTGATCTGTTGCTATGGTATCTAATGCATTGGAAAGAAGGGCATTACAAGAGCAGAGAACAAGACACATGGAAAGTGCCACAAAAGCTTTCATACTGCTTGAAGCAGTCAGGTTCTCAAAATCAGCGAATCTGCTGAGTGAGTAAAGAAGACGGAAGAAAGGGAGAAGAGCGATCACATGAAGAATGAAGACCCCTGCAATCTCAAGGCTGATCTGGAGCCACAGGCTTTTTCCATAAACTAATAAGAAGCCATTAGAAAAGACCCCTAAGTTCCAAGTCAATGCCCCAATAAGACGTCCATAAGACTGCCAATTGTGACGTCTACTTCAAAAATCCCCAAAATTGAGCAAGCTATTGACTTAGACTAATTCCAACTTCCCATTGATTGCCAATCCTTACTCATTGAAAATCTCATAATCTTTTTTGTGCAACATAAATCTTTAAATCTTCAAATAAATTCATGACAAAATGCATTTGAATTATGAAAGAAGAACAAAGATAAATATGACACATCCAACCAGAACATGATCAATTAATAAAAATTTACAAAAAAGAGTAGAGAAAGAAAATATTAAAAGTTTTACTTACTTTTACCAAAAAAAAAAAAAAAGAAAATATTAAAAGTTTAACGATTTTGGTTTTTTTTTTCACTTTTACACTGCAGATGTAAGAATGAGATTGAGCTCCCATCATTACGCAATTGCCTGAACTTTTAGGGTGTATTTAATAGCCATTCTATTCTAAGAACAATTTTTGCTCAAAAATGATTTTTTATTTATTCTGTTCTCGGGAACAATTTCTGAGTTTTTTAAGGCACTTGGCAACTGTCCAAAATTTATATTCCCGAGATAGAAATGCATTTGGTAAGATTCTTAAATTTTTTTATTCTTTTAATTTTTAATACTTTTATTATATTATTTCTCTTTTTTTCTTTTTGCTTTTTCCTTTTCTCTTATTCTTCCTCCTTTTTTCTTGGCCGGCAATGACCGGTGACCGGCTGGGAAGAAGAAGAAGAGAGATTGAGAAAAGAAAAAAGAAGAAAAATTAGACTTGATTGTAGGAATTGTTCCCGAGACAAAAAGTAATTTTTTTCTACTTCTTGATTTTGTTTCAAATCTATTTCCGGAAACAAAACAAAAAACAGATTTTTGTTCTTGGGAACAAAAAATTTACTAAACGGATTTTTGTTATTTTTTTGTTCCGAGAAATAAAATAATAGAATCATACACTATTTAAAGTAAAAAACGAACAAGCCCTTATTGGCTAGTTGGAGGACTAGTTTTACCCCCCTTTCACTTGCCTTATTTAAAGTGTAATATTGCGGTGTTGACTAGTCAACTAGTCAAAAAGCAAAAATAAAATGAAAACGCATAGAGAAGAAAGGAAAAGATGAGGAAAAGTTCAAAATCGACAAGCTGAATTAAGTACATTTTGCAGTGTTTGGTAAGAATTCAAGTCCTTAGTTCATATAATCGGAGTAATTTTCAAAGTTATGATATATATTCGAGGAAAAATTCCAAATTAAATGTCTGAAATGCTGTCAATTTTTCAAATAAGGGTTTGAAGTAAATCTTGTCTTAAATAAGCGCTCGAAATGTCCTCATTTTCTCAAATAAGAGTTCGAAGTGGTCATATCAATCGTAATGAAAGACCTGGCCTCATCGGCTAGTCAATGGCATTTCCATCCTTTATATTTTCTTATTTTCTTCCCTTTTTTTCCTTAAAAAAAAAAAAAAAAAGACTAAAACTATATATAAAAAAAAAGACAAATTAAAAAATAAACCCAAGCAAAAGGGTAAGGCTAGCGCTCTTGCCTGTGACCACCACCCCATTGCTGGTGGGGTATTGGCCATGGATGGCAAGGTCGCCGACGCCTTGCCAACCCCAGGCCCTCACTAGAATTAGGAGAAAGCTACAACATTCTCCTAGATCTAGGCTAAGGCCACAGCCCTGGTCGGCCAGCCCTCACCGAGATGCTGGTGACCTGGTAGCCATGGCCAATGCCCAACGGCAATAGGGTGGCAGCCAAAGGTGAGGAAGCCTACCTATATTTTTCTTTTAGTTTTAGCTTTTTGAGTTTTTTAAAGGAAAAATGAAAGAAAATAAGAAAAAGTAAAAGATGAAAATGCCTTTGACTAGCCAATGAGGTTGAGTCCTTTTTTTAGACTAATATAGTCACTTCAAATCCTTATTTGAAACAAAATCAACTTCATGCCCTTATTTGAGAAAAATGAAGGCAGTTCATGCCCTATTTGAGACTACTTGTGAGGTTAGGTCATTCTTTGAGATTGAGGTCTCCATTCAAGTCCTATTTGAAATAATGTCTACTTCATACCCTTATTTGAAAAATGAAGACATTTTAAGTGCTAATTTGGAATTTTCCCCAAATTCGTCAAACCCCCACGAGTCTATAACACCATAATCTACCATTTCCATATAATTCCAAAGCTTATCAAGTCCAAATCTTAGTTTTAGAATATCCTTCTAAGGTCAAGCCTTTGGTTGATAATAAATGGAGACTTTGCCAACGGGAAAATTTTGATCACCTTGTCACCAAGCGTTATATTGTAACCATGGTAAGATATTGAGTAATAAATTAGTCAATGGAATGAACCATTGGCGTGTGATTTGATAGAGATTGATCAATGGACTTGATTATAGTATTCAAATTGTGATGGTAGATTAAAAAAAAAATCTAAATTGTATAATATTTTGTTGAAATGAAACAAATCGTATTTGATTTAATATGTATATTATATCTTGGGTTTGGATTATGAGTTTTTAACATTGTTCTTCATATGTGCATAATGAATACTCAATCTACTTAGAAGAGATATACTACTCACTGAGTTGCGGTTACATATACTATTTGTGTTCAATGTTTTTCAGACTCGTTGGTAACAAATAGAGCGATAACATTCGCATTATCGTCAAGACATTTTGATAGAGGATTTTTGGGTATAAACTTAGTTAGTTGTACATTTCTACGATGTATATGATTGAGATGAGTATTACCAAGTTTAGTTATTAGTTGGAGATGTATATATTCTTTATAATGGATTATAGAAATTCCAATATTATAATTAACCTACTAGTAGGTTATTGGTTATTGGTTATATTTGAGATTGCATCCTTTGGATGAAAGGACGGCCATGCCATCCCCTATTTTTGTTAAATTTTGAGAGTGACATAAAGAGTTCAACAAAATCTTTTAATTTTGACAAATGGGTGTTCCAAAAAATATGACACATCATTTGCAATTTATTATACGGGAATGGCTCGGATTAAGCAGTGGTGCATTTGGTTCAACATTCCCAATAGGCTTTTAGCCTCCAAAGCCCATTAAGAAAATGTTAGACCATTTGACAATCATTTTAAAGTAATTTTCAAGTGAAAACCAGCATTGTCTTCAAATTAGTTAGTTTTGGACCGCCACCTGGTCTCGTGGCCTCGAGTAGCCCTCGCCTGGTCCCGCGAGGGTCACACGACGGCAAGTCGATCACCATCGCTTGCCTAATAAAATTGGACTATATAAAGACACAAATAATGTTAAAACTTTTAAAGCAAACATTTAAGTATCATATTTTTTTAATTAAATCACTTAAGTTACATAGGTTTTTTTTTTTTACTGAGAATTCCTATGTGGCATTGATTCCTGGCAAATCACATTGGTGATTTAATATTAAATTAATGCCATAATCGAGTAAGGAAAATCATCAATGTAATTTTAGGAATTTGTTTTTTAGAAGTTATGCCACCAATTTTGGAGCAAACACCGTAATCTTTAAATTTCGCAATCTTATGATTCAATTAGAATTTAAACAAACATACCGGCCAAAAGAAAATGATTTAAACTATTTAAGGATGGATCTTGCGCACATCCATCAAGAGGTCAAGATCTTTTGGGGTTTCATGTGTATTGACTTTTGGATCAATACGTGATGAATGGTTCATTGGAAGTCATGGTCTTTATGATGCTTTTACTCAATAATATTTGGCTCTAAAAATTTCTAACCCATCGTAAGGGAAAGGTCATGGACCAATTTTTCAGCATTTTCTTCTCTTTAAAACAAGCCTTCAACTTTTTTTCTTGAAAATGACAAGCCTTCAACTTATATAGAGAAAGATTATTGTAATTCCAATCACACAGCGTGTGCAAAGCGAGTTGCGCATCCGAAACAATAGTGACCTATCGCGACCTAACCTCAAGTGCACCACCTAGGATTTCGCTAATAGATTATTAAGCCTAAACTTAGTTCGGGCTCTCCCAAGCCCATATCAATTTACGACTTAAATTCAAATTTTTAACATGCAAATGATTTTTCAATTAAGAGTCGCCAATAATCTATTTTTTGGTGGGTCGATTAGAAACCAAATAAAATAATGGGAGATTTACTTTATTTCTACGAACAAGAGATTGTGAGTTCAGGGACTTGATTACGCTAGATTTCTCTAATACCCTTTCGGTACCTTTCTCTTTTATTTAAAAAAAATATTTATAGGCAACTTCAATTGATTTTAATTTACTTCCCTAACATGTGAGGTAATCAAGCAATGCGCAAACCACCAATTTAACACCCAAATAATGCAATAAATAAATTACAGAACTTATCTCATAGCAACGAAAGCATCTGCAATATTATATCAAAATTCACAGATCAGAATTCACATCGACAATTTTAGATATGATTTCTAATTAACACGCAATTACTTAATTTTTATTTTCCCTTATTTAATGAGAATCATGTTTTATGCAATGCATGTTACTAATATAACATGAAGTGACATGACATAACAATATGACATAAACTACATGACATAAGTATAATACATATTCAATTTTCTTAATAAGAATACAATCTATGCTAGAGAAAGAAACTAATTTATTCTAAAACAATTTTTTTGGTATTTACGTGAAATTCGAAATTAAAAAAAATAAAAATGTCTATCTAGATTAAAATATCATCCAACTTATATTAGGAATTAGATTAGGCCAAATCCTAATTTAAACTAGAATGTTATCCTAACTAGGAAATCCTTAACCTAAAATGCAATCTATCTAGGAAAAATCATCTAAACTTATTATTAATTAGAAAGATTATATAGAATTGAATTAAAGATGCAACCTTATCCTAATATGCAAAAACTAGATAACGTGCAAAGAATGCTCTAATTCTAGGATTTTTTTTTTTTAATTCGGAATTAAAATTGTTCAATAATTAAACATGCAATCTAAATTAATGAAAAGAGAATCTAACATTTTGAATTAATATTTTTGGTATTTTTATTTAAAAAATTAGAAATAAATATATTTTCTAATCTTAAACATGCAAACTACCATAAAACAAGTGATATTCTAACATGAATTTAATCTAACTTAAATATATTTTTTTGGGTTTTCTTTTACGGAAACAAAATCAATTCAAACAACGCGACAGCAAATCAAGCAAGATATAATCGACATCCATATTAATAAATCGATGAATCATATTTCACGCATGAGATTGAATTGGCCAATTTTAAACAAAATCTGAATTATATCTCGAGTGTGAGATCGGATTGACGATTTTTCGTACGATTACGAATCGTATTTTGAGCGTGCTATCGGATCGATAATCATATACACATTGTGAAATTATGAAGATTTCTCAATTTCATAAGACTACTCGAGATTACGGATATCTTAATATATCAAGAATTTCAGTTATATGTATCAACAAATATATCAAATAAAGAAACGGAATTTTCGAAAATTAAAATAGACAAATTTTTTACCTATTTCGAATATTGGCTCCCAAATTTGAACTTCGTACGGCGGCTCGTGAATTCGGCGTGGCTCACAGCTAGGGTGGTACGGGCGTCGGCGCTGCTCACGGTCTTGAGGGGCGCCAGCATTCGGAGCTCCGGCGAGGGGCAGCAGGTGCGCGGCGAGGGGGGCAGCCGGAGTCGTGGACAACAAGAGGGTCGCGGACCGGCGGGTTGCAGGCGAGGCAACCGGCGGGCGGAGGCGCTGCAGGGGGTTTGGTGTCCCGGCGCGACAGAGCGAGGCCGCTAGCGGTGCTGCGGGCGGAGACAGTAGACAGCAGCGGCGTCGCAGCTTTGAGCAGAGGCGGTGACGCGAGCTCGTGGGTGAGGGGGGAGCTCCAGAGGCAGGCAGAACGGCAGCGGCGTTGGGTTGGGCGGCGGCGAGCAATGGCGTCGCGGCTTCGAGCTGCTAGTGGTCGCTACGGCAACAGCGACGGAGCTGGTTGCAGACGAAGCGCGGCTAGGCTCGGCTGGCCGCTCAGGCGAGGGGACTCGGAGCGGTGGTGGCCGGAAGTAGCGACGGCGCAGGGGTGCGGTGGCGCGGCGGCGTTGTGCAAGGGTTTGGCGAGGAGCTGAATGAGGAAGAAGAAGACCTTTTTCCTTCTTTTTTTCCTCACCTATCCACTCTCATGTCCCCACTCTCTGCTCTTTCTCCTAGCACTTCTTCAGCAAAAGGACATCAACTTTTGTTGATTTTGACCCCTCCCCCAAAAAAACGAAAAAGAACTTTTTTCTCCCTCTCTTTTGTGTTGATTTTTAACTTCAAAACCGAAGAGAAAAAGCCTCCTACGAAGTGATGAAAAGAGAAGCCCCTGCTCACCCCGCGGTGGACGAGATAGTTCACGCCTCGCTCCTCAATCGGCAACTTTTCGCCCCCATTGCGCGACTCACCTACAGCCCGTGGGAGGTGGGTCCCTGCGGATCGTCCTAGATTTACGCCACCGACTATATGGCAGTTCCCGAGTCACAAAAAAAAAAACCCCTTTGTCCATACACAAGCCAGCTTTTATAAGCAGGAGACTTAATTTTTGCTATCGGCTGCCAGCGGTTCCCGGGTCACCAAAAAAAAAAAAAAAAGCCCCCTTTGTCCGTACGCAAGACGGCTTTTATAAGCGGGAGACTTAATTTTTGTGAAATATTTTATTTCTTTTTTCAATACGCATGAAAATCAATTTTGCTTGTGCATAGCCTCCTAAATATATCGTCAAAATATATGAACTCACATGCAATATTCTATTTCATCTTTTTTCTAATATTCCATCTGAAACCTTCATTTCTACCCAAAAAATATATCTATCGGTGTATATTGCCTGAATATATAAAAAAATCTCCCATTATATCATTGAATATCGGAAAAATTAACGCTTATCTATTGTTGGTCCAATGCAAATGGAACAAAATAAAATAAAATAAATGCTCCTAAAACTATATGTTATGCAATTTTAATCATATATATATTAAGGGTAAAAAATATTAATCCATAATTTTTATGCAATAAATAAATGACTTGATCGCCAAAATTTATGTGTCAACATGACCCTAGTGGCATCAATTCTCAAAACACAAATTGCACTCCCCTTTCCTTCATGTACTCATAAACCAAGAACACCTAATGCTTAGGTAAGCAAAAGTCATGAAGCTTAATTTTTTTTATTTTTTTATATCGAACACTCGCCGCCTTGGTCTTTTTTAAAAAAATTATATATATTTGAGTTTTTTAGCATCATTGTCAAAATTTATATTTAAAAAGTTACATATAATATTTTTTTTTCAATTTTAAACAAAGAAAAATTAAGAAACTAATATTACTTATCCAAAGAGCTTTTCAAATATGTTTTCTATCAAACGGCATTTCTCTCAAAATTACTTCTCAAATCATAATTTATCATGCAAGGCCCATCACATTAATGGCGGAGATCCATGTGGCCTCCAGGGGATCAGATTCTGGATCAGATACGCCTCAAGAAACGTTTTACGGACAAACGGAGAAAAGCACGCAGCTTCCCTGGCATGAGAAGAGACGTGCGTCACTCCACTTTGGGAAGTTGACTAAACTCCTGCTGGACCCGCCCATCTCACTTTCTCACTCCATTGTAAGACGGCAATTGGGCCTCATTGCTAATTAAATTCCAACCAGAACTTTGTTATCACAAAGACGTCGGTCGGTGTCGATTCAGGAAGGAGAAGCAGAATGGAGATGAGACTCATGGGCCCGTTCCTGCCGTTGCTGCTCGTCCTTGGTCCTCGCAAGACACCCCACTCACCATCATCACTCTTCCTGGTTTTCATCTTCTGTGTTTGTTGCTTTTCCTAAGTAAATCCCTACTCAAGAAGATATGCCCACATGGCGTATGAAGGAAAATATAGCAAGATCAGCATATTATTAGTTGGGCCCATCTCTTCTAAGCAACTTCGTTCCCATCAACGTGTTAATTTATTTGGGACATGTCGTGCAATCGATGAGAATTCTTTTGTCAAACTATACACAAAGTCAGTTATCATGGATGAAGGAGCGACATTATTCGCGAGTGTAACGTCTTTAACACCTGTTTAAAAGTGGCGCTTGTGTGATATCTTCTTACAAGACACATTATCTCATGAAAGTTTTATAAGAAGTGACGCTTGTTTCTTGTGTTTTCTATCTAACAAAAGTCTTCATGAGTACTTTTTTGTTTTTTCTTTATGTGAAATTAATGCATCCAAATTTTATAACATACCTAAAGAAAGAAGTATTAAAGGGGCTGCCAAAAGCCACAATCATAAGGCGAGACTACTTTTGTGTGTATATATTCTAAAATGTATATGGAAAGTCGAATTTATTATGATCCACATGAAATCCATCAAATCTGATAGTTTGTAAGAGATCGGAGTAAAGCAATCCACCAATGCCATGTCATTTCTACAAAAGAAAGTTCACTAATTTTTTTAACCCAAGACAGTAAGATTGAGCTGTCGAACCTTCTCATGGGAGCTCAATCCAAGATGGCCGTTGACGGTGCTGGACCTAGGGAGCCAGCGGCGGCCCCTTCCCGCTCTGCATCGGGTCTAACTTGCATACTCTTGCATGCATATGTTGGGTCTAACAAGGATATTTGTGCAGAGGATGTTGTGGGTGCATATCAAGGACGGAAGTGAGAGTCAAAGAGCCTAAAATTCAAAGGAATGTGCATAAGCAGCCGCCACTGTGGCCTGGTCTGCAGGGACGAGGGCTTCGAAGGAGGCAAGTGGAAAGGCCTCGGGCGCCGCTGCTTTTGCTTCAAGTCTTGTGGAAAGGGACCACCACCTGGAGAGGGACCACCACCTGGAGAGGGACCACCATATGGAGAGCGACCACCACCATATGGAGAGCAACCGCCACCACCACCATATGGAGAACGACCACCTGGTGGGACAGCCCGGGTTCATTAGGAATCGAGAACTGCAGTAGCTAATGATCATGTAATAAGTCTGTAAAATCATATGCCGAACATGTTCGTACAGAAAATGTGCTATCACAAACGATCTCAATATATTGACATGTTGGACGATTATTTCGATAGAATCCATGACTTGTAAGAGTTTTTGTTTGGATCCCCTTCAAAGAATGAAGATAATGCCGATGCAATTAAGGACATTAATTTCCAGATTTAGTGCATAGATAACAAGCGCCTGAAATAATATATGGTAAGTCTAATTGCTCTAGAAAAAAAAAAAAGGTCGATTACTAGTAAGAGCTGATATTTCAGGCTGGGATGATTTTGTTGTTTTTAGGTCCACTTAAAACCCGAATTTCCTTGCTCCTTTATTCGAGAGTGGAGTATTTGGAATACTTCGAAAGCACCTAAAACCTCTTGAGACTCAAAAAGGGCAAGAATGCCTACTCACTTTCTGATATTGTTCAACGATGTTTGTGATTCTGTCTCCCTTTGAACCGACTCCTAAGATATAGGAGTAGTAATATTTTATGCACCCTAAATCTTTAAATCCAGCAAGAAAGATGACATTGTATTTAGGCCGAAATGCATTCAAGTTATAAAAAGACGAATAGCGATAAATATGAGACGCCCAACAAAAACATTATCATTTAAGGAAAGTTTACCCCGAAGATACTCCAAAGTTCACGCTTGAATTTTATTTTATTTTTCCTTTGTTAGCATATTGCTAGAGATGCAAGAACCAGATTGAGCTCATGAGCAGTGTTATTAAAGTCCAAAACTTCTGTTTACTGGTTGGGGCACTAATTTTTACCCCCTGGATTAGTTGAAGATAAGAAAATGCAATTTGCTGCATTATCAAAAGAGTTTGCAAATTCTTCATTTTAAATGAATAAGAACGGGTGTTCCAAGAAAGATGACGATATTATTTGTTAGTTATTATAAGAGAATTGCTCAATCGAACTCACGTTGATGGAGCATATGCCAATCGCAATTGTCAAACGATGTGAAGTCCATTACTTTAATTGTGACATCCAGAATTTTCTACATTAGTTGATAATACTTAGGATGTAAAGATCCATAAATAATTGACATGGATGATAATCTAAACAATTTATTTAACTATATAAAATTGGACTTAATTGCATAATTAGTTTAAAAGTGGGCTATTTTGGTAAATTTATAAAGTCCATGACATGTCCATAGCATAAATAAAGTATTCATATGTTTTAGATAACAAATGAATGGCCTTCGATATTTAATTCTTTGCTACTGTTTACACAAGAAATGCCCAGAGATTGGTGTGTTACTATTTGCACAATAATTACGTGGCAATTGTTATGTAGTGATGTTGCTTGTGATGAGACTATGTGCTAAATGACGATTGTTTTATGAATAAGAGTTTGTGGGTTTGCAAATGATGGTAAATGGATTTTTGGTTTCCATTGTCCATGCGAGAAATCACAAGAGATTGTGATGATAAAATTTCTATTAAAAGTGTTATCTTATAATGATTTGCATGTCGGAGAGGTCATGTGAGGGATATCTTTGCCACAACCTATTCACTGGAGAGTGGTTCCCTTGTATGAGCATGTATATAAGGCTCTAGGAAAAAAATAGATTTTCTACCATCTATGATAAGTCTTTACAAGATTGAGAGGTCATGAAGTCCTATGATCATACACAAGATAATATGGTGCGTATAGTCTAATATGACTTGAGTAACCTGCAATGAGAATAAGTATGAAAAAATTATCATCATGCAATTGTATCATGGTATATTTATCCTCGCAAATCTAGGGCACACTCATGATGGATGGGTTAAGGCATTTATGATTCCACACCCATAGATTGGTAGTGACAGTATCTCGTTAGTTGAGATGAGTCTTGGTTAGAGACAAGTGGGCTAGATACTCACTTTGTATATTGGTGACCTACTTGTGCATTGTGAAATAATATGTCCTCTATTTGCACTTGAGTGAATAATTCTATGCCACATTGACCTATAATTTTCATTTGCAAATCACGGTAGGGAGGCTGGTGCATTTACCATATTCATTTTGTGTATACAAATATTATATACTCATCTTGAGTTCGTGTTGTTTTGTTTAATACCGGATCAAATGGTAAGATGATCTCCTACTTAATGTTTAGAGATCTCATTTACTAAGTTTAGTCTTAACCCGAGATAATTTTTAGATTGGTCGAGTTCAAAGGCCATGGACATTCAAATAAGCATTCTCTTCAAGGATTAGATCGGAGAGCACAACGAAAGTAGGAGTGCGTCCTCTATATTCGGAAGTTTTAATTCCGTATGGTAAAAGAAAAGGAATTGTGTACATTTTGAGGTCAAACTATTTGTTGCTTTTGATGTTCTTTTTTTTTTTTTTTTTTTTTGATGTTCAAATAGTGTGGAAAATTCAGGTCAGGGCATTAATTGTGGAGATCCACCTAGTGGATCGGGGGATCGGATTTTCACGAAGATACGCCCCGAAATAGGGTTTATCGTACAGATGGATTAAGCATAAGGTTTCACTTGGCATCGAGGAGAGAGGTGCGTGGCTACACGCGGAAAATTGACTAATCACGACGGTTACTCTGGTAAATAGTTTCTGCTAAACAACTTTTCACTCTCTCTCCTTTATAAGATGGCAATCGGACCTCATTTGCTAATCAATTCCAGCCAGAAATTGTCATCATAAGGATCATCGGTCGGAGTCGATTCAGGAAGGAGTAGCAAATATGGAGAAAAATGCTTGGGGCTGTTCCTGCTGTTGCTTCTCGTCCTTTGTCGTCGTAAGACCCTACCCACCATCATCACTCTCTTGGTATTCATCTTGCGTTAACTTTTTTCCTTTGCTAAATAATCTCTACACCAGGAGAATCCCCCCACCCAAAAAAAAAAAAAAAAAAAACAACTATGGAACAGGATGTAACATACAACTTGTGACTCTCCAATGTTCGATTGAACATGTGCCATTACAAATAAGTAAGCCCGTGGTTCATGTTACATGTATCTAAATGCATCTAAACTGTTAGGATCACAATCCACATTGGATCCGGTAGTCCATCCAGGTATATTTTTTAGTAGACTTAACTCCATCCAGGTATATTTTTTAGTAGACTCAACATGCTCACTGAGTACAGAGAAAGTAATGTCAACGAGTTGTATGTTACAACTCGTAACTATATAATGTTCGATTTGGACCAATTTAAACTAGACCAATTATGCTTTACATGACTCGAAGGATCCAACAGGCTACTAATTATATTGATGACTAAGTTAATCACTTTCCATCCATCAAGTCAACTTAAAACATTTTTTTCTTTTTTAAATGGGTGGATTTAGGTAAACAACTTCCTTCTTTCAATCTTTACCCAAAAAAAAAAAAAAAAAAAAATTCTTCTTTCAATCGGTTTATCCAAAAAGACCTAACGGATTGGCGAGTTGTAAAACGGCTCAGCCTTACACATCAAGATGTATAGGGTCTTAAGTTTGTTACTCAGGTCATGAGGCCGATTCAAAACGCCATACAACAATTAAAAAAGAAAAGAGATGGAGAAAATCAGTCCACCAAAGACATGTCAATTCTACAAAATAAAGTGTAATAATCCTTTTTAATCTATAAGGGGGGGTGAGTAGGGTTTTCTTTTTAACCCAACAAAAATGATATCTATAAACGTTATTTTAATCTTTTTTTTTAAAATCTGTCTCGTTGCCCCAACATTAAATTCTAGGGCTGCTGTCGCCCCTTGATCGGGTTTTAACTTGAATACTCTCTCTTCTTTGCGTATATACATATACACACACATACATACATATATACACACACACATATATATGGGTGGTGTGGCGAGTTGAAGGAAAGATGTGCGAGTCGCAGAGCCACAAATTCCAAATTATATCTATAAACGTTATTTTAATCTTTTAAAAAAAAAAAAATTGTCTCGTTGCCCCAACCTTAAATTCTAGAGCTGCTGTCGCCCCTTGATCGGATTTTAACTTGAATACTCTTCTTTGCCACACACACACACACACACACACACACACATATGCGAGTCGCAGAGCCACAAACTCCATGGACTGTGCATGAGCGACCGCACCTATGCGGTGGTCTGCAATGAAGAGGGCTTCGACGGCAGAGGCTTCCGGCACCGCTGCTTCTGCCACAAGCCTTGCTGATGCATCCGCCGGAAGGCAGCCCAGCCAGGCTGATTAGGAACTGTTGACACCCAAAATTACTCTTGAAATCATGTGCCAATCACAAGAGACCACTAGGTAAAACGTTACGTTTTGACTTGCAAAGTTAAGGGTAAAACAGCTTTCGTGAAAGTTACTTAAGTTGAGCCTCAATGGGATTCTAGAAGCCAACTCTAGAGTCGATAGCTTGAGGACTAATTGTCACATGTCAGGCTACGAGGATAGTGCATCATATTTGAAGATAAAGCAAAATTAGCATCAGAGCTCAAGTGAGAATGATTGCTGTGAAAAATGCACATAAAAATAGAGAGTGGTTATTTGCTTGAGGAACAAGCTGCACAAGCATCGTCGACGGAGTAGAACGGTTATTAAAAGATAAGGTCAACAAAAAAAAAAAAAAAGAAGTGGAAAACGTGGAGAAAGCAAAGAGTAGTGCTCAAGAAAGAGCGACCGACTGAGAAACAATCGGTCCACTCTATAAATACCGCAGCCCTACCATTGAGAAAATCCTAAACAACACGAAACAATTATCTTTAATTAATCTTTACTTTATCATATTTTAGCTGTAGTTTTTCAGATTCCCATCATTGATTAAATTCCGGCATGCATTTCTATCCAGTCCAACATCGTTAATTGAGTTCCAATGTTGTTCCACAAGCCTAGCGTTGTTGATTAAATTTCAGCATTGTGTTTTTATCCAAGAGTATTGCTGTTGATTAAATTCCAGCTTTACATCTAAAACAAGTTGTGTCGTAGATCAAGTTTCAGCATAATTTGAGTTTGAAGCATAGATTAGCTAGCTACTAATGTCCAGATTGCATCATTGATTAAATTTTGGTGCAATTTGTGCCCATGGGAAGTTAGTCTTTGAGTTGCCCGAGTATCAATCGTCAGGATTGTACATACAAGTTAATAAATAAAACTCATCTCTGCATTTGACATTATCTGTCCAAGCTCAACACAGAATCTAAGTCTCTTATAATAAAATCAAAACACAATGTTTGGTGAAAGATTTTCACAGAGATCAAAACCGGTGAAACATGAGTCAATAACAGTAATAACTAATTATCGTGTAATAAATCTACATAAAATCATATGTCGAGAACATTCAGACAAAATTTGTGCTGTCGCGATATTATTACAAGCATATGGAAATGTTGCTGCGACTCTTGTTTTTCACCGTCACACTGGTTTGACTTTTTGGCTTCGATACCCTTCTTTGAATGAAGGAGATCCAAGCTAAACATATGTTTATGACTTTTTGGCTTATGCAACTAGGACATTAATTTATAGATCTAGCGCATAGATAACAAGCATCTCAAGCAGTATATCATGAGCTTAAAAGCTATGCAAAATGAAAGGATAAATTATTCTAAAAGTCATAAATCTATTGTAGTTTTGTCAATTAAGTCTTAAACATTTTAATATTTTGCCGAGTGAGTCTATATGACCAGTTTTGTCCTAAAATCACTATGCATATGCCAACCGTTCTACCTAATACGATTGACACTAACTTGAATTTTTTTTTTCTTTTCTTTTTCTTTTCTTTTCTTTGTTCCTTCTTTGTTTATGTGGTTAAGGATGGTCACCGAGCCCTCGCCTAGTCTAGGCAAGGGCCGCCACTAGCATATACTTCACAATCCTTGCCCAAATCATCATCACGGCCGCAGGCGAGGCTGGCTCACTTGTGGCTGCAATGGCCTTGTTGAAGGCTAGTGAGGGCCTAGCAACACTTGGCCGTGAATGGCAAGGAAAAAAAATGAAAAATTCAAGAAAAATATTAAAATTTATTCATGTTAACGCCACCACGTTACGTAAGAAAGTCAACGTCTTTTTTAGCAAATTTAAGTTAAAATTGATTGGATGGATTTAATTTGCAAAATTGTAATAGATTTAAGAATTTTTGGACAGTTTTTCCAAAATAAAAGGTAGGTCACTGACTTATCCCGGGAAAAAAGAAGTGTTGAAAGGGAGAAGCCTGTGTTAGAGAACGTTTTGAGTCATAGCCTACGTTGTCAAGTGTAAACGAAAATTTCTCATAAATGGTCAATCGCTCCCCCAAGTCCACATCCAATACTGGGCCACCGCATTGACCGGTGAAATTTATTCCACCCACGAGGTATTGAAACCAGGACAAAATAATGCTCCAAAATAGGACAAATTCCCAATTAGGTCGCCCATAAAAAAATGCCTCCTCGCCTTATGAGGTAAATTATAGTTTCTTTTCTTTTTCTTTTGCCGTGATTATCCTCTGAAATAAACATGAAGTATCCCATACTTCATGTCCAAATCCTCGTCACCACAATTAACTTTTATTAGGATTACCATCCATAAATACTATAATAATCTCTTTTGATTTTCGTTACGATACGCATGAATATCTTTATTAGTACTCGAAGCAATAAATTATCCCAATAATTTAGCCACTATCTGCCACGATAAGTCCAATTGTCTCTTATTAGATATGAGGATGATCCTCGAAACAACCAGTTAATTTCTATCCGATGTTGAAAGGAAGGTTCAGCCGGGGAAAAAGAAAATATGTTCGAAAAGAATATGCGGAAAAGGAAAGTAAATAGAATCTTTGTCGAGTTATATCAAAAAAAAAAAAAAAAAAAAATGCTTCAGAAGCACCTTCCGATGTTGAATGTACAATTATGTCCCTTTTGATCGTGGGTCTCTCCTCCTTCCCCGAAACCTCTTGCAAGTTGCTTTATTCGCAGGGAGTGTCGCTATGATTGACCTGGATTTTGCTCTCTTCCTTCTGCCTGGACCTCCATCGCTTTTTGTCTTCCCATGGCCTCCCTTTCTTGGAAACCCCCACTGACCCAGCTTATATATCCTCTCGCCCTCTGGCTTCCCCATCTCAAACCCTCTCTGCTTTCTCCTCTGTTCTTGAATCTTCTGCCGATGGGATCTTCACCAGCGTCGCGCGGGCCAGCTCCGGCTCCGGCTCCGAGCTTCCACGACTACTTGCCGGGCATGGCGGAGAAGCTCGGTGGGGACGGCCTGATCGGGGAGCTGTGCAAAGGGTTCCGCCTCTTGATGGACGGGGACAAGGGGGTCATCACGTTCGACTCGCTCAAGAGGAACGCCGCCCTCCTGGGGCTGCACGGCCTGGGCGACGACGACCTGCGGTCCATGCTGAGGGAAGGTGACTTCGACGGCGACGGGGTGCTGAGCCAGATGGAGTTCTGCGTCCTGATGTTCAGGCTGAGCCCCGAGCTCATGGAGGACGCGGAGTCGTTCTTGGAAGATGCTCTTGAACAGGAACTCAAGGCCTTTAGACGATGATGTTCTCTATCTCTCTTCTTTCTCTTCTTCTTTTTTCCTTTCTCTGAGGTTAAGACTCGAGGGCCGATCATGGCTGCCCGGGGGCAGAGCTTGCGTCCTTTGCATCAATGGTGGATTCTCCCCCTCTTTCTAAAAAAAAATTATTTCTTTAGCTTTTTGCTGTCCGAAGGCGACACAAAATATTTTGAGCAAATCAAATCAAGAAATGTGTACTCCGATGTTCTATCAACAATTCGACGGTCCATGTTAGGAAAATCGGCCGGTAAAAGAAAAGGTAACGGAATGAGCGGAACGTTTTAAAGAATGCAAGTAATGTTTTGAAACTTAAAATTGTGAAGACGAAAAATCTAATCCTATGCAAAGAGTACTTAGTATGCTCTTTTAAGAGCTGCTAATTACATGGATCCGAAAAAATAAAGCAAGAAGCGTGAATTATACCAAAGGTAGTAATTTGATGGTAGATTGGTTTCATTATCTTTGGTGAAATTTCCAAAAAACAAAAAAAAAAAGCTCTAAACCTATTAAAATGCTAATTCAATCCTTTTTTTTTTAATTTAATCAATTTAATCCGAAATCTTTTGACAATTTGCTAGTATATTCATTTCGGTCAATTTTAATTAAAAATCGATTATCCTAAATGGCATCATCAGAGCTAGCATAAACAATATTGCAATTTTTAATAATTATTTTGAATATTTCATTTTTCCATTCTTTTTTTTTTTTTTCCTTTTCTCTTTTTCCCTCCAACAACCCATAGCCTCAATGGTGGCTGGCGAGGGTCACAATGCCCTCGCCCAAGACTCCATTGGAGACCTCATTTTAAAAAATAAAAAGAAAAGGACAAATGAGAAAAAAAGAAGAAGAAAAAACATACCTTTTAATTAAAAATTGTAAAAATTATAGATATCTAATCGTACCACGTAAGACGGCTAGTATGCACATTAATATTTCCCAACCAAAATTAACCAAATAAACTATATTGAAAAATTATCAAAAAGTTTTTTAAAAAATCGATTAAATTAACCAGGCTTCTGATTATAATCAACTTGGATGCGCAGCTAAGGTCGAACGAAAGGAAATCTGCATTAGTTATACCTGAACGTAATGAACGTGATCAATACGAAAATGCATGAAAGGGAAACACGTATCCTAAGTGACGAAGTAATTATTGGCCGGCTGTTCAAATTTTAATGAACTTCATCTACCATCTTGGGGCTGGTACTCTGCCCATAAACGAGGTTTCCTCAGTGAACCAGGGTCCCATGAGGTCCTGTCCTGGGATCTTGTGTCCAGACCTCTCTGGTCTAAACAGGACGCATACAGGATGATACTTTGGCTTCACGTGTTGAGGAGTGTGGACTTGGCGTTGATCTTGACCGGTTCCCCGAGATTGGATGTCCAATTCAAGCAACAGAAAGATTGGAAAGTACTAACCATTATAATCGCCTTTTTGACAGCTGACACCATCTCGCATGCGATCGCCGAATTGATGTTCATTTCATACCTTATCAAAGACTTCTTGATTGATCCTAGAGATCGAATAAAGAACTAAAAGGAGTTGCATGCAAAAGGGGTAGAAAATTCATGTCAAATGAAAACTTCACGAGGACCAGCTCGTGGCACACGAACGACGCGGCATGGATATATGGACCGAGTTTCACCCTAATTTCACGTGGATTGAAATTGTGTGCTGTGGAAGCATGTGTTGCTTGCCGCTCAGCAAAACAGGCACTTTTTTTTATCTCTTTGTTCTCAATCTTCTTGACTTATTTCATTTGGACACAGGGCATGAGGGCTGATGCCGAGTCAACTTTGGGTATTTGCGGAATCGGCTCATAAATTGACTGATCTCCTGAATGACTCTTAAGTTCGAAGGAAGGACCAGACTGTCGATTTCATAACTGAATAGTTTGTCTTGTGGACTATGCTCGTACAACATACAAGGTCTTGTGTCGTGGTAATGACACTCTTCAAGTCTTCATGAACATTTTCTTCATTGAACTTTTGAACAACCAACACCCAGGAAATTATGTAGTAAACTAACTTGAAAAGTTGAATAGACTGTCTGGACTGTTAGAAATCCATCATGGTTTTGTATCTTTCGAAAATGACGTCAAGACTTGTACGCGTAGAAGACGAATCGACTTTCCTATGCTATGTGTCTTAATACGGGTGAATAAATCCGATTGACTCATGCCAGTCATCCCCTGATAACAAAGAATGACCATCGAAGCAAATTTGAGAGCGAGCAGAGTTGACAGGCTTAAGGTTGAGAATCCTAACTTATCTTCCCTCTTGGCTCCCCCAAGAGACGAACAGTTCCCAGATGACATAGTGAAAAAAAGAGGCAATTTTACCACTCTCGCTCACCTTCCAGCATATATGATTCTGCCATCTTCATAGGTATACATGTCGCCAAATTCAGAAAAAGAAAACCGATGTTGACCAGTCACGATCGATAGTGCCAAGATCATGACCAGCTTATGCTTCTTTCACGTTTGTAGTAGATCTAAGAGAAGGAAGAGCATAAAAATCAACGTGCACGTTGTTTAACGATAAAAAGCCTAAAGCAACCTAGTTTAACGAGTTTCATTTACCAATTTCACGATTGTCCTTCCGTTGCTTTTCTTTCTCACTCGTCCACGTCGTTCGTTTTTTGCAAATCAGATGGGATCGAACTTTGAGTTCCGGAATCCGGGCTCGCACATGACAGGTCCCTTGCGATTGGAACTCGTCACTGCGTCCCACGAATGGATGGTGAAGGAGGAGAAGTGTTGCTCTTTAATTTTGCCCTGTTTTTCCTTGTTTCTCGGGATTATCGGGAATTACCATCACCAAGTTCAACCGTTGGATTCAAAGTTAAATCGTGAGCAAATTTTGACAAAATGAGATGGATTCATGACAAATAGAGATGATTTAAGACTTTGCATACTATGTTTAGGCTGAGAAATACATTAAAATCAAGTCCAAGGTTTACATTTTAAAACGCCTAGCATGTGTTCGACTATTTGCCTGAATGAGCTGATAAAGTTGTTTTCATGAAATCGATGTTCGGAGTTAGGATTGATTTGAGATTTCTTCCTTGATAACTAAAATTATGTCTGAATCTGTGATTCCCTATGGTTTTATGGCATGTCCTTCGGTTGCTAACACTGACCGTGGATAGGCATCTACGTTGGAGTCCCAGCCCATTTTCAGGCGATGCCCACAGTTTAAGGCTGTTATAGTTAGATCCCTATTAGCCACGAAAATGGTGACCAGGGTGATGATTTGGCGAGGGTCTGGTGATTGGTAGCCGGGTTGGATGCAACGAGAAGCAACTAGGCGCAGAAGAAGAAAAGAACAGAACAAAATAGAAAAAAGGAAAAAAAATGATGTGGAGGGAGAGGAAGAGAAATGTACACATGGAAATGCCGAGTGGACCAGTTTTTTTGAAATAAAATGCCAACTCATATTAAAATTTTAATTAAAAAATCCATATGTTAATTTTGATAGGAATTTTTCGTCATTAGCATTTAAGTGATCTTTTTGACACTTAAGTGATTCGGCGAAAATTTTTGGTATTAAAGTGAGTGTCTTATACAACTTATAACACTTCTAGTATTCTTCTTCTAGACATTTTGATAGTGGGATTTTTTTATATGAGTTGTTTATATCTAAGTTTGCCGGGTTTAGTTGTGAGTTGGAGATATGCATATTCTTTTATTGATTTTTATTTGAGATTGCGTCTTTCGGATGAAATGATGGCTGCATTATTACCTTCTTGTTGATTTCGGGGTGTGATACTAGAAGTGTATTTGTAAGATAATCAAAACTCTGCTGTAGAACACTTCCATCTACATCTCTCACCACGAGATTTCCCGAATCCAAGAGCTGTGTAACCGGATTACGGGCATGTACGGACGAGTTGAGGACCGAATTTCGCTTCTAATTCCGTCTAGAAGGAAACTTTAAGGTAACCGATAAATCTGTGAGGAGCGGCTCCATTGGCAACCCATACTACTGTCCTCGTCGGTTCTTTTGTACAGCATAACGCGATATTGCTTCAGGGGATCACCAGGGCTGAAGAATCCTACTTCAAACTCACCGGCCTAAACTAAGCTATCGCCATCTTGTCTAGTCTGATTTGTAGTCATGGTATCTCGTTTACATTAAAAATAGGAGCGGTATACAACAAAGAGGAAAGAAGACGACACATGGAAAATTTCACTGATGCTCTCATATTTGTTCCCTGAATAGCTGATGGAGACCAAAAGTTTAGCACACATTTGGCCAAAAAAAGGAATTATTTAAAATTGAATTGGCACAAGCACAATAGATTTATGACTTTTTTTGTAATTTCCCCATATTAAACTATGGTGAAGTTGGCTTATCTCAGAGTAGCTCCTCAATCATAATCTTGCATCAATGAGAATTATCCTAAGTTGATGTTAACTCTTCCCAAACCTCAAAACAACTTATTTTCATACCGGCGAGTTTCCCAAGTCTTTAAGACCGTTCATTGTATTACCAACTAATGAAAAGTTTGGTTTCCATGTGCACATATTCTGTTTTTCATCGACAGTCATTAATAGAACCAAACTGGTCGGTTTTCGAGTTCGCCAGTTTTAGAGCCAAGGTGTCTAAGCTCCGGATTCCCAGTTTAAAATCAGGCTTAGTTCAAGATTCTAGCCATGCAAACGACCAACTCGGCCGTGCACACCCCCAGCCCAAACTACTTCCTATCTTTCCAAGAAACGGGTGATTATTCCCTTATTTCTATTTAGTGTGAACTAGGACCCTGTTTTAGTTCAAAATCATCGTTACGCAAATTTTGGTATGAAATTGACATGGACCAGGTTTATGTGCCGAGTCCATGCCATCATTCTTGAAGGAAAGTGATTTTGATGGTGATAGGGAACTCAATCAGATAGAAATTTGTTCTCTGAAGTGGAGATTCCCTGGTGAACGGCGGCCGTTACTATAACAGTCCTATTAAGTGCTGAACTTATGGAAGATATAGAGTTGACGAAATTTTTCTTTTTGGGCCAACGATGCAGAGTTTTTGGGGGAAGATGCCCTTGAACGGGAACTCTTGGCCTTTCTAATACAAATTTGTAAAAGAGGATGTCGGAATCTCTAGATCTAAAGACATTCCATGCACATTCAACCTGCAGCCAAATGAGAGATGTGGTATGTTTGGAAGTACAGCTAGAGGACGACATTGAAGAACTTTTAGTTCAATTTTCCACACGGCAGTGTATGGTTCACAGAAAGAGAAAGAATGCAAGTCATGGCCATGACTCTCTTATCGAGCAGATAACACTGTCATGGTCATTTCGTTTGGTTGACTTTGTGAAGTGTTTTCTTGGAGTAGATTCCTTTCATTGAAAAACCCTGGCTCTTTTGGAAGAGGCAATTCGATGTCGCTTCCTAGCATCATAACAACAGTGGACATACTCGGCCTATCATCAGGGCATCGCTGCACGCACAATAGGCCAATATGAATAGAGCGCAATGCCTCAGAAGTACTGCATGAGTGCTCAACCAACTTGTCAAGCAACTGCATGGACCTGCCTTCTGTGAATAGTCTCCAAGCCTGACCACATTGAAACCAACCATTAGGAACAATTCTTTGGCTGGAAGGTGAACAATATTATGAACTTACATGTCCAAGAAGATTATGATTGTGGTCTGGATGATGAAACCCTCTGTTTCTCTTCCCGCTTACAATCTCAAGCACCAATACACCATAGCTAAAGACATCAGATTTTGTTGAGAAAAGTCCATCCAGAGCATACTCTGGAGACATGTAACCACTGCAGAAATTGATGTATTGAAACCATCAGTTTGAAAGCGAATTGAGCACAGACGTCATCACTTTCTGCATTAGAAGTACTTACTATGTTCCAACCACTCTGTTAGTATTTGCCCGTGTCTCATTCCCTGTGAAGCTTTTAGCCAGGCCAAAATCAGAGAGCTTAGGATTCATCTCATAATCTAACAATACATTGCTAGCTTTCACATCTCTGTGAATGATCCTGAGTCTAGAATCTTGATGAAGGTAAAGAAGCCCCCTAGCAATTCCATTGATGATGTTGAAACGAGCTGACCAGTCCAGTTGCTCCCTCTGCGTTGGATCTGTCAAAAATTCATTTCACATTAGTAATAACTTACAAGGAGTAAGGCATCAATTTATTCATTTTCTAATATGCTACTGTAGTGACAATATTTCGGAGCTTTCACGAAATTCATGCTTAAGGAACTGAGAAAGTAAACAAACCAAAGAGAAATGAGTCCAAGCTCCCGTTGGGCATGAATTCATAGATCAAAAGATTTTCTTCCTCAATGCAACATCCTAAAAGCTTCACTAGGTTCCGGTGCTGCAGCTTGGAAACATATAGAACTTCATTTTTAAACTCATGCAGCCCTTGTCTTGAGTTCCTTGACAACATCTTCACCGCAATTTCTTGACCACCCCTCAACACACCCTGCATATGGTCAACTTGTTTAGTGAAAATAATTCCTTGCCTACTCTTTTTCTCGCTAGAATTCTACTCACAGTAACTAAATTTTTTGGAATCTGGTTGTTCAGCCTCTCATCAACATATTCAGGAATATTTTCTCGAGCAAATTACACAAATGCAACAGAAAAGGCAGTACTTTACAATCCTCACATAGCAACGACGTCCTTCTCGAGAATAGCATGCATAATTTTCGTACCTTGTAGACAGGTCCAAAACCTCCTTCTCCAAGCTTATTGTCGATTGAAAAGAAATTGGTAGCGACAGCTACTGTAGACAAGTCAAATAGTGGCAACTGAAGATCTTCCTTCTTGTTTTCACAGTTGCCTCCTGATTCAAAACTGTCCCTTTTAGCTGGAGCACAAATTATATGAAATTGATTAGCAAATATCTCTGAGTGGCTTCTGCATTAATTCAGATTTCCTTCAACCATGATGCTACAAAGGCATGCTAATTGCTAAATATGAAAGCATTGAATTGCGAACATATTAGGATAATATGATCGCGATTGCTAATGGTTTGTCATTCTTTCGCACATCTGACACTAACACACAAATGCCTCGAACAATTTGATTGAGACTGACTGACTTTGTCAGTTCATCGTGGAATCTTTTAGTGACCTCTCATTCGTGATGTGGAATAATAAGATAAAAGAAATAGAAAATCTTATCACTGTTGGGCCTGGTGAGGATGAATGCTGAATGGGACATGAATGCAGAATCCCCTCTAATGATAGTCCATTTGAAAAAAAAAAAAAAAAAAAACTATACTTCTACAAGGGGTTACTAATGTAATGAACAAGAATTCTTGTGCTCAATAATAGAATAAGTACTGGGAGGTCTTGTGAAATACCTACTTGTAAGTGACGAAATGACTAATGTAAAAACTGGGAATGATGAGAACCAGAAAACAAAATCTGACAGCACTGTATCATAAAGTACGGTTTACCTTCAGGAAGCTTCATTTTCTTCTTCTTGCATTGTAGAAGATAGATGTTGAGAACCAGAATGAGGAAAACAGACCCGAAAGAGACTGCCAGGCCCATGACCAGCTTATGCTTCTTTTGGTGTGACGGTAGTAAAGCTAAGAGAAAAAGCAGGAGCACACAGGATCAGGAGTAAGAACTATGTATCACCGATATTGCACTTCTCTAAGCTCTCCCTCAAAGATGTGTGTCCATTTTCCGCTTCAGTATCTAGCAAATTCATGTCTACAATACCTGATTCTGACACAGCCATCCGGATGTAGAGGTCCTGCCCGTAGTCGCCATACCCTCTAATGTCAATCAGCTCGCCAAACCACAGCAAACAACCACTTCCTCCGTTTTGGATGTCTAAGTTTGAATAAGCCATACAGGAACATTTTTTCATGCAAACTACTTTGCATTCCTGAAGATTCATGCTCTCGTTAAACCACGAAGACCGAGTATCTGGCAATTTTAACCAAGAATACTTCACAAATATGTCCCTTTCACAATCCAAAGGATTTCTCCTCACGCACCCATTTGACCAATCCAACATATCCCATTCTTGAGAAAATCGGGGCACGAAGCCTTTCAAGCACCTACACACTGGGGAAGTATCGACCCTACAGCTAGCATAGGCACCACATGATGCATAGTTGTCACATTGGTCTATTGGCGCGGTGAAGTAAAGCATCCAACCCTGTGTTCGGTCAATCCAAGCGAATCGCTGTACGATGCCATTGGTCATCAATATCATCCTGGAAATGACCGATCTGTTGAGGAGCTCGTAGCGGAAGTACATCTCTTCCTCATTTAACACAAATTCATAACTGTAGTATGGGTTTGGATTTAAATAAGGTGTGCCACTCCATCGAAGACCATTCCATGGTCCTGTCCTGAACTTGATGTCAGAACCCTGCTTCAATAGTTCTTGTGGGTAGCCATTCGGATCAAGTTGAAACGTGAAGTTGCCTGGAGAAGGATCATCAATGCTCTTCCATGATATTAAATAACGATTGAAGCCTGATGTTCTATTCCATCCGATCTTCATACCAGCTAGAAGTGTATCTGTAGGATAGTCAAAACTCTGCCACAGGAAATTATTGGGATCACTGCCTTCTGCATCTCTCACAACCAGATTTCCTGAATCCAAGAGCTGCACAACTGGATTACGCACCGCTATTGACAAGTTTGACGACCAGATATCACTTCCATTCCCATCGAGAAGGACGAGACTTCCATGGCTAGTAATTCTCAAAGTGCCCGATGCGTCCGCAAGGGGTGCAACTCTATTTGCAACCCACACTATTGTCATTGTGGTTATTTTCTTGTACCATATCCCCAGATATCGCTTTGGCGGATCCCCCCTACTGAAGAACCCCAGCTCAAATGTCCCACCAGCAGAGATTAGGGTCTTGCTGTCTTGAATCGACTGATTTGTTGTTATGGTATCTAGTGCATTGGAAACAAAGGCATTACAAGAGAAGAGAACAAGGCACATGGAAAGTGCCACAAAAGCTTTCATACTGCTTGAAGCAGTCAAGTTCTCAAAATCAGCGAATCTGCTAAGGGAACTAAAAAGACGGAAGAAAGGGAGAAGAGAGATCACTGAACTATGAAGACCCCTGCAATTTCAAGGCTGACCTGGAGCCAAAGGCTTCTTCCATGAACTGACAAGAAGCCCTCGGAAAAAGCCACGAAGTTCCAAGTCAGTGCACCAATAAGACTGCTAATTGTGACATCTACGTAAAAAATCCTAAAATTTAACACGCTATTGATTTAAATAATTCCAATTCCTATTCATTGCCAGTCCTGACTCATTGAAAATCTCATAATCTTTTTTGTGCACCACGAATCTTTAAATCTGTAAATAAATTCACGACAAAATGCATTCGAATTATGAAAGAAGAACAAAGATAAATACAATACATCCAACGAGAACATGATCAATTAATAAAAAATTACAAAAAAGAGCAGAGAAAAAAATATATATTAAAGTTCAACAATTTGGTTTTTTTTTTCTCACTTTTGTGCTACAGATGTAAGAATGAGATTGAGCTCCTATCATTACGCAATTGCTTGAACTTTTTAGGCGCTTTTGGTAATCATTCTATTCCCAAAAACAACTTTTTGCTCAAAAATGATTTTTTTTATTCTATTCCCGAAAATAATTTTTGAGATTTTGAAGCGCTTGATAACTATCCAAAATTTTTGTTCCCAAGGTGAAAATGCGTTTGGTAGGATTCTAATTTTTTTTTTTTTGTTTCTTTAATTTTTTAATACTTTTATTATATTTTTCTTTTTTTCTATTTTTTTCTATTTTTTTCTTTTTTTTTTTTTTTTTTTTTTTTCTCTTCTTCTTCCTCCTTCTTTGTAGCCGGTTGCTAGCTATTGCCAACGGCAGCGGCGGCGATGGTCGACAATGGCCAGTGACCAGTTAGGAGGAAGAAGAAGAGAGGAGGAAAGAAAAAAGAAAAAAATTAGACTTGATTCACGGCAGTAGTGGTTGGCAATGACCGACAAAGGTTAATGATAGGCTAGGAGGAAGAAGAAGAGAGAAGGAGAAAAGAAAAAAGAAGAAAAATTAGACTTGATTCTATTAATTATTCCCGAGAATAAGAAGCAATTTTTTCTACTTCTTGATTTTTTTCCAAATCTATTCTCGGAAATAAAAAATGGATTTTTGTTTTCTAGAACAAAAGATTTACCATATAGAGTTCTATTCTTTTTTTGTTCTAGGGAATAAAAGAATAGAACCTGACACTATTTGAAGTGAAAATAAACATGCCCTTATTGGCTAGTTGGAGGACAATTTTTACCCCCTTATGAAGTTAACTTGCCTTATTTAAAGTGTAATATTGCGGTGTTGACTAGTCAACTAGTCAAAAAGCAAAAACAAAATGAAAACGTAGAGAAAAGAAAGGAAAAGAAGAGGAAAAGGTCAAACTCGACAAGCCGAATTAAGTACATTTTGCAGTGTTTGGTAAGAATTCAAGTCCTTAGTTCATATAAGTAGAGTAATTTTCAAAGTTGTCGTATATATTCGAGGGAAAATTCCAAATAAAGGTTGAAATGCCATCAATTTTTCAAATAAGGGTTTGGAGTAAACCTTGTCTCAAATAAGTGCTCGAAATGTCCTCATTTTCTCAAATAAGAACATAAAGTGGCCATCATAACGAAGGACCTGGCCTCATCAGCTAGTCAATGGCATTTCCGTCCTTTATATTTTCTTATTTTCTTCCCTTTTTTTTTTCCTTTTTTTCTTTTTTTCCAAAAAAGACAAACAAAAAAAAAACCAAAAGAAGACTAAAACTATATAAAAAAGACAAATTAAAAAATAAGCCCAAGGAAAAGGCTAAGGCTAGCGCTCCTGCCTGTGACCACCACCTCATTGCTAGTGGGGCGACGGCCATGGTCGACGAAGTCGCCAGCGCCTCACCAACCCCAAGCCCCCACCAGAATTGAGAGAAGGCTACAACATTCTCCCAGATCTAGGCTAGGGCCACAATCCTTGTCGACCGGCCGTCGCCACTAGTTAACCCTTGCCGAGATGCTGGTGACTTGCCAGCCATGGCCAATGCCCACCGGCAATAGGGTGGCAACCATAGGTGGGGGAGCCTGCATATATTTTTCTTTTTCTTTTTTAGTTTTTAGCTTTTTTGAGTTTTTTTAAAGGAAAATGAAAAAAAAATAAGAAAAAGTAAAAGATGAAAATGCCTTTGACTAGCCAGTAAGGTTAAATCCTTCTTTAAAACTGATGTAGCCACTGCATGTCCTTATTTAAAACAAAATCAACTTTATGCCCTTATCTAAGAAAATGAATACACTTCATATCCTATTTGAGACTACTGGTGAGGTTAGGTCATTCTTTGAGACTAAGGTCTCCATTCAAGTCCTATTTGAAATAATGTCTACTCCATACCCTCATTTGAGAAAATGAAGACACTTTAAGCGTTTATTTGGAATTTTCCCCATATTCATCAAAACCCACAACTCCATAACGCCATAATCTACCATCTTTATATAATTCCAAAGCTTATCAACTCCAAATCTCGGTTTTAGAGTATCCTACTAAGGTCAAGCCTTTGGCTGATAAGAAATGGAGACTTTGCTAATGGGAGAATTTTGATCACCTTACCACCAAGCATTATATCATGGCCATGGTAAGATATTGAGTAATAAATTAGTCAATGGAATGAATCATTGGCATGTGATTTGATAGAGATTGATCAATGGACTTGACTTTAGATATTCAAATTGTGATGGTGGATTAAAAAAGTATTTCTAAATTGTATAAAATTTTGTTAAAATGAAACAACTCATATTTTTTTTAATATGTATATTATATCTTGGGTTTGGATTATGAGTTTCTAACGTTGCTCTTCATATGTGCATAATGAATACTCAATCTACTTAGAAGAGATATACTATTCACTGAATTGCGGTTACATATGTTATTCGTGTTCAATGTTTTTCAGATTCCTCGGTTAGTGACAAATAGAGCGATAACGTTCACATTATCATCAAGACATTTTGATAGAGGATTTTTGGGTGTAAGCTAAGTTAGTTGTATATTTCTACGTTGTACATGATTGAGATGAGTTTATTGAGTTTAGTTATTAGTTGGAGATGTACATATTCTTTATAATGTATTATAGAAATTCCAATATTGTAACTAACTTGCTAGTTTATCATATATTTTGAAATATATATCTTGATAGTAGGTTATTGATTATATTTGAGATTGCATCCTTCAGATAAAAAGACGGCCATGTCATCTCCTATTTTTGTTAAATTTGGAGAGTGACATAAAGAGTTTGACAAAAAAATTTAATTTCGACAAATGGGTGTTCCAAAAAATATGACACATCATTTGCAATTTATTATACGAGAATGGCTCGGATTAAGCAGTGGTGCATTTGGTTCAACATTCCTAATGAACTTTAGCCTCCAAAGCCCCTTGGAGAAATTTTGAACCATTTGGCAATAATTTTAAAGTAGCTTTTAAGTAAAAACCAGCATTGAACCATGATTTTGGAGCAAACACAGTAATCTCTAAATTTCACAATTTTATGATTCATTTAGAATTTAAACAAGCATACCGGCCGAAAGAAAAGGATTTGAACCATGTGAGGATGGATCTTGTGCACATCCATCAAGAGGTCAAGATGTTTTGGGGTTTCCATGTGTGTTGACTTTGGGATCAATACGTGGTCAATGGTCCATTGGAAGTCATGGTCTTGATGACGCTTTTACTCGGTGATATTTGGCTCTAAAAATTTCTAACCCATCGTAAGGGAAAGGTCATGGACCAATTTTTCAGCCTTTTCTTCTTTTGACTAACAAGCCTTCAACTTTTTTTCTTGAAAATGACAAGCCTCCAACTTATAAAGAGAAAGATTCTTGTAATTCCAATCACACGGCGTGTAAAGCAGGTTGAGCTGTAAAGCAGGTTGAGCATCCAAAACGATAGTGACCCTAGTGGCATCAATTCTCAAAACACAAATTGCACTCCCCCTTCCATCATGTACTCATAAACCAAGAACACCTAACGCTTATGTAAGCAAAAATCATGGAGCTTAATTATTATTTTTTATATCGAACACTCGCCATCTTGGTATTTTTTTTAAAAATATATATATATTTGGTTTTTTAGCATTTATATATATATATTATTTTTTTAGCATTATTGTCAAAATTTATATCTAAAAAGTTGCATATATTATTTTTTTCAATTTTAAACAAATAAAAATTAAAAAACTAATATTACTCACCTAAAGAGCTTTTCAAATGTATTTTTTACTAAACGGCATTTCTCTCAAAGTTGTTTCTCAAAATATAGTTTATCAAACGGCATTTGCATTTACCCAAAGTCCTTTAGGCTAAACTGATTTGCATTTTCACAATAGATTTTCAAAATACTAAACCAAACGCACCCACTTAGATGCAAGGCCCATCGCATTAATGGCAGAGATCCATGCGGCCTCCAAGGGATCGGATTCCGGATCAGATACGCCTCAAGAAAAGGTTTACAGGACGAACGGAGAAAAGCACGCAGCTTCCCCTGGCATGAGAAGAGATGCGCGTCACTCCACTTTAGGAAGTTGACTAAACTCCTGCTGGACCCGCCCATGTCACTTTCTCACTCCTTTATAAGAGGGCCTCATTGCTAATTAAATTCCAACCAGAACTTTGTTATCACGAAGACGTCGGTCGGTGTCGATTCAGGAAGGAGAAGCATAATGGAGATGAGATTCATGGGCCTGTTCCTGCTGTTGCTGCTCGTCCTTGGTCCTTGTAAGACACCCCACTCACCATCATCACTCTTCCTGGTTTTCATCTTCTGTGTTTCTTGCTTTTCCTAAGTAAATCCCTATTCAAGAAGAAATGCCCACATGGCGTATGAAGGAAAATATAGCAAGATCATCATATTATTAGTTGGGCCCATCTCTTCTAAGCAACTTCGTTCCCATCAACTTGTTAATTTATTTGGGACATGTCATGCGATTGATGAGAATTCTTTTGTCAAACTATACACAAAGTCAGTTATCATGGATGAAGGAGCTGTAAGAGTTTTCCTTATGTGGGCTACATTAATTGAGATTGTAATTTACCATTTTACGAGGTTAGTCTAATAAGGTAAGGTGTAAAGTTTTCTTAATGGTCAAATATGGATCTAGCTTGTGTGGGCCAAGTTTGGCCCAGCCGGTGATGAGAGGGGTCGTCCAAAATCCTATAAATAGCATTAAGGTCACCTCTTATAACCCTCATTCTTCCACAAACTTTCTTTCACCTCGCATAAGGCAAACTCGAGTGACAGTCTCATCGAGCCAGGAACCGAGGATCATAGAGGAGAAGAACTTGAGCGTTGGCTCGTCGTTTGAGCGTCAGATCATCGTCATTCCGCATAAAGAACAACAGATTCCAAATTTGGTACGCAAATCTTTGTATTCTCCTTCTACATGTTCAGATTTCTAGCTATGTTGATCATGGGATGCCGCTACGACGGCCAACATTTGGTATCAGAGCCTTATAGACTAGAGCTCAAACTATTGTATTTGGCCCATTCTTGGAAATTTTCCTATTGAAACCTGATTTTGAAAACATATTCAGATTCGTCTCGTCGAACCAAGCATTTTAGTGGGTGGCACGTCTTTGGCAGAGGCCAAACGCACCGGCAATGAGCATTTCGGATTTCACCTACCTTTGGACCGTTTTGCCCTTTTTTGTGAATTTTGATCTAATGAAAGTAGATTTTGAGCACATATATGGATTCTACATGCTGAGACGAGCATTTTGGTGGGTCATATGTGTCAAGAAGAGGTCGGAAACTGCTACACGTGCCTCCACACGCCAAGACGGAGCTAGGAGGCGACACCACGCGCCACCGCGCAAACTCGTGCTCATGCGCCGAGCGCATGATCGCCTATGGCGGTTAGTGACATCAGCAATGACATCACTCGCCGACTTGGGCCACCGCCTTGCCGTGCTGATGTCATGAATGACATCAATCAACAATGATGACGTCACCAATGACATCACTTGCCGACTTGGGCCACCGCCTTGCCTTGCTGATGTCATGAATGACGTCAATCAACAATGATGACGTCACCAATGACGTCACTCACCAACTGGTCAACCCAACCCGATGGTCTGTTGATTGGGTTGACCAACCGTTGACCGGTCGTACCGATTGGACCCTTGACCGGTCAGACCCGGCTGGACCGTTGACTAGTTGGACTCGATGGGACTAAATTTAGGCTGGCTCAAGGTGGCAAGCGTGTGGACCTCATGCGCTGCGCATTCCGGCGGCACGTAAGGGCATGTGCAATGTCAGATTGGCGGGTGGTTTGGACCATTGTGCTCATATAGATGTTCTCTACACTATGATATTTATTTTACATGTTTGATGCTTTTATTGGTATGAAAATGCATGTGGAACCCTAAGGTACGTGATTTTCCAGGTATTTTTGCGTATTTTTCATGTATTTCTCTATGATTTTAGAAATACGTTAAGAGATCACATGTATATCATCACATAAAGATTGTGTAGAGCATTGATTCATTAATAAGATGTATAAGGGTCAGCATGGGTTAATGAATAGAGCAATATGATTGGCATTATATGTTATTTTAGTGATGAATTGCCCTTGTCATCCGGTCTAAAATCACATGTATAAGGTAATGTGAGTTATAAAGTTTATACATCTAGTATGAGAGAGTTTTAATGATTCGATTGGGTTGTGACCGCCAAAGTGACACACTTAATTAGATTTGAAAAATATCGGTCTCACATTGTGATGATATGTCTCTTACTCTAATGCGTAGTCATACTCTCAAATGAGGTCATTGTGCATTAGTTCATGGAGGGATGCATGCATAGTATATGATTGAGGAGTGACTGACCCTAGTGATTCATACACCCAAAGGTGGTAAATTCGCAAAAGGTCAGAATATATTTTCATGACCGCTGTCACATGGAGAGTGTACAATTGCATGTCATGTATTATGCCCAAAGGTGTTTATATGATGATGAGTGTAACTCTCAGGATGTATACTTATAAGATTTTCAGATTACACGGTACTCACATGATGCCAATTACATATGCTACTTGTTATTAAGTCATTTTCTCTATAATGGCAATGTCGTTGTGATTGAGGTTCCTACTAGGTCAAATTTTAAATAGTGAAAAGAGGATTTTCTATTTGAGATGGAGCTGGTGGATGTTCATATTGCTCTTACTAAGTTTAAGCTGGCAATCTCACTATTAGTTATATGGAACTAGAAAGTATATTTTGCTGCTTGGGAAAAGGACAATTGAATTTGTCCGTTAACCATGAGGAGTTCCATTTAGGAACACTTGAAAGTGGTTTATTAGCTGATTACATAGCTAAAAGAATGATGAAAACCTTAGTAGCTTGAAATTGTGTCTTGTCTATTGTCGAGGTTGGGATAAATGCAAGAACTTTTTAACATAAGGTGCGATGATTCTGATGATGTTAAGGATTACGTCCTAAGAATGGTAGATTTGAAGTCCAAAATCATACTCATAAAGGAATTCATGAAATCATTGGTCATTCTGACAATATGATTTGAAGATAACACCCTTTAAGAGAGATGGTGCCATTCATTACTCTTGTGGAAAAAGAAATTGATAGGGCTAGTACGAGCACCTAGAGGGGGGTGAATAGGTGTGAAAATAGATTCTGCAAAATGCAATGAAAACATTTACTTTTAACCTGAGTTTGAATAACAACAAACTTTTGAAACTGAGTTTGAAGAACAATAGACTTTAAGCGAGTTCAGACTTTGGCAACTACGAACAAAATAAAAGAGTTCGGGGAAGAGAACAAAAACACAGATTTTATAGTGGTTCGACTTAGATCAAGCCTACGTCCACTCTCCCATGCTAACAGCCTTCTGGCTGGATTCCACTATGCAATCAACAAGACATTACAACTTTGAATGCAAACACTTAGTAGTAGATCACACTATCTCACTAAGTCACTCTTTTGGTATTTCTCTCACGATCACAAACATTTAAGCTCACAAGAGACAAGTGTATGATCGAAGGTCGCTCAGACTTTGGAATTATAAATTCTACGCTCCGTTTCTTACTTGCTCATCGGTCCTTCATCTCCTTAAATACTCCTCCACTTCCAAACTAGCCGTTGGACAGTATCTTAAGGATCATCTTCCAATCTACCCATTGGACAGATCTGTATCTAGAAAATTTGATAGCCGTTGCGTGATAGAAATAGAACCCCAAATTGATTCCGATCGTCCATACAAACAGAATCTTGGTTTCCATAAGTAGAGTTTCTTCGTATAGAAAGTTCTTGTCTTCAAGATCCAATCGTCAATCAATTAGATTGAGTCAATCAAATTAATCTTGATGTAAAATCCAAACCAAATCACTAGCCGTTATACATTTGGGCTTGTGTTACGTTATGTCGAATCTAGATGTAAAGTCTGAGAGCAATAGACTTTACAATCTGAGTTTGAGTGCAATAGACTTTATAATATGAGTGTGAACATATTCTGCTTCTGAACAGATTTAGCTTTAAGGTCTGGACACGGTCTAAATAAGTTCAGCTTCAGCATAGAGTCTGTCTTCTGGTTCTTCAAGTATAGACTTTGACAATATCATTTATATATTCTATCATCTGCATAGTCTATTACTCAACCATTAAACATGTTAGTAGCATTTGATTTATTTTGTCATCTTCAAAACATCATAGGGATTTCCCTAACAGAAATGACACATAAGGGACATTGTAATTAATATAAAGCTTGGTTGTCTATGCGTGAGTCTGGAGTTGATGATTCATTGGCATTCATTTATGAATCCAATTCCTATCAAAAGTCTCATCCGGTTCTTAGTGGCTAGATAGTGGTGCAACAAATTATCTTGTTTACCATAAAGGGATTCATAAATCCAAGGAAGTCAAATCAAAATGAATCATAACTCATCATGGGAAACAACATTTAACGTTGATTTATGCGAGGTATTGTTTTGACTATGGATTCTAGATTACGGCTTGCATTTAATCTTGAGAAACACTTTATGTACCTTCCTTTAGACGGAAATTACTTTCCTTATCATGTCTAGAAGTGCGTGACTACTTTTTTGAAGTATAGAACAATGTCGTTTCTATGTTTTCCAGGTCAAATAAAGTTGGGTGCTGCAATATATCAAATAGATTGTACCAATTGTGTTAGTCTCTCAATGTTATGTACATCGTTTTTACAGCTGAAAATATTGCTTTCAATAGATCTTTACCTAAGGAATAGTCTTATGCATTATAGCATGAACTTCTTGATCATATGTCTAAAGAAAGAGTAGAAAGATTGATGACGTTAATGTTTTGTCTACTCTTAAAAGTTACCTAAAAACTTGTGTACACTGCTGTAGAAACAAGATGATTAAGATAAGCAAAAAAAACTATAGTCTGAAGTTCTGAACTGTGGGAGGTCATTCACACTGATATTAGTGGATCATATACAGTAATGTTATATAGAATTTTTCATTTCAACACAGTCATTGACAGGTATTTCTCTAAAGAAAGGTTAGAATCTTTGGATAGATTCAAGTTCTCTCGAACTAAAGTCAAGAAACAATTGGAACAAGTCTTATAAATTGTCGGATATGACTGGAGTGGTAAGTATTTCGACAAATATGGCAATGCTGGATAACTTAAAGGGTCATTTGTCAAATACTTGGAAAAATTCTGAAATGGTAACTTAGTTTACTATGCCCATAAATCTTGAATAAATTGGTATGGCTGAAAGGCGTAATTGCACCATAATGAACATGATAGTGAGTATGATTACTAAGACTAATTTATCAGGGTTTCTGTGGGGCGAAACAGCCCAATATGCATTAAACCGAATTTCTACCAAAAATGTTACGTTGACTCATTTCGAGTCATGGGCTGGACGTAAACCTAACTTGAACCATCTTAAAGTTTGAAGTGTCCTACAGAAGTAAGGTTATATGATCCAATTTAAGTAAGTTGAACTGCAGAACCCCTCGATGTTATTTCATATCTTACCTAGGTCATTCGAAGGGATATCAATTTTATGATCTCAATGGAGGTATGAGAGTTGTGAAATTATAGGCAGCGAAATTTTTAGAATTCGACGTAATTGCAGAGGATAGCTATTCTTAGACTATTAGAAATAATAGTACGGTAGGGACCATTGAGTATTTGTCTTTGCCTATACAGATAATTATGGAGTCTTTTACACCACAAACTAAGTCTATTGAGGTTCAGGATACTAGTATTGACACAATTCCCGATAAAGTTTGTCAAGCCTCTCAGATACAGGATTAAATGGTTATAGTAACTCCACTTAGGAGATCTATTAGGGAAAGACGTTCAGTTTTACAACCGGACTATATAGTCTATCTGGTGAGAGTATGACTACGATATCTATTGCGTGGTCGATCTAGTGACTTATGTATAAATGTTGTTTCTTGTCTTCGGTCAGATATGTGGTTAAATGCAATGAAAAAGATATGTAATTTATAAAAACGTGATAGTGTTTGGGAGCCTGTTAAATTGGCTGAGGGTCACAAGTTCATCCGTTGCAAATGAGTGTACAAGACTAAATGAAATTCCAAAGGAAATGTTGAGAAATTTAAACTTTGACTAGTAGAGAAAGGTTTCACTCAGAGAGAAACTTAGTCTTTTCTAAAGACTATTTCAAAGTGAATATGGTATTAGTAGCTCATTTTTGACATGGAGTTGTGCTAGATGAATGTTAAAACTCCATTTTTCAATAGATACCTTGATAAAGAAGTCTATATGGTATAACCCGAAGGTTTTGCAGGAAATGATTTAGGTAAGCTTATGTGTAAAGTGAAAATCCTTATTTATGGTCTTAAGCAAGTTTGTAGACAATGGTGCTTGGAGTTTCATAGTATTGTCACTTCATTCAATTTTGTTGAGAATAAAGTAAATCGGTATATATACTACAAGGTCAGTGGGAGAAAATTTAATTTTCTCACATTCTATGTAAATGATATCTTGCTTGTGAGTAATAATATTGGAATACTACATAAGACAAAGCGGATGTTGTCAAGAAATTTTGGCTTGAAAGACCTTGATCATGTATTTTTTTGCTTTGGCATTGAGATTCATAGGGATCGTTCTCTGCATATGTCAGATTTATCTCATATTGCATATGTTGATTGTATTTTGAAAAGATTCAACAAGTCATGAGTTGCTCCTATTGTTAGGGCTGATAGATTGAATTTTTGGCATTGTCCTTCTTGGGAAAACCCAAGGATATACCTAATGTTAGTGCACTTAGAAGTATCATGTATGCTCAAGTCTGCATCATGCTAGATATTACTTTTGTTGCAAGACTTTTAGGCAGATATCAGTCAAGTCTAGAACATGATCACTGGATTGCTGCTAATAAGGTTTTGAGATATTCAAAAGGACAAGAAAACTGTATGCTGAAAAACGTGTTCAGGATCTGGAGCTAATAGGGTATTCAAATGCAGATTTTACTAGCTATAAAGATGACAAGAAGTTGACGACGGAATATATCTTTATATCAACAGAAATTGCAGTACTATGACAAAGCGATAAACATAAATCTATATCATTATCTACCGTATAAACGGAGTTTGTAGCATGCTTTTCAGCTGTTACTTAGGATATTTAACTTCAGAACCTCATTAAGGAGTTAACCATATTTGATTTTATGAATAGACCCATACGGTTGTATCAAGACAATAATTCTTCATAAAGGTCTCGAGGGGTCTAGATATGTGGTGGTCAAGTTTTTGACCATAAAAAAAAAATGATACATAATGGTGACACAACAGTAAAGCATATTTCCACAAATGATGTGGTTATAGACCCACTAATTAAAGACTTTCGCCCTTTGAATGACATGTCATGAACATGGGTTGAGAAGCATCATTGGATGATGCTGTTTAGTGGGAGCTATTTTGATTTTGTTATAATAAAGCTTATATATATATATTACACATTCAATAAAGTGTTTATGAATGTGTGGTCACCATATTAAATTGATTATATGTAATGGAAATCTCAAGGTGTTGTGTAAGCCTTAAGTGGAGGCTGGGGGTATCTAGTTATCAGTCTTGAACATATGTTTTGATTATACATAAAGAAAGGTTAATCATAAGGATAAGACATATGCGAGTTCATTAGAATCATAAGGATATTCTTTAGTGGCACATCCAATTTTCTATGACACTTAAGGTAAGAGAATAATGACCGACAAGGGAGATAACACATAAGGTATTACTCTTTATGAGGTGCTATCCATTTGCCACACAACCATATTAAATCCATATCAATAAAGTTAAAAGCGGAAACCCGAGTCCAGCGATGTCTCACCTCCTTTGAGCACGGCGATGTCTCTCAATTAGACGGCTTTCCCGAAGGGGCGTAGGTCCAGAATCTACTACGACCCGAGTCCCAATGAATGGGTAACGTCCGGCTTAACAGCCTAGGATGATTTCTCTTAACCAACACACGACCAATCAATCTCGGCCCAGGACACTGTGCATTGCACTTAAATGTCTCAATTAAAATAGTGAACCTGGCCTATTTTCTTCGTATTAGAAATACACGATAAAATAGTCGTGTGTGGGTACACAGTCAATTCACACTAGAAAAATTGATATCCTCCAATTTAAAATCCCACTGGTTTATATAATACATAAAACCATTTTTAGTGTTAAAACCCGACACCCGAGATTTTTTGAATAAATAATGAATTTCACAAATTTTGGAATTAAATACTCGAAATTCCAATTAGCACTCAATTTGCATAAATTAACACTCAATTGCAGAAATTGAATGCACCATTGCAATCAAGACAAAATTCCGGTCACCGGTTATTTCAAACTAATTTCTAGAAAATAATTAATTATTAAATAATTTCTAAAATTAATTAAATAAATCAATTTAAATACTAAAATGCCAACCTAGGCCAAAATCACTAAATTAAATACCAATACGGACCCGGAAAATTCCCAAACCCTTCTAGATAAATAACACGATTTATCTAGACCTCACTTAATCAAATCTAACCACCTAACATGCATAATTGCATAATTAAATCACTAAATTAATCTAACTAACCACCTAATTCCTAATTAAATAAATCTAAACACCTCTTAGACGTCATTAACCTATTAAGAAGAGTTTAGTAAATAAACTCATCGGTTAATTGCGGAAACCGATTCACCGTGACGACGACACAACGGTGGCCGAAATCCGAATTTTTGGCGGCATCGGCGAACACTCGGGCTGGGCCTAAAGTGGGCCCAACAAATCTCAGCCCAAATCTGAGATTTGCTTTTGAACTTGGGCTGGGCTTCAACTGACTTGCTGGAATTGGGCCTGCTGAATCTGGGCTTGGCTTCACGGGCTTCAAATGGGCTGAGCTTGCAACAAAATTCACGGGCTGCTGCTGAAGATGGGCTGCTGAAAACAATTGTGAACTGGGCTGAGTTGGGCTGGAATTGGGCTGCAACTGAACTTGCGTGGGTTGTGGGCTGAGATCAAAGAGATGGGCTCACGAGCAAGAGGGACTGAAGCTGCTGGATCCGTGGGCTTCGGTCTTCACTTGGGCTGAACGAAGGAGCAGCCACGGAGAAGAAGCAGTCTCGAGCTGGGCTTGCTGGCCGCGTGGAAGAAGGAATCGGCAGCAACTTCGGCGAGTGGAAATGCAGACAAAGAAGCAGCGACGGAGGAGATGCTGGGGACGCGTGGGTTGCAGCTGCCGATTGGGGTTCATCGGTTGGGTCTTCAAGGCGAGAAAATTTGCTGGAGTTGACCAGCGAAGCTGAAGATTCGGACGTGGCAAGGAGATCTTCGGGCAGCTGGCGGACAATATGGGGAAAGCAGCTTCGGTGGTTGAATCGTGGGCTTCGCTGACCAAACTGCTCGGTGGGATTTGGCTGCAGTGAAAAAACTCGTGCAGATGGGAGTGGGAGTTTCTGCGGAGACGCGTGGATGCTTGAACGGCCGAGGCGTGAGCAGCAGCTGTTTCGGTGGCTTTGCTGGTCAACAAATGGAGCTTCCGTGGGTGGAGGTTGACCGGCGTGGGGCTTCGTTTGCGGAGAGTGAGTGAAGATGAAGGCACAGGGAAAACATGAAAATGAAAGCAGAATAGAGAAGGGTCGAGCTTCAGGGAAAGGAAATGATGGAAGATGGCCGAATCGGTAAAGAAAGAGAGAGAGAATAGATAAGGGAGAGAGATAAAAATCTAGTAAAATATCTCCAATTTCACCATGAAATGGGTCCAAAAAGTCTTCCTTCTTATCTTATAGTGATCCCCATTTCTTTCTTAAAAATTTAATACCACAAGTATTAAATTTTGATGCCCAAAAATGCCTGCCTCTCATAGTTCCGAATTTCACAAAGATATGCTTCAGTTTCCTCACAGATTCTCCAAATTTGATGTCCAAATTCCTCGAAGAAAAAGCCCATACCATTTCTGCAGGTGCCCATCGCCAAATGGCTCGACTTGAAAGTCAAAACTCCTTTAAATTCAGCCCGTACGAATTTCCGTTAATTTTCTTCAGCGTCCAAATCAATTTTCCGTAAAAATCTCGGAATCTTTGAAAATTCTTCGGAGGAAGAGTCGACATTCCTAAAATAGGTCGTGACATGACATAACTTGCGATTTCTGAAATTGAGTTCAAGTTCGCGGTTAATTTCAATCCGACACGCTTTTAGCGTGACCTAGTCTGCCGGGTAACTTTTAGGAATTTTTAGTGCAATTGACCCGTGATCAATTTATCTCAAGTCACATTGTACATCTTCGACACATTGGCGACTCTCGATTGTCATGAAAATCTTGAGGTATCAATTACGGGCACCGGGTACCAAAACGATAGAAAAATTGGTTTAGTGCCGATCGACGAGTATTTTGCAATCAAGTGGAATCACCCACACTCTGATCACACATCTCAGTCAAGTCGACCTATCTCCGGTCTCTGATCAACTTCGACAGTGCCGTAATGACCATTGCAGATCAACACGGTCGAGCAGTCGATTCCTGGTCGAATTCTCAAGTTTATTGCGTTAAAATCCCTTAATGGTTTCACCCGATAAGCTAGTTATCTCATGAGGGGCCCTCTCAGATAATAAGGCCATAAGCACGTCGATGAAAAGTCCATTTCATCTCATCAAAATCAGATTTGAAAATCAGGATGTCACACCTTCTTCTTATGACACGGAGAGCTTTTGTAGCCCGGAGAGCTTTTGTAGCCCGGAGTCCTTCTTCTTATGACACGGTGTGCTTTGTAGCCCGGAGAGCTTTGTAGTCCGGAGTCCTTCTTCCTATGACCCGGTGGGTTTTCCGTAGCCCGAAATCCTTCAACCCCCTTCTTATGACCCGGTGGGCTTTCCGTAACCCGGAGTCCTTCAATCCCCTTCTTGTGACCCTTTGGACTTTCCGTAGTCCAGAGTCCTTCTCCCTCTTCTTATGACCCGGTGGACTTTCCGTAGCCCGGAGTCCTTCAACCCCCTTCTTATAACCCGGTGGGCTTTCTGTAGCTCGGAGTCCTTCAACCCCCTTCTTATGACCCGGTGGACTTTCCATAGCCCGAAGTCCTTCCCCATCTTCTTATGACCCGGTGGGCTTTCCGTAGCCCAAAGTCCTTCCCTATCTTCTTATGACCCGGTGGGCTTTCTATAGCCTGGAGTCTTCTCTCTTCTTATGATCCGGTGGGCTTCTGTAGCCCGGAGTTTTTCTCTTTTTATGACCCGGTGGGCTTTTGTAGCCCGGAGTCTTTCTTCCTCTTATTGACAATATGCACTTCCATAGTTATGAGTCCTTTCCATCGACCTGACGTGTGCTTATGCACCCAGGGTCTCTCTACCGCTGAAATAATTTAGGTGTCTTATATCTTTAAATGCAACCTCTTCGAGGCTACATTCAAAGAAGAATGGCAGCTGTTGACACCTAATTTTTGTTTTCCAATGCATAAAAAAAAATTAGAGAAAAAGAGAAAATAAATAAATAACAAAACAATTAAATAAAAATAAAAATAAAAAATGCCTATTTTTCCCTTGCGCGGCCCAAGCCCATTTCCCCTTTGGCCTGGCCCACGCCAGCCTTCTCCCTCCTTCATCTTTGCGTAAGAAACCCTAGAGAAAAATAGGGGAAAACGAGGGAACCGGGAACAAAGCCAAATAAAGGAACAAGAGAGAGGCAGAACAAGGGGAGGACTGGAGAACCGAGAAAAGGAGTGAGAAGAGGGAACGGAGAGAGAAGAGCAACCCAAAAACAGAGAGAGAGAGAGAGAGAGAGAGGCGGCTCCGCCCCACGGCCGCTCAAAGCATTCATCGTGCCGGCCGCCTCGCGGCGAAGCCGCTCATCCGCAAGCACCGCACCACCATCGCCATGCCCCGACTCGCCTACAACTCGAGCTTCCGCGACCGCCTCCTTTGCTGCCACCGTCTTTGCTCGACGCCGCTCACCCGACGCCAGCCGAGCCACCGCACTCCTACTGCCGCCCTCCAGCCACCGCTACCCTCCGAGTGTCGACCCATAGCACTTGCCGCTGCTTCCGATGCCAATCGAGCATAAAAGAACCAGAGAGGCAACATAGACCACAGAGGAGTAGAGGGAAGAACAGCAAGAGGAAAGCATCGGAACAGAGGAGAGACCGGCACCAAGAGAGCAAAACCAGAAAGAGAGAGAGCTTGAGAAGAGGGAGCCGTGCCGCCGCCACCATCGTCGACAAGCCACCCAATCAACGCTGTTCGCCATCGTCTTCCCGGAACCTAGATCTGAAGAAACGAAGGGAGGAGGGCAGTGGCGGTGCTGCCCAACGCCGTCCAAGCCGCTATCCTCCTTGCCGCCTCAACCCGACGTCGAGTCGAGCCACCGCTACTCCACCTGCAAGCCAACACCGCCGCTCCTTGCTCGTCTGCTAACCCATGACGACTACCAGGTGTTTTCCGCCAGCCCCGACAAGCTGCTGTTGTTTGCCGCCTCTGCTCGCCATCGTTGCTGCCGTCGACCTCGCTACCCGACGCCTCCACCCGCGATGCCGAACCAGCCAAAGACAACCAGAGGAGAGAGCAGGCCGCGAATCGCATGAGTAGGCCAGATCTTGAGGGAGGAGGCTCGCTATCGCCGTCCCTGCGCCGAACAATACCACCCCGGCCATCCCCGATGCCATCATTGCTGTATCAGGTGAGCCTCTCCGTCGCCGTCTCTTTTTCATAGAAGCCGGCAGCCGCCAGATGAGTCGTCACCGCCGCTTTCGCCACCCGAAACCCTAGCTGCTGTCCGCCACGTCACCGCCGTCGACGTTCCAGCTAACCCCGGCACCGTGGATCGCCGGACTCGAGGGCTCTAGAATCCGGGTCCGCGAAGAGGAAATTGGGTCAGATCCAAGTAGGGTTTTTTAGGAATCGAGCCCGGGTCAACAGGCCCAACCCCAATTTGAGAAAAGGCCCGACCACCTCTGGTCGGGCCAAGTCTCCTTTCGGAGCGGGCCAATCGGCCCGCCCCCAGCCGGACCAAACTCGGGTCTAATCGAAGACTAGCCCCGAATTTTATTTTAGTTTATTTTATTATTTTTATAAAAAAAAATTAAAATATTTTTTTTAAAAATAATTTCGAAATCCAAAAAACATTAAATATTCAAAAAAATTAAAATATTTAAAAATTAATTTAAAAATATTTTTAAAAATTAAAAATTTCGAAAATCCAAAAATAATGGGGTTTGATTAGAAATTGCTATGTATTTCTTTTTTAGTGTAATTAGACCTTTATTTGCTTGTATTTTAATTATATCGTATGTTTAATTTGCATATTTGATTATGTTTAATTGTACGTGTTTAATTTTACTGCAATTAGGGTCTTGGTAGTTATGGTTTTTACTTTAATGACTGCGCACCCGCATAATCACCTCACATGTTAGTGGATGTGTGTAAAATCAATCCAAACTACCTGACAAAAATATTTTATTTTAAAATAAACAATAGTAGGTACCGAAAAGGCACTAATTGACCAATTAGTGTAATCAAGTCCCCGACCCTAGATTCTCTGATTGCTTAGGAAGTGAGGTAATGCCTCACTTGGCTTCTAGCCAACCCCAATAGGCTAGTGGCGACTCCTTTTGTGCAAAATTTCTTAAAAATATCACAACATCACGCGGGGTATGGGCTTGGGAGAGCCCGCACCTAATTATGGGCCTTAGGCCCGTCCTTTAAGCAATATCCGTAAACATATTCCCTCCCCCCGAGGGTAGGTCGTGACAAGTGGCAAGATGATCTCCTACTTTAAGCCTCACTGAATTTAGTCTTCAACCAAAATATATTTTAGATTGGTCCAATTTAGAATTCAGGGACATTCAAATGAGCAACTTCTTCAAGGATTAGATTAGAGTGCACAACAAAAGTAGGAGAATGTCTTCTATATTGGGAAGTTTTGATTCTGTATAGTAAAAGAAAAAGAATTGTGCACATCATTGTGAGGTCAAACTATTTGTTGTTTTTTATGTTCAAATGGTGTGGAAATTTCAGGTCACGGCATTAATTGTGGAGATCCACCTAGTGGATCGGGAGGATCAGATTTTCACGAAAATACGCCTCGAAATAGGGTTTTATCGTACAAATGGATTAAGCATGCGGTTTCATTGGGCATCGAGGAAAGAGGTGTGTCACCACACTCATGATGGATGGGTTAAGGCATTTATGATTCCACCCCCATAGATTGGTAGTGACAGTATCTCGTTAGTTGAGATGAGTCTTGGTTAGAGACAAGTGGGCTAGATACTCACTTTGTATATTGGTGACCTACTTGTGCATTGTGAAATAATATGTCCTCTATTTGCACTTGAGTGAATAATTCTATGCCACATTGACCTATAATTTTCATTTGCAAATCACGGTAGGGAGGCTGGTGCATTTACCATATTCATTTTGTGTATACAAATATTATATACTCATCTTGAGTTCGTGTTGTTTTGTTTAATACCGGATCAAATGGTAAGATGATCTCCTACTTAATGTTTAGAGATCTCATTTACTAAGTTTAGTCTTAACCCGAGATAATTTTTAGATTGGTCGAGTTCAAAGGCCATGGACATTCAAATAAGCATTCCCTTCAAGGATTAGATCGGAGAGCACAACGAAAGTAGGAGTGCGTCCTCTATATTCGGAAGTTTTAATTCCATATGGTAAAAGAAAAGGAATTGTGTACATTTTGAGGTCAAACTATTTGTTGCTTTTGATGTTCTTTTTTTTTTTTTTTTTTTTATGTTCAAATAGTGTGGAAAATTCAGGTCAGGGCATTAATTGTGGAGATCCACCTAGTGGATCGGGGGGATCGGATTTTCACGAAGATACGCCCCGAAATAGGGTTTACCGTACAGATGGATTAAGCATAAGGTTTCACTTGGCATCGAGGAGAGAGGTGCGTGGCTACACGCGGAAAATTGACTAATCACGATGGTTACTCTGGTAAATAGTTTCTGCTAAACAACTTTTCACTCTCTCTCCTTTATAAGATGGCAATCGGACCTCATTTGCTAATCAATTCCAGCCAGAAATTGTCATCATAAGGATCATCGGTCGGAGTCGATTCAGGGAGGAGTAGCAAATATGGAGAAAAAATGCTTGGGGCTGTTCCTGCTGTTGCTTCTCGTCCTTTGTCGTCGTAAGACCCTACCCACCATCATCACTCTCTTGGTATTCGTCTTGCGTTAACTTTTTTCCTTTGCTAAATAATCTCTACACCAGGAGAATCCCCCTACCCAAAAAAAAAAACTATGGAACAGGATGTAACATACAACTTGTGACTCTCCAATGTTTGATTGAACATGTGCCATCACAAATAAGTAAGCCCGTGGTTCATGTTACATGTATCTAAATACATCTAAACTGTTAGGATCACAATCCACATTGGATCTGGTAGTCCATCTAGGTATATTTTTTAGTAGACTTAACATGCTCGCTGAGTACAGAGAAAGTAATGTCAGCGAGTTGTATGTTACAACTCGTAACTATATAATATTCGATTTGGACCAATTTAAACTAGACTAATTATGCTTTCCATGACTCGAAGGATCCAACAGGCTACTAATTATATTGATGACTAAGTTAATCACTTTCCATCCATCAAGTCAACTTAAAACATTTTTTCTTTTTTAAATGGGTGGATTTAGGTAAACAACTTCCTTCTTTCAATCGGTTTATCCAAAAAGACCTAACGGATTGGCGAGTTGTAAAACGGCTCAGCCTTACACATCAAGATGTATAGGGTCTTAAGTTTGTTACTTGGGTCATGAGGCCGATTCAAAACGCCATACAACAATTAAAAAAGAAAAGAGATGGAGAAAATCAGTCCACCAAAGACATGTCAATTCTACAAAATAAAGTGTAATAATCCTTTTTAATCTATAAGGGGGGGTGAGTAGGGTTTTTCTTTTTAACCCAACAAAAATGATATCTATAAACGTTATTTTAATCTTTTTTTAAAAAATCTGTCTCGTTGCCCCAACCTTAAATTCTAGGGCTGCTGTCGCCCCTTGATCGGGTTTTAACTTGAATACTCTCTTCTTTTTATACATATATATACATATATATACACACACACATATATATATGGGTGGTGTGGCGAGTTGAAGGAAAGATGTGCGAGTCGCAGAGCCACAAATTCCAAATTATATCTATAAACGTTATTTTAATCTTTAAAAAAAAAAAAAAAAAAAAATTTGTCTCGTTGCCCCAACCTTAAATTCTAGAGCTGCTGTCGCCCCTTGATCGGATTTTAACTTGAATACTCTTCTTTGCCACACACACACACACACACACACACACACACACACACATATATATGCGAGTCGCAGAGCCACAAACTCCATGGACTGTGCATGAGCGACCGCACCTATGCGGTGGTCTGCAATGAAGAGGGCTTCGACGGCAGAGGCTTCCGGCACCACTGCTTTTGCCACAAGCCTTGCTGATGCATCCGCCGGAAGGCAGCCCAGCCAGGCTGATTAGGAACTATTGACACCCAAAATTACTCTCGAAATCATGTGCCAGTCACAAGAGACCACTAGGTAAAACGTTACGTTTTGACTTGCAAAGTTAAGGATAAAACAGCTTTCGTGAAAGTTACTTAAGTTGAGCCTCAATGGGATTCTAGAAGCCAACTTTAGAGTCGATAGCTTGAGGACTAATTGTCACATGTCAGGCTACGAGGATAGTGCATCATATTTGAAGATAAAGCAAAATTAGCATTAGAGCTCAAGTGAGAATGATTGCTGTGAAAAATGCACATAAAAATAGAGTGGTTATTTGCTTGAGGAACAAGCTGCACGAGCATCGTCGACGGAGTAGAACAGTTATTAAAAGATAAGGTCAAAAAAAAAAAAAAAAAGAAGTGGAAAACGTGGAAAAAGCAAAGAGTAGTGCTCAAGAAAGAGCGACCGACGAGAAACAATCGGTCCACTCTATAAATACCATAGCCCTACCATTGAGAAAATCCTAAACAACACGAAACAATTATCTTTAATTAATCTTTACTTTATCATATTTTAGCTGTAGTTTTTCAGATTCCCATCATTGAGTAAATTCCGGCATGCATTTCTATCCAGTCCAACATCGTTAATTGAGTTCCAATGTTGTTCCACAAGCCTAGCGTTGTTGATTAAATTTCAGCATTGTGTTTTTTATCCAAGAGTATTGCTCTTGATTAAATTCCAGCTTTACATCTAAAACAAGTTGTGTCGTAGATCAAGTTTCAGCATAATTTGAGTTTGAAGCATAGATTAGCTAGCTACTAATGTCCAGATTGCATCATTGATTAAATTTTGGTGCAATTTGTGCCCATGGGAAGTTAGTCTTTGAGTTGCCTAAGTATCAATCGTTAGGATTGTACATACAAGTAAATAAATAAAACTCATCTCTGCATTTGACATTCTCTGTCCAAGCTCAACACAGAATCTAAGTCTCTTATAATAAAATCAAAACGCAACGTTTGGTGAAATATTTTCATAGAGATCAAAACCGGTGAAACATGAGTCAATAACAGTAATAACTAATTATCATGTAATAAATCTACATAAAATCATATGTCGAGAACGTTCAGACAAAATTTGTGATGTCGCGATATTATTACAAGCATATGGAAATGTTGCTGCTGTTGGAGAAATCTTTCTGGAATATTTTGAAGCTGACAAAACGTTTCCATCAGTCTAGTCTGAAGATTTGCAGACTCTACTATTTAAAGTCCGAAGACCTCCGGACTGCCAGACTCAAGACTCAAAGTCTATTCGATTGACAGTTTGTAGTTTGTCGAAAAGGTCTATCCAGATTTGTGTGTTTCGTTAAGGATTTGATCTTATCGATCGACGAAGATCTCTTGGCTGGATATGACATAACGGATTACTTTATTCGAATCAAGATTGATTAAAGATCCAATGATTGGCGAAGTATACTTGGAAGGTTCTACTTATGGAAACCGAGATCCTGATTGTATGGGCGAGCAGGATTGATGGGCTATCGACATGTTCCTTTAATAGCTCGAATGATCTTCCTAATTGATTCGTCCAACGGGAAGATTGGAAGAATTCCTTTGGTAAGTGCCAATGGGTATGATGGCATAAAGAAGTATATAAGGAAGATGTTCCAGTTGTTTTGAGTGTGCACGATAGAAGAATTTCAAAGTCTGAAGCTCCTTGTTCCTTGTCAATTCATTCACTGAGCGAAATCTTGTACGCAAAAGAGAGATTATATTTTGAGATACCTTGAGGAAGTGTGGTAGAATATCTACACTTTGTGGAATCGAGGGAAAGCATTGCTGTAACATTTCTTTTGTTTATAGTGAAATCCAGCCGGTGAGAGTCGGTGCGAAAGAGTGGACCGTAGGCTTGGAATAAGCCGAACCACTATAAACCTTGTGTTCAATTTTCTCTTCCCTACTCTGTTTACTTTGATCATAATCTGTTTTGGAGAACTTCCTTTCTATTGTCTCGCCTAGTATTGCTTTCGTATCTCGATAAATTGTTTTTACACCTATTCACCCCCTCTAGGTGTTTATACTAGCTATATCAATTGGTATCGAGCCTGTGTACTCACTTTGTTTGAAGTGTTTTACTTGAGTTAAAGATCCATAGCTAGTATGTTAGCTCCGTGGCTGGTGGAAGGGCAAAGCAATACCAGACCTCCTTACTTTGATGGAAAGGATTACAACATCTGGAAAAACAAGATGAAAGCGTTCCTAAGATCGAAGGATCCTCTGGAATGGGATGTTGTAGAAAAAGGAATTACTCCTAAAGCTGCATCTGACTCAGAGAAAGGAAAAGTAACTGTTGAGTCTAGTGAAATGACTCAGGAAGAGATAAACAAGAGACAAGCTATTGATGCAAAAGTAATTTATTCCTTATATTGTGCTTTGTCACCTATCGAATATAACAATATCTTCTTGTGTTACAGCAAAAGAAGTCTGGGATAGATTACATATTACCTATGAAGGAACTGATCGAGTGAAAGAGACTAGAATCAACATTCTCCTCGGTCAATACGAAGCCTTCAAAATGAAATCAAGAGAATCTATAACTGACATGTTTAGTCGTTTTACAGAAATCGTGAATGGTCTTGAAAATCAAGGTCAACCAATTTCGATCCCATGAAAGTAAACAAGCTACTGCGTGGACTCTCCAAGGATTGGAATCACATAAAGACCTCAATAAGAGAGACACAAAGAATCATGCCACTATCGTCGATGAGTTGGTTGGAACTCTTTGAGTCTTATGAAGTGGAATGAATCAATGAAGACGAAGATCCTAAAGGTAAGAAATCCATTGCATTAAAATCCAATGATGATTCTGATGTTACAGATTCTGAAGATGATATGGATGATGAGCAGCTTGCTCTCATGATAAGAAGATTCAGAAAGCTGAACAGAAAAGGAAGAAGATTCAATCCAAAGAAACAAAGTTTTCAAAAGCAATAGACTAAGTCTGTTGAGGATGATGAATCAAACAAAGATATAGTCTACTTTGAATGTAAGAAAAATGGACACATCAGACCCAACTGTCCTCTTCTGAGGAAGAATAAAGGAAAAGCTGAAAAGTATCGAAAGGCTCTTAAAGTAGAAACCTGGAGTGATACAGAGTGTGAAGAAAGTGATGATGATTATGCCAATATATGTCTGATGGCACAATCGGATTCAAATTCAAACTCCGAGACAGACTCAGATTCGGGACAAAGTGAGTTTGAGGTAAGTAACTTTAAAATCCCTGTTAAAGTTTCTAAATACATTGATGAGATGTGTTCTAGTCTTAAGACTTCTCTTAAAAGGATTTCCGAACTTAAAAAGGAAAATTTTGCACTAAAACAACAGGAAAATGCTTTGAAAGAAAAGTTGAAATGTTTAGACATGAATGTTTCTACTCTTAAAGAAAGTGAAGAAAATATTTTAAAAGAAAATGAATTTTTAAAAAATGACATATCAAATATTTCAAAAAGATTTTCAATAGGATCTCGAGAAACTTGAGAAAATTCTTTCAAAGACAAAGACCTTATTTCAATAAATCTGGTTTGGGAATGACTGTGGAAACCATTCCTCTAATTGATTTTCCTAAAGTGAAGGAAAGAATTAAGCAAAGACCCACAAGAGATGCTTACAAAAATCATTTCAAAAGGTTTTTGTGAAACCAAAAGAGGTCGAAATGCTCTCAAATGTTCAAAGTGCAATAATGTAGATCATTTTGAAAAGGAATGTCCATGGTTTGGAAACCCGTTAAAAAAGTATGGGCAAAAACCGCATATCATACTAACACCAATGGACCCAAGAAAATATGGGTACCAAAGAAAGCTTGAGTCTCTTTTTAAATGCAGGTCACTATCAAGAAAATGGTAAAATGGTATCTAGATAGTGGATGTTCAAGACATATGACAGGAGATTCAAAATGCTTCATAAAACTCGTTCAAGCAAATGGTGGAAAAGTCTCATTTGGAGGAAACAGCAAAGGAAGAATTGTGGGGTTTGGAACTGTAAAAATTGGAAACCTCACAATAAACAATGTTTCCCTAGTGGAAGGACTCAACTACAATCTGCTCAGTATTAGTCAGCTGTGTGATACCGATTTCAAAATAAACTTTCAAGAAGGAATTTGTTCAGAAACCAGTAAAGATTCTACTCAGTCATTTATGGGTCGAAGACATGGAAACATCTACCTCTTGGACATGAAACCAGATGAATCGCAATGCCTAATCTCATTACAAGACGAAGCGAGCTTATGGCACAGAAAGCTTAGGCATATCAATATGAAGCAGATAGCCAAAATTTCAGCAAAAAAGCTTGTTCGTGGTTTACCCAAATTATCATACCAAAAGTCCAATCTATGTACTCCATGCGTATTGGGAAAACAGGTAAGAAATTCCTTTAAACCAATAAATCAAGTTTCCACTAATCTTGTATTGCAGCTTCTGCACATGGATCTTTTTGGACCAACCAGAACTCAGAGCATTGGGGGATTCTATACAAAATGAATCTATTCAGACTCATCTTGAAGAATCTGAACCTGCCTCAGACTCTACAAAGTCTAAAGAAGCAGCTCAGACTCTGAAAGACCAGCAACAAGTGGTTATTGAAGATTCAAATAAAGGAAGTGATCATCAACCTGACGAATCAACCAAGAATCGGAAGCATAAGTCTAGTCATCCCAAAAATCTCATTATTGGCGAAATTAATGAAGGAATTCGCACAAGATCCAAAAGGCGCGAAGAGTCTAGTGCTATGGCTCTTATTTGAAATAGAACCCAAAAGCATAGAAGAAGCTTTATCTGATGAAAGCTGGATTGAAGCTATGCAAGAAGAACTCAAACAATTCAGCATTAATGATGTCTGGGAGTTAACTCCTAAACCAAAAGGTAAATCTATTATTGGAGCTAAATGGGTTTTTAGGAACAAGATGAACGAGAAAGGAAAAGTCATAAGAAACAAAGCAAGACTCGTAGCCAAGGGATATACGCAAGAAGAAGGGATAGATTATGCCGAGACTTACGCTCCAGTAGCAAGGTTAGAAGCAATTCGATTATTACTTGCTTTTGCCTGTTATAAAGATTTCATGTTATTCCAAATGGACGTCAAGAGTGCTTTTCCGAATGGATTTATTCATGAGGAAGTCTATGTGGAACAACCACCGGGTTTGAAGACCCAAGGAAACCTGACTCAGTATTCATACTGAAAAAGGCGTTGTATGGTTTAAAGCAAGCACCTCAAGCTTGGTACGACAGACTGAGTAAGTTTTTAATTCAAAATGGCTTTGTCAAAGGTAAAGTAGACACTACCCTGTTTATCAAAAGAGAAAGCAAAAGTTTTCTGCTGGTTCAAATATATGTTGATGATATTATTTTTGGATCCTCTAATGAAAGTTTGTGCAAGAAATTCTCTAAGTCTATGCATGATGAATTTGAAATGAGCATGATGGGTGAACTAACCTTCTTTCTTGGACTTCAAGTGAAACAATGGAAGGAAGAGACTTTTATTCATCAAGAAAAATATGCTAATGATCTTGTCAAAAAATTTGGACTGGAAAATTGCAAAAAGACTGATATACCAATGTCAAGTTCCTTGAAGATAGACAAAGATGAAGGAGGAAAGAAAGTTGACCAAAAGCTATACAGGAGTATCATTGGTTCACTTCTTTATCTTACTGTTTTTAGACCTGACATTTTGTTTAGTGTTTGCATTTGTGCTAGATTTCAAGCAGACCCTAAAGAATCTCATCTAAGTGCTGCAAAGCGTAATATCAAATACATCGCTTCAACTTCAAGCATAGGTCTTTGGTATCCTAAAAAGGGAGACTTTACTCTTCTTGGATACTCGACGCAGATCTAGCTGGTTGCGAGTTGATAGAAAGAGCACTTCGGCACTTGTCAACTACTTGGAAGGGGACGGTGTCTTGGTTTTCAAGAAAGCAAAATACAGTAGCTCTTTCTACAACAAAAGCAGAGTATGTAGCTCTCGGAAGTTGTTGTTCACAAATTCTATGGATAAAACAACAGCTAAGAGACTTTGGAATTGAAGATTCATGCACGGAGATTAACTGTGACAACACTAGTGCTATAAATCTTACCAAAAATCCAATCCTTCACTCAAAAGCGAAGCATATAGAGATTCGACATCACTTCATTAGAGATCATGTTCAAAATGGAGAAATTTCGATTCAGTTTGTTGACTCAAAGAACCAACTGGCAGATATATTTACAAAGCCTTTGAGAGAAAATCAATTTGAAATCATCCGTTCAGACTCAACATCCTTAAGCTTGAAGAAGTTAAAGTCTAAAGACTCTCGAGACTCATAAGGTTCTTGACTGTAAGTTATTTTATTTTCTCTCATATTACATCTCGGAAAGGTACGATCATCTATCTATAATTGATTTTTGCTATTTTCAATTTCCATGATAAGTGCAATTTCTCTTTTTCAAAAAGGAGTTAATATTTTTAAAATGGCAGTTATCTATTTTTTTTTAAAAGGTAGTTATTTTTAAAAAGGCATCTTTTACTTTCCATTGCGACGCTTGGTATGCCTCCCTTCGACTGACCTATATACAGTCAGTTCCTCTTCGTTCAAAAACCCTAAAAAACATCGATCTCCCTCTTCTGTCTTCTTCACTTGTTTAATCTTTGAAAAAGTTGTCATCTTTCTTGGGAAAGTCAAGTTCGGAATCTTTCAAGACTGCGAAAGATGTCGTCTTCAAGGAAGTCTTCGAGGATTGCAAACAGGGGACCACGGCAAATGAGTGAGGGGCCTACTCACTTTGATCTCACCGAGGAAGAGGAGTTACCCAGTCAGCAACAAAGCCCACAACATTCTCAGCAGCGTCATTCTCCACCAACTAGTCCACAGGGTGTTGGTCATCGGGAAGAGGAAGAAGTCATTGAAAAAGCTAATCCTGTAAGAACTCAAAAGCCCTCTTTTATTTATAAGCTTTACCGTGCTTTAAAGGGGGACCGGTACTCCATTGAACTACGTCGATGAGTTTCTTAAGGACAAGGGATATGGGAATGAGTACATCTTTTTGCGAAATATGGAGCATTTGGGAATTGCTCCTAAGGGAATGGCAGAAGAAACCCTGGCAAACATTCCAAGTGATCCGCGTTTTGGAGGACTAAATGCAATAGATGGGAATGATGATGACAAATTGTACAGCCAATTTCAACCGAGAATGGGTGTTACGGCGAAAATTCGGGGAAAAATGACAGACTTGTTCCAATCGAAGGAACAGAGGGATCTATACTCCAAATTGTTGAAGCGTGGGGTGATAAACCCTAGGAGTGTGGATTTTGATTTCCTTAATGCTGTGAATATTAAATTGAGGGAAAAGTTCCGTCTTCTTCAACTTGAACAGTTCTGTTCCGATACTTCAGAAGCCTATGTTGAACTAACTGCATACTTCTATTCGAATCTTAGCTTCTTGGATGTGAATAGAATCTCTTTTAGTGTCCGAGATCAAGACTTTGTGGTGGATGTAGATATGCTAGCTGATGTGATTGGGGTTGAAAGAGGAAGATATCAACCTATCAATATCTCCATTGCTCGTGCCACATTGGAACTTGTTATGGACAGAAAGACAGAGGGAAGGATTTCCTACTCAAGGATGCGTGCATTCAACATTCTGCTTCACAAGATTGTGATAAATTGCCTCAGACCGAAATCTACTTCAAAGACTGATGTTTCTAACTCGAGGCAAAGCTGATGTATGCCATCATTACTGGGAAAAAGTTTTCTCTTCCTCACACCATTTTGTTCCACATGTATAGAGCAGTGGTGAAGGACAAGGGTCAACTTCCGTATCCAGGTCTTGTGTCAAAGTTATTCAGACATTTGAATGTTCAACCTCCACAAATTCTCTCGTGTTCGATCGTGTGATAAAATGGTGGTAGGATTGAAAATGGTGTCCAAAATGCGTCCGAAAGAACTCGACAAGGAGTTGGAGAAATTCAAGGAGACAACCCCGCCAAGCCTCATCAAGTCTCTTCGGCAAAGCAAAAAGGAAAAGAAAGGAGCCCATGGTTGCTTCATCCAAAAAGAGAAGAGCTCTCATCCTTGAGGATGAAGATGATGAGAATGACATCACCATTTCTGCTATGGCATTGAAGAACCTGAGTCATTCTGTTCCAGAATCAATGGAACGACAGGAGAAGGAAGCAGAAGAAAAAGAAGCAGAGAAGAAAGAATCAGAGGAGAGAGAAGCTGAAAAAAGAGATGCAGAGGAAGAAAAGTCTAAAGAAGAAGAAGAAGAAGAAAGAGGAAGGAGAGCATGAGGAACACTCTTCTCCACCTGAAGGCATCGAAACAGGCGGAGATGGTGAGAAAAGAGGAACATCCTCATATCCCCGCGCCGGTGAAGGAGTCGGCCCGCTCTCCAGCAGATCCAGAGGACATTCATGCCTCTCAATTTCCTGAGGAGGGACATGATGCTTCATTGCCAAATCCGCGTGACTATGCTGATGTACCATCGTCTGCATTTACTCCATCTGATCGTGCCGACGCCAGTACGTAGACTGATAATTCAGCAGATTTCCGCAGAATTCTTGATGTTCTCTTGGAAATGCGGGGTCAAATATATGCTCTGGGAAGCGAAGTTTAGAACTTGCAGAATGCAGGACAAGCTTCTTCAGTTTCTTTAAATGATCAGATCCAAGCTCTTGCTCTTCAGAATCAAGCAAATGCTAAGAGTGAAGAGGTAGCTCAACTGAAGGAAGATTTGAAAAAGCTGGAAAGCATCGTCCAGTCAATGGGAGATTTCCAGCTTGTTCGTGTTCCCAAGCAATCTTGACTCTATTCCATCTCAACCTTTTTATGATGACAAAAAGGGGAGAGATGCGAGCTTTGAAATTTTTAACTTAATCTTTGAGTATGTTTGTTTTGATGTTTGACTTTGTTTAACTTTGTGTCTGGTTGTGGACTGAATTTGGGTTTTGGATTTGACTGCTTATATTAAGTACTATTGATATCTTATGAATGGCTTTACTCTCATGCAAGACTAACCTATTTTCTGCGGTTGCAGATTCTAGTGTTACCATTAAGCCATTAACCTTAATGAGATATCCATATTTGCTTGAGTAATGTTTTGCAGGTCAAAGATGTTCAAATCTGCAGGAAAGTTTTCTCACCATCAAAAAGAGGGAGATTGTTGGAGAAATCTTTCTGGAATATTTTGAAGCTGACAAAATGTTTCCATCGCCTAGTCCGAAGATTTGCAGACTATACTATTTAAAGTCCGAAGACCTCCGGACTGCCGGACTCAAGACTCAAAGTCTATTATGATTGACAGTTTGTAGTTTGTCGAAAAGGTCTATCCAGGGTGTGTGTTTCGTTAAGGATATGATCTTATCGACTGACGAAGATCTCTTAGCTGGATATGACATAACGGATTACTTTATTCGAATCAAGATTGATTAAAGATCCGATGATTAGCGAAGTATACTTGGAAGGTTCTACTTATGGAAACCGAGATCCTGATTGTATGAGCGAGCAGGATTGATGGGCTATCGACATGTTCCTTTAATAGCTCGAATGATCTTCCTAATTGATTCTGTCCAACGGGAAGATTGGAAGAATTCCTTTAGTAAGTGCCAACGGGTATGATGGCATAAAGGAGTATATAAGGAAGATGTTCCAGTTGTTTTGAGTGTGCGCGATAGAAGAATTTCAAAGTCTGAAGCTCCTTGTTCCTTGTCAATTCATTCACTGAGCGAAATCTTGTACGCAAAAGAGAGATTATATTTTGAGATACCTTGAGGAAGTGTGGTAGAATATCTACACTGTGGAATCGAGGGAAAACATTGCTGTAACATTTCTTTTGTTTATAGTGAAATCCAGCCGGTGGGCTGTCAGTGCGGAAGAGTGGACGTAGGCTTGAAATAAGCCGAACCACTATAAACCTTGTGTTCAATTTTCTCTTCCCTACTCTCTGTTTACTTTAATCATAATCTGTTTTGGAGAACTTTCTTTCTATTGTCTGCCTAGTATTGCTTTTGTATCTCGATAAATTGTTTTTACACCTATTCACCCCCCTCTAGGTGTTTATACTAGCTATATCAGCTGCAACTCTTGTTTTTCACCGTCACACCGGTTTGACTTTTTGGCTTCGATACCCTTCTTTGAATGAAGGAGATCCAAGCTAAACATATGTTTATGACTTTTTGGCTGATGCAATTAGGACATTAATTTATAGATCTAGCGCATAGATAACAAGCATCTCAAGCAGTATATCATGAGCTTAAAAGCTATGGAAAATGAAAGGATAAATTATTCTAAAAGTCATAATTCTATTGTAGTTTTGTCAATGAAGTCTTAAACATTTTCATATTTTGCCGAGTGAGTCTATCCAACCAATTTTGTCCTAAAATCACTATGCATATGCCAACCGTCCTACCTAATACGATTGACACTAACTTGAATTTTTTCTTTTCTTTTCTTTGTTCCTTCTTTGTTTATGTGGTTAAAGATGGTCACCGAGCCCTCGCCTAGTCTGGGCAAGGGCCGCCACTAGCATATACTTCACAATCCTTGCCCAAATCATCATCACGGCCACAGGCGAGGCTGGCTCACTTGTGGCTGCAATGGCCTTGTTGAAGGCTAGTGAGGGCCTAGCAACACTTGGCCGTGAATGGCAAGGAAAAAAAATGAAAAATTCAAGAAAAATATTAAAAATTATTCACGTTAATGCCATCATGTTACGTAAGAAAGTCGACGTCTTTTTAGCAAATTTAAGTTAAAATTGATTAGATGGATTTAATTTGCAAAATTATAATAGATTTAAGAATTTTTGGACAGTTTTTCCACAATAAAAGGTAAGTCACTGACTTATCCCGGGAAAAAAGAAGTGTAGAAAGGGAGAAGCCTGTGTTAGAGAACGTTTTGAGTCATAGCCTACGTTGTCAAGTGTAAACGAAAATTTCTCATAAATGGTCAATCGCTCCCCCAAGTCCACATCCAATACTGGGCCACAGCATTGACCGGTGAAATTTATATTCCACCCACGAGGTACTGAAACCAGGACAAAATAATGCTCCAAAATAGGACAAATTCCCAATTAGGTCGCCCATAAAAAAATGCCTCCTCGCCTTATGAGGGAAATTACAGTTTCTTTTCTTTTTCTTTTGCCGTGATTATCCTCTGAGATAAACATGAAGTATCCCATACTTCATGTTCAAATCCTCGTCACCACAATTAACTTTTATTAGCATTACCATCCATAAATACTATAATAATCTCTTTTGATTTTCGTTACGATACGCATGAATATCTTTATCAGTACTTTGAGCAATAAATTATCCCAACAATTTAGCCACTATCTGCCACCATAAGTCCAATTGTCTCTTATTAGATATGAGGATGATCCTCGAAACAACCAGTTAATTTCTATCCGATGTTGAAAGGAAGGTTCAGCCGGGGAAAAGAAAATATGTTGGAAAAGAATATGCGGAAAGGAAAGTAAATAGAATCATTGTCGAGTTATATCAAAAAAAAATGCTTCAGAAGCACCTTACGATGTGGGTCTCTTCTACTTCCCCGAAACCTCTTGCAAGTTGCTTTATTCGCAGGGAGTCTCGCTATGATTGACCTGGATTTTGCTCTCTTCCTTCTGCCTGGACCTCCATCGCTTTTTGTCTTCCCATGGCCTCCCTTTCTTGGAAACCCCCACTGACCCGGCTTATATATCCTCTCGCCCTCTGGCTTCCCCATCTCAAACCCTCTCTGCTTTCTCCTCTGTTCTTGAATCTTCTGCCGATGGGATCTTCACCAGCGTCGCGCGGGCCGGCTCCGGCTCCGAGCTTCCACGACTACTTGCCGGCCATGGCCGAGAAGCTCGGCGGGGACGGCCTGATCGGGGAGCTGTGCAAAGGGTTCCGCCTCTTGATGGACGGGGACAAGGGGGTCATCACGTTCGACTCGCTCAAGAGGAACGCCGCCCTCCTGGGGCTGCACGGCAGGCGACGACGACCTGCGGTCCATGCTGAGGGAAGGTGACTTCGACGGCGACGGGGTGCTGAGCCAGATGGAGTTCTGCGTCCTGATGTTCAGGCTGAGCCCCGAGCTCACGGAGGACGCGGAGTCGTTCTTGGAAGATGCTCTTGAACAGGAACTCAAGGCCTTTAGACGATGATGTTCTCTATCTCTCTTCTTTCTCTTCTTCTTTTTTCCTTTCTCTGAGGTTAAGACTCGAGGGCTGATCATGGCTGCCCGGGGGCAGAGCTTGCGCCCTTTGCATCAATGGTGGATTCTCCCCCTCTTTCTAAAAAAAAATTTCTTTAGCTTTTTGCTGTCCGAAGGCGACACAAAATATTTTTGAGCAAATCAAATCAAGAAATGTGTACTCCGATGTTCGCATCAACAATTCGACGATCCATGTTAGGAAAATCGGCCGGTAAAAGAAAAGGTAACGGAATGAGCGGAACATTTTAAAGAATACAAGTAATGTTTTGAAACATAAAATTGTGAAGACGAAGATTCTAATCCTATGCAAAGAGTACTTAGTATGCTCTTTTAAGAGCTGCTAATTACATGGATCCGAAAAAATAAAACAAGAAGCGTGAATTATACCAAACGTAGTAATTTAATGGTAGATTAGTTTCATTATCTTCGGGGAAATTTCGAAAAAAAAAATGCTCTAAACCTATTACGTTTATGCCAACCCAATCCTATTTTTTCAAGTTTGATCAATTTAACCCGAAGTCTTTTGACAATTTGCTAGTATATTCCTTTCAGCCAATTTTAATTGGAAATCAATTGTCCTATACGGCATCATCAAAGTTGGCATAAACAGTATTGCAATCTTTAATAATTATTCTGAATATTTCCTTTTTCCTTTCTCTGTTTCTTTTTTCCTCTTATTTCCCTCTACCAACCCACAGCCTCATTGGTGGCTGCCCTCGCCCAAGAATCCATTGGAGACCTCATTTAAAAATAAATAAATAAATAAAAAGAAAAGGACAAATGAGGAAAAAAAGAAAAAATAGACGGATTATTTAAAAATTATAAAAATTATCCACGTCAATACTGATCGTATCACGTAAGACGGCTAGCATACGCATTAATGATTCCCAGCCAAAATTAACCGAATATGCTATATTAACAAATTATCAAAAAGTTTAAGAAAAAATCGATTAAATTAAAAGATTGAGAACTGATAATTATCCCCATTATCTTTTATAAGATTATAAGTCACAAATTCGAATTACTAAATAGCTTATGACTTAATAAGCATTTCCCAACTTCTAGCACACTTATAGAGATATAATAATAGACTCGTAAACCTATGGATGGATGATCAGTGATGGCTCAGAAATCGATTAAATAATAGACTTGCATTTAATGTATGAAAACTTATGATAACACTCAGGGAAATAGGACATCTCTTCTCGCCATTTTTCACCAATTAAAAAAGGATACTTTGCTTTGGCCAAAAAAAAAACCTACTATATCACATATTATGAGAGAATTCAAGAAACTTTTTAAAAGCATCGGATTCTGAAAATCCTTTTACTGTGAGTTTTGGAATTTGACAATTATTCTGAAACTTTCTATTCCAAACTCCAAAGCAGTCGCTCACCTATTCTCATCAAGAATCCAAAATAGCGTTCCTTAATTTTACCGGGCTCATCATGAGGATCCAAGATTCAGTCCTTTGCAAACTCGGTTTCTGAATAAATAGATAAAAAAGCATACTCGGTTGTGGACGAAGGAGGAAATTACTTGGAGCAGAAAAAACCAAATGGAGATGGAGGACCTAAGTCCTTCTGCGAAATCATAGTCGCTTTTGGTCTTCTAAAGGTGACGTTATCGCTTGGGCAAAAAGAAAAGAAGAACAACAATAACTTAAAATAAAAGAGAGAGAGAGAGAGTCTTCGTTTTCGTCGAGAAGGACAGACAGAAGCTTCTAAGACCTATCGTTATCTTGTTAAGGAACCAGGCACGAACGTGTCAAGTACTCCTCGGACAACCATCCAGGGGGAACCATAGCTTAGACCAAACACGTTGCTCAGTAGAAGCATGTGTTGCTTACCGCTAATTCCACGTGGAGTGAAAATGTGTGCTGTGGAAGCATGTGCTGCTTACCGCTTAGCAATACCACCCACGATTTTGGTACCATATTGAAGTAGTCTTTACAAAATCATCTGAGAAGGTTCAAGATGAGGTTTAACCCGCACATTTTTACTTTAATCAATTTAGTTCAAAATCTTTTGACAATTTGTCAGTATATCCTTTTTAGGTAATTTTAATCGAAAATCACAGACATGTACATTGTGGCATGATTGAAGTTGGCATAAACAATATTTGCAAATTTTAATAATTATTCTGAATATTTCCTTTTTTTCGTTTTTCTTTTTTTTTTTCCTTTTCTCTTATTTCCCTCCACCAACCCATAGCCTCAACAATGACTAGTGAGAGCCGCGATCCCCTCGCCCAGTGCCAGCGAGAATCCATTGGAAATCTCATTTTAAAAAAATAAAAAGAAAATGACAAATGAGAAAAGAAAAAGAAAAAATAGAAAGATTATTTAAAAATTGTAAAAATTATCTAAATCAGTATTAACCGTATGATATAAGATAGTTAGCATATACATCAATGATACCCAATCAAAATTGGCTGAATAGATCATATTGGCAAATGGTCAATAGATTTATGACAAAATTGATTAAATTAAAAGATTTAGAACTATTAATTATCCTCATTATCCCTTAAAGAGCACAACTCATAAGTTCGAGTAACGTTATGAGCGAACTTCTAGATAGCCTGTGACTTAGGCACTTGCTGCCTCATGTTGAGAGCCTTCCCAACTTCTGACACATGTATAGAGATTTGATAACAGACTCGTATACCTATGAATAAAATATGTAAGAACTTATGAGAACGCTGAGAGGAGGAGCTCCATCGGACGTCTTTCCTCGCCCTTTTTCACCAATTAAAAAAAGATACTTTGCTTTAGCCAAAAGTATAAAAAGGAAAAAAAAAAAAAAAAAAAAAGGAAGAAAAGAAAGCGACTATATATACACACATACATATTGTGAGAGAATTCAAGAAAATTTTAAAAAGGAAAATCCTTTTACTGTGAGTTTTGGAATTTGACAATTATTCTGAAACATTTTGTTCCAAAGTCCTAAATTTTGTCAGGCTCATCATGAGGATACAAGATTTAGTCCTTTGCAAAGTATACTTGGTTTCTGAACCCAAAAAAAAAAGCATACTCGGTTGTGGCCGAAGGAGGAAATTACTTGGAGCAAAAATAACCAAATGGAAATTGTGACGGCCATGCGGCAGTGCGCGGGGAGAAGGGTTAGCGGTGCATCCATGCCTCAGTCCTCGGACATGCGTAGGGAGGGGGGCGTATCTTGTCTCACATTATATAAGGAGGTAGTTTTAGGCTAATTTATAAAGTTTGGGTCCTTCTAACCGTATATACGCGTTTTCTTGAAATAGTATATATTATCCTAACAAGAATAAAACCGTGAGAACTTAATGTCCAAAGTGGACAATATATGTACAATGGCGAGTCGTATCAGAGCCGACTCCTGACCACATGTGGGCCACAGCAAGCATCGTATACTCTGAGCTAACTTATAAGGCTTGGATCCCTCTAATTATATATAAGTATATGTACTGTCCTAAGAAGAACAAAAACGTGAGGATTTAGTGTCCAAAGCGGACAATATATGTATAGGCCCAAGGTCCTTACAGAAATGGATAACCCAATTCCTTCCGCAAAACCAAACTCGCTTTGTCTTCTAAAGGTGACGTTATTGGTCGGGCAAAACAAGAAGGAGACCAACAATAATAAAAAATAAGTAATAATTAAAAATAAAAGAGAGAGAGAGTCTTCGTTTTCGTCAAAGAGGACAGACGGAAGCTTCTCAGATCTATCGTTATCTTTGTAATGAACCAGGCACGAACTTGTCAAGAACTAAGTAGTACTTCTCGGACAACCACCCGTGGGGAACCATTGCTTGGATCAAACATGTTGCTCAGTAGAGCGCCGAGGTAAGTTTGAGCTTGTAAATGGCCATCGAAAAATCTGATACCGGAACACCCCAGATCTCAGCCGAACACGTAGCTTAGGCCTTAGTCAAGCATAGCGAAGGGGGCCGCTCGTCACCGGGCTTCTGATTATAATCAACTCGGATGCGCAACTAAGGTCGAACGAAAGGAAATCTGCATTAGTTTTACCTGAACGTAATGAACATGATCAATACGAAAATGCATGAAAAGAAAACACGTATCCTAAGTGACGAAGTAATTGTTGGCCGGCTGTTCAAATTTTAATGAACTTCATCTACCATCTCGGGGGTGTACTCTGCCCATAAACGAGGGTTCCATGAGGTCCTGTCCTGGGATCTTGTGTCCAGACCTCTCTGGTCTACACAGGACGCATACAGGATGAAACTTTGGCTTCACGTGCTGAGGGGTGTGGACTTGGCGTTGATCATGACCGGTTCCCCGGGATTATATGTCCAATTCAAGCAACAGAAAGATTGAAAAGTACTGATCATTATAATCGCCTTTTTGACAGCTGACACCATCTCGAATGCGATCGCCTAATTGATGTCCATTTCATGCCTTATCAAAGACTTCTTGATTGATCCTAGAGACCGAATAAAGAACTAAAAGGAGTCACATGCAAAAGGGGTAGAAAATTCTTGTCAAATGAAAACTTCATGCAGACCAGCTCATGGCGCACGAACGACACGGCATGGATGTGTGGACCGATTTTCGCCCTAATTTCACGTGGATTGAAAATGTGTGCGGTGGAAGCATGTGTTGCTTACCGCTAAGCAAAACAGGCACTCTTTCAATCTCTTTGTTCGCAATCATCTTGACTTATTTCATTTGGACACAAGACATGAGGGCTGATGCCAAGTCAACTTTGGGTATTTGCAGATCGGCTCAAAAATGGACCGATCTCCTGAATGACTCTAAGTTCAAAGGAAGGACCAGACTGTTGATTGCATGACTGAATAGTTGGCCTTGTGCACTCTGCTGGTACAAAATACAAGGTGCTTGCGTCGTGGGAAAAAGATACATACCAAGGGAAGAATTGAAGATGCAATGTCTTTTTCGTTGCAGTACATGATGCCAGCAAACCCAAATCTGATGCAAATTTTGACGCGGTTCCACTTGCAGTCCCGCTTTTAATTTGAACGTTGCATCCCCAGCGGACACCAGGATCAATCATATGGTTTCAATAAAAAGGTAGTTGGGAGTAGTTAATATGCCCAGCAAAAGTTTTCCAGTTCTCAATGTGAAATGCTTTTATGCCTATCTTTTTCGACGAAACCAATATCGATGTTTCTTAACTTGAATGGGTTTCCATTCCCACAAATCCAGTCAGTGTCACTGTCATCCACCTTTCCTTACGAGTCAATGTTTGTTCTATTCTCTCTGAAAAAAGTGTGCAGTGCCCTCGTATTATATGGCTTGTTGCAAGACCTTTCTTTTGGATTAGGTGACGGGTCATTTTCCACTGTATTAGCTTGGTCTTATTAGGTCTTCATCTTGGGTGCATAATCTCATAAATAATTACCTCAATTCAGACAAGAGAATTAATCAATGGATGCTCCTTACCTGTTCCTGTTTTTCAGCATCATTACCCTTCGCCACCTCCCAGGTTTCTGCACTGGAGGGGACACAATCACCCCATCTCAGTCACTCAGAGATGTCAACGGAAGCACCTTATCTTCCCGAGATGGGACCTTTGAAATGGGCTTCTTCAGCCCAGGAAATTCCCAGAAACGTTTCTTGGGAATTTGGTACAAGAGCATCCCAGCGAAAAATGTTGTCTGGGTTGCGAATAGGCTCAATCCGATCAATGACTCGTCCGGGGTTCTGATGATTGATTACTCAGGAAAGCTTGTCATCCTCAGCAGCAAGAGCGCCGTCGTTTGGTCTGCAAACTCAACTGGGCCTGCACGAGATCCAGTAGTGCAGCTTCTTGATACTGGAAACCTTGTCCTGAGAGACGGGAATGACGGGGATTCAGGCACGACTTACTTGTGGCAGAGCTTTGACTATCCGACAGACACGGTCTTACCGGAAATGAAGATCGGATGGGACTTAAGAAGAGGTCTTGATCGCCGGTTAACAGCATGGAAGAGTCCGGATGACCCTTCTCCAGGTGACTTCTCGTGGGGATTGGAGCTCCACAACTACCCCGAAGCAGTTGCCTGGAAGGGAAATCAGGCATATTTCCGCAGCGGCCCATGGAATGGCCTGAGGTACAGTGGTGCGCCAGAGCAGAGGGCCAATCCCCTTTTCTCATTCAATTTTGTTAACGATGAGGATGAACTTTACCTCACTATCCACCTCAAGAACAAATCTGTCCTCACCAGGACTATCCTCAACCAATCAAATTACGCGTGGGAGCGGTATGTTTGGAGCGAAGCCACTCTGGCGTGGAAGCTCTTCACGACGGTTCCAAAAGACTACTGCGACAAATATGGCCTTTGCGGTGCATATAGCAGTTGCGATGTGACTGATCTGCCCATTTGTCAGTGCTTACCAGGGTTCAGCCCTAAGTCACCTGAGAAATGGAACTCAATGGATTGGTCTGGGGGATGTACGAGGAATAAGTCCCTTGATTGTGGAGACGGAGATGGATTTATCAAATTTGGTGGATTGAAATTGCCGGACACCACATTCTCTTGGGTGAACAGGACTTTCGATCTGAAAGAATGCAGGGCTAAGTGCTTGCGCAACTGTTCTTGTATGGCCTACACGCATTCGGATATCAGCGGGCCTGGCAGCGGCTGTGCCATGTGGTTTGGTGATCTTGTGGATATTAGGCACTTTGAGGAAGGCGGGCAAGATCTCTACATCCGAATGCCCCGGTCCGCACTAGGTAATTCGCTTAATTTCCGAGGTTTTGCTATTTTCTGGGGACCTGTTGACGTAGAACAATACTTCTATAATCTAACTTGTCGGTTTCACTTGATTGACAATTTGAAGGGTTGAAAAGCAGACATTGGTTGGAAATAGCGGTCATAGTCATAGCTGTGATAGTCACAGCTTCGGTGTTACTCCTAACCTTCTATTATATCCGCAGATGGAGGAAGAAACCCAAAGGTAAACTTGATGCCCCTAAACTGTCTAGTGGCTCTTTCTCGTCTATCATAATCAGAGAGACTTGGTTGATTGCATAATTGGCTTAGACCAGGCATACTAGCAAGTTTGTCGCTCGACCAAACTTCGAAAGTAAATTAAATCTCATTCAACTATGATATATGCAGTAGTTACAGTAATATATCCTTTGTTGCCACAAATAATTTACTTGGTGTAATTTCAGCTCTTTTCGAATTGCCTCAGCTCTTATGTTGCTGTGATGCTAGGTAGTAGAAAGCTCTTGAATTTAGAAAAACATCTCAAATTCTGACCTATATCTTGATCTCCAGCGTGAACTGTAAGTAGAAACCTTACGGAATTAGAAAGGCTAAGGAATAAAATTCACGCTAGACGTGGAGTTCCAGACAGAAAAATATGCATGCTGATAAATTCACCTACTATTTTTGTCCTGCAGAATATAATTTAAGGTCTTGTTCAGAGTATATTTCAATCATGTGATTACCCACCAACCCTCACTTTCAATTACCGCAGAGGCAAAGATAGACGAAGGAGAAAAGGAACCCAAAAATGAAAGCTCCAAGGAGGACTCAGAGTTACCATCATTTGACCTGGCCACAATCACGGATGCGACCGAAAATTTTTCATTTAACCAGAAGCTCGGAGAAGGAGGGTTTGGACCAGTATATAAGGTACATTTTTAATGTGCTAATTCCAGGACTGTGGAAGCAAAGTAGAGATTTCCCCATAGTTCAGATGCCATAAAAAGATGCCACTCAATATTCAGGGTACGCTACCAGATGGACGGCAAATCGCAGTGAAGAGGCTCTCAGCCATCTCTCGACAAGGAGCGAGGGAATTCAAGAACGAAGTGAAACTGATCGCCAAACTTCAGCACCGAAATCTTGTAAAACTTCTGGGCTGTTGTGAAGGAGAGGAGAAAATGCTGATCTACGAATACATGCCTAACCGAAGCTTGGACGCCTTCATTTTTGGTCTGATAAGTTTTTTTTTTTTTTCCCCTTCCCTGAACCATTCTATAGCTTTCAAGTCTCGTCAAAATAAATTATGATCTATATATTTAATTGACCTGTAAGCAAATTTGCAGATGGCACGAGAGGTAAACTACTAGACTGGCAAAATAGATTTAACATTATTTGTGGGATCGCTCGGGGCCTTCTCTATCTTCATCAAGATTCAAGATTAAGGATAATACACAGAGATCTAAAAGCAAGCAATGTCCTGCTTGATGAGAAAATGAACCCGAAAATATCAGACTTTGGCATGGCCAGGACTTTTGGAGGAGATCAGATTGAAGGGAATACAAACAGAGTGGTTGGAACTTAGTAAGTATCCAGCCCGATTACTTTTGACAAGTTTGACTTGAGACATGAGTGCCTGATTGAAATGATGCTTTGCAGTGGCTACATGGCACCAGAATACGCCATTGATGGCCTATTTTCAGTGAAGTCCGATGTCTTTAGTTTCGGAATACTAGTCCTGGAAATCATCAGTGGAAAGAGAAACCGGGGTCTATTTCATTCAAACCAGAATCTCATCGGACATGTAAGTTTCAATTCGAGCACAAATTTCACATGGCATTTGATCCGTACTTCTGTGAGCACCTTCCATGGTGGTCTCATCCGTTTCAAATTGTGATCGACAGAGTTTTGCTAGGATCAGCAATCCAGATAATAATAATCTCTTGAATTTGATGATGTAATTGCAATGGTTCAGGCCTGGAGATTATATGCAGAAGGGAGGCCTCTAGATCTCATTGATCCATGCTTAGACGGATCGTGCATCCTATCAGAAGTACTGCGATGCATCCACCTGAGTTTCCTTTGTCTACAACATCATCCCGAGGACAGACAGAGCATGGCGTCAGCGGTCGTGATGCTGGGAAGCGAAGGCCCTCTGCCTCCGCCCAAACAGCCGGGCTTCCTGATAGACAAGAACCCTTTCGAAGGAGACTCTTCGTCAAGCAAGCAAGAGCTAAACTCGGTCAATGAAATCACCGTCACACTGGTGGAAGCAAGATAGAATACTCCCCATTGAATTCTGAAATTGTTCATTGTTTTTTTCCTTTTTTTGTGCAACTCTTCATCGTTAGGATGCCAAAGAAATTAACCTTTCTGAGCAACTAACTTGCTGAGAGATCAATTAGCATTTGAGCTTAATCAGAAACCATACAATCTGTAACGGTTTGTCCTAGAGACTTTGCATTGATCAATGGTGATGGGAAGGCTTTCAAATTTTTTGCGGGCCACAATGATCAAATTGTCCTCTTCTCAAAATCAGTAGGATCTGATTATGTCGCCAATGAGGATGACAGGAAGGTACTGTGGAGCCATGATTGTAAGTTCCCTCGAAGAAAATTTGGCTACACTACCCAAACTGTGCGCCTCTTCTTTTCTCATGATGCTTGTGGAATCAATTAGAACTGAAGTTAGTGCTAGTGAAGATCTGGTCAGGAAAATGCTAATCTTTCCAAGCAAGCAAAAAAAAAGGGATTGGAAATGATGAAATGGAATGATAGGATGTTGGACTCAGTGAAGCAAAAGCTTCTTTCAACTTCTCATGCATTTGTTCGGGTCTTGTTCAAGGAAATCTTGATGTGGGATGATGATGATGATGATGATGCTTCTCTCTCCTGATTACTGATGAGAAAGAGAAAAGCAAACCTCCTAAGTTTGTATTCCATTCTCCTCTTAAGCAATAGATTATAGACATGGGAAAAGGTAAGATCTTCTAAGAATCGAGATTAATGGGGATTAGTGAGGACTTCGAGAAAACGTCAGATCTGAGATCCATCTTTAGATCTCGAATGGGGCTATTATTGATGGCTTGGTGTTAGGTGGAAAGGGGAGATTGGGAACAATTGCAAGAGTTGTGTCAAATCATGACCGAGGAACGCTTAAAACATGGGACCTTCCTGCTCCTAATGCGCCCATTTTCTCGTTTGTACCACCAAAAGGAGACGTGGACCATTGGATCTTTTGGACCCAGAAGGAAGTTATCTTATTATGGAGAGTGGGCACATTGATTTAGCCGAAAACTTTAAAAGTTTAGGTCAAATTTAAGGCACCTTTTTTTTTTATAATCTTCGTAGGATCTGTTTGAATTCGGACAGAAACCAAGATTGACAGTACCAGCGTAAGAAGCGAACCGGAAAACTTGGTCCATATAGAGTATAATCTGATGTTGCCTTCGATTGGTTCTAGCAAACCAAAAACTTGAAATGCCATCTGTAACAACCCGAGCCCCACTGTATAATATTGTTCGCTTTGGACACTGATTCTCAGTGCTTTAAAACGCGTTATACAGGTTAGAGGGGCCCAAGCCATTATAAACTGGCCCTAGACTCCCTCCCTAGGCAATGTGGGATAGGACCCCTTTCTTGCAAACGTCCGGGGACCGAGGCACGGACGCACCGCCATCCCTCCTCCCCGCGCACCGCCGCTCGAGCTGTCATGTGGCCCCACACGCAGTTGGGAGTCGGCTCTAATACCATTTGTAACAACCCGGGCCTCACTGTATAATATTATCCGCTTTGGATACTGAGTCCTCACGGCTTTAAAATGCGTTATACAGGTTAGAGGAGCCTAAGCCATTATAAACTGGCCCAAGACTCCCTCCCTAGGCAATGTGGGATAGGGACCCCTTCCTTGTGCACGTCCGGGGACCGAGGCTCGGACGCACCGCCATCCCTCCTCGCACCGCTGCTCAGGCCGTCACACCATCATGTTTGGGCATGCACGGCTAGGGGTGCTCGATTTCCTGGTGGATGGCTTCCGGATGGAAGATTTTGGAACTGGGAAGTGGCCAAGCTTTTTTTTTTCCGTTTCATTTCAATATATATATGCAAAGTGCATATGTCAAGCATAAATACAATTTTTTTTTTTTTTATATTGAAGAATAATACATCAAACATGTTCACTTTCACCAAATATTTCTATTTGAAAAAAAAAAACAAAAGAACAAAAGAACTTATGATATCGATTCCAAGTTCTACCTTGGAAGTAACCTTGCAAGTTTTGGGTAATCAGACAAAATCAGCTAGATTGGGATATAGGTTTCCAAAATCAAACTGGTCGAGGTCAAGTCCTAGTTTTTAGAATGAGAAACCAGACTAGCTTCCTTGTGAACTAGCTGGTAAAGTCAATTCTTGGATTAAGCTAGCTCAGTTGCTCACCTCCATGCATGACCTTGTCACAGATTGTCGTATTTTTTAACTTAAGCGAAAAGTACAATACATGATAATTACTGATAAAATGACACTCGTATTTAAACATGTCAAAAGGGGTCTCAACCCCATTCACAAACCCAAAGTTATTAAGATTTGTCATAAATGGGTCACCTCAAATTTGAGATGTCTAGTTATAATAGGTTATAAAATAAAAAGTCCAAAGGGTCAAAATGGGTAATGCCATGCCAAGATGCATTATATATATATATATAGAAGAATGGAACATGACCAGGAAAAAGGGTAATGTTATGAACTCATTTCCAATCCACGTGATCACAGGACGACCTTCTTCGCTGTCAAAACTCTCCTCTCTTTCCCTCTCCGACGTGGTTTGACAGCTGCCACTGTACGAAGGACAAAGCTCTCAGCTTCACGGGGGTCGCGGTGGAGTGGGAGGGAGGGGGACTCCAGGAAGGGGACGACCAAATCGTGTCCTTACCCAATCGGCATCCTTTGACTTCAAAAACCGTTGTCCTACTCAGGTCCCGAAACGTGGCGGCTCTACTTGTACCGCGAAAAAGGGACCATCACATGCCCCCAACTTTCTCGATGAACCAAATCCGATCCACAACTGCTGACCACATTTATTGACCCGCGGGACACCAAATCCCAAAAGACCTCAGTATAAGCCTCCCGAAAAAAGACAAAAAAATTGTGATAACAATTTCAAGAACTTCGGGCGGTTCCATCAGCATGGCGTCGGCGATACGTCATTGATGAGGCGCTGGATCCCCACCAAACCACAAAACACGTCGAAAGCTGATTAGATTCCGCCCAATCGATTAGACCCCAAGAAGGAAGGTGCCCCCTCATTTGGCGCTTTGGGCGATCGACCACGCCCCCACCCCGTTTTGGCGTAACTAGCTCGAAAGGATCGGACGGTGGTGATAAGAGCATGAGGATTCCACGTGGATCCACCGCCCTCGCGCGCCGTCGATTCGCCCTCCACCATCCCCAGATTTTGGCCCACCCAGCGTCAACGCCGTGTCCACGTGTCCCATACTATCGTTGTCGATCGAAAGAAGAGGGATCGGACGTGTTATTAGGATCGAAACTTTCGTGCACAAGCTAAACACCCCAACTTTGGGCATGGTCCTCATTGGTTTGAAGTGGTTCGTTGCGCAATAGATTTTAAATTTAGGGTCCGGTGCTCGCAATAAATTTCGCATGTTTAGTTTGCTAAAAATCGAAAAAATACTCGCACTTGAAAATTAGGGAAACAAATTCTCATTTCTCGACAGATGAAATCATTTTCCCAAAGTAGATCAGATCTCATGAAAAAACGCTCATTTATTATCTTCTTCAATATCAATTATTTCAGATGAGATTCAAACCGCTAAAATTGTTTTTAGCTGCATATCTTTATAATACTACCAAAACAAATTAAAATTTCACAAATAAATACTTTCCCTTATTATAAAAATTTGACGCGAAGCAAACACATCCTTAAATTCATTTGTTCATTTGTAAGTTAGTAGACATCTCTTCGAATCAAAATACACAGCAAAGAATCAATGGGACTCCCGATCGTTTTCTGACTCGCTTATCGTGAATATTTACTCAGGTCCATCAAATGCCGTGTACGAAAAGCACAAGAATAAAGGTGGCGAAAACCTCAGTGACTAAAACGGGGGTAAATCATTTTGAACAGCATCTTTTAAGACGTGAAAAGAACATCACGCCTGGCTCATCATCAGTCATCACATTCGTACTATTTGGAAAAATTCCTTTCCGGCAGCCCCTTTTTTGTACTTCTTTGAACTCGGGATTCAATATCCAGCGCAAGAAAAATATAAAGTACGGAAAGAAGAAGAGAGAGAGAGATAAAGAAAAGAGAAGAAAAGAGGAAAAAATGAATAAAAAGAAAAGGTGGGCATATCTTCTAGAGGAATGAAGGAGGAGCTCGGAAGCCGCAACGACCACCGCGATGGTGATGATGATGAGGGGCGTGACAACAACACACCATCATTAATCCACCCCATTCCCATTCCCATTCCCATCCCATCCCATCCCGCCCAATCCCCAAGCCCCCCCCAAAACGACGCCGGGCCTGATCCCGTCGCGATTAGCTGACTAATTAATCCCACTTAATTAATTTAATTAAAACCCCGCATTAAGAGCAGTCCCCCACTTCACATCCCCACCCCCACCACCTTACCTTGGCTTTTTTTCTCCTTTTTAAGTGGATCGCCAACTGTATAAATGGAGGCTCCCTTCCCCAGTTTTTGTCAACGTGCTCGCATCGACCCCTTCCCCCGCCCCCCACATCCCCAGGCCAGCGACAGCGCAGAAGCGAAGCGGAGAAGCGAAGCGGGAGCGACGCTCTGAGGACTCATTTCAATGGCGGCGATCACCAAAGTCTACATCGTGTACGTTTTCCACCCTCTCATTTCTCTCCTTCGCCGATCGATTCGATTGCCGATCGTTTTCCCACTGTTCGATGTCCTCTCTTTTTTTTTTTCTTTTTCTTTTTTTCCGCCGGCTCTCGTGGCCTCTCCGAGTCGCGTGCGCTCGCGTCCGGCATTTTGGATTCGATCGGACGGACCGGTTGACCGGTTTTAGCGATCGATTCGTGGCCGTGGAAATCGTTTTCCGGTTCTGTGGTATCCGGTTTAGAGTGCTTCGCATCGGCGGTTGCGCCCTCGTGTGCGTGATTTGCTTTGTGCAGTCTGTTCGCGTGGCATTGGATATCGGTCAGTGGATTTGATTGCTCGAACGATGAGGGGGCGCTTGGTTCGGGTTTAGTGCGATTGTGCAGAGATCTGTTGGTTAGACCGCTTATTTGCTAGATATCGTCCGTTTCGATGAGATGAGATGCGATGCGCAGCGGTTGTGTTTTTCATTTGTGATGATCTTGCTCTGTTCGCTGTGTGATGAAACATAGGCCACGCTTCGTTACTGTTGGTTTGACTTTTTTTTTTTTTATGAATTCTCGGTATTTGACGAGTTAATACAGATGGTGGAAGTGATATTTTCGCCAACGTTTGAGGCCTGGGTTCTGATGTTGCTCGACTCTAAGTGCTATGTTGGGCTTCTACTGGATGATCTTTGCTGAAATTACTGGTGTCGGATTATTCTGGTTTTGGATCGCATCATCGCGTTCCCTAGCTCACGTTTTGTTAGTGTGCGTCTTCCATTTTAAGATGATACAGATCCTCTGTCTAATACTGATATTTGAGTTTAGCCAGAAGTTTGGGGGTATATGTTGTTGTCGGTTCTACTAAATTAGACGCCTGATCTACAAGAAAGCTCAGAAATCATGTTCATAGACATACAGTCGAGTTGTTCATACTCCCACATTTAGAAATTGACTTTGAAGATCCAAATTAAAATATTAAATGTAAAATCCTGTTTGAAAAGAAAAAACATCAAAGTAAAATATTAAAAGCTCGTTTGACTTGTAGTAATCAACAATTTATTTTTTAACTATGCTAAGGAGGTTTAATAGTCCAGGAGTAAATTATTTCGATCGGATGCTAAGCCACATTGGTGATCATCGATCATTTTGGCATTCACTCGGATGTGCAATTAATTAATAGAGATACTTTTTAAATCCCATCCGCCAATTTGTTCAGATTAGTCTTCTGCAAACACATATGATGAACGTAGATTAATGTTTTCCTGTTGTTGACTGCATCCGTCATTTATCTTTGATGGAAGAAGCGATTTTGTTTTGGTTGCAAATTCAACCAACTGTGATGCCCATGAACTGGCAGAGTTCATGGAGTTCAGGGACACCCAACCCTGAGTGGAACTGTCTTTCGTATAGAGGCTATGTTACTTGTATAAGTGGCTGCTATATTAGGATAGTTTTGGGTATACAATGCTAGTCTTTTTGTGAGCCATGTATACCTAGTTTCATGCTTATTGATTGGATCTATAACTTCTGCATGAGTTGAAACCTGCATTGCCTAATTCGGGGAGGGCTATCTCGTAGACACTATCCTATCCATATGATTGAAGGGCCTAGGTGTTGGTAGTGGTGCTTTTTAAGCCAGTCCTGTGTACGTGTTATAATCTTTGGGTAAATTTTGTCTTAGGGTGTGTTTGTTTGAGTGAAAGAAACTTCCGCGAATTGATTTTCCAGACTTTCACATGTTTGGTTTGTTGAAAATGATTGGTCAGCAGAAACCATTTACGGTCAAAGAAAATATGCATGTATAAAATTAAGAAAATGAATTTCCTAATCTGAAACCAGAAAGCATTTTCTTTTATCATGAAATTTTCCCTAAAACAAACCCGCTCTTAATCTAGTTTGTATTTTTTAACTTTACCCCCTGTTGCCAAGATTAATTTTTATATCCAAGTTCAATGTGGTCAAAGTCCTATCAATTGAACTCTGTATTTATTGGTCTCATTCCAATGATTCGGGGTGAAACATTCACGTGTTGAACATTTAGCCAGAAGCGAGCAAACTAAGTAGACCGAGTATCTCTACTACTCCCCCTCTTGTGTAGGCTCTTATAATTCTAAAATGCTGACTTGGCGATTATGCAGTGGACTCTAATTGTCTTGAAACAGAGAGCTGATAGAGTGCGATTCTCACATGTGATATTAATCTGATGTTTTTCTGAAGCCATCACAAGTGTCATGTTACTGGAATTTTATGTCCAGAAAATGGGGAGACAGGACATTTGGATCTTTTTCTTTGGCTTGTGAATTGATTTTCACTTGGTGGTATGTGGTTCTTGGGTGTGAATTGGTCTGATGATTTTATAGGTACTACTCCATGTATGGACATGTGGAGAGGCTGGCAGAAGAGATAAAGAAGGGGGCTGCCTCTGTTGAAGGAGTTGAAGCACAATTATGGCAGGTAATTTCGTTGTACTTTCTATTTCTTCATGTTTCTTATTATATATCACCCGATTCTTACTTTTTTTATGAATTTAGCCAATAACTTTAGGTAGGCTCCTGCCAGAAAATTTATATTTAAAAACAGAAAAAAACAAACAAACAAACAAACAAACAAACAAACAAACTTGTGTCCTGAATCATGGCTTATTCTAGGTTTCACATTTTAGAGCTTTTTGTTGACGGTTTTGTATGCATGTGCTTCAACCACGTTACTGTGCTTTGTTATGATGAGGTTAGAGACTGGATGAAATACCATTGTTTTTTCCATTCCGCGTATGCATCAATTAGCTGTTTGACAGACTAAGTTTTTGAGTTACAAAACATGATGTAAATTTGGCTTAACTGCTTCATGGTACATCAAAAATTAACAATGCGCTTAAACTTCCGGTATCATTAACTGTCATTAGTTGGAAAGATTCTTGTATATAATATGCTCACTTATCGATAGACCACTTTCGTTTCTGTGTGAAATGAGGCAATATGCTGATGTATTGATTTTGGGGTGGGGAATAGGTGGCTGAGACGCTGCCAGAGGAGGTGCTTGCAAAGATGAGTGCACCTCCCAAGAGTGATGTACCAATCATTACACCGAACGATCTTGCTGAGGCCGATGGATTCATTTTTGGTTTCCCAACAAGATTTGGTATGATGGCTGCTCAATTTAAAGCCTTCCTCGATGCAACTGGAGGTTTGTGGAGGACACAAAAGCTTGCAGGCAAGCCTGCTGGAATATTCTATAGCACTGGATCTCAAGGAGGTGGGCAGGAGACTACAGCGTAAGCAGCCAGCATCTTTTCTAGTGAAAGAATTGACTTTCAAGTGGGAGAATGTTGTGTTCTGAAAACTTGAAATTGTACCGCAGGTTGACTGCTATCACACAGTTGGTCCACCATGGGATGATTTTTGTCCCCATAGGATACACCTTTGGGGCCGGCATGTTTGAGATGGAGAAGGTAAAAGGTGGTAGTCCATATGGCGCAGGGACTTTTGCCGGTGATGGCTCAAGACAACCCACTGAGCTCGAGCTGGAGCAAGCTTTTCATCAAGGAAAGTACATCGCTGCCATCACAAAGAAGCTCAAGGGAGCTGCCTAAAGTGACCCGAATGATTTGCCAAATCATTGTGCTTATCCTATATCTCGATTCTTTTTACAAACGATTTCGGATCCTACCTTAAAACTCATTCCGGTCAATAATTCTGTTGTGTGAAGTATATTCTTCGTACTCGTATCGCGAAGTACAGTGTTTGTTTTTCCATTCTTGATATTGAAGTTTTTAGTTGCTTGATCTGTTGAATAGCAAGCACTCTTCGAGTTAATTACACCATATCATCCGGAGTCACGTTGTTCTTCGTTCGAGTTGTCGGGCGTCTGTCCTACTTGAGGAATCAAATATTGAACTTTGAACCGTTGTGCTGGTCAAATGATTTGCTGATTAAACTTTACAGAGATGAATTGCTTCGAAAACATCACTGCAAATGAACACCCTTGATCTCTCATCCCTTGCATGCCTATACGTATAATTCAATATGGCACAGGCCCATGATTCTTTTCCCTCTTTCCTAATTGTTGAGGAAGTCTCTCTAAGGTTGATAGGCTTGCTCATGAAATAGATCATCTCAACGATTTAAGGAACCCCACGAGATGCGAGACTCGAGCCCGAGCCCGAGCCCGAGCCCGAGCCCGAGCCCGAATGAGCGCTTTGAAAAAGGCTCTTGATGTTGAACTGCTCACTGGACTGAAGTCACAAGGCGGCAGCGTTGGGGGCGAAGTACACCCGCCTATCAGAAAGCAATGTAATAGCAGTACCTGTGTGGAAAAGAATCACAATACTCCATTCTTGCTGATAAAGTAGATGCCGTTACTTTCAGTTATTATTCTTGATGGGTAGAGCTTTGGTCAAAGGTCCTTGTTGCTTGATAACGCAGGGAAAATTCCTGGGGTGAGGTCACCGAGAGGACCGATGAGCGCGAGGGTTCTGATTCTCTCATCTTTTCCAGGGCCCGTCTGGGGTTACATATTACATAGCACGTACGCTTTGCTTTTCCACGGATTGGAACCGTACAGAAGGGGACGAGAACAAGAGCTCAAATCCATCCCCCCATAAATATACAAATCGACTAGGATTTCTCCTATAAAAAAAAAAAGACCTTCAGCTTTTAGGATTGTTCTTTTCCTCGATTCTTTCGTAGCTTTTCGGTTTTATATTCGTTGCCCTCTTTATCTTGGTATACATATATTCAGAGGCGTAGAATCGCATAAAGTTGATTATGTTCAGTCAATTCTCTCCCGTTATTTTTCAAGAATTAAGTATTGCTTTATACTTACATTGCGTGCAAATTTAGCTAAAATGTTTCAAAGGAGGAATCAAACCAGATCCACTTGATGTACACCCCCTCCTTGTTTTTGTTCATGATTGGTAAAATAAAAGTGGGGAAGGATGACAAGTATTGTTATTCTTCTAGGTTTTATCTTCGCCAAATGTTCAATTTAAGCCATAATTACTAACCCATTCATTGGTGTGTGAGCTCATTACCATAACCCTACTGGTGTGATAGAATTCAAAAAGTCGCTTTAAATAAGGTAGCCAATACCCATGTCACGAGGCTTCAAATGGCAAAAGTAGAAGCTGGTCAGAATTTTAATCACGACATTACTTGAACTTATCACCTCATAAAATTTATATGACATTTTATCACTGGGCTATCACACTCGATGGTCAATCGGTGTCTAATTATTGCTTTTTTCATTCAATTGAACACCTACAAGTCTTAAATTGACTAATCACGATGTTACGATCAAGAGGTGAGAAATTTTCTGAAATCATGCAAAGATGTTCTAAGTTTATGAATACATGATTTCATGATAGTGATTACGGAACACCATTGTTCAAGTTGCGTTCAACAAAATAAAAGCAGAATTCAAGGCAAGGAATACCGAGTTCCGAGTTTGGGAAGATGGGGATCGTCCATGACCACCGCTTTAAATTGCGGTTGCCGACGCCACCGCCACCTCCCCTCCATTGCCACCACCATCACCTCCCCGCCACCATTCTTTCCTTTAAAGTTTATTTTCCCCTCCTCTTTCGTTAATGTTAAGGTTGCAATGATGATGATGATGAAGATGACTATGATACGATGGTTGCATTTTTGTCAGGTAATGGTTCCTAATGATTGTGAAAATAATGATGACCAGAGTCGGAAGATAAAGAAAAGGAGAATAGACGACAAATCTATGGCGGCAGCGACATCGATAGTTAGTGTAATGATAATTTGGAGAAATGAAGAGCGGATTAATCGGGGTTTGTCCTCACAGTTTATGCCTACTGGTCAAGTTGGCCCTTGAACCTCCTGTGAAACTCTAGTTTCAGTCTCTTGGTCTGAACCGGGGATGTGATCAATTTTCAAATGCAAGTGGGGTTTAGTTCGAGTGGATATTGCGAACTGCACGTTGCAGGTTAAAGCATAATTTAGCGTCGGTATACCGTAGGCTAGCTACTTTACACAGGGTTGATTTTCAGGATTCTTATGTCACGATCATTAGCCAATTTATTATAATGAGAAATCTGCCATGATCCGATGCGAATAATAGATGGGAGCTCTTACAAGTCTGTATATGGTCGTCTTCAACCAAAAAAAATGAATGTGCGTAATTCAACTGACATTCTTTTGTATCTTTAAATCTTGATGTCAGTTGTTAGGTTTATATCATAATCCTAACCTTTAAGCCAATAGAAAATTTACTTGAGAACCAAGTGCATCATTATTTTTTTCTCTTTTACGGAGTAAAGCCTGTTTTAAATGAGTAAAAAATCCGATTACATTAGCTATCGTGCCAATCTCACGATCTGAGTAAGGAGCGAACGGCCATGTGAATTAAGAGACGGAATCAAAGTAAACAACCTGAAATCCACGCTATACATGACACAACGAGAATACATCGAAACCCACATGTGCTCTCGATCTTCAATCACTGAACCAACTCTAGAAGATTTAGTATATTCCTAGAGGTGTTCTCTCTGCCCTACTTTTTCCTCTTGAATTCGGTATGTATGTCGATTTCTCTCCACCTCTCAAACGTTACCAACCGATGTGACCACTGGGGCCTCTCTCCCGTTAAAAACTCGTTAGCAAAAAGAGAGGAGGGGAAGGATAATCGAGTGCTGAAACCCGAAAGGAAGAGCGGGGGTGGGGTAGGCTCTGACCTCCACTATCATATTCCAAAAACGTAAACAAATGAAAAGTGAGATTTTCCGATCGAACGACATCTCCACCACGATCACTCATCTTCTTTTGTATTGCGAGACTTCAATTATTCCTTCCATGTCTTTTCTCCCTTCATCTCTCTCTCTCTCTCTCTCTCACACACACACACACAAACATTGTGATAAAATAAAGGTAATGCCAGCTCTATTCACTGTATAGTGCAAGGAAACAACAGGAATAATTAAAAGAAGCTCCTTTCCTTGCTCTCTTTTTCTTGTACTAAACTCGGCTAATGACAACAAAATGTTCCTATAAAGGTAACCCCTGCCCTACAAATTAGCACCTGTTCTCATCCCCTACTAAACCAACCCCCAAATCATAATAATTCCTCAATTATTAGTACAAATGTTGCTTTTCTTCTTTTGTTTCTTATGCCCTCGGCTGGCCCAACGATGGCCTCTCCTTTGGATTGCCATTCCTTTTCATCCCTCTTTCCTCCATTCTTGTTCTGGGTTATTTCTTTACATTTCAAACTATATAAAAATTATACAACCGGGGGCCACATCCGGGTCTTCTGATTCTCCTCTTTCGCATCGCCATCGTCATCAACACCGTCCTCAGCTGTGGTGTGGAAAACAACTAGCCCCTCTCATCGAGCGGGTGTCGGAATGGTGTCTTTCTTTTGGGGGAGGAGCTGTCGATTTGAATTATCTGAATGTTCCTCCAAATGTAGGAGTCCAAAAATCAACGGTCGTCTCGTGCGTGACTGGGTAGGTGCTTGAGACCGGTACGAGACATAGACCTCGGCTTCTAAGATCTGGTCTAGGCCCATCTGGGTCTTCAGATTTATCAGGAGTCTGCATCATTCAGTGTTTTTTCGCTATTCAGTACATTCTCGAATCAGACTATTAAACAATGCATTTATCAGATGTAGTGACATAATGCGAATTTTCACTTAATGTTCCTATAAGCAACCCTTTTTTCGTGGCAACTATACGAGTTTCAATATGTGCAACTGCATATGAGTAGAGTAGATTGTGAACCGTGCTCTTTCATTTTCTTTTCCATTTTAGATTGCACGCCATGTATCAACCTAAGTGAAATTTGGCATACCAAAGCATGGTTACGACTAAGCCCACGGTCGTTTTTAAATAATGTCGTCTCTAGCAGAGAATTCCACATAGATTAAGACTTAGGAATTCGTATTCCAAGAAAAATCATAGAAATTCTAATCCATAGACCATAGAGACTGTCCAATTAATCACATCTAAGATATATAGCTGAAACAATAAATAGATCTTTTAGAGAAGGGTTAAAAAGGTGCATACCTGCTGTTGTTGCATGGCACCTCCATTTTTCATGTATGGGGTACTTAGAACCTGACAAGGCAAAAAACATGTTTTTCTCAGAAGAGGCTTCAATTGAGTTCTCCATAAGTATGGTCCCACATGGTAATAAAAAGCTTGGGTTAGGTTACATTAATCTCAAATGGCCTTGTTCTTCTAAGCAATGTATGTTGGGACTTACACTGATTTGGTCGTGGAGGAACTTGATGTACTCAATGGCTTCAGTGAGCACCGAGGCTGTATCGGTCTGACGACAAAAGAAAGGAAAAATAAGCAACAAAATCTCAATTGTAATCTTCAATGGTCTCTTCAATAATGTTTCAAAATAGAGAATGATACCATATCTTTGGGTACTCATATGTGAAGGCAAAAGAGAGATCTCATCGAAATGAACTCATTTACCTTTCCGAAAGGCGAAACCAATTGTTGGAGCGCAGTGATTCTGTCCCCCATCTTCTCTTTCCTCACCTATATTTAGTTCACAACCCTCTCTTTTTCAATGTCTATGCAAGTTATAAAGCTTAGAGGCAAAGAGAAAGGAATAAAGAAAAAGCTAAAGACGTCTCTTTCTTATCTTCCAAAAGATTTGTTAAATCTATTCACTGGAAATTCAAGTACCTTAAAAGCTGGCAATGGCGAGGGGGTCTCGCTCCGCGGCCTTTTCCCCGCAGGCTCGCCGCCGCTTTTCTTCATCGCAGCGCCCGGATTGGCAACATCCGTTAAATTCTGCACCACACAATCAATGATACGAAAATCGGATATTTCCGCAACAAACGCTCGAAACCCTAATCATGACCATGCATAGCAATTGGACACGCCTGTGCAATGATGTCTCTCTCTCTCGTTTTCTCTTTTTGTATGCTCTCGATTAAAGATGTCTTGATTACCTTTGGTTTCTCGTCAAAGCCCGGAGGCGCGAATTGGGCTTGGGACTGTGGGAAGTAGGTGGTGGTTGTCGTGGACCTGACGTCGTTCATCGCTGTAGCGGACGCAGTCCAGAACGGCGCGTTGTTGGAGAAATGCAACTGGCTATGGTGGTGAGGAGGCGGCAGCGGCGGCGGCTGGTGGTGCTTAGGCGGTGAGATTTTCAAGAACTGAGGCACTTTGCTGGACCAATTAGAAGTCAAGAGCTCACTAGAGCTCGGAGCATTGTAGCTCGTTGGGTTATAGCCAGGATAATTAACATTTTGCTGTTGCTGTTGACTGTTTTCTGATGATCCAGTCAAAATTCCTTGCAAGAAAGTGGCAGGACTACCGTACATGGAGGAGGGTGATGAATCAGCAATCTGGTGATGAAAACCTTGGCATGTCACTGTACTACTGTGATCACCTGTGTTTGTGCTCTGAAAGCTTGCGTTCATGTTCAAGTTCTCCTGAAGCATCGACCTAAAGCTGCTCTCAGTCCCCTTATGATCTCCTCTTCTAGATAAATTCCCAAAAAGAGCACACTTGTAAGTGAGAGAATCTTTTGTCTTAAGACCAAACCATGTGCCAAAAGTTGCTGAAATTCATGCTAATTCATAAGCTCGAGCTATGATAAAATTCTACTAGCAGAAGAAATGTTTTCCTGAGAATCACTCCTACTTTAAAGATTGAAAGCACGATAAATCATATCGAGATTAAGCGAAAAATTTTCAACTTTCTGGAAAAGAAGGGAAAAGTTGGGGACTTCAGAGACTTAAGAGACTTACAATAAGTTTTGGTTGTTCCAATCCATGGCTTGAGAAGAGAGGCCCAAATTCATCATATGCAAATTGGGGTCAACCAAAGATCCACCAGAGTCGCCCAAGACAGCAGAGTTGTGGGGTTGCAGCTTCTGGGTATCATGAAAAACTACCGAGGAACCGCCTGGAGACTCCATTGAAGACCTTGCAGCTTTCATGTCGCCGCCCAAGTCTGTGAGCCACCCACCAAAGCTCCCCAGAGAGCTCAGCCCCGACGATGAGGACGACGAGGTCCCGCTCTCATACCGATTCCTCGATGCGTCCCACCAGTTCCCACTTGCATGGAATTGATCATCCGCCATGTCTAATATAGCTTCGATGGCAAGAGGATAAAAAAGCCTCTTGCTGCCTTTCTTTTGTTGCTATCTTTATGGTCACTTCCTCACCGAAATGAATCTTGACCTTCTCTCGATGGCCTGGCTTTGTCTTCCAGTGGATTGTTTTGGTCGCATAAAATGATAAAAAGCGATGGCAGATTTCAGTATTTATATATAATTCAGCAAGAGACTGTGTGCGTGTGCGTGTGCGTGAGCGTGTGCGTATGCGCTTGTGTGGAGCATCAGCATCAGTGGTGATGGAGGAGGAGCTCAAAGGTGAGAAAAATGCGGTTGACATTTGAGGGGCTGATTAGACATTGAGGCAAAGGTCAATTTGAAATTGAATTTCTCTTTTGTTTGATGCTGCGTGTTATTCCCTTCCCTGTCCATCCCTTTTTTTTTTTTTTTTTTTTTTTTTTTTTGGTCCCTTTGAAGAATTTGTTTTTCTCTGGTAATTTTTTTTTTCCTCTTGCTAATGATGAGTTTTTGGATTCTTCTGTTTCCTTCTTAAAATAATTCATTCTTTGCGCCGCTCTGCGAAGCGGGGAATCATTAACAGCTGCATAAGGAAGGACATTTGCGCCACTTGCAGGTACAAAAGCAGGAGAGAAAGGTGAGGCTCCTCTCAACATTTCCTTACTCGATTTCTTGAACTTCACAGATTAACATGCTAGTTGTCTCGAGAAAGCTCGAAAATCTCAAGCCAGATTAGAGAGTGGACATTGGCTACGTGCAAACCTATTTTGCTTTCATTCAGAAGGGTGGGTGATAACTAGCTGCAATATGATCATCGAAGTACTTGCTTGATAGATTGAAGCGGAATTATATGAGAAAGTTTAAAGTTTCAGTTAGGAAGGAAAGAAAACCTGGTGATGAGATCCAATAAAGATCATTTCTACCACCTTTCATGCATAAGTTATCTAAAGACTATCGAGATAAGACCTCATGGAATACAAAGATGAGGATAATTGGTAGGCCATTAATGAGTATCTATAAGGATAACTTCACCGGAAGCACAGAAAATGTGAGTCGGAACTCCTGGGCAATCGAATCTCCACATTTGAATGATGTGGAACTCGTGAAATTTGAAACCAAAAAATCATTAATCTTCGGCACTTGTATAAATGTATGATCATCGACCCTCCCTCTCTCGACCTACCGAGATCATAGAACCCTGGTAACTCTAGATTCTCTAGCGACAAGTTTCGCAACTTAGAGAAATTTCAAAGATTTCTCTTTTATTTTAAGATCTAATTAGATCAATAAAGAATAAACCGACGCCCTCAATTTTCTTCATGCATAGGCAGCTTATGCACCCTGATCTTTCTTCATCCATACCCAAGAGCCCCAGACCCTTCTAACTAGATGGAAAAAAAAAAAGAATCGCGTTGCTACATATTAAAAATGTGATCCCACAGAACAAAATTAGACCAAAACAAAAAAAAAAAAAAAAAGAAAACGAAAATCGAAGGTATATTTTCCGGCCTGCTTTAGACCGCCTAGTTGACTGCGATTAAAATTCAAGAAATTCTACACCATGGTTCATGCAAGATTGACTAAGGGAGTGGACAAACTGACCTCATATCATCGAGTGAGAAGTGGAATTTGACAAAAGCGAGGTTGACTGGGGGGATGAATCAGCTATTCGAGAGTCAAAAGGTGTATCAATGGCGTGAGGGGATTAAACAACAAAAACAAAAGAAGAAAAAAACGATTTTTTAGATGTCCTAGATTCACTTCGATTAATTATGTTAATCTTGACCGGCTGCGTATGGTTTAAGTTAATCAAACCCCCCTCCTCGAGGATAAGCCCCCGTTGACATTCGGCATAAGTCAAGAAAAATCAGATGTTATTGGAAGACACATTGAAACTCACTTACTGCATCATATACGTAAAGAAACTTTGTTGATGAAGACGCCGTATAGAGATCGCCCATTTTCTCTTCTTATCAAGAGAAGTCAATAGCATTTCCAATTTGAAGCATCGCTAATCATATAAGATAATTTGACTTTTTAAAAAAATCACGTGATTTTATTATCTTGAATAGTCCAAAAGATATAAAGACCCTCGAAAAAGTGTAGATGGAGACGAGCCCATAAGGATGGAAAGAGAATATCGAAAGGCCAAATAGAAATTCCCTATAAAGTAAAATAGGGAATTATGTATCCAGATAAATCGAAAATCAGTTGGTAACATAAAATTTTTCTTAGTTGGTAACATAAGATTTTTCATCATCCCCTTCTTTTTTCTTGGGCTTTCTTGTTTTAATATTATTATTTTTTTACTTATGATACAAGAACAATTTGGGTGGACAGAGGAGAAATGAAGAAAAAAAGAAAAGGATGGAGGGCGATTAGGTTTTTGACTTATAGAGAGGGAGAGAAGGCGGCAGAAGGAAGAGTGAGGAAGGGAGGGAGGGGGGTGACAAATCGGACTTTGGAGGTGGCGTCATGCTTAGTGAGAGAGAGAGAGAGAGAGAGAGAGAAAGCTTTGACAGGAGTCAAACGGATGGGGTCCACGCGGCGTGCACGCGTGGGAAGACATGTGGACCCCACCCCCCTCTTCTCTCTCTCTCTCTCTCCTCAGAGTCAGAACCCAGAAAACGACCTCAGCTTTGGGGATTTGATGGATTTGATTATTACGAAGTTTCTTCCCCCCGCCCTCCCTCCCTCCCTTCTCTCCTCCTATAATAAATAATAATGATAATGACAATAATATCATCCGTCCAATTCCGATGTTTTCCCCATCTTCCGTTCTTTCAAATGCGCTCATCATTTTGGCCTACCCCTCCCCCACACGCGAGACATGCTTAGCTTGTCCCGGATTCAGTGAGCCCCCGTCTTCGCATCCACCCTTTACCATCTCTTACATCAATTGAGGCTCGCGCGCTCCCCGCTTCGTCAACGCGGCTTTTCCAAGGTTAATTGCCGTATATTCCGGCCGGCGCATTACATTAACGACCATGTGCGTGTATAGTAAAAATTCGATACCTTTACTTTATAATATCGTTAAGAGAAAACCCAAATTCAAACTCGTCGGCATTTCCTATTAAATTTATATTCACTCGAAAGTTTAAAATAATGAGTTATAGCCAAAAAGAATATACTTATTGCTCCACACCACGTCAATTCTCTGATGTGAGGCTTTTCCCGAATGTACAATTCAACAATCTCCCAATTACGTGTAAGCTTGACATCTTTTTAATTAAAGTATCATTCTGCAACGACACATCTCAATTTGAATCTCCATTAACATCCACATTTATCGTGGTCTTTTTTCTCAATCTGAACCATGAAGTCTGTCATTGGACCCGCATTGCTACACCACAACACCCACCGCCTAAAAACTGCATTGGTCATCAAATTCATTCCTTGAGATATTCACAAAAAATCGAAACAAATTGGGCCATCAACACTAATACCATTCATTAGAAAAGTGCAATAGAAGTTTTATACTTTTACTTGAGAAAATCGCCAAGAAAAAACCCAAGTCCAAGCCCGTCAATATATTCGAGTGAACCCACTTTCATTCAAAAGTTTAACTCAATGAGTTACAAGCCAGTTAAGATATATTGACTAATCCACAATACATCAATTCTCTAATGTGAGACTTTCTCATACAACTCACACATGCAACTCAATAGCCATCACACCATAATGTCTATCGCTCTGCCTCTCTTTGAAGCAAGGCCTGCCTGTGGTGATTAACATATAGATCGCTTCCATTGCGCCTACTGTCATACTAACTTCACTCACTTAAGGTATTGTTAGCATTTAGTTACTTCCACACCAAATCTCATGGTTTTATTTTTCTTTTATCATACATGTAAGAAAGATTGTTTAGAAGGCCATCCATCTCTACAGTGCTCTCACTTGTACCCCAAAGGATAAAATCATCAAGCTTATTATAAATTGGGTCAAAGCACACAGTACCCCAAATAACTTAAATTATGATGTCATGCTTTGGCATCCAAGTAAAATGCCCTCTGAAAAATGTGTGATTCAAAGTTGATGGACATGTAACAACCCCGGTCTAACAAGGACAAAGATCGATATTGCAATTAGGTGGCCCGAATAAGGTGTTGCTCCTAACTAGCTTATTTTAGAGTAGTAGAAAGGGTAATAATGAACTAAATCATAAACTGAATATGGGGGAGAGCATTCCCGCATTATATTCATAAAACTTCAATTATCTCAACAGCAGGAAAGGGTGAAACTCGATATTGGATGGCCTAAAGTGGACTATACATCAAGTACACTACGTCGAGATGTTGTGCCCAGCCTCAATCTACCTCGGATCCCAAATCACCTGCGGCTAGGCACCTTGAATTCGAGGTGGTAGCCTCAGATCTCAGGCGGCTGCCGTCGAAGAGAGAGAAGGAAAAAAGGGGGGGAAGGGGGGGAGGAGAAATTAATAGGAAGTAAAAGGGGATCTGAGATCAATTTACCCTTAAATATATTCCAAGGATCTCAATTCAGAAAGCATAAAACCAGACCGCAAAATCAACAAGGTACAACGATTTTTGCTCATGGTATCGAAAACATAATCGCAACCCCACTTAGCTTACGTCCATAATAAGATCTTAGCCTTAAAGTATCCAGCAAGGCTCTCGCTTAAAGTATCCAACAAGGCTCTCGCTCCTGCAGATTTTCCACATCTTCTCCCCATGTCTCAATTCATGTGTTCTCATCATGAAATCATGGACGAAGGGTGCGACATTTGGTGGGACTCATCCATCAATGATTAGGGTTCACATGTAGTATAGATTAGATTGACGAGAGCACTGAGACATCTAATTCACTCCCTCCATTTATTGCCCGTGAGAAATAATTCGGGCATGATTATCGCCTGAGATTGTTTGTATAGACATTCGTACCTCATACAGCACTGAAACTACTAATTACTCCTTTTTTTCTTTTCAACCCTATTATTGACATGTTGAAAACCATGAATAAATATCCAAGGATGCCACATATGGACCTGGAATTGGACGAAATCCAAGTACAAAAAATGCACTAAATCAAATGTGGATCATCTAGGTAGCATGCATACATAAAAGCATGTGCAGTCATCGGTTGATAAACGGCGATTTGATGAGGTCACATCTAATGTTCGAAGCAATCATCTATTATTCTGAATTGTTTTTGTTTCTTTATTACATAGAGTATCCAAATTTTCTACCCGATCAAATGTATCGTCAATTGTTAATTGATAACTTCTCCCCATCTTTCGCTCTCTCCTTTATGTGGCACTTTTACAACCTATTAATGCCCTGATCGTAAGCAATGTTTAGCAACTTAATATAGGTTAAATTGTGTTGAAATTTGATCGGGATCATCTTATTATTTTAATAATTTCAACGAGATTAAACTTGCAAATTTGAGCTTGAAGATCATTAATGTATCATATGCTTCTCGTTTACAGACCCGATCTTCTATATACAACTGACATTCCAGTGTGCAACTACAGGTCTCATTTTTAAAATGAGATGGTGGTGAGAGCCTCGAGAAAAGAATGAAGAAGTTGATGTCATGATAATGTTAGCATGTTGTAAGCAAGCTAAAACAGAATAAACCCCGTCCTTTTCTCTGCACAACACGTGTGAATGTGTGTGTGAAAGTGTGTAAGTGTGTGTGTGTGTGTGTGTGTGTGTGTGTGTGTGTGTGTGTGTGTGTGTGTGTGTGAGAGAGAGAGAGAGAGAGAGATTTCATTCTTTGGGCAGAATGAAGGACAAGCTGACCCCCTGAAAGGCAATGAGGTCATGGGATAGAGAGCAACCCACGTGTAAAGCCACGTGTTCTTGGTCATTTCGAATTCGAAAATAACGTGTATATTTTTTTTTTTTTTTATTGAAAAAATAGAATGGGGTCAACCCAAATTGATTCACATGTATACTATCCAAACCCCGTGTATAGTGCTAGCACTTATTGATCAATTGATCAGTCTAAAGCACCATGAATTTGATATATACATCTTAAGCAACTATCTCAATCATTAGATGATAAATACACCACTACTACTTTTTCTCATGTAAATCTCTCCTTACATGCATTATAAATGAGTGTTGCAAGAGACACAAAAACCCACAAGATCGTAGGTGACGAACGAGACTTATTAGGGTTTGTATTATCAAGCTTAGAAGCCCAAGTTTTTGAACCAAACTGACTCGAGACCCCTTATCAAGCTTAGAGACCCAACTTTTTGAACCAAACTGACTCGAGACCCTAACAATGCTAAGGCTTTAGCAATGCATGCAGCTGTAGCAAAACGAAGTCAGTGGCTATAGACAACACTGACAACACGACAGGACTTAGCGGAGGGTGTTTCAACCGTATGAAGTTAGTCTTAGGGAGACTACCCCAATTCTTTTTCTTTTTTTTCTTGCCAGAAGAAATAAAACCTCGTTGACCCACCTGAGGGTTGATTTGAAAGATTGATCTGCCGAGGGATGATGTGTTCTCCCCTCCCCCAAAAGTCAAAACATCCTCACCATTAATTTGAGAGAAGTCGACTCACATGATTTGGGAGATTGACTTTGAGCAGGGGATGAGCCAGCATCGCGAGCACTTTCAGTGGCTCAAAGCGAGCCTTCTCTCGGGTCCAAATTGAGATTTTAACCAATTGGATCTTGGGAGTACTCATTCGACAACCCCATTTTGTCGCTTGGATTTTCGACAAGTTGAGTGCTTTGGTCATTCTAATTGCCCATCTTTATCTATGCTGACATGGTGCGGCGAGCTTCTCAAGCCTTGAAACCTTGCGAATTCGATGTGGGTAAAACTTTCAATTCCAGAAGGTGAGATTCGTAAGATTAATTGACCGTTATCTTGACTAAGAATAATTTGCTAAGAACTAAGAGATCAAGAGAAATGCCCAGGATCACCTCCTGTTTGATAATCTCAACTGGTGCCTAGAATGTTATTGTGACGTGCACACCCGCTCGTACTGTATTCAGCTAGTAAAATAAAGTATAATATCTACATCAAGCTACTTGATGATGAGTAGAATATCGCCGCTCATTCATCAGAAAACAAAAAATTGCTATTATCATTTGCCCTACCGCCCCACTTTCTGTTAGATTATATATAGTCCATATAGGTTAGCAATGAAACCCAGCTAAGACTTCCACTTTGTTCAGCTGGACCAAGCTATTATTTTTATTATAGATGAGTCAAGAAATAATATTTTCAAAAAAAAAAAAAGCAATAAACCAGTTTTTACTTAGCTTTCCAAAAAGTGGGCTGCAAGAGGGACAGCAATGGAGTGTATGAACGAAATTTTGAGGCCTCATATGCGGTGTCAATTGAAATGGCATAAAAGAGGAGACATTTTGGTGATAAGACATTATCGTCAAGAACGCAAAACCCTGGTACGTACACGTTCTATTTGTGGGGATTAACCCAAATGCAAGAAAATAGAGTAATTACCACCATGATACGACCTATTATTCATATCACGGCATACGCTATTAATTTCTTTCCGATTCATCTCAGTGATTATGAAACATCGAATATAAACTATTATGAGGACATGATAATTTAATATAAAGGTCCTCACCTTTACATCCATTTGGATCCGGTTAAAGACTAAAACATGGAAAATCAAGAATGAGTAGAGAGGTAGATCTTTAGTAAGGAGATTCGAACACGTGCATGATCAAACTCCGTTGCTTCAATACCGTGTGAAATTGATATTATTGTCATCTAAAATTTCAACCTTTCATATGCTCTAATGATTACAACCCCTTGACTTTCATGAATATGGAAAACGCACGCATCACGACTCTCTGCGACTTTAATAAACCAGATATTTAACCAAGACAATCTATATCAAGTAGGAACCAGGATCCGTCACTCCTTTCATTGACTTCTGTCTGAATCCTCCTCTCTTTCCTAAAAATAATTTATATTAATCTCTGACAAAGAGAGAAACCCTTCTTCCAATGGATGATTAGATTGAATAAACAAGTTGACTAGTGCGTTCATATGCTGTGTCACCAAATTAGTCATCCGACCTTAGTGGGTTGACATGAATTTTGACTCTCGTTGATGCAACATTCCTGTGGTCATCGTTTGGCCCCCACTCTCATCACCCCCCTTCGTTACTAAATCCCACACGCATGCTGCAGACCTTGGTCGCGGTTGAAAATTCGAAAGCTGTTCCTATCGCTTGTCCCCATCTGCCTGCTTGCTGTTTTGCACAAAACGAGCAGAAAGCCCGCTTAATAGATAAAAATTCTGAGCTCTTGAAAGATTCAAAAGCATGTTCGTGTCACTGATCCGATCCTATAGGGTTACAGGCTCCTCCTCCTTCTTGTGCTTTGTTTTTCTTTTAACGTTGACCTCCTCTATTTTGTTCTCCCCAGCAACGTCAAGCTGTCAGTACGATTTTTAGGACTTATACAAATCAGTAGGGTTGAATCTGCTTCGTGCACTTGTTGGGGTTTCGTCTCCTCCTCTTTTTCCGCATCAGGAATTGGAAGGTGACGCAAACTTCCACTACGCGCCCACGCACGCTCGAGAATGTTGTGATAATATTCTCAAAAAAGGTGTACAATTTGGCTACATAGGAGGGGTTTCTTTCTCTCCGTCTCTTTCTCCTCAAACGTCGAGACGTGTGGCTCCTGAGTTTGCATGTGCGAGAAGCGTGCCGAGCCGGTCGGCGATGGAATGAGATCATGTACATACATCTATAATCTATACGTCGAGGGCACGTGATGGTTCATAGACAAGAAGACGTGACCTAAGACCTGCATCATCATTGAGTATGTGCGTACCCACGCATAGTCCAGGGTTTATATTATTTGAAGGTTGAAGAAGAATTTGAGGACGGTGACCCTACGGTATCGTGCCTGCGAGAGATAGTTTAGGGTTTCATCATTGTAGCAAGAACAATGGAAAGAGAAAGGGAAGGGGCCTACTTGGATATATATGAGCTTCGTTTCCACATTTATCATGATTCACTCTTCATATTTCTAAATGAGAAAAATACCTTTAGCTGAGTTTAGTAAAGCTTTACCTTACAAAGTGAAGGTGATAAGATATCGTATATTTGGTGATCGTCGACCACTTTTCCTATTGTGGTATGATGAAAAGAAAAATTAATCTGTTTCGTCTAATAAGACTTACCCATCTTAAACTTTCATAACTCAACCACACTTTAACTTCATGCCATCGTACAAGATATTTTCTCCTTGATTGATCTGGTTGATTTCTAGTTTAATGGCGGCATGAACCCTAGACCAAAGATATGATATTGCTTCCGCTTTGTGATCGAGTCTTGCTTGAGCTGGGGAAAGTTGAGGAAAAATTTGCATGACTTGATGATTGGGAGTTAGCACCGACTGAAGGCAACTTTGATCTGTTTCCTTTTCTAAAATAGGCGAGCAACCTGTTGCAAGCTCGAGCTATTACGAATGAGATAAGTCCCTAATCAATTGTTGACAAGTTTCTAATCAACTGGGAAATTAGATAACAAAAGAAGAGAGTATCTTTTGAATCCCTTGGTGGCTCTTTTGTCTTGGCTCTTTGCTTTTAGGAATTAGAATTCATTCTTGAAATGTGGGTTAAGTGCTGATCTTCGTTTCTGTTGAGTTTGGACAAGAAAATGAAAACTGAAGATCCTTTACCAAAAAAAAAAAAGAAAACTGAAGATGTAAATGTTTTCTAAGATACGACACTAAAAAAGTATCCGATTGACAACGTAATTGAATCCTATGATTTTAGTTGGGGATCAAATAATTAGAGCTGGAAAAAACAAAAGTGAGTGTTTGGAATTGCAACGCGAGGCAATTTCGATCCAACGAATGGCTCTCTTTAAGGAAAAACAAAGAGCGACCTCAAGAAAGACTGAAGGATGGGGGAATGAGAGGAAGTGGAACATATTATTTTCTGGGCTTGGGCTTGAAATGATGTCGAGATGGGCCTTTACTCATTTCTTGTTGTTGGGCCCAAAAGAAGCACTCGTTGTTGAAGCGCATTATCGCTCGACTTTGCAGCATCTTTACGCATGCCTAACCAGTATTACATGGAAGGAGAGAGAGAGAGAGAGAGAGAGAGAGAGAGAGTTATATATACTTGACCATGGTAAATATCATTTAGTGGGAATGCCCAAAACAATGACCAAGCTATTCAGATGTGCGCGTGTGAGATAGAGATTGCTGCTTATGGAGTTGATGAAATATGCAATCAATTTATGCCAAATAGAACATGCCGAACCAAAACTCTTTTTTAAGTAAGAATTGTACGATTTTATGAAACCATTGAGTATCTAGATAAAACATGTATTATAAAAAGTTTAGAAAGAACATGTATTATGAAAAGTTTATTCGAATTTAATGGACACTCGAGCACCCATATATATATATATAATGGAAGTTTAGAACCGATTGGCATGAAAATGAAAAATCATGGGCCCTTCGTTTTCCAAACCGGCAACTTTACATTCCTCGTTAAATAGAGAAGCACTAATATAGTTTTGTTTAATGCAATCTTCAGCTGAAAAACTCATCATCATCGTCATTGACCAAAACATATCTATCATGAACCTAAAAACCCACTTACTTATATGTGTGCGTATGGTTAGACCATTTTCATAACTCTTATGTTCAATTATTGAGGGAAACATTATACCTTGATAATACATAAGGAAAAAAAGATTCTCAAATGATGAATTTACATTTATTAACTTGCAAATTGACGCGGTTACATTGTCCAAAAAGCATTAAATTAGATTCAATGAGATGAGTACTACTTTTTTGATTCATCACTCTTTGATAATGTGATTTAATCACCAAATTTCCTTCTACCCGACTATCTTCTTATATATAGATCTCAATTTCGAGTGCTTAGAAGATTGGTACACGTGCTTCTATATTATAATTACCAAGAAAAAAGGGGATAAAATTTATGAGATAATTTATTGATCCCGGTCAATAATTCGCAACAACTAATGGGAAATAAATTACTTGAAAATCATCATAAAATACAGCAAAAAAAAAGAAGAAAAAAGGAACCTAGAAATAAATTACTCTGTCAAGCGCGCGGACAGGAAACATTTGCGATCTCTCAAGGTGACCGAACCCGAACGAAACCAACCGGCGGCGACGACGACAGGCTCAGGCGATGGACCTGCTGCGCAGCGCCTACTCAAATTCCTCCGACGAAGAACCCGAACCCGAACCCTTACCGGCACCGGCACCCGCACCCGCGCCCGCGCCCGCACCCGCGCCCGCGCCCACGCCCGCGCGTCCCTTCGGCTTCCACCCTCCTCCTCCGAAGCGACCCAGACCCGAAAACCGTACGATCTCCATCCCCACCAAATCCAATCGCTCGCGTCCTCCTCCGACCGAAGCTCCCGTCCATGGCAGGTACGTGTCCAAGAGGGAGCGAGCCCTCCTGGGTTCGGGTTCACCATCCGCTACGGCTCCCGACCACCCAGAAACCACCGCTCCTTCAGCTTCGACTTCCGCCGCCGGTGGAGGTCGTGACTTTGTCTCCGCGCCTCCCCTGTTCTTGGTTATTTTCTTGATAGTGTCTGTCTGGTAGAGAATGTTTGGGGACGGCGTTTTAGTTGTTTAAGCGCTGGGAATGACGGTGGATTGTTTGAGTAATTGGATAATTCCCGTTTCCAGTGATTTAATGAGCAAAACCCGGGTTCGGTCTGCATTGTCCAGCTATCAAAACTTCACATTTGAAGATGATGCTTGTGCAGAAGGCTTAAGCTCCCCTGTCATGCCATGAAGCTATCCCAACGAGTAACTGAGCCTAGGTTAAAGGGAAGAGGCTCATTTTGCTGAGAGTCAATTTGGTTTCGTAGTTGTCAATGTCCTATTTATTTATCGGAATTAAGTAAAGAGATACGGTTAATTCTAGATTCGAAGAGAGCATGCTACGGGCTTCCTTGGAAATGTTCGTAGAGGACTTTGGATCAGAAAGGCATATGAGATACACATATCCGAGAAATAAAGGACATCTTTAAATGCTTTCACATGGAATGTGCTTGGCAAACTTCACATACTGTTCATTTTGATAGATCGCTGATTTTACAAAAGTCAAGCTTTAAAATTGTCTAAGATGAATTTTCAGTTTTCATCTTATGTGTGGATTTTTCGAAATTACTCCCCTTGAATGGCAACATGGAGGTTTGAGATGAATGTAAACCAATTCTTGATGTGTTGTTCTTTCTTTGGCAGTAATTCCGCATCGTATCTGCATACATGAATATCACTTTCTGAGTTGCATCTCTAGTTTGTGTGAATCTTATCTATCTCACTAATGGAAATATGAGATCCTGACATTATGCTTTTCTGCCGTTAGTTTCATGTATGGGAAGTTTATTGGATTCAGACCTTCCATCTGATGTTCTATCGCTGTTGAGGCATCAGACAAAAGGTCATGGGCGTCTTGGTCACATACAAGAAAGGCTATCTGTAGCTCTGAAGGGCCATACAAAGGCTGTCAACACGATCCAATGGTCAGAAAGTCATGGTAAGATCTGGCTATGTCAGTATTTCTGCCTCACGTGCTTCTATTGTGGTTGCTACCTGTCCTTTAATTTGTTGCTTCAATCATTACATCGTAGGATTCAATCTTTGTTATTTCTCAAGAAGATGGTTGGTCTGGGCACTATAATATTTTGAGCTTACTTCAGGATGCACTTATCAATTAACCATGCTTCACGAGCTGACTTGTGGGGACACGTTACCTGAACTCAATCCCAGAAGCATCTTCAATTGTGATTCCTTCAGCCACGGCTTGGACGCATATCAAAAAATAGGAAACTTCTGATTTGCTTATCCCATTTTGTCCACTATTTCCTCGAGCTGTTGTGTTAGTGACTCCTAGGATCAGCTGTTGAACCTGAAATACAAACATAGAGTGAGCATGTGAATAGCGTGAAGAACAAAATGCAATTGAGGGAATTTGGTTCTCTGATGATGACCTTATCCTTGTTTTCTCTTGACATTCCCTATGATCAACTGTGGTTTCAATCTGGGACAATTGATTCATGTCTAAATTTCTGTGTGAATACGGCAAATTAGAGGGAATTTGCAAATGCAGGATCCATGTGGTGTGTGTTGGCAAACAAAAAATAAAATTCATGAGACCTGCTCTGCCCTACTAAAAGAATCTGTTGTAATTATTGCATGATGAAATTTGCATTATTTCTTTTTAAGGTCAATGCATGATTTTAAGTTTGTAACTTGCATTCTTAGGTGGTCTCAATATGTAAAAACCAAACGTGAAACACCCGCATATTGATGGGCCCTCTCATCTCATGTGTATGCACCAAATGATTTATTCGTTCCTGTTCTGTTTTGCCTCCATTTATATGATGGCAATTGCTTTGTACTCATGATCTCCCAATTAATCTGTTTACTAGAGTTAGTTTACAGCTCATCTTCTTGCATCGGCTAGCATGGACCATAAGGTCTTCATATGGAACGTGTGGAGTAAAAATCACAAGAAAGCACGCATTCTGAGCCACCACAATGCTGCAGTGAAGGATGTGAAGTGGTCAAAGCTTGGTTGGCATGTACTTTCTTGTGGATATGACTGCACATCAAGGTTGGTTGATATTGAAAAGGGGATAGAGACTCAGGTATTCAAGGAGGACCAAGTTGTTAATGTTGTGAAATTCCACCCAGACAACTTCAACCTTTTCCTTTCGGGAGGAGCAAAAGGCCAGCTTAGGTTATGGGATGTCAGAACTGGCAAAGCAACACATCAGTATATACGTCAACTTGGTCCGATCCTTGATTTGGAGTTTTCCCTAGATGGCAAGCAATTCATCTCTTCCAGTGATGTCTCCTTTAGCAATATCAGTGAAAATGCAATAATAGTTTGGGATGTTTCCCGGCAGGTTCCTCTTTCCAATCAGGTCAGCATTCACTAATTATGACTGATTTGCCATAGTTGTTTCAGCTTCTTTTAGAGAGCAAGTCTTATTTGGATGTGCAATTTGCTTGTAATGCTCTCATAAGTTTGGGCTTTTGAAGTGGTATGCGCATTTAATGAGTATTTATAGTGTTTAACTTAAGCAACTGAAAGTCAGAGCAGAGCATGCCGAAGATTGTTGTCAAGAATCAAACCTGAAACTCGTCTTTTGGCATTGGGATACGATCATTTATGTATATGGCAAGCCAGATCTATTGTCTCTTTAAATGATGAATATTGCATATTAGAAAACCAGACTATGATATTTTGGGCAAATGATAATACGTCAATAAAATGATACTGAACATGTTAAGATTCTTCTACTATGTTTGCTTACTAAGTGATGTGTCAGATTCCTGTTGGATGCTTAAATGGACTTAAATAGCCACTACATAAATAGTTTAGTAACCATTTTGCTCCCGGGAATAATTTTTGCGTAGAAGTGGTTTTTTCTTATTCTATTCCAAGATGAGTTTCTGAGCATTCGAACATATTTGATAACTATACAAAATTTTTATTCCCAAAATAGAAAAAGAACAGGAATGCGTTTAACACGAACCTCAATTTTTTTTTATGACATAGAAATTCTTTTAATTTTTAATAATTTTATGAGATTTCTCTTCTTTTTTTTTTTTTTATCTTTTCCCTTTATCTTCTTCGGGCCTAGGCGATGGCCCAACCGGCTAGAGACGAGCCGGTGACTTCGCTGACCTTGGAGGCGGGGGACCTTGTTGGCCCGTAGCGAGGTTGACCTCACCTAGCCACCGATGATGCTCAACCTCACCAAATCTAGGCAAGGCTCCAACAAGGTCACTTAACCTAGTCTTTGGCAGGTTGTCGGCCATCACCGAGCCCGGCAAGAATTGGCTGGTTACCAAAAAGGGACTTAGTGTCCAAAGGAACAAAAAAAGAAAAAAACAGAAATAGCCAAGAATTGGCTGGTTACCAAAAAGGGACTTAGTGTCCAAAGCATTGCCCAATTCAATGTCATTTCCTGGACCATAGTGATAGATGCGGCCTCATAATATCCATTAGATTAGACTGTTTGAGGGGACTCTGCAACATAATCGTCATGCAGTCCTTGGCCACATGAGTCAATAAGTTCGTTCTAGAACTCAGTCTCTCATGGTCTCTTTGCTAGTCTTAGAGAAATCTATCTAGAGCTTCTGTACTTTATGCCCCCAGAGGTCTCTTTCCTCAAGTCAAGTTCTTGGAGTCATGACACATAGACAATATTTTAGGACTGCCTGAATAGATGTTTTTCTTAATCCAGGACCAACATAATTACTAACCCATTCTTATGCTGGCCCCACTTGGCTCCTGGTCCTGAAGTACCTACAACTTTTGCTCCTGGAGGACCTAATACTTGCTTACTCGTGTTGAAGCCCTAAGTTTTTCCCCCTTTATTAAGCATAGATGTATTGGTAAAAGAAGCAGGTAGAGTTAGGTCTAAGGAAATTAATTACAACCAAGCAAAGAAGAGGGGAATAATAGGCAGGAAAATAGTGAAAACTCTTGCAAAGTTTACCTTCAGGTCAATCCCAAGTCTATCTACCTGTCTTTGATGAAAAATGACCAGACAGATTTGTATGTGGAATTGATTGAAGGGATGTTCCCAATCGACTAGAGAGAGGTTGATTTATAACCTATCTTCTAATTAGGAAACAAAATTTGTCATGCCAACATTAGAAGATGGCATAAAATATTGGAATTGCTTTTTACCTAAGAAAATATTCTGGTTATCTCATGCTTCGAGCATTAGCTACATGTTACCTTGACTGATGATAATATTGTTTTAAATAGTGGATCTTATTGACAATAGTTCTATGAAGTTCTTTATGCATATCTACTTATCTAGAACGGTAAATCCCTGTGTCTCTCTCACAGGTTTATGGAGAGGCCTATACCTGCACCTGTGTTAGGCATCATCCAACTGAGCCTTGTTTTGTTGCCCAGTCAAATGGAAATTATATTGCCCTTTTCTCTTCAAACCCCCCTTTCCGGCTTGACAGGTATAAAAGGTACGAGGGTCATGGAGTCTCTGGGTTCCCCATCAAGTGCAACTTCAGCTTAGACGGTGAGATGCTTGCGACAGGCTCCTCAGAAGGTTCCATATACTTTTACAAGTATGGATCATCCAATCTTATCGGGAAAACTAAGGCGTACACATCACCATGTGTGGACGTGGCTTTCCACCCTACTATGTCAAATTTTATTGCAGTCTGCAGTTGGGCTGGAGATATATCAGTGTTCGAGTAGCTTTGCTGTAATTCAGACTCACACAAGTTCATAGACAATGTGTTTTTCCCCCATTTTCAGCAGTAAAAGAAGAAGGTACCGCTACTAACCGCATGTGGTTGCTAATAGACGCACAAAACTATCGATTTTGGTTTTTCCCCATTTATCATGTAATTCTCAACATCCAATCTGGAATTTTTGAAATTTGTTGGAAGAAGTTTGTTTTCTCTCTTAAGGAACTATTACGACGACTTGCTTGCTTGCCACAAAAATGCAGATATTTCATCAAGATGTTGCCTTTCCGATTTTTTATATTTTTTTGTCAAAGCCTTTCCAAATTTAAGAAGCATAATGCGGAGTGCAGTTGTGAAGTTTGCCACATATGGATCTGATATGATATGATCTGAGATTATGCGGACAACACTAATGAGGTTTGCCACATTCGGATCTGACATGATATGGTCTGAGGCAGGAGGCAAAATGACTAATGAGTTGCCATCTGAAATATAGTCAAGTTGCACCCGTGTAACATGTTGGTGATTAATAGTGGAGACGAACAGTCAGTGTCAAGGGTCACCTTTTTCATATGATAGGTGGTAAATCCATTTTATCGCTCTCCGAGAGCAAGGACATCCACTGAAAGTGGAGATCAAATGGCAGAATCAAATCGAGATTTTTCCCCGTGCAGGTGTACCAGTTTTATATTAAAGTAATTTCTGGGCATTCGAACCGGAGTAATTGGACTTGACGTTGGCCTGTTATTGGTGAAGAATCTTCGATTTTGTGGATCCATTTTCGATATTTTAAAATACATGGAACGCAAAGATAGGAAAATCTCACCTGGTGTAGGGCCTGGCCCAAGATGAAGTCTCTTAATCTGGTCAGTGGGCTTTAATATCCCTCACGTTGCTTGTTAAATGGGTGCTTCACATGCAAACCAGAGCTACCGATCCTATTCTCTGACCCAAATTTTCATGAGAAAGACCCATGAAGAAAAAATTCATGTTTGGCAATTTCCTTTAAACCTACATCGCGAGAACTGGAGATAAAGGAATTGAATAACTGGAAAGGCCAAGTGAAGTGATGGAAAGATGCGGAGACTGTTGGTTCCATAATCGACACCATGAGAAAGGTCTACGCAAGCCGAAAACAAAGAGGACTTCAAGTAATATGGACAGTGGAAAAGGTTCATTTCCACAAGCCTCCCCAATCAGATGAAACTAGACAATAGCATGCACATGCCATTGCCATTGCCATCTGTGAGACATAAATAGGCCGAACCCTATGTTTCTGCGAAAGTTCATTGTCTTCCCCCTCGCATCTCATGAATTCGACGTGGTGTCACTTTCTTTTTCCTTGCAAACATGTAGGAGACACGGAAAAAAAGAAGAAAGGGAGCATCCCAAAGGTTCAAATAATGGAAATAACATGTGTCTTCTAAAGGTAGGTACTCCTAACCCGTACCTACCATAACGAGACACATGTAGGATTGATTGAAGAGCTTTCATGTGGGGCAAAAGGCCCCGGCGGGGGGGGGAGGGTTGAGGGAACAACCAAAGGGAGCATGAACTGAGTCCATCCCACTTCCCTTTCATGAGAATGAAGGCAAGGCAAAGAGAGGGGGGGCCATAACAGAGAGAGAGGACTTCAAAGCAAGACATAATCATGAATTTCACTTTCCATTCTTCATGGGGGTCGATTTCAATTTGTATTAGGAGACAAGACACACCACCGCTAGAAAAAAGAAAAACCTCTTGCGTTTAGTTGCATTTTGTCATTGGGACCATCTCTCTTCACTAAATCGATGACCCCCCTCCCCCTATCTTTCAGCACCACTTTACCAGCAAGAACAAGGCCAGTCAAAGAAATTGAATTATTCGAGAGGAAAATTAGACATAGATTAATAAAAAAGTGATTATATTTCCATCTTGCAATAGCACTATCTAGACAAGCTAGCAATTATCAGCAACAATCATGGGTCCACAATGCCCCTCTTAAAGCTATTTTCATTGGATAACAGTATTATCCCTACTCTATTTAAAGCAACAAACACTGTTATAATACCTATGTGCCTATTGTAAATTTTCTTTCTCTTTTCAACTTTGACATAAATCTGTTCCCCACCTTAGTTGGTCTCAAACATCCCTTTCCAAAAACTCACTGAATCTAAATCTCTTATCTCTTTGTCACCCCATTTGTAAAATATTCACACACAATTTCTTTTCAAGAACACATGGAAAGCTATCAAAAGCCAAGAAAGAGAAACATAAAAAGTTGAGCTCTCTCTCTCTCCCTCCCTCCCTCTCTCTCTCTCTCTCTGAGTATGCCCCTTGTTCCTCTCGCCATATGACTTCAATCATCAGCTAAAAGAGAGATATATACAGTTGTTATGTTGGCTACTTCTTGTGGTCAAGCGGGTGTTGGTGAGTTAGTGACCCACTTACATAGGCAGAAGGGGACATGAAAAGATGGGTCTTAAAGTGCTAACCTATGCAAATCAAGTCAATGAGGATTGGTCATGAACTCCACGCCCTAGATCAGCCCCACTTGATGCAGAAAATTTGGTTTCTTCTCGATTAATATGAATGAGCATTCATTATCAAAAAGAATACCAAAAGGACAAAACACAAACCAGCTCAAGGGAATCTGAATTCATCCCCGTGCAAACCCACCGCTTGTGGGTGTTGGGCTCATATTCTAAATGTTATGTCTTGTTCCTCTTCCTTTTCTATCCATCTTGTCATCTTTTCCTTTTCCTTGCATCAAATCTTGTCATCTCCAATTCAACGTACTTGGGATACATAATCGCATATACATGTTTATCTTCATCTACATGCTCGACCATATTCAATGTCCGTGCCTCAACACAAAACACATCTCTCAATCCTGGCCTTGAAAAGTGAACCGACAAACTCATTCTATGGGACTGCCACGTGATCTATGGCCAACACCAAAGAGCCATCCATTTGGGTTGGTCATTAAATTCTATGATTTCCCCTCTTTCCTCTCTACAGTGATCAAAAACTATTGTTTAGGCATGGAATGATACTGTTCAAAACAGTTCCCTTCTCCCATTTTAGGAAGCATTTCCTTATAAGGAATCCAAAATGGGCCATGGAGGCATTTGGCACTCCTATTTTGTTTAAAGAGAAGTCGTACATGAATCATGCTGCAGCTCGCTACAAACCTGAAACAGATGATTATTAACCTAGGCTTAGTTTTGTTCGTAATGATGTTGCTCAGTACAGACACATTTGGCAACATGTTTGATTGTTGTCACTAGTTGAAGATAACATCTAGAAGAAGGAAGCTGAGTCCAGCTTCTCTCTTCTTCTTTTTTTCCCTCCCTTTCTTGCAAATCTCTATATGGATTCTGATTGCGATAAGTAGTGGTGCCCTGAATAGTAAGACAAATTTGATTTTTAGTTTTTTCATGGGGCATGCGAAAGACTTTTTTCTTATACTATGATTGATTTGTTACATCATAGTATAAGAACTCTTCTTATGATGGGAAAACATATAAATTTCGCGTTTATTTATTCTTGTTTTCTTTTCAAGTACCCATTTTACTCCATGTAAAATTCCACTAACTAGAGCGAAAATATAGCTACAGTTTACATTGACACATAGATAGATCACATATTATCTGCACAACAACGTGGTCTCTAATATATTTTTCGATAAGCAAGCGATCCAAAGTAATTATTTGGAGGCGGACTTTGTCCACCAAAATAAAATATATATTTTAGTAAGAGTCTTCGCCTCTTGGATGATGCATGGCGATATCTTATTGCTTTGGTTCTATAACAAATATAATTCCGGGAAAGGGTAGATAAGAACAGATGAAAGATGCTTGAAACCTTTAGGAAACATATCGAATTTTGTCAACAGCATCTACACACCCTGGTCACATCCACCATGAATGCACCCGATATCAAGTTACATATCTCTTCATTAATTATCATGATTTAATGCAGCATGAAAACGACGTCATGCTAGCACGCGTAATCTTGTATGGATTGACTTTAGGGTCCCGATCACATGCAAACCCAAGGGTTCTAATTCTTCTTGTTCTACAATAGTGACCATACTGTTCAAGGAAACATCATCTACTTCTCCGACACATGGTAAAAGATAAAGCCGGATATTTTTTTTGTTGTTTGGTATGGATTGCAATCATGGAATGTGACACAATAATGAGGAAACTCGAATTGTCAGCCGTCGGCACATACATAGATACATGTAACTTCTCTAGATTCTTCCACAAGATGTGCAAAATTGACATTCACGACTATTGTCGAAAGCATGAATAGTGTCCCTAGGTCATGCATTCTAGAGAGAGAGAGAAGAGAGTGCTAGTTAAACCAGCAGGATGGAGACCTTAGAACAGCAAGCTCCATCACAAGACATAAGAAGAAGAAAAGGAGAATTATAATGGCCGTGAAAGTGTCGAATGCGGGTGAGATCGCTGCCCATGAAAGCTGAGAGGATAGAAGGAAAAGGAGAGAAAGCACCTCCAAAAGGCCAAAGTTAACGGAAACATCCACATCCGTCACAGATTTTGAGGGATGTTCGGGGGAACAAGTTATTACATTCTGTAGATTGATGGATCGATGGAACTAATCGGAAAATCGTGGGGAAGACATGGACCCTTTAGTGGCACTCGGTGTTCGTTGAAAACGTCCTGCCGGGGGCATCCAATTATTTGGGACAAGTTAGTTTAGGATATTATGAGTGTTTAGCTTGATAAATCGGTCAATATCCAGCTCCAAGGGAAGTTTGTGTTGTCACTTATCAAACCAGTGTCTTTTGAATCCTTAGCATTACCATCCTATGATATATAATTGACTTTATCTAATAGAATGAGTATTATCAAATATCAATAATTCCGAGCGTTTGGCATGCATGCTCTAACATTTGGCTGAGTAGTGATTTGATTTTCAACTTTTGGCTTCATCTAGCAAGGTCAATATATCTTCTTAATCATAAGGGAATATAACCTAACTTTGACTAAACATGTTTTTCATGACACAAAAAGGTAAGCCCTAGGCACAAGATACATATCCTTAACCTCATCGACCGAGAAAAGTGCGAACCTAAACGCGGCTTAGAGATGGGAACATAAGATTTTCTTGGCAATTAGTATTGTGGGAAATCAAATATGCATCATAACCTTATTCAACCGCACAAATTCAGCCACTGTACACTACTCTCATGGGATTAAATGAATTTGACATTTAGAATTTTGTCTCATCTAACTTTTAGTTTCAACTATTCTAAGGATACCCGTAGTTGAGCTAATTAATCTTAAAAATTTCTCGAGAATTCTACTCTAAATATATTTTGTTAAGAAAGTGTTGCACAATATTAGAATAACATGGCTAATTTATAAGCACGCATCGTTTACGTGCTCCTCGTGATCTTAGGAGATTATATCATCTATAAAGACAAACATTGCACCTTCTGCATTTCGTCTTGTTTACTCGCCCCTCTTCTTGAGGGTTCTGTCTTCAATAATATTGTCCACTTTAACAGTGATAAGTCTTATTCATCTCGACAAGAGCTTGGCCATGCATTTTCCTTTCTTTGCCGACAGGATGTCCACTACAACTTGTCAGAGATTTATGAACCGAAATGACACATACTGTTCAAAGGTCTCCAAGAACCTCCCACCCAAAAAAGAAGACAAACAGAGGGAAAAAAAAAAAAGAACCAAGTACTCGGTCTGTACCGTCTCCTGGTACGTGTCCTTACACATGCTTCCGATAAAAGAACCCTAAACAATTATCTTTTACGAAGAGACGACCGCGTTATACTTTTCCTTTTCACGGAAAACGCATAATGCATTGCTCTCCATTTCATCCACACAGTATGCGCTGTCAAGTTCTGGATAACGCACAGTGCTGCACCGTTATATCGCTGCCATGGAAAAGAGGGAATGCATATGCAGGAAAAAGCAAAATACTGCAGAATATCTCTGGCCTTTTCTTTTGTACACCCTCTGGAGGAACAAAAGCTGAATCGGATATCGGATGGTCGATCTTTACTGTCGTGCTAGGGCATTCGTTGAAGGAGATGTTATGGTGGGATGAGGCCGTAATAATGCAACGAGGTGCTCCCGAACTTTCAATCTTGATTTTCAATAACAAAATCATAAAAAGAATGTGGACTTTCCTCTGCCTAAGATGGTGGAAGATCCTCTTAGTGAAAGCAAAGATTTTTAAAGAAATGCCATGACATACATACGTCATAAACACACTGTTTTCAGCACGTCAAGACCCCGTAACTAAAATGTAAATAAAAACAAAAAATATACAAAGAGTTTCTTTGGCATGTGTGGAACTTATCTTAACCATCGGCATGGACTCTTACGGAGTTTTGATTACAAGTTTAAAGTTAGAAATGTCTTAGTGAGATTGTTTTATGTATAATAGAGACACGGCCACATGCAAAAATAATTGCCTACGCTACATGAGGTTATCTCCCGGAGAAATATTGTGTGCCCAAGGGCCACAGAAGGAAACATATTGCGCACACAAACTTTTTCACAACCAATGCGCTAGCGAATCAGTCCAGTCTATAAGTTAGAATATTTTTCGCATTTTGTGTATTTTAATCTATGAGAACTAGATGCATGCATTAAGGGAAAATGCCTAAAACACGCCTCACTACTTATATATTTCTATTTTTAAAAATACCACTTTACATACCTCTAAACAAAATTCCATATTCAAAAAGCCAGATCACCGCTCCTTACAAACCCATTTTAATATCTTGCTTATTATATTGGTGGTTTGCTTTTTAGTTAGTCTTTTGGGTGTGTACGGATTTCAGGTTTGGGGATAAGCTGTTTTTTAATAAAGAAAATGGAGTTTTTATAGATACAAGAGTAATTGAGAAGTGAGAGCAAACTAGTCTTTAAAGATCAAACTCATGTAGGTATTCGATATTTTCAAAAGTAGAGATACATAAGTGGTTATTGGATGAAAAAATGATGTATGTTTTCGGTACTTTTACTTATTATTTAAACGGAGGGACATGATCAAACTAACTATTTATATAAATATATGGACGAAAAACCACGTGCCCTTAAGATACCCCATTAGTTTGACATGCTTCATACAGATGATACTTTTCGACTCGTTGCTTTTTTATTTTATATTCTTTTTCACTAGAGGAGGATGAAAAATCCAGCAATAATAATGAAGCGAGGTTACTTTTACTGATCAAAAAGGTGAATACATATGTTGCCGCACAGTTGCATGCACCCAGTTGTTACTGTTATTTGCATGGAAAGACATGTAAAAAGCGAGGTGGCTTTTCCCTTCCTGTGGGCAGTAAAGTATCTACTGCCTAAGAAAAGGGCATGAAAAACCATGATATTGCACCCCAAGGGAGCGACGACTCCTCGACATAACTCAAGATCCAAAGACCCTTTTGAAGTGTCAATTCAGCTCATTAGTGCATTAATTTCAATGTCATTATTAAAGAAAGAATGACCTTTAATTATCATGTCCAATGTCGATACAGAAAACCGTTTATGCACATGTCAACGAAACGATGATTCGGTCGTATATTCATGTGGTGAATTGGTATATTAGTCGCACACGTAATAATATCCCGATAATTTCATGTGAAATCAAAAGTTCCCATTGGCGATGGTGGATAGAGCAATTATTTCGAAAACTTCAAAATGAAAAAGGAGTTAGTATGTGTTTTGCACCAAGTTGTACTTTACTTTTAACAAATGCGTTCACATCAGATCTCCTAATTAGCCAATAGGTTCCAGTCACGCCGTTTAGTCAATGGTAATAATGATCCTAATGTCACATTAAGCAAGATCCTGGCTTAACAATCTCATGAAGATTCTTCCTTTTATGAATTCGATAAAGGTCATCATATTACTTGCACACATCTCTCTCTTCCCTCCTAAAACCCGAAGTTCACATGTGATTCGGGACCACACCATGGGTGTTCACTGTTCTTAAAGAAACTCGTGTGAAAAAGGAAAAGAAAATCTTGTTTCTTTTAACTGTGGTTGAATTAATTATCTTCCATAAACTATTTAAAAGTGAAAAAATAAAGAAGAAGAAAAAAGGAGGCAGAGGAAAATTCTCCGAGGCAAGTTGGCAAAGCCAGGATCTACTTCCTAAAGATGTAATCTCACACGTTATGGTATCATGATGTTACGGAATCCTGAGCAACGTGAAGGAGAACCAGTGTCTTTTTAACTCATAAACCGATCTATATTGCCGACCTTTCCTCGTGCATTAATTTTCTTTACGTAGATTCATATCTGCATGGAGGAGTTTAATAATAACCCTAATATAAAGGTTATTATTAAAACGGAAGAAAAAGCTCTCGACTCACAGAAGTCACTGTGCCATCATTACTGCAGCAAAGCAGATAAAAAGAATCGGCACTTGGCTCAGATTTTGTAGATCTTCGAGGATTGAATACTGGTGTTTCTGTCGAATGGTCCTAGGCCACCACCACATAATGCTGTCGAAGTGCACAGTTCTTGAGAAATTGTCTCCCCTAATTAATGTCGTTTCAATTCTCTTTCCCAGAAATCTGATGCGGAGGACATTTATTCTGACAGGCACAACTGTTAATATATCGCGGGGGAAAAGGGGTATCTCCCATTCTCCAGTTTTATTATCGTCTAGCTGAATCTGATTTTCCAAAAAAGATTTCCCTTTTTTAACGGCTATGAGTTTTGATTCAAACAGTGTTTGTATATTCTTGACAACTGAACGTATACGAAAAGGAATGTGCATGTAAAGTGAAGAACACGCCGCTAAAAAGGGCAGCCATAGCTGTCACATTGGTCTTCTTGCCTTCTTCAAGTTGGAAAAAAATAATTACGAGTTGGGTTAACCATATATGTCCTCATGAAGATGCTAAAATGATTTTATAAGCAATCTTACTATTACTCTTTCGACATAATCGACTGTACATTCAAATTAGCAAACAATGTTGAAGCATAGGAATTTATCAGTTCCTCGTATTTTAGAGCCTTTCACAATTGTGATAAAAAAAGACCCTATTGATTTTGATATTTATAAAAATTACCTGCTTCCCCCGCTCTAAACACGATTTTCCCCGTGAAGGTATTCCTTCACTCTTGGTTTTAAAGGTTTTAACTAGCTTCTTTCTGTTGAGTGAAGTTTACTTCTTACATTTGTTAAAGCTCCATGGCATTACGACCATAGTTTTATTCATAATTTCGACGCATCCGAGACACGTGTATATAATTTGCTAAGACTTATCTCACATTACTCTTATCTCATTCGCCTATCATTTTGAGCTTATCCATCAGTTGAACCTTAATTCTAGGCAGCTAGTAATAAGTCTACATTGGGGTCGCGCACAGATATTGATGTCCCAAGGTCAAAAAGCTTATCATCATCCCATGAAGAAAGCGAACCCTCTTCGGTCCCATCAGTTAAAATAACAGCACCAACAACCCATAACTTGACGAGCCAATCTTCCTCCCGTAATCCCCCATTATGCACCAATCGCTACCTCTCCTAGGAAATACAAAAAATTTAACGTCGTCCAGGCCCTTAGAAGAAAGATATCCACCACCACCACCACCCGGCGATCCTGCATTAGAAGCAGGACCAAAACTAAGGACCTCGGAATACTTCACGGGCTCGATCGAACCTTGTCACTGACGTTAATCATGGAGTCTCGTTCTAGGCTCGAAGAACCACGCACGCTTGTTGTGTTCATTGGTTCGCCCACCGTAGTCCTTCGCAACATGTCCAAGAAGGGAGCAGAAAAGAAAGCGGGGGACGAAGAAAGGGACAAGAGAAGCTGGAGTAACGGGGGACAAAGGAAAGTATAGCAGCGATTCGAGGGGGTCTTTTTTTCTCGTGTATTTTTTTAACCTAAAGGAAGGCGTTTAGGATATGTTTATTTGCCCCTCTTGCACGTACACTCACACACCATTTTCCTCGAGATGTTAAATGAAATGGGAATGGGGGAATAGAATAGAATATCTGCGACCCGGAAGTCAGCGGTCAAAGATTTGCATTACTGTCTCTGTCTCCCACGGACGCCACACCCTCCCTCGTCCATATGCGCCCTCTTTCCATTCGAGGCCCGCACGAAGTAATTTTCTTTTGCCAGAATGAAAAGGAATTGTCTGCAGACGCTCGATGCGGCTCCTATATCGTATCCTCCACGATGCAATTAGAAATATCACAAGAGATATGTTGGAATGTTTGCGTGTGTTCTCATTGCAACATCTTCAGAGTTTCGGGAATAATTCTGAAATAATCCGATTTCTTTAAAGAACCTTAGAGCCAATTGATTTAGAATCAAATGCATTGATTCTCGTGAGGTAAACTAGAAATATGTTGTCAACGCCATTCCTTAGCAGAGAACCCACCATGTGAGAAGGTTTTTTCTTTAGTGTGCTACGTGAATGAATACGACGATGCCCTTTCAAAGTTTCTATAGAGAACTTTAAGATCCAATTGATCTAGAATCAAATGCCTTTGTTCTCGTGAAGTAAACTAGAAATATGTAGTCAACTCCGTTCCTTAATAGAGAACCCACCGTGTGAGAAGGTGCTTTCTTTAGTACGCTACATGAATGGATATGACAATGCCTTTCAAAGTTTGATCATGTCAACCAAATAACACTTCGATTGATGTGCCACACCCAAGAAAAATCTAGATAATTAGGTTCCGGCTTACTCAACGGTTGAGCAAGACTAACGATTCTTATCACCATATCGTGTTAGATCCTAAGATTTTCTTTTTATTTACGTTCATTACTTGTATTACATATCCTGCCAAATTCGTCGATTTTCTATAAGTCTGTTACATTGATATCAAAAATATTGCGAAATTTGTGACATGAGATATTTTGAACGCTAAAGATACTAATATTCGTGAGATTCAAAACTGGTCAACGCTCTCTTATTATGCTTTGCTTATTATTATTTTTTGGGTATCTATTTTGGGGTCTCTCGTTAATTAAAAAATTATTCTCCATGGACCCTCCCTCTCTCTCTCTCTCTCTCTCTCTCTCTCTCTCAACCCACCCCAAGCACGACGCGCGCTCAACTTGGGTGCGGGCCTACCTGCGGCCTCGGTGCACCCGCCCTCACCAAAGCAAATGGGGAGGGGTGGGGCCCACCTCCCCCTCTTATTTTTCGAAAATTATCAATAATAAAAATAATTTCTTACCGGGGGGTGTCAGTCAACTGTTGCTGGGGCTCTTGACCATCCAATCATGCTACCGGTCGGCTCGTTGACAGGTCAACCGGCCCTCGTGCGCGACACGTGACTCCCTTTCCCCTACCTGTGGGGCCCTCCGATCGGGCAAAAAGCGGGAGACAAGGGGCGACATGTGCGGGGTGCGGACACGTGGCAGAGCACGGAGGCGTCCTCAGAGGAGGGTCGGGCTTTGACGTGGCGATGACGTTGCACCAGCTGGCCTAGTGTTTTTTTTTTTTTTTTCTTCTTGCTTTTTCGCTTTAGGTGATTACTGATTGATGACATTGACAAGAGAGCATAGTCTGTATTGATCGGCTATTTTCTCGCTGATTTTCACTTTTATGGGGATTATCAATCATTTAATAAAATCGTATTTAGAGACTAATAATATGAGGTGAGGTTTTATCTAGTATTAATTATCACGGTTCGGTGAATTCACACAACATTCATCATGATGAAAATAATAAGAATAATGCAGAAAATAGAATTGAGGAATTTTTTGTGTAATTTTATATATATTAATGAGAAATACGTCAACTTATTGTAGACTTTCTCATATAACTATTTTAAGATAATATCTCAATCAAGATATACACAATCAAATGAAAATATACTTACAATCTTTAAAATACAAATAATCAACATCAATATCATAGTTATCTCTAATATAGGATAATAACCTATTGAGAGTAAAACATCTAAGAAGATATGATCATATACATCTTTGAGTATTTGGATGTTTGGCATGTTAGTGTGGGGAAACAACCTAGAGCAAAGAAATGTATCTTTCTTAGTTATGCTTATGGTGTAACGCGTAATAAACTTTACTGTGCTGATTCATCTAAGATTATAATCAGCAGAAATATTACTTTTGATAAATTTGCTAGTTTCATCCTAATAATAAATTGTTTGTTACTTGTCATGAAATCTAGAAATTCTACAAAGTAGGTGGAATTTGATGTAATTTCTTCACAACTAGTTGTAGTCATCTACCAATAATATTAAGATTGAATAACCTAAAGGGGAATAGTATTCTATTGCTAGACATGGACCAAGAATGACAGTGAAGCCTCCGTAGAAATATGAGTTGGTAGAGTATAATGAGACTAAAATCTACAAGGAAGCTTTCTCTTCAAAAGATTAAGCAAAGTGGTTGGTTGTTAGGAATGAAGAGATGGAATCTCTTTAAAAAAATTAGACTTTGGGAAAGGGAAGAAAATTGTGGGCTGCAAATATGTTTTCAAAAGAAAAAAAAAGTTATATTTAGAGTTGAAAACATCAAGTTCAAAGCTCTTCTAGTTGATAATGGCTATAGTCATATTAAAGGGAGTCAATTTTAATGATGTGTTACCTATCGTTAAACACAGATCCATCTGAGTTTTTTTTACTTTGGTTGTTATACTTTCAATTGGAATGATTCAATGTGAAAATAGCTTTCTTACATGGTGAAATTGAAGATAAAATCTACATGAGTCAACTAGAGGGTTTTCAGTTTTATGGTAAAGAAGGTTGTGTTTGTTTATTAAAAAACGTCTATATATGTCTTAAAGTAATCACCTAAAGAGTGGTATATTTGCTTTGTTTATGGTACAATTTGGCTATTATAGAAGCAAATATGATAGTTGTATATATCTGCGCAAACTTCCAAATGACTCTTTCATTTCTCTATTATTATATGTTGATTGCAGCAAAATATAATTCAAATATACAGAATTTGAAAGCATGGTTAAGCGCTAATTTTGAAATGAAGAATTTAGATACGACGAAGAAAATTCTAGGTATGGAACTTCGCCGAGATCGAAAAAGAGAAAAATTGTATCTCTCTCAGAAAAGCTACATGGAGAAGGTATTAAATCATTTTAGCAAGAAAGATGTTAAACCAGCAAGTATTCATCTTACTGCTCATTTTAGATTATTAGCTAGTTTTTTGTCCACATACAAATGAGGAGATAAAATATATGTCACATGTTCCATAATCAAGTCTGCATGAAAGATGTCAAATGAGCAAAGATTCATTTTGCTACTCATTTTAGATTATTAGCTAGTTTTTTTTGTCCACATACAAATGAGGAGATAAAATATATGTTGTTCATTTTAGATGATTAGCTAGTTTTTTGTCCACATACAACCGAGGAGATAAAATATATGTCACATGTTCCATACTCAAGTGGCATGAAAGATGTCAAACCAACAATGATTCATCTTGCTATTCATTTTAGATTATTAGCTAGTTTTTTTGTCCACATACAAAGGAGGAGATAAAATATATATATCACGTGTTCCATATTGTAGTGCAATTTTGTAGCCTTATGTATGTCATAGTTTGCAGTCAACCCGAAATTTCACACTTTGTGAACGTGGTAAACATGCCCAAGTGGAGTTCATTGACAAGCTATGAAGTGGATTTTGAAATATTTGAAAAGTACTTCTGATTTTAGTTTAGATTTGGAAAAGTCGGTGACACTCTTATAGAATATGTTGATTATGAATATATTGGTGACCTTAACAACATAAAGCCTTTGACTTGATATATTTTTACCATTAGAGGTTGTGAAATCAATTGAAAAGCTACTTTACAACATATGGTTGTTTTGTCTTCTACGAAGGCAGAGTAGTATATGACTATTACAGAAACAATTAAAGAGGCCATATATTTAAGAGGCTTATATGGATAGCTCAATACAAATCATGATGTGACTATTGTCTATTGTAATAGTCAGAGTGTTATACACCTTATTAAAAATTAGATATATCATAAGAGGACAAAGCACAATTTACTCTGGTATTATTTTATTTGAGACATTCTTACTAATGGCTATATTAAGATTTTGAAGATTGGTATAGAAAACAATCCAGCCAATATGTTGACGAGACCTTTGCTTATTGCCAAATTCAAGCAGTGCTTGGATTTGGCTAGTGTTCGCTGCAGCTGAGCTTTACTCTAATGGGGGGAAAAGCTTGTTTGTTACTTATATCTATTTAAAGAATTCAAGCCAAGGTGGAGATTTGTTGAATATGTCTTGAAATCTTTTGGTGTATTCAACCTAAACAGAAATTTGTGACAACTTGATTTAAGAAAAATTGGAGGTTTAGTGTTAGTAGCGGAGGGCTTGGACTATTTGGCCCAAGCCCATAACCCAACAGTATAAATATTGTTTTTTCTCAAGTTATTAGGTTTAAGAAGTAGAGACAGAAAAAGTCTTAAGGTTTTCTAGAGCCACCATTTGTAATATTTGAATTTCCATAGTGAATTTTGTTTCTCATCTCTCAGTGGTTTTTCTTGCTAGGATTTTTTTCATAAATCTGTGCGTATGTTTTTTTCCTCTCAGTTTTAATTTCATTGCAGTGTCAGCACTGGTCATAACACACATAGATAAAGTAAGATGTTCAATTCTTAATCGAATTCAAGACAGTCGATTATGCGAATCAACTAGCTTTAGCGCAAACGTTATCAACTCGTGAGCGATGAGTCATGCTTTGACTATCTTGAGATAGTCGTAGAAATACACGAAAGCGGCTTCTATTGCCGTTCGCGCTTCATATGCCAAACGCCTCCATGTTTCATTTGCTTATTCAAATAAAAGTGCTACGGCGAAAGTTAAGTTTTCAACTAAGTCAGCAGACCCAAAAGCAAGTCTAAAAGTCATAGGAGATAAGCTAATCTCCTCCTCTTCTTCTTCTTCTCGTTTTGCGGTTGAAAGTGAAGTGGTATGAGCGAGAAAGATTGAAAACCCAAGAAAGTCAATTTCCACGCCATGCACACATGGAAAAAGATGTCACCAAGCCTTGTCACAAGACATTAGAAAGTCTTCTAGCTTGCCTCAACACGCCAAAGGGGTAGAATCATCCCTAGATATATGCGCTTTCGAAGCTTAATATAAATCAAAGTCAGAACTGTAATCATCAAGTCCGATTTTCATTCGAGGGGCTTCAATAATTGAACACTATTGGCCATTTATTAGGGCTCGAATGATAATCATTCTAACCAAAAATAATTTTTTCTATTTCTATTCCTAAATGATTTTCTAAGCAAAACTACACGTTTAATAATGATACAAAATTTTTATTTCCGAAATAAAAATTTATTTGATAACGATACAAAATTTCTCACTTCTGATATTGATAGATGGCTAGTGAGAGGCAGGCGAGCAATGGGCGAGCAAACGGCCAGTGGATGACCACCGGGTGAGCAGAGGATGGTGGGCGGGCGGCGAACGGCGAGCGAGCGGGCGGATGGTGGGCAAACGGCAAGTGACGACAAGTGGGGGTGAGTAGGTGGGCAGCATGCCACGACGGCTGGCTTGCAAGCGATGGAGGTAGACAATTAGCTAATAGCGAGAGCAAGCAACGAGAAGAGTTTTTACTTTTCATTTTTATTCCAAAAATAGATAAATAAAAAAATTACTATATATATGTTCTAGGAATAGAAAAATGACATTGTAATATCAAACGGATTTCTATTCCAAATTTATTTTTAGCATAGAAAAAATAGTTTTGAAATAAAAATAGAATGGTTATTGTGCACACCCTTAGCTAGGTTATCTATTTCTTCAATCTAACTCTTTAATGGCCATCCCACGTTCACATTTTGCAAAAGAGAAATTGAACTTATTCCTTTTCAACCAATGTACACTCCATATTGGGATAGATCATTATGTTGAAATATTGTCTCACATCGCTTGACAACATGTCTTATATACTATTTATTTTCATGTGATCTTCCTTGACCTAAAAATTCACATTATTTACCAACGGGTCTTATATGCTTTTTATATCTAAAAGTTTAAGTTTTTAGGTTGAATTTTCCAACTTGTTAATACAATCACATTTCAATGTGCATGTATATATGGATAATGGGTAACTTTGCAACTACTTCACGCTAGAGGATCAACCCAATTCAAGATGAGACCATTCGAGTTCTAGAGTTCGGTCACTTATGGTAGGACATGCGTAGATGGCCTTTATTTTTCTAGATTAAGTGAGTCGTGCGTCCTGGAGTTAGGCACGGGCCCCATTTGATAAACGGTACGAACAAAACCCATGTCAAAGGTGCGTCAAGTCATTTGAACAATGACTTATCTCCGCCCGATTAGAATCATGGTCAGTCGGAGCTAAGCATTTGACTACCATGCGCATTGGAAAAAGTGAGATACCGTATCTCGACTACAACTCCCACGAGTGATTGCATGACACAACCAATGGGCTGCATCATGTCGACTCAATTATACAGCTCAAACGACGTGCACGAATTCAATTATACAGCTGACCAAGGCATAATTCAATGCATAGCCCAAACTTTCCTTTTCGAATTACTCGAATAAGGAAAATCCCTCCCCAGAAGGCGTTTTTCTGCGTCATAGACTCCTTATGCGAAACCTCTATTGTTTGTTAAAATGTGAACGCTCGAGAACCTCGCGGATTTCATGAGCTACATACATACTCACATTTATATATTATATATATATGCGTGTGTGTATATATGGTTAACAATTTTTAGCAAGGTACGTGAAGGCAGGGAACACTCCCATTCGCACACGTGTCAACCTAGTGATTAGGTAGCCAGCTGTCGGGGCCCCACTTGGATGCTCCAACAAGGAAACCCTCTTCCCTCTTCTGCCGTCCCGACCCCCACTCTCCCTCCTCCTCCTTCTCTCTCCCAAAGTTGTTTACCGTACTGGAACACAACTTCACGGTGTCGCCTCGCGAGATGTTGACTCGAATTCTCGGAGCGCGAGACGAGAAGAAGAAGATGGAGGTTTTTTTTCTTTTCATTTCTTTTCTCTTTTATTTATCAAAAGATCTTTCGGACAGGCGCCGTGTTTCTGTTCCCGGGGAAATGCAAGTGACCTCCGAAGGCCAATTCGGAGGTGGCTGCCGGTATTTCGTGGGACACCCGCGGTACAAGCGCGCATGTAACCGGTGTACTTGCTGCGCATTTACTGCGGGTTGCCGGTCAACCCCGCTAACCTGAACCGGGCATAGCCGGTCGCGGGCGCTTCCTTGCGCCTCTCGGACACCTCCACTGGAGGGCGGATTCCGAGTGGGTTCCCGGTTTGTCCCTTGTACGGCAAGCACCTTTGATCGCTTCTCAAGAGAGCTGTGAAAACGGGGGAGGTTCTTCTTTTTCTTTTTCTTTTTCAGCATGTGCAAAAGTGCCGAAAAGGATTGAAATTGAGGCTGAGGTTGGTTCTCGTAAGTAGCGAGATGAGCCATCATAGGCTAGAAAGATAAGGAAAAGAAATGCGTGCTGCATTTTCTCCCGAAAAGAAAGAATCAAGTAATCCTCTTTTAAGTACGTTGGCAATATCAGATAGAGCCAAAGCACTTTTTAAGTACATTCAATAGAGAATTGTCGAATTTTTTCACATGGGAAAATTTAAAATAAAGATACGAGTTAATGACTTGTGATTGACCGATACAAATCGGGTTTTTTAAGATGAATATCATTCAAAAGTGAAGTTTACCTATTGCATCCCAATTAAAAAAATGGGCGCAATCCCAACTTTTATTTTTAACCCCGCCTCATAGGCCAACTCATCATGGGGGGTGAAATAGCTGATGTGCCCCCCCAAATTGGGTCAGATGACAAATGATAGTAAGTCAAATCATTGTAGACTTTGCAAATTGCATGTATTGCATGTCATTGTTTTTCTATGCCTACATGACCATGAACACCCCACTATTTCAAATAACTTGACCTCACAATGCATGGCGGAAGGAGAAAACGAAAAAGGTGGGGGAGGGAGTGGAAAAAGGGAAAAAGAGAAAAAAACAAAGAATGGGGGAGGGGAGGACACGCGAATTGACGAGAATGTCCTCGACCTCGCCGGGGCTTCACCGAGCGTGAAGCATTGCCACCTTCTGTATATATTGATCCTCTCTCTTCTTTGTTCCCGCACACACGAAAGCCATTTCCCCTCTCTCATTCCTCTTCGACTCTCCATCTGCGTACTCCTCCCTTCTCTCTCTCTCTCTCTCTCTCTCCCTCCCTCTCTCTCTCTCTCTCTCTCTTTCTAGCGCACGCATATTCCCCAGCCAAATCTCTTCCTCTCCTGTCCCGTAGCCATGCCTGAAGCACCGAAGCAAGCGCCGAAACCGGCCGACTACAACCTCCACGACAAGAACAGGGAGGCCCTCCAGTTCATCGAGGACGTCACGGCCAACGCCGACGAGGTCCAGGGGCGGGTCCTCGCCGAGATCCTCTCCCGCAATGCCCACGTCGAGTACCTGCGCCGCCACGGCCTCGACGGCCAGACCGACCGCGAGTCCTTCAAGAAGACCCTGCCCGCGATCACCTACGAGGACCTCCAGCCGGACGTCACTCGCATCGCCAATGGCGACAAGTCCCCCATCCTCTGCTCCCACCCCATTTCGGAGTTCCTCACCAGGTAAGCGAACGCGGCGGTCTCCCTCCCTCTTCTTGATTTTTTTTTTTTTTTTTTTTTTTTTTTTTTTTTTTTGGGGGGGGGGTGGGGGCGGGTCGACTTCTCGGGTCAAATGGGCAAAGTGGGTGGTGGTTCTTGATTTTTGCTGGGTCTTGCTAAATCGGGTCGGTTCTTGATTTTCGGTGCAGCTCAGGGACGTCCGGAGGGGAGAGGAAGCTGATGCCCACCATTGAAGAGGAGCTGAACAGGAGGTCACTGCTCTATAGCCTGCTGATGCCCGTGATGAGCCAGTATGTGCCTAATCTGGAGAAGGGCAAAGGCATGTACTTTTTGTTCATAAAGTCAGAGGCCAAGACGCCGGGTGGGCTCGTCGCCCGACCCGTCCTCACCAGCTACTACAAAAGCTCCCACTTCAAAGAAAGGCCCTATGACCCGTATACCAACTACACTAGCCCCAATGAGACCATTCTCTGCCCTGACTCCTACCAGAGCATGTACTCCCAATTGCTCTGCGGCCTTTGCCAGCACAAGGAGGTCCTCCGGGTCGGGGCCGTGTTCGCCTCCGGTTTCATCCGGGCGATCCGGTTCCTCGAGAACCACTGGGCCCTCCTGTGCCACGACATCCGGACCGGGTCCATCAACCCAGAGATCACCGACCCAGCCATCCGCGAGGCCGTGATGAGGATCCTCAAGCCGGACCCGAAACTCGCGGACTTCATCCAGGCCGAGTGCGGCAAGGACTCATGGGGCGGGATCATAACGCGGCTGTGGCCGAACACCAAGTATGTGGATGTAATCGTGACCGGCACTATGTCACAGTACATTCCCACTCTCGACTACTACAGCAATGGGCTCCCTCTCGTGTGCACCATGTATGCCTCTTCCGAGTGTTACTTCGGGGTCAACCTTAACCCGCTTTGCAAGCCAAGCGATGTGTCCTACACATTGATCCCCACCATGGCCTACTTCGAGTTCTTGCCGGTGCACCGTAACAACGGAGCCGCCAACAACCCGATCTCAATGCCCAAATCGCTCAATGAGAAGGAGCAGCGGGATTTGGTCGATCTTGTCGATGTCAAGCTTGGCCAAGAGTATGAGCTTGTGGTCACCACCTATGCCGGTAAGTGGCCGTCTTTTTCATGCTTCAATTGGCGAAACACTTGACAGAACTTTTCATTTACTGATGGCGAATGTATTAAGACTTATTCAGAGCGGCTTTTAACCCAAATTGGTCAAATCCTGACTCCAATCTGCAAGACTGAATTTCATTCAGTGTTTCAAGAAACATCTGTTTGTTGACTAGAGCTTAATTAGTTGTGCGTACTCATGATGAGCACTCTCTGTAATTTCGCAGGACTCTATCGCTACAGGGTCGGGGACGTGCTCCGAGTCGCGGGGTTCAAGAACAAGGCGCCTCAGTTCAGCTTCATATGCCGCAAGAACGTGGTCCTGAGCATCGACTCCGACAAGACGGACGAGGTCGAGCTGCAGAACGCGGTGAAGAACGCGCTGAACCACCTGGCCCCGTTCGACGCGATCGTGGCCGAGTACACCAGCTACGCCGACACCTCGACCATCCCCGGCCACTACGTCCTGTTCTGGGAGCTCAGCCTGAACGGCTCGAACCCGATCCCTCCTTCCGTCTTCGAGGACTGCTGCCTCGCAGTCGAGGAGTCGCTCAACAGCGTCTACCGCCAGGGCCGGGTGTCGGACAAGTCGATCGGCCCACTCGAGATCAATATCGTGGAGCCCGGGACGTTCGACAAGTTGATGGACTGTGCCATTAGCTACGGAGCCTCGATCAACCAGTACAAGACCCCTAGGTGCGTCAAGTTTGCGCCGCTTCTGGAGATACTGAACTCCAGGGTCGTGTCCAAGTACTTCAGCCCCAAGTGCCCCAAATGGGTTCCGGGACACAAGCAATGGAGCAACTAGAGAGAGATAGAGAGAGAGAGAGAGACGGAGAGAGAGAGAGAACCACTGATGATGGGAAGAATCAAGATATTTGTGATTTAATTCTGATGGTAGTTGAAGTTGAAATTTGGGGTTCATCAAGAACTGTTTCTTCTGATTATCTTTAGGGTAAAAAGTCAAGCACCTTTTTTTCTTTTCTCCTTAGGTTAACCCATGTGTCACTTTTTCCATGCTTTATCTTTCCCACCCCTTCCCCTTCCCTTTTATTGGGTTCTTTTCTTCATTACCTTTGTTTAATAATATTTTAGTAGAGACCTCCTTTATTAGCCATGTACAAAAACAGTTCCTCTCTAAGGAAGCTCTCTCATCTCTCTCTCTCTCTCTCTCTCTCTCTCTATAGTCTCTTCCAACTTTCATTTTTTTTATTTTTCCATTTCTTTTCTTTCGCTGCTTGTAGCTGAGTGTTGTTGACTGCACGTTCTTGCAATTATAATCATCACATTTTATTGGGAATTTGATTCTTAATTCCAGCCAGGATTCCTGCCCATCGAAGTATCATGGGCTCTTTGCTAAAACGGCAAATGGAAGCCAACCACTCTTTTTGAGAACTCCCATTATTTTTTTATTGTTCTTTTGGGGGAAGAGAAAAAAAAGTGTAATGACTTTTTCCTTGCTCGAGTGTATTGAAGGGATTAATATAATAATCATTTTCGGCAAAAAAAAAAGTTTACTATGCTCAGAAAATAGATACTAATGAAGAAAAGAAAATGAGGGCATCATCTATTCCTGTTCAGCAATAGTATGTTCTCCAGTGAAATCTTGTGCAATCGGCCTGTTCAATTAGTTCGTGCCAATGATGTTGCTGAAAATGTATCATGGATGTTATGGTAAACTCGAGTCTGGCATTTACCCAATGCAGTGACGGAGTCTGACTTTAAGCAGCCCCCTGCCCTGGCAGTTAGCAGACTTTGGGCTATAACAAGAGTTTGAAAGCAACTCGTTGGTCAATTGGTGCTAATCTAGTTCCTCTCTCCTACCACTAGCACCTGGATATGAAAAATTATTGTCTTAGATCAGCAATATTCTCCTAATTATTATTTCATAGAAATGTCTAGTAATCTCTGTGCCTTCCCCTGAATATGAACCTTATCACAAAAAACTACTTATCGGCACGCGAGAGGGAGATAGTTATGAATCAGGTGATGACAGCATTTGTTTGACATCACGATGGATTTGTCCCTTCAATAAAACCCAATTATCTGGCCAAGAAAATCTCCGGAAAATCATGGAAGAGGAGGTCCAAGGTCAGACAAAAACTGGTGAAAGGCCAGAATTTTTTTGTTTTGGAGTGGCAGGACAGATAAGATTATAATCCCTGGTGTTGCTTCCCGACTGTACAGTTTGTCTGGAGAAACAAACAAAAGAAAAACACAAAACACACACTCACACTCGCACACGCCGCGGTCGTTCCGAAAAACCAATCGATGTCAGGGTCCATGGGGTTGGTCCTCAGACAAAACCCAGAAAAGTAGAGAGGAGACAGTTTCAGCAACTTCCTCAGGTTCTATGATAAAGAGTTTTGCCTTCTTGTGGTGCTTAAATGGAGAGAGAAAATCTTGAAGTGGGTAATGCGTTGAAGAGATAAGGGGAGTCTTTTGTGCTCTTGTTTGTTGCTCCAGTTGAGCTCCACATCCATCCTTCTCCACCATGATTTCCACGTTGGCTGTATTTTAATCTAAGGGCGTTGCCATTTTCCCAACGCCCCCAACAACAACAAGAAGAAGGAATAAAAATAAAAGATGTGTCCTAACCAGTGCTAATTAATTATCAGATGCTGATTAATCGCGTACGGTGGAGTACACATGAATACAAGATGTTTTGTAGGGGGGGTGATCAATCAAGATCTTTCTCGAATGGACATCCGTATCTTCTGCCTCGCCAATGTTTGGTCCGGTCCCCATGAAAAATAGATGAGACGCTCCATTTTTTTTCCAAGCTCGCTCTTAATTTAAGTTCAACGACATTGTTTATTGCATCCTGGCCGGCATTATTTGGACTGTCACATAATCTTTTTTTGGCAACCCATTCAAGGAAAACAAACAGAAAAGAACAATGAACCTGTACCTCTTGAGGTCAAATTGTCTGATCCATTTTGTCAATGAATCTGTTCCCCTTGAAGTCAAATTGCCTGATCCATATGTTCATTTACCTAAGTAGAGTAGATGAACTCAGCCGGAATGGGTTAAATCATGCTATCATTTGGTCTCGTCTCACAGTGCAAGCATGCCAATTTTTGTCTTCGCCCCATGAACAAAGAAAAGGTCAGAAACAAAGAATGGTAAATTCTTTAACGGTAAAAAGAAAAAGATTGTCCATTGTGAATTTGAGTTCTCCATTCACTCAAAGATCGCGCACTTTTTGGGGATAGATTGTAAGAGATAACCAAAAAAAAAAGAAGTAAAACGTCATTTAGTCATGTTAAGATATGACATTGGGCAATCATTAAACAATCTCTTTAGGAATGTGATTTGGCCAAATTAAATCGGTCCCCAACCTATCCGAGAACCAGAGTTATAAGCAGATCTCGCATTCAGAAAACTCTATAACACTCGGGGACACGTTTGGTTTCAATCAAGGGTATCCCCAAAAATATTGAACCAAAGTCAACTAGCTACCATATTACTAAAACAAAGTGCTTTTTTTCTTGAGGTTACTCAAGGTTTTCTAGATAACTCCAAAGCACAATATATGACTCACTGAGGTAATTACATAATCAATATTTTATTGAAATGTTATTTGTTCAAGATTTTATTCAAAGAAAGTACGATCGAGCAAGTTTCTCATCCTCCTGCAATTATTTGGGATGGATGTGAGATTGTATTTAAAAATTCTTCTCGAGTTTTGAAGGATTCAGGGAGTACTCGAGACTTTTCATGTTCCGATATCTGGAATGGTTGAATTATAAGAAATTAATATATTATCATCAGCCCAACTACCTATCTTGAAGTTTTGATAGGTCTTCACTGCCCGGGAAATCAAGGACATTAAGCTTCATTTTCAGTGATTTGCTCCTCATGTTATTGTCAATCTTTTCTCAACCTTTTTTGGAAAAATAACACAAATAATTTTTAATTTATTTAATGTGGCCCGTGAACTTTTAGTATATATTTAATCTAGTCTCTGAATCATAAAAAAAAATATTTGGTCAAAATTCGAAGTCCATTTATGTAATTATCATAATTGTTCCCTTTAAAAGGAAGCTGAAAAAGATTTAAAGAAAGACAAGTATTTTTCCTAATGACTAACTTTTTCTCTTGTCAACTGATGTTACCTTGATTTTCCATCTCTAAAGGCATTCATTTTCAACTCCCTTGTCTCCCGCCTTATCCATTACAATCACAAGGAAAGATCAGTCACTCAGACAAAAGCCCTTTTTTTCCTTTTGGGTTTTCCTCATGCACTTTGACTTTATGGATGGGGATTTCCACAGCTACAAGACAGTTGAAAAGCCAGTTCTACAATGGGTTTGGAGATTTGTGAAGTCCAAATGGGAAAAAAAGTATAAAGCGTGACCCCTATGCATGATGCAGGTGTTTTTCCTAGGGCGGTCACCAGCAAAGTGCACGAACCACTTAGGCCATTAGGGGCCGGATGGGGCGCGCATGTCCTCAATATCTTCTCACGAGAAAAAAGGAGATTCACTATGTGAGCTAGGCCTAGGCGTGCCTTAATGATTTGATTCATTGGTTGCAATCCCGAAACGGATCCTCGTGTCACAGTGTGTGTCTTATTATCCTAGACTATCACTCTCTTCTTTGATGAGTTTTGAGTTTTTAGACTACTTGATATGCAATGTCAAATTTAAGATTTATATATCTCATTTGTTGTGTAGACATCTTTCGAAGGTAATAGAAATAAAATCACCTAACAACAAAATTACTATGTCGATATCTCTTTTTTGTCACGTGGAAATAGTGATGCATAATAGCTATAAGGTAAAAAAATCAAAGAAATACGACCGTACATTTTTAATCATTGGATATATAAGAGACGTGTTTTTTATTCTAATTACAAGAGCGCTGGATTTTAAAGTTTTAATAAGATAAATTACCAATCAAAGCCCACTAGACAAGTTTAGTAATTTAAATCTCCGGGAGAATACACATACATATGCTCTAATTGAAGCGTACCGACCTGGTCTAACGGTCCAGTAAATTGAATTCATATGATTAGGGTGAAATTTAGAACTATTTTTTTTTTCACACAAGGGGTGGACCACATCCTAGAATGTTGCCACGCGGCATTGAAAGTGTCATTTGACTTGACGTGTTGGATCAAAGCTCTCTCTAATCACGTGGGACCCAACAACAGCAAGCCAATAACATCACGATGATCCACGTATGGTTGTTCCCGATTTACAAGTGTTCTTGGGGGGGGCACGGGGCAACAGCATCATCATGCATGGATTTTCTATTAACCAAAACAAAAACAAAAACTGATCCTTTTTTATGTTGGATGATTGAATGAGAGGAAATAGCGCGTATTATTCGATGATATTTAATGAGAAGTACAACAACTATGGATTACATATATATGGACATAACCTTTAAGAAATCATGTGTAATTGCACGAAATTAGCCGAGAAATTATGCAAATTATGAAAGATAAAAATATCGAATAATATTCAAAATATCTAATAATATTCATAATATCTAATAATATTTCTGGTCCCCTAAAACTCAACAGGAAAATGAATATCAAGTTTATAAATAATATCTTCAAATATGGTTGACGCTTGAAAATTTAAAAAGCAAAACACATGCGACAAGCAATGGAACTAAACTAAGAATACTCCTACGTGATGGGTAAGCTGGTCCTTACGCAAATAGAATGTAACTTCATCGGACAGATTACCGAGTTAGTGTTATTGTTGTGGCTGGGCACCAATACCATCAAAAGTTGCACTAACTTTTGACTAACTTGGGCAGCACCTTCAATACCATCAAATGTTGCACTGACTCTCAACTAACTTGGGCAACATCACAACAAATGCAATTGTATTTTTGAGTGGAATGTCTCGATTTTACACTTCGCATCGCATATAAGCATGAGCCTTTCGCAAAAGCAAACGGAATAAGGACGTAACTATGTCAACATAGGATGTGGGTGTCGCCACATTGATGGGAGAATTGAGGAAAGGTCAAACGACCAAGGGTGCACAGATAGTTGTAAGATCAAATTACTATAACACAATTGGACGAGACTAACAATGTTGAGGACCAACTTGAGAAAGAGATATTAGTAGTAATTGAAAAGAAGAATGGCACAAGGAGCGACATGCTTTGGATTTGCATCAGGTGTGATCTACCTCAATGTTAGAGGTATGACTGGAATGAATTATCGTTCATATAAGCAAAGGCAAGACAAAAGCATTTGAACTCATTCTAGTGCACATCAGCTAGAGGCAATAAACATCTAGGGCATATGGCACGCAAAGGAAATCCGATTTCGGTAAGACTGGATCTGAATCGTAGTTCAGATTCAAGTTGGTTCAGTGAGGGCGACCGCGAAAGTCACCGAATGGGTCAGTCTTTTCCTTCAGTTTGTCCTATTAAAAAAAAAAAAAAGCGTGGGAGGACGTTGCAGATGTCCGGGACGGACACGACTTCTTCTAACACTAGAAAACCACTGGAAGACACCCGGGACCAGAGCATGTCGTGAAAGAAGCACACTGGACGGGCGTGCTTCGACCGTGTCTCCGGGGCACAGTTGAATGTAAGAGCGAATTCGGTTCGGATAGACTTCATTCAAGAACGCCGCCGCCCCTGGAATCAATAAGAAAACAAGTGCTAAGTTTCAGATCAGTGAATAAAGCGAAAGGAAAGAAGAGACCTTTCTCGCTCAGCATATTTTGGAATATAGAGATGTCATTTGAAAAGTTTCGTTGTCTTTTATAGTTTTTCATAATTCTCGTGTGATTCTGCGAACCATAGAAGATCTTTGAGGGTCATGTTTCGTGACTTTTCATAATTGATAACTTGGAATTAGAGTTAGGCGATTTTGAGTGCATCGAATGCACATCTCACACTGTGCACACTCAAATACAAATGGTCTTATCACGTATGTATCAATCTAGTTGCAATGGCCCCAACCCAATTAATGATGAATCCTTATCATGCAGTTATCAACACGACGTCCTTCGTCGTATTTTTTCGATACAATGTTCCATAATTTCAAACCATCTATCTGAAAGATAATCCGAATTGCGGTCACTTTCAGACGATGTAGCAGTCTTTTAGCATCGACCGCTTGAAAGAAAAATCTAATGTTGCCTGCTTTCAATAGTGTTAGTTATCACTTATACGTACCTTTCATTAGAAAGCCCATTCAAATAGTGCTTGCTTGTTAAATTGGTGTTTAATGCATATTGACAATAGGAAAGGCTACTATTGACAGCACTAACTGTGAAATGTGTTCATGACACTGACTACCCAAAAGTTTTGCAAATCTGTTTAATATTACTTTGTTTAATATTGCTTCCAAACTCAAGTTATTCTACGCTACCAACTTGAGTTGAGTTTGAGGGGGTGTGTTAGAGACATCTTCTAGATATTATGGAGATATCACCGATACATCATAGATTTTCCAAATCATTTAGACATTAAGCTTATTATGTCCATCTTGTACGCGATCAGAATTGATCTTAGATTAGTGACATGTTATATTAAACCGAATTTTATTTGATTTAGTTTGAGGCCTACAAGTAAGCCATGGTCATAATAGCGAGGTTAAGCGATTCAATCGTCTTGTAATTCTTCTCATCATCTAAGTGCACCAAAGGAAACGGAATATCCACACATTATGCGAGAACTTTTGTTGTCTAATGCTTCATGCTCTTGACATCTTGACAAATAAAATGAATGGCTGTTCAGTTATTCTCAAGAATTTGGCCAACATACATACTTATTCTCAAAGCCACATCTCGGGAGTGTTCCATGCATCTATCTCTCTAAAGATCATTCTCACACGCAAGGGGGGAAGAAAAATGGAGGGACAAAATGGATAAGATAAGGCACACATACTATCTTATGTATAAAGGCAATCTCCAAACCTTGCCTACATGATTAATACTGTTATCAGATGCCGTAATCTGATGCTTCTCGCTCGTATACAAAAAGTCTGAGAAGGCGAAAAAAAGAATGATGAGGTCTCCATCATGCTGCAAGGAGCGATAGCGATTGAGAGTTACCGAAACCCTGGCTGATGGCGATGGTGAAAGGGAAACATGCTTGCTTTTAGAGACAGTTTAACCCTACAAAACGAAGGTGATGGTTGGCGGTACAACGACGTGGCTGATGATGAACCGAAAGAGCTGATTGATCGACAGGTGAATAATAATTAAGTGCGATGAATTTGAGGGTGAGTGATCGAATTTGGACCTCGTGCCTAACGTATTTCATAGACCCTAATCGATTTTCTTCTTGTTTTTCCCCCTAGATATGTTATTACTAGGTTGGACCTAAATAGTACTGTGTTTGTACCAGAAGTGCAGCTTCCCTTGATGGCCTTGATCGCAAAACACACGCATATGTCTAAAAATTGGTAAACTTGTTACTTTTAGAAGCATCCTGACTGCCCAATGTTCGGACACACTGACGATAAGCTATTATCACCGTGTTTTTTTGGGTCCTTCAAGTATTGTCATTCATTCAATTTGATCTTCTAACTTAGAAATTGACAAGATAGTCAACTTCATTTGAACATAGCAAACTTCATGGTCAAATCAGCGTTGCCCACTAAGAGCCATCTTAAAAGCCACACTCGCTATCATGGATGCCCCCTTAACCTATTGACGTTCGAGAGAGTATAGAGAAGTTAAGGGTAATGCTAGGGAGAAACTTTTTAATAGGTTACTCACCACCCTAGGTAATCAAGCTAACAGATAAAAGCAAAATAAGAAAAACTTCTTGTTCTTAAGTCAAAGACTCAAATAAGTTATAAATTAATTAAGTCGTGTCTTTTCATTCATCATAACATGCTTATATAACTAAGCATGAAACAACTCCAAGCATAGGAAAAACAAAAAGACTCGAAGGAAAGACAAACTAGTTTTACTAGAAGACAATTACAATTAAATAAAGACTTTAGAAACTTAAGCGATATTTACTAGACGTTGAAAATATGATAAATATATATAGTTTGTTGTAAGTCTCCAAGTTTTACTAGTTCCAAAGTGGCTGAATTAATGGTTTTCAAGGAATGTTCCAGCATCACTTATGCAAGTGGATATTAAGATTCGCACGTACATGCGAGTTAGCAAAGTCGAAATATTTGAATATATCGCATATCAGAAAAAAAAAAAAAAAAAAAAAAAAAAAAAGAAAGAAAAGGAAGGCGACTAAAATTTTGGTTTCTTGGGAAATAAATAAGGACGAAGACCTAGCACTCGTGGGACATGGAATTTTCGAATATATCTCATTCACTGCCCTTGTTATAATTATTGTTGCGGGTGTGGTGACTGAACGGGGGGGAAAGGGAAAGGAAACACAAATGAAAACGAGGGGTGGCGCCACACGACCCAAACAACGGACCGGCTGTTGGCCCCATGATTCACGTGTTAGTGTCTCGGTCCGAGCCGAAGGCGACGGCACATCACGGGGCCGGCCGTCGAGGCACGTGCGGCCTGTCACCTCGCACGTGGGCGCCCCGCAAACGACACGGGACACCAACACGTGTGGCCCCCACCCCCTCCCCCTCGAGGATGTTGACTTTGACTGGCGCCCGAACACGTGAGCATATCTGCTCTGTCCCCCTTGCCGGGCTCTCGCCCCCCCACAAGGCCCATTCATCAACCCACTAGGGGCCCAGAAACTCGTCATCCACATTTCCCTCCGTCCTCTTTTCTTTTTTTCTTTTTTTTCCTTCCTTTTTTTAATTTATTATGTAAACAGTTCGATATCGCGACGTCTTAAAGCACTCGACTAAATCTCGACGAGCCACGGCTCGACCGTCCCTCCCCTCCTCTTGCCAGCTCGGGCTCCTTTTCATGCTTCCTCGATCGATCCATGCCGAACCCGAGCCGACTTGGAGGCGGGGGGGCGTGCTTCTTGAACAGCACACCCGCCCGTGTTCTAGGTCCTATCAATTCGATGTGCACGTACCGTCCGCAGCAGGCGCTAATATGGAGAAGTGGGGACGCCAGAACCGGGCTTGGCTGTGGACACAGAGCCGTGGTTCGTGGGAATTTATTATAACACGAAGGGGTCCAAAAACATCTGTGGAATGGAGAGATAAAAGTCAAATGAACCATTCAAATCTAGATAATGCCAAACAGTCGTGCATAAAACAATGAACATGTCCTTGTTCCCACCCGCACCGTGATGATGCAAGATTGATGTCTGCATTGCAACGGTTGACGTCTTCTCTTTTAAATCTGAGATTTTTATACTTAAAATTTTCTTTTCTTTTTGATGGAACACTACCGTGCTGCATGCCCCTTACTTTAGGCACGAAGAGAGTTGAATATTTAGCAGACCGCACCAATTATTTGGAGCACCATATCTTCCCAACGGGGCCTGTCCGAGAAGGTCGTAAGATCGTGCCCGGTGTGTAGCCCTAACGTCAGGCACTGTTGGGCAAAGCTGTGGTCAATGATCACATAATCGGAACACGAGACCGTTTGTTTAAGTCGAAAAGGAACGGATTAGTAAATTTATATGAATTTCGGTCGTATGGGAGCTGAGCGGAGATGGATTAAACAATGAGGGGTGAGGAGGAAAGAAGCAACCCGAATACCTCCCCACCACCACTGCTCGGCTGATGATGCAAACACCTCGAGATGTCTCCAATGCGCACTGACCACTTGGCCACCGGATAATCATTAAAACAATTTGGGTTTTATCAGATCGAAGATGCTGCCTCCCCGCCCGGACATTCTTTTATATTCCACCCCGAAAAGGCATGCTGGAACGGATGATAACGTTCTTTTTCGTTTATTTTAATTATCTTCTCCTTCCTTCCTAGGTCCTCTCCAGTTAATATTATCGTGGGGGAGGGCTGCAGCTTGCTGCTTGCTGTTTGCTGCTTGCTCTGCGGTTGCTTTCCCAAAAAGCGAGCCTCGACGATGATGATGATGATGCCATGAGTGATGCAACATTGGCAGGAGCGCGCCCGAGTGCAGCAAATAATTGTCGACCTTTCTCGGTTTTCTCCATGATTCATCGCGGCCGTTGAGCAGCATACGTCGATGTCTTCCGAACATCTGACATTGCTAGAATCCAAAGCCCTTTCAGATTAAAATAAAACTAGCAAAAGTAGTCGCCCGGGCCACGCAAGAGGTAACGTCTTCGAACCCGCAAGGCAGATACCCCCTTGCAAAAAAAAATATGCCGATTCCGAAGATAACGAAGAACCCAGAAGGAGGAAAGGGGCGTGCCATTAGAATATGTTTTGCGAGCCACGACCGAGTACCCACTCCTGATTTTCGGCGATTAGATTCCACACTCATCTCGCTTACGTTTTGAGGAGGGCAGAAAGAACACAGGCGTGGCCGCAGGTTCCTTTACTTGATAGTGACAATGGGGGAACGTTTCATGCGGGCAGAGAGCTGCCAGGGAAAGTGCTTTCTTTTCTCATGATGTTGGACCATGGCTTCGAAAGTGATGGTTAATCAAACTTATTTTGTATATTAGATGGTTGGTGTACGGTTCGCTTTCGGGAATCTTATTGTTCTTAATCTGGCGGGTGCGAATCACCCTGTTCGATATCCATTGGTCGCGACGAGCCAATGATGCACCTGACGGGTGTCGAGCCCGAAGTGAAGATACATGAGTATGAGTCTAGGCAAGCTATCTCCTTCTTGGGCACCGAGCAATCGAGCTCGTTCCGTTTTATAAAGAAAATCTAATGCATTTTAGTTCATGGGCAAGCGCTTTTAGGCCCATCATGCAACCTCGCTCTCTCAGCCCCATCCCTTATTCAGGTGTTTGAGAGCATAATTTTGCCAAACATGCAATCAATCTGGGGCTGTCTCCAATGCGAAGGCAGATCATTTAGGCATCTGCTGTCCTAGCTCAGTTATGCCCAAGCTTCTGTTCAAATATAGCAATTTGAAATCAGATCTGATTACTTAAGCATTATGTACAGGCTTCTGATGGATGACCAGCACTTGCAGTTATCAGGTTAAGCGCTTTAAATCGCTTGTTAATTACCTAATGTGAATGAGTTTAAAGGCATTCACATCACGTCTGCTCAGGATTTGACCCGACTCCAAAAGACCAGACATGATCCCGGGCTACGATTCATGCTTTCAACACGATAGGTGGTCGACTGCAATGTGCAGGTCGATGTCATTGTGATATAGAAACCAGACAGTTCACCACCAGCACTGTGACAAATCATTATGTTTGTATAGGTAAAAATATCTTTGGAAAAAGAGACGATGCACTGGTGACGATTTGCAACGAGTGAGACAAAGACACGCGACATAACTTTCTTCAGTCGCCATTTGCACACGTCATTACCGGTTTGACATCGAAACGTTGGTTCATAAAAGGGAACAGGTGATATGATACTATCTCCATTCCTCATACCATCTCCCCTGAAAATTTGTATATCTATGTTTGCCCATTCCAATTATACTTTTGTATGGTTGAATAATCAAAGCCAAATGCCATTTAAAGGGTTTCTCATTCCAACCCAGCCTGTGGCTTTTTTACCCAAATAAGCAAGATTTACCTTTGCCAGCTTATTCCAATAATATTTATGTCAGGACTAGCATGAGGCAATGTGAATCAGCATCCATGAAGTGTATAAAGGAGAATGAGCAGACTGACATGCAAATTTTACGGCCCGGAAGTTTCTCAGATGAAAAGGAGTCATTTATTACTCAGAGGGTCTTGCTTCAGAAAATGGACCAAAGGTGCAAAGTAGAGTAAAAAACTAACTGATTAGGCATTCCTCCAGCCAGTCAGGAGAGCAATAGAGGTGATTTATAACATGGAACTGGTTGACAAATCTAATGAAACATGGAGAAAAATAGAGAGGACAAACAAGCTATGGCCATTAAAAGACGGACTTCTAGTTCACATAAGGCAAGTATGCTGCAGTAAGTGTCATGTACAGAGGAAATAGATCTTCAATCCAGCATCAACTTTGTTGTTTCCCTAAGCCTCCATTCCAATCCTCAATGTATCCTTAACCACAAATGGATATTTATTACCAAGCACGAGCATCACAGATCATTGTTGTTAGAGAATATGCTTTTGATCGCAACATGGCAAAGTTCATCCATGGAAAACCTAGCTTCACAATTCGTCAAAATTATTCTTATCTTGATTTCAACATCCTTTCCCATGAATGTTTTAAGCATCTGATTGATCAATTGGGACACCAAGCAAACGCTAACCAGTAAACAGTATGATAGACAGTACACTGCTTCTTCTGCAGAAAGAATGTAATACACATAATAATGCACTCCTTCACGCCCCATTAAAGTAATGATTATCTATATTCATCAGCAGTTTCTTAGCAATGCTAATGCAAATCAAAACAAATGGTCATCTTTTCATTAAAGCTACAAATAGTACTCGACTAAAGATAGTCTTTCATATTATTTACAAAGGATGTTCAGTCAATCATTAAGAAAGGAATGTACGATTAGCCTGCCAAAGTTGCATGCTCATAAGTCGAGAATCAAAGACCTACTCAGTCTTGACCCATTTCGGCATTTATATGCTACCTCTAAAGTTTCCTAACATCGCTTAATATTTATACCTAGTCAGTCGAGTGGTCAAAGAGTATCAACAATCACCTTCTTATGATTGGTTGGAGTCGAGTTAACATCATTAATGCTTACTTATACTATTTAGGAATGCAAATGAAAGAGTTCATGATTCAAACAATCTTGCAAAATTCCTATCCGAGCCAAATAGCTGTGTTACTGCAAAATGTAAATTACAAACAAAGCCTTCTATTAGAATATCTAAAAAATAAACTACGTCTTGACAGTGATCCCACAAATTCTCACATGGTATCAAAGCTCAAGTTACCAACAAGTTTGGACCCAATAGCCACACGAGTAAGAGTTACTGGTTGTTCCTGCTCCAACCCACGCCAGATGTGTGAAGGGAGATTGTTGAGGTTGGAAGGGGTTGGTGGTCAGTATGTAAATGTGAGAGAAAGCCTTACCCTTTAAGCTAACTTTTGGGATAAGAGAGGCCTAAGACCACCTCCAACATGATATCAGAGCTAGAACTCCGGAGTTCAAAACTTTCCAAACCCCCTTAATACTAGCTAAAAAGACCAGAATAAGTGTGAAGTGGAGTATTAGAATATTTAAATAATAAACTACGCTTTCATCTAATAGCTTAAGTTTTTAGAACAGTTAGAAGTGGTCCCACAAAATCTCATACCTTCAAATGAAGTCAAGCAGTCCATTTTAATCATAGGAAATATGGATCCATCTCCTAGAATTATGATGCTAATGATGAATAGGTTGCATTCTGGTTGATGTGTACATGTCCCCATAAAATGAGTAAATATGCTTTGCCATCCCTAACAAAATACTTGTAGACATCCGTCAATTACATCAGTTTCTTTGGTTCCTAATTCTTTAGATACCATGCAGGGAAAAATCCCCCATTAGTCAAGTCTGTTATAGCCAAAAAAATCAACAGGCATCTTAACTATGTCCTTTCGCTCATGCTTTTCATAATGAGATCATATTGACTACATATCACAACTCACTAATTGAATAGAGGTCTTCTCTTGTGTGTTGGCATTCCACGTTCATCAATTATGAGCCAGAATTCCCATCCTCATCTCTCGAGAAAATGTAGTACTGTCCACCTATCACATATTTCACACACCTCAATATGGTAATCACCCAGATGCAGGGAATATGATATGCATAACTTAAATCACCAATCAAATTTAAAAAACTTACCCCTTTTATTGTTTTTCCCCAAAAAAGTGAGGTCTTCGCTCAATTCCAACAAACCATAAGGAAGTGTTCCCAAATCTCCTCCTCTTCTCATGGACAGCCTGCCTGCCTTTAATTGGACTATAGCAGTAATTTACTCCATTGTGCAAAACCAGTCCATAGATGCCTACTAAACACCAAGAAAAAAACATTTTTTGGTAAGTGAAAAAAGTGGGGAGGGATGAGACTATCCCTTAGGCCTTACCATAGGAGTTTCATACCCACCATAGAATATTTGATTAGGACCATAACAAATCAGTACCACCCAAGACCTTAAAGTCAGAGACTGGCATAGCCCATTCAGAAAAGCCCAACCAGCGTGTTTGCCGTTCATAACTCTCTCCGCATAAGGTAACAGCACCCAAAATCCGACAAATCCTCTTAGAACATTGAACACTCTTTAGTACTAACTGCAAGTAATGCTAAAATTCATAGACATTGAATACACTCCGGGTTTTAAGAGAGTAGGCTGTTAATAACATTGGACCAAACCATTTCACATGAAGCGTGCATGTTGTGCAAATGCGTCACAACAGTGCAACATGCATGGCCATCTGTGGCCACACAAAAGCCAAACAGACTATTATCCTGGCTTTGCTGCCTTTTTTGTTTCTCAATCCTCTCATTTCCTTCCAAACATTGCAAGTTTCAGAGAGATCTATGGCTATCACTCAAAGAGATAAACCTCATATCAATTGAGGGGTACAAGAATCTCAAGGTTTGAAATGGAACTCAAAGCTATATTTAAAGTCTCTTCTATTTGATTTTCATATTTGGAGAAAAATGTCATTTTCATCACAGAAATAAAAATTCTTAAAACAGGTCTAGTTCTTCATAGTATTTGTGAGATTCTTTTGCAGGATTCAAGTTTCAGACCTCTAGCTCATTCATCCTAAAAATCCCAGGTAAATCTGATCAAATTCACGATTATATGCATGCATCCTCCTTAAAAGATAAAGTATATTTTATGGTCTTGTTTGTAATCATTTTCTGCTCATGCAACTCACCTAGTTGAAAAATCTAGATACGAAGTTATGTGATTGTTCAACAAGTATCTTTGCACTAATTCCCTCTATCCCAACAAAGCAGCCAATTTTCAGAAGTAGGGTTATGCCATGGTTCGATTTGATTTAGTTTGGTTCTTCTTTAGCAGAAATTTTCAGACCAAACTGAAAAATCCTCCTAAAACATAAATGATCAAAATTAAATTCATGATTTGGCATGTACGTAATGAAGACATCGTTTGGGCCTTATAATTCTTTTAAACAAGACCTCTGCATTCTTCGGGACCCATTTGTAAAAAGGTCTCCAGGTTCAAATGTAATCAAAGTGTGGCCATTTAGACGTAGCTAGCAAAATATTTGATGAGATGCCAACTAAGAATGTTATCTGTTGGACAAGCACAATTTCTGGGTACATGAACTGCGGTCAGCTTGATGAAGCCAGAGGGTTATTCAATACAAGTCCAGCCAAGGATTTTGTCCTGTGGATGGCTATGGCCACCACAATAGTTTTAATTCTTATGAGGAATAGAACACTTTTAGCTTAAGAGTAAAGCAAGTGTATAAGACTACAAATTGACAATGTGAAAGTAGTTTCTATACAATAGCAATTCCTAAAATTTTCTCGTAAACAGAAGAAACGTTTGAGAAAAGATAATCTCATTGGTTTTGGTTGGCAAACCTGAACTCAACAGAAAATTCAAGTTGAACCCTTTTCATCCCAAACCAAAGAAAAGTTAATTAATTGAGTTCATTCTTTTCTTCTTCTTCTTTTTAAGTATCTTTAATTCTTTCTTTTCTGCATGCCCAGCTTAACATGTTTAGTACATCAAGCAAACCTCTTAAGTGTTTTAGAACATCTCTTATCATTCCATGGGCGATTTGATTGAGATGGCTGCCATTCTGCAAACACGTAGATCTCATACTACAACCGCATACATTGGAACACAGAACTAGGGTCCAGTCAGTGGCCAATCCAGAAACTAACAAACTAACTCTATTTAGTATCATATAAGATAGGCTAATAAACATATATATGCTGATTATTATTACAGTCCTGACTCATGAAAATTGTACATTAGATATATGACTATTAAACTCTATTCCAAATATATAACCTTTAAAATTCACAGAAATGTGAAAAGACAAAGGCCAACTAATGTCTAGGCAGCAGAGGAATGCTCTATTAGGAGCCGATATGTTCCTTCCTAATTTGAGAAAAAAGCAAGAAAAGCTCTTCACAGCCTTCAAGAAACCTATAAGCTTGAAAAGATTTCACTAGTTACTTTAACGTCTTCCAGATCTGACATCCTAGAGTAGTTTTGTTTGGTGTGGTTTACAGCAACAGCAGCAAATTATGGACAGAAGTATCAGCAGACAAAGAACGGGAGCTCATACATCTGAAGCCACCGACTACATAAGCCGATTACCAGATGTAGTTCTAGTCTATATACTTTCATTCCTCCCTTTGAAAGACTGCATCAAAATAAGTGCCCTATCCAAAAGATGGAAGTACCTTTGGACAAAGACTTCTCGACTAAATATAAACGAAATAGAGATCATTGCTAAGCTAGTGAGAAGCAATTTCTACTGCACCATCTGTGAGGACATTTGGACTTCTTCTACTACTTGTTGCCAGAAGCATTTGCTTAAGGTAGCAAGGAGGATGTCTGCAGATGTTGTAGACCGAACTCTCCTACTACACTCAGGCTGCACCCTGGACAAATTCCAATTGTCTTTCCTTTATGATGTCTATGATGGATTGACAAAAAAGGTTGATATCTGGGTTAGGTATGCTTGGGCATCCAACATCAAAGATATGGAGTTGAGCTTCTTTAATCCAGGTCTGTTGGAATACTTCGATGAGAGGGTACCTGTTCGCGTAGGTGTCGACCTTAATTTACTATATGAACTGCCTCATAACTGTTTGGTATCAAAGATTCTAAGCAGTTTGAACATGAACTGCTGCAAGCTAAGAGCATCTGCTTTAAAAGTTTTTCCTTCTCTTCGAAGGATATTCCTAAAGCAAGTTGTCATCCTTGATTCTTCAGTTAGAATTCTGGCATCAAAATTTCCTCTTCTAGAAGATCTGAGCCTGGAAAATTGTGTCATCTCCATACAATTTTTTGTATGTGATGAAGACTTGATGATTAAAAAGACTTTATGTGACCAACTGCAAGCCCAATGAGATCCCCACCTTCGAGATTAAGATATCAACTCCGCCCCTAGTACTACTAGTGTTACATGGAGTCTATGTCAAATTGACTTCTATGAGGAAAGTGACACAACTGGTTGACGTCACAATTGACATCAGATGTTTTCTTGTCAGCGAAGAACGAGCAGGTCTTACTTCATTGCTGATTGGATTACGCCACTCCCAGAATCTGACATTAACATCATGGTGCATTCAGGTAGCTTTTCTCTATTCCTCCTGCTTGCAAATTTTGAGCCAAATACACTCATAGTCATATATCAGTCTGTGGTCATCAGGCTCTGCCTGCAGATGAAAATCTGACAGATCAAGTGAGATTCCGACTTCAAGAGGTGGTGCAACTAACTTTAGCGCTGTGCTTAGTAAAGCATGATCTTCCAAGGGTGGCCTGCCTCCTAAGGAGCTGTCCAAATCTGAAACAGCTGACTCTAACATTGCAAGGAAATGTTAGGGCATATGACATGGTATCAGAAGAAAGAATCTTACAAGGAAATATTATGATATTTTCTGCTCATCTATCAGGAGCATCTAACATGTGATCTTACTGTTTTCTTTAGGGTAATTTCTTCCGTAATGGTGGTCCAGACATTTCAGACTGTGATCCAGAGCACTACTTTCAATCTGAATATTTGCCATTCCCTTGTCTGGAAAAGAGTCTCAAGAAAATTACAGTTAATGGGTTTGCTGGAAGAAAGAATGAGATGACCGTTGTCCGTTTTCTGCTGAGAAACGCAAGAGTCTTGGAGGAAATTTCCATCTTTTATGAAGACGCAGAGGAGTATCATAGAGGAGCAATGGGACTGTGGAGGCAAGATGGGCGATTCCATCAAATATTTTGTGAGCTGCTAAGGTGTAAGAGGGTATCGGCTTGAGCTGAGGTGATATTTTCAAGCCCCTGAAGCGAATATGTTAATTACGAAGGGTCCTACTATCTGGTTCAGTAGTTATGTCTATGCTGTTCCTAAGTTCTCCCTTTCACATCGTCCTGCTGAGGAAGGCATATGTTTTATATGGCAGATCTCTTATGTTTGGTACCAACTTGTTTGCAGTACTTATAAATAAATAAATACCGCTCATGTGATCATGACGTCCAATTGTGACAAAATGACGTGTGGCCTTTTATCCATCTATTCTTGTTAGCTCTATTGAATATCCTCAGCTATTATCAGGAGTAAACCAAGCCTCTTGCTACCAAGGACCCAATTCATTTTGAGGTAGCTTGACTTCTGGCAAGTATTTAACATCCACCTTGGGCCAAGCAAAAGATATGTACATGCTACATGCGCACCTACTCAGTCAAGCAGTACAAATCTTGTTTTATTTTTACAGGGACGGAACACCTAGCAAACCATCTAATAAAAAAGCATACAAAAATCAACTCGACTGCCCCTGCAACATATTTTCAGCACCCCTGTGCCTTGTGTTTCTACGTTATGAACACCGTTACAATAGTTGAGAATGAGTAGTTCTAGTCTAGATGGAATCCATGAAGTGAATATGACATGACAGATTAAACAGAATCCCATAAAACCATATCACATTTAGAGTCCCACATATAGCCAATGCAATTCAAACATCAAAGACATGATTAACTATAACATTGCAAATTCAAGAATGCAGCACGTACCAACAACATTAAGTGAGCAGGCTTCTTTGCCTTGAGTGCAAAAGAGTAAGAGGATCCAGCCTCACGTGATTGATGAGAAAGCGCTCCTGGTTTCCATATCAACAGAAAGCAGGTGTATTACAGAACAAGTAGCAAAAAGTCCAGCCCATGGTGGTGCAGGCGCCTCAAATAGAGATGTCCCATCCAGTAGAGAAATTGAAACTGGGCTAAGGTTGGAATGAGAGAGAAAGCTAAGAACCCTGAATAAAAAGCAAGAGAAAAAAAAAATGGATGGAAATTGTCAGTTTGGATCTCAAATTGGACCCAGTGTTAGATCTTCTATGGAACTAACCATACAGGCATCCATTTGTATTGTAATCTTGGAAACATTTACAGCGTGTTCTGTTCTGTGTTTTGGCTAAGAGTTTGTGCATAAGGAATTTGACATGTGAAGAAAACAACTCTCTCTCTCTCTCTCTCTCTCTCTCTCTCTCTCAAAAGCAAGTTTGAGATTGATTGACCAGAAAGAATTACTGAAACGGGAGCTATATTACTCAAACGGAAAATGAGCGCGACGATGCACAAATCAATGGAAGAAAAAGTTGCGAATTGGTGCAGATAACCCCCATAGCAACATCCAGTTCAGCATCGTATATTATCAATATTCCTGGAAATCTCGGCTAAAGTCTTGAACTTTTCGAGGTCATTTTCACCCACAAACGGTGTGAACGCGGCAAAAACCAAAAACCCAAAAAAAAAAAAAAAAAAAAAAAAAGCAAACTTTAACCGACTTCGATCCATAAAAACGCACTGAAAATAGATTCGCGGAGAAAAACGCCATCCGGGTACCTCTCGGAAGAAGTTTCGCAGTCTGGAGCGAAGTTTCTGAAAGAAAGCGGAGGGGCGACGATGGCGAAATGGCTTTAGCTATTGCCGATGGGGGACCGCTTCACGGTTTTGCATTTTCTCGAACCGTGCTCCGCGACCGCAGAACGTCCTGGGACGATCCGTGCTTTTTCTAGATGACTATCGTCGGAACGATTTTTGAGGCGTCCGATGATTCAAGCCGGCGGGAAATGGAAGGGAAATCGAAAGGCGAGAGGAATGCGTCCCGCCATGCTTTGCGCGCTTTCTTTTGATTTGTCGCGGACGATTTCTCTACTGCCAACGCCAAGACACTCAAAAACCGAATGTGATCTTTTCATCGTTTTTTTATCGTCTGATAATTGCCACCAGCTTCTCTTTACTGCAGATTTTTAATACATAAAAAAGTGTACGATAAACGATATTGTACAATTGATGCTTATGAACAAAATCGGGTGTTGGGTACAACTCCATCTCTACGGTCTTTTCTACCCTTGCGGGTACTAATAAATCTTAAAAATTTATAGATTACTCACTCTTGGAGGACAGCCGGGTATTTGAGCAATTTTTCATCGAGAAGCCCATTGAGACCTTCATCCTTGTCGTCTTCCTTTTGGGTCACGTCCAGACCAATTCATGTCGATCTTCGTATCCTTTGAATAAATTATTGAAAGACCATATGTATTACATTTGCAAATCCATAATATTTATCTCGATTAGTATGGATTCTTGCGTATATCTAATGATCATAAATTTAAGTTGTCAAGAATGCCGACGCCTTAAATTCTCGCAAGTCTAGTTGTATAAAAATAAAATTAAAATCAATTTGCAAAAGGAAAATACCTTGCCCTGCCCCCCTGCCGTACATGATCAACAAGTTTGTAACCCCACAAAGGCTTCATTGTCGCTAAACAGTAGGGGGTGGTCCGGCGCTTGGTCGCGCGTGGCTCATTAATGGGCCCATGCCTTGGGCCCAAGGAGACCGGCAACCTGCTTTACAGCCCAACCCAGGCCACCGCTCCCGGCAAAGCATCATTTGGCGAATTACCTGGAAATCCGGTAGAAAAGTAAAACTCCGGGCCAAGCATGCTAAGCCACTCCGGGTACACAGATTAGAGCACCTCTCCTGCACCGTCGGATGAGGTGGGGTTGGCTTGGGCCCCACCTGATCGAGTGGCGAACGCCCGGGGTGGTCTCCATACGTACGGAGCATGCGAGTGCCCTTCCCCAGAGGAACCTAATGATTGTCGTCTATGGAAACGCTGGTCAAATGTCACTTCCCTGCCACGGTGCACGTGAATCTTTTCGAGTGGCAAACATGAGAATAAAATCTATTCCATGTCCTTTTCTTTTCTTTTTGTCTATACGCTCAAAAGAATTTATCTTTTTTTTTGGGTAATTTCCACTCCTTCTCCTTTGAATCTCAGCATCCACGACTTTTTTTTTTTTTTTTTAATTCCAATCAAATCACGATTATTTGGAGGGAAAATGCAATGAGATTCTTTTTTTTCCCCAGCTCATGTGGTCACGTTAATAGAAGTAACGGGATAAAGAATTTCACCATTTCTTATAATTAGATTCATCTCTTTATATGTGTGATACGTTATATTACGATTTTACAAATAATTTACTAAGAGTCTTGCAATTTACTTAAACTCATTATCATCTATTGTTGTGATCTTTTTTTTTGGTGTAGCTTTAATTTATTTCCTTTTTCATATCTTTCAACCATGATATATGGTCGCTCTTGCTTCGAGCTTTTTTTTCCTTCGCTGCGAGAAGGTCAAATGTAATTTACGAGTCAATTAACCTTTCTAGTACTTTTGACATAGAAGTCAAGGGGAAAAAAAACTATAAAACCACTATTGAATCTATAATATACATAGGCTAGTAAAAATAATACTCTAAACGTGCTGCCTTTTGTGTCGGTCTTCTTTTATAGAGAAATCGTGAAATACATCATGCCCAGTATGCGGGATTGAAAACTAGCTACTTCTTATAAACTGACTATTTGCCGCTTCAACATCCACTTTTGTTTCACTTTCATTCTAATATCGTCGAATCTCCAATTCAATCTACCATCAACAAAATGAAAAAAAAAAAAAAATCGAACCACCTCCAATCCATCCTGACTTGCCTCCTAATTCTAAATTCATTAAATCCCTTATCAAAAATTATCATCGACGCTTGGAAAGATCAAATGACTTATGGCCCCTAATTTGATGGTCATTATTATGGATAAGCAGTTTAGGTTATGTATAGATTTCATTTAAAATTTTGAACCTATCCGCTTGAACATGTTCCTCATTTTTTTAACATAGATCATTCATTGCATACTCTGGAACCTACCATATCACAATTTTTAGGGCTTAGCCAAGTTTTATCTATATTATTAATTGGACAATCATAGTGAATTATCATATTTAATGACCACTACTTATTGTTATTATCCACTAACCATGATTTATATTTGGATATACAAAAAATATAAAATATTAATAAAGTAAAAGTCTCTATTATAAACTGGAAGTTTAGATTAATGGTTCGATATTATACACTCATTATCAAACATCATAAAATGCCGTAGGACTATGCAAAGACATAGATTAAGAAAGACACAAAAATATATTTTGGGTTTCACTAACCTACCAGAACCTACTTATCGAAACAAGTCCCCCAAATTTTAGAACATGGAATTTTATTTTGTATACTCTAGAACCTAGAACTGAGTAAGTGTTCATCGGTCCATACTTCAGTTCCATATTCTACCTCGAAATCATGCTCATCCTTAGTCACTATCAAGAGTGCATGTGATTTTAAAGCAATTCAGTCTTTATAAATACATTAAAATCGAAGTCTCGCCTGACTTTTTGCTAGCGCATTGGGGATTCAATATTTTTTTCTCCCCGTAACCAAGAACTACGACGGTTTCTCCAAAAAGAAACCGCCCCCAATACGTTACCCTCCCCAGGAGCTGCCGGTCCGTTGACCTTCCCCGCTCCCCGTTCTTCCAAGAACCACAATTCCGGTCGCTTCTCCTCTCGCCCGGATAAACCTCGAAGCCGACCGAAAAACCAACTCCTCGCTCGCCACGCAGACGCAAAAACGACAGGCGTGCGGAATCGCGTATTTACCCCTCGCCTACAGTTACGACAGTCTTCCCGGTTTCTCTCCGTCCCTTCGACAGAGAGAGACTCCGTAAATTCCAGCCGTTTCCATCACCCGATTTGGCCACCCCACCTTCCCGGTCGTAAACCCCGATTTAGAGCAGGCAAAGCGGGGCCATCCACGGCGCAGATCCGGGCCCCAAATCGTGCGGGCACCGCCGCTAATTATTGTACATGATGCCATGAACGAGGACCGGTTTGACCGCCATGAACGCGAGGCGCGCCCCACCTCGTCGAAATCATTTTAAAAAATGCGAAGCAAGCAAGGGAGCGACCCTTTGCTTGCGGGAACCGAAAAGGCGAGCCCGCGGGGCATATCTGGACGGACGAGCAGCGGCCGACCTGTCCCCTCCTTCCTTCGTCCCCTTCTGAATCAAAACCCATTAATAATGCGTCCGGAGCTCAGGATATTATATCGAGGAGGGACCCTTTTGGAATCCTTTCACTCCGCAAATCCTTTCTTTTGTTCCCATTATATAAATCGTTTCTTTTTTTTTCCTCTTTTCATTTCCCTCCATCCGCATGGCCGACCTAATCGCGGAGCATTATTAATGACATTCCCCCGTTGGTGCGACCACGCAACTTCCTTCCATAGGTAATGAAAAGATAAGCGAAGATCGACGTAATGAATCTTCAACTACCGCCTTGATAAGGTTACGGAAGATTTTTTTCCGTCCATATTTTACCCATTAAATTTGATTTTTTTTTTCTTTTCGAGCAAGCGATGAAATGGACATGGCATGCTTGTGGAGAGCTCATATAATTAGACACGACCAAAAGGTGAATCCTGCTTCGGACATCGGCGAATCCGCTACCGTTACGAAGATGATCTACCGTGATCTTGTTCTTCTGTTTTGCGCGAGTGTGGTTCATGCTGGTGGCGCTCAATGATTGTTCAAAGGGCATCGTGATGCGGGGTGGACCGTGGAACGCACCCCCATGATGGGGACTCCATGCCAATCCCGCGAATCATGACATGAAGCTAAACACCAAACTCACGTTTCACCCCAACCCATGATAATCACCCCACCAACAAAATATCCCAATCCCACCACTCCATCTAATGCAAGGGGCATTTAGGCGATTCCAAAATGCGCAGCGCGGAATCACTCGAAAACCCTAAATCAAAAGATCACCAAACAAGGGCAAAACCGTCATTTCAATCCCCACCAACTTATCTTTTTTTTCCTATTACACAGTCTTTCCAAACATCACTTTGCACTCTCTCGCCCTTAAACCCCTTCCAACCTCTCCCTCTTCTCCGATCTTCGCCATGCGTTTCTCGAACCCCCACCAGTCCGCGCTCCTCTCCCTATCGGCATGCATCGTCCTCGTCGTCATCTCCTCCGTCCCCCCTCCGGCCTTCTCCCTCTCCTCCATCCACGACCTCCTCCGCTCCCGGGGCCTGCCGGCCGGCCTCCTCCCCCGCGAGATCAAGTCCTACACCCTCTCCGACGACGGCCGGCTGGAGGTGCTCCTCGACGGGCCCTGCCTGACCAAGTTCGAGAACCGTGTCTTCTTTGACAGCGTCGTCAAGGCCAACCTCACCTACGGGAGCCTCATCGGGGTGGTGGGCCTGTCCCAGGAGGAGCTCTTCCTGTGGCTCCCCGTGAAGGACATCATCGTCGACGACCCCAGCTCCGGCCTCATTCTCTTCGACATTGGGGTCGCTCACAAGCAGCTCTCCCTCTCGCTCTTCGAAGATCCGCCCGACTGTAAGCCCCAGCAAGGTAAAGATCACGGCCACCCCCCATCACTTCTTGAATATCCTTTCTTTTTTTTTATCTCGTTTCTCATGTGCCTAAGTTTCATGTTCTCCTCTGTTCTGTGCTCTGTTTTTTTGTCCCTTCCGTGGGCTATGATCTGTTTCCAATGTCTTTCCAAAACGAAACCATTTCGAGTCACTTTCCTTGCACATTTTTAAGCAGTTGTATTGTACCTACAGTACATCAACACGAAGTTTTCCTTTTCACTTGTAAAATTTCTCTCGACGAATGGATCCCGTGAGGGATGCGGATGTGCGTTACGGAATCTTTCCACCTGCTTCGTCATGGTTCGCTGAGGATCTTTTTTTTTTGGTCGAACGCTGAGGATCTTATTAGGCCGTTTTTTGTTGTTGTTTTTTCGCAGGTCTGCTGATGAGTCATGTGAGGAAGGAGAAAGGGTTCCAGGCTCGGAGATAGAGAATGTCCAAGGCTGTTCCAACTTTTGTCCGCTCCTACTCCTCCTCCTCCTCCTCCTGTCTAATAATGAAGAATTTCCCCCGCATCATAATAGCAAATATAATATTAAATATATATGTGAGTAAATGTCATTAGAATTTAGGTTGCCGGTAGCTTGGTCATAATTAGGGATTGTAATTAAAGATGTGAATTTGGAATCCAAGATTTAGCGATGAAGAGACTTTTGGAAAGAGAGCTTTTTCTTCTGATATTTTTTTTGGCTATTGATTTGCTTCGCTTCGTTCTGTTCTGGGTTCAATGCCCCTTTGCCTCTTAATCCCATTCGTGAAGGAAGAGATTAGCAAGAACCAAAGCAAAGCATCTCCATACCCTTATCTCTTTCGTTGCACATTTCGATTCTAATCTATCTCTAGTTTCTCCTTCTTTTTTTTCTTGAGGTGGAAGGGAAAAAAGGAAGTGGGGGTGGGGAGGAGGATTTCAACATGAAAATAATGGGAAAAAGGACCTCACTTCACGGGCCAAACCCTAAAATTATGCTGCCGAGCAGACCCTTTTCCCACGATCGAATTTAAAAAAAAAAAAATTCTTTTTTTGGTTGATACTGTTTCTTTGGACATTGAATAAAATTCAGGGGATAGCATCTTCATAGTCACTCCTCCCTCCGTAGGAGGGGGCAGCACTTTATGTCAACGCGGGAAATGTGGGCCTAAATGAGGCCCGAGTGGGCCCCTCCCTTCCCCTCTCGATCTCCCTCTCTTCTTGTGGAGAGAGATTGGCCCACGAGAGCATTCGTAATTTCGTAGTGGTGGGGTTCGTACTCTCTCTTTCTCTCTCTCTCTCTCTCTCTCTCTATTCATGCGCTCGCCCTTTTGTTGTTTTCGCCTTTAATTATCATGGCTTGGCGCTATCGTGGAACGGACTTTATGTTACGGTCGCAGCACATATGGTGGTGGGTCTCCATTTTTTAGTTTTTACCCATTCGGCTTATGTCTAGGTTGGACCATAGTGGGGCCAATAATTTCCTCGGATCCACCCCTTAGGACATAGTGGTAAAAGATGAATTGCTCTTAGTAAAAGTGAGAGAGAAAAAAAAAAAAAAAGGCAGTTTTTCCTCGGTGGTCAGTACTCATTCGCGGGTTTTCGATCTCGACCTCGACCTCTTCGAGGGACGTGACCGGGGGAGTGGATCCCCACACGTCGTTTTCTGTGGCTTTGCTCGATCGTCCCGCGTCGAAGTGTTCGTGCTTTAGATGATTCGAGGATTAAAGATTTGGTGATTTTAAGGAGGAGTCCTAAAGCGTTAGGACTCGATTCGGTCCCTCGCCAATCCCGACATTGGTTGGGTGTAGTTGGATTTCTAATGTTTCGGGCTGAGGAACGCGACATTGGGAACGACAAAAGGGGGTGGCCAGCTTAATCGGCCGCTTTCGGCTTATCCCTCGATCATTAGCGGTCTTCGAGAATGATGGTCAAATTTATTAATCAACAAAACATTCGTTAGGAGACAGTGGCTGGTGGCGTTCACATCAATGGTGATCGATTGGTCACGAATTACGAAGTGCTAAATCAAGCATTCTTATGGAGGGGGCCCCCTTATAAGAATGGAGAATTCTAAAGTCTTCTTTCGTAAAGATTGGATAGTGATATTTTGCTGGGGGTTTTTGAATTTCGGTGGCAAAGCAAATGGAGGAAAAAGGAGAAGTGCTTTGTTATTTGAAGTCCAAGATTGGCGCTCGAGACTTAGCAAATAGAAAATCCAAATTTCGACGCTAAATTTTGCTCTTTTGGGAATGTTTTCATTTCTGGATAATTTAATCTCCCGGAGATAAATTTTGTTTCTGACGGATTTATCTTTACTTGTTTTGATTTTCTGAATAATTCTAAAGGAACGTTCGAATGCATGTAGGCCTGTGGCTTTTGCTAACGGTGGCTAAGGGCGCGTTTGATAACGTTTTTGTTTCGATGAATGGTTTTTGAACAGAAATAATTTTTTCTATTTATGTTTTAATAATTTACGAAAGCGTAAGAACGTCTTCAGAATCGCAAAAAAAAAAATTATTCCGAAATAGAAATGCGTTTGATAAACTTGTATAATTTTATTATTTATTTTAATTTTTCAATATTTTTATTATGTTTTTTTTTTTCTTCTTCTTTCTTCATTTTGGCCGATCGCCGCCATGGCCGAGGCCGGCAACTAGCCAAAAGGAAGAAGAAGGAAAGAAAAAAGAAGTGTTTCTCAAAATTATTCCCGAGAACAAAAGTTTTACCAAATATATTTCTATTCTTTTTTTTTTTTTCGGAACAAAAGAAAAAAAAATTTTGTTAGGAGAACATAAACATTTTTTGCCAAACAGGGCCTAACTAACCAAATTCAAATCTTATGTTTATAAGTCTACAACCATCAGTTCGAAATCAAACCAATATGTCTATTCGTGTCATCCTTTTTCAGAGTTATGCTAACGGTGGCCAATTAACCAAATTTGAAATCTCACGTCTCCTTTATTCGGAGATATGAAAAGAATTATGTCATATAAGAATTTTTTCGTGGTATTTACTATTCCTGAAAGTGTATTCCTGAAACACTGTACTCACAGTTGAGGAGAATCAAACACTTTCTAAGGATGATGTCTGTTCACGGGCAGAACAGCGGATTCTTTATTTCTTGGTTTTTCTTCTTGGAATCAAATTCTCGTACGCAAATTTTTCACCCACAGATTGTGTCTTCTGGTCTTTGGCCTGAACTCTCTCCACTTCCCCAGAAACGCAAAGACGCAGGCGAAAAGCTACGTTGGCTTGTCCTTTGGTGCTTGCAGGCTTGTGAAATGTCATTTTCTCGCGTCAGTTTCTAAGTGTCGCGTTCTAAGTTGAAAAATAGTATGAAAAAAATTTACATTTAGAACATGCAAGGGGATTACGAATTTCAATCGAGGGTTTGGCCTGATTATGAACCTACGGGGGTTGCTTCTGTTTGTCGTAGCATACCGTAAGTTGCACGGGCGTGTTTATTTGGGTAAAGTTATATTATGTGTTTTACCGCAAATTATTTGTCATATGAAATAACCTTACTTCGAAAAAAGTGATAATTTTTTGTTCTTGGGTCCATAACTTTTTAGTCAATCTTTTAAGTGGCATGATTTTTTAAAAACAATGAATCTTACATGAAATGTGGCGTTTTCTAAAGAGAGTTAGGTCCAAAGTAAAAGAATGATCAAAGTGACAAGGCAAACTAGCCCTAAAATGATGCCACTGTCAAAGATGAATTAAGGAAGGATATGGTGGTGCAAAGAACAGCTAGAGTAGTAGCTGAGCTAGAGGAGTAGCTGAACACATAGGCAAAGCTGACATGTCAACTACCAATCACGACTTCAGATAAATCACCATGCTTTCGTCTTATTAGAATATTTAAATAATAAATTATGCATTCATCTAATAGCGTAAGTTTTTAAAATAGTTGGCAGTAGTCCTATAAAACTTCATATGATATCAAAATTGAATATGCTGAGTTTGAATATTTTTAAGCCTTATTTGCTTCCTCAATCAAATTTTTATACTTAGTACTTGACAATAGACCAGACTAAGCATCAGGAGAAGAACAATAGACCAGACTAAGCATAAGGAGAAGAACGATGATCCTGCAAAATTCCACACATCTTCTACCCAAGCACGCGGGGCATCCTACGTGAATCTAAAGGTCGCCCACTTCAAATGGTTAAAGGGCGCAAAGCCAAAAGAAGCACATTATCTGTTTGATGAAATTTCCATATGGCAACGAACGCTTACTCGACTCTTTCAGTTTGGGTTCTTTTGGGTTAGGGTTTTTGACAGGAACATAAAACTTAGCCCAAATCGTCAATTTGAGTTAAGGAAATGGTTAAATGATGTCATTCTCTATTCTTTTAATGATATCGCTTTTCCGGCCAGCCTCATTAGAGAATTTTACGTTAAATAAATGCCGTGTAGAATTTTCAGGCAAGTGAAATTATCTATATCACTCGAGCGAACGTATATTTTGAAAATTATGACACAAAAATAAGTGTCATGTGAATATTATGATATTATTAGTTTCATTTTCCCATAGTTATCGTTTAATTAAAATGAAGTTGGAACTCTTAGTTATTATACTATGTATTAATGTAAAAAATGAGACCTCGATAATAATTAAAGAATTCTTAATTATAATGTTACGTGACGCATGGAAATTTCTATATATAGTCAACGGCATTAGTATATCAGGAGAAACTAATAGATTACTCAAAAGAAATAGTTAAGGATGAGTTATGATATTTAAATTTTCAATAATTACTAATTTGCAACGTTAAAACTCATTCAAGCTGATGTTTTTTTTTTTTTTTTTTTTTTTTCGTGGTCTTGAAGAGCAAGCACCCATTCTAGTTGCGAGTACATTAACTAGAGGGGGCAAGAGAAGCATCCCTTGGAAGGAGGAGAATGATCAATTCCTCACAATTCAAGGGGGAAAATACCAAATAAGGGTATGAAATGTTATCATTTTTTTAAATAAGGATATGGAGTAGACATTATTTCAAATAAGACGCTAAGTGCCCTTATTTTCTCAAATAATAATCTGAAATGGTCATGATTGTTTTAAATAACAGCCTAACTTTAGTGGATTGCTGGCCGGCAAAATATTCTAGCTAATCAAGAGTATTTTCGTCCAAACACATTTATAATTTAATTTATAATTTAATTATTTTTAAAACATAAAAAAGATAAATGTTTTTTATTAGAAAAGAAAAAAATACACGCAGGAGGGCCTTCCTGCCCGTGTGTTTCTTTTTCTTAAATTTAATTTTTAGTTTATTTTTTACGAAAAAAAAAAAAAAAGGAAAAAATGAATAAAATTTAGAAGATAAAATTGCCCTCCGCCATATAGTGAGTTGAAGTCTTTCTTTAAAATTGATATGACTACTTTAAGCCTTTATTTAAAATAAAGCTAACTTTAGGCTCTTATTTGAGAAAACTATAGCATTTTCGACCTTTAGTTGGAATAATGTATACTTCAAACTCTTATTTTAGAAAATGAGGGCAAGAGCGCACTTCATGTTCTCATTTGGAATTTTCCCTAAGTTAGAGTCATAGGAATTGTTATTAGAGACAACCTAAAAGCTTGTTATTATATATTTATATAAATATTTTGAACCAAGAGGGGTGATAGAATTAAAAAATTTGACCAACTCTATTGCCGATATATATCTAGAACAAACCCGACTTGGTATTTTCTTGGTAAATTAGTAAATAACGTAAAAATGAAGAAATACAAATAAAAAGATTTTAAAAAATCAATCAAAACATGACATGGCATGCCAAAGGAGATATGGTGTCTAACTCGTGTTAAGTATTTTGATAAGAAGCATGTCTCAATTATCTTATAGTAACTAAGTGACAACTTCTATTCATGTCATATTTACCTTGAATTAATTTTCAAATTAGTCACAAGTGTACATATGTAATGGTTTGAGATTTTTCGTAACACGAAAATTAGTTTGAGGTAAATGCGACATATATATACTGGTTTAAGGTAAATGTGGCATATATATATATATAACAATTTGAGACATATATATACCGGTTTAAGGTAAATGCGACATATAATATTCGCGACACGAAAATTAGTTTTGGTATATATGACATGTATGTATTGATATAATATTTTTTTTATAATACATAAATTAGTTTAGGATGTTGGACCAGTGTATCTTCGGGATTTTTATGGTAGTCCTAAAAGGAATCACTTTCTATCCAATTAGAATTTCTTAAGAATTTTCTAAGGTTACCTTTGATAATATGGATCTGAAGAAGAATTTTTATCCGATGGTTGGCAACATCCTTTGGACTAGATAAATCTAGTTATACCTGAACACTGTGCTAGGTAAGAGAATCCAAGTGGAGGGATGGGATAAAGCCAGATTTCATTAATTTTTTTTTAAAAAATAGCAAACTCTATTATCTTCTAGCTATAGAGTGATGTAGTGACTGACTATGAAATGTTTCCTGCTCTTCAATTAATTCACCAAATTGTCAATTGTTTGGCAACTCGTTCATGTTCTTATCAGACGGTAGCGATTTTAAACCTTAATGTATGGAACCACCAAAACGGAGAATCTATTGAAACTGGCCTTCTCATTGGAATGACCCCTCCTCCTTCGCAGAACCCAAATGGTCGTCATGACTGTTCACATCAATCTGTTGTTGTTAGTTTCCCTTGATTGACTAAGCCTCGCCCTCTGGTCCTCCCGCCTTGCTGATTCCGCCACTGCCAACGATGGCCTGGACCGCCTTGGAGACGTTGAGAGACATGATCGAGCGGAGGGAGGGAGGGACGGGCCCAGTGATTGACGGTGGCTCATCCCGGTTAGCCAATTGTATAGTTGGAGGATTTTCAATTTTTTCTTTTTATATATTATCTATCATATCTCAAATTACTTGAAACATATCATAAAAAATTAAGAAATGATTGCATAACAATCTTTAATGTATTATGAAAATAATAATTTATTATAAATTATAAAAAATTAAATCACAAATAATTATAAATTATGTGAGATCTATTTTTTCAAAATTTATAATTCATAATAAATTGTTATTTTCATAGTATCTTTATAAAATTTATCAAATTTAAAAACAAAATTTTGCAAATTTAAAAGAGATTTTTAATCCCACTTTATTCAATCCCATCTTAATCTAAACACAACGCAAGATAACGATGTAACATTGATCATCCTATTCAACTATTTCAACCATTTTCCCCATGTGGCCACGACACTTTCCAAATATCTCGTCCTTTCTATTCGGCCTCTTAAAAGAAAATATGGAGATTATCGAAAAACGAAAAAGAAATCCGAAACTCATGATTCCAAGAGATCTTTCTATCCAACGTACCTTTATCAACAAAAGTAATGCTTTGAGGAAGGGGGAATGTTACTCGATTAGATTTAATTATTGCGGGAAACAAGGAGACTATTGCTAAACAGCATATTTACATAAGTCACGAAATATTTGCAGATCTCTTTAATCTTTTTTTCCGCGAAGTTTCCTACGTTTCGAAAAAATCTAAAAAGTTAATGTCCCTGTAATGGCATCCGAAACGAACGGACGGCTGGATCTTGCTTGGCGAGGATCTTTAAACCGAAGAAGGATCCAGCCTCTTTCGGACTTCATTCCTTCGGTGCTAAGCAATCGGCGAGCGATAACAGGGACGTACGTGGCGCGAAGCTGAAACCGCCACCACTCGATCTCTCCCCCTCCGATCGCTTCTCTCTTCTCCCCGCTCCGTCCAGTCCGACGCCATGGGAGGCGGTGCAGCGATGAGGTCCGCGGCGGCGAAGGTCGCGGGGATCGGCGGCGTGCTCCGCAGGGCCCCCGCGGCCCCCGCGGCGCCGCAGTCCGTCCGCAGCGGCTCCGGCCCCGGCTGGGCGCCCGCCATCGTGTCGGCGAAGGGCGACGAGGTCGCCGCCGCGGCCGCCGGCGACGCCCCCCACGGGACGGCGGCGCAGATGGCGGCGTGGGAGGCGGACGATTGGGATATCGAGGGGTTCGAGGAGAAACCGGTGGGCCAGCCGATGGGTAGGGTTGTGTTCGGGGGCGTGCCGAGCTTTGAGGAGGCCAAGGCGGCGACTGCTGATTTGAAGGATGCCATCGATAAGTACGTTTGGATTTGAATCTGAAACTTCGGTATTTTATGTGGCGTGTCTTGACTGTTACTTGCTACCGCTAGTGCGTAATTCCATCGTTTATGTGTCCGTGGATTTGGGATTTGGGATTTGGGTTTCTGCATCGTTTGTGCTGTGTTGTTGTACTTGTTCTGTCGGATTAACTGCTAAGAAGGATATCTTACATATGTAATAGGCTCACTACGAGTGTTGGTTTGAGAGGAAGTTCTGATCTTTCTTCTGAAAAATGGTGGTTTGTAATGAATCCGGAGTTTGGGTTCGATGACAGAAGCTGATAGCTGTGAATGGCTTTGTGAGAATAGACATTCTGTGTCCGAATTTCTGTGAAGAAAATCGTAGTGGTGATTCTTGATCATCATAAGAAAACCTACCCCCTTATTGGGGGAGAGAACCAAAAGAGAACCGTGTAGTTACTAGTTACCATATTTTGTGGCGATCTAGGATCGTATGTATTTCTTTCTGCCTTCACTTGTTTTAAACTGTTGCTTCTGGTTGTCAAAGATTGTCTCCTCATTTATTTGAGTGACTACCAAGTTGGTAGAGGTAATGAAGCACCGTATACATTGCCGCTGCCGCCGATTATGCAGGTCTATTGGCTAGCTGACTCCTAATGGTATCTGAAGTGCTCGAACTCCTCGTTTGATTATCATTTGCAAATTATCATTTTCCTCATGGAGAGTCAGATTCAATTAAATGGCAAATGAATTTTATGGGATTATTGTTCTGTTTTCCTCACAGCGTTCGTCTTTCATTTTTCTATCTAGCATATTTTGTGGAGGTTAGATGGAAACTTCTATTGGAATCTATTATGGTTCGTGCATTTTCAGTCCATCGTAAGTCATTCTTGAAAACCATGAAATGCATGTTTTGTTTGAGCTGTTCTACCTACTCATTGTACATTTTTATCATCTTGTTTTGGAGTGGGTGCATATTTGATATTCTGGGTGACTCTTGCCCTAAATTTGCAACTTTCATTTATTTCAAGTGCTTGAGGTTCTTTAGGAGAGAGGTTCATAAATGATGAGTTAAAACAATACTCCACTTTTCAGGGAAGTTTGAAAACTTTTCACTTTGTTCTGGTGGATATACTTTCCATGCTCAATTGGTATGACATTAGTTTATAAAAAGATAGTTGTTTACATTTGTGTCTGTTGTTTTATTGATTGTCATTTTAGACTTGATTATGATCTTTGGGTTGTTGACACATATTGATGATTGTTTCCGGGCTGAAGACAACCTTCATTTGTCCGGGGAAATAAAAGCGTGGCTTCTGATGGGGGTCACCTTTTTTCTCATTTGTGCTTTTCTCTACAATCATGTTCTGCTTCTTCTCTCTCTCTATATTCCTCCTGTTTGATGGAATGGTCTTTGTCTGCCATATTCACTTCTTCCTTGGATCTTATGCTTTTGGTAATCTAGGGTATATTTGTCATCCACAAACATCACTGGATGGGAAGGTCAACTTCCGGCAGACCAGGCCTCTGGTCTGCCCGTGCTCGCAAATTCTGTCGAGACCCAATCTTCAGTTATTGGTGAGGCTCTGGCAACTTTTCCAGTACCCAAACATGCCGTCGAGGCTTTTAAACTGCTCACTCAAAGTCCTGAGGCTCAGGTACTTACCCTTCTCAATAACAAATGCGTAATGTCGTTTGTAAAAGTAATATGTGGTGTAGCTATCTGATAAACAAAAGCAGCATTGCTGTTATGTCATTTCACTAATAGAGCAATCACGTGAGTTCCTTTTCTTTACTTTTGTCTTCCAGACTGTTGTTGCTTCAATTGCTAGTGATCAAAATGTCTGGGATGCTTTTTTGAAAAATGAGGCTCTCCAGGACTTCCTCCAATCACAGAACTCCAGTAAGGATATCCATTATTTCCTTTTGCACTATGATCCGGCTTTTTACATATCCCCGCCTTACGTGGGAATGAATCTCTCACATTTGGATTATTGCCTCAAAATATATTCCTGGTGCCATAAGCAGGTATTCAATTCCCATATATGGAGCCAAAAGTGGAGAAATCTGCTGATGGTGCTTTTTCTGATGATTGGAAATCGCCAAGGGTGGATGAAGAGACTTCTGAAGGTGGCCACAAAAATGGATTCATGTCCTTCTTGCAGAACATGAAGCTTAGGGTGGAGCAGATGGTTAGCAACATATCCAGCTTCCTTGCTGACATCTTCACTCCCCCATCTGTGGAGAAGATGTCTTCGAACTCAGATGGAAATGCTGGACTGGCTCTTGGAGCGTCTTTCATGGGGTTGGCTCTGCTGACTCTTCTCGTTGTCCTTATAAGGCGAGGCTAAACTCATGAAAATTTGTCGAAGTTACAAAAGCTCTAGTTTGTGTCGTATAATTGACTATAGTCAGGGAAAAATGTTATGTTTTATGGGATGATGATGGAAAGATCGATGTTTTGCGTGCCGCATATTAAATAAGAATTGACAGTTTGCATTGCACTCATGGTTTATGGACCGATTATGTGACGGTATATACTTTTATTGGCTCCGGGCCTCTATCAGTTTAGTCCACTTCCGTAGCAGGTTCTAATAACTACTGCATGTGAAGTCTCTCTCCTTCCTTCCATCAGATGTCCTGCATGGTAGTTTCTTGCCAACTTGAGGAACTACTACATGTCGAGTCTCTCTCCTTCTAGGAAAGTGGGTTAGCTAACCTGAGTAACTACAGAATCAGTATTGTGGGGCTCGGAGAGTATTTACTGATGTGGACAAGATTGGGCAACGATCTTCCGTTTTCTCATATTCTTTGCCTTCTGGTAGCAACAATCCATGACATGCTGGGGGTTATACTGCAATTCGGCATTTACCAAGACATAGGCGAGAAGAAAGAACGCGGACTACACCAAGCGCTCGGCCTTGCAAAAATCGGTAGCATCATAGTATTTAGTTTTACAAAGAATAAAGCAATTGATCGACTACGTTGTATTCCCATCAAGACTTTGTATCTTGAATATCACCATAATACAAGATCCGGGTTTTGCTATTGTAATCTATTCTCAAGGAGCTACAAAATTTGAAGCAACCTTTTGAAGCTTGCAATATTAGAGCAACAGGATGACGTACAGCCTTCTTGAATATGGTAAAAAAAGTTTTGCTGCTTCATGCTCTGCTCTGCTTAGTTATTGCATCGGCCTTGTGGACTAGAAAGGCATGGTCAGTCTAAAAGTCGTTATTAATGTACAAGATGTCTTCTTTTTCTAGATGCATCTTCCCTTTGTCTCTTCCACCATTTACTTGAGACCTGTCTGGTTGGCCTCTCTGCAAAGACAACAGCAATACATATTCTTCAATGTAAGGCAAAAAATGACAATGACAGAAGAAGGGGAAAGAGACAAGAAAGATGTTTTCACCTTCCTCAATACAAATGACAAGTATAGATAGGCTACTTCCCACTCATCTGGGGATAGCGTGCCTGAGTAGGAATGAAAAGATACTAGATTAGTTCCACAGCTAATTGGGGGACGCCACATGGTCCACACCCGAAATTGCAGTTATCCACAACGAAAACAAGACAAAGTAAATCATGCAAATACTGATTGGTACAAGCAGATTCTTTTCCGGCAATTTTTACATTAGAAGGGGCTCGTACATGTTCAGCAGTACCACCTTTGAATACTCCGCTGTTATGAAAAAATGCGCATGGAATTTACTACACAGATTATATGAGGCGGAAAAGTGTGCTTCCTCCTTTGGATGGTTCCTAGTTTGTAGTGAATGCAAGAAGTCAAAAAACCAAAAGTGCTTCCTACTTACGGCTCATGGCTTTAGTTTAAAAGTATCTTAATTTTATGAATAATGAAAATATTAAATGAACTTCGCTAACTAAGTGTCTAAAAATTCGAGATGCTTACTTATGAAATAGAACTTAATCCCAATTAAAAAAATCTACAAGCTACAACGAAAACCAAAAGGTACAGCCACAAACAGCCAAGCTGCAGTCACCCCACGTGGGCATCACATCAGACAAAAAAGGAAACTTACTTTGGTCTTGATTACCATCCCCCAAGGCTCCAAGCCTCCGCATCAATTCCACATATTCTGGCTTCTTCAAATATTCGTGTACAAATTCATGTGAGTTCTTCACGAAAACTAGGTCCAACTCATACTGCCGAAGATGGAAAAAGAACTTAGTGTGGACAGCAGGCTGCAGTTTCTTGCTCACACACTATGAGAGAACTCCAGAAAACTCCAGAAATAGTAACTGGACTGCTGGAAACAATTACCTCTTCTGCCAAAGCTTTGAAGACATGGAAGGGAACAATCCATTCAGGGCAATCAACAGCATCCTGAAAGCATATATACTTGCAAAATCAGCTATCATTGCAAGACGCAAACATTTTCTTAAGTGGAATACAACATACATAATAGATTGATTAATCAAAAAAGGAAAAGAGAGATGAAAGAAGGATAATTGGGTAACTACAATGGCTTCTTGGAGTGGCTAACTCAGTGTACACAGCTCAAACAACAGCGAGAAAAAGAGTAGAAACTAGTACCTCTAGGTGAAACTTGTACTTGATCCCAAAGGGGTTTGATGATTTAATTTTCTGTACACAAAAGCACATGTGAACTTTTTCATGACTTAATATCACAATTGTAAAGATGTCAACAGTGATGGAGCATTCACCTTCTCAGAGAATTCTTCATCAAAATGTATCCAGTAGACACTGTTGCCAAAAGCAAGCCCATCCGCTGGAAATTATATTGAATTTAGCAAAAGTCAAGGGTTGAACATGACCGCATCATTCCTTAGTTTTACTGGGAAAGAACAGGCCTTATCGGCATGTAATTGCAATAGAAAAATTAGAATAACAATACCTTCTCTAAGCTTTTTTATTATCACATTTGCATCTGGCATTGTTCCAATGAATATGCCTCCGGGACGAAGTAAAGCTGACACGTTGGCTAAAGCTCGACGAGCCCGTGCTTCAGTTGACCAGGAGTAATGCATAGCAAACTGCAATATTTGAATTATTAAAAGTTCAGTGATTGGCAAAGTCACATAAAGGCAAACGCACACCACATAAGGCCCATGCACTGTAAAGTTTGATAGATGAGGATTTTATTGTCATGTGGCAACCGTGACCAAAAAAAGCAGTCTTGGATTGTATGAGAAAGGCACAAAAATAGTCAGCATAATATAAAATAACCAAATTTTACTCAAGGATCAGTTGTAATCTCCAGCAAACGGCATGAGTCCCATGTTTCAGAGGCCACGAGGAACACTCAAACCAATCATGATATTGTGTGTGTGAGTTTGTAAGAAAAATAAGACCTTAAATTAGACACACTTACCTGGCAACTGCAAATGTCAAAAGGTGCATCAGCAGCCAAAACTTTGTCCAATTGAACCTATTATAGGCAGCGAAAAGAGAGAGCTCTTATCAGTCCTCTAAGATTCTTGCAAGAATAGCATAATTCAATGACAACTCATTGCAATTCAATTCTATTCATAATGCCATTGAGATTTACCGATTTAGTTCAGTTTTTGACAAAATCTTGAATTGATGATATATGGAAAGTCTAATATCTTAACGAGAGTTAAAAGCTAAAAACTTAGTGAGATGTGATGCTGAGTTAGATTAGATAATGCGATGGACCAAAGAACTTAATCAAGGTTGAAAGATCATGCCGCACGCATTAACCTCTTTAAACACGATGGGAAACTACATCCCCCTTCTCGAAATGAGAGTACTGCTAAGGTTGGCAAACCAAAGGAGAAAGGAGCTTCATGAAAACTTCCCAGCTTCTTATTGTTTGCAGTGAAGGACCACCTAACTATGACCTTCCTCTGACAACTATGCTCACATTTACCTCAAAACAATCTCCACATATGAGACGTGCCGGAAATGTGAACTTCTTACGTCGCTGATGGTGGTCTGCATCACCATTATAACGGGTGCGGCAATCTTCTATCTGAAGATGTTTTACATGCAGTAAATTCTCTCACTATAATCATATCAGCTATGTACAAAAAGATTAAGAGAGTAAATTATATAAGGAGAGAGTAAGATACAACAGCTCAGAGAGATTGATCCTTACTGAGCCTTCAGCTATGTCTATCCCAACGTAATACCCAATTTTTGCTTTGTCCCATTTAATGAGATCGCCGCCCTAGTAATTGGGAAAAAAAACATTCTCGAAAGATATCCAAGCAACTAAAGAAGAAATAAACTAATTTCTGAAAATGAACATAGACATATGAGGGCTGATAATCACCTTGCCACACGCAAGATCAAGAACTGCATCCCCACGTCGGGCATAGAGCTGAATTAATACACTTTTAATCTGCATAGCATAAGAGTTAAGACATTAGAGAGGGCTACGGTCATCTGCCATCTTCAAGAGCTAATGCATCTAGAAAACCAGAGTGCGTACCCAATTATTAAGTTTCTTCAAGTGAATAATGGGACTAGCTTCCCTCTCTTCAAGGGTCTGGTTCGTCCTCGCACTGTAATGGTCAGCGACTTTCCGGGCGAAAATCTTGGTGGTTTCATCTTCTAAGAACTGGGCATCACCTACAGTGACAACCCAAAGCAATCTATATGTCAGCATAGCAATGGCAGAGGAAACTGAAGTGCTAGATTCAGCAACCGAAACTCTTGCCACAGGTTCATTTTTCCATATACCCGCCAACACGAAAAAGCAAAACCTTCACAGATTCCCGGTACCAAAAGGGGCAAGCGATAATGCAAACCACTCATTCCAGCTCCATCATCAATCGCCAAACGGAGAAAAGCCACAGCCACGGGGCTCAAAACCAAATGGGTCTCAATCGAAGAACTAGATCTTGCCCTCCAGAAGCACCCAACCCCCAATTCCGCGAATCCCAGGAGCGCAAAAAGAAAAAGCGCGACGAAACACAGGAAAAATCCAAAGCCAGGCAACAGCAAAGGAACTACCTTCAGGGTTGTACTTGAGTCTGGACTGAGGCGGGCCGAGAGACGTGGATGGGGACGGTTCTGGGTATCCTCTTTTCATCGCCCACGACAGCGCAGCGGCGAAAATGATCGAGCTTGGGGGTTCTTCCTGGTTCGACTTTTCCGCAGGCGAAGGGGCACGGTCGGAGGAGCAAGAACAGGAGAAGGACGGCGGGGCGAGTTGGGTTCCTAGGGAGAGCGGAAGGGACGGCGGCGGCGGCGGCGGCGGCGATGGTGAATCGCCCGGTGCGAGAGGGGGAAAAGCGACGACGAATTGCCGGATGCGGTTCGACCCGGGGCGTGATTATAGCGCCGCATTGCAATGGTCGGTGGGGGCTTTTTAATTTTTTAATTTTTTAATTTTTGTAACTGTTGCTCCTTTAACTCAGGATTCTCGATGTCCCGATTCAACAACTTTCATCCATCCGATTAACTCCACTTTTCGCATCCGGTCCAAAGCATCTCATAAGAGGTACGGAGCATTCATAAATTTGGGGCAGAGTATGTCTTAAAATTCTTTCGTATGTACTATAGGATGTAAGAAAAACTTTTTCTCCCATTAATAGGGACAAGGTGTGCAAGCATACTGAAATAGGGAATATATCCAGGCTTAAGTAAGATTATCGGACCGCCATTGAAAACCCATATCGAAAGTTTACTTCTTGTTGATTAGACACGTGCTTTGCACAATGTTTAAAATCGAACACTTCTAACTAGTACTTTTCGTTTGTAGATACTATAATTTATTCAATTTGTTGCGTTTTTTTATAAGAGTTAGATCCGATTATTCTAATAGTATCATTTTGATCATATTCTCATTCAATTGATTTTTCAATATTATGTATAAATAAAATTTATTTAGAACCTTTTTTTTTTTTTTTTTTTCGGTAAGCATTTTGGATGCCTTGGGATTGGTCATGATCATGACTTCATCTCTTGTAGGCCTGTACATTTGTTTGTCCAATCTCGCATCGCATTTGAAGCTAAATTGCATCATGATGGTTAACAATAATTGAGGGGATGGATAACGTAGAAATATAGATCTCATTGAAATTTTTTTCAATAACTAGTTATGAACACATTTAAAATGGACAATCCCAAGATAACATGATTTTACATTGACTCATTTCTCATATTTATTCACAAGATAACGTTTAGCATTTTGGTTCTCTTGAATGTAAGTACACATTAAGCTCATGAGATGTACAAGCAATTAAATGCTTTGATCAATGAGGAGCATAACACAAGAATGAAACTTTGTGTTTTTTTGTGGATTTGATGGTACTGATCGTTTTACTTATCTAGTTAGTCGTTAATGTTCATACTCACTTGGGATTTGTGGTGGGCTGGATAAGCAATTGCACACCCTTAGAGGGCCCAAAGCTTAGCTAGAGTAGGCCCATATTACATCTTGATGGGATGCTTTAGACATTCTCCTAAATTGTCATCATCTTGGTTCCCTATCTTTTTCCAGCGGAGACCTCATCATAGGTGAAGTATACAATTTGTAATGATGCTAAGATTACACTTCAATGAATACACAAGCAAGGATTGTCGGCACATCAATTTGAGCTATGCAAATTTGAGAATGATCCAATAACAATGTTAAAATGACATATTGACATCTGAGATCTACACATGATATGATATCTTGACTCATGAGTATCGTATTAGCCAATTGGATGCTAGGATATGCAACCGGCTTTCCTTTCAAGCACCTGCTCTCTCGTATGCTGATGCATGAACTTTATTGCCAAATCTCTAACCTGGGATGTAACCGAGTTGACAAGAGTTAGTCTGTTTTCTCAATTGACCACTAGTAAGAAGCTTGTGTATTTTTCAACAAAAAGTGTAGATGTTTGTTTCATGAATGATTTGGTTGATGAACATAATCACAATGTACTTTACCAGGTGTCCTATAGGAAGGACACCGCTGTTTGTTGATGCATTAAGATGTTACTAGTAGAACGAATTTAGGCAACGATGAGCGTGATGATCATTATTAACGTCTCAACTAACGCTCGGCAATTAATTATGTGCGTTGTGCCGGCCTCCAAGGTAGCTGGAGAGTTGAGGCACTGAGATGATGTCTTTGTACAAATAGCGGAGCATTAAATGCATGACCTACCACCACGTCAAAAGTGGAGGCCATTCTGAGATCGCCATTGATAAAACTTCCCTTCCTATTTTTAGTTGCTTCACCCTCTATATCATCGACGGTCTTGATGAACATGACAGTGTGAGAAGCTCCACAGGTGAAGGGTCCGATACAGTTTCTTCATTCCAGAATCTCATTTGACTTGTGAGACAAACACACAAGTCTAGCTAGATGGCTTTCAGCAAAGAGCATCGTCTTGCCCTTCTTCTTAACCACATCGTTGTTTGCTATGTCACGCTAGCACCGGTCTTCAGTGGTGGCGTTTGTGCTCGGATCCCGACGATGCAAAGGCCCTCAAATGGCCGCTCGGTCTCGGCTGTCTTTGCATTCGGAGACTCGACCGTTGATACAGGTAACAATGACTACATAAACACTCCCTCCAAGGGCAACGTCCCACCTTATGGGAAAGACTTCGTGAACCACATTCCAACGGGAAGGTTCAGCAATGGGAGGTTGATTCCTGATCTTATAGGTGAGGTTTTTCTCTCAATCTGAACGACTAAGATTGAAGAATGGTCACTTCAATTTGTGTGTTGTTTGTGGGAATATACTCTGTTACAGCGGCGCACTACGGGGTTAAAGAACTTTTGCCGCCGTACTTAGACCCGGCGCTTAAAACGGAGGATCTGACAACCGGAGTTTGTTTCGCTTCCGCGGGCTCTGGATACGACCCTCTTACTGGTCAAACGATTGTAGGCAATTCTTCCACTTCAGTCGGTAGTCATTACCAATCGCGCTTGGCTACAAAGAGCACTGAACCTTAGTCTCCACTAATCGCAATCGTTGTTTCTTTTGTGGTCCTCCTCTGTTCATGAATGTGCAGAATGTGATATCAATGGAGAAGCAATTGCAGTACTTCAAAGAGTACACGAAAAGGCTTGAGATGGCAATTGGAAAGAACCGAACCAGAAACATCATCAATGGGGCCTTGTTTGTGATTAGCAGCGGCACCAACGACTTCGTCATCAATTACTACGGTCTTCCTTTCAGACGGCAAAGCTTCACTCCCCAAATGTACCAGCAGTTCATACTGAATCATGCAAAAAATTTCACTCAGGTTGATTACTCAAAATCTTTTGGCTCTATACAAATTGCAGATATGATCCTAAGGGTTTTGATGCTCACTTTGCGCTCTACATCACAACGTTCTTAGAGACAATCTTGCTTGGATAGTTAATTGTGGTTGTTGTTGATAGTTTAAAATAACTGTCTAAGGAGGTACTTTGCACGCCTTGAGGTCGAAAATTCTGTTCACTCTATTCGTAATATTATTGTTTCGGAGTTGGGTAACTTTAGCCTGATTAGACTCATGATCGGATGATGCTGTCAATGTAGACTTTGTTGAATCAAGGGGCTCGAAGAATTGCAGTAGTCGGACTGGCGCCAATGGGTTGCTTACCTGTAGTCATCAACATTAATTCAGGTAACCCTTTTCGAGATCGCGGCTGCATCGAGAAATTCTCCTCGGTCGCTAGGAATTACAACAAGATGCTTCAAAGGGAACTAGGCAAGATGGAAAAGAGCTTCCAATCTCTTGGTGTGGTCATGAATTACATTGACACATACAATTCAGTGGTGCGAATGATCAAAGCCCCGCACAGTTTTGGTGAGTTTTCAGATTTACTTTCTAATATTATGTCCTCTCGTGTTTAATGCATGAAAAATGTGCATCTTAAAGCTGGTTAATTACCCTGTTCAAAAAAAAAAAAAGCTGGTTAATTACGTGCATTTAATGTTTCTTTTTGTTGAGTAGGTTTCGAAGACGTGGAGAGCGGATGCTGCGGGACGGGCATCATCAAAGTGTCATTTTCATGCGATATGAATTCCTATGTATGTCCGAATGCATCCAAGTATCTATTTTGGGACTCGGTGCACCCAACCGAGAGGGCTTACTCCGTCATCTTCAATGCTCAGTTACCCAGTTTCGATGCTATTCTTAAGGGCATATAGTTCCATTCCAATCAACCTTTTATAGGACTAAATTATATCTTTCTGCTTAATTAATTTTCTTTTAGTATCTTGTTTTCTGGTTATTGAAGAAGTATTACATTGACTCATTTCTCATATTTATTCACGAGATAACATTTTGCATTTTGGTTCTCTTGAATGTAAGTACACATTAAGCTCATGAGATGTCCTTTGATCATGAGGAGCATAACACAAGAATGAAACTTCGTGTTTTTTTTTTGTGTGGATTCGACAGTATCGAATCGCTTTACTGATCTAGTTAGTTGTTAATGTTCATACTCACTTGGGATTTGGGCTGGGCTAGATAAGCAATTGCACACCCTTAGAGGACCCAAAGCTTAGCTAGAGTAGGCCCATATTACATCTTGATCGGATGCTTTAGACATTCTCTTGAATTGCCATCATCTTGGTTCTCTATCTTTTTCCAACACAGACCTCATCATAGGTGAAGCATACAATTCGTAATGATGCTAAGATTACACTTCAATGAATACTGTTAAAATATGTCTTGAGTTTGAGTCAAATGTGAAATTTAGAATATTCCGAATTGGATACGTTGCGGACATTCGAAATTGAGTAAAGAAGATTCGAAGATCAACTTCCCAAAGTTTGAATCTGCGTTGGAGAATTCGGCCGTTGAAATAGGAAAGTTCAACTTCAACTTAGATTTGGATTTTATTTAAAATATATAGAGATATGTTTTGAATAGAATCGTTTTAGATAGGAAACATAATCCTATGAGAAGTTGGCAAAAGAATAATGGTTTTATTTATATATAAACTTGTGGCCGTGGGTGGCAGAGGTGGATCACAAATTGTCTTGAAGCGCGTCGTGAGTGCTTGGTGTTCCACCGTTGATCATAAGAATTGTTCTTGAAGCGCCGTCTAGTCGTCGAGTGCTTGGGAGGGATTTTTCTTTGTCATTCTTGTCCGTGAATTACATCCAATAAAGATTAGTGTTTGTAGCCAATTAAATCTTGTGGTAAGATTTGCGTGTAATTCCTTCGTGAGATTGAGAGATTATTTCTTGAGGAATTTTGGGGCTAAATATTGCGTGCGTTATTAGGTGTAATTGGGGTTTGGGAAACACCGAGAGAGTGTTTGAGTGACTTGAGTGTGTAATCTCCTTGTATCGCTTGATCTATAGTGAAATTTGCTGCTGCTCTCCCCGTGGACGTAGGTCTTTACGACTGAATCACGTAAATCTGGTGTCCGATTTATTTTCTTCTTCTGTCTATATTATTGTTCGATCGCTGGTCTTTTCGCAACAAGTGGTATCAGAGTTGGGCTTTGGCTAAGTTGAAGCGAATCGATGGCGACAGAAGAAGTAAAAGTGAGAATCGACAGATTTGACCGGAAGAATTTTAGTTTCTGGAAGATGCAGATTGAAGATTATCTTTGTCAGATGAAACTGCACTTGCCCTTATCTGGGGAGAAACCAGAGTTGATGAAGCAAGCTTATTGGGATTTGCTGGATAGACGAGCTATGGGTGTTATTCGGCTGACGTTGGCTCGTACGTCGCGTTTAACATGTTGAAGGAGAAGACTACTGCTGATTTGATGCAAGCCTTGTCGGATATGTACGAGAAACTCTCTGCGATCAACAAGGTCTATTTGATGCGACGTCCGTTTAATTTGAAGATGAGCGAAGGTGCATCCGTTGCAGATCATATCAATGAACTCAATGTGATTGGTAGTCAATTGAGTTCAGTTAAGATTAACTTTGAAGGTGAGATATGTGCTTTAATTATGTTATCCTCATTGCCTAATAGTTGGAATATTACTGTTACTGCTGTCAGTAATTCTTCTGGGTCAACAAGTTTGACGTTTGATGGGGTTCGAGATTTGATTCTAAGCGAGGATATTCGTAGAAGAGAATCTGGCGAACCTATATCTGCTGCTTTAGTAGGTGAAAATAGAGGAAGATCTAGAACATGTGTGGGTAAGAGTAGTACTAATATGAATAGACGTAGTCAATCTAGGACTGCTAATATTGTCTGTTGGAGCTGTGGCAAGGGGGGCATCTTAGAAGGGATTGCCTTAAATTGAAGAATGAGAAGGGTAAGAGAATTATAGTTGATTCTACAGATAATGTTGCAGTTGTAGCAAATAATGCCGATTATGTCTTGTCTGTCATTAATGATTCATCGCTTGATGGATGGATTATGGATTCTGGTTGTTCTTTTCATGTCACACAAAATAGAAACTAGTTTATCACTTATTAGTGCACGGGTAGTGGTAAAGTCCAGTTAGGGAACAACGCTGAGTGCGATGTTGTGGGTGTTGGTGATGTTAAAATCAGAATGCATGATGGTATCGTGAGGACATTGACTGGAGTTAGGATGTTCCAAAATTGAAAAAGAACTTAATTTCCTTGAGTGCTCTAGATTCAGCTGGTTGCAGGTATTCTTCAAAAGGTGGAGTTTTGAAGGTTGTTCGAAGTGCCTTGGTGATAATGAAAGGAATCAAACATGGAGGCCTGTATAAACTTCAAGGTGAGACAATGACAGATTTCGCCCCGGAAACGTCGGATGCATCTATTCGAGAGTCTATTGACTGTTCGAGGAAGACCCAGGTGTTTGTGCCAATGCACAAGTTTGATGCTGGTGTCAGGATCACACGGTTGAGAGCTTTGATCGAGACGAGAGGCGGTAAGTCGATCAAGCATGTGCAGATTGACAATAGCATGGAGTTTTGCTCTGAGCTGGCAAATAAATTCTGCATAAAAGAGAGCATAGTGAAATATCGCACTAATGCTTGGTAAATCACAACAATTTGTAGAATTGATGAGTAGAACATTACTAGAGATGACCCAAAAAATGATCTCTAGTGTTGGTATTGCTAGGAGAATTCTAGCTGATGTGCTTAGTACGATAAGCTGCTTGGTGAATAGATCCCTATCAACTGCTATTGAAATGTGAACTCTTGAAGAAGTATGGTTAGGTAACGTTGCTGGTTATTCTATTATTAGAATGTTTGGTTGTCCGTGTTATTTTCGAGTGAGTGATGATAAGCTTGATTGGAGGGCAATGTGCATATTTAATGGCTATGCACAAGGTGAGTGGGGCAATCAGTTGTGGTGCCTGGATATAAATTCACCTGTTGATAGCAGAGAAAGTTACCCTTGACAAGTCTCCGATACTTCTGGCTAGGAGTGTTTGTGGTAGTGTTAATACATATCTAGACGGTGTTTAGCTTGAGGTGGAGTTGCGACCAGAAACTTTTGAGGTAGCAAGTATGAGTACTAGCAAAGTAATTGACACAGATGGTGCTCATAGCGAGGTGGAGCCTATAGAGCTAACGGTTGCTATAACTGCTAAAATTAACAAGGTATGTATTCGATCTCCTGATAGATATGGATGCAACAATGGTTTTGCTTTATCTGCGGTTGAGGAGGTTGCGTCGGAAAATCCTTGCGGAGCAGTTAAATGTGCATGTGGAGTTGGTGTTCTGATGAGGTCCTCGGTTATGGCGAAATTCAAGCGAGGCTTGGACTTGGATAATATCTATGGCGGTTGAGCCTATCGGGGGCTATGGAAGAGTAGCAGCAGAGTTTGAATTTTTGCGAAGCGATTGCAACTTGGTTCAAACGTCGAGCCAATGTGGAGATTGTTAAAATATGTCTTGAGTTTGAGTCCAATATGAAATTCAGAATATTCCAAATTGGATATGTTGCGGACGTTCGAAATTGAGTAAAGAAGATCTGAAGATCAACTTCCCAAAGTTTGAATCTGTGTTGGAGAATTCGGCCGCTGAAATAGGAAAGTTCAACTTCGACTTGGATTTGGATTTTGTTTAAAATATATAGAGATATGTTTTGAATAAAATCGTTTTAGATAGGAAACAAAATCCTATGAGAAGTTGGCAAAAGAATAAGGGTTTTACTTATATATAGACTTGTGGCTGTGGGTGGTAGAGGTGGATCACAAATTGTCTTGAAGCGCCGCGTGAGTGCTTGGTGTTCCGCCGTTGATCATAAGAATTGTTCTTGAAGCGCCGTCTAGTCGTCGAGTGCTTGGGAGTGATTTTTCTTTATCATTCTTGTCCGTGAATTACATCCAAGAAAGATTAGTGTTTGTAGCCAATTAAATCTGATTTGCGTGTAATTCCTTTGTGAGATTGAGAGATTATTTCTTGAGGAATTTTAGGGCTAAACACTGCAAGCGTTATTGGGTGTAATTGGGGTTTGGGAAATACCGAGAGAGTGTTTGAGTGACTTGAGTGTGTAATCTCCTTATATTGTTTGATCTATAGTGAAATTCGCTGCTGCTCTTCCCGTGGACGTAGGTCTTTACGACTGAATCACATAAATCTGGTGTCCGATTTATTTTCTTCTTCTGCCTATATTATTGTTTGATTGCTCGCCTTTTCGTAACAAATACAGAAGCAAGGATTGTCGACACATCAATTTTAAGCATGCAAATTTGAGAATGATTCAGAGACAATGTTAAAATGCCATTTTGACATATGATATTTACACATGATATGATATCTTGACTCTTGGGCATCGTATTAACCAATTGGACGGTAGGGTATTCAACCGGCTTTCCTTTCAAGCACCTGCTCCCTCGTATGCTGATGCATGAACTTTATTGCCGAATCTCTAACTTGGGACATAACTGAGTTGAAAAGAGGTAGTCTGTTTTCTCAATTGGCCACTAGTAAGAAGCTCGTATCTTTTCAACAGCAAGCGTAGATGTTTGTTTCATGAATGATTTGGTTGATGATCATGATCACAATCTACTTTACCAGGAGTCCTATAGGAAGGACACCGCTGTTTGTTGATGCATTATGATGTTACTAGTAAAACGAATTTAGACAACGATGAACGTGATGATCATTATTAACGTCTGAACTAACCTCAGTAATTAATTTTGCGTGTTGTGCCGGCCTCCAAAGTAGCTGGAGAGTTGTCCCCATGATTTAAGCGAAATGCACTGAGATGATATCTGTACACACACACAGATGATGTCTGTACACACACACAGCGGAGCAGTAAATGCATGACCTACCACCACGTCAAAAATGGAGGCCATTCATAAAACTTCCCCTCATATTTTTAGTTGCTTCACCCTCTATATCATCGAGAGTCTTGATGAACATGACAGTGTGAGAAGCTCCACAGGTGAAGGGTCCGATACGGTTTCTTCATTCCAGAATCTCATTTGACTTGTGAGACAAACACACAAGTCTAGCTAGATGGCTTTGAGTAAAGAGCATCGTCTTGCCCTTCTTCTTAACAACATCGTTGTTTGCTATGTCACGCTAGCACCGGTCTTCAGTGGTGGCGTTTGTGCTCGGATCCCGATGATGCAAAGGCCCTCAAATGGCCGCTCGGTCTCGGCTGTCTTTGCATTCGGAGACTCGACCGTTGATACAGGTAACAATGACTACATAAACACTCCCTCCAAGGGCAACGTCCCACCTTATGGGAAAGACTTCGGGAACCACATTCCAACGGGAAGGTTCAGCAATGGGAGGTTGATTCCTGATCTTATAGGTGAGGTTTTTCTCTCAATCTGAACGACTAAGATTGAAGAATGGTCACTTCAATTTGTGTGTTGTTTGTGGGAATATACTCTGTTACAGCGGCGCACTACGGGGTTAAAGAACTTTTGCCGCCGTACTTAGACCCGGCGCTTAAAACGGAGGATCTGACAACCGGAGTTTGTTTCGCCTCCGCGGGCTCTGGATACGACCCTCTTACTGGTCAAACGATTGTAGGCAATTCTTCCACTTCAGTCGGTAGTCATTACCAATCGCGCTTGGCTACAAAGAGCACTGAACCTTAGTCTCCACTAATCGCAATCGTTGTTTCTTTTGTGGTCCTCCTCTGTTCATGAATGTGCAGAATGTGATATCAATGGAGAAGCAATTGCAGTACTTCAAAGAGTACACGAAAAGGCTTGAGATGGCAATTGGAAAGAACCGAACCAGAAACATCATCAATGGGGCCTTGTTTGTGATTAGCAGCGGCACCAACGACTTCATCATCAATTACTACGGTCTTCCTTTCAGACGGCAAAGCTTCACTCCCCAAATGTACCAGCAGTTCATATTGAATCATGCAAAAAATTTCACTCAGGTTGATTACTCAAAATCTTTTGGCTCTATACAAATTGCAGATATGATCCTATATATCACAACGTTCTTAGAGACAATCTGCTTGGATAGTTAATTGTGGTCGTTGTTGATAGTTTAAAATAACTGTCTAAGGAGGTACTTTGCACGCCTCGAAGTCGAAAATTCTGTTCACTCTATTCGTAATATGATTGTTTCGGAGTAGGGTAACTTTAGCCTGATTAGACTCATGATTGGATGATGTTGTCGATGTAGACTTTGTTGAATCAAGGGGCTCGAAGAATTGCAGTAGTCGGACTGGCGCCAATGGGTTGCTTACCCGTGGTCATCAACCTTAATTCAGGTAACCCTTTTCGAGATCGCGGCTGCATTGAGAAATTCTCCTCGGTCGCTAGGAATTACAACACGATGCTTCAAAGGGAACTAGGCAAGATGGAAAAGAGCTTCCAATCTCTTGGTGTGGTCATAAATTACATTGACACATACAATTTAGTGGTGCGAATGATCAAAGCCCCGCACAGTTTTGGTGAGTTTTCAGATTTACTTTCTAATATTATGTCCTCTCGTGTTTAATGCATGAAAAATGTGCATCTTAAAGCTGGTTAATTACGTGCATTTAATGTTTCTTTTTGTTGAGTAGGTTTCGAAGACGTGGATAGCGGATGCTGCGGGACGGGCATCATCAAAGTGTCATTTTCATGCGATATGAATTCCTATGTATGTCCGAATGCATCCAAGTATCTATTTTGGGACACGGTGCACCCAACTGAGAGGGCTTACTCCATCATCTTAAATGCGCGGTTACCCAGTCTTGATGCTATTCTGAAGGGCATATAGTTCCATTCCAATCAACCTTTTATAGGACTAAATCATATCTTTCTGCTTAATTAATTTTCTTTCAGCATCTTGTTTTCTGGTTATTGAAGAAGTATTACTCTTTATGTGCTGGTAAATGCAATTCTCGATCTAAGTAGTCATTTACAAGTTGAGGCGATTAGTTTATTGATTAAATGCAGATGACCGATAAATAGGGCAAAACATGCTTATCTTGACATAAGCAAGTTTCCGTGGATCAAATTTCCATTATGAGCAAAATTACATAATAAAGTTTATGAATCATGGTAACCAGATTCTAAAAAACACTGCATTTTGCACCTCAGACTTTGCACCACCCAATCTCTTTTGGCCTGCTACAGAGTTTTTGTTCCCCATGATACTCGATGCCCATGGATGGGATGGTTTTCGTGCATCCATTGTTAGTCACGTCGACAACTTTGCCGATTAACAGATAATGCATTTTCAAGTGACGTCTCTTCAAAACTTCCGCAATCAACTCTGTCGTTCACTTAATGTCTCTCGCATGCTTTGGCCGCAAGTTGCTCATCAAGTATTCTTGCGATTTGTATTTTTTCTTCCTCCTCATGCTTAAAATTTCTGGCAATTGACATTATTCTCTGAGCATGTTAAGGCTTAGCAAACTCATGCAACATTTTTGTAATTAGTCCGATTCTGACCTCCTTCAACTGAGCTCAGACTCAGTCGGAGTCAGAGGTAGCAGTGCTATGTCAGTGACAACATTAGCATTGTTGATCTGGTTGAGAAGTATTAGCGAATGCTGCATTGTTATAGCAAAGTCCGAAGAACTTGGTCACTGTTACAATCTGATCTGCTCATATTAGTTGCCACTGTCGTGGCCCAGTATTTCCAAAGTAAATGAGAATGAGATATGCATCTTAAGAAGTCAAAAGTTGGAATTAGAACAATTTGCTGTGGTAACCAATTTCATTTACAAGAGTTTTCCTTTTTTCTTTTCCCTTGCTCATTGGTTTTACAATTTCCCAAGGCAAGATACAGCATCTGCTTGATTAAATTTGTAAGTACAAAATTTAAATCTGGTTGCTTAGATCACCTTGTGACCTGAGTAAACTTTTGAACCACTCAACTGATGATTTGGGAATCCTTGTGAGGTTATTTTTATAATCAATATAGTAGAGTCCGAACCGAACTGTGTATCCCGAGTTCCACTCCCAATTGTCGAGCAAAGACCATACAAAATAGCCGCGCACGTTGCAGTTATCTTGCCTGTAATTAAGTCATGCTCCATGAGCTACTACCATGGCCTCAATTCTCACGCTTCCATATATCGGCAATATGTAGACAAAACATGGATTCCTATTTTACCTTATAGCAGCAGATAGGTTTGACAGATAGTCTCTGTGATATTCTATCCTCTTGTCGTCCTGTAAAGCCTTGTTCAAACCTATGTAAGGTCTATTAAGATCATCCATACCTGCATAGTTGATTCACATTCACAATAAGAAATGTCCTATTGATATGTAGAGGTGATTTTGAGTGTCGTTCATTCAGTTCTGAAATTTAAATGGACAATTGTGTCTATAAGGGCAATCACTCACCGTTTTCTGTTATGACAACTGGCGGGTTTCCGTACTTATCTCTTACATATCTAGCTAACTTGCTGATGCCCCACGGCACCACATGTAGCCACCGGGAAGCTGCCTGGAAGAGGAAATGTATAAACCATCTTTTTCGACTCGAACCTGTATTAACTACATTTTGCAAAACCAAGAACAGCAGGAACATACTCTTTCTCCTATAGCAACTCCTGCTCGAAAAGCTACAATGAATGAAACCACAGAGAGATATTCAATATGACTAGCAGTTCCAGTATATCTTTGGGTGTGACAAGAAAATAGGTTGAACTTTTGTTCGACTGCTTACGGGTTGTTATAACAGCATTATCAGAGGAAGCATCCTGAAGTATTAGCTTCCAAATATGGGTCCTGTCATTTCGGGCGTATAAGGTCGTGTAATGATTTAGTCCAACAAAATCCAAGGAACCCATCAGGAACTTGGACATCTCTGATGAGATCTCAGGCAGTCTTTCTTCTACTAGATTCTTCATTGAAAGAGGGTATTCCCCAAAGAAAAGTGGATCAAGGAACCTGGATCACCTTAAGCTGCTCAGACATTTTTATCACTGACAACTGATTGGTATATGCTGAAACAAGTTATCTCTTAGCTACTCACCAGCCAATGCTGAATTCCATCGCTCTATCTGCGGCATCCTGGTCCTCATCGCTGTCTGATATTGGTTCGTACCATTTGGCGTCCAGTGATATTCCTATCTGCCCTCCTTGCTTCTCCTGCCCAAAAGGCGAGTGAAATTTTTAAGAGGGTTTCGTTTCCCGGATAAATTTGTGACTGGTAGAAGTTTGGAGTAGTACCCTGAAGTTCAGCTTATAGTTTTGGTAAGTGGCAGCGTGAGACAGGAGGATGTTGTGAGCCACAACGTAGGGTTCAACGGATGATTTGCCCCTTTTACAGAATACATGGCCGAGAATAGAGCACCTCCCGGGTGCTTGAAGTCCAGTGTCATAGCCTTGTATTGAGAAGCCATGAGGTTCATTGAATGTGATCCAGTACTTCACTCGGTCTCCAAAAGCCCGGAAGCAGGTGGAAGCATAGTTCTCAAAATCTTTGCTGCAAGTGATCCGGGGATTTTCTGTGAGCATGGTTCATTTACCATTTTCCTGCTAGCGAATGCATTTTGGGATCAATATCAAACTCACACTATTCTTTCGCTCAGCCATCCTTCGTACTCGTCTTCGAGCATCTGTGGAAGATCCCAATGATATAGCGTTACATAAGGCTCGATTCCTGATAAAAACCACAGGCTAGCCTTAATATCATCCTATTCTTGGCGAGATCAAACGTTAAGCAAAGACAAAAAATAGGACCTTGTTCCAATAAAGCATCAATGAGTCTGTTGTAGTAATTTAACCCTTCTTGATTTGGTTCCCCTGTTCCATCTGTTTTTCAAGAATTCTGGAAGATTAGGGCTCTAATGAAAAGGATAGATGGAGAAAACGATTATAAATGAAAATAGTGGTGGTGATGGTGTTCTTACTTGGAAAAATTCTTGGCCAAGATATTGAAAATCTGTAAGCATCCATTCCCAGATCCTTCATCAAGCCTATGTCATCCTGCAATATTTTTTAATTAGTTTATGATTGGATACGTTCAAAAGGATAAGCGACATTTTCTGATTGACCAGTTAAGCCCTTTTACTTTTAGCTTGTATAAATTATTGCTTTTTTAAAGTATGCCTCAGAGTACGAAATTATAAACTAGGTGGTAGGTCGCTGTCGTCTGTCGTTCTCGATCTTCCTTTTTACATTAGCACTACTTTTCAAGAAAGGGCAAGCTAAGACTATATTTCGCTGAAGTGAAATCCTCCCCTGGAATTGGTCACATATGGTTTTGGCATCCATTGGCAGCATATTGCCATTTGTTCATTCTTAGTACCCCGAAATGATCGACAAACTTGAGCTACAGAAGGCCAGTTGGTGGTCGATGTTGACCGTTTGTCTGATGCAGGTTGGGCATAGAGTAAATGCGATATAAGGCAAACTTTATGGTCTTGGAAATATACCTTGAACCGGTGGTACTGATCAACAGCGGTGTCCGCAGTGCTGAAATCTAGTATCTTACCTGGCAACAACGTCAAAAAAGAAGCAAAAAGTTGCCTTGCTCTCCGGACTTCGTTTCAGTAAACATTAGATTGCTTCACAAGAAAAAAACTGATACCTGGTTGCCTGGTGAAGGTATCCCATATACTCGTTCCTTTGTTTCCTTCGTTCACAGCCCCTTCAAACTGCCATAACAGACAATTAATACATCTTTGACAATAGCCGGCTCCTCGCCATATACTTCAAGTGCTCGCAGAAACGGAATTGGGGTCTGTGAAAGCAACCTGATAGGCCGAAGAGGCGGTGCCGAAGACGAACCCATCTGGAAAATCATCTCTGCTGATGGACTCCGAGTTTGAGAAGAAGTAGAATATTAAAAGAATCTGTATGAAGGCGACTCTCATGGTGTTTGTGACTGTTTTCGAAAGAACTCCTTGGCTTCTTATGGATATTCTTGGGGATCCCTTATAAGAAAGAAGGGGGGAAAAGGCAAGGAGTGCTCTGTTTGTTGTCTTTGTTTTGAAGGCGAAGAATAAGGCCGGAGAAGAAAATTAATAGGCGGAAAAATGGCCGATAGTCCCTTGCACTGAAAGGTGACTTCAGATTCAATAACCCGTCTCTCTCTCTCTCTCTCTCTCTCGACCTCTTGAGTGCACGTCGAAGGGTGATGTTTACAGGTGACTGCGAGTGACAGAGGAAACGTTGAAGAAGAGGGTACTGAAAAAACGCGAGAGATTGGATCGTGGGACAAGCAAAAGAGTTTTCTTACTTGAATAGACCTGGGTCTAGGACGAGCGTTTGTTCAAGAAAACTGCAAACGAGAGAATCGATAAATGAAAGTCCACACAAGGGAAGAGAGATAGCTTAGGCCTACGGCAACGGGGAAAATCCAAAGTAGGTAAGAGGAGATTCATCATCCTTCATCTAACAAAATGGAAAACGTATATCTCTATGATACACGCCCGGCGTGTGTTTATTATCTTGTTTTGGATTGTGCTGATGCGCATGGCAGGGTGGACATATCTTTTTTTTTTTTGGAAAAATGAAAATTTTGATCAAAATGGAGAACTTAACCCCCAAAAATAGAAAAGGTGGGGATGCTTAGAGTGTGGGGAAAGGTGGGGAATGAATTGTGGGATGGGATTTGGTCTCAGGTGCGACACGTGTAAGGAACTCGTCTTTTATCGAAAGTTTTTCATTGTATAATCTAAAAGTTTGAGGATCTAATTACAACGAATATGCGGTGGAGAAGACTATAAGTTCTGGCATGAGAGCTCACCTACCTCAGGTCATTCAGTCGTTGGTTGACCTGATCAAATTTACTTGCCCATATTTCCAATGGGTTTTATGTTGTATAATTTTTTTGGAATTCTTTAGTTACTAAAATCCCTTTTCTTTTTTTACACAAAAAATAACGTAAAGAAAAGAAAAAACAAAAATATCACGTGTCAACGATACATATTGATTTATATATCATAAATTGAATTGTCTTACACATAGATTTATGTGTTTCTGATCTTATCTTGTATATGTCCTATTTAACTATCTATATTAAATTAAATTCATTGTCTATGGGATTTCATATCTTATTTGACATGCTTACTTTCTCGCCGTCTTGTAAATACCGGCCATCCTTTTAGTTAAAAAAAAAAAAACCAAATTTCACTACATGTTGTATTATAACAAAAAGAAGTAATTTGACCATCTATATTGTGAAGCAAACACATGTTTATATAATTCTAGATATATCTCCGTCACAAAGTCTAATATTGTGTATAATAAAGCTATAATTACTTATATTACAGTCGCACATGATATATACTCTTTCTGTCACCCAATGTATATTTCATTGAAATCAGCCAAATCTTGGCCATATCACAAATTGTATTGCCCGCAATAAAGTTAATCTTGGTGAAAGATACAGGTGTTTGTAATTTTTGTTTGCAACATTTTCTCCTCAGCGCATGACATGATGTTGAAACTACAAAGAGGGAAAACGAACCCAGAAAGAAAGAAACTAAAGCATCCTTCATTTTCACATAAAAGGTCAACTACTAATACAAAATTTACGTGATCAATCCACTCACATCAAATGCTTGCAAGCTGCAAAAGCCGATTTTTAGTATAATGTATTAGAATTTATAATATATTAGATAAGATAAGATAAGATTAAAATGATTGATCATTCATGTAGGCTGTGCTTGCACGCATATCATCCGATAATGGCCAAAAATTATTGTAGAAATTTGAAGAAAATTCAGGAAAGAAAGCTCCAATTTTAGATGGGGACGGTGTCGTGTTTGCTGCTTTATGGGGGTGGGTGGAGTTTTGGAGTTGCCCTCGACATTATTATAATACATCTCACCAAACCCTTGTCAACCTCGTCCGGATGCTCTTCTAATTTCTCCTAAAGTTATGTATAGGTTTGAATTTCACTTATCATTTTTTTGGCCTTTCGATTTCTCAAGGTAAAAGGTCATAAATTATATCCACTATAACATATTTATCCTAAATTTTTACCCATGACAAAAAAAAAATCATAAACTTATATCTATATAACACATTTATTCTTTGTTAAGATGCCACTAGATGAAATTTTTTTAATCTAAAATAATGTCGTTTTTATTTCACTTAAGTTACATGGATGTCATGTCAACACCGCTTGCATTCTGACGTCCATGTAAGCATATTTTGAAAGGTTCTTAATGAAAGAACTTTTGTGAAGGGTATAAGTTTAAAATTTTTTGCGTTACAGAAAAAAGCTTATTATTTAGGATAAATGTATCAGTGGACATAATTTAGAGTTTTTTTTTGTAGCTTTTACCCTTTATACTTATATCTTATTTAACGACAAAATATTATATCTTTGGAATAGTTAGATTTTCAAAATTTCCAAGAAAATATTAATAAGACGTTTTCTTTTTTGGGTTGAACCAAATAATCATAATTTGAAATTGTTTACCATCATTCTAGTTTTTTTTTTTAAATTAATTTTGTTATTCCACATTGTACTATGATTTGTTTCTGTGGAAAATTTGCATTTGACAAACAATTCTATTTTAGTAAATGGGTTAGGGCAATTTGGATATTTGTAACTAAATTTGTGTTGCATATGAATGAATTAAGACGGATTAATTGAATTAATATGTGTTGGATCATATTCAACCCCACCCAAATCCGACCCACCCCACCCTACCCTACCCTACTCATTTGATGACCGTACTTGATCCTACTTTTAGAAATTTTTATGAGAAAGGAGACAAACATACATAATTGAGGCAAACCATCACTAAAGCAAGGCAATAGGATAGGTTGGTGAACACTCTAGACTATGAAAAAGTATTTCGTGAACTTTTCATTTAAAATAATTTTATTTGTAAAATAAAAATTATATTATACTTTTACACAAAAAAGTAGACAATTCCCAATAACTATGGATTTCTAGATAAATAAAAACCATCAATTTGTCGCGCTTATGTGTTAAGCGATGGGGGATGTAGTCGCATCATATTAGCGAAAAAATTCAGAATATATGGATATAGTTTAAATAAGAATCTGAGGATCATATATATTTGTCAAATTAAGGATAATATTTTGAAGTGTAAAATTAAAATTGTCGTAACGTTCACATAAATCAACCTGACGAATATGCCCTCTTCTTTTCCGTGAAAACCCCGAAATGCTCTCTCCCTCTCCCTCTCCCGTCGAAGTAAAGGCTGAATCCACGACCCATCCATGGCGCCGAGCGTGGCGGCGCCTCGCAGCTTGAGGAGGCTGTTCTCAACCTCTTCGTTCTTTCCTCCACCGGCTGCGGCGGCGGCGACGGCGGCGGCGGCTCAGCCCCGGGTGGAGCCAGAGCCCAACACCAACCTATTTGTCTCAGGTGACTGCTTGTTCTGGTGTTTATACGGATCCCTCGCGAGCATTGTCTCGACTCTTTGCTCTCTTCCGTTGCTAATTATCACGCCGCCTCTTTTCTCCTGACGCCATGTCCGGAAGTGCTTTGTCTCGGTGGCAATTTGTTTTCTTCTTGCTTAGTGAGACGAGTCTAGAAATGTTCCGAGTTTGATGCGTATTTTGCATAATTGGGTCTTCGGAAAGTCCAGAACTTGGAGCTGTTTGAAGATGCTCGGGCGAAAAGAAAGTGTCGGATCAATCGATTTTGAGAATGGTGTGAATGGGCATGCACATGATTGAGCTGCAACGGTTTATTAGACCATTGTTACTTGAGAGGTTTGGCAAGCGGATGCTTGATGAGCATTTAGCCTGGGGTTTCTACTGGGTCTTCCAGTTAAGGCATATTAATCAAATGGATTAGTTATAATCAGGAAACTCGAATGTATCTTCATTTCCAAAGAAACGCTGGGTAAAGTTGCATATGCTTGCAAATCAAAGAGGTATTCTCGAGTATTTTAGACTTGTTGTATATCTCTTCCTAAGAGGGGCAGACTAAATTCTAAATTGTAATTTGGAAGCTTTCAGCCAAGTGAAAATATTTGGACTACAGTCATCATCACACATTTTGTTCACTCTGGATGAGAGAGTGGTGGATGGTTGTGGCTTGTATGTTGAAAAGCAGGTAGATTGTTCCCTGTTGTCGTTACTTGCTTCATACTTGCTTCTGCGCTGAAACTCTGGCTACCAGTTATAACTGGAGCACACAGTCATTTGCTTGAGCATATCTGTTGTTTAATTAAGTCATCTTTAGACGCAATCTTGAATAATTGTCATCGACTATTTAATTGGGCCTGGCACTGACATATAATTGATTATGCTTTGCTTTATCTGATTTGGAGATTGACAATAATCTCAGGGCTGAGTAAACGTACTACTATGGAGAAACTACGGGAAGCCTTTTCTCAGTTTGGTGAAGTTGTTCATGGTTTGTTGTACCTCTGAATGGTTAGTTGTAAGTTACTCTGGCAAAGCTTAATGCACTAAATTTGTGGCATGTTGGTTCCATGCAGCTAGGGTGGTGTCTGACCGGATTTCAGGATATTCAAAAGGTTTTGGCTTTGTCAGATATGCCACATTAGAAGATGCTGCAAAAGGTATTGAGGGTATGAATGGAAAGGTGAGTTTTGCATTTGTCTCTCTGCTTTCGCTCCTCTGGAAGTAATAACAGTGTTTTGCAAAGTGATTAACTGTTACTTAGTTCTTTGGCATGTTTGATACAGGATATATGTGTTGTGTTTAAGGAATTGCATAGACTAAAAATCTGCTTTTCTTTGGTTTTGAACAGAAGAGGGTTCTGTTTTTTTTTTTTTTTTTTGGATTTTGGACATATATATCTGTGAATATTTCAGTAGTTGGTAACAATTTTGAAACTTAAATGTGCTTAAGATTTTGGTGTCATGGTATGTTCCCCAGATATCATAGAATCATATATTTCTTTGAGTCTGTTGACAACAATCTCAGAACTCTCTTTAGTGATTATGGCGTCTTGAGATTTTGGCTCTATATAGAAAAGGTTATGGTCTCATTAACATTTTAAACCATAAAGTGTATTTGCAAAAATTAAAGGAACTACATTAATGATGGATGAAAGGATACCATCTCTTGGTGCATGGGCAAAAAGGACCAGTATCAGTTGTGACTGTTGAATAATTCTCGAAGTAGGTGCTGGCACCATTAAGAAAAAAGAATTTGACGTCATTGGTTTTGTATTTTATAAGCAATGGTAACTGAAGAACTCGATGCTCAATGCATGTAAAGAGTTCCTCTGAGGAAAACTCTCTCTCATGTTTGCATGCAATTAGTTTCATGATTCCTCTGGGAAAAACTATCACTGTCATGCTTACATGCAATAAAATTCATGATCCGTTAGTAAATCAAAGTGCATATACCTTACCCTGCACACATATCCCAATTTACTGATTGAAACGATAAAGAAAGAAAAGTCTACTCAATGTGTTGATGTTAGGATGAGTTGACAGAAGCAAGGTCCTCCATTCCTCCAGATCACTTGTATGCATAATTGGGTTATCTAAAATGAACTTGGTCCGATTGCCATTATGTTGCTCATCTGACTAAATGTTGTTATATCTGATAACTTTTCCAGCCCTCTACAGCACCATGCCCAGTTCTGTTTGACTACTGATTGGGGACCCCCACACGCACCCCGCCCCCCTTTTCCTTTTCTCTCTAGCTTGCACATGCACGCACGCATCAGCGAAGTGTGGCAATTAGGAGTTTCTTTTGATTTCCTTTCTTGTGGATATATGCATTTTCATGATTGTTGAACATACGGGCATTTGTAATCTGTCTTCTGGAGAATAATTCAGTCCATATTATGCCTTGTAGTGCCATTTGGAGCTACAATCGCTTATGTTTTCAGAAACATCTTATCTGATATGAGAAACTGAAGTAAAGGTGTAAACATGGGCCTAGAGAATTGACAAGTTCATTTCTTTCATCATTTAAATCACTGACGAGATGTTTGTTAATGGATCTGCCGTTCGCATCATAGCAGAACACTGAAGACCCATAAATGAGCCCACTCTCTGTGTTCTTACCGAATTATTTTGTGTTATGCAGTATCTAGATGGTTGGGTCATATTCGCTGAGTATGCAAGGCCCAGGCCACCACCTGCCTCACCTCCAAACAACGGGTTTCCTTCATACGGTCATCAATGAATTTTTCCTTTCCATTGCTGACACTTCCTCCATGCTAACAGCTGATCGGCCTTTGAGGGTGTAGTATCTCTGGCCAGAGTAACTTCTTATCGGCATGTGATTTTCTGATTGTTGGAGATCAGCCTTGTATGAGAGAAGGAACAAAATCACTGAAATGGAGGCAAACATTTTCCAAATCAACGAGTCTGTTGTCTGCTGAAGTTCTCATCTGCTCTGAGTCTCATGATCTTTTCTTGCATAAGAGCCCAAGAATCACCGCAAGGTTTTAGGATTACATGTATCCAAAAGAGTTTCATTGGATGTACATATGTGATCAATGCAAAGTTAAGTTCTTTTTCTTGCACTAGTTGTTGCAGCAAACTTTTTTTTCTACGGGATAAGAGCTAATAAAGAAAAGTTCTGCATGATCTTTCAACTCGCGCCATTCCAATGAAGTGGTAGGATTTGCACCATTATGCTTTCTTTTATTAATAAAGTTCAACGAGAAAATGGTATAAATAGTGGAGAACAAGAACGTAATAGGATGGTCGATTGGGGTGTCTTTGTACAAAGTTGTCATACAACACCCACGAAAGATTAGTAGAAATTTCATCTGCATACTCCAACATTTTTACCTTCCCTCTCAGGATCTGCCAGGAGGCAAATCTATTGATTAGTCGAAACAGAAAGAAAGAAGAGGAGGAGGGGGAGGCAAATCTACCGATGGGACAAGAAACTCTCTTTGGAGACGTCGTTGTTTAGTGCAATGCATGTGGGCGCGATGTAGGAATGATGATCTGGCGCAAGTATCATCAGTCGCTATGCTGTTGTCACTGACTCGTGCTATGTGTGTGGCCTGAACTCGGCCAACACCAAGAATATCAGTTTTGGAATATGCAGCGCGAGCAGCACACCAATGGGCATTTGCCCTCTCACGCAAGCAACGAGAACAAGCAGAAAAGAAACGAAGAGAAGCTCTCATTAAGATCGATAGCAACGTAACGCATGGATATTTTGGCTTCCTTCTCAACCGCGACAAATTCACGCAGTTGCGGGTAGCGGAAGAAGACGCTTCATGACGTCTTCGTTTCTCGGCAGCTATGAATGTGCCTTTTCAGCATCTATTCTGGTGACACGACCGTCGCGCCATTAATTACGAAGGTGATCATCACAGATTCCGCGAGCACTGCTCCTCTTCCTGAAGTTGGATGATGAGGAACGAAGGGAAATTTCTAGAGGGAAAAAGATGGGACGACGTGCGCTCCGGATTCTGGAAATTGCTGTGGTACATGCGGGGGCTCGATCACGTCTGTGCGGACGTGTCGGGTCCATTTTTGGCTACGACCCTCGCGCTTGTAGCCAAAGAAAGAAGATATGTACTTGCAAAAAGAGCGTGCGAATTCCTTAAAAGGTCACAGATGAACCCCGACCAGGCGAAGTTCATTGAAGTATCGAGAGATTTCAAGCTCAAGAACTAGAGGCTTGCAAATACCGCCTATTGCGTGCAAAGAGTCCTTGGTCGGGGCCGCTGTGTAGATCAAAGACTTGCGCTTAACCGATTCATGAGATTACAGGGTGTGTCGTGGAGTCGACGAATATGTGGGTAACTGGGTCCTCTGTTCTTGTGTCCTTGGATTATTAGAAAATGAAAGAGTTTAACAAGTCAATGAATGCGACATACGAGTGTGGCCGGTAGGATCAAAGTTTATATATTATCACATAAAATTAGTTTGTCAAGTTGATTTTAAGATTCAGCAGGGTCAGTAGAGCCACCCTCACTGAGGTCAAAACAGCCTCGCCCAAATATAAGACCAAATTATTTAGCCGGATCAGGATTGTTGAGAAACACGTAATGAAAATGACTAGTTTTTCTCATTTGCAAAATGACTTAGCTTGTGACGTAAGGGTTATTATTGTTGTATTACTTAATTTCGTCCATGAGTGAAAAGACAAACTAGTCCATTAAATCAATGACTAATTGGGCAAAATCCTTGAGAATTGGATGCGCGTTTGAATTCTACCAACTACGTGTGAACTATTTGAGATTAGAATCGTCTGTACAGACTAAATATCTGCACGTAATCGTTTCCCGACATTTGTAGGTGTACTATGGGTTCCTAGATACGGGTCTCCACGCCAGGTGCCATGAACTATCAAAAGAAAAAAAAAAAAAAAAAAAAAATTGGAAGATCAATTCTACCATCTGCTCGTTTTTGCTCCATCCAAATAGCATGGTGGGAACTGGTTGGAAGGCTCATCGAAACCTCAAAGAAAGCCGCATCTTACTTACGACGCTTATTGAAAGGGCGAAAAATATCATTGATTAAGGTGCTTCCACGTTTCAGACGATCTTCATTTATAAACAGTGTTAACAACATGATCTTTATAATAACACCTGTTCTTGCATCTTAAGATGAACCCTACGAATTTTCCACCGGTGTAGCGATAAAATTACTCCATCTTTTTCACTTTTCAATTAGTTCTTTCCCCAGTCAATCATCCGACTACACTAGTCCGATTCATTCCCGTGTTGCGCAAAAGCGTATTTTCTTTCCCTGGGGAAGAACACTTAAACGAAAAGAAGAAGAAGAAGCTCAAGATCCAGTGAATAGAGTCGCAACGTGTTTTCCATGTTTGAGAACCAAGTACGAATCGTAGTCAGAAAGCAGGAATCGACTTACAGATTTGCCCCGACAAGATGTCCAAACCCCTACCCCAGTTTCGAACGGTTTTAAGGGTTTTGTCTTCCTCCCGTGAGGGGAGTAAAGCTTCATTTTCTTTCTCGTCCAGTGGGGAAGCAGCGTTTGCTGTCTTGGAGTCACTGGATTGGACTGCTGGCATCTGTCTCAACCGAGACGGAGCTAAAGCAAATTCGAAGACTTCAACTGGGATAAAATAATTGACCGTGGCTTTCGAGCCATAAACGTGGCCTGCAATACCACGAATTTTATATGCCCCTTTCACATGGACATAATATTCACAAGACAAATGCACTGTTATCTCATAGAAAACGACGCAAGGATCGCGTATAACGCCCGTCGCTTCTCTTCAGCTAAGTCTTATTTAACTTCGACTGTTTTTTCTTGAGGGGGCGTGGTGCAAATTTTGTATGTAACACGCCAAACCCGAATTTCTCTTTTGTTTTCGAGGTCAACGGTGAGCCAACATCTTTCATTTTGAGAAATTGAGCGAGTGAATCCTCTTCTTTTCCTTCATGGATTTTCTTGGGAAAATTACTCTAAAGAAGTCCTAAATGTATAGCACGTGTCAATTTAGTTCTAGATATTTTAATTTGATCAATTTAATCTTAAATCTTTGGACAATTTATTAGTTGAGTCATTCTAGTTAATTTTGGTTGATGTAGATGCCGATTGTCTCATGTGGCACGACTAATACATATGTGAAAATTTCTTTATATTTTGAATTTTTTTCATTATGGTCGTGCGACTTGCCATGGCTGGCGAGGCCATGATACCTTCATGTCCTTGCCCATGACTAGTGGGACTGCGATGCCAGATTTAGGTGAGGCCCTTGTTGGTGTTGAAGGTCCTAGGCGAGCTGCAATTCACCGACTGCAAGCGCTAGCACAAAGGCCCTCACCTTTTGTGGCTGCTAGTGAGGGCTTATGGGTCCTCGTTGGTCAAAATGAAAGGATAAAAAAGAAAAAAAGAAAATGAAAAAATTATCGAAAGATTTAATATTAAATTTGCTAAATGAAAATGTTATGAACTGAATTGATATAAACATGATAGATTTATGATTTTTTTGGTTTTTTTTCCACTATTTTCTTTTGGCTGTATTCTTCAAAGCAAACACAAGAAGATATGGAAGCACTCTCTCTCTCACACATAGCAAGTCTAGGGCTTAAATTCCCCAACAAACTCCACCTAAGGATGCGATTATTTAAATTCTTTGCTTTTTTTGGATATAATGTTCATATGTATAGATTTCTCAATTTAGTCAACTATCAATTCAATAAACATTTATTTAACTCACAAGAAAGTTATTGTCTTGATCGCAAATTGCAAGAACACCAATACTTAAACCAATCGGTACATAGGGACCCGCAAATAGTGTTTGCTCAGGTGTATCTCCCTTGACTTATGCAGCCTGTATCTAATGTCACATGTCTCTACTAAGCTTCTACTGTTGAGGTATTACCACAATAAGTACCAGTTAATTCTCCTTCTTAATAACAACTGCTTTATTTACATTTTTTAAAAATGTTTGCCAGGTATAATCCTAGATTTTTGGAGATCCTTTATGAGGAGCTATCACTTAAATTCATAATCCCCATATTGGAAGAGAGGAGTTTCAGACTCTCCACCCCCTATTCTCACAAGAGAATAATGGCCATTGAGACAATCCCAATGGTTAACCACCATTTAATTAACTTACCTTTTAAATAACACTCAATAAAGTGAAATTGCTTGGTTGAAATGATTTGAATTTGCAAGTTTTACCGAACATTTCCAGCTATGTCAGTTGTTTGTTGTTTAACTTTCACTTTTGATTAAACGTGGCTACTTTTAAATTAAGTTATAATTTTGAAAATATTGCCATACGACATAAATAGTCAATTGAAAAATTCCTTGTGCCATGGGCTAGTCATCTAATCTTTAAATTTCACTTGCCGCAACACCTCCTTACAATCCATGATACTAAATAGATTTTCAAATTCAATATTCACTTTTCACATGATCAAAATAACTTCATCTCATTTCCATTTTAAATCTTATTCAATTGACCTTCCAATTCTCAATATCGCTTCCAATGTTGGTCGGTTCCCACCCTAGAATAAAGAATTGGATTAGATACGGTCGACTTTCAATTTGTGGAATTGAGAATCAACTGTGTCCACCATGGAATCAAACTAGATTGATTGATTGATCTCGAGTTGGTTCCAGGTTCTAAGAACCAACAATGTTATTATTATTATTATTATTATTATTATTATTATTATTATTCAATAATTTTTGCTATAAAAAAAATGTACATAGATATAGAGCCGGTTTGGTCCATGCATAAGGAACCAGAAACCAGATCAATTTCTGCGAAGAATCACCTAGCCGGCCAGTTTCATTCCCAGATTGGAGCCTGATCAATGCGCTCCCCAGATATAAATTGCAGAAACAGTTTATCTGAATTGGAAAAAGAAAAAGGGGACAAAAAGAGAGTGGACAAGAATTCCTGTATTCCCGATTCGACTCCGCATAATAAGTTGAGCGATCCAGGTGGAGGCAGAACAGGGCGAGGCGATCTGTCAAAAAGACAACCGTCGGCCCCGCCAGTAATTTAATCCCCTTACCGATAAAACCAGAAAAACAAGGGCTCGTTCGTAATTTCCGTTGCAAAAGATGGGGTAAACTCTCATCCCTTCCCCGGATAAGACAAGAAAGGCTCTCTCTCTCTCTCTCTCTCTCTCGTCGCCATGGACGTGCATGAGGAATCGAGGCTTCCTCCTTCTATATAAACGAACCCAGAACGCAACCCACTCGTCGTCTCAACGGAATTCGTCCCACCAGCTTCGCTCCCTTACTCTCCACACAGAAAAACCATCGCTTCCGGAATGAAGTTCCTGTTCGAGTTGGTCTCCTGCTGCGGGTCGCCGCGCAAGGAGGGGGAGCGGATCCGGGCGGCGGAGGCGGCGGCGCCCCGCGCGGAGGGCGAGGAGTGGGAGAGGCGGAGGTGGGCGGGGCGGTGGAGGAAGCGGAGGAGGGGGTCGGCTGGGGAGGTGGAGGAGTGGAAGCCGTCGCTGTGCGCGATATCGGAGGACGTGGTGGTGGTGACGGTGGGGAGAGTCGGAGGAGGAGAGACGAAGAAGAAGGCGGCAGCGGCGGATCCGGCTCCGGAGCCGGAGCGGTCCGCCTCGCGGAAGAGGAGCGGGGGTTCGTACGCGAGAGTCCACGACCGGGGCTTCAAAGGCGACGAGTACGATCAGAGGTGACGACTCTGCCTCTTCTCCCCTCTTCTCATGATTCGTATGCATAGTAATTCTACAGATTTTGATTAATCAGCACCTTTCCCGGGTTCCTAGCGACCCGTTTGGATGATTATAGATGTTGCGTCTCTGTTTCTTTTTGTTCTGGGAGCAAATTGCAGAATACCGCCATTCTTGTATCAGATGTAAAATGAAATAGATGAAGTATAGCGTAGAATCGCGGCCACGCTGTCGGCATCACTCGAACAGGGGTTAGCAGGTGAAGCTTTGGTTGTGGTGGTTGCGATGAATTTGATATCGCTGATGTCGACGCGCGAACTAATTTGGTCGTTCGAAGGATATTAGAGATGGGTTCAGGCATGATTATCTTTTAAACGTAAATCAAAATCCAAGGATTAAGACTTTCATAGCTTAATATACAAATCGGTAGAAGATGAACACGCCGGTTTGGGGTACTAATCACACTTTCCCCCTAAGTTTTTTTCCCCCTTTCTTGGACGATAACATTGCTCTTTCAGAATCAATTCCAGACTCCTTTTGTTTCTATCTCAAGAAGATGATGAACGCACAGATGAACTTGATTGAATCAATCGATTAAAGACCGGGTTGATGTTTCAGGAGGGCTTCGTTTCAGGCGGTCATTCCGGCTTTCTCTCCGGCTCCATTCATGTTCTGAAAGTCGTTCTTGGTGTACAGGGTGAATCGCTACAGTTTTCTTAAGTCTGGGTGTGGAAGTGGAGGCCAAAGAGTAGATTTTGCTTTGTATATACGACCACTGTGTCCCCCCTTTTTATATAAAATATAGATAAATATATATTTGTCTATTTTTGGCATACATTTGTAGTGTTTGCTAAGTTGAAGGTATATGGAGAGGTTCTTCTACCAAAAATTCATGCAGAGAATGACGCTTCCTGTCTGAGAGAACTCGATGAAAATTTGGTAGAATCCAATGTAGCCCGACTTGGGGAAAATTGTCTTTTTAATTTTTTTATTTATTTTCCTTCTCCTCCCCTCAAATAAATGGGAAAAAAAAAAGAGACCGTACAAATACTTTTCAGTGTAAATGCCATAAAAATCCTCCAAATTATGCTCACTGCGACATATATATCCAAACTTTTTTTGTGCCACCGAAAACTACACAAATACCCATAATTTTTTTTTTGTGACAAAAGAAAACCCAAATTTGTACATGTGCAACATATATATGCTCTATTTCAATTCAATCTACGATATTAATATAAGTTTGGAGATTTTTATAACGCAAAAACAAAAAGTTTGGGGTATTTGTATCATAATGGATAAGATTAGGGTTTTTAATGATACAAAAAAAAAAGTTATGATATTTATGTCTCATTAGGCATATTTTTTATGTTACGTGTGAATATTTCTTTTCCTTACTTTATTTTTTGTGTGGTTAGTTCAATTGCACACTTTCTGAATTGATAAAAGAGTTAATATTCTGAAAAATTCTAGACTGGTACACCTGTGACAAATTTACCTCAAACTAATCTTTTGACTATCAAAAACCCTAAACTGGTACACCTTTGATAAATTTACCACAAATTGATACATTGTGATGAATTTACCCTCTGTTAGTTTCTGTTAAATTTTACTGTCAAATTATTAAGTTAAATGACACGTGACAATTGACTGGTATACTAATTTGGGATTTTATTCTCGTTTGTCACAGTTTACAATTTTTGTGATTTTTTTGTGGTATTTATCTAATTTAACATGGGGTATATTTGTTACAAATGTACTAGTTTGGAATTTTTTATGGTCAAATAAATTAGTTTTGGATAAATTTATCATAAATATACCAGTTTATGATTTTTTTATAATCAGTCGGGGTAAATTTATTATAGGTGTACTAGTTTAAGGTTTTTCATGATAAAAAAAATAGTTTGGGGTAAATTTGTCATATATGTACTAGTTTGGGGTTTTTCAGGATATTAACCCTTGATAAAATGGGTGGTGAAAATTTGACGGCTGCAATTTACTTAAGAGCTTAAGAGCTTCTAAAAATGAGGCTTAAAGGCCTTCATGAGCTTACTTAGGCCATGGATCGTGATGGCGATGAGTCACCACAATGCGAAGATAATAAACAATAATGGGCCTCACAAAAAAGATGACGCTGTATAGGGCTATTATTGTTTACTAGACACGCTGGTGAGCCACATTGGTTAGAGAAATTGATAAAATATTGCAACGTCATATTTGGACAATCCAAAATTTGGAGTTGGTACTTAAGTTGTCGTTTTTTTTTTTTTTAAATAGTACATAAGTGATTTGATGAAAATTTTTTGCACCAAATGAGTGTTGTACGAAACTTTTGACATATCTAGTGTCCTTATGTCAAAAAAACTTGATTAAAGATGAAAGTGAAGTTTTATGAGAAAAAAGTAATCATGTTTTCTTATTTATGAACCCGTAACAAAGAAAAAGTTGGCAATTTCTTAAAAAAGGTGGCCAATTAAGAAAAAAAAAATATCAATAAGTAACTCAATAGACAAGTTGGAAAAAAAAATTGAATGTTGATAAGTAACTCAAATGAAAATTAATATTCTAAAGTAGTTTGTAATTCAATTCGATAAAAGTTGGTAAACCATTCTAATTTAGGTTAGCAATTTCATGTAAAAGTTGGCTTATTTTGAAGTTTTGGCACACTATGCAAATAAAAGCAAGTAGATTAGAACAAAAATCATTAATTTGCAAATCATCATAAAAATGGATAATTTTATAAACGTTTTGATAAGTTATGGAAAGTTACCTACAAAAAAAGTCACGCGTCATTTTTTGTAGAAACCGGTTTTTTTGACACTTTTGAACTTATTGAAATTTTTCGTGCAAAAAAGAGACTTATTGAAATTTACAGGCACCAAAAAAATCCATATTTTACCCACCCCATTGGTGGCAGAGATGGTGGAGTTGCACGCTGGCCACCCGCAAGGCCAGAGTTCAACTCCCTACCTCGTCATTTGCGCGACTTACTTGCGGTCCGTGGGAGGTGAGTCCCTGCGGGTCGCCCCAGGTTTATGTCGCCGGCTGCCGGCTATACGGCGCTTCCCACGTCACCAAAAAATAAAAAAAATCCATATTTTACATGAATCAATAAAGTTCTGCAAGACAATGTGATGGATTATGGCCAACACATCAAGGATCATACCATACAATAAAAGCTCCGACAACATTAATATCTGCCCCTTTTTCTCATTTGGCCGGATTTATCTCAAACTTATTATTGCCAAATGAGAATACATACAACAAAGAAATGAAGAATCCAGTTTAACCACGGAGTAGGTTAATTTTTTTTACGTATTCTTCGATGCAAATAAATAAATCTTGACGTGAAAGTGTAAGGGGGAAAATCGTTCAGAAAGCCCTAAATCTATTGTATAGCGGTTAATTTTGACATAAACTTTTTAACTGTGTGAATTTAGTCCCGAAATTTTTAATGATTGGCTAATTTAGTTATTAACTTATCAATTATACCAATTTGTTCTAAACCCTTAGATGATTTGTCAATTTAGTCTTAAACCTTTCGATGATTTACGGCCAAAATTTCCCGACTTGACTAAATTGATAAATTATTAAAAATTTTTGGATTAAATTGGCATAATTAAAGATTTATGACTAAATTGACAATCATCAAAAGGTTTAGCAGTAAATTGGCACAATCGAAATGTTTAGAACTGCCATAAAATAGGTTTAGAATATTTTGGACAAAGCGGTTGGAATTATTGAAATATTACAATTACATGATACGCTAGACTTCCAGAATTAGCAACACCATTCCCATATGCATCCCTTTAATTATGAGTCTTATTAAGCACATCAATCTGAAAGTACATACTGGTAATGATATTTTCCCTCATACATCCGGGAAAAGTAGGGTTTCAAAGGCATAATCAATAGACTATTGATTTACAATGACCAAATTGGTGTGACAACATTTGGTCCAAACTTTACATCGGCAAGGGATTGACAAAGAGCGATGTCACATAATCTTTGAGCTTGGTTTTAGAATGGGTGTAATTATCTCCATCGCTATATAACACATCTACCACCCGCGAGAAATTGAGTATTCGCATGAGAACCGACATTGGGACTGTGGTTGGACGAAGAAACTCTTCATTGATGTCCTTCCATGCATCAATGACTCTTTTTTGGAGCTCCTCCCCAGCTTCCTGCTCCAAGACGCCATGGTATTTCATGAGCAACTCCACCGCAGATACTACATGCCCCCTCTTTTGCTCAAACTATATGTCAAACAACATCGGTGTAATTAGATTAACTGGTGGTGGGATCTAATTTTTATTAGAATGATAAAGGATAATTATGTCTTTATTATACCTCTGAGAGGAAACATCATCCATGAGCCTACAGATGGTTTGTGCAGCCTTCACAATCTTGTAATCACTGACTGACCATTTAAAAACATGTTCTGTGACCACATCGCCGATTCCTACAAGTGATGTAGTCGCTAACATTCCATAACCAGTCGTTATTAGTTGAAGCGACATGAACTCTTCTAGTGTTGGTATGTAGTTGGTATGGAACCACTTGGCTTCTTGATAGTATGCTCTCACTAGCTTCTTCATCTGAGAAATTAAACATGCACAAGAATTTCAGATTTCTAACTAAAGATTGCCTTCGATGCATGTAAAGTTTATTGATGATGCTTATGACTTCTTTTGCGTAGATAAGGCGGTATGATCTTCCTTTTATGGCTAATTGATTCCCAATATATTCATAGAGTTGGAGAAACTCCTTGAAATAAGCTTGCATATACTCTGGTAATCCATCCATGGCATCAACATCCCACTTGAATTCAAGTTGTAGAAAGTGACACACTTAACTCTATACAAAGTCGATCGAATTCAAAAGTTTGAGAAAGAGAATGTCGATTCCGTACTTTTGGATTGCCTCATTGAGGAGTGCAAGTTCTTCCAATGTGCCATAGACATCATAGATATCGTCCATAATGGAAGTGAGGGAGATCACTTTGGTTAGTATCTCTCTGGCCATGGCAAATTCCGGCATTGTTGGTAATTATGGTAAAGATAGTTGTTTTTACATGACTAACTCGTTTCCTGTGGATGCAGAATCGATACTATTTTTATCCTAATTCAGTTATCTTTTATGAGATATCTTTGTTTGCTTGAGTATTGTTTTGCAGGTCAAAAGTATCCAAATCTGCAGGAAAGTTTTGTCACCATAAAAAATGGGGAGATTGTTGGAGAAAACTTCCTTATTTGTTTTGAAGCTAACAAAACGTTTCCATCAGTCTAGTCTAAAGACTTCCAGACTCTACCATCAAAGTCTGAATACCGCCAGACTCAAGATTTAAAGTCTGCCCTCATTAACAGTTTCCAGACCGACGGAGAAGACTTATCCAGATGCGAGTATATCTTTAAGGTTTTGATTTATGTGGCTAAAGAAGTTCTCATGGCTGGAGATGGCATCTCTAGATCTATTATTCGTATTACAATTAATTCAAGTAATTTAGATAAGTTGATTGGCGAAGTATACTTGGAAGGTTCTATTTATGGAAACCTAGATCCTGATTGTATGGGCGAGCAGGATTGGTGGGCTATCATCACATTCCTTAAGTAACTCGAGATCTCCCTAATTGATTTTGCCTAACGGGTAGATTGGAAGAACTCCTTTGGAAGGTACCAATGGTTATGAAGGCATGGTGGAGTATATAAGGAAGACGCTCTAGTTATTCGAGAGTGTGCGAGATAGAAAAATTCCAAAGTCTGAAGTTCCTTGTTCTTTGCTGATTCAATTGTTGAGCGTAAATTTGTACTCAACAGAGAGATTAGATACTTGTGAGGCCTTGAGGAAGTGTAGCAGAGTCTCTACACTATGGAATTAATGACGTGAGACTGTAACATCTCTTTTGATTCATAGTGAAATCCAGCCGGTGGGCTGTCAGTGCGGGAGAGTGGACATAGGCTTGGTTTAAGTCGAACCACTATAAACTTTGTGTTCTTATTCTCTTCCATGATCTCTTTTATTTTGTTCATAGCTTTATTTAACTATTTAAGTCTGATTTCCTCTGCATAGTCTGTAGTCAACCAGACTCAAGTTAAAAGTAAATTTTTTCGTTGCATTTTGTAAAATTTGTTTTCACACCTATTTACCCCACTCTAGGTATTCGTACTAGCACTTTAGGGCTTTTGCTTGTTTGATTATTATCTAGAAATTTGTTACTGCAATTATGTTTGAGAGGAAATATGAAATTGAGAAGTTTGACAGGAGCAACAACTTTGTGTTATGGAGCATCAAGATACGAGCTTTATCGGCAACACAAGGTTTGGCCAAGGCACTGGATGGTGAAGATGAGTTACCGATAATAATGAAAGCCTCAGAGAGGGTAGAGCTGATGGAAAAAGCAAAGAGCATAATTCTTTTAAATTTGACGGATGAGGTCTTAATAGAGGTTGCTGAGGAAAAGGATGCCGCAGCATTATGGGCAACACTTCAAGTACTCTATGTGAAGAAATGTTTGAACAATCGCTTATACATGTTGAAGAAGATGTTTCAATTTAGATATATTGAAAGTACGTCTATCAGAACCCACCTAGATGAATTTAATAAATTCATGTTGGATTTGAAGAACGTCGGTAAGATTCTTGATGATGAAGGACATTGCATGATGTTGTTAGCCTCTTTACCAGAGTCATGGGAGCACTTTACTGATTCACTGTTGCAGGGGCGTACTACGATTACCTCAGAAGAGGTAAAGTCCGCCTTATTCTCTAAAGAGTGGCAGAGAAAGTTGTGAGATGACAGTCTGGTGAAAAGAGTAGCGTAAGCACTGATGATTCGGGGTAGAGAACAACATCGAGAGCCTAGCAGCAGCAGAGGTAAAAGCAGATCAAAATCACGCCATAGAAAGTCCAAGGGATGCGTGAAATGCTTTGAGTGTCACAAGGAGGGGCACATCAAGAGAGATTGTCCAAAGCGGAGAAATAAAGTTGATAGACAGAATGCCATAAGTAGTGTGGCAAACGTTGTTGGGGGAGCACTAGTGATGCAGAAATTGTTTTATGTGTGACTGCTACTTCATCAGGAGACGAATGGGTGCTGGATTCGGGTGTTCTTATCATATGACGTCTCATAAGAATTGGTTTACTACTTACCAAGCTGTAGATGGTGGTAGGGTTCTTTTGGAGAATAATGCAGTCTGTAAGGCTGTGGGGATAGGGACAATTCGGATTCAGATGCACGATAGGGGTGGTGCGCACATTGACAGATGTGAGGCATGTACCGAAGCTCAAGAAGAACCTTATTTCTCTGGGGACACTCGATGACATCGGGTGTAGGTACACCGTTGAAGGTGGAGTACTGAAGATCTCTCGAGGTGCCATGATAGTGATGAAGGGAAAGAAAGTGAATACTCTTTATCATCTACTGGGAGATACCTTGACTAGAATTGCTGTAGTTTCATCAAGTGAGTTAGACTCTAACTTGACTTAATTATGGCATATGCGTTTGGGGCACATGAGTGAGGCATGTATGACGATGCTGAGTGAAAGGGAGTTGTTGAAGGGTCAGAAAACAGGGAATCTGGACTTATGTGAGCACTGCATCTATGGGAAGCAGCACCGAGTTAAGTTTACTACAGCTATTCATTCGACCAAATGACAAGTTGAATATATTCATTCAGATATCTGGGGCCTGTCTTCAGTTCTTTCGAAAGGAGGTGCCCGATATATGCTGACATTTATGACGATTATTCGAGGAAGGTATGGGTTTATTTTCTGAAGCACAAATATGATGTGTTTGATCGGTTCAAGAAATTTAAGGCATTGATTGAGAAGCAATCAAATAAACAAATCAAGTGCTTGAGAATCGATAATGGCATGGAGTTTTGTGGTAAAGATTTTACCGAGTTCTGCGAGAAATAAGGTATTATGAGACACCGCACAGTACCTGGGACACCACAGCAAAATGGCGCGGCAGAACGGCAGAATAGAATTTTGCTTGAGCGAGCTCGATGCATGCTTTCGCATGCAGGACTTGGCAAGGAATTTTGGGCTGAAGCAATGAACATGACATGTTACATGATTAATCGATCTCCATCATTTGCTATTGAGTGGAAGACTCCTAAGGAAGTATGGTCGGGGAAACTTGTTGATTAATCCGGATTACGTATATTCGGATGTCCTGCGTATGCTCATGCGAGTGATGGTAAGCTTGAGTCGAGGGCGAAGAAGTGCATTTTTCTGGGTTATGCACATGGGGTGAAAGGCTACCGGCTGTGGTGCATTGATACCGGATCACCCAATTTTCTAATCAGCAGAGATGTGATGTTCGACGAGACTACAATGCTTCAACGGAGGAGTTCTGAGACACAACCAGCAGAGAAGATAGATCATGGTGTCATTAGTGAGGTGGAGCTTCAGGTGGAGACTCCGGAGACCTCGAAGGTAACAGAAGTTGAGACTGCAGATGAAGTCGCAATTTCTGAAGTCGGTGATAGTGAACAACCAGCAAAGCTGCAGCAGACTATAGTCGCAGATAGACAGAGAAGACAAATTAAATCACCGGTACGTTATGGTTATACAAATATTGCTTATGCATTGACTGTAGATGATGAGGTGGAGACAGATGAGCCTTCGTCTTACTCTGAGTCGATGGCTAGTTCGGAGTCATCGTAGTGGCTAGGGGCTATGAGTGAAGAGATGGAATCACTCCATTGAAATCAAACATAGGAGCTAGTTAAAGTACCTAAAAGCCAAAAGATTGTCGGAAGTAAATGGGTCTTTAAAAGGAAAAAAAGGGCATTCCTGGTGTCGAGGCAGTGAGGTATAAGGTGAGACTTGTGGCGAAGGGATATATATAGCATGAGGGCATTGACTACAATGAGGTGTTCTCTCCTGTGGTAAGACATACTTCTATTCGTGTTTTACTTGCCTTAGTTGCTTCGCAGGATCTCGAGTTAGAGCAATTAGATGTGAAAACTGCGTTTCTTCATGGTGAGTTGAAGGAGCAGATTTACATGAGGCAACTAGAGGGATTTGTTATTTCGGGTAAGGAAGATTATGTTTGCTTGTTATAGAAATCTTTGTATGGGCTGAAACAGTTTCCTAGGCAGTGGTATAAACTTTTTGATACTTTCATGGCTAGTCAAGACTATTCTAAAAGTCATATGGATAGCTGCGTTTACTATAGGAGATTGGAGAATGGTTATTTGATTTATCTACTATTATATGTTGATGATATGCTGATAGCAACTAAAAATATGTCTGATATTGATGTGCTGAAGAGGCAGTTAAATGCTGAATTTGAGATGAAAGATTTAGGTGCTGCAAAGAAAATTTTGGGTATGGAGATTTTGCGTGACAGGACTGCAGGAGTTTTACGTCTATCTCAAAAGAAATACATTGAGAAGATTGTGGCACGTTTTAATATGCAGTCAGCAAAATCTGTAAGTACACATTTAGCGAAGCACTTTAAACTTTCAGATAAATTATCACCGCAGATTGAGAAGGAGGAGGAGCATATGTCCCGTGTTCCTTATTCTAGTGCCGTGGGTAGCATTATGTATGCTATGGTGTGCACTAGGCCTGATATTTCACAAGCTGTGAGCGTGGTTAGTCTCTATATGAAGCGTCTTGGTAAAGCTCATTGGAAAGCTGTGAAGTGGATCCTCAAATATTTGAAGGGGACAACAGACGTGGGTATAGTATACTAGAGGGACAGTAATGGTAGTGAGACCACTGGTTTTTGGGATTCAGATCACGCCGGTGACTTGGATGATTGCAGGTCTTTAGCAGGGTAGTATTTACACTAGCAGGTGGTGCAGTTAGTTAGAAAACGTCATTATAGGATCACATTGCCTTGTCTTCGACTAAGGCAGAGTACATTGCACTAACCTTTGTAGCGAATGAGGCGATATGGTTACAAAATTTGCTCTCGGACTTTGGGTTAGAACAGAAAAGTGTGCATATACACTGCGATAACTAAGGTGCGACATATTTGACATATAATCCAGTTTATCACGAGCGAACGAAGCATATCAACATCAGGTACCATTTCATCCGAGATGTCTTAGTTAAGGGTAATGTTATTATAAAAAAGATTGCTACAACAGATAACTCGGCAGACATGATGACTAAGTCTGTTCCTTTGGCGAAGCTCAAGTTCTGCTTGAGCTCTATTGGCGTCTGTGGAGAGTGAGCGCCCATTGGGGCGTTGGGAGAGCAGCATGGATGATGAGTACTATAACTTGGTTTCAAACATTGAGCCAAGGTGGAGAATTGTTAAATTATGTCTCGAGTTTGAGCGTTTACGAAAACGCGATTCGCTGGACTTCTTAAAGTTGCACAAAGGAGGAAATAATTAAAAGAGGAATTTTCCCTTTTGGAGTGAAATTACTGAAGTCTTCTTTTCTTTTTGAAAGACGTCGCTGCAACTTTACGGAAAGAAAGAAGCCGCTGAAGCCCTGCACATGAAGAATCAAAGTTGGTGGGCCCCAAGGTCAAACTTTTGACCTTGGGCACACTCACACACACACACGTTCGGCGTGAAGTCCTTTGCATGTGTAGGAATCCAAAAGTGGTGGTGGGCCTTTGACTGGGCCCACATATATAAGAACATAATCGTTCTTTTTGCGTGGGCGTTGGACTGCTGAAAGAAACCCTACGAAGTTGCGCACGATCCTTGAAGCCACAAGCCACGCGAAGCTTTGAAGAGATACACGAAGTCGTACGAATGCGCGGTAATTTTGTGTCGTGAGTTTATATCCTAGTGAGTTGTTTATTTATAAACACTTTGGGTTTGTGGTTAAATCTAGGTGTGGGAAACACTTGAGCATTGGAGCGATTGTAAACTCTAATACTCCGATTATAGTGGATTATTTGCTGTTGGCTCTCCCCGTGGATGTAGGTACCGATACTCGGACCGAATCACGTAAATTTTTGGTGTCCTTATTATTTCTCATTTATTTCTCTGGTGATTTCACGTTGACGTAAATGGCAAGATCTTGTCTTTTCCGCATATTATATCCCAACACAAGGCTTCCTCCCTCTATATAAATGAACCCAGAATGCAACCCACTCATTGTCTTAATGGAATTCGTCCGACCAGCTTCGCTCCTTCACTCTCCACACAGAAAAACCATCGATTCTAGAATGAAGTTCCTGTTTGAGTTCGTCTCCTGCTGCGGGTTGCCGCGCAAGGAGGGGGAACGGATCCGGGGGGTAGTGGCGGCGGTAGGGCCCCACGCGGAGGGCTAGGAGTGGGAGAGGTGGAGGTGGGTGGGGTGGAGGAGGAAGTGGAAGAGGGGGTCGACAGGGGCGGCAGAGGAGTGGAAATGTTGCTGTGCGCGATATCGGAGGACGTAGTGGTGGTGACGGTGGAGAGAGTCGGAGGAGGAGGAGAGATGAAGAAGAAGGCGGTGGCGAATCCGGCTCCAGAGCCGGAGCGGTCCACCTCGCGGAATAGGAGCGGGGGTTCATACGTGAGAGTCCACGACCGGGGCTTCAACAATGACGAGTACGATAAGAGGTGACGACTTTGCGTCTTCTCCTTTCTTCTTATGATTCATATGTAAGAGTTTTTCTAATGTGGGCTACATTAATTGATATTGTAATTTACCGTTTTACGGGGTTGGTTGGTTTAAAGTGAGATAGAAGGTTTATCAATTAGTCTAATATGGGACTGGTTAGTATGGGCCGAGTTGAGCTTGGCCTGTAATGAGAGGACTTGGTTGAAAACTCTATAAATAGTGCTCAAGTCTTTTCTCTAACCCTAATTCTCACAAGTATCCTCACAAAAAAAGCACTTACCTATGAGCCAGTGATATAGAAGGCAATAGAGGAGAAGGACTTGTGCGTGGATTATCGCTTTTCCGCTTCCGCATCAAGAACGATGGATTCCAATACAGGTGTGTTAATCTTTCTACTCGATTATCTATGCTCTTATTCTAGTTATGGAGATCATGAGATTGCACGTTTTGCATTTTACATGTGGTATCAGAGAAACCATAACCTAGAACTCGAATGCATAGACTTTTCACCCGATTGTTCGTGATTTTCGTGATTTTTTGTTCAATAAAATCAAATTTAATTATAAATTCGGATTGGGCTTGTTGAAACGAGCAAAATCGTGGGTGGTGCGTCGTTGGGGGAGATCCCACGCGCCTCTACGTGCGGCCACGCGCCGCTAGGGTGTCGAGCACGTGGCCCACGCGTAGTCATGTGCCCTCACACGCTCTCAAGTGTGGGGCGCCGCTCGTGCGTGTGATGCACTCGTGAGGGCTAACATCACGATGACGTTAGCAACTTGGGGCCCGACTTGACCTGACTCGACCCGATACGCGCTCGACCCAACTCGATATGGGACCTAATTCGACTTGGTCAACTGTGGACCGGACCGGTCAATTGGTTGGACTGGTCAGTTGGATCGGATGGTCGAGCCAGGATTGGTCGGACAGCTATCGGTCGGACCAGATTTGAGGGCTGATTACACTCGCTTGTGTGCTCCACGCGCCTCGCACTCAAGCAGTGCGTGCAGGCGCGTGGTTGGCGGCTACAAGTTTGTATGATCATTCTCTATATTGTGGTGTATTTATTTTATACATTTGATGATTTTATGGACATGAAAATACATACGAAACCCTAAATACGTGTATTTTTATTATATTTTCGCGTATTTTTCTTGAATTTTTCTATGATTTTGGAAATACATGTGTTGGTTTACAAGTATGTTATCACATAAATATTATAAAAGTGTGATTCATTGATTATATATATAATTTAACTTTTATTAAGGAATAAAGCAGTGTAATTAGCATGATATGTGATTTCAGTGATATATTACTCCTATCACTAAAGTTAAAATCACATGTATATGGTGTATGTGAGAAGTAAAGTTTATATCCCCGCCATGAAAGAGTTTCAAGGATTTAATTGAGTTGTGACCGCCAAAGTGGCACACTTGATTGGGTTTGAGAAATATCGGTCTCATATAATGATTGAGATGTCTCTTGGTCTAATGCATGGTCATACTCCCAAATGAGGTGATTGCGTATTAGTTCATGGAGGGATACATGATGGTGTGATAGAGAAGTGACTGATTCTAGTGGTTTATATGCTCAAAGGTGATGAATTCACGAAGGTTAGTATATATTTTCATAACCTCTATCACGTAAGGAGTGTATAACTGTATGTCATGTATTCTGCCTAAAGGTGATTATATGATTTTGCATATAATTCTCTAAATGTGTACTTGTGTGTCTTCAAGCTATACATTACTCACGTGATGCTAATTGCATACATTACTTGTTATTTTAGTCACCTATTTGTGATTAATAACTCCACTATTATTGAGGTTTTCACTGGTTCAAATTGTAAGCAATGGAAATAGGATTTTCTATTTGGTAAAAGAACAATCGGATTTATCGGATTTGCCTGTTATTCATGAAGCATTTCATTCAGGAACATTTGAAAAATGGTTTACCAACTGACTGCATTGCTGAAAGATAATAGAAGCTTTAGTGGCTTGAAATTATGTCTAGTTTAATACTAAAATTAAGACAAATATGCAAGGACTCTTTAACATAAGATATGATTATTTTGATAAAGTTACGGATTACGTTTTAAGGATGGTAGATTTAAAGTTTAAAAATCATACTTATAAAAGAACTCATGAAACCACTGGATATTTTAATAGTTTGGGTGTACGATAGAATCGTTCAAGAAGAATTAGTGACTGTTACACGGTGAGTTATAATTAATCTTGATTTGACTTCTTTAGATTTATGAATAAAAAAAATTATGTTCTTTAATTCAAGTAAGGTTGAGTATTATATTATATCAAATGAATTGTACATATTGTGTTTAACTCCTAATGATATATATGTCTCGTATACGGTTGAAAATGTTGTTTCCAAAGATTTTTTGTCTAAGGAATAATCTCACACGTCTAAAGAAAGAGTGGAATATGTGATAATGATGATATTCTGTCTACTTTTAACGGTTATCTAAAGACTTCTATAGATTATTATGGAAGTAAAATGATCGAGATAAAGAATAAAACATTATGGAAGTAAAATGATCGAGATAAAGAATAAACAGTTAAAATTAGTCTTAAAGGTTGTCAGGCCTAATAGTGGTGGTGAGTATTTTGGCAAGTATGGCAATGTTGAATAGCTTAAAAGGTCATTTGTCAAATACTTGGTAAATTCTAGGGTGGTAACTTAATTTACAATGCCTAAAAATCCTAACAAAATGATTTGACCGAAAGGCATTATTGCACCATAATGAACATGGTGACGTGTATGATTGGTAAGACTAATTTATCCGATCTTTTATGAGCTGATATTTTGAAAGGGCTAATTCCATAAAAAAGCACGAACTTTAGGTGTTGTCCCAAATTTGGCCTGAACTTTATTTTGTCTAAAAAAAAAGCACGAACTTTAGGTGTTATCCCAAATCTAGCCCGAACTTTATTTTGTCTAAAAAAAAAGCATGAACTTTAGGTATTGTCCCAAATCTGGCCTAAAATTTATTTTGTCTAAAAAAAAAGCACAAATTTTCACTTGTGTCCCAAATCTAGCCATCCGTTAACCCTCATTCCACAGTCATCCGACATGGCATTTCCACGTCAGCAACAATATCCAACACAGCAAAATGATACTGCATTCGAGTGTTTGGAGGAAGTGTTAAATTTAAGTCTGCCCTTCAATGAGGTGAACTTTACCGATGATTCTCATGGGAAAAATAATTCAGCAGTTTCAGTTCCAAGGGACGAGGCACATAGCTAGGGCCATTAGATCAATTAACAATTGGCAAACTGTTTGCAATGTTAGAAGCTGGGTTGAAAGCAGAAGATTACATTGCCTTAAAGCGAGATATTAAAAGCATGTGCATCTTGTAGTTAAATAGAGATGTGAAGCCTATTTGTAATAGAATTACTTTATTTTGTCTCAAATAAAGTTTGGGCCAGATTTGGGATAACACCTAAAGTTCATGCTTTTTTTTTGAGACAAAATAAAGTTCGGGCTAGATTTGGGACAACCCCTAAAGTTCGTGCTTTTTTTTGAGACAAAATAAAGTTCGGGCCAGATTTGGGACAACACCTAAAGTTCGTGCTTTTTTATGGAATTGGCCCTATTTTGAAAGCAACATTTTCACAAACAAAAACATGTTTTTTACCAAAGTTGTTCCCTAAACTTCTTTTGAGTTATGAACTGGACGTAAATTTAACTTGAATCATATTAAAATTTAGAGATGTCATGTAGAAGTGAGGTTATATAATCCAATATTAAGTACATTGTAATTCAGATTCACTCGGAATTATTTTGTATCTTACCCAGATTGTTTAAAGGGGTATTGATTTTATGACCCTAATGAAGGTACAAGAATTATGGAATTACAGACAGTAAAGTTTTTAGAGTTCAACGTAGTTGTAGAGGATAGCTGCTCTCAGACTATTAAGGATAATAGTGCGATGGAGATCACCGTGTCTTTGTCTTTGCCTATACGGACAATTGTGGAATCTCCTATACCATATACTAAACTTTTGAGGTTCAAGATACTATTATTGATATAGTTTATGATGAAGTTTCTTAAACCTCTCAAGTATAGAATGGAGTGGTTGTAGCTTTACTCAGGAGATCTATTAGAGAAAGACGATAAGTTATATTTGTGAGAGCATGACTGCAATATTCACTACATGGTTGATTTAGTGACTTATATAAATGTTGTTTTTTTTTTTTTTTTTTTTTATCTTCAATCAAGTATGTGATTAGATGTCATAAATGACGATATGCAATCTATGAAATATTATAGTGTTTAGAAACTTACTGATTTGCCTAAAGATCACAAGCTCATTAGTTCCAAATAGGGGTACAAAACTAAAAGGATTTCAAATAAAGATTGTGGAGTTTAAAGCTAAACTGGTAGCCAAAGTTTTCACTCTGAAAGATGGGTGGACAGTGAAGAAATATATATATTTTTCTAGTATATTTTAAAGATTCTTTAAAGTGAATATGGCATTAATAGCTCATTTTTTTTTATATGAAGTTATACTAAATAGATACTATATTTTCAAATGGACACATTGATAACAAAATCGATATAGTGCAACCGGAGGATTTTGCAGTAGATGATTTAAGTAAACTTGTGTGTAGACTAAAAGGTCTCACTCATGGTCTTAAGCAATTTTTCAGACAACATTATTAAAGTTTCATAGTGTTGTGATTTCGTTCAGTTGGGGACAAAGTAATTCAATATATATATATACTGTAAGGTCAGTGGGAGGAAATTTATTTTTCTTATACTCTATATACATGATATTTTGCTTACAAGTAGTGACCTTGAGGCATTTTTTGTCCTTTGCACTATGGTCCGTAAGGATTGTTCTCGCCATATATATAGGATTTATCTAAGAGGACATTTGCTGGAAATATTCAATATACATCACTGCAAGCCAGGATTTACTCCAGTCATTAAGGGTGATGGACCGAATTTATTACATTGTCCTTATTTAGATATTGAGAAAATATAGTTAAATGGTGTACCTTGTGTCAGTGCACTTAAAAGTATAATGTATGCTGATTTACATACATGTTCAAGTCTGGCAGCTAGTAGGGTATTTAGATGTAAACTTTGCTGGCTGTTAGGATGACATGAGATCAATAACGGAGTACATATTTATGTTAGAAGGAAGTGCAATAAATAAAACTCTATGTCATCTTCTATTGTGTAAGCAGAGTTTGTAACATTCTTTTAGGCTGTTACTTAGGCTATTATGCTCCGGAACCTCATTAAGGAGTTGACCGTTTTTAACTTTATGGATTGACCCATATGGTTGTATTGAGACAATACTTTTATAGTATTTTTTTTTTTATTAACAACAAAGGTCTCAAGGGGTCTAAATATATGCCTGTCAAATTTTTGATCATAAAGAAACGGTACAAAAATGTGGCGTTATAATATAATATATTTCCACAGATAATATGGTTGTAGATCCACTAACTAAAGGACTTTGCTCTTCTGTTTTTGAACAACATGTTATTAATATGGGCTTAGGAGCATCATTAGATGCTGTTGTTTAGTGGGAGCTATTTTGGTTTAACTCTAATAAAGTTTACATCTGTGTTCGTTACACTTAGTAACGGTTTGATATGTATCAACTTTTGCATTCAATAAAATATTTTTGAATGTGTTATTATTATGTTGACTACATATTGATAAAAGTCTCAAGATATTGTATAAACCTTGAGTGAAGGCTAGGGGCATTTGGTTATTAGCCTTGTGCACATGTCTTGTTATATATAAAGAAAGGTTAACCGTAAAGACAAGGCATATACGGGTTCATTAGAACCATAAAGACATTTTCTAGTGGCACAAGTTTTTTGTGACGCTTAAGATAAGAGAATGGTGACTGACAAATGGGATCTTTCTATGAGAGATGTTATCCATTTGCCACACTATCATATTGAATCCATATTAATAAAGTTGAAAGTACTCGTGACCATGGAAGGTTTTGTGTGTTTACATGCAGTTACCACCATGGTTTGGTGTTTGAGACTTTATGGGATGTGATTGACTATTAAGAATTACCTCTAGACCAATAAACGCACATACAGTACAATTTCAATTAATATAGCCCAAGTGGGAGAATGTAAGAGTTTTTCTGATGTAGGCTACATTAATTGATATTGTGATTTACCGTTTTATGGGGTTGGTTAGTCTAAAAGGAGATAGAAGGTTTTTAATTAGTCTAATATAGGGTTGGCTAGTGTGGGCTGAGTTGAGCTTGATTTGTAATGAGAGGGCTTGGTTGAAAACTTTATAAATAGTGTTCAAGTTTCTCCTTTAACCCTAATTGTCACAAATATCCTCACAAAAAGGAGCGTTTACCTAATGCTAAAAGGTGAGGGGACCGTCTTATTGAGCCAGTGATACAGAGGGTAATAAAGGAGAAGGACTTGTGCATGGATCATCGCTTTTCTACTTCCACATCAAGAACGATGGATTCCAATACAGGTGTGTTAATCTTTCTACTCGATTATCTATACTCTTGTTCTAGTTATGGAAATCATGGGATTGCACGTTTTGCATCTTACATCATATGCACAGTGATTCTACAGATTTTGATTAATCAGCGCCTTTCCCGAGTTCCTAATGACCGATTTGGATGATTATAGATGTTGCGTCTCTGTTTCTTTTTGTTTTGGGAGCAAATTGCAGATTTCCACCATTCTTGTATAAGATATAAAATGAAATAGATGAAGTATAGCGTAGAATTGTGGCCACGCTGTTGGCATCACTCGAACGGGGGTTAGCAGGTGAAACTTTGGTTATGGTGGTTGCGATGAATTTGATATCGCTGATGTCGACGCGCGAACTAATTTGGTCGTTCGAAGGATATTAGAGATGGGTTCAGGCATGATTATCTTTTAAACGTAAATCAAAATCCAAGATTAAGACTTTCATAGCCTAATATACAAATTAGTGGAAGATGAACACTCCGGTTTAGGGTACTAATCACACTTTCCCCTTAAGTTTTCCCCCCTTTCTTGGACGATAACATTGCCCTTTCAGAATCAATTCCAGACTCCTTTTGTTTCTATCTCAAGAAGATGATGAACACACAGATGAACTTGATTGAATCAGTCGATTAAAGACTGGGTTGATGTTTTAGGAGGGCTTTGTTTTAGGCGGTCATTCCGGCTTTCTCTCCAGCTCCATTCATGTTCTAAAAGTCATTCTTGGTGTATAAGGTGAATTGCTACAGTTTAGTCTGGGTGTGGAAGTGGAGGCCAAAGAGTAGATTTTGCTTTGTATATACGACCACTGTGTCCCCCATTTTTATATAAAATATATATAAATATATTTTGTAAGAGTTTTCATAATGTGGATTATATTAATTGATATTATAATTTACTGTTTTACGGGGTTGGTCTAAAGTGAGATCGAATGTTTCTTAATTAGTCTTATATGGGGTTGACTAGTGTGGGCCGAGTTGAAATTGGCCCATAATGAGAGGGTCTAGTTGAAAACTCTATAAATAATACTCAAGTTTCTCATTTGACCATAATTCTCACAAGTATCTTTACAAAAGGAGTGTTTACCTAGCGCTAGAGGGTGATGGGCCATCTCATTGAGCTAGTGAAACAGAGGGTAATAGAGGAGAATGACTTGTGCGTGGATCATCGTTTTTCTACTTCCGCATCAAGAACGATACATTCCAAAACAGGTGTGTTAATCTTTCTATTCGATTATCTATGCTCTTGTTCTAGTTATGGAGATCTGGGATTGCACAATTTGCACCTTACATGTGGTATCAGAGCAACCATAACCTAGAACTCGAATGTATAGAATTTTCGCCCTATTTTTTGTGATTTTCGTGATTTTTTGTTCAATAAAAATCAAATTTAATTATAAATTCGGACTGGGCTTGTTTAGACGAGCAAAACTGTGGGTGGCGCATCACCGGGGGAGGCCCCTGTGCCTCTACGTGCAGCCACTCGCCGTTAGGGCGTTGATCACGCACCCTCACGCGTTGCCACTAGTGGGTCGTCGTTTGCGTGCGTGTTGCATGCATGAGGGCTGACGTCACGATGACGTCAGTGACCCTGGGGCCCGACTCGACATGATACGCGACCCAACTCGACCCGACCCGATATGTGACTCGACTCGACCCAACCCATTGACCTGCCAAAACTGGTTAACCGATTGGACTGGATAGTTGGACTGGACAGTTGAGCTGGGAATTGGTTGGATCGCTGCCAGTTGGACTGGATCGATCGGTCAGTACGCTGGCGCGTGAGTTCCACACATTGCGCACTCAGGCAGCGCGTGTGGGTGCTTAGAGGCTCCGTCTGGCGCGTAGTTGGTGGCTACATGTTCGTATGATCATTCTCTATATTGGGGTATATTTATTTTATATGTTTGATGGTTTTATGGATGTGAAAATATATACAAAACTCTAAATACGTGTATTTTCAGTAAATTTTCGCGTATTTTTCTTGTATTTTTTTTAATGTAATTTTGGAAATATAGGTGTTGGTTTACAGGTATGTTATCATATAAATATCATAAACGTGTGATTTATTGATAATATATATAAAAGCTTAACTTTTATTAATGAATAAAGTAATGTAATTAGTATGATATGTGATTTTAGTGATATATTATCCCTATCACTAAAGTTAAAATCACATGTATATGGTGTATGTGAGAAGTAAAGTATCTTGGTATGAGAGAGTTTCAAGGATTCAATTGAGTTGTGACTACCAAAATGACAGATTTGATTGGGTTTGAGAAATATCGGTCTTGTATAATGATTGGGATGTCTCCTGGTCTAATGTGTGGTCATAGTCCCAAAGGAGGTTATTGTCTATTAGTTCATGGAGGGATACATAATGGTGTAGTAGATGAGTAACTGATCCTAGTGGTTCCTATACCCAAAGGTGATGAATTCACAAAGGTTAGTATATATTTTTATAACTGCTATCATGTGGGGAGTGTACAACTACATGTCATGTATTCTGCCCAAAGGTGATTATACGATTTTGCATGCAACTTTATAGATGTGTACTTGTACATCAAGTTACACAGTGCTCACATGATGCTAATTATATACATTACTTGTTTTTCAGTCACATTTTTTGTAAACGGTAACTCTGTTACAATTGAGGTTCTTGCTGGTTCAAAATTTAAGAGATGGAGAGAAGATTTTTTGTTTGCTATGGAGTTGATAGATGTTCATATGGCACATTTTGTTGCTTGGGAAAAGAGCAATAGAATTTGCTTATTGTCCATGAAGCATTTTATTTAGGAACACTTGAAAAGTGGTTTGCTTGCAAATTGTACTGCTAGGCAAATGATGAAAGCTTTTGTGGCTAGAAACTGTGTTTCGTCTAATGTTAAGATAGGGACACACCTGCAAACACTATTTAATATGAAGTATGATGGTTCTAGTGGAGTTAGAGATTATGTTTTGAGGATGGTAGATTTGCAGACAAAACTTCAGGCTCTCAATGTTGTTATTCCCATTACTTGCATTGTGCATCAAGTTTTAAATACTCTTACTCTTGATTTTGGGATTATCAAGACCAATTATAATTCTCAAGATGAGACTTGGTCAATTAATGACCTGATTGCAAGGGTAGTAGCAGAGGAAGAAAAATTAAAGAAAGATAAAGGGCACATTGCCCTTTATGCTTCTAGTTCTAGAAGTAACAATGGTAAGAAATTGTACTCATAAGAGCAATTTTGAAGCTGGTGGTCCTTCCAACAATAAAGAAAATTCTAAAGCTGCTGGTTCTTTTAACAGTTTGGGTCTTAAGAAAGCATTCTTCAAGAAGGATGGTGTTATTTGCTACTTTTGTAGGGAGAGAGGACACGTAAAGAAATGCTGCAATAAGTATAAAACTTGATTGTCCAAGAGAACCGAGAGTGAGCCTAAAGGTAATTATTCTTTGGCATTTGTTTGTGACACCAATCTATCTAAAACCCCAACTAATTCTTGGTGGCTAGATAGCGGAGCAACTAATCATGTTGCGCTTACCATATAGGGGTTCATAAATTGAAGGATGCTAAATCATGATGAATCAAACAAAGCTCACTATGGGAAACAACATTAAAGTTGACGTCGAGTTCGTGGGAGATGTTATTTTAATTTTAGATTCTGTTGCTTATTTAGCCAAAAATGTTGTTTCCAAAAGGCCTTTACCTAAGGAACAATCTTATGCATTGTGGCATAAACGTCTTAGTCACATCTTTAGAGAAAGAGTAGAAAGGCTTATAAAGGCTGATATTCTGCCTACTCTTAAAAGTGATCTAGAGATTTGCGTCGACTGTTGTAGAGGTAAGACAACTAAGATAAAGAAGAAATATGCAGAACGAAGTTCTAACTTATTGGAGGTTATTCACACTGATATTAGTGGACCATACACGGCTACTTTGTGCAGAAATTTTTATTTAATCATATTTATTAATGAATATTCCCGATATGGATACTTATACTTGATTAAAGAAAAGTCCGAGTCTCTTGACAAATTCAAGATTTTTCGGACTGAAGTAGAGAAACAATTGGGAAAAGTTAAAAAGATTGTCAGATTTGATCATAGTGGTGAGTATTTTGGTAGGCACGGTGATGCTGGACAACTTAAAGGGCCATTTACTAAATATTTAGAGGATTCTAGGATAATAAGTCAATTTACTATGCTTGGAAGTCCTTAACAAAATGATGTGGCTGAAAGGTGCGATCGCACTCTTATGGACATGATGAGAAGTATGATTAGTAAGATCAATTTACTTGATTTTTTGTGGGGTGAAGCTTTGAAAACAACTCTTTATATTCTAAATCGTGTTCATACTAAAGCAGTTCCATTGACTCGTTTTGAGTTGTGGACTGGATGTAAATCTATATTGAATCATCTTAAAGTTTGGGGATGTCTGGCAGAAGTGATGTTATATAATCCAACATTGAGTAAGTTGGATTCTAAAACTACTTGGTATTGTAAGTTGGATTCTAAAACTACTTAGTATTACTTCGTATCTTACCCAGATCATTTAAAGGGGTATCGGTTTTATAACCTTAATGGAGGTACAAGAATTGTGGAATCTCATAATGGCAAAATTTTTGGAATTTGATGTAACCGAAAAGGGTAGCTGCTCACAAACTATTGAAGATGACAGTTTAATGGGGATCCCTGTCTCATCCTATGCAGACAACTATGGAGCCTCTTGCACCACAAACTGAGCCTATTGTGGCCCATGATCCTATTGTTGAGACAGTTCCTGATGAAATTCCTTAAGCCCTTCAAATTCAGAATGAGGTTGAAGTATCTCTACTCAGAAGACCGACTAGGGAAAGACGTTAAGCTATACCACCAGACTATGTTGTCTACCTAGGAGAGCATGATTATGATATTGGCTGTGTTGTTGATCCCGTGACATATATGGATGCTATTTCATGTTCTTAATCATATTTATGGCTAGATGTGATGAAAGATGAGATGTAATCTATGAAACACAATGGTGTTTGAGAGCTTGTTGAATTGTCTGAAGGTTATAAGTTTATCGGTTGCAAATGGGTCTACAAGATTAAAAGGCATTCCAAAAGGAAGATTGAAAAGTTTAAAGCCAGGTTGGTAGCTAAGGGTTTCACTGAAAGAGAAGTAATAGACTATGAAGCAACCTTTTCTCCAATTTCTTCTAAAGATTCTTTTAAAGTGATTTTGGTATTGGTAGCTCATTTTGATATGGAGTTACATCAAAGGGATGTTAAGACTGCTTTTCTAAATGGAGACCTTAATGAGGAGGTTTATATGGTGCAGCCTAAAGGTTTTGTTGCAGATGACTTAGGTAAGCTTATATGTAGATTGAAAAAGTCTATTTATGGCCTTAAGCAAGCTTCTAGATAGTGTTATTTAAAGTTTCATAGTGTTGTCACTTCATTCGGATTTATTGAGAACAAAGTAGATCGGTGTATATACTACAAGGTCAGTGGGATGAAATATATTTTTCTCATACTTTATGTGGATGATATCTTACTTGCAAGCAGTGACATCGGATTATTACATGAAGACAAAGCAAATGTTATCGAAATTTTTTGACATGAAAGACCTTAGTGATGCGGCTTTTGTTCTTGGCATTGAGGTCCGGAGGGATCGTTCTCGTCGTTCATTAGGTTTGTCTCAGAGGGCATATATTGATCATATTTTAGAAAGATTCAATATGCAGCATTGCAAACCAGGAAATGCTCCTGTTATTTAGGGTGATAAATCGAGTTTTTGACAATGCCCTAATTCAGATTTTGAGAAAACTCAAATGAAGAATGTACCTTATGCTAGTGTGCTTGGAAGTATCATGTATGCTCAAATTTACAGTAGATCAGATATTGCCTTTGCGATAGGACTTCTAAACAGATATCAGTCAAATTCAGGATGCGATCACTAGATTGCTGCCAAGAAGGTTTTAAGATACTTAAAGAGAATAAGAGATTATATGCTGATTTATAGACATGTTCTAGAGTTGCAACTAGTAAGGTATTCAGATGCAGATTTTGTTGGTTATCAAGATGATAATAAGTTAACGACATGATACATATTTATGTTGGTAGGAGGTGTAGTATCATGGAAAAGCAAGAAACAGAAATCTATATCTTCTTCTACCATGCAAGCAGAGTTTGTATAATGTTTTTTAGCTGCTACTCAGGTTATTTGGCTCCAGAACCTCATTAGGGAGTTAATAGTTTTTGATTTTGTGGATAGACCCATAGAGTTATATTGTGACAATAACTCTGCATTGTTGTTTATCAATAACAAAAGAAGTCTTAAGGGGTCTAAGCATATGGAGGTTAAGTTTTTGACCATAAAGGAATCGGTGGAGGATGGTGACGTTGCAGGATATCAGATTCCTATATATGATATGGTTGCAGATCCACTAACTAAAGGCCTACGCCCTTGTGTGTTTGAGCAACATGTTATTAGCATGGGCCTGGGAGCATCTTGGGATACTTTTATTTAGTGGGAGCTATGTTTTATTTTTCCTCTAATAAAGTTTACATCTATATCACTTTGATATATATATCGACTTTTACATTCAATAAAATATTCTTTAAATGAATTGTTATTTCGTTGAATATATATTGATAAAAGTCTTAATGTATTGTATAAACATTGAGTGAAGGCTAGGAGCATCTGGTTATTAGCCTTGTGCATATGTCTTGTTATACATAAAGAAAGATTAACCGTAAAGATAAGGCATATGTGTGTTCATTGGACCATAAAGACATTATTTAGTGACATGAGTTTTTTGTTTTTTTGTTTTTTTTTTTTTTGTGACGTTTAAGGTAAGAGAATTGTGATTGACAAATGGGATCTCTCTATGAGAGATGCTATCAATTTGCCACACTACCATATTGAATCCATATCAATAAAGTTGAAAATACTTGTGCCATGGAAGGTTCTGTGTGTATACATACAGTTACCGTTATGATTCAGTATTTGAGACTTTATAGGATGGAATTGACTATTAAGAATTATCTCTAGACCAAGGTGCGCACATACAGTACAATTTCAATTAAAATAGCTCAAGCGAGAGAATGTAAGAGTTTTCCTAATGTGGACTACATTAATTGATATTGTAATTTACCGTTTTACGGGGTTGGTCTAAGTTGAGATAGAATGTTTCTTAATTAGTTTAATATGGGGCTGGCTAGTGTGGGTTGAGTTGAGCCTAGCCTGTAATGAGAGGGCTTAGTTGGAAACTCTATAAGTAGTGTTCAAGTCTCTTCTCTAACCCCAATTCTCACAAGTATCCTCACAAAAGGAACGTTTACTTAGCGCTAAAGGGTGGGAGGGTCGTCTCATTGAGCCAGTGATATAGAGGGCAATAGAGGAGAATGACTTGTCCGTGCATCATTGCTTTTCCGCTTCCGCATCAAGAACAATGGATTCCAAAACCGGTGTGTTAATCTTTCTACTCGATTATCTGTGCTCTTGTTTTAGTTATGGAGATCATGGGATTGCACGTTTTGCATCTTACATATTTGTCTATTTTTGGCATGCATTTGTATAGTGTTTGCTAAGTTGAAGGTATATGGAAAGGTTCTTCTACCAAAAATTCATGCAGAGAACGACACGACGACGTTCTTGTTTGAGAGAACTCAATGAAAATTTGGTAGAATCCAATGTAGCTAGACTTGGGGAAAATTGTCTTTTTTTATTTTCCTTCTCCTCCCTCAAATAAATGGGATAAAAAAAGACTGTACTAATACTTTTCAGTGTAAATACCATAAAAATCCCCCAAATTATGCCCACTGTGACATATATATCCAAACTTTTTTCGTGCCATCGAAAACTATACAAATAGCCATAACTTTTTTTGTGACACAAGAAAACCCAAATTTATACATGTGCAACATATATATCCTCTATTTCAATTCAATCTACGGTATTAATTTAAGTTTGGGGATTTTTATAATGAAAAAACAAAAAGTTTGGGGTATTTGTATCATAATGGACAGGATTAGGGTTTTTAGTGACACAAAAAAAAGTTCTGATATTTATGTCTCATTAGGCATATTTTTTTTTTTGTGTTAATTTGAATATTTCTTTTCCTTACTTTATTTTTTGTGTGATTAGTTCAACTGCACACTTTATGAATTGATAAAATAGGTGGTGAAAATAGGCTGCAATTTACTTAAGAGCTTCTAAAAATGAGGCTTAAAGGCCTTCATGAGCTTACTTAGGCCATGGACCGTGATGGCGATGAATCACCACAATGCGAAGATAATAAACAATAACGGGCCTCACAAAAAAGATGGCACTGTATAGAGCTATTATTGTTCACTAGACACGCTAGTGAGCCACATTGATTATGGAAATTGATAAAATATTACAATGTCATATTCTAACAATCCAAAATTGGAGTTGGTACTTAAGTTGTTTTTTTTTTTTTTATATTTAAAATAATACATAAGTGATTTGACGAAAACTTTTTGCACCAAATGAGCGCTGTACGGAACTTTTGGCATATCTAGTGTTCTTATGTCAAAAAAACTTGATTAAAGATGAAAGTGAAGTTTTATGAGAAAAAAAGTAATCATGTTTTCTTATTTATGAACTTGTAACAAAGAAAAAGTTAGCAATTTCTTAAAAAAAGTGGCCAATTAAGAAAAAAAAAAATGAATAAGTAACTCAATAGACAAGTTGGAAAAAAAAATTGAATGTTGATAAGTAACTCAAATGAAAATTAATATTCTAAAGTAGTTGGTAATTCAATTCGATAAAAGTTGGTAAACCATTCTAATTTAGGTTAGCAATTTCATGTAAAAGTTGGCTTATTTGAAGTTTTGGCACACTATGCAAATAAAAGCAAGTAGATTAGAACAAAAAGCATTAATTTGCAAATCATCATAAAAATGGATAATTTTATAAACGTTTCGATAAGTTATGGAAAGTTACCTACAAAAAAAAGTCACGTGTCATTTTCTGTACAAACCGGTTTTTTTGACACTTTTGAACTTATTGATATTTTTCGTGCAAAAAAAAAAAAAGACTTATTAAAATTTACAGGCACCAAAAAATCCATATTTTACATTAATCAATAAAGTTCCGCAAGACAATATGATGGATTATGGCCAACACATCAAGGATCATACCATACAATAAAAGCTCCGACAACATTAATATCTGCCCCTTTTTCTCATTTTGCCGGATTTATCTCAAACTTATCATTGCCAAATGAGAATACATACAGCAAAGAAATGAAGAATCGAGTTTAACCACGGAATAGGTTCAATTATTTATGTATTCTTTGAAGCAAATAAATAAATCTTGACGTGAAAGTGTAAGGGGGGAAAATTGTTCAGAAAGCCCTAAATCTATTGTATAATGGTTAATTTTGACATAAACTTTTTAACTATGTGAATTTAGTCCCGAAATTTTTAACGATTGGTTAATTTAGTTCTTAACTTATCAATTATATCAATTTAATTCTAAACTCTTAGATGATTTGTCAATTTAGTCCTAAACCTTTCAATGATTTATGACCAAAATCCCCAACTTGACGACATTGATAAATTATTAAAAATTTTTGGATTAAATTGGCATGATTAAAGATTTAGGACTAAATTGACAATCATCAAAAGGTTTAGTAGTGAATTGGGACAATTTAAATGTTTAGAACTGCCATAAAATAGGTTTAGAATATTTTGGACAAAGCGGTTGGAATTATTGAAATATTACAATTACATGATACGCTAGAATTGCAAAATTAGCAACACCATACCCATATGCATCCCTTTAATTATGAGTCTTATTACGCACATCAATATGAAAGTACATACTAATAATGATATTTTCCCTCATACATCCGGGAAAAGTAGGGTTTCAAAGGCATAATCAATAGACTATTGATTTACAATGACCAAATTGGTGTGATAACATTTGGTCCAAACTTTACATCGGCAAGGGATTGACGAAGAGCGATGTCACATAATCTTTGAGCTTGGTTTTAGAATGGGTGTAATTATCTCCATCGCTATATAACACATCAATCACCCGCGAGAATTGAGCATTCGCGTGAGAACCGACATTGGGACTGCGGTTGGACGAAGAAACTCTTCATTGGTGTCCTTCCATGCATCGATGACTCCTTTCTGGAGTTCCTCTGCAGCTTCCTGCTCTGAGACGCCATGGTATTTCATGAGCAACTCCACTGCAGATACTACGTGCCCCCTCTTTTGCTCGAACTGTATGTCAAACAGCATTGGCGTAATTAGATTAAGTGGTGGTGGGATCTAGTTTTTATTAGAATGATGGAGGATAATTATGTCTTTATTATACCTCATGAGAGGAAACATCATCCATGAGCCTACAGATGGTTTGTGTAGCCTTCACGCTCTTGCAATCACTAACTGACCATTTAAGAACATGTTCTGTGACCACATCGCCCATTCCTACAAGTGAGGTAGTCGATAACATTCCATAGCCAGTCGTTATTAGTTGAAGCGGCATGTACTCTTCTAGTGTTGGTATATAGTTGGTATGGAACCATTTGGCTTCCTGAAAGTATGCTGTCACTAGCTTCTTCATCTGAGAAATTAAACATGCACAAGAATTTCAGATTTCTAACTAAAGATTGCCTTTGATGCATGTAAAGTTTATTGATGATGCTTACGACTTCTTTTGCGTAGACAAGGCGGTACGATCTTCCCTTTGCGGCCAATTGATTCCCAATATATTCATAGAGCTGGAGAAACTCCTTGAAATAAGCTTGCATATACTCTGGTAATCCATCCTTGGCATCAACATCCCACCTGAATTCAAGTTGTAGAAAGTGACACACTTAACTCTATACAAAGTTGATCAAATTCAAAAATTTGAGAAAGAGAATGTGGATTCCGTACTTTTGGATTGCTTCATTGAGGAGTGCAAGTTCCTCCAATGTGCCATAGACATCGTAGATGTCGTCCATAATGGAAGTGAGGGAGATCACTTTGGTGAGTATCTCTCTGGCCATGGCAAATTCCGGCTCGAAATATATTCCCGTGGTCCAGAAGAACAACTCCACAATCCTGTCTCTAGCGAATGGGAACTTTCTTGGAACATCTATATTCTTCCACCACCTATGATTAAAATGAACATGAGCATAACTGAAAGTACTTTAGCCCAACAAATTCACATAGCTATACTCCTTTTTTCACTTGTAAAGGACTTTGACAAGCACTATTAAAAAAGGTAAATTGAAGATAGATGAGTTAATCTTTGGAAAACACGACAAGAAAAATCAATAGTTTGGGCATTGCTAAAACATAATTGATAGTTGGGTCATTTTAAAAACATAGTGTAGAGGCTAATTTTTGATCATATAGTTGAATGATGTTACTGAACCTAGTAATCTTGCCAAGTTCCTTCTAGTGTTGCTCTTGTAGTAAGTTGAAATCTAGTTTAGCCAAGGTAAGCAAAATTTCATCATGTGAAGGCTCTTCTTGGTAGAGTGGAATATAGCGCCTCGCCTCGAGCCTTGGCAATCCCTTGCGAAGTGGCTGCTTTAGAGCATGACTCACTTGTTTTGCAAGACTAGTGCTCACTTTGCTTTCATTGATTGATTCAAGGTGAGTTGTAGCAAAAGGAAGTGCTTCGTCCAAGATTGAATCGCCATGACACCTTAAATGGCAAGCTTCATATAGGCTCAGCAATCCGCGCACATCGCTTATGAGCGACTCTTGGAAGTTCCCTTCGCTATCTTTGAATTTGTCAAAGACCTCTGTGAATCAACCAACATGGAAAAATGATGCAAGTGATTAGAAATTAGGAAGGGATACACGCTTGGTTAATGTTCTATATTTTCTTGCACGTGTTTCTCCTGAAATTCGATTGAGCAATAGGAGGATTTTAATAGGTATCTTATTAGATTGGTGCATTACATATGAGACGTACCTGATGAAATATTGTAACCATGTTGTCACAGCAATCTAAAGATGAGAGCGACCGTGTGAAGGTCATCTACCTTAAAATCTTCATGATCAAGTCGAGAGTAACTTTTGTGGATTTGTTCTAATTGCTCATCTACTTCACGTTCAAAATGGTACTCAATTCCCAAACGTTGGATTTGATCAATCAAGTGAAGCTTTTGTAAGGGCTTGTCCACGACATCAGTCAGCATCTTCTTCACCTCTTCTTTCAGTTCCTCAATTTGTCCCTCCACTCTTCCGAGGAATTTGAACTTCTGCAAATATATTGCACGGTGTTTCAAATAAAAGCAAGCATGGAATACGTGGACTTTACAAAATAAATATAATCTCGATGGCCACCTCTGTGTACCCTATTTAGGTATTTCGATGTTATACGCTCATTCACATAACATTTGGAATTGAACCCATGAGAACAACGACCATATGAGATGAGGGGGTTAAATGCCACCCATGAGAACAACGACCATATGAGAGGAGGGGGTTGAATAACATGATGAGATGTTTCTTGCCGCAGAGGACATACTGAGGCCGGTGAAGTTACAAGTATTATCGTTATTTTTCAACCTTCTTTTATCTATTTATGATTTTCAACTTCGTTTTTTTGTGTGGAGAAGGGAACATGTATTTATATGAGGCCGATTGTTACCATATGAGAGATGTGGTGGAACTGAAGGAAATCGAAGTAAGTCTACAAAGTGCAATTGCGAGAAAACAAAAGAAGAAGATAACAGAAGGTTTTCTAACCACTGAGTTGGAGGGAGAATCATATTTAAGGAAGTAATCCCCCCATACGCTGGGGTGATAACCCGCGGATCGACGTTCGATCACATGGCCTGTTTCTTTATTCGGAGGAGCGCATGGAGTTGCTGAGACCTGCGACATATTCTCTCTTTTTTCTTACGTGTGACCAATGCACAAACGGAAGAGAGGAGAGGTTTTGTCTGCGTTGCAAAACATCGATAATTGAAGGGTATTATTTATAGACATCATGTTCGTGACCACAGTATTCGCACGTTTTTTGAGACCAACCAATCGCATTTCGATGAAGCATAGACGGGTGAGATTATCATGCCAAACTAATGAGCCCCCTCTCACCGGTCACTTTTGTCAACATTCATGAACAAACTCTTCTTGAAAAGATACTTCTGATGTCAAGGAGGTTCGGCACTCCTATGCATAGTTAAAGTAGCTCCATGCTGCTACCAACTACAGAGTGACATTATTATTTTGATAACAACAACTGGCATTTAATAAACATCGGTTCAAAAGTCCTACAATAGAGTTCTAAAATAGACTAATAGGCTAAACGGACATTATTTAGAGAGATCTGTTGATACCTTTATTTGAAGGGAAAATGAGATAAATAATTTATGAACTTTAGTTCAATATGGAATGTCGTCCTTAGACTTTTAATTTATTCAAAGTGATCCATAAATCTGACCAACAAAAAAAATGGTCCATGAAATATTAGTAAATGTTTAATCCGATCCCTAGATTATATGAAAATATTTAATTTCATCATTTCGTTAATTCAAGTTAATGAATTTTGTTGATATGATTTTCATATCCGTCAAGTTTGAATTGTGGAACAAAAAAAAAAGAAGTTTATATGCGGATCATGTAAGTAAGATATCAATCTCAGTCACGTTATAATAATCAACGTCAATTAATAATGATGAACATGTGAACACCCTAACATGTTCTTTTTTCTTTTTCTAAGTAGATACATAATAATATGAAAATATTGACTCATCATTTAATAATATCCAATGGAGAGTATATTTGAACAAATGAAATGACTACACTAGACATATATTAATTATTCATAAATCATATTGAACAAATTAAAATTTAAGAATCACATTCAATCAAAATCTAAGAACTATTTGTGTCTTTTCTCCTTATATGAAAGGAGAGTTCCTTGGATGGACTGAGCCATCCTTCCACGAACTCTCCCTCCACTTGTTTACTTTTTCTCTCAAACAACTCTATATCCCCTCTTTTCATTTTTATTCTTTCTCAATCTTTTTTTTGTCCAGTTTTTCCCATGTAGTCTATTTCGTCTATTTAGAACTATTGGTATTTATGCAACTTATAGATATTGTTACAAACATGACTCACAAGCTCACACAAGCTGTAATATGATTAAAGTGTCTGGCATATCTAATTTCGCATGAAGAATCATTAATATGTAATTTTACAAGTTTAGCTTAGTTTACTCAACAAGCTGCGAAATTAGAAGTGATTATGGACTTGCTATCACTCGCAGGTGGCAGTAATGATTGAGCTGTGATGCTACTCATGTCAGTAAAGACATAAACGAGATAGTCCACATATATTTCGTATTGGTTGGATCTAAAGTGAAAGTAGAATATTAGGGATTTACAGACAAGATACTCGACTAATTAGTCTTTAAAATATTTATCCAGGATACATAGAAAAATCACGGGATAATTTTTGGAATTTTTCTTTATTAATAATACTAGAGAAAGCCTGGTTGGTTTCGAGACTATTCAATTAAACAAGTCCCTCAACTTTGAATTTGACACATGGGTTTAGAGAGTACAAATATTTGGGAGCCACCTTTACTTGATTAATCAAATGGCTAGATATGCGTGAACCGAATTTCAAGTGAAGAGAGTAGAGCACCTGTCGAAATTAGATAATCCATAGACCATCCAAATTTTTTTACATCATTTTCGTTAATGCACTCATCGACAAAAATGAGTCTCTTGAATCGTTATCTTGTAAAATAAGAATTAGAGATAAGTGTACCAAAGGTTCTAAAACTTATTATGAACGCGTAATTGAATTAGAACTTTCAAAAAGTGTAATTTAATCATTTCGTTAACTTTGTCCAATTTGGCAAATGAAAAATGTTGACCTGACTTTTTTGTTAATTACTTTCTCTGTTACGTAGTGCTAACGTGATTAAAATATGAAGGATAAGATTAAAACGACGTTGTTTTTCTCTAAATTTGGTTTTTTAACTCAAATTTTATTTAATTAGATTAAAAAAATAAGCTAAATCTTAAAAAAAAATTTCAATGATTTTTGCTATAAAAAAATGTACATAGAGCCGGTTTGGTCTGTGCATACGGTTCCTTTTTAGGAACCTAAAACCAGATCAATTTCCACGAGGAATCACCTAGCCCGCCAGTCCCATTCCTAGATTGGAACCCGATCAATGCGCTCCTCGGATATAAATTGCACAAACAGTTTATATAAATTGTAAAAAGAAAAAGAAAATAATAAGAAAAAGGGACAAAAAGAGAGTGGACAAGAATTCTTTTATTGCCGATTCAGCTCCGCATAATAAGTTGGGTGATCTAGGTGGAGGCAAAACAAGGCGAGGCAATTCATCAAAAAGACAGCTATCGGGCCCACCAGTAATTTAATCCCCTTACCGATAAAACCAGGAAAAACAAGGGCTCATTCGTAATTTCTATTATAAAAGATAAGGGTGAGCATCGGTCCAAGGTCGACTCTAGACCGACCCTGGACCGGCCCAACTTTGCCAGTCTTGGTCTGGTTCCCAGGAAGATTGGGTCGGTCCTTGATTCTAGGATTCCTGGACCAGCACTGTACGGGTTGGTCCTCGGTCCTAGGAGTTCAGGGTCGGCCCAACCTGGACTATCCCTGACTATATATATAATAATATTTATAATTTTTTATATAGAAAAATCTTAAAATAAACGGCGTCAACAACATTAAATAAGTATTTAATGAGAAGTTCAAATAATTTTACATTATTTTTCAATAACTTAGATTTTTAATATCTTTTACGACATTAATAGTCATAATTTACGAATGAGGAAAATGTTTTTGTGAGGAGTCCTCATGGCATCAAGGGCATAAATAGCTTCTTACGGCATCCTCATCTAATATCCGCTCTATTCTGTCTTATTTGTCCTTTTAGTCTTCAATTTGCCAAAATCAAAAGAAATAACTTCTCTGCTCGTCACTCGACACTTGACACTCGCCTTGCTTACTTTAGGTCACCCGTGCCGCTCGCCACTTGATACTTGCTTGACTTGTTGCTCCCAGCTCGACACTTGATGCTCACTCTGTTCAACACTCATCCCACTCGACCCTCACCGCTTGCCTTTCTTAGCTGACATCGCTCGTCATTGAACCCATTAGATTAGTTTGGTCCTCGGTTGTCATTTCAAGGAGTACAAAAAATGAAATAAAAAATTATTGGTTGGTCCCGAGTTGATCTTGTAACCAGACCAAACCTATTGGGTCAGTCCGGTCTTCAATCGTTTTTTCAAAGAGTACAAAAAATGAAATAAAAAATTATCGGTTGGTTTCGGGTTGATCCTGGAACCGGACCGAACCCATTGGGTCGGTCCGGTCCTCGGTCCCATACTTAAAGGGTCGATCCTTGGTCCTAAAAATTGAGGACCAGTACTATGCGGGTTGTCTTAGAGTTAGGAGGTGGACCGGCCCAACCCGGACCATGCTCACCTCTAGTAAAATATGGGCTAAACTCTCATCCCTTCCTCGGATAAGACAAGAAAGGCTCTTTCTCTTCTCGCCTCCTCTCTCTCTCTCTCTTGTCGCCATGGACATGCATGAGGAATCAAGGTGTTAAATTATGTCTCGAGTTTGAGCGTTTACAAAAATGCGATTCGCTGGACTTCTTAAAGCTGCATAAAGGAGGAAATAATTAAAAGAGGAATTTTCCCTTTTGGAGTGAAATTGCCAAAGTCTTCTTTTCTTTCTGAAAGATGCCGCTGCAACTTTACGTAAAGAAAGAAGCGGCTGAAGCACTGCAAATGAAGAATCAAAGTTGGTGGGGCCCAAGGTCAAACTTTTGACCTTGGGCACACTTGCACATACACACACACACGTTTGGCATGAAGTCCTCTGCATGCGTAGGAATCCAAAAGTGGTAGTGGGCTTTTGACTAGGCCCACATATATAAGAACATAATCATTCTTTTTGCGTGGGCGTTCGTTTTGCGTAGGTGTTGGACTATTGAAAGAAACCCTACGAAGCCGCACACGATCCTTGAAGCCACAAGCCACGTGAAGCTTTGAAGAGATATGCGAAGTCGTACGAATGCGCGGTAATTTTGTGTCGTGAGTTTATATCCCAGTGAGTTGTTTATTTATAAACACTTTGGGTTTGTGGTTAAATCTAGGTGTGGGAAATACTTGAGCGTTTGAGCGATTGTAAACTCTAATACTCCAATTATAGTGGATTATTTGTTGCTGGCTCTCTCCGTGGATGTAGGTACCGATACTCGGACCGAACCACGTAAATTTCTGGTGTCCTTATTATTTCTCATTTATTTCTCTAGTGATTTCGCGTTGACGTAAATTGCAAGATCCTGTCGTTTCCCCGTATTATATCCCAACAATTGGTATCAGAGCTTAGGGTTGGATTTCTTGATTGTGATTTGAAGCTTGTTGGAGAAAACTTCCTTAGTTGTTTTGAAGCTGACAAAACGTTTCCATCAGTCTAGTCTAAAGACTTCCAGACTCTACCATCAAAGTTTGAAGACCGCCAGACTCAAGATTTAAAGTCTGCCCTCATTGACAGTTTCCAGACCGACGAAGAAGACTTATCCAGATGCGAGTATATCTTTAAGGTTTTGATTCGTGCGGCTAAAGAAGTTCTCACGGCTGGAGATGGCATCTCGAGATCTATTATTCGTATTACAATTAATTCGAGTAATTTAGATCCGTTGATTGGCAAAGTATACTCGGAAGGTTCTACTTATGGAAACCTAGATCCCGATTGTATGGGCGAGCAAGATTGGTGGGCTGTCATCACATTCCTTAAGTAACTCGAGATCTCCTTAATTGATTCTATCCAACGGGTAGATTGGAAGAACTCCTTTGGAATGTGCCAACGGTTATGAAGACATGGAGGAGTATATAAAGAAGATGCACTAGTTATTCGAGAGTGTGCGAGATAGAAAAATTCCAAAGTCTGAAGCTCTTTGTTCTTTGCTGATTCAATTGTTGAGCGTAAATTTGTATTTAAAAGAGAGATTAGATACTTGTGAGGCCTTGAGGAAGTGTAGCAGAGTCTCTATACTGTGGAATCAAGGACGTGAGACTATAACATCTCTTTTGATTCATAGTGAAATCCAGTCGGTGGGTTGTCAGTGCGGGAGAGTGGACGTAGGCTTGGTCTAAGCCGAACCACTATAAACCTTGTGTTCTTATTCTCTTCCCTGATCTCTTTTATTTTGTTCATAGCTTTATTTAACTGTTTAAGTCTGATTCCCTCTGCATAGTCTGTAGTCAACCAGACTCAGGTTAAAAGTAAAGTTTTTCGTTGCATTTTGTAAAATTTGTTTTCACACCTATTCACCCCCTCTAGGTGTTCGTACTAGCACTTTCAATTGGTATCAGAGCCTGTGTACTCATTTAAATTGAAGTGTTTCAATTTATGAGTTAAAGATCCATGGCTAGTATGTTGGCTCCAGGTTTGGTTGAAGGACAAAGCAACACCAGACCACCTTATTTCGATGGAAATGAATACTGTATATGGAAAAACAAGATGAAAACATTCCTAAGATCGAAAGATCCTTTGGAATGAGATGTGGTAGACAAAGGAATCATTCCTAAAGCTACAACAGTCTCAAAAAGAGGGAAAGAAGCTGCAGAGGCTAGAGAGATGACTCAAGAAAAGTTAACTAAGAGACAAGCTCTTGATGCAAAAGCAATTTATTCCTTATATTGTGCATTATCTCCTACTGAATATAACATAATATCTTATTGTGAAACAGCTAAAGAAGTCTGGGATAGGTTGTACATTACCTATGAGGAACTGATCGAGTGAAATAAACCAGAATTAATATTCTGCTTGGTCAATATGAAGCCTTCAAGATAAAGCCAGGAGAATCTAATACTGACATGTTTAGCCATTTTACAAAAATCGTAAATGATCTTGAGTATCAGGGTCAACCAATCTCAGGACCCATGAAGGTTAACAAATTGCTGCGTGGATTTTCCAAAGATTGGAATTATGTAAAGACTTCAATAAGGGAAACACAAAGGATCATGCCACTCTTCGTTGACGAATTGGTTAGCACACTTCAGTTTTATGAAGTGAAGTAAATCAATGAAGAAGAAGATCCCAAAGATAAGAAGTCTATTGCCTTAAAATCTAATGATAATTCTGATGTTACAGACTTTGAAGATGACATGGATGATGAAGAGCTCGCTCTCATGATAAGAAGGTTCAGGAAACTGAACAAAAAGGGAAGAAGATTCAATTAGAAGAAACAAATCTCTCAAAAGTTTCAAAACAAATCAGCTAAGGACGGTGAATCTAATAAAGATGTGATTTGCTTTGAATGCAAGAAAAATGGACACATTAGAGCCAACTGTCCCTTGCTGAAGAAAAAGAAAGGAAAAACTGAGAAATACAGAAAGGCACTTAAAGCAGAAACTTGGAGTGATACTGAATGCGAAGGGAGTGACGATGATTATGCTAATATTTGTTTAATAGCAAAATCAGAATTAGACTCAGACTCTGAGACATATACAGACTCAGACTCAGACAGTGAAATTGAGGTAAGTAATTTAAAAATTCCTACTAAAGTCTCGAAATATATTAATGAACTTTGTCTTAGTCTCAAAACTTCTCTTAAGAGGATTTCCGAGCTAAAAAGGGAGAATTCTACACTAAAGCAACATGAAAATTCTTGGAAAGAAAAGTTTGAAAATTTAGACAAAAGTTTTGTTGTTTTAAAAGAAAATGCACACTTTCTTTCAAAAGAAAATTCAAAAAGGTTTTCTATAGGATCTGAGAAATTGGAAAAGATTCTTTCAGTACAAAGACCTTACTTTAACAAATCAAGCTTGGGAATGACTTATGAAACCATTCCTCTAATTGATTTTCCAAAAGTAAAGGAAAGAATCGAACAAAGACCTCAAAAGCCTTTTATAAAAATCATTTTCAAAAAGTCTTTGTAAAACTTATTGGCCGAAGTGCTCTTAGATGTTCTAAGTGTAACAGCTCAGAACACTTTGAGAAAGAATGTCCTATGGTTTGGAGACCTGTTAAGAAGGATTGGGCAAAGACCGCATATTGCACTAACTCCACTGGATCCAAAAAAGTGTGGGTACCAAAGAAAGCTTGAGTTTCTTTCTTAATTGCAGGTCACTATCAAGAAAAATGTCAAATGGTACTTGGATCGTGGATGCTCAAGATATATGACAGGAGATTCAAGTTGTTTTATAAAGTTCATCCAAACAAATGGAGGAAAAATTTCTTTTGGTGGAAATAGCAAAGGAAGAATTGTTGGATGCGAAACAGTAAATATTGGAAGCCTTACAATCAACAATGTCTCCTTGGTAGAAGGACTAAATTACAATGTACTCAGCATAAGCCAACTGTGTGACACAGGATTCAAAATCAATTTTCAGAAAGGAATATGTTCGGGAACCAGTAAAGACTTCTCTCAATCTTTCACGGGGCGAAGACATGGGAACATCTATCTTTTGGATATCAAACTAGAAAGATCTCAATGTCTAATATCAATTCAAGATGAAGCTAATCTCTGGCATCGAAAGCCTGGCCATATCAACATGAAGCAAATTGCCAAGATTTATTCAAAGAAGCTTGTTTGTGGACTACCCAACCTGAAATACCAAAAATCTGACTTATGCACACCATATGTGTTGGGAAAACAGGTTAGAAGTTCTTTCAAACCAATAAATCAAGTTTCCACTAATCGTGTGCTGCAACTCCTGCATATAGATCTCTTTGGACCAACTAGAACTCAAAGCATTGGTGGAAAGAGATATTGCTTAGTAATAGTGGATGATTATTCATGATTTACTTGGATCTACTTTTTGGCAATTAAGTCTGAAACCTTCTCTTATTTTTCAAAGTTTGCCAAGAAAGTACAGAATGAGAAATGGTATGTTATTTCAAACATACGGACATACCATAGAGGTGAGTTGGAAAATCATGACTTTGCTAAATTTTGTGATGAATCTGGTTTTCAGCATATGTTCTCCCCTCAATACACTCTCGAACAGAATGGAGTTGTGGAAAGGAAGAATAGATCGTTGCAAGAAATGGCTAGAACTCTTTTAATAGAAAGCAATATTTCTTCTCATTTTTTGGGCTGAAGCAGTTTCTACAGCATGTTATATTATCAGCAGAGTTTTCTTAAGGCCTATTCTGGAGAAAACTCCCTATGAGTTGTTCATAGGAAAGAAGCTAATTGTTTCTTATTTTCATGTGTTTGGTTGCAAATATTTTGTCTTGAAAAATGCAAATGATCGAATTGGTAAGTTTGAAAAAAAATCAGACGAAAGATTTTTCTTTGGATATTCAACCTCCAGCAAAGCTTACAGAGTATACAACAAGAAGACTCAGTCTGTGGAAGAGTTGATGAATGTCAAATTTCAAGACCCTATACAAAATTAATCGATCCAAACTCAACCTGAAGAATCTGAACCTACTCTAGACTTTACAAAGCCTACTTCCCCTGAAGCAGCTCAGATTTCAGAAGGACAACAATGAACGAATGTTGAAGAATCAACTGAAGAAATAGTTCAGCAGTCTATCAGACCAACTAGCAACTGGAAGCACAAGTCTAGTCATCTCACAGAACTCATCATTGGTGACATTGATGAAAGGATCCGTACAAGATCCAAAAGGCATGAAGAGTCTAGCGCTGTGGCTCTTATTTCTGAAATAGAACCCAAAAGTATAGAAGAAGCTTTAACTAATGAAAGCTGGATTGAAGCTATGCAAGAAGAGCTCAGGCAGTTCAGTGTTAACAATGTTTAGGAATTAACTCCTAAACCAAAAGGTAAATCTGTTATTGGAGCTAAATGGGTTTCCAGGAACAAGATGGATGAAAAAGGAAAAGTTGTAAGGAACAAAGCAAGACTCGTAGCCAAAGGATATACGCAAGAAGAATGGATAAACTATGATGAGATTTACGCACCGGTAGTAAGGTTAGAAGCAATTAGATTATTACTTGCTTTTACTTGTTATAAGAATTTTAGGTTATTTCAAATGAACGTCAAAAGTGCATTCCTGAATGGATTTATCCAAGAGGAAGTCTATGTGGAACAACCTCTTGATTTTGAAGACCCAAGGAAACCAAACTCTGTATTTAGACTGAAAAAGGCTCTATATGGTTTAAAGCAAGCACCTCGAGCTTAGTACGACAGGTTAAATAAGTTTTTAATCCAAAATGGCTTTGTCAAAGGTAAAGTAGACACTACTCTGTTTATTAAAAAAGAAGGTAAAAACTTTCTACTTGTTCAAAACTATGTTGATGATATTATATTTGGATCTCTTAACGAAAACCTGTGCAAGAAATTCTCTAAGTTTATGCAGGATGAATTCGAGATGAGTATGATGGATGAACTATCATTCTTTCTCGGACTACAAGTGAAACAATTAAAGGAAGGAATTTTCATTCACCAAGAAAAATATGCTAAAGAACTTGTTAAAAAGTTCGATTTGGAGAATTGCAAAAAGACTATATACCAATGTTAAGTTCTTTGAAGCTGGATAAAGATGAAGGAGGAAAGAAAGTTGACTAGAAGCTGTACAGGAGTATCATTGGTTCACTTCTTTATCTTATTGCCTTTAGACTTGGCATTTTGTTTAGTATTTGCATTTGTGCCAGATTTCAATCAGATCCCAAAGAATCTCATCTAAGTGCTGCGAAACGCATCATCAAATACGTTGCAACAACCTCTAAATTAGGTCTATGGTATCCCAAAGAAGGAGACTTTACTCTCCTTGGATATTCAGACGCAGATCTAGCAGGATGCAGAGTTGATAGAAAGAGCACCTCGGGCACTTGTCAATTGCTTGGTAATAGGACAGTATCTTGGTTTTCAAGGAAGCAAAGTACTGTAGCTCTTTTAATAGCAGAAGCAGAGTATGTGGCTCTTGGAAGTTGCTGTTCTCAAATCTTATCGATAAAACAATAACTAAGAGACTTTGGAATCGAAGACTCATGCACTGAGATCAAATGTGACAACACCAGCATGATTAATCTCACCAAGAATCCAATTCTTCATTCAAGAGCAAAGCATATAGAGATTCGACACCATTTTATTAGAGACCATGTTCAAAATGGAGAAGTAATGATCCAATTCATTGACTCAAAGAATCAGCTGTCGGACATATTTACAAAGCCACTAGAGAAAAATCTATTTGAGTCTATTCGCTCCAGATTTAATATCTTAAAGTCTGAAGAAGCTCGGGCTCAGGGATAAAAGTCTGAAGATGTTCAGACTCAGAAGATCAAGAATTACGACTTTGGATAGAAACTCGAAAAGATATGATTACTTATTAACCGCCGATTGATTGATGTTATCTTTCCAAAATTTTTGAAGTCGTAGCAATTATTCTTTTTCTAAAATGAAGTTATTATTTTTGAAAAGATAGTTATCCATTTTCAAAAAGGCAGTTATTCATTTTTGAAAAGGCATTTTTTATATTTTCCTTTATGACGATCTGTATATCTCATTTCAATTGTTTTATATACAGTCCATCTTCTTCGTTTTTACACACAAACCCTAGAGCACAGAACTTCACTTTCTTACCTTTTCTCTAGTTTAATCCATAAAGTTTTCATCTTTCTTGCGAATCGAGTTCGAAAAATCTCTCAAAGACTATGATAATGTCTTCCTAAAGAAAGTCCTCAAGGATTGCAAGTAGGGGACCACATCATATGCGTGAGGGTCCTACACATTTTGACTTGACCGAGGAGGAAGAATCTCCAAGGCAGCAGCAGAGTCCACAACATTCTCAACTGCGCCATTCTTCTCAGGCTAGACCACATGAGTCTCAGCAACAACAAGCGGAGGAAGAAATTCTTGAAGATGTAGAACCAGTAAGGACTCTTAAGCCTGCATTTGCTTTCAATATCTACTTTGCCTTGAAGGAAGGAGGTTCTGCAATGACCTTTATTGATGAATTTTTGAGAGAAAAAGGGGTACCGAAATGAGTCCTATTTTTTAAGAACGATGGAATGTTTGGGATTTACTCTTGCTGGTTCGGTAGAAAGGGCTTTTGCGAACTTCCCAAGTGATCCATGTTTTGGAGGATTTAGTCAACCGGAAGGAAAAGATGATGATGAAAAGATGTTCACTCATTTTAAGTCTAGAAGGGTGTTGCTGCGAACATTCGAGGAAGAAGAGCAGATCTGTTTCGTTCTGAGGAAACATAAGTGAGTTTACTCTAAGTTGCTGAAGCGAGGGGTGATGAACCCAAGGAATGTGGATTTTGATTTTCTTGATTCTCTGAACGTGAAGTTATGGGAGAAATTTACTTTACTTCAACTTGAACAATTTTGCTTTGAGACAACCGTAGCTCATCCAGAACTTACCGCGTATTTCTATTCCAATCTAAGTTTTTTAGATGCGAATATATTTTCTTTCAGTGTTAGAGACCAGGATTATGTGGTTGATATGGACACTCCGGCTGATGTGATTGGAGTGAAGAGAGGGAATCGATGAGGAAAAAAGAAGAAGAAGAAGAAGGAAGAACTGCAGAAGAAGAGCAAATAGGAGAACAAACAGAAGGAGAAAGTCATGGTGCTTCTCCAGCAGAGGATTAAAGACAAGGTCATCATGACATTGAAGAAGAGACAGAGCATGAAGAGTACTTCTCTCCACCTGAAGGCACTGAAACAGGGGGAGCTGCTGATAAAAGAGGTACTCCTTCACTTGCTTTTACCAGTGATGATGTTAGTCGTTCTCCTGCCAATCCAGAAGATGTATATGCCTCTCAATTTCCTGAAGATGTTAATGAGGTTTCATCTCAAAGTCTGGATGTTCATGCTGAAGTTCCATCATCTGCCAACACTCCGCAAACTGATCATGCTAAAGCAAGCACTCAAACTGACAACTTAGCAGACCTTAAAAGATTGCTTGATGTTCTTACGAAGATCGGAGGTCAGATTTATGCTTTGGGATGTGAATTTCAGAACATGCAGAATGCTAATCAAGTCACTTCAGTTTCATTGCACGACCAAGTTCAAGCCCTTAATCTTCAAGTTCAAGCAATTGCAAAGGGTGAGGAGGTAGCGCAACTGAAGGAGGATCTGAGAAAGCTAGAGGAGACCGTCAAGTCTATGAGAGATTTCCAGCTCGTTCGCGTTCCAAAACAATCTTAATTTTATCCAATTTCCTTTTTAGTCTCTACCTTTTTGCTATTGACGAAAATGGGGAGAAGTTGGTGCAAATTTATCTTTGATTTTTGATTTTGACTTGATTTTGACTTTATCTTATCTTTGTTTGGTTGTGACTGGTTTGGACTGTGTTTTGATCATTTTAATACTTGCAGTATCTTAAGTATTGTTGGTAATTATGGTAAAGATAGTTGTTTTTACAAGACTAACTCGTTTCTTGTGGATGCAGAATCGATACTATTTTTATCCTAATTCATTTATCTTTTATGAGATATCTTTGTTTGCTTGAGTATTGTTTTGCAGGTCAAAAGTATCCAAATCTGCAGGAAAGTTTTGTCAACATAAAAAATGGGGAGATTGTTGGAGAAAACTTCCTTATTTGTTTTGAAGCTAACAAAACCTTTCCATCAGTCTAGTCTAAAGACTTCCAAACTCTACCATCAAAGTCTGATGACCGCCAGACTCAAGATTTAAAGTCTGCCCTCATTAACAGTTTCTAGACTGACGAAGAAGACTTATCCAGATGCGAGTATATCTTTAAGGTTTTGATTTGTGCGGCTAAAGAAGTTCTTACGGCTGGAGATGGCATCTCGAGATCTATTATTCGTATTACAATTAATTCAAGTAATTTAGATTCGTTGATTGGCGAAGTAAACTTGGAAGGTTCTATTTATGGAAACCTAGATCCTGATTGTATGGGCGAGCAGGATTTGTGAGCTATCATCACATTCTTTAAGTAACTCGAGATCTCCCTAATTGATTTTTTCCAACGGGTAGATTGGAAGAACTCCTTTGGAAGGTGTCAACGGTTATGAAGGCATGGAAGAGTATATAAGGAAGATGCTCTAGTTATTCGAGAGTGTGCGAGATAGAAAAATTCCAAAGTCTGAAGTTCGTTGTTCTTTACTGATTCAATTGTTGAGCGTAAATTTGTACTCAAAAGGGAGATTAGATATTTGTGAGGCCTTGAGGAAGTGTAGCAGAGTCTTTACACTGTGGAATTAAGGACATGAGACTATAACATCTCTTTTGATTCATAGTGAAATCCAACCGGTGGGTTGTCAATGAGGGAGAGTGGACGTAGGCTTGGTTTAAGTTGAACCACTATAAACTTTGTGTTCTTATTCTCTTCCATGATCTCTTTTTATTTTGTTCATAGCTTTATTTAACTGTTTAAGTTTGATTTCCTCTGCATAGTCTATAGTTAACCAGACTCAGGTTAAAAGTAAATTTTTTCATTGCATTTTGTAAAATTTGTTTTCACACCTATTCATCCCCCTCTTCACACCTATTCACCCCACTCTAGGTGTTCGTACTAGCACTTTCGGGGCTTTTGCTTGTTTGATTATTATCTTGAAATTCTGTTACTGCAATTATGTTTGAGAGGAAATCTGAAATTGAGAAGTTTGATAGGAGCAACAACTTTGTGTTATGGAGCATCAATATGCAAGCTTTATCGGCAACACAAGGTTTGGCCAAGGCACTGGATGGTGAAGATGAGTGGCCGATAATAATGAAAGCCTTAGAGAGGGTAGAGCTGATGGAAAAAGCAAAGAGCATAATCCTGTTAAATTTGACGGATGAGGTCTTAATAGAGATTGCTGAGGAGAAGGATGCCGTAGCATTATGGGCAACACTTCAAGCACTCTATGTGAAGAAATGTTTGAACAATCGCTTATACATGTTGAAGAAGATGTTTCAATTTAGATATACTGAAGGTACGTCTATCAGAACCCACCTAGATGAATTTAATAAACTCATGTTGGATCAGAAGAACGTCGGTAAGATTCTTGATGATGAAGGACATGGCATGATGTTGTTAGCCTCTTTACCAAAGTCATGGGAGCACTTTACTGATTCACTGTTGCAGGGGCGTACTATGATTACCTCAGAAGAGGTAAAGTCCGCCTTATTATCTAAGGAGTGGCAGAGAAAGTTGTGAGATGACGGTCTGGCGAAAGGAGCAGTGCAAGCACTGATGATTCGGGATAGAGAACAACATTGAGAGCCTAGTAGCAGTAGAGGTAAAAGCAGATCAAAATCACGCCATAGAAAGTCCAAGGGACGCGTGAAATGCTTTGAGTGTCACAAGGAGGGGCACATCAGGAGAGATTGTCCAAAGCAGAGAAATAAAGTTGATAGGCAGAATGCCACAAGCAGTGTGGCAAACGTTGCTAAGGGGAGCACTAGTGATGCAGAAGTTGTTTTCTGTGTGACTGCTACTTCATCAGGAGACGAATGGGTGCTGGATTCGAGTGTTCTTATCATATGACGCCTCATAAGAATTGATTTACTACTTACCAAGCTACAGATGGTGGTAGGGTTTTTTTTGGAGAATAATGTAGTCTGTAAGGCTGTGGGGATAGGGACAATTCGAATCCGGATGCACGATGGGGTGGTGTGCACATTGACAGATGTGAGGCATGTATCGGAGCTCAAGAAGAACCTTATTTCTCTGGAGACACTTGATGACATCGGGTGTAGGTACACCGTTGAAGGTGGAGTACTGAAGATCTCTCGAGGTGCCATGACAGTGATGAAGGGGAAGAAAGTGAATACTTTTTATCATCTACTGGGAGATACCGTGACCGGAACTGTTGCAGTTTCATCAGGTGATTTAGACTCTAACTTGACTTAATTATGGCATATGCGTTTGGGGCACATGAGTGAGGCATGTATGACAATGTTGAGTGAAAAGAGGTTGTTGAAGGGTCAGAAAACAGGGAAGTTGGACTTATGTGAGCACTACATCTATGGGAAGCAGCACCGAGTTAAGTTTACTACAGCTATTCATTCGACCAAACGACAAGTTGAATATATTCATTCAGATGTCTGGGGCTCGTCTTCAATTCCTTCGAAAGGAGGTGTCCGATATATGCTGACATTTATCAACGATTATTTGAGGAAGGTATGGGTTTATTTTCTGAAGCACAAATATGATGTGTTTGATCGGTTCAAGAAATTTAAGGCATTGATTGAGAAGCAATTAGATAAACAAATCAAGTGCCTGAGAACCGATAATGGCATGGAGTTTTGTGGTAAAGATTTTACCAAGTTCTGCGAGAAAGAAGGTATTGTGAGACACCGCATAGTATTTGGGACACCACAGCAAAATGGCGCGGCAGAACGGAAGAACAGAATTTTGCCTGAGCGAGCTCGATGCATGCTTTCGCATGCAGGACTTGGCAAGGAATTTTGGGCTGAAGCAATGAACATGGCATGTTACCTGGTTAATCGATCTCCATCATCTGCTATCGAGTGAAAGACTCCTAAGGAAGTATGGTCGGGGAAACCTGTTGATTAATCTGGATTACGTATATTCGGATGTCCTACGTATGCTCATGCGAGTGATAGTAAGCTTGAGTCGAGAGTGAAGAAGTGCATTTTTCTGGGTTATGCACATGGGGTGAAAGGCTACCGGCTATGGTGCACTCATCTCAAATCACCCAATTTTCTAATCAGCAGAGATGTGATCTTCGACGAGACTGCAATGCTTCAACGGAGGAGTTCTGAGACACAACCAGCAGAGAAGACAGATCATGGTGTCATTAGTGAGGTGGAGCTTCAGGTGGAGACTCCAGAGACCTCGAAGGTAACAGAAGTTGAGACTGCAGATGAAGTCGCAGTTCCTGAAGTCGGTGATAGTGAACAACCAGCAAAGCCGCAGCAGACTATAGTCGCAGATAGACAGAGAAGACAAATTAAATCACTGGTACGTTATGGTTATACAGATATTGTTTATGCATTGACTGTAGGTGATGAGGTGGAGACAGATGAGCCTTCGTGTTACTTTGAGTCGATGGCTAGTTCGGAGTCGTCGCAGTGGCTAGGGGCTATGAGTGAAGAGATGTAATCACTCTATTGAAATCAAACATAGGAGCTAGTTAAAGTACCCAAAAGCCAAAAGATTGTTGGAAGTAAATGGGTCTTTAAAAGGAAAGAGGGCATTCCTGGTGTCGAGGCAGTGAGGTATAAGGCGAGACTTGTGGCGAAGGGATATACACAGCATGAGGGCATTGACTATAATGAGGTGTTTTCTCCTGTGGTAAGACATATTTCTATTCGTGTTTTACTTGCCTTAGTTGCTTCGCAGGATCTCGAGTTAGAGCAGCTAGATGTGAAAACTGCGTTTCTTCATGGTGAGTTGGAGGAGCAGATTTACATGAGGCAACCAGAGGGATTTGTTATTTCGGGTAAGGAAGATCATGTTTGCTTGTTAAAGAAATCTTTGTATGGGCTAAAACAGTTTCCTAGGCAGTGGTATAAACGTTTTGATACTTTCATGGCTAGTCAAGACTATTCAAAAAGTCATATGGATAGCTGCGTTTACTATAGGAGATTGGAGAATGGTTCTTTGATTTATCTATTATTATATGTTGATGATATGCTGATAGCAGCTAAAAATATGTCTGATATTGATGTGCTGAAGAGGCAGTTAAATGCTGAATTTGAGATGAAAGATTTAGGTGCTGCAAAGAAAATTTTGGGTATGGAGATTTTGCGTGACAAGACTGCAGGAGTTTTACGTCTATCTCAAAAGAAATACATTGAGAAGATTGTGACACGTTTTAATATGTAGTCAGCAAAATTTGTAAGTACACATTTAGTGAAGCACTTTAAACTTTCAGATAAATTATCACCGCATACTGAGGAGGAGGAGGAGCATATGTCCAGTGTTCCTTATTCTAATGCCATGAGTAGTATTATGTATGCTATGGTGTGTACTAGCCCTGATATTTCACAAGCTGTGAGCGTGATTAGTCGCTATATGAAGCGTCCTGGTAAAGCTTATTGGGAAGCTGTGGAATGGATCCTCAAATATTTGAAGAGGACAACAGATGTGGGTATAATATACCGGAGGGACAACAATGGTAGTGAGACCACTGGTTTTGTGGATTCGGATCATGTCAGTGACTTGGATGATTGCAGGTTTTTAGCAGGATACGTGTTTACGCTAGCGGGTGGTGCAGTTAGTTGGAAAGCGTTCTTACAGGATCAAATTACCCTGTCTTCGACTGAGGCATAGTGCATGGCACTAACCTTTGTAGCGAAGGAGGCGATATGGTTACAGAGTTTGCTCTCGAACTTTGGGTTAGAATAGAAAAGTGTGAATATACACTGTGATAACCAATGTGCGATATATTTGGCGTATAATTCAGTTTATCACAAGCGAACGAAGCATATCAATATCATGTACCACTTCATCAGAGATGTCTTAACGTAGATGTCTTAACTAAGGGTAATGTTATTATAACGCCGCTGCAAAAAGCGTGAAGTCCTTTGCATGCGTAGGAATCCAAAAGTGGTTGCGATCCTTGAAGCCATAAGCCACGCGAAGCTTTGAAGAGATACGCGAAGCCATACGAACGGTAATTTTGTGTCGTGAGTTTATATCCCAGCGAGTTGTTTATTTATAAACATTTTGGGTTTGAGGTTAAATCTAGGTGTGGGAAACACTTTGGCAAACCCATTGATGACTAAGTTTGTTCAGTGATATATTGCTCCTATTACTAAAGTTAAAATCACATGTATATGGTGTATGTGAGAAGTAAAGTTTACATCCCCGCCATGAGAGAGTTTCAAGGATTTAATTGAGTTGTGACTGCCAAAGTGGCACACTTGATTGGGTTTGAGAAATATCGATCTCATATAATGATTGGGGTGCCTCCTGATCTAATGCATGGTCATACTCCCAAAGGAGGTGATTGCGTATTAGTTCATGGAGGGATACATGATGGTGTGATAGAGAAGTGACTGATTCTAGTGGTTTATATGCTCAAAGGTGATGAATTCACAAAAGTTAGTATATATTTTCATAACCTCTATCACGTGAGGAGTGTATAACTGTATGTCATGTATTCTGCTCAAAGGTGATTATGTGATTTTGCATGTAATTCTCTAAATGTGTACTTGTGTGTCTTCAAGCTACACATTACTCACGTGATGCTAATTGGATACATTACTTGTTATTTTAGTCACCTATTTGCGATTAATAACTCCACTATTATTGAGGTTTTTACTGGTTCAAATTGTAAGCAATGGAAATAGGATTTTCTATTTGGTAAAAGAACAATCAGATTTGCCTATTATTCATGAAGCATTTCATTCAGGAACATTTGAAAAATGGTTTACCAACTGACTGCATTGCTGAAAGATAATAGAAGCTTTACTGGCTTGAAATTATGTCTAGTTTAATACTAAAATTAAGACAAATATGCAAGGACTCTTTAACATAAGATATGATTATTTTGATAAAGTTACGGATTACGTTTTAATGATGGTAGATTTAAAGTTTAAAAATCATACTTATAAAAGAACTCATGAAACCACTGGATATTTTAATAGTTTGGGTGTACGATAGAATCGTTCAAGAAGAATTAGTGACTGCTCACGGTGAGTTATAATTAATCTTGATTTGACTTCTTTAGATTTATGAATAAAAAAAAATTATGTTCTTTAATTCAAATAAGGTTAGTACTATATTATATCAAATGAATTGTACATATTGTGTTTAACTCCTAATGATATATACGTCTCGTATGTGGTTGAAAATGTTGTTTCCAAAGATTTTCGGTCTAAGGAATAATCTCACACATGTCTAAAGAGAAAGAGTGGAATATGTGATAATGATGATATTCTGTCTACTTTTAACGGTTATCTAAAGACTTCTATAGATTATTATGGAAGTAAAAGATCGAGATAAAGAATAAAACAGTTAAAATTAGTCTTAAAGGTTGTCAGGCCTAATAGTGGCTTTGGCGAAGCTCAAGTTCCTAACGATTTGAGCTCTACTAATTTATCCGGAGCGGTGAACTTTAGGTGTTGTCCCAAATCTAGTCCGAACTTTATTTTGTCTAAAAAAAGCACAAACTTTAGGTGTTATCGCAAATCTGGCGAACTTTATTTTGTCTAAAAAAAAGCATGAACTTTAGGTATTGTCCCAAATCTGGCCTAAAATTTATTTTGTCTAAAAAAAGCACAAATTTTGGCGAGTGTTTGAGAGTGAGCGCCCATCAAGGGACGAGGCACATAGGGGCGTGGCAAACTGGGAGAGCGAGATATTAAAAGCATGGATGATGAGTACTATAACTTGGTTTCAAATTGGTAGATTACCGTTTAAAAATACATGATTTATAGTTGAGCTTGGCCTGTAATGAGTGTAATGCCTATGATGTGTTTAAAATCCTATCATGAGTGTATAATACAGATCCACTATTTTGGAGGAAGATTCATTGATTATATATATAATTTAAATCTGGGGAATAAAGCAGTGTAATTAGCATAAATGTGATTTCAGTGGCTCCTATTACTTTAAATCACTATGGTGTATGTGAAGTAAAGAACAAGTTTCATGCACACTTGATTAGGTTTGAGAAATTCGATCTAAAGCAAAGGGAGAAGTGAAATGGAGCGTGAGGAGTGACTGCATTGTGATAATAGTCTTCAAGCTACACATTACTGGCTTGAAATTATTTAGTCACCTATTGGTAAAGACTTTTAACATGAAGCATCAGAGACATTTGAAAAATTATACCGTTTTGCAAGGACTCTTTAACATAAGATATGATTAGATTTAAAGATTATTATAAAAGAACTCATGAAACCATAATAGTTTGGGTGTAAGATCGTTCAAGAAGAATTATGACTGCTCCACGGTGAGTTATAATTAATCTTGATTTGACTTTAGATTTATGAATAAAAAAAAATTATAAATTCAAATAAGGTTTACATATTGTGTTTAACTCCCTAATGATATATACGTCTCGTATGTGGTTGAAAATGTTGTTTCTAAAGATTTTCGGTCTAAGGAATAATCTCACACATGTCTAAAGAAAGAGTGGAATATGTGATAATGATGATATTCTGTCTACTTTTAACGGTTATCTAAAGACTTCTATAGATTATTATGGAAGTAAAAAGATCGAGATAAAGAATAAAACAGTTAAAAATTAGTCTTAAAGGTTGTCAGGCCTAATAGTGGCAGTGAGTATTTTGGCAAGTATGGCAATGTTGAATAGCTTAAAAGGTCATTTGTCAAATACTTGGTAAATTCTAGGGTGATAACTTAATTTACAATGCCTGAAAATCCTAACAAAATGATTTGACCGAAAGGCATTATTGCACCATAATGAACATGGTGACGTGTATGATTGGTAATACTAATTTATCCGATCTTTTATGAGCTGATATTTTGAAAGGACGAACTTTAGGTGTTGTCCCAATCACTGGTCCGAACTTTATTTTGTCTAAAAAAAAAGCACAAACTTTGTGTTATCAAATCTGGCCCGAACTTTATTTTGTCTAAAAAAGCATGAACTTTAGGTATTGTCCCTTTGCCTAAAATTTATTTTGTCTAAAAAAAAAAAAAAAAGCACAAATTTTCACTTGTGTCCCAAATCTAGCCATCCGTTAACCCTCATTCCACAGTCATCCGACATGGCATTTATCAAGCAACAATATAAATGATACTGCATTCGAGTGTTTGGAGGAAGTGTTAAATTTAAGTCTGCCCTTCAATGAGGTGAACTTTACTGATGATTCTCATGGGAAAAATAATTCAGCAGCTTCAGTTCCAAGGGACGAGGCACATTAGGGCCATTAGATCAATTAACAATTGGCAAACTGTTTGCAATGTTAGAAGCTGGGTTCAGAAGATTACATTGCCTTAAAGCGAGATATTAAAAGCATGTGCATCTTGTAGTTAAATAGAGATGTGAAGCATATTTGTTATAGAATTACTTTATTTTGTCTCAAATAAAGTTTGGGCCAGATTTGGGATAACACCTAAAGTTCATGCTTTTTTTTTTAGACAAAATAAAGACGGGATAATTTGGGACAACCCCTAAATTTGCTTTTTTTTGAGACAAAAATAAAGTTCGAGCATGACTAAAGCGTGGCTTTTTAATTGGCCCTATTTTGAAAGCAACATTTTCACAAACAAAAACATGTTTTTTTACCAAAGTTGTTCCCTAAACTTCTTTTGAGTTTGAACTGACGTAAATTTAACTTGAATCATATTAAAATTTAGAGATGTCATGTAGAAGTGAGGTTATTTCCAATATTTACATTGTAATCAGATTCACAATTAAGTATCTTGATTGTTTAAAGGGTATTGATTTTATGACCCTAATGAAGGTACAAGAATTATGGAATTACAGACAGTAAATTTTTTTAGAGTTCAACGTAATTGTAGATGATAGCTCTGTAAGGATAAGAAAGTGCGATGGAGATCAGGTGTCTTTGTCTTTGCCTACGGACAATTGTGGAATCTCCTATACCATATACTAAACTTGTTGAGGTTCAAGATACTATTCTTGATATAGTTTATGATGAAGTTTCTCAAACCTCTCAAGTATAGAATGGAGTTGTGTCAGAGATCTATTAGAGAAAGACGATAAGTTATATTTGTGAGAGCATGACTGCAATATTCACTACATGGTTGATTTAGCGACTTATATAAATGTTGTTTTTTTTTTTTTATCTTCAATTAAGTATGTGATTAGATGTCATAAAAGACGATATGCAATCTATGAAATATTATAGTGTTTAGAAACTTACTGATTTGCCTAAAGATCACAAGCTCATTAGTTTCAAATAGGTGTACAAAACTAAAAGGATTTCAAATAAAGATTGTGGAGTTTAAAGCTAAACTGGCAGCCAAAGTTTTCACTCTGAAAGATGGGTGGACAGTGAAGAAATATATATATTTTTCTAGTATATTTTAAAGATTCTTTAAAGTGAATATGGCATTAATAGCTCATTTTTTTTATATGAAGTTATACTAAATAGATACTATATTTTCAAATGGACACATTGATAACAAAATCGATATAGTGCAACCGGAGGATTTTGCAGTAGATGATTTAAGTAAACTTGTGTGTAGACTGAAAAGTCTCATTCATGGTCTTAAGCAATTTTTCAGAAAATATTATTAAAGTTTCATAGTGTTGTGATTTCGTTCAGTTGGGGACAAAGTAATTCAGTATATATATATACTGTAAGGTTAGTGGGAGGAAATTTATTTTTCTTATACTCTATATACATGATATTTTGCTTACAAGTAGTGACCTTGAGGCATTTTTTGTCCTTTGCACTATGGTCCATAAGGATTGTTCTCGCAATATATATATAGGATTTATCTCAGAGGACATTTGCTGGAAATATTCAATATACATCACTGCAAGCCAGGATTTGCTCCAGTCATTAAGGGTGATGGACCGAATTTATTACATTGTCCTTATTTAGATATTGAGAAAATCTAGTTAGATGGTGTACCTTGTGTCAGTGCACTTAAAAGTATAATGTATGCTGATTTACATACATGTTCAAGTCTAGCAGCTAGTAAGGTATTTAGATGTAAACTTTGCTGGCTATTAGGATGACATGAGATCAATAACGGAGTACATATTTATGTTAGCAAGAAGTGCAATAAATAAAACTCTATGTCATCTTCTATTGTGTAAGCAGAGTTTGTAACATTCTTTTAGGCTGTTACTTAGGCTATTATGCTTTGGAACCTCATTAAGGAGTTGACCATTTTTAACTTTATGGATTGACCCATATGGTTGTATTGAGACAATACATTTATAGTATTTTTTTTTATTAACAACAAAGGTCTCAAGGGGTCTAAATATATGCCTGTCAAATTTTTGATCATAAAGAAACGGTACAAAAAGGTGACGTTATAATATAATATATCTCCAAAGATAATATGGTTGTAGATCCTCTAACTAAAGGACTTTGCTCTTCTGTTTTTGAACAAGATGTATTAATATGGGCTTAGGAGCATCATTAGATGCTATTGTTTAGTGGGAGTTATTTCGGTTTAACTCTAATAAAGTTTACATCTGTGTTCGTTACACTTAGTAACGGTTTGATATGTATCAACTTTTGCATTCAATAAAATATTTTTGAATGTGTTATTATTATGTTGAATACATATTGATAAAAGTCTTAAGATATTGTATAAACTTTGAGTGAAAGTTAGGGGCATTTGATTATTAGCCTTGTGTATATGTCTTGTTATATATAAAGAAATGTTAACTGTAAATACAAGACACATACGGGTTCATTAGAACCATACAGACATTTTCTAGTGGCACAAGTTTTTTGTGACGCTTAAGGTAAGAGAATGGTGACTGACAAATGGGATCTTTCTATGAGAGATGTTATCCATTTGCCACACTACCATATTTAGTCCATATTAATAAAGTTGAAAGTACTCGTGACCATGGAAGGTTTTGTGTGTATACATGTAGTTACCGCCATAATTTGGTGTTTGAGACTTTATGGGATGTGATTGACTATTAAGAATTACCTCTAGACCAATAAACGCACATACATTACAATTTCAATTAATATAGCTCAAGTGGGAGAATGTAAGAGTTTTCCTGATGTAGGCTACATTAATTGATATTGTAATTTACCGTTTTATGGGGTTGGTTAGTCTAAAATGAGATATAAGGTTTTTAATTAGTCTAATATAGGGTTGGCTAGTGTGGGCCGAGTTGAGCCTGACTTGTAATGAGAGGGCTTGGTTGAAAACTTTATAAATAGTGCTCAAGTATCTTCTTTAACCCTAATTGTCACAAATATCCTTACAAAAAGGAGTGTTTACCTAATGCTAAAAGGTGAGGGGACCATCTCATTGAGCCAGTGATACAGAGGGCAATAAAGGAGAAGGACTTGTGCATGGATCATCGCTTTTCTACTTCCACATCAAGAACGATGGATTCCAATACAGGTGTGTTAATCTTTCTACTCGATTATCTATACTCTTGTTCTAGTTATGGAAATCATGGGATTGCACGTTTTGCATCTTACATGATATGCATAGTGATTCTACAGATTTTGATTAATCAGCACCTTTCCCGAGTTCCTAATGACCGATTTGGATGATTATAGATGTTGCGTCTCTGTTTCTTTTTGTTTTGGGAGCAAATTGCAGATTTCCACCATTCTTGTATAAGATATAAAATGAAATAGATGAAGTATAGCGTAGAATTGTGGCCACGCTGTCGGCATCACTCAAACAGGGGTTAGCAGGTGAAACTTTGGTTATGGTGGTTGCGATGAATTTGATATCGCTGATGTCGACGTGCGAACTAATTTGGTCGTTCGAAGGATATTAGAGATGGGTTTAAGCATGATTATCTTTTAAACGTAAATCAAAATCCAAGATTAAGACTTTCATAGCCTAATATACAAATTAGTGGAAGATGAACACGTCGGTTTGGGGTACTAATCACACTTTCCCCCTAAGTTTTTTCCCCCCTTTCTTGGGCGATAACATTGCCCTTTCAGAATCAATTCCAGACTCCTTTTGTTTCTATCTCAAGAAGATGATGAACGCACAGATGAACTTGATTGAATCAGTCAATTAAAGACCGGGTTGATGTTTTAGGAGGGCTTCGTTTCAGGCAGTCATTCCGGCTTTCTCTCCAGCTCCATTCATGTTCTAAAAGTCATTCTTGGTGTATAAGGTGAATCGCTACAGTTTTCTTAAGTCTAGGTGTGGAAGTGGAGGCCAAAGAGTAGATTTTGCTTTGTATATACGACCACTGTGATTTTGCTTTGTATATACAACCACTGTGTCCCCCATATTTATATAAAATATATATAAATATATTTTGTAAGAGTTTTCATAATGTGGACTATATTAATTGATATTGTAATTTACTATTTTACAGGGTTGGTCTAAAGTGAGATCGAATGTTTCTTAATTAGTTTTATATAAGGCTGACTAGTGTGGGCCGAGTTGAGCTTGGCCCATAATGAGAGGGTCTAGTTGAAAACTCTAAAGGGCCAAGACCAATTTAACTAAATATTTAGAGGATTATGGGATAATAAGTTAATTTACTATGCTTGGAAGTCCTAAACAAAATGGAAATGCTGGCTGAAAGGTGAGCCTAATGGTAATTATTCTTCATTTGTTTGTGCACTCTTATGGACATGATGATGCTAAAAGTGAATGATTAGTAGGACCAATTTACTTATTTGATTTTTGTGGGGTGAAGCTCTTTGAAAACAACTCTTTATATTCTAAATCGTGTTCCTACTAAAGCGGTTCCATTGACTCGTTTTGAGTTGTGGAAACAATTGGGATGTAAATCTATATTGAATCATCTTAAAGTTTGGGGATGTCTAGCACAAGTGAATCGTGTTCCTACTATATAATCCAACATTGAGTTATATAATCCAACATTAAGTTGGATTCTAAAACTACTTGGTATTACTTCGTATCTTACCCAGATCATTCAAAGGGGTATCGGTTTTATAACCTTAATGGAGGTACAAGAATTGTGGAATCTCATAACGGCAAAATTTTTTGAATTTGATGTAACCAAAAAGGGTAGCTGCTCACAAACTATTGAAGATGACAGTTTAATGGCGATCCGTGTCTCATCCTATGCAGACGATTATGGAGCCTCTTATGCCACAAATGGAGCCTATTGCGGCTCAGGATCCTATTGTTGAGGCAGTTCCTGATGAAATTCCTCAAGCCCCTTAAATTCAGAATGAGGTTGTAGTAGCTCTACTCAGAAGATCGACTAGGGAAAGACGTTCAGCTATACCACTAGACTATGTAGTCTACCTAGGAGAGCATGATTATGATATTGGCTGTGTTGTTGATCCTGTGACATATATGGATGCTATTTCATGTTCTTAATGAGATTTATGGCTAGATGTGATGAAAGATGAGATGCAATCTATGAAACACAATGGTGTTTGAGAGCTTGTTGAATTGCCTGAATGTTATAAGTTTATCGGTTGCAAATGGGTCTACAAGATTAAAAGGGATTCCAAAAGGAAGATTGAAAAGTTTAAAGCCAGGCTGGTAGCTAAAGGTTTCACCGAAAGAGAAGTAATAGACTATGAAGCAACCTTTTCTCCAATTTCTTCTAAAGATTCTTTTAGAGTGATTTTGGTATTGGTAGCTCATTTTGATATGGAGTTACATCAAAGGGATGTTAAGACTGCTTTTCTAAATGGAGACCTTAATGAGGAGGTTTATGTGGTGCAGCCTGAAGGTTTTGCTGCAGATGACTCAGGTAAGCTTATATGTAGATTGAAAAAGTCTATTTATGGCCTTAAGCAAGCTTCTAGATAATGTTATTTAAAGTTTCATAGTGTTGTCACTTCATTCAGATTTATTGAGAACAAAGTAGATTGGTGTATATACTGCAAGGTCAGTGGGATGAGATATATTTTTCTCATACATTATGTGGATGATATCTTACTTGCAAGCAGTGACATCGGATTATTACATGAAGACAAAGCGAATGTTATCGAAAATTTTTGACATGAAAGACCTTAGTGATGCGGCTTTTGTTCTTGGCATTGAGGTCCGGAGGGATCGTTCTCGTCGTTCATTAGATTTTTCTCGAGGGCATATATTGATCGTATTTTAGAAAAATTCAATATGCAACATTGCAAACCAGGAAATGCTCCTGTTATTTAGGGTGATAAATCGAGTTTTTCACAATGCCCTAATTCAGATTTTGAGAAAACTCAAATGAAGAATGTACCTTATGCTAGTGTGCTTGGAAGTATCATGTATGCTCAAATTTGCAGTAGATCAGATATTGCCTTTGCGATAGGACTTCTAGGCAGATATCAGTCAAATCCAAGATGCGATCACTGGATTGCTGCCAAGAAGGTTTTAAGATACTTAAAGAGAACAAGAGATTATTTGTTGATTTATAGACATGTTCCGGACTTGCAACTAGTAGGGTATTCAGATGTAGATTTTGCTGGTTATCAAGATGATAATAAGTTAACGACATGATACATATTTATATTGGTAGGAGGTGTAATATCATGGAAAAGCAAGAAACATAAATCTATATCTTCTTCTACCGTGCAAGCAGAGTTTGTATCATGTTTTTTAGCTGCTACTCAAGTTATTTGGCTCAGTAACCTCATTAGGGAGTCAATAGTTTTTGATTTTGTGGATAGACCCATACAGTTATATTGTGACAGTAACTCTGCATTGTTGTTTATCAATAACAAAAGAAGTCTTAAGGGGTCTAAGCATATGGAGGTTAAGTTTTTGACCATAAAGGAATCGGTGGAGGATGGTGACGTTGCAGGATATTAGATTCCTATATATGATATGGTTGCAGATCCACTAACTAAAGGCCTACGCCTTTGTGTGTTTGAGCGACATGTTATTAGCATGGGCCTGAAGCATCTTGGGATACTGTTATTTAGTGGGAGCTATGTTTTATTTTTCCTCTAATAAAGTTTACATCTATATCACTTTGATATATATATCGACTTTTACATTCAATAAAATATTCTTTAAATGAATTGTTATTTCGTTGAATATATATTGATAAAAGTCTCAATGTATTGTATAAACCTTGAGTGAAGGCTAGGGGCATCCGGTTATTAGCCTTGTGCATATGTCTTGTTATACATAAAGAAAGATTAACCGTAAAGATAAGGCATATGTGTGTTCATTGGACCATAAAGACATTCTTTAGTGACATGAGTTTTTTGTTTTTTGTTTTTTTTTTGTGACGTTTAAGGTAAGAGAATTGTGATTGACAAATGGGATCTCTCTATGAGAGATGCTATCAATTTGCCACACTATCATATTGAATCCATATCAATAAAGTTGAAAATACTTGTGCCATGGAAGGTTTCGTGTGTATACATACAGTTATCATTATGATTCAGTATTTGAGACTTTATAGGATGGAATGACTATTAGGAATTATCTCTAGACCAAGGTGCGCACATATAGTACAATTTCAATTAATATAGCTCAAGCGAGAGAATGTAAGAGTTTTCCTAATGTGGACTACATTAATTGATATTGTAATTCACCGTTTTAGGGGGTTGGTCTAAGTTGAGATAGAATGTTTCTTAATTAGTTTAATATGGGGCTGGCTAGTGTGGGTTGAGTTGAGCCTAGCCCATAATGAGAATGCCTAGTTGGAAACTCTATAAGTAGTGTTCAAGTCTCTTCTGTAACCCCAATTCTCACAAGTATCCTCACAAAAGGAACGTTTACTTAGCGCTAAAGGGTGGGAGGGTCGTCTCATTGAGCCAGTGATATAGAGGGCAATAGAGGAGAATGACTTGTCCGTGCATCATTGCTTTTCCGCTTCCGCATCAAGAACAATGGATTCCAAAACCAGTGCGTTAATCTTTCTACTCGATTATCTATGCTCTTGTTTTAGTTATGGAGATCATGGGATTGCACGTTTTGCATCTTACATATTTGTCTATTTTTGGCATGCATTTGTATAGTGTTTGCTAAGTTGAAGGTATATGGAAAGGTTCTTCTACCAAAAATTCATGCAGAGAACGACATGACGACGTTCTTGTATGAGAGAACTCAATGAAAATTTGGTAGAATCCAATGTAGCTAGACTTGGGGAAAATTGTCTTTTTTTATTTTCCTTCTCCTCCCTCAAATAAATGGGATAACAAAAGACTGTACTAATACTTTTTAGTGTTAATGCCATAAAAATCCCCCAAATTATGCCCACTGTGACATATATATCCAAACTTTTTCGTGCCATCGAAAACTACACAAATAGCCATAACTTTTTTGTGACACAAGAAAACCCAAATTTATACATGTGCAACATATATATCCTCTATTTCAATTCAATCGACGGTATTAATTTAAGTTTGGGGATCTTTATAATGAAAAAACAAAAAGTTTGGGGCATTTGTATCATAATGGACATGATTAAGGTTTTTAGTGACACAAAAAAAAGTTCTGATATTTATGTCTCATAGGAATATATTTTTTTTTTTTTTTGTGTTAATTTGAATATTTCTTTTCCTTACTTTATTTTTGTGTGATTAGTTCAACTGCACACTTTCTGAATTGATAAAATAGGTGGTGAAAATTTGACGGCTGCAATTTACTTAAGAGCTTCTAAAAATGAGGCTTAAAGGCCTTCATGAGCTTACTTAGGCCATGGACCGTGATGGCGATGAGTCACCACAATGCGAAGATAATAAACAATAACGGGCCTCACAAAAAAGATGGCACTGTATAGAGCTATTATTGTTCACTAGACACGCTAGTGAGCCACATTGATTATGGAAATTGATAAAATATTACAATGTCATATTCTAACAATCCAAAATTGGAGTTGGTACTTAAGTTGTTTTTTTTTTTTTATATTTAAAATAGTACATAAGTGATTTGACGAAAACGTTTTTCACCAAATGAGCATTGTACGGAACTTTTGGCATATCTAGTGTTCTTATGTCAAAAAAACTTGATTAAAGATGAAAGTGAAGTTTTATGAGAAAAAAAGTAATCATGTTTTCTTATTTATGAACTTGTAACAAAGAAAAAGTTGGCAATTTCTTAAAAAAAGTGGCCAATTAAGAAAAAAAAAATATCAATAAGTAACTCAATAGACAAGTTGGAAAAAAAAATTGAATGTTGATAAGTAACTCAAATGAAAATTAATATTCTAAAGTAGTTGGTAATTCAATTCAATAAAAGTTGGTAAACCATTCTAATTTAGGTTAGCAATTTCATGTAAAAGTTGGCTTATTTGAAGTTTTGGCACACTATGCAAATAAAAGCAAGTAGATTAGAAAAAAAGCATTAATTTGCAAATCATCGTAAAAATGGATAATTTTATAAACGTTTCGATAAGTTATGGAAAGTTACCTACAAAAAAAAGTGACGCGTCATTTTCTGTACAAACCGGTTTTTTTGACACTTTTGAACTTATTGATATTTTTCGTGCAAAAAAAAGACTTATTAAAATTTACAGGCACCAAAAAAATCCATATTTTACATTAATCAATAAAGTTCCGCAAGACAATATGATGGATTATGGCCAACACATCAAGGATCATACCATACAATAAAAGCTCCGACAACATTAATATCTGCCCCTTTTTCTCATTTTGCCGGATTTATCTCAAACTTATCATTGCCAAATGAGAATACATACAGCAAAGAAATGAAGAATCGAGTTTAACCACGGAATAGGTTCAATTATTTATGTATTCTTTGAAGCAAATAAATAAATCTTGACATGAAAGTGTAAGGGGGGAAAATTGTTCAGAAAGCCCTAAATCTATTGTATAACGGTTAATTTTGACATAAACTTTTTAACTATGTGAATTTAGTCCCAAAATTTTTAACGATTGGTTAATTTAGTTCTTAACTTATCAATTATATCAATTTAATTCTAAACTCTTAGATGATTTGTCAATTTAGTCCTAAACCTTTCAATGATTTATGGCCAAAATCCCCAACTTGACTACATTGATAAATTATTAAAAAGTTTTGGATTAAATTGGCATGATTAAAGATTTAGGACTAAGTTGACAATCATCAAAAGGTTTAGTAGTGAATTGGCACAATTTAAATGTTTAGAACTGCCATAAAATAGGTTTAGAATATTTTGGACAAAGCAGTTGGAATTAGAAATATTACAATTACATGATACGCTAGAATTGCAAAATTAGCAACACCATACCCATATGCATCCCTTTAATTATGAGTCTTATTACGCACATCAACCTGAAAGTACATACTAATAATGATATTTTCCCTCATACATCCGGGAAAAGTAGGGTTTCAAAGGCATAATCAATAGACTATTGATTTACAATGACCAAATTGGTGTGATAACATTTGGTCCAAACTTTACATCGGCAAGGGATTGACGAAGAGCGATGTCACATAATCTTTGAGCTTGGTTTTAGAATGGGTGTAATTATCTCCATCGCTATATAACACATCAATCACCCGCGAGAAATTGAGCATTCGCGTGAGAACCGACATTGGGACTGCGGTTGGATGAAGAAACTCTTCATTGGTGTCCTTCCATGCATCAATGACTCCTTTCTGGAGTTCCTCCGCAGCTTCTTGCTCTGAGACGCCATGGTATTTCATGAGCAACTCCACCGCAGATACTACGTGCCCCCTCTTTTGCTCGAACTGTATGTCAAACAGCATTGGCGTAATTAGATTAAGTGGTGGTGGGATCTAATTTTTATTAGAATGATGGAGGATAATTATGTCTTTATTATACCTCGTGAGAGGAAACATCATCCATGAGCCTACAGATGGTTTGTGTAGCCTTCACGCTCTTGCAATCACTAACCGACCATTTAAGAACATGTTCTGTGACCACATCGCCCATTCCTACAAGTGATGTAGTCGATAACATTCCATAGCCAGTCGTTATTAGTTGAAGCGGCATGTACTCTTCTAGTGTTGGTATATAGTTGGTATGGAACCATTTGGCTTCCTGAAAGTATGCTGCCACTAGCTTCTTCATCTGAGAAATTAAACATGCACAAGAATTTCAGATTTCTAACTAAAGATTGCCTTCGATGCATGTAAAGTTTATTGATGATGCTTACGACTTCTTTTGCGTAGACAAGGCGGTACGATCTTCCTTTTGCGGCCAATTGATTCCCAATATATTCATAGAGCTGGAGAAACTCCTTGAAATAAGCTTGCATATACTCTGGTAATCCATCCATGGCATCAACATCCCACCTGAATTCAAGTTGTAGAAAGTGACACACTTAAACTCTATACAAAGATTCGACCAAAAAAAAAAAACTCTATACAAAGTTGATCAAATTCAAAAATTTGAGAAAGAGAATGTGGATTCCGTACTTTTGGATTGCTTCATTGAGGAGTGCAAGTTCCTCCGATGTGCCATATACATCGTAGATATCATCCATAATGGAAGTGAGGGAGATCACTTTGGTGAGTATCTCTCTGGCCATGGCAAATTCCGGCTCGAAATATATTCCCGTGGTCCAGAAGAACAACTCCACAATCCTGTCTCTAGCGAATGGGAACTTTCTTGGAACATCTATATTCTTCCACCACCTATGATTAAAATGAACATGAGCATAACTGAAAGTACTTTAGCCCAACAAATTCACATAGCTATACTCCTTTTTCACTTGTAAAGGACTTTGACAAGCACTATTAAAAAGGTAAATTGAAGATAGATGAGTTAATCTTTGGAAAACACGACAAGAAAAATCAATAGTTTGGGCATTGCTAAAACATAATTGATAGTTGGGTCATTTTAAAAACATAGTGTAGAGGCTAATTTTTGATCATATAGTTGAATGATGTTACTGAACCTAGTAATCTTGCCAAGTTCCTTCTGGTGTTGCTCTTGTAGTAAGTTGAAATCTAGTTTAGCCAAGGTAAGCAAAACTTCATCATGTGAAGGCTCTTCTTGGTAGAGTGGAATATAGCGCCTCGCCTCGAGCCTTGGCAATCCCTTGCGAAGTGGCTGCTTTAGAGCATGACTCACTTGTTTTGCAAGACTAGTGCTCACTTTGCTTTCATTGATTGATTCAAGGTGAGTTGTAGCAAAAGGAAGTGCTTCGTCCAAGATTGAATCGCCATGACACCTTAAATGGCAAGCTTCATATAGGCTCAGCAATCCGCGCACACGCTTATGAGCGACTCTTGGAAGTTCCCTTCACTATCTTTGAATTTGTCAAAGACCTCTGTGAATCAACCAACATGGAAAAATGATGCAAGTGATTAGAAATTAGGAAGGGATACACGCTTGGTTAATGTTCTATATTTTCTTGCACGTGTTTCTCCTGAAATTCGATCGAGCAATAGGAGGATTTTAATAGGTATCTTATTAGATTGGTGCATTACATATGAGACGTACCTGATGAAATATTGTAACCATGTTGTCGCAGCAATCTAAAGATGAGAGCAACCGTGTGAAGGTCATCTACCTTAAAATCTTCATGATCAAGTCGAGAGTAACTTTTGTGGATTTGTTCTAATTGCTCATCTACTTCACGTTCAAAATGGTACTCAATTCCCAAACGTTGGATTTGATCAATCAAGTGAAGCTTTTGTAAGGGCTTGTCCACGACATCAGTCACCATCTTCTTCACCTCTTCTTTCAGTTCCTCAATTTGTCCCTCCACTCTTCCGAGGAATCTGAACTTCTGCAAATATATTGCACGGTGTTTCAAATAAAAGCAAGCATGGAATACGTGGACTTTACAAAATAAATATAATCTCGATGGCCACCTCTGTGTACCCTATTTAGGTATTTCGATGTTATACGCTCATTCACATAACATGCGGAATTGAACCCATGAGAACAACGACCATATGAGATGAGGGGGCTAAATGCCACCCATGAGAACAACGACCATATGAGAGGAGGGGGTTGAATGCCATGATGAGATGTTTCTTGCCGCAGAGGACATACTGAGGCCGGTGAAGTTACAAGTATTATCGTTATTTTTCAACCTTCTTTTATCTATTTATGATTTTCAACTTCGTTTTTTTGTGTGGAGAAGGGAACAAGTATTTATATGAGGCCGATTGTTACCATATAAGAGATGTGGTGGAACTGAAGGAAATCAAAGTAAGTCTACAAAGTGCAATTGCGAGAAAACAAAAAGAAGAAGATAATTTTCTAACCACTGAGTTGGAGGGAGAATCATATTTAAGGAAGTGATCCCCCCATACGCTGGGGTGATAACCCGCGGACCGACGTTCGATCACATGGCCTGTTCCTTTATTCGGAGGAGCGCATGGAGTTGCTGAGACCTGCGACATATTCTCTCTTTTTTCTTACGTGTGACCAATGCACAAACGGAAGAGAGGAGAGGTTTTGTCTGCGTTGCAAAACATCGATAATTGAAGGGTATTATTTATAGACATCATGTTCGTGACCACAGTATTCGTACGTTTTTTGAGACCAACCAATCGCATTTCGATGAAGCATAGACTGGTGAGATTATCATGCCAAACTAATGAGCCCCCTCTCACCGGTCACTTTTGTCAACATTCATGAACAAACTCTTCTTGAAAAGATACTTCTGATGTCAAGGAGGTTCGGCACTCCTATGCATAGTTAAAGTAGCTCCATGCTGCTACCAACTACAGAGTGACATTATTATTTTGATAACAACAACTGGCATTTAATAAACATCGGTTCAAAAGTCCTACAATAGAGTTCTAAAATAGACTAATAGGCTAAACCGACATTATTTAGAGAGATCTGTTGATACCTTTATTTGAAGGGAAAATGAGATAAATAATTTATGAACTTTAGTTCAATATGGAATGTCGTCCTTAGACTTTTAATTTATTCAAAGTGATCCATAAATCTGACCAACAAAAAAAATGGTCCATGAAATATTAGTAAATGTTTAATATGATCCCTAGATTATATGAAAATATTTAATTTCATCATTTCGTTAATTCAAGTTAATGAATTTTGTTGATATGATTTTCATATCCGTCAAGTTTGAATTGTGGAACAAAAAAAAAAAAAAAAAAGTTTATATGCGGATCATGTAAGTAAGATATCAATCTCAGTCACGTTATAATAATCAACGTCAATTAATAATGATGAACATGTGAACACCCTAACATGTTCTTTTTTCTTTGTCTAAGTAGATACATAATAATATGAACATATTGACTCATCATTTAATAATATCCAATGGAGAGTATATTTGAACAAATGAAATGACTACACTAGACATATATTAATTATTCATAAATCATATTGAACAAATTAAAATTTAAGAATCACATTCAATCAAAATCTAAGAACCATTTGTGTCTTTTCTCCTTATATGAAAGGAGAGTTCCTTGGATGGACTGAGCCATCCTTCCATGAACTCTCCCTCCACTTGTTTACTTTTTCTCTCAAACAACTCTATATCCCCTCTTTTCATTTTTATTCTTTCTCAATCTTCTTTTTGTCCAGTTTTTCCCATTTAGTGTATTTTGTCTATTTAAAACTATTGGTATTTATGCAACTTATAGATATTGTTACAAACATGACTCACAAGCTCACACAAGCTGTAATATGATTAAAGTGTCTGGCATATCTAATTTCGCTAGAAGAATCACTAATATGTAATTTTACAAGTTTAGCTTAGTTTACTCAACAAGCTGCGAAATTAGAATTGATTATGGACTTGCTATCACTCGCAGGTGGTAGTAATGATTGAGCTGTGATGCTACTCATGTCAGTAAAGACATAAACGAGATAGTCCACATATATTTCGTATTGGTTGGATCTAAAGTGAAAGTAGACTATTAGGGATTTACAGATAAGATACTCGATTAATTAGTCTTTGAAATATTTATCCAGGATACATAGAAAAATCACGGGATAATTTTTGGAATTTTTCTTTATTAATAATACTAGAGAAAGCCTGGTTGGTTTCGAGACTATTCAACTAAACAAGTCCCTCAACTTTGAATTTGACACGTGGGTTAGAGAGTACAAATATTTGGGAGCCACCTTTACTTGATTAATCAAATGGCTAGATATACGTGAACTGAATTTCAAGTGGAGAGAGTAGAGCACCTGTCGAAATTAGATAATCCATAGACCATCCAAATTTTTTTACATCATTTTCGTTAATGCACTCATCGACAAAAATGAGTCTCTTGAATCGTTATCTTGCAAAATAAGAATTAGAGATAAGTGTACCAAAAGTTCTAAAATTTATTATGGAAGCGTAATTGAGTTAGAACTTTCAAAAAGTGTAATTTAATCATTTCGTTAGCTTTGTCCAATTTGGCAAATGAAAAATGTTGACGTAAATTTTTTGTTAATTACTTTCTCTTTCACAAAGCGCTGACGTGATTAAAATATGAAGGATAAGATTACAATTATGTTGTTTTTGTCTGAATTTGATTTTTTAACTGAAATTTTATTTAATTAGATTAAAAAATAAGCTAAATCTAAAAAAAATTAAGAGGAAGGAATGAACCTTGCTGCTTTGCCATTGTTGAAAAGGGCCGACGATTGTGGGGGTGATGGTGAGTGGGGGCCTTAGGGCCCTGGCTAGATTTGGCTAGAGGCTACTAGATCTAGGCAAGGGCTAGCTAATTTTGGTGACCTTTGGCCAAATGGCTCTCACTTGCTGTCAGTGAGGGTCATTGGCCACAAGCTGAGGCCCGGCGCATGCCGTCAGCCATTGCAAGGGCCGATGATGGTGGGACCCTTGCTTGGTTTCCTTCCTTCCTCTTTATTTATTTATTTAACTCATTTTTAATCGTTTTTTTTTAATTTGGGTAAAAAATCAGATTTAGATAAAAAGGACTTTGTTTTAGCCACGTCGGTGCCCGTGAAAATAATAAAAAGTAACGTCGTATTGCCATTAGCCAAATTGGGTGGAGTTAACAAGAAGAGTTGATTAGAAAAATTTAACAGATTTTAAAATTTGATTGCACTTTTTAAAAGTTTTAGAATTCGATTACACTTTCATGATAAATTTCAGGACTTCAATACAGTTATTCCTAAAATTTATAAACAAGAGGGTTTGATTAAAATTAATTGAGAATAGCAAACAATGTTAAAATTATTGAAAACTTCGAGAAGGTTTGATGAAATACTACGTTTTAAGGTTCCTTTAAGCCATATCATGGTACGAGAATATTGTTGAAAATATTAATTAACATTTATTAGCAAGTGATTTCATAGAAGTATTTTAAAAGCCATGAGATGCTTGGGAAGAAACGGGGCTTTAATTACATTCTAAAAATTTCCTTCCGAAAAACTAGGTGCACTGGGCAGTGATTTTACTTTGCTTTTTACTCTTTCCTTTTTCCTTTTTTTCTTTGAATTTTTTTGGTAAAGTGATAATTAAAGTTCGGCTATCATCTAATATGGAGCACTTGAAACCCTTAAGAAATCCAATGATAACATGTAAAGTTATCCGGCATTTTATTTCACATCTTTCTAAAATCTTTTGGAATGATTTATTTTTTCAGTTATAAAGATTGTGGAGGGGAGATAAAAGAATTATTAATTTTTTTTTTAGAACCGATATCTTAGTTATCCTAACACTAACAAACTAGCTATAGGGTGGTAAACCTATGATTTAATAAGGTCTACACTAAAATTTAACGTGGATTTAATTGAAAGCAAGCATGTCATCAAGAAACTCTTCTCCACCTTTGATTATGACTGGCATTTACAATTTCTGTGATGTTGATCTTTTGTGTTTTGTAGAAGTAGTGACACTTAAATTTTGACTGGCATTTACAATATGGAGCACTTGAAACCCTTAAGAAATCCAATGATAACATGTTAAGTTATCCGGCGTTTTATTTCACATCTTTCTAAAATCTTTTGGAATGATTTATATTTTCAGTTATAAAGATTGCGGAGGGGAGATAAAAGAATTATTAATTTATTTTTAGAACCGATATCTTAGTTATCCTAACACTAACAAACTAGCTATAGGGTGGTAAACCTATGATTTAATAAGGTCTACACTAAAATTTAACGTGGATTTAATTGAAAGCAAGCATGTCATCAAGAAACTCTTCTCCACCTTTAATTATGACTGGCATTTACAATTTCTGTTGATCGTTTTTGTGTTTTGTAGAAGTAGTGACACTTAAATTTTGACTGGCATTTACAGTATGGAGCACTTGAAACCCTTAAGAAATCCAATGATAACATGTTAAGTTATCCGGCATTTTATTTCACATCTTTCTAAAATCTTTTGGAATGATTTATATTTTCAGTTATAAAGATTGCGGAGGGGAGATAAAAGAATTATTAATTTATTTTTAGAACCGATATCTTAGTTATCCTAACACTAACAAACTAGCTATAGGGTGGTAAACCTATGATTTAATAAGGTCTACACTAAAATTTAACGTGGATTTAATTGAAAGCAAGCATGTCATCAAGAAACTCTTCTCCACCTTTGATTATGACTGGCATTTATAATTTCTGTTGATCATTTTTGTGTTTTGTAGAAGTAGTGACACTTAAATTTTGACTGGCATTTACAATATGGAGCACTTGAAACCCTTAAGAAATCCAATGATAACATGTTAAGTTATCCGGCGTTTTATTTCACATCTTTCTAAAATCTTTTGGAATGATTTATATTTTCAGTTATAAAGATTGCGGAGGGGAGATAAAAGAATTATTAATTTATTTTTAGAACCGATATCTTAGTTATCCTAACACTAACAAACTAGCTATAGGGTGGTAAACCTATGATTTAATAAGGTCTACACTAAAATTTAACGTGGATTTAATTGAAAGCAAGCATGTCATCAAGAAACTCTTCTCCACCTTTGATTATGACTGGCATTTACAATTTCTGTTGATCGTTTTTGTGTTTTGTAGAAGTAGTGACACTTAAATTTTGACTGGCATTTACAATATGGAGCACTTGAAACCCTTAAGAAATCCAATGATAACATGTTAAGTTATCCGGCGTTTTATTTCACATCTTTCTAAAATCTTTTGGAATGATTTATATTTTCAGTTATAAAGATTGCGGAGGGGAGATAAAAGAATTATTAATTTATTTTTAGAACCGATATCTTAGTTATCCTAACACTAACAAACTAGCTATAGGGTGGTAAACCTATGATTTAATAAGGTCTACACTAAAATTTAACGTGGATTTAATTGAAAGCAAGCATGTCATCAAGAAACTCTTCTCCACCTTTGATTATGACTGGCATTTACAATTTTTGTTGATCGTTTTTGTGTTTTGTAGAAGTAGTGACACTTAAATTTTGACTATCAATTTTAATTCTGTATTGCATAAAAAAAATTAGAGGTTGATCTAATCCCTAGACAAAAATATCATTCACATGATTTGCACTTTATATTACATTTAGTATGTGCATCGCATTAATTGAATTTAGGGCTGATACGCTCATGAATCACATGCCATGGCCACAAAAGACAAACGAGGGGTGTCTCTCTTGCCTGCCCCTTATACGCCCAAAAGGAAAAGGAGAGGTCGGCTACAATTCCGAGTAGGGCAGAGATAAAAGAGTGGAGTCGAAGGAAAAGCGCAGAAGCTAAGCTCTTTTCTCCGTGGACAGACGCAAGGGGGTCTGTTCCTCTCTCCCTCTTTGGTCTCCATCCACGTTTACACAAAAGAAGCAAAAGAAAGGAAGCAAAAGAAAAGGGATCTGCACGTTTTCATGAGAAAGCAAATGGAGAAAAGCTTTCTGGGGCAGTTCACTCAAGAAGTAAAAGGAAGAAAGGACAAAAAAAAAAGGGGTCCGCACGTTTTCATGAGAAAGCAAAACAGAAAAGAAAAGAAAGCTAATGGAGAAATTCTTGAGTTGTGCCGTACAGGTTTTGCGGGGTTTTGCGGCAAAGACCCACAGACGCCGGCCGCAACTGCGGCCCTCTCGCGGTGCTCCAACTGACACCTCGTTTGCAGCCGTTGATCGCTAGCCCACGCTGTGCCACTCGCTGCTGTTCTTGCGCGGCCAGACTTGTCCCAGCGACTCCTCCCGCTACCTCTGCAGTCTCCATCGAGCAACCCTAGGCATCTTCAGCAGAGGTGCTATTTGGCCGGTTTGAAATATCTTTTACCGAGTGTTATTCTCGGCTTTTGTTTAAAAAGGACGGAGGTTATGTGCTAATTCCAAACAGAGATATCAAATGCAATTTAAAGATTGAATTTCCAATTTCAAATAGCACTATACAATTCTGATAATTTACTTACTAACTTTGAGACCCAATTTGAACTATATGATGGAATCTAATCCATAGTATAGCTCTAAGATAATTTGATACAATGTCGGAACTTAATCGGCAACAATGCAATTGGATAAATGACACAATGTTGGAATATAATCAAGGATGTTGGACTAAGAATACAACGTCAGAATTTAATCAACAATGCCGCGCTAGAATATAGACACTCACTGGAATTTAATCAACGATGGAAATCTAAACACAACAGCTAGGGAAAACTAAAATACAATAAGGAAATAACATTTGATGTGTTGTTTATGGGGTTCTTGCTCGATGATTGGTGGTATTTATAGAGGAGCTTGGTAACCGCCACTCAGTTATTCATTTTTGATAACCGCTTCCAACCTTAAGCACAATCCTTCTTGTTCACAATCAATCCGCTCATTTCTTTTACAACTGTCTCGATCGTGTCCTAATTTATCAACAATGACTTCACACCTAAGTTCTTGGAATGTTCCTTCTTGTTCGCAATCAATCCGCTCATTCCTTTTATAACTGTCTTGATCGTGTCCTAATTTATTAACAATGACTTCACACCTAAGTTCTTGGATGTTAACCGCTTCTCAACCGTGCCCTCCTTTGACGCTTCTTTGTATATTTCGAATGTTTTTGTCCAAAACTTGCTGTCGGCATCATGTGGGTAGCCACTTAATATCTGCCGTTATATTTTAATAATTGACCATGTGGAGGGTTCTCGCTTTGCTCTGGATCTTTGAATCCTCATCCTCTAGCTCATCGATAGTCAACCATATATTACAATCCTATTGACGCACATGTGTAATTTCATTTGACTTTCATCATGTTTTTTGCCCTTGTGATCATCACGTGATAGTACGATCAATATTGAATGTTAACATATGTCCCATTTTAAAAGAAGTAAATTTGAAATGTATTTCTTTTAAAGAAAATATCTTTTCTTATGTGCGATTTCCTGCTGGTGACAATCATGCCTTTCTTTCTTTGAATGCTTCTTTTCCTGTGCATAGCCAGTACAGATCATTACTTCCTGTATTATTTTGATGCGTCGTTTCGAATTTTTGTAGATAATTGATTACTGCGGTTTTGAACCATCGTCTTCAACCCTATTATAAATATTAGAGACTTCCTTTTAATACTCCTTTTGTCTTCTTCCTTGAACCCTAAAACCTTTTGCATCTCGTTTTCTGCGTCTACTTCAGCATCTTCCATTGCATCCAATACCTCCAAATTTCACCCCGATAGTTACATTGCCAATTTTGATGATCTAGAACAAAGTGAGAACGCTGATAATTGTCGTTTTGGACTCTTGAGTGTTATGGAAGAACATCACGAACGCCTACTCCTTGGGCCTTGCCTTTTAGACCATCAACACATCCCGCCATCTCTCAAGCCTTTTTTCCCAATGAAACGCGAAGAGATACTTCCTATTCAGCACTCTACCTCGATGGACATCTGGACTTCGGCGCCCTTCTGATTTCACGGTTTTCCATTGTTTGAAGTGGAATTCCACTCATCGTACTTACGGATGAAGGATTATCTGTGAGTTAAGCTTGCTTGGAAAAAAGCAAGGATAGAGACAACACTTGAGGTTAGTATGTTGTCCCATGATCTGAACATAGGACTATTGGGTTTTGCAATATGTTTCTATCCCAATCAACCAATTGCTTCTTTTTCTCTTGGGGACCCAAAACTGTCACTTTTTTAGATATCTTTACCATAGCTGGCTTTATGCTGAATTGTCACGTCCCGATTCTCAGGCACGCGCACATCCCTTACCTTGGTCGATTAAAAAAAATTGCGATATCCCAGGACGTATCGCCGATCCTTTTATTTTCATATGCACATGCAGAAGAAATTATAAACCCCCAGATAATAAAACATTGGGATAGAATAGTAGGACTAAATTTCAAACCTTCACTCTTATATACAAGGTGAACAAAGCATTAGTGAGTAAAACTCACTTGGCAAAGCGAAGATCGAAAACCGCGACCGTAGCCGAACTTGAACTCGCGACGACAACCATGGGCTTGGAACCGGGCCTTAAACCGGTCCAACAAGTCTCAACAAGGCTGAGATTGATTGCTGAAATGAGCTGGGCCTGCAGCGGGCTTGGGCTGCAAATTCGCAAGCTTGATGGACTGAAATTGCTGACTTCAAGAACTGACTTTCATCTGGGCTGAAAACAGGCCCATCCGATGGGCCAAAATTTCTAGATCCATGGGCTTCAATGGAGCTGCTGAATTGATCTTCTAATGAACTGGAAATTGCAAGCTGATGGGCCAGAATTTCGCTGGGCTTCAGGCTTCAAATGGATTGAAGAAAGACCGAACTGGGCTGGCTTACTTCTGCAGATGGGCTGAACTTGTTGAACGCACGTGTGGCTGAAGACTGTTGGGCTCGGGCTGCTGCAAGTCTTCGTGGGCTGCAGCGGCTGAACGAGAAGGAGCCGCGACGTCCACGCCAGGGAAAGCAGAAGTAGCGAAGGGTTGATGAAGGCAGCTTCGAGTGAGATGAACCGCACGGGATGGAAGCAAGTTGGCGTGCGTCTTCGGTGGAATGGAGCTGCACGAAGAGTCGTGGCTTTGGACTTCGCTTGGATGGGATGCTGCTCGGTGGAATCGGTCGACAGATGGACGAACACAGTCAAACTTGATGGAGGACGTGCTGCTGTGGTGACTCATGCGGAGAATCGGTGGGGCGTGAAGGTTGCTGCAGGCGTGGAAAACTTCGTGGATTGAAGAAGCTGAAGACGGCTGGTCAAGTGGCTGTTTCGGTGGGGCAGCTGGCGTTGACAACAAGGAGGAAGACCGGTTGAGGTGGCGAGCTGGCTTCGGTCTTCATTGCTTCGTGGGTGGACGACAAGCTTCGGTGGAGAGTGGGCGATGGAGTCAACTTCGGTGGCCGCATGAACTGACTTGTTGACCGAGAATGTTGCAGGGAAATGAAACGTGAAAGTGGAGGAGGACGCCTGGCAGCTTGGGCTCTTCGTTGCTGGAGGGATGACCGGCAAAATGAAGACACGAAGAGGCTGATGGTCTTCAGTTGACCGAGGAGAACAGACCATGGACGTGTGGGCCTTCGGTGGATGATGGCAGCTTCGAGCAGGGCGTGGGGGGTTTTCTGATGATGCACGTGGACGGTGGGTTATGTCAATCGGTGGAGGAGCAGCTCGATTGTTGCTGCTGGCGGAACACTGAAACAGAAGCGGTCAAAGATGGGGAGTTGCTGGGGCCGTTCGGTTGCTGTGTGACCGAACTCGGCAGCTCGGTGGATGAGTCGTGGATGGCAGAGGGAACCGAAAATGGAGCAGGCGGCAGGGACTGACTGAGGAAGGAGGAAGCGAAGGTTGAAAAGCAAAAGCAGAATAAATCTTCGACTGAGGATAAGCTCGCGTGAAGAAGATGGAGGCCAGCAGTTGGGACGTGCTCAACACGCCAAGAAAAAAAAGGAAAAGATCAACACAAACATCTCTTCTCTTAAATGCTTGTCCCCGTAATACTTTCCAACCTAAAATTCCATAAATAATCCAAATTGTTGCCAAAATTCTAGCACCCCTCCTTAGTTCCGAATTTAATAAATCTTGGTTTCAATCTCTTTATTCAAATCTCCCAATAAATGTCCGATTTTGCTGAAGAAAAATTCCGAACAATTTTCTATAAATCCTTGACATTCAATGGCTCGGTTCGGAAGTCCAAATTTCCTTTAATTTGACCCGTCCAATTTTCCTTTAATTTGGCCCATCCAATTTTCTATCAATTTTCCACAACGTCCGAAACGGTTTTCCGCAAAAATCTCGGAATCTCTGAAAAATCTTCTGAGACTGAGTCGACGTTCCTAAAATAGCTCGTGACATCACAGAATCTTCAATTTCTGAAATCGGACTCGAATTCACGGTTAATTTCTATTCGATGTGTTTTTAGCATGACCTAAACTATTGGGTAACTTTTAGGCATTTTTAGAACAAATGACTCGTGGTCGATTTTTTTCGAGTCACAATGAACCCACTTGACTCATTGGCGACTTTCGATTGTCGTAAAAATCCCAAGGATCCAAATACGAACACAGGGTACCAAAATAATAAGAAAATCAATTTAGTACCGGTCGACGAGAATTTTCTAATTTAGTGGTGTCACTCACGATTAGCCACACATCTCTGTCGAACCAGCCTATCTCTAATTTCAAATCGATTTTATACCGTGCCGCAATGGCCTCTAAAGATAGACACGGTCGAGAAGCCGATTCCTAGTCGAATTCTCAAGTCCATTTGCCTTAAAATTCTTATTGGTTTCCCCAGATAGTCTAGTTATCTCGAGAGTGATCAGGTCTGAGAACAGTCCTATATGCACGTCAATGAAATGTCCAATTTATTCAGTAGAAAATAGAGTTGAAAATCTGGGATGTCACATGAATGGCATTCCTGTAGAAAATTTAGAACTGTTGGAAGTACCTTATATTTCTAAGAGTGTCCTTGCTCATGGGAAATTCCTTGATTGATTCTGCTGCACTTTTGGTCCCATTGACTCCACTAAACATATTGTCTTTTTGCTCTATTGACTATCGAAATATGTATTCTTTAACTCTTAAAGTTTCAAGGGACCATCTACAGATTGCCTCGGACCTTGGAGCGGGTAAATGGTTCGCTCTGGGTCCACTCGTTTTGGCTTCATTATATAGGGGTTTTACTCATGCATCTCTTTCAATGAAATCCAAAGATGGTACGTTGTTTGGGCCATTTTGGCTTTTGCAAGCATGGTTGGCTCTTTATTTTCCATTTTTTATTCAGTAAAAATTCTCGTGATCTTCTACATTACTCTTTAGCGAACTCTAGATGTTCTCATCCTTTCCCTTTAGTATATGGATTACTAAGTCGTTCACCTTTGGATACACCTATTCGATTTTCTTCCTTTACATTCTATCTTCAAACTCTTTTGGAATTCAACCATGATCTCATCGATTTTTTCCCTTATAGACCTGAAGAGTTCAACTACCTTTGCGATCCTACCGCTTTGAACAACTATCAAGAGTTCTGGATTTGGATTGCCTGATATTCAACAACGAATGAGAGGAGAACAGTCCACGGCTTGGCCCTTGATCGGAAGCCTTGAAGGCCGGCGAGGAGGCTCACGGTTCCAGAACGCCTTGGAATCTTTCTGTTATCCCTCGCTGGCTCACGGTTCTAGAAGGTTGCCATTGGGTCTGCTTCGGTCGCTCGCTCGTTGCTTATCCCTCACTCGCAGACGCACGCTCACTCGGTCACCCGCACGTCGCTCTGTCCCTTTGTTTTGCGTCGCAGACACCTCCCTCGTGTGAATAAGAAGGGCTACCAAAAAGGGCTGGGCCTCTTCTCCTTTTTCTTAATTGTTTCAGATGGGCTCCGTAATGGGCTAAGAGAAAGAAACAAAAGATGGGCCCAAAGAATTAAAAAAATAGGCTGGGCTAATAGAGGGAGGGGTGTAAAGGGCCGAAAATTTTGCATAGCGGGCTGGACATACGGGCCCGCATGACTTCGCTTTCAAATTATATATATTATTATTATTATTTTTTTCATTTCATCCATTTTTATTCTTCATTTTGCTTTTTATCCTTTTATTATTGCCAAATGAGGATACATACGGCAAAGAAATGAATAATCAAGTTTAACCACGAAACATGTTCAATTATTTATGTATTCTTTGAAGCAAATAAATGAATCTTGATGTGAAAGTGTTAGGGGGAAAATTGTTCAGAAAGCCCTAAATCTATTATACAGCAATCAATTTTGACCTAGATTTTTTAACTGTGTCAATTTCATCTCGAACTTTTTGACAATTGACTAATTTAATTCTAAACTTTTAAATTATGCCAATTTAGTTATAAACTTTTAGACGATTTGCCAATTTAGTCCTAAATCTTTCGATGATCTATGGCCAAAATTACCTTGAATGACTAATGTGGCATCTGGTTTTCGTCAGACCTCGAATAAGTAACGGCTCGTCACGGGTCGATGGGAGTATCGACAGACTGCGTCATTGGCACCATTTGCGGACACTATTTCATCATCATCATCATCGGTATAGCATTAGGCCATCGTTTCATCACCACCTATCATTCCAAAACATCAACTTTTGGAGAGAAATTTTCCATGCGCGGCCATGCACACGTCCGATATTAACCTTGAGCGGCCTCGCCAACAGCCACGTTCTTCGGCCATGTAGCACGTAAAGTTCCCTTCCCATTTGCGGCGATTGAAGACCACCGATTTACATGGCCACAATTAAGCTAGCCCCAACTTCCCCATGCACTTGAAGAAGTCCCCATGCAGCTACGTCCACGCATCTAAGAACAGCCCATATGCGCGCCCCTTTGATGGTCACAAAAGAAGGGAAATGTTGACTAAGAGGCACCAAATGGCAGCCACGTCTTCTACCCCACTCAGCAAGCCGAAGAAGCCCGTGAAGACCACGACTTCCTCCAGCTGTCAACGTGCGCGCGCTCCTCTCCTTCTTCGGCCAGCAAGCTTCGAAACTTATGCATACGGAAGACACGTCCTCTCCATTTGCTGCCAGCGTAGCTTCGTTGGTTGACTCAAGAGTCAACTAACGAGAGAGCCCACGTCCGTTCATGCGTGGGAGAAGGTGGCAGCCCCAAAAACCCGTGAGAAGCCACGTTTCCTCTTTCCTTCTGGGCGGATCAACGCAAATCAGCGCATGCAAGGAGACACGCCCTTGCATGAGAAATGTGAGGTGTCCCCTTGCATGAATGGCCCTTGAGCTGTTGCCGATTCTTGTTGACACCGTGAGTTTCTTTGACTTAAATTGTCGACTTGTTGGAGGCCGGTTCTTTCTCTCTCTCTCGGCAGTTCAGACCCTCTTTGTCCAGCAAGGTTTTCGGTAGATTAAGATTAGAATCCTCTCACCATCTTGCTCGCTCCTCACCATTAGCCATCGACCTCCTTCGCCACCGGCCCGGGAAGCGCACCATCTCACCTCAACCGTAGCTCGAATTCTTTCGCCACCTCTCTGCCGTAGCAGGACCCGAGAGATCTCGGCTTGCGCCTCACCGCACGCCGTTGAGCCGCACCACCGCACCGAACCCTTTGCCGTTAACATCATAGGACTTGAGGCAAGTTGAAGTCTACTAATCTATATTTGTGTAGTGCTGTTGCTGTCCTAGAAAGTGCATTGGTAGGCTGGATTTGTTGGATTTTGATGCTGAATGATGATTTATTGAGCAACCAAGACTGTTTTGAGGTTGAGCGATTGATGAAGTGTTCGGATTTCTCATGCATGTGCTTGATTTATGGCTTATTGAGAAATCGAGATTGTTTTGAGGTTGAAAAATGGATGGATTGCTTGGATTTCGCATGCATGTGTTTGATTCTTTGAATTTCAGCCAAAACAGATTTTTGGCGATTATAAAATCGTGAGGAATTCGGCCATTGTTTCGGTTTTGGAAAAGAAAACCTCCTGATTTGTGTTTCAAAACTCTATTTATTATGGCACCGGTTTCAAGTGTTTCAAAAACCACAGGGTGCTTTACAAATTTTCAAATTTTGTATTGATTTGTCCAAACCATTCAAGGTTGGGTTTATATTTCGATATTTCGATTTACTATACGAGTTTTAAACTTAGTTATCGCTTTTGAACAAAGTTTAGCAATGAATTGATGTGGAAAAACCTCCCGACCCTTGCTGGAATTTTTATATAAATCAGGGCACCGTTCATTAACGTCCCAAAAAGAAAAGAAAAGGTTTTTGGCACTCTCGAAATCCCGAACTTTGATGCGAACTGATTATTATAAAATCATGAAGTCAGGAGTGGGGTTTAAACTTACCAATGTGCCGAATTCAAATTGTTGTTTTGGATTACTCTTTTCAATTTTGGACAAAAGTTGCAAGCATGGTTTAAGAAATTGCATATGATTTTGAAATGCATTTGGAAATTAGCCGTGGGAGTGGACCTACAGGCTTTTCTATTTTCATTGTTGAGTTTCGTTCATCGGAAATTCGAAAATGCTTTGGTATATGATTTCAAAACATGTCATTGTTGTTTTGAAAATGGTTTGGCACTGAAATGACTTGGTTGATATACCATGGCTGAGATTTCAATGAAAACTCATGGGATTTCTGATGGCTTTGCATTGAAAGTGTTTTGGTATTGAAATAAATTAAGATGTTAATTGTTACCGTTGGACCCTCGGGTACCCCGGGAGTCGGGATGCTCAGAGGTTCGAATGAGTCGATGCCCTTTGGATGCCTGGTTGTATTTTGAATACATGCCCGGTTGTATTATGATACATGCCCGGAGGGTGAGGGGTTGTATTATGATGCATGCCCTGAGGGAGGGGGCAACCATTTTCATGGCGATCATGAGGGGTTGTATTATGATGCATGCCCGGAGGGAGGGGGCAACCATTTTCATGGCGATCCCTAGATGTGCCTCGTGATGCCAAGTGGGGTGCGAGATGCCTGGAGGTGTGTGCCGGAGGCTTTTGCGACGCCAGGTTGGGTGCGAAATCCCAGAAGGACGCAAACATTGACGCAAATCCCAGAAGGACTTGGATGATTGCAGGTCTTTAGCAGGATACGTGTTTACGCTAGCGGGTGGTGCGGTTAGTTGGAAAGCGTTCTTACAGGATCACATTACCCTGTCTTCGACTGAGGCATAGTACATGGCACTAACCTTTGTAGCGAAGGAGGCGATATGGTTACAGAGTTTGCTCTCCAACTTTGGGTTAGAATAGAAAAGTGTGGATATACACTGTGATAACTAAGGTGCGATATATTTGGCGTATAATTCAGTTTATCATGAGCGAACGAAGCATATCAATATCAGGTACCACTTCATCAGAGATGTCTTAACTAAGGGTAATGTTATTATAAAAAAGATTGCTACAGCAGATAACTCAGCAAACATGATGACTAAGTTTGTTCCTTTGGCGAAGCTCAAGTTCTGTTTGAGCTCTATTGGCGTATGTGGAGAGTGAGCGCCCATTGGGGCGTTGGGAGAGCAGCATGGATGATGAGTACTATAACTTGGTTTCAAACATCAAGCTAAGGTGGAGAATTGTTAAATTATGTCTCGAGTTTGAGCGTTTACGAAAATGCGATTCGCTGGACTTCTTAAAGATGCACAAAGGAGGAAATAATTAAAAGAGGAATTTTCCCTTTTGGAGTGAAATTGCCGAAGTCTTCTTTTCTTTCTAAAAGACGCCACTGCAACTTTACGGAAAGAAAGAAGCCGCTGAAGCCCTGCACATGAAGAATCAAAGTTGGCCCGTGGGGCCCAAGGTCAAACTTTTGACCTTGGGCACACTCGCACACACACACGTTCGGCGTGAAGTCCTTTGCATGCGTAGGAATCCAAAAGTGGTGGTGGGCCTTTGACTGGGCCTACATATATAAGAACATAATCGTTCTTTTTGCGTGGGCGTTGGACTGCTGAAAGAAACCCTACGAAGCCACACACGATCCTTGAAGCCACAAGCCACGCGAAGCTTTGAAGAGATACGCGAAGCCATACGAACACGCGGTAATTTTGTGTCGTGAGTTTATATCCCAGTGAGTTGTTTATTTATAAACACTTTGGGTTTGTGGTTAAATCTAGGTGTGGGAAACACTTGAGCGTTTGAGTGATTGTAAATTCTGATACTCCGATTATAGTGGATTATTTGCTTCTAGCTCTCTCCGTGGATGTAGGTACCGATACTCGGACCGAATCATGTAAATTTCTGGTGTCCTTGTTATTTCTCGTTTATTTCTTGGTGATTTTATGTTGACGTAAATTGCAAAATCCCATCTTTTCCGCATATTATATCCCAACACAAGGCTTCCTCCCTCTATATAAATGAACCCAGAACGCAACCCACTCATTGTCTTAATGGAATTTGACCGACCAGCTTTGCTCCTTCACTCTCCACACAGAAAAACCATCGATTCTAAAAAGAAGTTCCTGTTTGAGTTCGTCTTCTGCTGCGGGTCACCGCGCAAGGAGGGGGAGCGGATCCGGGGGTAGTGGCGGCAGCGGGGCCCCGTGCGGAGGGCTAAGAGTGGGAGATGTGGAGGTGGGTGGGGTGGAGGAGGAAGTGGAGGAGGGGGTCGACAGGGGCGGCAGAGGAGTGGAAATGTTGCTGTGCGCGATATCGGAGGATGTAGTGGTGGTGATGGTGGAGAGAGTCGGAGGAGGAGGAGAGATGAAGAAGAAGGCGGCGGCGAATCCGGCTCCAGAGCCGGAGCGGTCCACCTTGTGGAGCAGGGGTTCATACGTGAGAGTCCATGACCAGGGCTTCAACGGTGACGAGTACGATAAGAGGTGACGACTTTGCGTCTTCTCCCTTCTTCTCATGATTCATATGTAAGAGTTTTTCTAATGTGGGTTATATTAATTGATATTGTAATTTACCGTTTTACGGGGTTGGTTGGTCTAAAGTGAGATAGAAGGTTTATCAATTAGTCTAATATGTGACTGGTTAGTGTGGGCTGAGTTGAGCTTGGCCTGTAATGAGAGGACTTGGTTGAAAACTCTATAAATAGTGCTCAAGTCTTTCCTCTAACCCTAATTCTCACAAGTATCCTCACAAAAAAAGCGCTTACCTAACACTAAAGGGTGAGGGAGCCGTCTCATTGAGCCAATGATATAGAAGGCAATAGAGGAGAAGGACTTGTGCGTGGATTATCGCTTTTCCGCTTCCACATCAAGAACGATGGATTCCAATACAGGTGTGTTAATCTTTCTACTTGATTATCTATGCTCTTATTCTAGTTATGGAGATCATGAGATTGCACGTTTTGCATTTTACATGTGGTATCAGAGAAATCATAACCTAGAACTCGAATGCATAAACTTTTCGCCCGATTTTTCGTGATTTTCATGATTTTTTGTTTAATAAAAATCAAATTTAATTATAAATTCGGATTGGGCTCGTTGAAATGAGCAAAATCGTGGGTGGTGCATTGCCGGGGGAGATCCCACGCGCCTTTATGTGCGGCCACGCGCCGCTAGGGCATCGAGCACGTGGCCCATGCGCAGTCAGGTGCCCTCACACGCTCTCACGTGTGGGGCACCGCTCGTGCGTGCGATGCACTTGCGAGGGCTAACGTTACGATGACGTCAGCAACTCGGGGCCCGACCTGACCTGACCCGACCCGATACGCGCTCGACCTAACCCGATATGGGACCCAATTTGACTCGGTCAACCGTGGACCGGACTGGTCAATCGGTCGGACCGGATGGTCGAGCCAGGACTGGTTGAATAGCTACCGGTCGGACCAGATTTGAGGGCTGATTACACTCGTTTGTGTGCTCCACGCGCCTCACACTCAAGCAGTGCGTGCGGGCGCGTGGAGCATCGGTTTGGCGCGTAGTTGGCGGCTACAAGTTTGTATGATCATTCTCTATATTGTGGTATATTTCTTTTATACGTTTGATGATTTTATGGACGTGAAAATACGTACGAAACCCTAAATACGTGTATTTTTATTATATTTTCGAGTATTTTTCTTGAATTTTTCTATGATTTTGGAAATACATGTGTTGGTTTACAAGTATGTTATCACATAAATATTATAAAAGTGTGATTCATTGATTATATATATAATTTAACTTTTATTAAGGAATAAAGCAGTGTAATTAGCATGATATGTGATTTCAGTGATATATTGCTCCTATCATTAAAGTTAAAATCACATGTATATGGTGTATGTGAGAAGAAAAGTTTACATCCCTGCCATGAGAGAGTTTCAAGGATTTAATTGAGTTGTGACTGCCAAAGTGGCACACTTGATTGGGTTTGAGAAATATCGATCTCATATAATGATTGGGGTGTCTCCTGGTCTAATGCATGGTCATACTCCCAAAGGAGGTGATTGCGTATTAGTTCATGGAGGGATATATGATGGTGTGATAGAGAAGTGACTGATTCTAGTGGTTTATATGCTCAAAGGTGATGAATTCACGAAAGTTAGTATATATTTTCATAACCTCTATCACGTGAGGAGTGTATAACTGTATGTCATGTATTTTGCTCAAATGTAATTATATGATTTTGCATGTAATTCTCTAAATGTGTACTTGTGTGTCTTCAAGCTACACATTACTCACGTGATGCCAATTGCATACATTACTTGTTATTTTAGTCACCTATTTGTGATTAATAACTCCACTATTATTGAGGTTTTTACTGGTTCAAATTGTAAGCAATGGAAATAGGATTTTCTATTTGGTAAAAGAACAATCAGATTTGCCTGTTATTCATGAAGCATTTCATTCAGGAACATTTGAAAAATGGTTTACCAACTAACTGCATTCCTGAAAGATAATAGAAGCTTTACTGGCTTGAAATTATGTCTAGTTTAATACTAAAATTAAGACAAATATGCAAGGACTCTTTAACATAAGATATGATTATTTTGATAAAGTTACGGATTACGTTTTAAGGATGGTAGATTTAAATTTTAAAAATCATACTTATAAAAGAACTCATGAAACCACTGGATATTTTAATAGTTTGGGTGTACGATAGAATCGTTCAAGAAGAATTAGTGACTGCTCCACGGTGAGTTATAATTAATCTTGATTTGACTTCTTTAGATTTATGAATAAAAAAAATTATGTTCTTTAATTCAAATAAGGTTGAGTACTATATTATATCAAATGAATTGTACATATTGTGTTTAACTCCTAATGATATATACGTCTCGTATGTGGTTGAAAATGTTGTTTCCAAAGATTTTCTGTCTAAGGAATAATCTCACACATGTCTAAAGAAAGAGTGGAATATGTGATAATGATGATATTCTGTCTACTTTTAACGGTTATCTAAAGATTTCTATAGATTATTATGGAAGTAAAAAGATCGAGATAAAGAATAAAACAGTTAAAATTAGTCTTAAAGGTTGTCAGGCCTAATAGTGGCAGTGAGTATTTTGGCAAGTATGGCAATGTTGAATAGCTTAAAAGGTCATTTGTCAAATGCTTGGTAAATTCTAGGGTGGTAACTTAATTTACAATGCCTGAAAATCCTAAGAAAATGATTTGACCGAAAGGCATTATTGCACCATAATGAACATGGTGACGTGTATGATTGGTAAGATTAATTTATCCGATCTTTTATGAGCTGATATTTTTAAAAAGATCGGTATCAGAGCAACCATAACCTAGAACTCGAATGTATAGAATTTTCGCCCTATTTTTCGTGATTTTCGTGATTTTTTGTTAAATAAAAATCAAATTTAATTATAAATTCGGACTGGGCTCGTCTAGATGAGCAAAACTGTGGGTGGCGCATCACCAGGGGAGGCCCCTGTGCCTCTACGTGCAGCCACTCGCCGCTAGGGCGTTGATCACACGCCCCTTGCGTGGTCACGCGCCCTCATGCGTTCCCACGTATGGGGCGCCGTTTGCGTGCGTGTTGCATGCATGATGGCTGACGTCACGATGACGTCAGTGACCCTGGGGCCCGACTCGACATGATACGCGACCCAACTCGACCCGACCCGATACGTGACTCGACTCGACCCAACCCATTGACCTGCCTAAACTGGTTAACCGATTGGATTGGATGGTTGGACTGGACAGTTGAGCTGGGAATTGGTTGGATTGCTGTCGGTTGGACTGGATCGATCGGTCAGTACGCTGGTGCGTGAGCTCCACGCATCGCGCACTCAGGCAGCACGTGTGGGTGCTTAGAAAAATTGAAGAAAGATAAATGGCATATTGCCCTTTATGCTTCTAGTTCTGGAAGTAACAATTGTAAGAAATTGTACTCATAAGAGCAATTCTGAAGCTACTGGTCCTTCCAATAATAAAGAAAATTCTAAAGCTGCTAGTTCTTCTAACATTTTGGGTCTTAAGAAAGCATTCTTCAAGAAGGATGGTGTTATTTGCTATTTTTGTAGGGAGAGAGGACACGTAAAGAAATGCTGCAATAAGTATAAAACTTGATTGTCCAAGAGAACAGAGAGTGAGCCTAAAGGTAATTATTCTTCGGCATTTGTTTGTGACGCCAATCTATCTAAAACCCCAACTAATTCTTGGTGGCTAGATAGCGGAGCAACTAATCATGTTGCGCTTACCATACAGGGGTTCATAAATTGAAGGATGCTAAATCATGATGAATCAAACAAAGCTCACTATGGGAAACAACATTAAAGTTGACGTCGAGTTCGTGGGAGATGTTATTTTAATTTGAGATTCTGTTGCTTATTTAGCCGAAAATGTTGTTTCCAAAATGCCTTTACCTAAGGAACAATCTTATGCATTGTGGCATAAACGTCTTAGTCACATCTTTAGAGAAAGAGTAGAAAGGCTTATAAAGGCTGACATTCTGCCTACTCTTAAAAGTGATCTAGAGACTTGCGTCGACTGTTGTAAAGGTAAGATGACTAAGATAAAGAAGAAATATGCAGAACGAAGTTCTGACTTATTGGAGGTTATTCACATTGATATTAGTGGATCATATACGGCTACTTTGTGCAGAAATTTTTATTTAATCATATTTATTAATGAATATTCCCGATATGGATACTTATACTTGATTAAAGAAAAGTCCGAGTCTCTTGACAAATTCAAGATTTTTCGGACTAAAGTAGAGAAACAATTGGGAAAAGTTAAAAAGATTGTCAGATCTAATCATGGTGGTGAGTATTTTGGTAGGCACGGTGATGCTGGACAACTTAAAGGGCCGTTTACTAAATATTTAGAGGATTATGGGATAATAAGTTAATTTACTATGCTTGGAAGTCCTAAACAAAATGGTGTGGCTGAAAGGTGCAATCGCACTCTTATGGACATGATGAGAAGTATGATTAGTAGGACCAATTTACTTGATTTTTTGTGGAGTGAAGCTTTGAAAACAACTCTTTATATTCTAAATCGTGTTCCTACTAAAGCAGTTCCATTGACTCGTTTTGAGTTGTGGACTGGATGTAAATCTATATTGAATCATCTTAAAGTTTGGGGATGTCTGGCACAAGTGAAGTTATATAATCCAACATTGAGTAAGTTGGATTCTAAAACTACTTGGTATTACTTCGTATCTTACCCAGATCATTCAAAGGGGTATCGGTTTTATAACCTTAATAGAGGTACAAGAATTGTGGAATCTCATAACGGCAAAATTTTTGGAATTTGATGTAACCAAAAAGAGTAGCTGCTCACAAACTATTGAAGATGACAGTTTAATGGGGATCCCTGTCTCATCCTATGCAGACGATTATGGAGCCTCTTATGCCACAAATGGAGCCTATTGCGGCTCAGGATCCTATTGTTGAGGCAGTTCCTGATGAAATTCCTCAAGCCCCTCAAATTCAGAATGAGGTTGTAGTAGCTCTACTCAGAAGATCGACTAGGGAAAGACGTTCAGCTATACCACCAGACTATGTAGTCTACCTAGGAGAGCATGATTATGATATTGGCTGTGTTGTTGATCCCTGTGACATATATGGATGCTATTTCATGTTCTTAATGAGATTTATGGCTAGATGTGATGAAAGATGAGATGCAATCTATGAAACACAATGGTGTTTGAGAGCTTGTTGAATTGCCTGAATGTTATAAGTTTATCGGTTGCAAATGGGTCTACAAGATTAAAAGGGATTCCAAAAGGAAGATTGAAAAGTTTAAAGCCAGGCTGGTAGCTAAAGGTTTCACTGAAAGAGAAGTAATAGACTATGAAGCAACCTTTTCTCCAATTTCTTCTAAAGATTCTTTTAGAGTGATTTTGGTATTGGTAGCTCATTTTGATATGGAGTTACATCAAAGGGATGTTAAGACTGCTTTTCTAAATGGAGACCTTAATGAGGAGGTTTATGTGGTGCAGCCTGAAGGTTTTGCTGCAGATGACTCAGGTAAGCTTATATGTAGATTGAAAAAGTCTATTTATGGCCTTAAGCAAGCTTCTAGATAATGTTATTTAAAGTTTCATAGTGTTGTCACTTCATTCAGATTTATTGAGAACAAAGTAGATTGGTGTATATACTGCAAGGTCAGTGGGATGAGATATATTTTTCTCATACTTTATGTGGATGATATCTTACTTGCAAGCAGTGACATCGGATTATTACATGAAGACAAAGCGAATGTTATCGAAAATTTTTGACATGAAAGACCTTAGTGATGCGGCTTTTGTTCTTGGCATTGAGGTCCGGAGGGATCGTTCTCGTCGTTCATTAGATTTTTCTCAGAGGGCATATATTGATCGTATTTTAGAAAAATTCAATATGCAACATTGCAAACCAGGAAATGCTCCTGTTATTTAGGGTGATAAATCGAGTTTTTCACAATGCCCTAATTCAGATTTTGAGAAAACTCAAATGAAGAATGTACCTTATGCTAGTGTGCTTGGAAGTATCATGTATGCTCAAATTTGCAGTAGATCAGATATTGCCTTTGCGATAGGACTTCTAGGCAGATATCAGTCAAATCCAAGATGCGATCACTGGATTGCTGCCAAGAAGGTTTTAAGATACTTAAAGAGAACAAGAGATTATATGTTGATTTATAGACATGTTCCGGACTTGCAACTAGTAGGGTATTCAGATGCAGATTTTGCTGGTTATCAAGATGATAATAAGTTAACGACATGATACATATTTATATTGGTAGGAGGTGTAATATCATGGAAAAGCAAGAAACATAAATCTATATCTTCTTCTACCGTGCAAGCAGAGTTTGTATCATGTTTTTTAGCTGCTACTCAAGTTATTTGGCTCCAGAACCTCATTAGGGAGTCAATAGTTTTTGATTTTGTGGATAGACCCATACAGTTATATTGTGACAGTAACTCTGCATTGTTGTTTATCAATAACAAAAGAAGTCTTAAGGGGTCTAAGCATATGGAGGTTAAGTTTTTGACCATAAAGGAATCGGTGGAGGATGATGACGTTGCAAGATATCGATTCCTATATATGATATGGTTGCAGATCCACTAACTAAAGGCCTACGCCTTTGTGTGTTTGAGCGACATGTTATTAGCATGGGCCTGAAGCATCTTGGGATACTGTTATTTAGTGGGAGCTATGTTTTATTTTTCCTCTAATAAAGTTTACATCTATATCACTTTGATATATATATCGACTTTTACATTCAATAAAATATTCTTTAAATGAATTGTTATTTCGTTGAATATATATTGATAAAAGTCTCAATGTATTGTATAAACCTTGAGTGAAGGCTAGGGGCATCCGGTTATTAGCCTTGTGCATATGTCTTGTTATACATAAAGAAAGATTAACCGTAAAGATAAGGCATATGTGTGTTCATTGGACCATAAAGACATTCTTTAGTGACATGAGTTTTTTGTTTTTTTTTTTTGGTGACGTTTAAGGTAAGAGAATTGTGATTGACAAATGGGATCTCTCTATGAGAGATGCTATCAATTTGCCACACTATCATATTGAATCCATATCAATAAAGTTGAAAATACTTGTGCCATGGAAGGTTTTGTGTGTATACATACAGTTATCGTTATGATTCAGTATTTGAGACTTTATAGGATGGAATGACTATTAAGAATTATCTCTAGACCAAGGTGCGCACATACAGTACATTTTCAATTAATATAGCTCAATCGAGAGAATGTAAGAGTTTTCCTAATATGGACTACATTAATTAATATTGTAATTTACCGTTTTACGGGGTTGGTCTAAGTTGAGATAGAATGTTTCTTAATTAGTTTAATATGGGGCTGGCTAGTGTGGGTTGAGTTGAGCCTAGCCCATAATGAGAGGGCCTAGTTGGAAACTCTATAAGTAGTGTTCAAGTCTCTTCTGTAACCCCAATTCTCACAAGTATCCTCACAAAAGGAACGTTTACTTAGCGCTAAAGGGTGGGAGGGTCGTCTCATTGAGCCAGTGATATAGAGGGCAATAGAGGAGAATGACTTGTCCGTGCATCATTGCTTTTCTGCTTCCGCATCAAGAACAATGGATTCCAAAACCAGTGCGTTAATCTTTCTACTCGATTATCTGTGCTCTTGTTTTAGTTATGGAGATCATGGGCTTGCACGTTTTGCATCTTACATATTTGTCTATTTTTGGCATGCATTTGTATAGTGTTTGCTAAGTTGAAGGTATATGGAAAGGTTCTTCTACCAAAAATTCATGTAGAGAACGACATGACGACGTTCTTGTCTGAGAGAACTCAATGAAAATTTGGTAGAATCCAATGTAGCTAGACTTGGGGAAAATTGTCTTTTTTTATTTTCCTTCTCCTCCCACAAATAAATGGGATAACAAAAGACTGTACTAATACTTTTTAGTGTTAATGCCATAAAAATCCCCCAAATTATGCCCACTATGACATATATATCCAAACTTTTTTCGCGCCATCGAAAACTACACAAATAGCCATAACTTTTTTTGTGACACAAGAAAACCCAAATTTATACATGTGCAACATATATATCCTCTATTTCAATTCAATCTACGGTATTAATTTAAGTTTGGGGATTTTTATGATGAAAAAACAAAAAAGTTTGGGGTATTTGTATCATAATGGACATGATTAAGGTTTTTAGTGACACAAAAAAAAGTTCTGATATTTTTGTCTCATAGGCATATTTTTTTTTTTGTGTTAATTTGAATATTTCTTTTCCTTACTTTATTTTTTGTGTGATTAGTTCAACTGCACACTTTCTGAATTGATAAAATAGGTGGTGAAAATTTGACGGCTGCAATTTACTTAAGAGCTTCTAAAAATGAGGCTTAAAGGCCTTCATGAGCTTACTTAGGCCATGGACCGTGATGGCGATGAGTCACCACAATGCGAAGATAATAAACAATAACGGGCCTCACAAAAAGATGGCACTGTATAGAGCTATTATTGTTCACTAGACACGCTAGTGAGCCACATTGATTATTTGGAAATTGATAAAATATTACAATGTCATATTCTAACTATCCAAAATTGGAGTTGGTATTTAAGTTGTTTTTTTTATATTTAAAATAGTACATAAGTGATTTGACGAAAACTTTTTGCACCAAATGAGCATTGTACGGAACTTTTGGCATATCTAGTGTTCTTATGTCAAAAAAACTTGATTAAAGATGAAAGTGAAGTTTTATGAGAAAAAAAGTAATCATGTTTTCTTATTTACGAAATTGTAACAAAGAAAAAGTTGGCAATTTCTTAAAAAAAGTGGCCAATTAAGAAAAAAAATATCAATAAGTAACTCAATAGACAAGTTGGAAAAAAAAAATTGAATGTTGATAAGTAACTCAAATGAAAATTAATATTCTAAAGTAGTTGGTAATTCAATTCAATAAAAGTTGGTAAACCATTCTAATTTAGGTTAGCAATTTCATGTAAAAGTTGGCTTATTTGAAGTTTTGGCACACTATGCAAATAAAAGCAAGTAGATTAGAACAAAAAGCATTAATTTGCAAATCATCATAAAAATGGATAATTTTATAAACGTTTCGATAAGTTATGGAAAGTTACCTACAAAAAAAAGTGACGCGTCATTTTCTGTACAAACCGGTTTTTTTGACACTTTTGAACTTATTGATATTTTTCGTGCAAAAAAAAAGACTTATTAAAATTTACAGGCACCAAAAAAATCCATATTTTACATTAATCAATAAAGTTCCGCAAGACAATATGATGGATTATGGCCAACACATCAAGGATCATACCATACAATAAAAGCTCCGACAACATTAATATCTGCCCCTTTTTCTCATTTTGCCGGATTTATCTCAAACTTATCATTGCCAAATGAGAATACATACAGCAAAGAAATGAAGAATCGAGTTTAACCACGGAATAGGTTCAATTATTTATGTATTCTTTGAAGCAAATAAATAAATCTTGACATGAAAGTGTAAGGGGGGAAAATTGTTCAGAAAGCCCTAAATCTATTGTATAACGGTTAATTTTGACATAAACTTTTTAACTATGTGAATTTAGTCCCGAAATTTTTAAGGATTGGTTAATTTAGTTCTTAACTTATCAATTATATCAATTTAATTCTAAACTCTTAGATGATTTGTCAATTTAGTCCTAAACCTTTCAATGATTTATGGCCAAAATCCCCAACTTGACTACATCGATAAATTATTAAAAATTTTTGGATTAAATTGGCATGATTAAAGATTTAGGACTAAATTGACAATCATCAAAAGGTTTAGTAGTGAATTGGCACAATTTAAATGTTTAGAACTGCCATAAAATAGGTTTAGAATATTTTGGACAAAGCAGTTGGAATTAGAAATATTACAATTACATGATACGCTAGAATTGCAATATTAGCAACACCATACCCATATGCATCCCTTTAATTATGAGTCTTATTACGCACATCAATCTGAAAGTACATACTAATAATGATATTTTCCCTCATACATCCGGGAAAAGTAGGGTTTCAAAGGCATAATCAATAGACTATTGATTTACAATGACCAAATTGGTGTGATAACGTTTGGTCCAAACTTTACATCGGCAAGGGATTGACGAAGAGCGATGTCACATAATCTTTGAGCTTGGTTTTAGAATGGGTGTAATTATCTCCATCGCTATATAACACATCAATCACCCGCGAGAAATTGAGCATTCGCGTGAGAACCGACATTGGGACTGCGGTTGGACGAAGAAACTCTTCATTGGTGTCCTTCCATGCATCAATGACTCCTTTCTGGAGTTCCTCCGCAGCTTCCTGCTCTGAGACGCCATGGTATTTCATGAGCAACTCCACCGCAGATACTACGTGCCCCCTCTTTTGCTCGAACTGTATGTCAAACAGCATTGGCGTAATTAGATTAAGTGGTGGTGGGATCTAATTTTTATTAGAATGATGGAGGATAATTATGTCTTTACTATACCTCGTGAGAGGAAACATCATCCATGAGCCTACAGATGGTTTGTGTAGCCTTCACGCTCTTGCAATCACTAACCGACCATTTAAGAACATGTTCTGTGACCACATCGCCCATTCCTACAAGTGATGTAGTCGATAACATTCCATAGCCAGTCGTTATTAGTTGAAGCGGCATGTACTCTTCTAGTGTTGGTATATAGTTGGTATGGAACCATTTGGCTTCCTGAAAGTATGCTGCCACTAGCTTCTTCATCTGAGAAATTAAACATGCACAAGAATTTCAGATTTCTAACTAAAGATTGCCTTCGATGCATGTAAAGTTTATTGATGATGCTTACGACTTCTTTTGCGTAGACAAGGCGGTACGATCTTCCTTTTGCGGCCAATTGATTCCCAATATATTCATAGAGCTGGAGAAACTCCTTGAAATAAGCTTGCATATACTCTGGTAATCCATCCATGGCATCAACATCCCACCTGAATTCAAGTTGTAGAAAGTGACACACTTAACTCTATACAAAGATTCGACCAAAAAAAAAACTCTATACAAAGTTGATCAAATTCAAAAATTTGAGAAAGAGAATGTGGATTCCGTACTTTTGGATTGCTTCATTGAGGAGTGCAAGTTCCTCCGATGTGCCATAGACATCGTAGATATCGTCCATAATGGAAGTGAGGGAGATCACTTTGGTGAGTATCTCTCTGGCCATGGCAAATTCCGGCTCGAAATATATTCCCGTGGTCCAGAAGAACAACTCCACAATCCTGTCTCTAGCGAATGGGAACTTTCTTGGAACATCTATATTCTTCCACCACCTATGATTAAAATGAACATGAGCATAACTGAAAGTACTTTAGCCCAACAAATTCACATAGCTATACTCCTTTTTTCACTTGTAAAGGATTGAAGATAGATGAGTTAATCTTTGGAAAACACGACAAGAAAAATCAATAGTTTGGGCATTGCTAAAACATAATTGATAGTTGGGTCATTTTAAAAACACAGTGTAGAAGCTAATTTTTGATCATATAGTTGAATGATGTTACTGAACCTAGTAATCTTGCCAAGTTCCTTCTGGTGTTGCTCTTGTAGTAAGTTGAAATCTAGTTTAGCCAAGGTAAGCAAAACTTCATCATGTGAAGGCTCTTCTTGGTAGAGTGGAATATAGCGCCTCGCCTCGAGCCTTGGCAATCCCTTGCGAAGTGGCTGCTTTAGAGCATGACTCACTTGTTTTGCAAGACTAGTGCTCACTTTGCTTTCATCGATTGATTCAAGGTGAGTTGTAGCAAAAGGAAGTGCTTCGTCCAAGATTGAATCGCCATGACACCTTAAATGGCAAGCTTCATATAGGCTCAGCAATCCGCGCACATCGCTTATGAGCGACTCTTGGAAGTTCCCTTCGCTATCTTTGAATTTGTCAAAGACCTCTGTGAATCAACCAACATGGAAAAATGATGCAAGTGATTAGAAATTAGGAAGGGATACACGCTTGGTTAATGTTCTATATTTTCTTGCACAAGTTTCTCCTGAAATTCGATTGAGCAATAGGAGGATTTTAATAGGTATCTTATTAGATTGGTGCATTACATATGAGACGTACCTGATGAAATATTGTAACCATGTTGTCGCAGCAATCTAAAGATGAGAGCGACCGTGTGAAGGTCATCTACCTTAAAATCTTCATGATCAAGTCGAGAGTAACTTTTGTGGATTTGTTCTAATTGCTCATCTACTTCACGTTCAAAATGGTACTCAATTCCCAAACGTTGGATTTGATCAATCAAGTGAAGCTTTTGGAAGGGCTTGTCCACGACATCAGTCAGCATCTTCTTCACCTCTTCTTTCAGTTCCTCAATTTGTCCCTCCACTCTTCCGAGGAATCTGAACTTCTGCAAATATATTGCACGGTGTTTCAAATAAAAGCAAGCATGGAATACGTGGACTTTACAAAATAAATATAATCTCGATGGCCACCTCTGTGTACCCTATTTAGGTATTTCGATGTTATACGCTCATTCACATAACATGCGGAATTGAACCCATGAGAACAACGACCATATGAGATAAGGGGGTTAAATGCCACCCATGAGAACAACGACCATATGAGAGGAGGGGGTTGAATGCCATGATGAGATGTTTCTTGCCGCAGAGGACATACTGAGGCCGGTGAAGTTACAAGTATTATCGTTATTTTTCAACCTTCTTTTATCTATTTATGATTTTCAACTTCGTTTTTTTGTGTGGAGAAGGGAACATGTATTTATATGAGGCCAATTGTTACCATATAAGAGATGTGGTGGAACTGAAGGAAATCAAAGTAAGTCTACAAAGTGCAATTGCGAGAAAACAAAAGAAGAAGATAATTTTCTAACCACTGAGTTGGAGGGAGAATCATATTTAAGGAAGTGATCCCCCCATACGCTGGGGTGATAACCCGCGGACCGACGTTCGATCACATGGCCTGTTTCTTTATTCGGAGGAGCGCATGGAGTTGCTGAGACCTGCGACATATTCTCTCTCTTTTTTCTTACGTGTGACCAATGCACAAACGGAAGAGAGGAGAGGTTTTGTCTGCGTTGCAAAACATCGATAATTGAAGGGTATTATTTATAGACATCATGTTCGTGACCACAGTATTCGTACGTTTTTTTGAGACCAACCAATCGCATTTCGATGAAGCATAGACGGGTGAGATTATCATGCCAAACTAATGAGCCCCCTCTCACCGGTCACTTTTGTCAACATTCATGAACAAACTCTTCTTGAAAAGATACTTCTGATGTCAAGGAGGTTCGGCACTCCTATGCATAGTTAAAGTAGCTCCATGCTGCTACCAACTACAGAGTGACATTATTATTTTGATAACAACAACTGGCATTTAATAAACATCGGTTCAAAAGTCCTACAATAGAGTTCTAAAATAGACTAATAGGCTAAACCGACATTATTTAGAGAGATCTGTTGATACCTTTATTTGAAGGGAAAATGAGATAAATAATTTATGAACTTTAGTTCAATATGGAATGTCGTCCTTAGACTTTTAATTTATTCAAAGTGATCCATAAATCTGACCAACAAAAAAAATGGTCCATGAAATATTAGTAAGTGTTTAATATGATCCCTAGATTATATGAAAATATTTAATTTCATCATTTCGTTAATTCAAGTTAATGAATTTTGTTGATATGATTTTCATATCCGTCAAGTTTGAATTGTGGAACAAAAAAAAAAAAAAAAAAGTTTATATGCGGATCATGTAAGTAAGATATCAATCTCAGTCACGTTATAATAATCAACGTCAATTAATAATGATGAACATGTGAACACCCTAACATGTTCTTTTTTCTTTGTCTAAGTAGATACATAATAATATGAACATATTGACTCATCATTTAATAATATCCAATGGAGAGTATATTTGAACAAATGAAATGACTACACTAGACATATATTAATTATTCATAAATCATATTGAACAAATTAAAATTTAAGAATCACATTCAATCAAAATCTAAGAACTATTTGTGTCTTTTCTCCTTATATGAAAGGAGAGTTCCTTGGATGGACTGAGCCATCCTTCCATGAACTCTCCCTCCACTTGTTTACTTTTTCTCTCAAACAACTCTATATCCCCTCTTTTCATTTTTATTCTTTCTCAATCTTCTTTTTGTCCAGTTTTTCCCATTTAGTGTATTTCGTCTATTTAAAACTATTGGTATTTATGCAACTTATAGATATTGTTACAAACATGACTCACAAGCTCACCCAAGCTGTAATATGATTAAAGTGTCTGGCATATCTAATTTCGCTAGAAGAATCACTAATATGTAATTTTACAAGTTTAGCTTAGTTTACTCAACAAGCTGCGAAATTAGAATTGATTATGGACTTGCTATCACTCGCAGGTGGTAGTAATGATTGAGCTGTGATGCTACTCATGTCAGTAAAGACATAAACGAGATAGTCCACATATATTTCGTATTGGTTGGATCTAAAGTGAAAGTAGACTATTAGGGATTTACAGATAAGATACTCGATTAATTAGTCTTTGAAATATTTATCCAGGATACATAGAAAAATCACGGGATAATTTTTGGAATTTTTCTTTATTAATAATACTAGAGAAAGCCTGGTTGGTTTCGAGACTATTCAACTAAACAAGTCCCTCAACTTTGAATTTGACACGTGGGTTAGAGAGTACAAATATTTGGGAGCCACCTTTACTTGATTAATCAAATGGCTAGATATACGTGAACTGAATTTCAAGTGGAGAGAGTAGAGCACCTGTCGAAATTAGATAATCCATAGACCATCCAAATTTTTTTACATCATTTTCGTTAATGCACTCATCGACAAAAATGAGTCTCTTGAATCGTTATCTTGCAAAATAAGAATTAGAGATAAGTGTACCAAAAGTTCTAAAATTTATTATGGAAGCGTAATTGAGTTAGAACTTTCAAAAAGTGTAATTTAATCATTTCGTTAGCTTTGTCCAATTTGGCAAATGAAAAATGTTGACGTAAATTTTTTGTTAATTACTTTCTCTTTCACAAAGCGCTGACGTGATTAAAATATGAAGGATAAGATTACAATTATGTTGTTTTTGTCGAATTTGATTTTTTAACTGAAATTTTATTTAATTATATTAAAAAATAAGCTAAATCTAAAAAAATTAAGAGGAAGGAATGAACCTTGCTGCTTTGCCATTGTTGAAAAGGGCCGACGATTGTGGGGGTGATGGTGAGTGGGGCCTCGGGGCCCTGGCTAGATTTGGCTAGAGGCTACTAGATCTAGGCAAGGGCTAGCTAATTTTGGTGACCTTTGGCCAAATGGCTCTCACTTGCTGTCAGTGAGGGTCATTGGCCACAAGCTGAGGCCCGGTGCATGCCGTCAGCCATTGCAAGGGCCAATGATGGTGGGACCCTTGCTTGGTTTCCTTCCTTCCTCTTTATTTCTTTATTTAACTCATTTTTAATCTTTTTTTTTAATTTGGGTAAAAAATCAGATTTAGATAAAAAGGACTTTGTTTTAGCCACGTCAGTGCCCATGAAAATAATAAAAAAGTAACGTCAGTATTGCCATTAGCCAAATTGGGTGGAGTTAACAAGAAGAGTTGATTAGAAAAATTTAATAGATTTTAAAATTTGATTGCACTTTTTAAAAGTTTTAGAATTCGATTACACTTTCATGATAAATTTCAGGACTTCAATACAGTTATTCCTAAAATTTATAAACAAGAGGGTTTGATTAAAATTAATTGAGAATAGCAAACAATGTTAAAATTATTGAAAACTTCGAGAAGGTTTGATGAAATACTACGTTTTAAGGTTCCTTTAAGCCATATCATGGTACGAGAATATTGTTGAAAATATTAATTAACATTTATTAGCAAGTGATTTCATAGAAGTATTTTAAAAGCCATGAGATGCTTGGGAAGAAACGGGGCTTTAATTACATTCTAAAAATTTCCTTCCGAAAAGCTAGGTGCACTGGGCAGTGATTTTACTTTGCTTTTTACTCTTTCCTTTTTCCTTTTTTTCTTTGAATTTTTTTGGTAAAGTGATAATTAAAGTTCGGCTATCATCTAATATGGAGCACTTGAAACCCTTAAGAAATCCAATGATAACATGTAAAGTTATCCGGCATTTTATTTCACATCTTTCTAAAATCTTTTGGAATGATTTATTTTTTCAGTTGTAAAGATTGTGGAGGGGAGATAAAAGAATTATTAAATTTTTTTTAGAACCGATATCTTAGTTATCCTAACACTAACAAACTAGCTATTTGATTTAATAAGGTCTACACTAAAATTTAACGTGGATTTAATTGAAAGCAAGCATGTCATCAAGAAACTCTTCTCCACCTTTGATTATGACTGGCATTTACAATTTCTGTGATGTTGATCTTTTGTGTTTTTAGAAGTAGTGACACTTAAATTTTGACTGGCATTTACAATATGGAGCACTTGAAACCCTTAAGAAATCCAATGATAACATGTTAAGTTATCCGGCATTTTATTTCACATCTTTCTAAAACCTTTTGGAATGATTTATTTTTCAGTTACAAAGATTGCGGAGGGAGATAAAAGAATTACTAATTTTTTTTTTTTAGAACCGATATCTTAGTTATCTAACACTAACAAACTAGCTATAGGGTGGTAAACCTATGATTTAATAAGGTCTACACTAAAATTTAACGTGGATTTAATTGAAAGCAAGCATGTCATCAAGAAACTCTTCTCCACCTTGATTATGACTGGCATTTACAATTTCTGTTGATCGTTTTTGTGTTTTGTAGAAGTAGTGACACTTAAATTTTGACTGGCATTTACAATATGGAGCACTTGAAACCCTTAAGAAATCCAATGATAACATGTTAAGTTATCCGGCATTTTATTTCACATCTTTCTAAAATCTTTTGGAATGATTTATTTTTTCAGTTACAAAGATTGCGGAGGGGAGATAAAAGAATTACTAATTTTTTTTTTAGAACCGATATCTTAGTTATCTAACACTAACAAACTAGCTATAGGGTGGTAAACCTATGATTTAATAAGGTCTACACTAAAATTTAACGTGGATTTAATTGAAAGCAAGCATGTCATCAAGAAACTCTTCTCCACCTTTGATTATGACTGGCATTTACAATTTGATGTTGATCGTTTTTGTGTTTTGTAGAAGTAGTGACACTTAAATTTTGACTGGCATTTACAATATGGAGCACTTGAAACCCTTAAGAAATCCAATGATAACATGTTAAGTTATCCGGCGTTTTATTTCACATCTTTCTAAAATCTTTTGGAATGATTTATTTTTTCAGTTATAAAGATTGCGGAGGGGAGATAAAAGAATTATTAATTTTTTTTTAGAACCGATATCTTAGTTATCCTAACACTAACAAACTAGCTATAGGGTGGTAAACCTATGATTTAATAAGGTCTACACTAAAATTTAACGTGGATTTAATTGAAAGCAAGCATGTCATCAAGAAACTCTTCTCCACCTTTGATTATGACTGGCATTTACAATTTCTGTTGATCATTTTTGCGTTTTGTAGAAGTAGTGACACTTAAATTTTGACTATCAATTTTAATTCTTTATTGCATAAAAAAAAAATTAGAGGTTGATCTAATCCCTAGACAAAAATATCATTCACATGATTTGCATTTTATATTACATTTAGTATGTGCATCGCATTAATTGAATTTAGGGCTGATACGTTCATGAATCACATGCCATGGCCACAAAAGACAAACGAGGGGTGTCTCTCTTGCCTGCCCCTTATACGCCCAAAAGGAAAAGGAGAGGTCGGCTACAATTCCGAGTAGGGCAGAGATAAAAGAGTGGAGTCGAAGGAAAAGCACAGAAGCTAAGCTCTTTTCTCCGTGGACAGACGCAAGGGGGTCTGTTCCTCTCTCCCTCTTTGGTCTCCATCCACGTTTACACAAAAGAAGCAAAAGAAAGGAAGCAAAAGAAAAGGGATCTGCACGTTTTCATGAGAAAGCAAATGGAGAAAAGCTTTCTGGGGCAGTTCACTCAAGAAGTAAAAGGAAGAAAGGACAAAAAAAAAAAAAGGGGTCCGCACGTTTTCATGAGAAAGCAAAACAGAAAAGAAAAGAAAGCTAATGGAGAAAATCTTGAGTTGTGCCGTACAGGTTTTGCGGGGTTTTGCGGCAAAGACCCACAGACGCCGGCCGCAACTGCGGCCCTCTCGCGGTGCTCCAACTGACACCTCGTTTGCAGCCGTTGATCGCTAGCCCACGCTGTGCCACTCGCTGCTGTTCTTGCGCGGCCAGACTTGTCCCAGCGACTCCTCCCGCTACCTCTGCAGTCTCCATCTAGCAACCCTAAGCATCTTCAGCAGTGGTGCTATTTGGCCGGTTTGAAATATCTTTTACCGAGTGTTATTCTCGGCTTTTGTTTAAAAAGGACGGAGGTTATGTGCTAATTCCAAATAGAGATATCAAATGCAATTTAAAGATTGAACTTCCAATTTCAAACAGCATTATACAATCCCGATAATTGACTTACTAACTTTGAGACCCAATTTGAACTATATGATGGAATCTAATCGATAGTATAGCTCTAAGATAATTTGATACAATGTTGGAACTTAATCGGCAACAATGCACTTGGATAAATGACATAATGTCGGAATATAATCAAGGATGTTGGACTAAGAATACAATGTCGGAATTTAATCAACAATGCCACGCTAGGAAATAGACACTCGCTGAAATTTAATCAACGACGGAAATCTAAACACAACAGCTAGGGAAAACTAAAATACAATAAGGAAATAACATTTGATGTGTTGTTTATGGGGTTCTTGCTCGATGATTGGTGGTATTTATAGAGGAGCTTGGTAACCGCCACTCAGTTATTCATTTTTGATAACCGCTTCCAACCTTAAGCATGATCCTTCTTGTTTGCAATCAATCCGCTCATTCCTTTTACAACTGTCTTGATCGTGTCCTAATTTATCAACAATGACTTCACACCTAAGTTCTTGGATGTTAACCGCTTCTCAACCGTGCCCTCCTTTGACGCTTCTTTGTATATTTCGAATGTTTTTGTCCAAAACTTGTTGCCGGCATCATGCGGGTAGCCACTTAATATCTGCCGTTATATTTTAACAATTGACCTCGTGGAGGGTTCTCACTTTGCTCTCGATCCTTGAATCCTCATCCTCTAGCTCATCGATAGTCAACCATATATTACAATCCTATTGACGCACATGTGTAATTTCATTTGACTTTCATAATGTTTTTCGCCCTCATGATCAACACGTGATAGTACGATCAATATTGAATGTTAACATATGTCTCATTTTAAAAGAAGTAAATTTGAAATGTATTTCTTTTAAAGAAAATATCTTGTCTTATGTGCGATTTCCTGCTGGTGACAATCATGCCTTTCTTTCTTTAAACGCTTCTTTTCCTGTGCATAGCCAGTACAGATCATTACTTCCTGTATTATTTTGATGCGTCGTTTCGAATTTTTGTAGATAATTGATTACTGCGATTTTGAACCATCGTCTTCAACCCTATTATAAATATTAGAGACTTCCTTTTAATACTCCTTTTGTCTTCTTCCTTAAACCCTAAAACCTTTTGCATCTCGTTTTCTGCGTCTACTTCAGCATCTTCCATTGCATCCAATACCTCCAAATTTCACCCCGATAGTTACATTGCCAATTTTGATGATCTAGAACAAAGTGAGGACGCTGATAATTGTCGTTTTGGACTCTTGAGTGTTATGGAAGAACATCACGAACGCCTACTCCTTGGGCCTTGCCTTTAGACCATCAACACATCCCGCCATCTCTCAAGCCTTTTTTCCCAATGAAACGCGAAGAGATACTTCCTATTCAGCACTCTACCTCGATGGACATCTGGACTTCGGCGCCCTTCTGATTTCGCGGTTTTCCATTGTTTGAAGTGGAATTCCACTCATCGTACTTCCGGATGAAGGATTATCTGTGAGTTAAGCTTGCTTGGAAAAAAGCAAGGATAGAGACAACACTTGAGGTTAGTATGTTGTCCCATGATCTGAACATAGGACTATTGGGTTTTGCAATATGTTTCTATCCCAATCAACCAATTGCTTCTTTTTCTTTTGGGGACCCAAAACTGTCACTCTTTTAGATATCTTTACCATAGCTGGCTTTATGCTGAATTGTCACGTCCCGATCCTCAGGCACGCGCACATCCCTTACCTTGGTCGATTAAAAAAAATTGCGATATCCCATGACGTATCGCCGATCCTTTTATTTTCATATGCACATGCAGAAGAAATTATAAACCTCCAGATAATAAAACATTGGGATAGAATAGTATGACTAAATTTCAAACCTTCACTCTTATATACAAGGTGAACAAAGCATTAGTGAGTAAAACTCACTTGGCAAAGCGAAGATCGAAAACCGCGACGGTAGCCGAACTTGAACTCGCGACGACAACCATGGGCTTGGAACCGGGCCTTAAACCGGTCCAACAAGTCTCAACAAGGCTGAGATTGATTGCTGAAATGAGCTGGGCCTGCAGCGGGCTTGGGCTGCAAATTCGCAAGCTTGATGGACTGAAATTGCTGACTTCAAGAACTGACTTTCATCTGGGCTGAAAACAGGCCCATCCGATGGGCCAAAATTTCTAGATCCACAGGCTTCAATGGAGCTGCTGAATTGATCTTCTAATGAACTGGAAATTGCAAGCTGATGGGCCAGAATTTCGCTGGGCTTCAGGCTTCAAATGGATTGAAGAAAGACCGAACTGGGCTGGATGGGCTGAACTTGTTGATCGCACGTGTGGCTGAAGACTGTTGGGCTCGGGCTGCTGCAAGTCTTCGTGGGCTGCAGCGGCTGAACGAGAAGGAGCCGCGACGTCCACGCCAGGGAAAGCAGAAGTAGCGAAGGGTTGATGAAGGCAGCTTCGAGTGAGATGAACCGCACGAGGATGGAAGCAAGTTGGCGTGCGTCTTCGGTGGAATGGAGCTGCACGAAGAGTCGTGGCTTTGGACTTCGCTTGGATGGGATGCTGCTCGGTGGAATCGGTCGACAGATGGACGAACACAGTCAAACTTGATGGAGGACGTGCTGCTGTGGTGACTCATGCGGAGAATCGGTGGGGCGTGAAGGTTGCTGCAGGCGTGGAAAACTTCGTGGATTGAAGAAGCTGAAGACGGCTGGTCAAGTGGCTGTTTCGGTGGGGCAGCTGGCGTTGACAACAAGGAGGAAGACCGGTTGAGGTGGCGAGCTGGCTTCGGTCTTCATTGCTTCGTGGGTGGACGACAAGCTTCGGTGGAGAGTGGGCGATGGAGTCAACTTCGGTGGCCGCATGAACTGACTTGTTGACCGAGAATGTTGCAGGGAAATGAAACGTGAAAGTGGAGGAGGACGCCTGGCAGCTTGGGCTCTTCGTTGCTGGAGGGATGACCGGCAAAATGAAGACACGAAGAGGCTGATGGTCTTCAGTTGACTGAGGAGAACAGACCATGGACGTGTGGGCCTTCGGTGGATGATGGCAGCTTCGAGCAGGGCGTGGGGGGTTTTCTGATGATGCACGTGGACGGTGGGTTATGTCAATCGGTGGAGGAGCAGCTCGATTGTTGCTGCTGGCGGAACACTGAAACAGAAGCGGTCAAAGATGGGGGAGTTGCTGGGGCCGTTCGGTTGCTGTGTGACCGAACTCGGCAGCTCGGTGGATGAGTCGTGGATGGCAGAGGGAACCGAAAATGGAGCAGGCGGCAGGGACTGATTGAGGAAGGAGGAAGCGAAAGTTGAAAAGCAAAAGCAGAATAAATCTTCGACTGAGGATAAGCTCGCGTGAAGAAGATGGAGGCCAGCAGTTGGGACGTGCTCAACACGCCAAGAAAAAAAAGGAAAAGATCAACACAAACATCTCTTCTCTTAAATGCTTGTCCCCGTAATACTTTCCAACCTAAAATTCCATAAATAATCCAAATTGTTGCCAAAATTCTAGCACCCCTCCTTAGTTCCGAATTTAATAAATCTTGGCTTCAATCTCTTTATTCAAATCTCCCAATCGATGTCCGATTTTGTTGAAGAAAAATTCCGAACAATTTTCTATAAATCTTTGACATTCAAGGGCTCGGCTCAGAAGTCCAAATTTCCTTTAATTTGGCCCGTCCAATTTTCCTTTAATTTGGCCCGTTCAATTTTCTATTAATTTTCCACAACGTCCGAAACGGTTTTCCGCAAAAATCTCGGAATCTCTGAAAAATCTTCTGAGACTGAGTCGACGTTTCTAAAATAGCTCGTGACATCACAGAATCTTGATTTCGAAATCGGACTCGAATTCACGGTTAATTTCTATTCGATGTGTTTTTAGCATGACCTAAGCTATTGGGTAACTTTTAGGCATTTTTAAAACAAATGACTCGTGGTCGATTTTTTTCGAGTCACAATGAACCCACTTGACTCATTGGCGACTTTCGATTGTTGTAAAAATCCCAATGATCCAAATACGAACACAGGGTACCAAAACAATAAGAAAATCAGTCTAGTACCGTTCGACGAGAATTTTCTAATTTAGTGGTGTCACCCACGATTAGCCACACATCTCTGTTGAACCAGCCTATCTCTAATTTCAAATCGATTTTATACCGTGCCGCAATGGCCTCTAAAGATAGACACGGTCGAGAAGCCGATTCCTAGTCCAATTCTCAAGTCTATTTGCCTTAAAATCCTTATTGGTTTAAATATCTAGTTATCTCGAGAGTGATCTTTCGGTTAGAAACAGTCCTATATGCGCGTCAATGAAATATCCGATTTATTCAGTAGAAAACAGAGTTGAAAATCTGGGATATCACATTAATGGCATTCCTGTAGAAAATTCTGAACTGTTGGAAGTACCTTATATTTCTAAGAGTGTCCTTGCTCATGGGAAATTCCTTGATTGATTCTGCTGCACTTTTGGTCCCATTGACTCCACTAAACATATTGTCTTTTTGCTCTATTGACTATCGAAATATGTATTCTTTAACTCTTAAAGTGTCAAGGGACCATCTACAGATTGCCTCGGACCTTGGAGCGGGTAAATGGTTCGCTCTGGGTCCACTCGTTTTGGCTTCATTATATAGGGGTTTTACTCATGCATCTCTTTCAATGAAATCCAAAGATGGTACGTTGTTTGGGCTATTTTGGCTTTTGCAAGCATGGTTGGCTCTTTATTTTCCATTTTTTATTCAGTAAAAATTCTCGTGATCTTCTACATTACTCTTTAGCGGACTCTAGATGTTCTCATCCTTTCCCTTTAGTATATGGATTACTAAGTCGTTCACCTTTGAATACACCTATTCGATTTTCTTCCTTTACATTCTATCTTCAAACTCTTTTGAAATTCAACCATGATCTCATCGATTTTTTCCCTTATAGACCTGAAGAGTTCAACTACCTTTGCGATCCTACCGCTTTGAACAACTATCAAGAGTTCTGGATTTGGATTGCCTGATATTCAACAACGAATGAGCGGAGAACAGTCCACGGCTTGGCCCTTGATCGGAAGCCTTGAAGGCCGGCGAGGAGGCTCACGGTTCCAGAACGCCTCGGAATCTTTCTGTTATCCCTCGCTGGCTCACGGTTCTAGAAGGTTGCCATTGGGTCTGCTTCGGTCGCTCGCTCGTTGCTTATCCCTCACTCGCAGACGCACGCTCACTCGGTCACCCGCACGTCGCTCTGTCCCTATGTTTTGCGTCGCAGACACCTCCCTCGTGTGAATAAGAAGGGCTACCAAAAAGGGCTGGGCCTCTTCTCCTTTTTCTTAATTGTTTCAGATGGGCTCCGTAATGGGCTAAGAGAAAGAAACAAAAGATGGGCCCAAAGAATTAAAAAAATAGGCTGGGCTAATAGAGGGAGGGGTGTAAAGGGCCGAAAATTTTGCATAGCGGGCTGGACATACGGGCCCGCATGACTTCGCTTTCAAATTATATATATTATTTATTTTTTTTATTTTCATTTCATCCATTTTTATTCTTCATTTTGCTTTTTATCCTTTTATTATTGCCAAATGAGGATACATACGGCAAAGAAATGAATAATCAAGTTTAACCACGAAACATGTTCAATTATTTATGTATTCTTTGAAGCAAATAAATGAATCTTGATGTGTGAAAGTGTTAGGGGAAAATTGTTCGAAAGCCCTAAATCTATTGTACAGCAATCAATTTTGACCTAAATTTTTTAACCGTGTCAATTTAATCTCGAACTTTTTGACAATTGACTAATTTAATTCTAAACTTTTAAATTATGCCAATTTAGTTCTAAACTTTTAGACGATTTGCCAATTTAGTCATAAACCTTTCGATGATCTATGGCCAAAATTACCTTGAATGACTAATGTGGCATCCGGTTTTCGTTAGACCTCGAATAAGTAACGGCTCGTCACGGGTCGATGGGAGTATCGACAGACTGCGTCATTGGTACCATTTGCGGACACTATTTCGTCATCATCATCATCGGTATAGCATTAGGCCATCGTTTCATCACCACCTGTCATTCCAAAACATCAACTTTTGGAGAGAAATTTTCCATGCGCGGCCATGCACACGTCCGATATTAACCCCGAGCGGCCTCGCCAACAGCCACGTTCTTCGGCCATGTAGCACGTAACGTTCCCTTCCCATTTGCGGCGATTGAAGACCACCGATTTACATGGCCACAATTAAGCTAGCCCCAACTTCCCCATGCACTTGAAGAAGTCCCCATGCAGCTACGTCCACGCATCTAAGAACAGCCCATATGCACGCCCCTTTGATGGTCAACAAAAGAAGGGAAATGTTGACTAAGAGGCACCAAATGGCAGCCACGTCTTCTACCCCACTCAGCAAGCCGAAGAAGCCCGTGAAGACCACGACTTCCTCCAGCTGTCAACGTGCGCGCGCTCCTCTCCTTCTTCGGCCAGCAAGCTTCGAAACTTATGCATACGGAAGACACGTCCTCTCCATTTGCTGCCAGCGTAGCTTCGTTGGTTGACTCAAGAGTCAACTAACGAGAGAGCCCACGTCCGTTCATGCGTGGGAGAAGGTGGCAGCCCCAAAAACCCGTGAGAAGCCACGTTCCCTCTTTCCTTCGTGGCCGATCAACGCAAATCAGCGCATGCAAGGAGACACGCCCTTGCATGAGAAATGTGAGGTGTCCCCTTGCATGAATGGCCCTTGAGCTGTTGCCGATTCTTGTTGACACCGTGAGTTTCTTTGACTTAAATTGTCGACTTAGGCCGGTTCTTTCTCTCTCTCTCGGCAGTTCAGACCCTCTTTGTCCAGCAAGGTTTTCGGTAGATTAAGATTAGAATCCTCTCACCATCTTGCTCGCTCCTCACCATTAGCCATCGACCTCCTTCGCCGCCGGCCCGGGAAGCGCACCATCTCACCTCAACCATAGCTCGAATTCTGTCGCCGCCTCTCTGCCGTAGCAGGACCCGAGAGATCTCGGCTTGCGCCTCACCGCACGCCATTGAGCTGCACCACCGCACTGAACCCTTTGCTGTTAACATCATAGGACTTAAGGCAAGTTGAAGTCTACTAATCTATATTTGTGTAGTGCTGTTGCTGTCCTAGAAAGTGCATTGGTAGGCTGGATTTGTTGGATTTTGATGCTGAATGATGATTTATTGAGCAACCAAGACTGTTTTGAGGTTGAGTGATTGATGAAGTGTTCGGATTTCTCATGCATGTGCTTGATTTACGGCTTATTGAGAAATCGAGATTGTTTTGAGGTTGAAAAATGGATGGATTGCTCGGATTTCGCATGCATGTGTTTGATTCTTTGAATTTCAGCCAAAACAGATTTTTGGCGATTATAAAATCGTGAGGAATTCGGCCATTGTTTCGGTTTTGGAAAAGAAAACCTCCTGATTTGTGTTTTGAAACTCTATTTATTATGGCACCGGTTTCAAGTGTTTCAAAAACCGCAGGGTGCTTTACAAATTTTCGAATTTTGTATTGATTTGTCCAAACCATTCAAGGTTGGGTTTACATTTCGATATTTCGATTTACTATACGAGTTTTAAACTTAGTTATCGCTTTTGAACAAAGTTTAGCAATGAATTGATGTGGAAAAACCTCCCGACCCTTGCTGGAATTTTTATATAAACCAAGGCATTGTTCATCAACGTCTCAAAAAGAAAAGAAAAGGTTTTTGGCACTCTCGAAATCCCGAACTTTGATGCGAACTGATTATTATAAAATCATGAAGTTAGGAGTGGGGTTTAAACTTACCAATGTGCCGAATTCAAATTGTTGTTTTGGATAACTCTTTTCAATTTTGGACAAAAGTTGCAAGCATGATTAAGAAATTGCATATGATTTTGAAATGCATTTGGAAATTAGCCGTGGGAGTGGACCTACAGGCTTTTCTATTTTCATTGCTGAGTTTCGTTCATCGGAAATTCAAAAATGCTTTGGTATATGATTTCAAAACATGTCATTGTTGTTTTGAAAATGGTTTGGCACTGAAATGACTTGGTTGATATACCATGGCTGAGATTTCAATGAAAACTCATGGGATTTCTGATGGCTTTGCATTGAAAGTGTTTTGGTATTGAAATAAATTAAGATGTTAATTGTTACCGTTGGACCCTCGGGTCAACGATAACCTGGAAGTCGGGATGCCCAGAGGTTCGAATGAGTCGATGCCCTTTGGATGCCTGGTTGTATTTTGAATACATGCCCAGAGGTTTACCATGGGAGTGTCGAGATGCCCGGTTGTATTATGATACATGCCCGGAGGGTGAGGGGTTGTATTATGATGCATGCCCGGAGGGAAGGGGCAACCATTTTCATGGCGATCCCTAGATGTGCCTCGTGATGCCAAGTGGGGTGCAAGATGCTCGGAGGTGTGTGCCGGAGGCTTTTGTGACGCCAGGTTGGGTGCGAAATCCCAGAAGGACGCAAACATTGGTCCTCTGGGGGGATAAAACCTTTTGAATGTTAAAATGGATGATTATACTAAGTGTGAGTGTGGTCTAGTTATGAGACTAAATTGTATGGCATGGAATGTGACGTGTCATTACAGTTTGGCCTTATAATCGGGACTTGTGTGACTGAAATGATACATTTTGGTTTTGAAACTGCATTGCCATTGCTTTTCAAAAGTCTTATCAACTTGATGCACACTCATTCCTTGATTTCCCGTTTTATCTATTTTGCATGGACTTGGATTGTGATTGCTTGCATAGTATAGCTTGGTAGATCTTCAACTGCTGGGTAGTTGTACTCATCTCGTTTGGGGACTAACATTTCAGACTAGATAAGATGCCTTTATTGCCACTGCCGCTAGCAGACGGACCAGACGGATGGGTATGACCGCGAGAGAGGATTAGCAGAGGCAAGATTTTTGGATGCCGACATTGCTTGATGGACTTATGGATATAACTGTTGGAAAAGAAGTCGGTTATCTTTTGAAAAATAGTCGGGTATGGAAACTTGGCATTTTGATGTACCGACCCGTGATGTCCATCTAGTTATGTAAATAAAAATGTTCGGCTTTAACTTATAAAATGTTTAGTTGGTGTGCATTGTTTCTGAATATAGGGAAGGGAGTTGTTGGATACGCTTTCGCCATACTTTTGTGCAGGGACCAATCAAGCATACGAAAGAACCCCGTATGACTTCTCAGAAGTCCTTTGATAAAGAATAAAAAAAAAAAAAAAAAAAAAGATATCCAGGTAGAGGAAACATTGTGGTGACCCTAACGGATTGGGGGTTGTCGAGGGGTGCCACAACTAAATCGATAAATTATTAAAAAGTTTTGGATTAAATTACCGTGATTGAAGGTTTAGGACTAAATTGATAATCATCAAAATGTTTAATAGTAAATTGGCACAATTGAAATGTTTAGAATGAATTGGCCGCCATACAATAGGTTTAGAACATTTTGGACAAAGCGGTTATAATTATTAAAATATTACAATTACGTGATACGCTAGACTTGCAAACTTAGCAACACCATACCCATATGCATCCTTTAATTACGGGTCTTATTACGCACATCAATCTGAAAGTACATACCGATAATGATATTTTCCCTCATACATCTAGGAAAAATAGGGTTTCAAAGGCATAATTAATACGCTATTGCTTTACAATGACCAAATTAGTGTGACAACGTTTGGTCCAAACCTCACATCGGCAAGGGATTGACGAAGAGCGATGTCACATAATCTTTGAGCTTGGTTTTAGAATGGGTGTAATTATCCCCATCGCTATATAACACATCAATCACCCGCGATAAATTGAGCATTCGTGTGAGAATCGGCATTGGGACTGCGATTGGACGAAGAAACTCTTCATTGGTGTCCTTCCATGCATCAATGACTTGTTTATGGAGTTCCTCCACAGCTTCCTGCTCTGAGACACCACGGTATTTTATGAGCAACTCCACTGCAGATACTACGTGGCCCCTCTTTTGCTCAAACTGTATGTCAAACGACATTGGTGTAATTAGATTAAGTGGTGGTGGGATCTAATTTCTATTTGATTGATGGAGGATAATTATGTCTTTATTATACCTCGTGAGAGGAAATGTCATCCATGAGCCTACCGATGGTTTGTGCAGCCTTTACAATCTTGCAATCACCGACCGACCATTTAAGAGCATGTTCTGTGACCACATTGCCCATTCCCATAAGTGATGTAGTCGCTAACATTTCATAGCCACTCGTTATTAGTTGAAGCGACATGTACTCTTCTAGTGTTGGTATGTAGTTGGTATGGAACCATTTGGCTTCTTGAAAGTATGCTCTCACTAGCTTCTTCATCTGAGAAATTAAACATACACAAGAATTTCAGATTTCTAACAAAAGATTGCCTTCGATGCATGTAAAGTTTACCGCTGATGCTTACGACTTCTTTTGCATAGACAAGGTAGTATGATCTTCCTTTTGTGGCCAATTCATTCCCAATATATTCATAGAGCTGGAGAAACTCCTTGAAAAAAGCTTGCATATACTCTGGTAATCCATCCATGGCATCAACATCCCACCTGAATTCAAGTTCTAGAAAGTGACACACTTAATTCTATACAAAGTTGATCAAATTCAAAAGTTTGAGAAAGAGAATGCGGATTTTGTACTTCTGGACTGCTTCGTTGAAGAGTGCAAGTTCTTCCAGTGTGCCATAGACATCATAGATATCATCCATAATGGAAGTGAGGGATATCACTTTGGTTAGTATGTCTCTGGCCATGGTGAATTCCGGCTCAAAATATACTCCCGTGGTCCAGAAGAACAACTCCACAAGCCTGTCTCTAGCAAATGAGAACTTTCTCGGAACATCTATATTCTTCCACCACCTATGATTAAATGAACCTTAGCATAACTTAAAGTACTTTAGCCCAACAAATTTGCATAGTTATACTCTATTTTTCACTTGAAAAGGACTTTGAAAAGCACCATTCAGAAAGGTAAATTGAAATGAGATGAGTTAACCTTTGGAAAACACAACAAGAAAAATCCATAATTCGGGCATTGCTAAAACATAATCGATAGTTGGGGCATTTTTAAAACATAGTGTAGAAGCTAATTTTTTATCATATAGTTAAATGATGTTACTGAACCTAGTAATCTTGCCAAGTTCCTTCTGGTGTTGCTCTTGCAATAAGTTGAAATCTAGTTTGGCCAAGGTAAGCAAAACTTCATCATGTGAAGGCTCTTCTTGGTAGAGTGGAATATAGTGCCTCGCCTCGAGCCTCGGCAATCCCTTGTGAAGTGGCTGCTTTAGAGCATGACTCACTTGTTTCGCAAGACTAGTGCTCACTTTGCTTTCATTGATCGATTCAAGGTGAGTTGTAGCAAAAGGAAGTGCTTCATCCAAGATTGAATTGCCATGACACCTTAAATGGCAAGCTTCATATAGGCTCAGCAATCCACGCACATTGCTTATGAGGGACTCTCGGAAGCTCCCTTCGCTATCTTTGAATTTGTTAAAGACCTCTATGAACCAACCAGCATGGAAAAACGATGCAAGTGATTAGAAATTAGGAAGGGATACACGCTTGGTTAATGTTCTATATTTTCTTGCACGTGTTTCTCCTGAAATTCGATTGAGCAATAGGAGGATTTTAATAGGTATCTTATTGGATTGGTGCATTACATATAAGACGTACCTGATGAAACATTGTAACCATGTTGTCGCAGCAATCAAAAGATAAGAGCGACTATGTGAAGGTCATCCACCTTAAAATCTTCATGATCAAGTCGAGAGTAACTTTTGTGGATTTGTTCTAATTGCTCATCTATTTCACGTTCAAAATGGTACTCAATTCCCAAGCGTTGGATTTGATCGATCAAGTGAAGCTTTTGTAAGGGCTTATCCACGATATCAGTCAGCATCTTCTTCACCTCTCCTTTTAGTTCCTCAATTTGTCCCTCCACTCTTCCAAGGAATTTGAACTTCTGCAAATATATTGCACGGTATTTCAAATAAAAGCAAGCATGAAATATGTATATTCACAAAATAAATTTAATCTTGATGGCCCTGTCTGTGTACCCTATATAGGTATTTCGATGTTATACGCTCATTCACATGACATGCGAAATTGAACCCATGAGAACAACGGCCATATGAGAGGTGGGGGTTAAATGCCACCCGTGAGAACAACGACAATACGAGAGAGAAGAGGGGGGGGGGGTGTTGTATGCCATGATGAGATGTTTCATGCCGCAGAGGACATACTGAGGCCGGAGAAGTTACAAGTATTATCGTTGTTTTTCAACCTTCTTGTATCTATTTGTGATTTTCAACTTCATTTTTTATTTTTTTTTATTGAGAAGGGAACATGTATTTATATGAGGCCGATTGTTATCATACAAGAGATGTGGTGGAACTGAAGGAAATCGAAGTAAGTCTACGAAATGCAATTGGGAGAAAACAAAAGAAGAAGATAACAGAAGGATTTCTAACCACTGAGTTGGAGGGAGAATCATATTTAAGGAAATAATCCCCCCATACGCTGGGGTGATAACCCGCCGACCGGCGTTCGATCACATGGCCTGTTCCTTTATTCGGAGGAGCGCATGGAGTTGCTGAGACCTGCGACATATTCTCTCTTTTTTCTTACGTGTGCCCAATGCACAAACGGAAGAGAGAGGAGAGGTTTTGTCTGCGTTGCAAAACATCAATACTTGAAGGATATTATTTATAGACATCATGTTCGTGACCACATTATTTGTACTTTTTTTGAGACCAACCAATCACATTTCGATGAAGCATAGACGGGTAAGATTATCAGGCCAAACTAATGAGCCACCTCTCACCGGTCACTTTTGTCAACATTTATGGAAAAAATCTTCTTGAAAAGATACTTCTGAAATCAAGGAGGTTTGGCACTCCTATGCCTGGTTAAAGTAGCTCCCTCATGCTACCAACTACAGAGTGACATTTTTGTTTTGGTAACAACAACTGGCATTTAATAAACATTGGTTAAAAACTCCTACCATAGAGTTCCTAAATTAGGGTTTCCAAGGCATAATCAATAGACTATTGATTTACAATGACCAAATTGGTGTGATAACATATGGTCCAAACTTTACATCAGCAAGGGATTAGCGAAGATCGATGTCACATTTGAGCTTGGTTTTAGAATGGGTGTAATTATCTCCATCGCTATATAACACACCTATCACCCGTGAGAAATTGAGCATTCGCGTGAGAACTGACATTGGGACTGCGGTTGGACGAAGAAACTCTTCATTGGTGTCCTTCCATGCATCAATGACTCCTTTTAGGAGTTCCTCCCCAGCTTCCTGTTATGAGATGCCATGGTATTTCATGAGCAACTCCACCGCAGATACTACATGCCCCCTCTTTTGCTCAAAATGTATGCCAAACAACATTGGTGTAATTAGATAAAGTGGTGGTGGGATCTAATTTTTATTAGAATGATGGAGGATAATTATGTCTTTATTATACCTCGTGAGAGGAAACATCATCCATGAGCCTATAGATGGTTTGTGTAGCCTTCACGCTCTTGCAATCACTGACCAACCATTTAAGAACATGTTCTGTGACCACATCACTCATTCTTACAAGTGATGTAGTCGCTAACATTCCATAGCCAGCCGTTATTAGTTAAAGCGGCATGTACTCTTCCAGTGTTGGTAAATAGTTGGTATGGAACCCTTTGGCTTCCTAAAAGTATGCTCTCACTAGCTTCTTCATCTGAGAAATTAAACATGCACAAGAATTTCAGATTTCTAACTAAAGATTGCCTTCAATGCATGTAAAGTTTATCGATGATGCTTACCACTTCTTTTGCGTAGATAAGGTGGTACGATCTTCATTTTGCGGCCAATTGATTCTCAATATATTCATAGAGCTGGAGAAACTCCTTGAAATAAGCTTGCATATACTCTGGTAATCCATCCATGGCATCAACATCCCACCTGAATTCAAGTTCTAGAAAGTGACACACTTAACTCTATACAAAGTTGATCAAATTAAAAAATTTGAGAAAGAGTTTGTGGATTCCGTACTTTTTGGATTGCTTCATTTAGGAGTGCAAGTTCTTCCAATGTGCCATAGACATCGTCCATAATGGAAGTGAGGGAGATCACTTTGGTTAGTATCTCTCTGGCCATGGCAAATTCCGGCTCGAAATATACTCCCGTAGTCCAGAAGAACAACTCCACAATCTTGTCTCTAGCAAATGGGAACTTTCTTGGAACATCTATATTCTTCCACCACCTATAATGAAATGAACATGAGCATAACTGAAAGTACTTTAGCCCAACAAATTCGCATAGCTATACTCCTTTTTTCACTTGTAAAGGACTTTGACAAGCACTATTCAAAAAGGTAAATTGAAGATAGATGAGATAATCTTAGGAAAACACAACAAGAAAAATCAATAGTTCAGGCATTGCTAAAACATAATTGATAGTTGGGTCATTTTAAAAACATAGTGTAGAAGCTAATTTTTTATCATATAGTTAAATGATGTTACTGAACCTAGTAATCTTGCCAAGTTCCTTCTGGTGTTGCTCTTGCAATAAGTTGAAATCTAGTTTGGCCAAGGTAAGCAAAACTTCATCATGTGAAGGCTCTTCTTGGTAGAGTGGAATATAGCGACTCGCCTCGAGCCATGGCAATCCCTTGCGAAGTGGCTGTTTTAGAGCATGACTCACTTGTTTCACAAGACTAGTGCTCACTTTGCTTTCATTGATCGATTCAAGGTGAGTTGTAGCAAAAGGAAGTGCTTCGTCCAAGATTGAATCGCCATGACACCTTAAATGGCAAGCTTCATATAGGCTCAGCAATTCGTGCACATCGCTCATGAGTGACTCTCAGAAGTTCCCTTCTCTATCTTTGAATTTGTCAAAGACCTCCGTGAATCAACCACATGGAAAAACGATGCAAGTGATTAAAAATTAAGAAAGGATACACGCTTGGTTAATGTTCTATATTTTCTTGCACGTGTTTCTCTTGAAATTCAATTGAGCAATAGAAGGATTTTAATAGGTATCTTATTAGATTGGTGCATTACATATGAGACGTACCTGATGAAATATTGTAACCATGTTGTCACAGCAATCTAAAGATGAGAGAGACCGTGTGAAGGTCATCTACCTTAAAATCTTCATGATCAAGTCGAGAGTAACTTTTGTGGATCTGTTCTAATTGCTCATCTACTTCACGTTCAAAATGGTACTCAATTCCCAAGCGTTGGATTTGATCAATCAAGTGAAGCTTTTGTAAGGGCTTGTCCACGACATCAATCAGCATCTTCTTCACCTCTCATTTCAGTTCCTCAATTTATCCCTCCACTCTTCCGAGGAATTTGTGTGAAAGCTAGTACGAGCACCTAGAGGGGGTAAATAGGTGCGAAAACAAATTTTGCAATGTAAAGACAATAATTTTTCTTTTGAACCGACTCTGTACAACAATAGAATATGAAAAGGAAATTAGACTTTAATAAACAAATATTGTTACGATCAAAGTAAATAGCTTAGGGAAGATAATAAGAACACAAGATTTATAGTGGTTCGGCTTAGTCCAAGCCTACGACCACTCTCCCGCACTGACAGCCCACCGGCTGGATTTCATTAAGAATCAAAGAGTTGTTACAGTATAGCTCTTCCTTGATTCCACAATGTAGAGACTTTGCTACACTTCCTCAAGGTCACACAAAAGTATAAACTCTCTTTTGAGTACAAGTTTTTGCTCAACAATTGAATTAACTAAGAACAAGGAGTTTCAGACTTTGGTATTCTTCTATCGCGCACACCCTCGAACAACTGGAACGTTTTCCTTATATACTCCTTCATGCCATCACACTCGTTGGCACTTACCAAATGAGTTCTTCCAATCTACCCGTTGGACATAATCAATTAGGAAGATTTCGAGTTATTTAAGGAACATGACGATAGTCCACCAATCCTGCTCGCCCATACAATCAGGATCTATGTTTCCATAAGTAGAACCTTCCAAGTATATTTCGTCAATCAACGGATCCAATATCCCTAAATCAATCTTAATTTGAATAAAGGATTCCGACATGCTATTTCTAGCCAAGTGATCTTCTTCAGTCGATAGAATCAAATCCTTAATGAAATACTCAGATCTAGATAAGTCTTCTTCGACGGTCTAGATACTGTCAATGAGGATAGATTTTGAATCTTGAGTCCAGCAGTCCGGTGGTCTTCAGACTTTGATGACAAAGTCTGCAAGTCTTCAGACTAGACTGATGGAAACGTTTTGTCAGCTTCAAAACTCACAAGGAAGTTTTCTCCAACAATCTCCCCATTTTTTATGGTGACAAAACTTTCTTGCAGATTTGGATAATTTTGACCTGCAAAAAAGAACTCAAGCACACATGGATATCTCATAAAGATAATTGACTTAGTAAAGACAACATTGAATCTGCATCCATAGGAAAAAGGTTAGTCCTGTAAATAAACAAATATCTTTGTCATGAAATACCAATAGTACTTAAAATAACCAAACAATCCAAATCCAGTCACAACCGCACAACCAAACAAAAATCAAAGTCAAACAAATCAAACAAAAAGTCAAGTTTTCAAATCTGCATAAACATCTCCCCCTTTTTGTCAACAGCAAAAAGTGGAGACCGAAAAAAGATAGATTTGGAAAAGAGTATGAGTTAAGGCTGCTTGGGTAGGCGACCAAGCTCAAATTCCCTCATTGAGTACACTGTCTGTTCAAGCTTGTGGAAACTCGCTTCGCCCGAAATTCTTCACCCTTCACGAAGACTTAACTTGATTCCTGAGTGAATCCAGCTGTTCACGAAGAGACGCTGAAGTGGCCTTAACAGCGTTCTTGAGATCCAGCATCTCAAAACTCATAGCATATTGCTGACTTTGCACATCCAAAAGAATTTCCAATAGTCTTGAAAAGTTTGCTGTTTGAGCAGTTGTATCGCTTGCACCGGCAGAGTGAAACTCAGGGAAGTTGAGAAAAGATGGAATCTCAGTAAGAGGTCGATCTTTTGGATAATGAGAGGCATGCACTTCTTCTGGGTTTGCTGCAGATCGACTTACATCACTAGCAAGTAAAGGTGAAGAAGTACCTTTTTGACCATCAGCTCCCCTTGTTTTGATGCCCTCAGGAGAAGTAGGTAAAGCTTCCTCAGCCTCAGAATGATGCACTCCAGTAGACTTTTCTTCTCTTATCTCAGAATGACTAGACAGAGAGACAGCCAAGGTTGGCTCGATAGAGTCTTGAGTACCCCGATCTCCTTCATTCTCTCGCTTCTTCTCCTCCTTCTTCCCTTTCTTCTTCAGCTTCTTCCATTTCTTTCTCTCGCTTCCTTCTTCCTCTTCCTCTTCTTCTTCTTCTTCCTCTTCTTCTTCTTCTTCTTCTTCTTCTCTTCTTCCTTCTTCTTCTTCTTCTTCTTCTCTTTCCTCTGTTTCCCTTTGTTCTTCTTCATTCTCCGATTCTTCTCTCTCTCTCTTTCCTCTTCTAACTCTTCTCTTCTCCTAGGAAAGCTGACAAAGGTCTTCAGATTTTCCCAGGCAGAAATAGTAAGCTCATCCTCATTTTCTTCATCTTATAGAACAAGAGCTCTTTTCTTCTTTACAGGAGCAATCATGGGCTCCTTGCCTTTCCTTTTAGCTGCAGCAGAGTCTTGCTTTTCCTTGAGAGGAGACTTCTCCTTCATTCGCTCCAGCACTTTGTTCAGCTCTTTTAAGCACATCTTTGACACCATTTTGAACCCAATTACCATTGGAGTGATGGCTTTCAAACTCAATGGTGCAGAGATATGAATTTTGAAGTGCCTAAAGAGTCGAGTGATAAGAGCAGAATAAGAGAGCTATCCTTTATCCTTAGTCACAATTTGAAACATGTGGAACAGAATGGTGTGAGGCAGATAGAATCTAAAACCAGTATTAATTGCACACATCAATTTTTCTTTTGAATGAGAAACATCAGTCTTGGATGTTGATTTAGGGCGAATGCAATTTATCACAATTTTGTGCAAGAGAATATTCGAAGCACTCATCCTCAAATAAGAAAGTTTTCCTTCAACATCCCTGTCTCTTACCAAAGACAGAATAGCATGAGCAATGGACACACTAATCGGTTGAAAACTCGTTCTTTCCACCCCGATTATGTCGGCCAAAATGTCTGTGTTCACCAAAAATTCCCTGTCCTTCACAGTGAAGATAAAACTGTGTGCATCCAAAAAGGATAGATTCGAATAAAAGTAAGTAGTCAACTCTGGAAAACCAGTAGTAGAATCTGAACAGAACTTCTCCAATTGCAAAAGTGCAAACTTTTCTCTCAGATTGATTTTGATCGAATCCAGGAAATCAAAATCAACAGTCCTGGGATTCATCACCCCTCTCTTCAAAAGACTTGCATAACCCTTTTTATGATCCTTGGATCTAAAAAGATTCGACCCATTAGTAATGTTTGCAACCACCTCAGACTTAGGTTGAAAATGAGAATACAACCGTTCATCATCATCCAGAGATTGTGGTTGATTCGCAGTGTTATAATGTGGGTCACTTGGAATGTTCTGAAATGCTTTCTCAGCCGATCCTTTTTCCACAACTCCTAGCCTCTCCAAATCTCTCAAAAACAATGTTTCATTTCTAAATCCCCTCTCTTTTAAGAACTCATCAATTAATGACAATGACGTACCTCATTTATTCAAATTCGAGTAGAGTTTGTAGGCATTCTTTGGAGTTAAAGTTCTTACAGGATTAACTCCTTCTATTACTTCTTTGGCTACTTGATTTAAGGAAGGTTGGTGCTGCTGACTTGGACGCAAGGGAGATTCCTCTTCTTCGGTTAAGTCAAAGTGGGTAGGACTCTCAAGCATGTGGCGTGGTCCCCGACTTGCAATCCTTGACGACTTTCTTGAAGACATTGCCACTCCAATGAAGAGAATCACAAGCTTGTTCGAAAAGATGAAAACTTTCGAACGAATCGAGAGTAAAAGTGAAAGAGAATAAGAATATTGTATTCTAGGGTTTCGGAGTAAAAATGAGTAAGACGACACAGTGATATATAAAGTAAGTGAAGCGGGGTAAACGAAGCGTCGTAAAAGGAAAATAAAAAGATGACTCTTTGAATAAAAACTTCCCTTTATGGTTTTAACTGAATTCTTTTTTAAAATCGATAATTGCCTTTTTGAAATAAAGGGTATTTTAAGAAAGATAAATCAATCAACCAATCAGATAAAAGATGATCGTACCTTTTTAAATTTGAAAAATTAGAATAACTTACAGATGAGGCTTGAGGTCTTATGAGTCTTGGCATTGAAAGACTTTTAACTTTGAGTTTTGAGAGTGTCCAGACTTTACTGAGCAAGAGATATGATATTAAGTCTGGTACGAATAGACTCGAACTGATTTTTCTCCAGAGGTTTTGTAAATATATCCGCGAGTTGATTCTTACAGTCAATGAACTGGATCTTCACTTCTCCAATCTGAACGTGATTTCTAATAAAATGATGTCGAATCTCAATGTGCTTTGCTCTTGAGTGGAGAATAGGATTCTTGGAGAGATTTATTGCGCTAGTGTTGTCACATTTGATCTCAGTGCATGAATCTTCAATTCCAAAGTCTCTTAGTTGTTGTTTTATCCACAGAATTTGTGAACAACAACTTCCAAGAGTCGCATATTCTGCTTCTACTGTAGATAAAGCTACGGTACTTTGTTTCCTTGAAAACCAAGATACTGTCTTGTTCCCAAGCAATTGACACGTGCACGAGGTGCTCTTTCTATCAACTCTGCATCCTGCTAGATCCGCGTCTGAATATCCAAGAAGAGTAAAATCTCCTTCTTTAGGATACCGGAGACCTAAATTTGAAGTAGATGCAACATATTTGATGATGCGTTTTGCAGCACTTAAATGAGATTATTTGGGATTTGATTGAAATCTAGCACAAATGCAAACACTAAACAAAATATCAGGTCTAGAAGTAGTGAGATAAAGAAGTGAATCGATAATACTCCTGTAAAGTTTCTGGTCAACTTTCTTTCATCCTTCATCTTTATCCAGTTTCAAAGAGCTAGACATTGGAACTTCAACCTTTTTGCAATTTTTTAAACCGAACTTTTTAACAAGTTCTTTAGCATATTTCTCTTGGTGAATGAAAATTCCTTCCTTCAGTTGTTTCACTTGTAGTCCAAGAAAGAAAGATAATTCACCCATCATGCTCATTTCAAATTCGTCCTGTATAGCCTTAGAAAATTTCTTGCAAAGACTTTCGTTAGAAGAGCCAAAAATTATATCATCAATATAAATTTGAACAAGCAAAAAATTATTACCTTCTCTTCTGATAAACAACGTTATATCTACTTTACCTTTGGCAAAACTGTTTTGAATTAGGAAATTACTTAACCTGTCGTATCAAGCTCGAGGTGCTTGCTTTAAACCGTACAGCGCCTTTTTTAGTCTGAATACAGAGTCTGGTTTTCTTAGGTTTTCAAAACCGGGAGGTTGTTCCACATAGACTTCTTCTTGGATAAATCCATTCAAGAATGCACTTTTGACGTCCATTTGGAATAACCTGAAATTCTTATAACAACTAAAAGCAAGTAATAGTCTAATTGCTTCTAACCTTGCCACTGGTGCATAGGTCTCATTATAATCTATCCCTTCTTCTTGCATATATCCTTTGGCCACGAGTCTTGCTTTGTTTCTTACGACTTTTCCTTTTTCGTTCATCTTGTTCCTGAAAACCCATTTAGCTCCAATAATGGATTTACCTTTTGGTTTAGGAGTTAATTCCCAAACATCATTGATACTGAATTGCCTGAGTTCTTCTTGCATGGCTTCAATCCAGCTTTCATCAATTAAAGCTTCTTCTATGCTCTTGGGTTTTATTTCAGAAATAAGAGCCATAGCACTAGACTCTTCACTCCTTTTGGATCTTGTACGAATTCCCTCATTAATGTCACCAATAATGAGATCTTTAGGATGACTAGACTTGTGCTTCCAGTAGCTGGTTGATTTGTTAGAATGTTGATCATTTTCTTCATTTGATTCTTCAACGATCATTTGTTGCTGGTCTTCAAGTCCGAGCTGCTCTCATTGTAGATTTAGACTTTGTAGAGTCGGAGCAAGTTCAGGTTTTTTAGGTTGAGTCCGAATCGATTGATTTTGCATAAAGTCTTGAAATTTGACATTCATCGATTCCTCCACTGATTGAGTCTTTTTGTTGTATACTCTGTAAGCTTTGCTTGTGGTTAAATATCCAAGGAAAATACCTTCATCTGATTTTTCTTCAAACTTACCAATTCAATCATTTGCATTTTTCAATATAAAACATTTGTATCCAAACACATGAAAATAAGAAACAATTGACTTCTTTCCTTTGAATAACTCATATGGAGTTTTCTCCAGAATAGGCCTTAAGAAGACTCTATTAATAATATAGCATGCTGTAGAAACTGCTTCAACCCAAAAACGAGAAGAAACGTTACTTTCAATTAAAAAAGTTCTAGCCATTTCTTGCAAGGATCTATTATTCCTTTCCACAACTCCATTCTACTCTGGAGTATAGGGAGAGGAGAATACATGCTGAAATCCAGATTCATCATAGAATTTAGCAAAATCTTGATTTTCAAACTCACCTCCATGGTCTGTTCGTATACTAGAAATAACATACCCTTTCTCATTTTGAACTTTCTTAGCAAATTTCATAAAATAAGAAAAGGTTTCAGACTTACTTGCCAGGAAATATATCCAAGTGAATCGTGAATAATCATCCACAATTACTAGGCAGTATTTCTTACCTCCAATGCTCTGAGTTCTGGTTGGTCCAAAGAGATCCATGTGTAATAGCTACAGTACACGATTAGTGGACACTTGATTTTTTGGTTTGAATGAATTTCTTACCTGTTTTCCCAATACACATGGTGTATATAGGTCAAACTTTTGGTATGTCAAATTGGGTAGTCCTCGAACAAGATTCTTTGTAGAGATCTTGACTATTTGCTTCATGTTGATGTGCCCAAGTTTTTTGTGCCATAGATTTGCTTCCTCTTGAATTGAGATTAGACATTGGGATTTATCTGGTTTAATATCCAAGAGATAGATATTCCCATGTCTTCGCCCCGTGAAAGTCTGAGAGGAGTCTTTACTGGTTCTTGAACATATTCCTTCTTGAAAGTTGATTTTGAAACCGGTGTCGCACAGCTGGCTAATACTCAGCAAGTTGTAGTTGAGTCCTTTTACTAAGGAAACGTTACTGATAGTGAGACTTCCAATCTTTACAGTTCCGTATCCCACAATTCTTCCTTTGCTATTTCCTCCAAAAGAAACTTTTCCACCATTAACTTGCACAAGCTTTATAAAGCAGTTTGAGTTTCCTGTCATATGTCTTAAGCATCCACTATCTAAGTACCATTTCACATTTTTCTTGATAGTGACCTACATTTAAAAAAAAAAACTCAAGCTTTCTTTGATACCCATATTTTCTTGGGTCCAGCAGCGTTAGTGGTATAAACAGTCTTTGCCCAATCATTCTTAACATGCTTCCAAACCATAGAACATTTTTTCTCAAAGTGTTCCGAGCTGTTACACTTAGAATATTTAAGAGCACTGCGGCCTACAGGTTTTACAAAAACTTTTTGGAAATGATTTTTGTAAGAATCTTTTGTAGGTCTTTGTTTAATTCTTTCCTTTACCTTAGGAAAATCAATTAAAGAAATGGTTTCAGCAGTCATTCCCAAACCTGATTTGTTCAAGTAAGGTCTTTGTGCAAAAAGAATTTTCTCCAATTTCTCAGATCCTATAGAAAACCTTTTAGAAATGCTTGAGATATCATTTTTTAAGAATGTATTTTCTTTTGAAAGATTATCTGCATTTTCTTTTAAAGTAGTAACACTTTTGTCTAAACTTTCGATCTTTTCTTTCCAAACAATTTCCTGTTGCTTTAGTGTAGAATTTTCCCTTTTAAGTTCGAAAATCCTTTTCAGAGAGATTTTGAGACTAAGACACAATTCATCAATATATTTAGAAACTTTAGTAGGAATTTTTAAATTACTTACCTCAATTTCACTATTTGAGTCTGAGTCTGTCTCATAGTCTGAATTTGAGTTTGATTGTGCCATGAGATAAATATTGGCATAATCATCATCACTTTCCTCACATTCAGTGTCACTCCAGGTTTCTGCTTTAAGTGCTCTTCGATATTTCTCAGTTTTTCCTTTCTTTCTCTTCAGCAGGGGACAATTGGGTCTGATGTGTCCTTTTTTCTTGCATTCAAAGTAGACTACATCCTTGTTGGATTCATCATCCTCAACTGATTTATTTTGTAGCTTTTGAGAACTTTGTTTCATTGGATTGAATCTTCTCCCCCTCCTGTTCAGTTTTCTGAACCTTCTTATCATGAGAGCAAGCTCTTCATCGTTCATATCGTCTTCAGAATCTATGACATCAGAATCATCATTAGATTTTAAAGCAATGGATTTCTTACCTTTAGGATCTTCATCTTCATTGATTTGCTCCACTTCATAAGACTGAAGAGTGCCAACCAATTCATCAATAGAGAGTGGTATGATTCTTTGTGTCTCTCTTATTGAGGTCTTTATGTGATTCCAATCTTTGGATAGTCCACGTAGTAACTTGTTAACTTTCATGGGTCCAGAGATTGGTTGACCTTGATACTCAAGACCATTCACGATTTATGTAAAACGACTAAACATGTCAGTGATAGATTCTCCTGGTTTTATCTTGAATGCTTCATATTGACCGAGCAAAATGTTGATTCTGGTTTCTTTCACTTGATCAGTTCCTTCATAGGTGATGTGTAATCTATCCCAGACTTCTTTAGCTGTTTCACAAGAAGATATTCTGTTATATTCAGTAGGAGATAATGCATAATATAAGGAATAAATTGCTTTTGCATCAAGAGCTTGTCTCTTGGTTATCTCTTCTTGAGTCATTTCACTAGACTCAACAGCTTCTTTTCCTCTTTCTGAGACTATTGCAGCTTTAGGAATGATTCGTTTGTCTACCACGTCCCATTCCAGAGGATCCTTTGATCTTAGGAATGCCTTCATCTTGTTTTTCCATATGTTGTATTCTTTTCCATCAAAATAAGGTGGTCTGGTATTGCTTTGCCCTTCAATCAGACTTGGAGCCAACATACTAGCCATAGATCTTTAACTCTAAAGTAAGAACACTTCAACTTAAGTGAGTACACAGGCTCTGATACCAATTGTGAATGCTAGTATGAACACCTAGAGGGGGTGAATGGGTGCGAAAACAAATTTTGCAATGTAAAGACAATAATTTTTCTTTTGAACCGACTCTGTTCAGCAATAGAATATGAAAAGAAAATTAGACTTTAATAAAGAAATATTGTTATGATCAAAGTAAAGAGCTTAGGGAAGAGAATAAGAACACAAGGTTTATAGTAGTTTGGCTTAGTCCAAGCCTACGTCCACTCTTCCGCACTGACAGCCCACTGGCTGGATTTCACTAAGAATCAAAGAGTTGTTATAGTATAGCTCTTCCTTGATTCCACAGTGTAGAGACTTTGCTACACTTCCTCAAGGTCACACAAAAGTATAAACTCTCTTTTGAGTACAAGTTTTCACTCAATAATTGAATTGATTAAGAACAAGGAACTTCAGACTTTGGTATTCTTCTATTGCGCACACCCTTGAACAATTGGAACGTTTTCCTTATATACTCCTTCATGCCATCACACCCGTTGGCATTTACCAAAAGAGTTCTTCCAATCTACCCGTTGGGCAGAATCAATTAGGGAGATTTCAAGTTATTTAAGGAACATGACGATAGCCCACCAATCCTGCTCGCCTATACAATCAGGATCTAGGTTTCCATAAGTAGAACTTTCCAAGTATACTTTGCCAATCAATGGATCCAATATCCCTGAATCAATCTTAATTTGAATAAAGGATTCTGACATGCTATTTCCAGCCAAGTGATCTTCTTCAGTCGATAGAATCAAATCCTTAACAAAATACTCAGATCTGGATAAGTCTTTCTTGACGGTCTAGATACTGTAAATGAGGATAAACTCTGAATCTTGAGTCTGGCAATCCGGCGGTCTTCAGACTTTGATGACAAAGTCTGCAAGTCTTCAGACTAGACTGATGGAAACGTTTTGTCAGCTTCAAAACACACAAGGAAGTTTTCTCCAACAATTTGAACTTCTGCAAATATATTGCACGGTGTATCAAATAAAAGCAAGCATGAAATATGTGGACTTTACAAAATAAATTTAATATGGATGGCCACCTCTATGTACCCTATTTAGGTATTTCAATGTTATATGCTCATTCACATGACATGCGAAATTGAACCCATGAGAACAACGACCATATGAGATGAGGGGGTTAAATGCCACCCATGAGAGAACGACCATATGAGCGGAGGGGGTTGAATGCCATGATGAGATGTTTCTTGTCGCAGAGGACATACTGAGGCCGGTGAAGTTACAAGTATTATCGTTATTTTTCAACCTCTTGTCTATTTATGATTTTGAACTTCGTTTTTTTTTTTTTTTTGGAGAAGGGAACATGTATTTATATGAGGCCGATTGTTACCATATAAGAGATGTGGTGGAACTGAAGGAAATTGAAGTAAGTCTACAGAGTGCAATTGGGAGAAAACAAAAGAAGAAGATAACGGAAGGATTTCTAACCACTGAGTTGGAGGGAGAATCATATTTAAGGAAGTAGTCTCCCCATACGCTGGGGTGATAACCCGCCGACCGGCGTTCGAACACATGGCCTGTTCCTTTATTCAGAGGAGGGCATGGAGTTACTAAGACCTGCGACATATTCTCTCTTTCTTCTTACGTGTGCCCAATGCACAAACGGAAGAGAGAGGAGAGGTTTTGTCTGCGTTGCAAAACATCAATACTTGAAGGGTATTATTTATAGACATCATGTTGGTGACCACACTATTTGTACTTTTTTTGAGACCAATCAATTGTTGAGAAAACTCCTATTAGATTTTGAAGTTGACAAAACTTTTTTATTTCTATTCTCATTCTCATTCAGAGGAATACTAGACTTATGTGGAATTCTATCAAAGTCTATCTTACATAAGAAGTCTGCCCCACTCTGACAAAGATCCAGACTGAACTCAAGTGAAGAACGAAGAAATAATCATACTCAAGATTATTGTTCTTCCTTCAATGACTTAGTACGAACAAGATATATCTGGCTTTCTGGTTGAAAATCTCACTTACCTTTTTGGATATTATTGATGAAATCAATCACAAATCTGTAAAATCAATTTGGAAGACGAGTTTTTTTCTTTTTTGGAAAGAATTTATTTATGGAAACCAAGATTCTGATTGTATGGGTGACCAGGTTCATCAAATTTTCATCTTAATCTTCAAATGGCTCAAGATGTCTTTGATTGATTCTGTCCAATGGGTTGATTAAAGAATTCCTCTGGATAGTGCCAACGGTCATAAAGGTATGGAGGAGTATTTAAAGAGGTTTTTTAGGTCATTTGCAAGTGTGCGTGAAAGCTAGAATTTCAAAGTCTGAAACTTCTCAAATCACTTGTTCTTCATCAATAGTGCTCATATGTGTATTCGAAAGAGAGAGAAACTCTAAGGAGTGACTTAGTGAGAGAAAAAGAAACTCTTTACCAAAAATCTAGAATTCTTTATTTGCATTCTCTTCAAGAAAAATGAAAACATCAATCCAACTAAGGCAAGTCACATGAGAATGAACTAAGAACATCTGATTGCTGCTTAGAAGGAATGCTTGGAACTACTGCAAGAAGGCCTTATTGAAATTTCAAATTCTCAATGGGCTTGTGAAGCCTTCTATGTCAACAAATGAGCCAAGCAAAATAGAGGAAAGATGCAGCTGGTAATAAACTATCAGCCTCTTAACATTTTTCTCCAAGATGACAAATTTCCTCTACCTTCCAGAAATTCCTTTTTTATCGGATTATCAAAAGCCCATATCTATTCCAAGTTTGATCTTAAAGTCGGATTTTGGCAATTGGGCATCCATCCTGAAGACAGGCCTAAAACAGGGTTCTGTATCCTAAACCAACATTTCCAATGGAAAGTTCTCCCTTTTGGCCTAAAGGTGGCACCGTCCATTTTCCAAAAGGCCATGTGTCAAATTTTTCAACCATTATTGTCAAGTGCAGCGATATACATTGATGACATCCTACTCTACAACATCGATGAGGAATCCCATTGCCAACTTCTTAGGCAATTTACAAAAATTGTGAAAAAATATGGGATTATGCTCTCTCAAAGAAAGATAAATATTACGCAAACAGAAATTGAATTTCTCGGCATGCACTTTAACAAAGGTACATATTATCCAAGGCCGCATATTGCTCAGGAACTATTAAAGTTTTCTGAAGAGAATTTTACGACAAAGCAAGTTCAACAATTTCTTGTGATAATTAATTATCTCAGAGACTTTGTTATAAATAGTGCAAAACTGCTGATTCCACTGCAAACAATGCTAAAGAAGATCATGCTGACTCTTCCTTCATTACAAATCCCATCAACAGGAAAGAGAATTCTCCAGACTGACGCTAGTGATGAATATTGGGCAGCCATCATGTTTGAAGAAATTGATGGTAAGAGACATCTGTGTGCCTACAAAAGTGGTAAGTTTTCCAAGTCTGAAATATATTATCATTCCACTTTCAAAGAAATCTTGGTGATGAAAAATGGAATAAAAAGGTTCGAATTCCATCTTATTGGCCATCACTTCCTGGTAGAATTAGACATGGCATCTTTTCCCCAGATGACCAAGTTCAAACAGAAGTAGATTCCAAATTCCCAATTGCTTTGATGGGTTGAATGGTTTTCAAAATATTATTTTGAAACCAAACATATTGCTAGGAAGAAGAATGTGTTTGCTGACTTCTTGTCAAGACCAAAAGCACCAGCAGAAATCAACATGTACATCACGAGGCATGCTTTCCATACTCTTTATCACAATGAAAAGTATAAGATTGAAAGAATACAAAATTGGCCAAGCTGGCAATACCCCTAGGAGATCGTTGAACAAATCCAGAATGACCGCCTCACTGAAAATCTGGAAAACCTCATGTGGCAATGCCACACAAATATGTTCAGACTCAATGGAGGTTCGATTCTTTATCCTTTTGGATTAAATTCGGACTATCTGTTCATACATCCTCTAATCTGGAAGGAGGATGACTTCCCTGATCAACTTCAATGGTTATTATGGTACTTGACCAATAAGTTCTTAATAGCTATTGAAATTCAAACCAAAAGATTCATTGCCAATCTCACCAGGATATTCGGACTCGGTCGAAACATTGAAAATGAGAGTGATAGAAATCTCTTAGACTTTCTTAATTGGTTTTATCCTTTTACTCACTGGAGACATCTCTTGCAGCAAGAATTGAGAACCACCCAACCAAACCCTGAGGTCCATACTATTTCTTTTTCTGACATCCATGGGCTTTTATCACAAATAATGGCAGCATTACCAATGCCCCACAATTTATAGGAACCACATCCTATAAACCTCAACCGCATAGTACAAAAGCTCGGATTTACAAATCTTTTCCAAGACTTGTTGGTTGTTGTGAACACCAGTACCGAGAACTCCAAAGAGTTTTGTGCCAAGAAAATAAAACTATTCCTGAAGATGCATGGAACTATAATGTACCCACTGCATGGGATCATTATAGCCTAGCACCAAAAGCCAAGGAAGTACTCGAGGAATTCAGACAAATTGCATTATCACAGGAGCAAGAAATGACAGATACAGATGACTCTGCACAGTCCTTTCAAGACCCCTATGCACAATGGAGAGGTCCTCTTTCCCAAGATCCCTATGATCCAGGACCTTTGTCCTTATCTCTAGGTATTGACACATCCTACTATGCTCAGCCATCCAATTGACCTTGGCCAAACATTCCTGCCGACACTACAAGCTCCTCCTAGAATCAAGAGGAAGCATCCGCGTCAAACCAGATTCTCTCACCAAACTCACTTACAGGAATTGAGCAAAAGTATGAAGAACATCTTCTGGCAACAATGCATAGTTCTGACGATTCAGACTATGACTACAATGCTTGTGACGGATGAGACCACTAACTGTAGCGGCCTGTAGCAGATCACTGTAGCAAGTTAGTGTAGCATTACTATAGTAGTAGGCTAGGGAAATCATTGTTCACTATCACTGTTCATATCACCAAAATAATTCCCCATCGGAAATTTCTGGAGCCTCTGTATGTTTTGGACCCGTGAGCATGGTCTTTGTTTGTTTGTAACCTCCTAATGTCTATAAAATGTAAGGAGGATTAATGTGGAGGGTAGAGTCCCTTGAAGTAAAGTGAGTGTTTGTGAAACTCTTAATGGCTTTCTAAACTCCTTCTTTTTCTCCAACCTGGTAGGATCCTCTGAGAAATGCAGCTCGAATAGTTAGAAACGTTACCATCATGGCATCTCTAAGTGTCTCTAGGCTCTGAACTAAAGGTCAAAGTGGTTTTCTGCTAAAAGGTTGTCCCTAAAGGCTTGAACGGGAGAGGTTCGCCCATTGTAGGAAGGCATACTTGCAGTGAAATATCGAATGCAAGAAGTTCAATATTCTTCAGGGAGAACTTTAGTGTCTAAGATTGAAGAACTCGCACCAGTGTCTATGAGAGTAATGACAATGATAGGTTTGGCAAACTTGGAAAAAAATATTTTTACAAGAAAATGAGGACAATGAGTTTGGCTGGAAAATATATCAGGATCTTGTTTTAAAAAAGTGAGAGATATATAAAAAATATCTTCAGAATCTGAATCTGAATCAGTCTCACTAGGAATTTGGTAACAAAAAATGACATAAAAAGTTTGTTTAGATGGTTCTTCTTCCGCAGAGAATAAGGATTCGATATCATCATTTTCAAGATAAATACCAGTTTCATTTTCTATATAATGTATAAGATGATTTTGACCTTTTCTTGCTTGGAGACAATTTTTGGCAAAATGTCCTTTCTGATTGCAGATGAAGCATCGATTTGATTTCTTGTGGCCTGAGCGATCTTTCCTTTTGCGTAGGTATCGCCATTTCTTCTTTCTTTGGAAATGCTTAGATTTATGTTTGGATTTCTTTATCCATAGCTTCTTAAAATGCTTCTTTTTCCTGGAAGATCTTTCACACGAACCATCACAGTCTTGCTTGGAGCATTTAATCTTTAGCTTTTGGCAAGAACAAGCCTTGTTGAGTTCTCTGTTGTCTGTGAGATAATTTTGAACCATCTGACGCTTTAAGCACAAATTATCAAGGCACAAATGGATTTTTTGTTGTATTTCTCCCAACGGAATATCTGCAATTCTCCTTTGTCTATTGAGAAAGGATCTCTCAACCTGTTGGGATAATTTTTTGGGGATGGAAGTCAGGAAAACATGTTTCAGGTTTGGATCAGCTCCAATATCATAGAAGAGTTTAAGCATTTCCTGATAATGCTTATCGAGATGTCTTTTCTGGAGAGAACAATATTTTCTTTCAAAAAATTCTCTCCTTTTGAGCTCATGGAGGTCATAAGGTTTTCCAATGAAGAAATGATATAGAAGGGTAATGGCATGACCAAAGTCAGGTGAAAGTAGAAATTGAACCTGGTCTTGTTCTATCACAGATTGCCACCAATATTTGAGGCTGCTTGTGAATCTTGTGACAAAACCAAAAATGACATCATACTTATCCTAATTGGTAAGTGCTTGGGCATTTAACCAAGTATGAAATTCTTCAAATCTTTCTGGCCATTTGGAATAGGGAATGTCATCAAGAGTAAAAAACTGTTTAGATGAAGTAGACACATGCTGAGGAGGATTGTTTGGCTAAATAACCTTGGGTTCAGAAGGGTTTGATTCCATATCTTGATCTAGAGGATCGGCCATGAATATTGACGAAGTTATTGGTACAATAGGAAAATAATCAATGGTAGGGATTGAGAAGGATGATGAGGATGAGAGTGATACTAAATCTGATTAAATATCAAAGTTGTTTGGAAAATTTGGTTCTGATGGGAATAGAATCTGATCTGTTGGAATGATAGGATCAGGTTGTTGAACAGTAGGATTAGGCTGTGGTTCTTGATTGCCCAAATCTTTCAAGAATGCTTCTAGTGGATTATATAGCATCATTTGGTTTGGCTTTTCCTTTATAACAAGCGAGGATTCTGCAGGCATCTTCTCATTTCCTTTTTCTTTTCTTATTTGGTCCAATTCCTTAAGGCGATTTCGCATCTCTACCACATCTGTCTTATCTTGTTTGATAGGAGCGTCTATAAGGGCAACAAAGATAGACGTTTGAGGTGGTGGTGGAAGCGAGTGCTCTATCTGTACTGTAGTCGGAAATGGGTTGAAAGGGTTGAACCTTCCTTCTTCAAGGAGTTGGATTTGTCTTTTAAGCTTTTCTATGTCCACCTTGGGACTTTCGAGATGATGATATCCCAAATGTTGTCCGGATTCCAAGGCATGAAGCCTCTTTTGGAAATTCGAAAGCATCTTCTTGTTCTGTCATGTCACGATTTATTTTAGGAATGTCGACTAGTCCTCTGAAGATTTTTCGGCAAACCCGAGTTTTCGGCGAAATTTCAAAGTTGGGCTATTTTGGACCGGGAAAATTAAAGGGCCATTTTTTTGTTGCACTTTTGGCCGTCAAGTTGGTTCAATTGATAAGGAAAAATCATGAGATGGAAGTTGGCACCTTGGTTGAATTTATGGGTACCAATTTGAGTCCAATTGAGTTGGAATTGAATGAAATTGGAGGGGAAATGTTGCAAAATTCATAGGACCAAGGGGCTGCAACATTTTGGACCATTTGAATAGCTTGTTGGGGAAGCTTTGGTGTGGAAATGGTTGAGGATTGAGGCAGCTACAAGGGGGGCCAAGCCATGAGTGTTTAGGATATTTTGTGGCCCCCCTCTTTAGTAGCTGTCTTTTTCTTCTTCTTCAGCCTTGCTTTCTCCATTATTGTGTCATTTGAGAGCTCAAGAACTAGAGGAAAGCCAACAATAGCTTGTCGACCACCCCCTGCCGCTGTTGTGCGCCGTTGCTGCTCATCCGAGCAACCGCAAGCCATGCCGTTGCTTGCTCGCATCCGTGCGCTCGTTTGCGCCTGCTCGTCGTCCCCGTGAGCCAGGGCCGTCGTTTTTAGCCTCCATTCGGCCGTTGAAGCTGCACCACCGTCGCCATCCAGCTGTTGGAGCCACCGCTTGGTCCCGCCGCTGCAGCCCATCGCATGCCTAGCCCGTTTCTAGCTATTCCAGCTGCTCGGCCCAGGTCCTTGGACAGAACCGAATGCCAGTAGTGGCTGTTGGGCTTTGTGGCCTGTTTTAGGTCTCTTCCGGGCCTCGCTTGGTGTCGCCACAGGCTTGTTTTCCGCCTGCCTTCGCGTCGCCGTTGTCATGGACTTACCGACCCGTTAATCCGATGAGTTTACTTGCTAAACTTTGCTTAGGGAGTTAATGACGTTTAGTAGGTAATTAGATTAGGCTAAGTATGGCTTAAGTGGTTAGTTAGTTTTGATTAGTGATTTAATTGCTTAATTATGATTGGTAGGTGGTTATAATAGATTGATTAAGGGCTAAATAGATTGTACTATTTATGTGGATAGGTGCATTAATTTTCTAGGCCCGTTTAGGTGGTTAAATTAGCGTTTCTGGCCTAGGTTTGTATTTATTTGATTAAATTGTATTTATTTAATTAATTTTGCTAATTATTTAATTATTTAATATGTTCCGAAAATTATCCTAGGATATCCGATGATCGGAATTTCGTGCCGATTGTAGTGGTGTGCTTATTTTATGCGATTGAATGTTAATTTGTGCAAATTAAGTGATGATTGTGATTTTGAGTTATTATTTCAAAATGATGAAATTTTGGTATTTAATTAGAAAATGCCGGGTGTCGATTTTTGACACTAAAAATGATTTTAAATACTATATCAAATAGTGGGATTTTAAAATGAAATATATCAATTTTTAAAGTTCGATCTGACCGTGTACCCACATACGATTATTTTCATCGGCTGTTTTTAATATGAAGAAAATAGGCCAAGTGCATTATCTTAATTGAAACATTTGAGTGCAATGCACGTTGTCCTTAGCCGGAATTGAATGATCGTGTGATGGTTAAGAGAATCCATCCCCGATCTGCGTCAGGTGGACGATGTCCTTATATGGGATGCCCTAGCAATGGATGCCGAATCGCGGTAGAGGCCGGACCAAAGCTCCTTCAGGAATGCCGTCCCCAATGTGTGTCGAGTGGACATTGCCATGCTCAAGGGATGAGATGATGCCTGGCTACACCAAAGGACCGATGTGCATCGGGTAAAATTACCTGTGCGGGTAGTAGTCAATTGGAACACGTGAATGATTGAGATATACGTGCCGGATTATGGGACAAAATTGTGTGACACAGAATGTAACGTGTCATGAAGATTTGGCCCTATAATCAGGACCCCTGTGATTGATTAAGATTGAGTGAGACGTTCCAATTGATGTGTGCATTTATTATATGCATCTGTGATATGAATTGTACTGACATGTAGGAAGGAACTGAGGTGAGGTGAGTCTCATTGATTGTGTTGTTAGGCCGCCCCTAGGCATATTTCCTTCTTAATCAGGGTTTAAGGAGTAGACTTGTTGAATTGTTGTCTCACCTCGTCATGGGCTTAACCTTTTCAAGTCCTTAGATGGCGGTCCCTCCAGTTCGTTTTGGACAACCTCGGGGGATTTCTGAGTGGAGCATAGACATCCATGTCCCCGGGAGTCATTGGGTCTATGAGCTCGTAGTGACCATTGTCTGGGTCGACGAGGGCCTACTTCAGAGGATACTTCATCGATTTAAGGCGCGGTTTCGTCATGGGCTCAATGAATATAGGGATGGTCCCCTTCAGGGTTTTGATATCCCTGCCGCTGCGGTCAACGCCGCTCTAGGCGAGGGTGCAGCTGACCCTCCTGATGGGGTTATGGAGGACCCGAAGCCCTTGGAGCCCGTCGAAGTGGAGTCTGAAGGATCGGCGAATATGTCTAACTAGTGGGTCATAGGACAACTTCTTTTTGAGAGCCGATCTTTTTGTAGACAGACTAGTTTGTTTATAAAGGCGTGTTTTGTTCGTGAAATTGTTGTCTTGCTTTTCTATCCCATGCTGTTTGCTTTTAGGGGTTTTTACTTCGCTTCCGCTTGTGCATGATTCGATTGAGTTGGCGATGCGTCCTAGGAACGTTGCAAATTAGTCGACCACTGAGGGATGTGCGCGCACTCATTTGGGGCGTGACACTCAGCAAGGTCAAGCATTGTTGGCACTAGGCGAGCTCGGTCGAGCCTCACTAGTGGCTGGGGGAGGCTTGCCTGACCCTCGGCGAGCCTTTGGCGAGTTTGTCGGACCTCGCCTTAGCTAGGTGAGCTCACCAGATCTCGTCCAACCGGTCACTGGCAATTGATAGCAACGACTGATGGCAGTAGCAATGGAAGAAGAAGAGAGAGGGAAGAAGAACAAGAAGAAAGAAGAGGAGAAAAAATGGGTTGGCTTTGATTCTGGAATTGTTCCTACAAACAAAGAATCAACTTTTTTCTACTCCTTGATTTTGTTCCAAATCTATTTCCGAGAACAAATTTGTTCTCGAGAACAAAAATTTTACCAAACGGATTTTTGTTCCAAATATATTTCCGGAAATAAAATAATAGAAATTTTTACTATTTGGTCGATTGCCAAATGCACCCTTAGTGTGTATTAAGTCAGTCTACATTTAGGAATCACTTTCTATGTCTCTAGCATTCCTCCAAAAGAAACAGTCGCAAACTAGTTCTATTCAAGGGTTCCTAGGGATATATGTATATATGGTCAAGAACACGAAGTATGCCTCAAGTTTAACACATTTATGAAGTTCCTTACGGTCAAAATTTTGTCTATGACTTTAGGTGATTGATTGTTGAATGACCTCAATCCACGATAAAGAAAGGCATCATAAAGAAAGGCAAAGTGGATAGATTTTGGACAATAGGAAAAGATCAAACTATATCAATAGTCATTTTTGTGGCTGAGTAATTAAAAACAAAAAAAGGGCGACTCACCAGATGAAATTTGGTAGCCTTGTTGTCACAACAATCAGAAAAGGAGAGCGGCCTTGTAGAGGTCGTTGATATCTTGCTCTTCATTGTTGCAAACAAAACATGCCTCGTTAAGTTGTTTCAACACGTGATTAATGTCGCTTGCAAAGTGGTATGCAATGCCTAATCGTTGTATCTGATGAATCATGTCTAGTTACAGGGACAGCTTGTCCGCATCAGCGTATAGCAACCTCTTCATCTCGTCCTTCAACTTCTGGATTTCTTGTTCCGGCTGCTGCTCATGGCCATTATCCTACGCATAAACAGAGAAAAACATATGTCAATTTCTCTCTAATACTAAGTGCATGAGGAGTTTATTGTGATAGGGCTAGTAAGAGCACCTAGAGGGGGGTGAATAGGTGATCAAAGAAATTTTTGCAAAGCTTTAACAAGCTGATTCGACTAAGGATAATAGACTAAAGATGTAAACAACTATAAACAGTAATATAATGATGCGAATTAAAGTAAAGAGATTAGGGAAAGAGAATTGAAATACAAGGTTTATAATGGTTCATCTTAGACCAAGTCTATGTCCACTCTCCCGCACTAACAGCCCACTGGCTGGATTCTATTAAGAACCAAAAGAAATTTTACAGTCTCACGTCCTTGATTCCACAGTGTAGAGATTCTCCTACACTTCTTCAAGGTCTCACAAGTATTTAATCTTTCTTTTGAGTATAATTTAAGCTTAACGAAATGAAACAGCGAAGAACTAAAAACTTCAGACTTTGGAATTCTTCTTTCATGCACACACTAGAATAACTTGAGCGTCTTCCTTATATACTCCTCCATGCCTTCATAACCATTGGCACCTTCCAAAGGAGTTATTCCAATCTACCCGTTGGACAGAATCAATTAGGGAGATCTTGAGTTATTTAAGGAATGTGATGATAGCCTACCAATCCTGCTCGCCCATACAATCAGGATCTAGGTTTCCATAAGTAGAACTTTCCAAGTATACTTCACTAATCAAAAGATCCAATTATCTGAATCAATAATAATAGATCATGAGATGCTCTCTCCAGCTGTGAAATCTTCTTCAACTAAATCGAATCCTTAAAGATATACTCGCATCTAGACAAATCTTCTCCAACGAATAAATCTTTCCTTCGTCGGTCTAGAGACTATCAGTGAGGGCAGACTTTAAATCTTGAGTCTTGAGACTTTGACAATAGAGTCTGGAGTTCGTCAGACTTTTGCACTTGAGTTTATAAGTCTTCAGATTAGACTGATGGAAACATTTTGTCAGCTTCAAAACAAATAAGGAAGTTTTCTCCAACAATCTCCCCCTTTTTTTATAGTGATAAAACTTTCATGCAGATTTGAACACTTTTGATTTGCAAAATAACACTTAAGCAAAACAGGATAACACAAGGAAGATAAACATATTAAAATATGGATATAGTAGCGATTATGCAACCACAGAAAACGTGTTAGTCTTGCCAAATCAAACAACTACCCTTGCCATAATCATCATCAACATAGCTTAAGTTACTACAAGTCAAAGCATCAAATTAGACAATCCAAAACTCAAAAGAATAAGTCAAACAACTACCAAAATAGATAAATCTGCACTTCTCCCCTTTTTATCAACAGCAAAAGGTAGAGAATGAATAAAAAGAGTTGCTGAAATAAAGGAAAAATCATTGGTGTTTTGGAATGCGAACAAGCTCGAATTCTCCCATGGAATCCACAGTCTTCTCAAGCCTTTCAAAACTCTGCTTCAGTGACTGAAATTCTGCACCCTGTACAGTAGGCTGAACTTGATTCTTCAGGGTGTTCAATTGATCATGCAAAAACACTGAAGTAGCTATGAAAGCATTTTTGAGATCCTACATCTCATATCCCATAGCATATTGCTGCTTTCTAACATCCAATAGAATCTCTAACAGCCTTGAAAAGTTAGTTGTTTGTTCTGTAGGAGCACTAGGTCCAGCAGAGTCAATTCCAGGAACCTTGAGGACATATGGATCTTTAGAATGTCCACCATGACTTTCTTCTGGGTAATGAGAAGCAAAAACATCTTCCGATTCTGCAGCGGAGCGACTCACATCACTAGTAAATAAAGGTGAAAAAGTACATTTTTGTTCAACAGTTCCCTCTATCTATTTGCGTGTAAGAGGAGTAGAAACAACTTCTTCAACTGCAACTTCTGTGGCAGAGTGATGTTTGTCTATGTCAAGAGCTCCAGCATTCCCAGTGTCAGCCATTTCAGATTCACTGGAGAAGGAGACAGCCAAAGTTAGCTTAAAGGAGTCGTTATGACCCTGATCTCTCTCTTTTTCTCCTTCTTGTCCTCTCTCTTCTCTTTGTCCTGCTTCTTCTTCCTCTTCTCTTCTTTCCTCTTCTTCTCCCTCTTCTCTTCTTTCCTTTGTCCTCCTCTGTTCATCAGTTCCTTCTTCTGTCTCTTCTCTCTCCTTTTCTCCTTCTTGAGGCTTTTCTTGAGTCTCTTTAAAGTTGACAAAACTTTTCAAATTTCGTAAGACTGAAAGAGTCAGTGCGTCCTTATCCTCTTCATCCTGCAAGATGAGAACTCTCTTCTTCTTCACCAGAGCGTCCATGGGCTCCTTGCCTTTTCTCTTGGCTGTAACAGAGTCTTATCTTGTTTGCACAGGAGACTTTTCCTTCAGAGGCTCCAACACCTTGTTCAGCTCTTTCAGGCGCATCTTTGTAACCATTTTAAATCCAATCACCATTGGAGAAATTGTTGACAATTTTAATGGTGCAAGGATGTGAATGATAAAATGTCTAAAAAGACGCGAGATAAGAGTAGAATAAGGGAGTTGTCCCTTATCCTGCACCACTGATCGATACATATGGAACAAAATGGTGTGGGGCAGAGAGAATTTGAAGCTCGAGTTGATGGCATACATTAATTTTGCTTAGACCGAGAGACATCAGTCTTGGAAGTCGACTTAGGACGTATGCAGTTGATTACAATCTTGTGCAACAAGATGTTTGAGGCATTCATCCTTGAATAAGAGATCTTGCCTTCAACATCTTTGTCTTTCACCAATGACAGAGTAGCATGAGCAATAGACATGCTAATTGGTTGGAAACTCGTTCTTTTCACCCCAATTATATCAGCCAACGTGTCCATAGTTACCAGGAATTCCTTATCTCTCACTGTAAAAGTAAAGCTGTTTGTATCCACAAAAGATAAGTTCGAATAAAAGTATATTGTGAGTTCAGAATAGACAGCAGTGGATTCAGAAAAAAATGCTCTAATTGTAGTAGAGCCAGCTTCTCTCTCAGATTGACTTTCACCGAGTCAAGGAAATCAAAATCAACAGTCTTAGGGTGCATGACCCCTCTCTTCAGCAGTTTCGAGTAAACCCTCTTGTGCTTCTTTGATCTAAATAGATTAGAACTATTAGTAACATTTGCAGCCACTCCCGTTCTAGGCTGAAAGTGGGAAAATATCCTCTCATCATCATCTAGTCCTTGGGGTTGATTAGCAGTCCCAAAGCGTGGGTTGCTAGGAAAGTTAGTGAACGCTCTTTCAGCAGATCCTTTTTTGGCAATACCCATATCTTCAATGTCACGCAGAAAAAGAGTCTCATTCTTATACCCTCTTTCTCGCAGATAATCATCAATCAAGGACATAGAAGTTCCCCCTCTTTTCAAAGTGGAATAAAGCTTGAAAGCAACTTGAGGAGTTAACGTTCTTACAGGATCAGCCTCTTTTATCACTTTTGGTTGAGTCGGTGTAGAAGATGGGCGCTGCTAAGAAGGTTGTTGTTGTCTTTGTTGCTGAGGTGGAGTAGAAACTTCTTCTTTGGTCAAGTCGAAATGTGTAGGGCCCTTGGGTATGTGCCGTGGTCCCCTGCTCGCAATCCTTGAAGACTTTCTTGAAGACATTATCGATTCAAGGGAGAGATTTCAAGCTTGTTCGAAAAAGGTGAAAACTTTTTGGGCGAATCGAGAGTGAAAGTGAAAGCAAGTAGGAATTTTGTATTCTAGGGTTTCAGTGTAAAACGAAGAAGATGAGTTTCTGCTGTTTTTATATAAAAACAATTGAAGCGAGGTAAACGAGGCGTCATAAAAGGAAAATAAAAAATACATTTTCAAAAAAGAATAACTGCCCTTTTGAAATAACTGCCTTTTTGAAAAGAATAACTTCCATAAAATCAAACACTCGAAAAGATAACTTCTAAAAATATCCAACAATTAGCGATTAAAAGTGATCGTACCTTTTGAATTTAAAATACTAGAATAGAAATAACTTACAGTCGTAACTTTCTCAGTTATTCTGAGTCTGAACAACTTCAGACATTACCTCTTAAGTCTTGAGCATTTCCAGACTTTACTGACTAAATGATATTATGTTTAGTCTGGTGCGAATAGACTCAAATAGGTTTCTCTCAGAGGCTTTGTAAATATGGCCACCAGTTGATTCTTTGAATCAATGAATTGAATCAAAACCTCTCCATTTTGAACATGATCTCTAATAAAGTGATGTCGAATCTCTATATGCTTTGCTCTTAAATGAAGAATTGGATTCTTTGTGAGATTAATTGCGTTGCTATTGTCACATTTGATCTCGGTGCATGAGTCTTCAATTCCAAAGTCTCTCAGTTGTTGTTTTATCCATAAGATTTGAGAATAGCAACTTCCAAGAGCCACATACTCTGTTTCTACTGTTGAAAGAGCTACAGTGCTTTGCTTCCTTGAGAACCACGATACTATCTTGTTTCCCAGCAATTGACAAGTACCGAAAGTACTCTTTTTATCAACTTTGCAGCCTGCTAGATCTACATCTGAATATCCAAGGAAAGTAAAGTCTCCTTTCTTAGGATACCACAGACCTAACTTTGAGGTTGATGCAACATATTTAATGATGCGTTTTGCAGCACTTAGATGAGATTCTTTGGGGTCAGATTGAAATTTAGCACAAATGCAAACACTAAACAAAATGTCAGGTCTAGAAGCAGTAAGATAAAGAAGTGAACCAATGATACTCCTGTATAGCTTCTGGTCAACTTTCTTTCCTCATTCATCTTTGTCCAGCTTCAAAGAACTTGACATTGGTATATCAGTCTTTTTGCAATTCTCCAAACCGAACTTTTTAACAAGTTCTTTAGCATATTATTCTTGGTGAATAAAAATTCATTCCTTCAATTGCTTCACTTGTAGTCCGAGAAAGAAGGATAGTCACCCATCATGGTCATCTCGAATTCATCCTACATAGATTTGGAGAACTTCTTGCACAGGTTTTCGTTAGGTGATCCAAATATAATATCATCAACATATATTTGAACAAGTATGAAGTTTTTACCTTCTCTTTTAATGAATAAGGTAGTGTCGACTTTTCCTTTGACAAAACCATTTTGAATTAAAAACTTACTTAACCTGTCGTACCATGCTCGAGGTGCTTGCTTTAAACCATATAGAGCCTTTTTCAGTCTAAATACAGAGTCTGGTTTCCTTGGGTCTTCAAAACCGGGAGGTTGTTCTACATAGACTTCTTTTTGGATAAATCCATTCGGAAATGCACTTTTAACGTCCGTTTGGAATAACTTGAAATTCTTATAACAAGCAAAAGCAAGTAATAATCTAATTGCTTCTAACCTTGCTACTGGAGTGAAAGTCTCATCATAGTCTATTCATTCTTTTTGCGTATATCCTTTAGCCACGAGTCTTGCTTTGTTTCTTACCACTTTTCCTTTTTTGTCCATTTTGTTCCTGAAAACCCATTTAGCTCCAACGACAGATTTACCTTTTGGTTTAGGAGTTAATTCCCAAACATCATTAATACTGAACTACTTGAGCTTTTCTTGCATTGCTTCAATCCAACTTTCGTTATTTAAAGCTTCTTTGATGCTTTTGAGTTCGATTTTAGAAATAAGTGCCACATCGCTAGACTCTTCTTGCCTTTTGGATCTAGTGCAAATCCCTTCATCAATATCACCAATGATGAGTTCTTTGGGATGACTAGACTTGTGCTTCCAGTTACTGGTCAGTTTGACAGATTGTTGATCTTTTTCTTCAATTGATTCTTCAACATTCGTTCGTTATTGTTCTTCTGAAGTCTAAGTAGCTTCAGAGAAGGTAGACTTTGTAGAGTCTGGAGCAGATTCAAATTCTTCAAGTTGAGTCTGAATCGATTGATTTTGCAACGAGTCCTGAAATTTGACATTCATTGACTCTTCCACAGATTGAGTCTTTTTGTTAAATACTCTGTAGGTTTTGCTAGAGGTTGAATATCCAAGGAAGATTCCTTCGTCTGATTTTTCTTCAAACTTACCGACTCGATCATTTGCATTTTTCAAGATAAAACATTTGCAACCAAACACATGAAAATAAGAAACAATTGGCTTCTTTCATTTGAATAACTCATAGGGAGTTTTATCCAGAATATGCCTTAAGAATATTCTGTTGATAATATAACATACTGTAAAAACTGCTTCAGCCCAAAAGCCATAAGAAATATTACTTTCAATTAAAAGAGTTCTTGTCATTTCTTGCAAAGATCTATTCTTTATTTCCACGACTCCATTCTGTTCTGGAGTGTATGGAGATGAGAAAACATGCTGAAATCTAGAATTATCACAGAATTTGGCAAAGTCTTGATTTTCAAACTCACCTCCATGATCTGTCCGAATACTTGAGAAAGCATATCCTTTCTCATTCTGTACTTTATTGGCAAACTTTGAAAAGTGAGAAAAGGTTTCAGACTTACTTGTTAGAAAGTAAACCCAAGTGAATCGAAAATAGTCATCCACAATCACTAGACAATATCTCTTTCCACCAATGCTTTGAGTTCTAGTTGGTCCAAAGAGATCCATATGCAGTAGCTGCAAAACACGATTAGAAGTAACTTGATTTATTGGTTTAAAAGAACTTCTTACCTATTTCCCCAACACAAATGGTGTGCATAAGTCAGATTTTTGATATTTCAGGTTGGGTAGTCCACGAACAAGTTTCTTGGAAGAGATTTTGGCAATTTGCTTCATGTTGATATGGCCAAGCTTTCGATGCCAAAGATTTGCTTCATCTTGAATAGAATTTAGACATTGAGGCCTTTCTGGTTTGATATTTAGAAAATAGATGTTCCCATGTCTTCGTCCAGTAAAAGATTGTGAAAAATCTTTACTAGTTCCTGAACATATTCCTTCCTGGAAATTGATTTTGAATCCAGTATCGCACAATTGACTTATCCTGAGCAGATTGTAATTTAGTTCTTCCACCAAGGAGACATTGTTGATTGTGAGACTTCCAATCTTTACAGTTCCACACCCAACAATTCTTCCTTTATTATTTCCACCAAAAGAGACTTTTCCAACATCTATTTGAACAAACTTTATAAAACAATTTGAATCTCTAGTCATGTATCTTGAATAGCCACTATCCAAATACCATTTGACATTTTTCTTGATAGTGACATGCAGTTTAAAAAAGAAACTCAAGCTTTCTTTGGTACCTACATTTTCTTGGGTCTAGTGGAGTTAGTGAAATATACAGTCTTTGCCCAATCCTTCTTAACAAGTCTCCAAACTATAGGACATTATTTCTCAAAGTGTTCTGAGCTGTTACACTTAGAACATTTGAGAGCACTTCGGCCAACAGGTTTTACAAAGACTTTTTTAAAATAATTTCTGTAAAAAGTTTTTGTAGGCCTTTGTTTGATTCTTTCTTTCACTTTTGGAAAATCAATTAAAGAAATAGTTTCTGAAATCATTCCCAAGCCTGACTTATTGAAATAAGGTCTTTGTGCGGAAAGAATCTTTTCCAACTTCTCAGACTCTATTGAAAACCTTTTTGAAATATTTGAGATATCATTTTTCAAAAATGTGTTTTCTTTTGAGAGAGAATCAATATTTTCTTTTAAAACAACAAAATCTTTGTTCAAATTTTCAAACTTTTCTTTCTAAGAATTTTATTGTTACTTCAAGACGGAGTTCTCCCTTTTTAGCTCGGAAATTCTCTTAAGAGAGGTTTTGAGACTAAGATAAAATTCATCAATATATTTCGAGACTTTAGTAGGAATTTTTGAATTACTTACTTTAAATTCACTATCTGAGTCTGAATCTGTATCTAACTCAAAGTCAGAGTCTGATGCTGATTTTGCCATCAAACAGATATCAACATAATTTTCATCACTCTCTTCGCATTCAGTATCATTCAATGTTTCTGCTTTGAGAGCTTTTATGAATTTCTCAGTTTTTCCCTTCTTTTTCTTCAACATGAGACAATTGGGTCTGATGTGTCCACTTTTTTTTGTATTCAAAGCAAATCACATTTTTGTTGGTTTCATCATCCTCCGTTGATTTGTTATGGAACTTTTGAGTATTTTGTTTCTTCCAATTGAACATTCTTCCCTTTTTGTTCAGTTTCCTAAACCTCTTTATCATAAGTGCTAGTTCTTCATCGTCTATGTCCCTCTTCAGAGTCTGTAACAGCAGAATCATCGTTAGACTTTAAGGCAATTGACTTCTTACCTCTGGGATTTTCTTTTTCGTTGATTTGCTCTACTTCATAAGACTGAAGTGTCCCAACTAGTTCGTCTACCGAAAGTGGCATGATTTTGTGTTTCTCTTATTGAAGTCTTCATATGATTCCAGTCTTTGGAGAGTCCACGCAACAATTTGTTGACCTTCATTGGTTCTTAGATTGGCTGTCCCTAATACTCTAGACCATTTACAATTTTTGTAAAACGATTAAATATGTCAGTAATAGATTCTACTGGTTTCATCTTGAAGACTTCATACTGTCCGAGTAGAATGTTGATCATTATTTCTTTTACTTGATCAATTCCTTCATAGGTAATGTGCAGCCTATCCCAGACTTCTTTTACTGTTTCACAAGAAGATGTTCTGTTATACTTAGCAGGAGATAATGCACAATATAATGAGTAAATTGCTTTAGCATCAAGAGCTTGTCTCTTGGTCTTTTCTTCTTGAGTCATCTCGCTAGCGTCTACAACTTCTTTTCCCGTTTCTGACACAAATGTAGCTTTAGGAATAATTCCCTTTATCTACCACATCCTATTCCAGAGGATCTTTCGATCTTAAGAATGCATTCATCTTGTTTTTCCATATGCTGTAATCATTTCCATCGAAATAGGGTGGTCTGGTGTTGCTCTGACCTTCAATCAAACCTGAAGCCAACATACTAGCCATGGATCTTTAACTCAGAAGTAAAAACACTTCAATTAACTGAGTACACGAGCTCTGATACCAATTGATAGGGCTAGTAAGAGCACCTAGATGGGGGTGAATAGGTAATCAAAGAAATTTTTGCAAAGCTTTAACAAGCTGATTCGACTAAGGATAATAGATTGAAGATGTAACCAACTATAAATAGTAATATAATGCTGCGAATTAAAATAAAGAGATTAGGGAAAGAGAATTGAAACATAAGGTTTATAATGGTTCGGCTTAGACCAAGCCTACGTCCACTCTCCCGCACTGACAGCCCACTGGCTGGATTCCATTAAGAACCAAAAGAGATTTTACAGTCTCACGTCCTTAATTCCACAGTGTAGAGATTCTCCTACACTTCCTTAATGTCTCACAAGTATTTAATCTCTCTTTTGAGTACAATTTAAGCTCAACGAAATGAAATAGCGAAGAACTAAAAACTTCAGACTTTGAAAATTTTCTTTCACGCACACACTAGAATAACTTAAGCGTCTTCCTTATATACTCCTCCATGCCTTCATAACTGTTGGCACCTTCCAAATGAGTTCTTCCATTCTACCCGTTGGACAGAATCAATTAGAGAGATCTCGAGTTATTTAAGGAATGTGATGATAGCCCACCAATCCTGCTTGCCCATACAATCAGGATCTAGGTTTCCATAAGTAGAACTTTCCAAGTATACTTCGCCAATCAAAAGATCTAATTATCCGAATCAATAATAATAGATCATGAGATGCTCTCTCCAGCTGTGAAATCTTCTTCAACTGAACCGAATCCTTAAAGATATACTCGCATCTGGACAAATCTTCTCCAACGAATAAATCTTTCCTTTGTCGATCTAGAGGCTATCAGTGAGGGCAGACTTTAAATCTTCAATCTTGAGTCTTGAGTCTTGAGACTTTGACAATAGAGTCTACAAGTCTTTATACTAGACTAATAGAAACATTTTGTCAGCTTCAAAATGAATAAGGAAGTTTTCTCCAACACATTGGCCCAAATGAAGGACGAGAGAGGCTTTTTTTTTAGTGTCAATTTCTCTCTGATACTAAAGACTGTAGTGGACCGGGTCAAGATCGAGTTCCCAAGCCCAACTTGACTAGTCATCTTGCTAAACGACCATTTCTTTTACGTCCAATTTCCATTGTCCAAAAACTGCAGATTCTCTATTAATTTTATATGCTTTGACTTTTAATTGATTACATGTCAGTCTAACCCAACTTTTCTTTGGATTGAATCTTAAGCATCCATAGATAATGTACAACTTTGTGATTTAAATGCACCTCCGAAAAATGGTTGATTTAGTTTGACATGTCTTATCTTTTTCCCCCCTCAAAATATACATATTTGTATATGTCTGTGTACTTTTTTTTTTTTTGCCAAAGAGACTCATAACTATTTTTCTTTTTTGTCGGTCCTACTCTACTTTTACTTTAACTCTTAGAATTTTGCCCTACCTTCTTGTAGAGTATGGAGGTCGAAATCCATACTTGAAACTAAATTATCTTCACCCCCACCCCTCTGAAAAGGTAGGGATTTGACCTTCTCACCTCCCTCTTCTCATGTGAGAAGAGTGGCCCCAAGACAAATCCTAGTGGTTTAACTCATAATTTAATTAGGCAATGGAATTCCGACATAAAAAAAAGGCAATGGAATTATGCGTTTTCTAGAATTTAGCCTTTAGAACTGCTCCATGTGACATCGATATGCATTTTCCCTATGTATTCGCCATAATTATCTCTTTATTATGGCTAAGCTTGAATCCTAGGAAAGCATTGTATATCTGGTTCTAGTCCTTTAGGACTCTAAGAGAGAACTGCGGTCATCCTCTTCTCTTGTCCTATCTATAGCTTTGTGCATCAAACCTCAGCACATGGAAATTTTATGTTGCTCTCACTCACACAAGGGCTCTCTCTCACCATCTATGCCCTAGTCTTTGCTTTCATCAATTGATTCAAGGTGAGTTGTAGCAAAAGGAAGTGCTTTGTCCAAGATAGAATCAGCATGACACCTGAAATGGCAAGCTTCATATAGGCTTAGCAATCCTCGTGCATTGGTGACAAGCGATTCCCAGAAATTCCCTTCACTATCCTTGAATTTGTTAAAGATCTCTGTGCAACCAACCAACATGGAAAAAAGATGCAATCAATTAGAAATTAGGAAGGGGATATGCATGGTTAAAGTTGTAGATTTTCTTGTACGTGTTTCTCCTGAAATTCAACTAAGCAATAAAAGTATCTTAATATGTATCTTATCGGATTGGTTCATTACATTTAAGACGTACCTGAAGAAACGTTGTAACCTTGTTGTCATAGCAATTGAAAGATAAGAGTAACCATGTGAAGGTCATCTACCTTGAAATCTTCAATGTGAAGTTGAGAGTAACTTTTGTGAATTTGTTCTAATTGCTCATCTACTTCATGTTCAAAATGGTAGTCAATTCCCAAACGTTGGATTTGATCAATCAAGTCAAGCATTTGTGAAGGCTTATCCACGACAACAGCCAGCATCTTCCTCACCTCTCCTTTCAGTTCCTCAATTTGTTCCTCCACTCTTCCAAGGAATTTGAACTTCTGCAAATTGTACGCTATTTTCAAATTAAAGCAAGCATGAAATACTTATACTTTACAAAATAAACTTAGTTTTGATGGCCCCGTCCATGAAACCTATTTAGGTAGTTCGATGTTCTACACTCATTCAGATGACATGTGAAATTGGATCCATGAGAACAACGAGCATACCAGAGGAGGCAGTCGATGCCATAATGAGATGTTTCTTGCAGCAGAGGACATACAGTGGTCGATGAAGCTTTAAGAGTGTTCTTTGGACTGAATAATTATTGTTGTTTTCCAACCTTCTTTATGCTTTTAGGATTTTCAACTGCATCTTTTTGTGCGGAGAAGGGAACATGTACATGTATGAGAGCAATAGAAATCATATATGCGATGTGGAGGAACTCAAGGAAATCGAAGTAAGTCTACAAAATGCAATTGCGAGAAAACAAAAGTAGAAGATAACGGAAGAATTACTAACCACTGAGTTCGAGGGGAAAGCATATTTAAGGAAGTAATCCCCCCATATGCTCGGATGATAACCCGCCGATCGACATTCAATCACATGGTCCGCTCCTTTATTTGGAGAAAAATGTGGAATTGCTGAAACCTATGAGTACGGTTAATTTTATAAAGAAATTTTAATAGTTTCAATATCATAGACAAGCGTGGACAAGGATTTTTAGGCGCAAATTCACTCATTGATAAGGTCTATTATAGATCGAGAAAGCCTTCGCTGGGCTTTAGACCATAGGTAATTGAGGCAATTTATATATACTTTTTTTGGAATTTCATATTTATCTTTTCTCTATCAAACTCGAGTAACAATGCTGTCATATTCCTTACTATTTACCTAGCAAGGAACATGAAAGCAAAATATTGAAATCAAATAATGCTCTTTTATTCAACGCAATATTTTCCCTACTTTTGAGCATGAATGTTAAATTTATAACGGGAATGTAAGAATTTCTCTAGAAGCAATGTTTAACTACGTGGGGAAGCTTTGTGTTATTTTAGATGAAGTGCATGAAGGGAAATGTATTTTCACTTGCTATGCCACTACTATTCACAAAATATGTATACAGATTAAGTCAGAAGCAATGTATTAAATTCCTACCATTGAGTAGGAGCTAGAGGCATATTTGAGGAAGTCATCCTCCCATATGCTTGGATGAAAATCTGCTGATTGGCGTTCGACCACATGGCTTTTTTCTTGAGCTGGAGGAGAAGACGGAATTGTTGAAATCTGATGAGACATTCTTTTCTTTTCTTTTTTTGGCTATCTCTAATGAGATTCTGGTGTTTGACTAATAGATAAAGAGCATGAGACGCTTTTCGGTGAGTGCCAAAGACCTTATTGATGGGTATTTATAGGCAAGGAATGGCTTAGCAATCCTAGTAATTGCACCATTTGGGTCTGTTATTCCCCAAAATAACAATATGTGCCAAATGCTAGTGGCCCCGGTTATGCACCAGAGTACAAATGCATCATTGTTGGGTTCTATCGAGCCGGTTGATGGACGAGGTTTGACATGTGCACTGTAGATAATTTTGGAAAGGTTCTTTAACCTGTGAATGGTGCAGACAGTCGGACATGGTGGACATCTACTAATGAGAGACATTTTTCTCTCTTTTTTTTGGTTATTTATAATGAGATTCTGGTGTTTGACCAATTGATAATGAGCACGAGAGTCTTTTTCGTGAGTGCCAAAAACTCTACTGATGGATATTTATAGGCAAGGAACGGCATAGCAATTCTAGTAATTGCACTGTTATTTTGGGATTTTTCATGCCGAATGCCAGTGGCCCAAGTTATGCACCTGAGCACGGTTGATTTTTAGTAAATGCATTATCGTGGGGTTCTATCAGGCCAGTTGATGTACGGCGTTTAACACATGTACCGTACAGAATTTTGGATAGGCTTTTTAACCTATGAATGGTGCAGACTGCCGGAGATATCTTGGAAGCTGTGTTTTGCTTCTCCACCATTCATTTTCCCATCGGAATCTAGTCTTCCTTGTCTTCGCCTGCTGCGGACTAGAAGGTTCTGTCCTGCATATTCTCTATTATTGCACCATGATCAACTACTAGCCTGAGTGTGTGAGTGCTGCACCAATACCTTTTCGCTTTCACGGCCCCATGCGGTGCTGCAACCTCTTTAAGAATGGAGATATTTACCGCGTTGTGTGGTTCCTGATTTGATTCTGAATCAAAATGTGAAGATCGTTCCTGTGAACGTGTGCAGCACTTGTGGTCCACATTCGCGCCCAGCCTAACCTAGTTAATTCAAGTCAGTAGTACTTCATTTTATGTGGTTGTGGATTGGCCTCGTCTTTCTTGGTCAGGTCGTTCACGTGATCCTCCCTTTTTCTATTTCGCACTCAAGAAAGCTGCCTCTAAATTAGTAGTTTCACGTATTCCAATTGATTTTCACATTGATTTTAAACAGGTCGGCCCTATTTGATAATATTTTTATTTCTTTATTTTTTTGTTCTTTTGTTCTTTTATTCCTTAGAGCAGAAAAAGAATAAAAATCCATTTAATAATATCAGCCAATTTTTTTATTCCCCAAAACAAATCAGTAGTCAGAGAATAAAATTGAAATAAAAATAAGAAGGAAGAGAAAAATCCACTTCTTTGTTCTTGGAAACACAAAAAGAGAGGTTGTTTAAGAAAAATAAACTCAACATAACCTAATATTCGTATTTACACAATCGACATAATGTTCAGTCTCCTAACCCGATATGAGTTCCCATTTTTCCGAATAAAAAATAAAATAAAAATTCAAAAATTTAGGAAAAAAATTGATAAATTAGATTTTGAGTAGTTTTACTAGATTTTAATGTTAACTTTCGTTTAGAATTAGTTTAGCATAAAAAAATGTGAAAATATTTTGATAAAAATTGGATTGAAGATTAAATAAGTTTTAAGGGCTTTACTATTGGATTTTGAATGTCGTTTTCCTTTAGAGACAATGCTAGATTGTGAAAGTTTGGTGACTCCAAGCAACTTTTACTTTACTTTTCAAAAGATCTATACACCTGTTTTTATCGTAATGCTCAAAGATTTACTATCAACCTCCTCATATTATAAGTTATAAACCAACGAAACTCTCTATTACTATTTTCGGCTATTCATCATAGACTAATTTTTATGTCGGATTTTCTTAGGTCATTTTATAATATCTTGATCAACTAAATCATTACAAAAGCTTGGTATTATCCAAACAAAGAAATGTTATTAAATAAAAAAATTGGGATTAGAAATTTTTAGGTCCATGCCAAATGCATTTTTGTTCTTTCTTTATTTCGGAAATAGAAATTTCATGCAATTAAAAAGCATATTTTTCTACTTAGAAACTCGTTTTAGATAATAATATATATATATATATATATATGAATAAAAATTATTCTCAAGAATAGAGATATTATTAAACACACCCTAAATGCCAATCAAGAGGCCAAACTCTAGAAAGTTCATTTGAATGTGTGGAGAGATACAGTTACGAGGACTACATAGACCTCGAGGCCATCATAGCCATGGAAGAAGCTGGGTCCCTATCTTAAATGAGGGATTCCCTTGTTATGCTAATAATTAATTCTACATGGCCAAGTCCCTATGGGAAGAGCTTTCATAGGGCCCTCTGGCCTAGTAGCATCGCTCTCTTGGAATTAAAATCACAATGAATGACAATAGAGGAAGATGACTTTAAGTATGTGGCTGAGAAAAAAAATGTGTTAGCACACCGGCCCTTGTAGTTGTACCTAAAGTTATAGAAAAAGATGTTCGAGCAATATCTCCTCTACTTCATCCTTGACCTTTACCTTGATAGTGACCTTGGCCTCAATCTCGACCACAATCTTGATTAGTCTTTCGAATTTGCACGGGATCTCTACTTTGCTCATTCTCATCTCGTATGGTCAACTGAGTTTGGAGTACTTCCTCCACCTGCTCATGCTTGTTTGTTTTGAATTTTACTTCATGGGTTGACAATGAGATCTAGAAAATCATCATTCGTCATTGCATCCAAGTTTTTGGACTCTTTGATTACAACACCAATATGATTGTACTTCTTGTTTAAGGACCATAGAATCTTCTCAACAACTCAAACGTCTAGAACATTTTCATCATTTTTTTTCAATCTGGTTAACAATTGCAAGAACTTTGTGAAATAATCAAGAACCAATTCAAATTTTTTCATATGGATTACTTCAAATTCGCCTCTCAAAGTTTGAAGATGTATGGTCTTGAATTTTTGTACTTCTTGGTGTGTGTTGTTAAGGGTCACCCATGCCTCCTTAGAAGTAGTATAGTTCGACATATTCTCGAACATCGAATCATCTAAAGTTTAATAGATGACTAATAGGACATATTAATCTTTTGCTTGAAACCTTCTCCAAGGCATTCTTCTGATTTTGACTAAAAGTAGCCTTGTCCTTTGGTTCATCATAGCCTGTGTTGACAAGTTCCCATACACTATGGGTGTCCGTAGCGCTTTCATTCTAACAACCTAATTACCATAATTGTTTTTGGTAAGATGAGGGTATTGATGTGACATCCAGATTTTTCACTCAACAAAATAGCAAGTCCTTGGATGCCTAATGACACACGCCACGTTAACAAGCTCGTTGTCGAACTATGCTATTCACATTATATCAAGTCGTCATCGAGCAACACCATATCCATCTCATTTGAGAACGCGTCTACGTTACCGAACTGTCGTCACTACTCGTCATCAACAACTCCGACGTCCGTTTTCATCGAGCGTCGTCACACCGCTCTCTAGTCAACATTTTCTTGGGCAATTGCGAGAATCACTCGACTGCCTACTCGGATGGTTAGCAAATTCATTGAACTTTCTTTGTGGCATGAAGACCACGATCGGCGTGGGAACAAATTCCCTCCGTTGACCACCCCACTTCCACGGGCGACAACAGCAAGGCGGTGAAGGGAGAGAAGCCTAAAAAATGGGGCTACGGGGGGTTTGTGTGACATCCTGATTTTCAGGTTCTGATTTTGATTGGATAAATTGGGCATTTCATCGACGCGACTACAGTGTTTTTCTCTGAGTTGGCCACTCACAAGATAACTAGATTAGCTGGGTAAGCTACTAAGGACTTTAAGATAGATAGACTTGAGAATTCGACCAGGAATCGACTTCTCGACTGTGCTCATCTTTAGAGATCATTACGACATAGTTAAAAATCGATTTGAAGTTAGAGATAGGTCGGTTCGACTAAGATGAGTGACCGATTATGGGTGACCCCACTAAATTGGAAAACTCTCGTCGACCGACACTAATTTGATTTTACTGTCGTTTTGATACCCTATGTCCGTATTTGAATCATTGAAATTTTCACGACAACCGAGAGTCGCCAATGTGTCGAGTGGGTTCATCGTGGCTCAAAGAAAATCGATCATGGGTCATTTGTCCTAAAAAGTTCTGAAAATTACCGGTAGCCTAGGTCACGCTAAAAACGTGTCGGAGTGAAATTAACCGCCAATCTGAGTCTGATTTCAGAAATTGAAGATTCTATCATGTCACAATAAATTTTAGGAACATCGACTCAGTCTCAGAAGATTTTTCTAACAACCGAGACTTTTTGGGAAAACATTGAGATAGGGCTGTTTTCGATCGGAATTTACAGAGGACCGTTCTTAATTTCGGAATTAGGATGCAAGTAAGCTACATTGGTAAGAAAAGTACCAATTTGATCAATGAGTGTTGAATGGATTTATGGGGGTCAATTTGATTTGAATCAAGAAGGATTAAGGTCCAATTGGGAAGAAAACTTAGCAAAATTCGTATGCCCATAGACCCAACATTTTGAATTATCTAAGGGCTTCTAGAAGGGGCATTTTGGGGCTTGAAAATATGGGTGGATGACAGCATTTTGGTGGGTCATGAGAGAGAGTAAGAGAACCGGTTTCCCCTTTCCCCCTTCTCTCTCCCGTCACTATCTCTCTTTGTTGCATCTTCCTCTTCCTTTTGGTTTCATCTTTAGCAGCAACCGAAGAAGACCTCAATAGCTGCTAAAGATTTGCCGAAGCCGGAATCGTCGCCGCCGTCCGCCGCTGCATGCTGTCGGAGCAGCCGCGCCTCGCCGCACGCATGTCCGCCTCTCTCTTTTCCCCTGCGTCGCCGCTGTCCCTCTGTCCTCCATCTCCTGTTGCTGCTTGACGAAACCCAGCAAGTCAGAGAAGCCACACGTCGCCTAGAGCCGCCTCTCACTACCATCGTCATTCGCCGAAGTCGGAGCCACCGTCGCTACTTCGCCCCGCCCGCGCCTCACCACACGCAGCTCCGCCTTCAGCCGCATCGTCCCTAGCTTGGCCGACGTCCAAAGTTGCTGTCCAGCTCATACAGGAGCTGCTGAAGCTCCCTTCGCCACTGTACGCTGCCACCTCGACCCACCGAAGCTTCGCCTGGCCCTAGCCGCCCTTGCCTCGCCATCTCAGCCTCGAATCCACCCTCAACCAGCAGCAACCAGTGAGCAGAAAAAAATGCGTATGACAGCGCCTATTTGGCCCATTTTGGCCGACTTCCCGACCCCGGATGCTCGGCCCGCCTTGAGGAAAGTCGATCCTTGCGTCGATCCCGTCGTTTTGGTTCGAGCGGCTCGTTAATTAAATGAGTTTTGCTCACTAATGCCTTCTTAGTTTGCTAATTATACTTAAAGGTTGTTTAGTGTTAGTTAAGTGTAATTATGTGGTTAGATTAGAATGGATTAGTGATTATTAGTTAATTGTATTGCATATTAGTTAAATGGTTAGTGTACTTAACTAGAGAATTGCCTATAGTATTTATTGAATGTATCTCGGGATTTTTCCTGATCCTTATCGGGCTTCAATTAGATATTTCGGGTCTAAACGGTATTTTTTGTAATTAAATATTAATTTTCAAAATTATTTATTTAATTATTTATTTTTCGAAAATTCAACCGGGATGACCAGTGACCGTGATTTTATGCTAACGATCATGGTGTAGTCTGTTTTGAGCTTTATATTGTGCTAAATTGAAATTATTGTATTCATTTATTTAGTTTTCGAAATTAATTAATTATTTATTTATTTTCCGGAAATTCAACCGGGATGGTCGGTGACCAAAATCTCGTGCTGATCATCGTGGTGCAGTCCTTTTATTTATTTAAGCTCCACATTGTGCTGAATTGAATTGATTATGAAATTTGAGGAATTGTTCCTTAATTGATTGAAATTGAGTGGAATTGAATGATTGATTGGTAAATAGTCGAGTGGGACCGTAAAGCCACTATATTTATGGAAATGGTCGAGTGGGACCGTAAAGCCATTAAATATTGAAATGGTCGAGTGGGATCGTAAAGCCACTATATTTATGGAAAGGGTCGAGTGGAATCGTAAAGCCATTAAATTTTGAAAGGGTCGAGTGGGACCATAAATCCTTTAAATATTGAAATGGTAGAGTGGGACCATAAAGCCACTATATTTATGGAAAGGGTCGAGTGGGACCGTAAAGCCATTAAATTTTGAAAAGGTCGAGTGGGACCGTAAAGCCATTAAATATTAAAAGTACCAAGTGGGGCCGTAAAGCCACTAAAGCTAAGAAAGTTGCTTGGTGTGGGCTGTGGTTACCACCTATAAATAAGTTGTGTCCTAAGGACCATGATTCATAATTGGGAATTGAGTTGGAATAATTGAAATGACCGGAAGTGGTCTTGTTGATATGTAATCGACTAAGTCGATTTGATCGATACTTCGATCAGTGATGTGATTGCTTGGGTGCCTATTTGATCTGTGCTAATATGCAGGTGGAATCTAAGACCAAGGTAAGTCCTCTGACTCATGTTGTGCATAGGCAGCCCTAAGGTGTATTAGTTTATTAAACGGGTCTTAGGGGGTAGAACTTGCTGAGACGTAGTCTCATCTTGGTTGTGGGACAACATTTCAGGACCCTAATGAAGAACCTGAGGAGAAAGAACCCGAAGAGGAGTATCTGGAAGAGAACCCCGAGGATGATCTAGAGTAAGATCCTGATGAGGATTGAGACTCTACTCCTATTTGATGACCATTGATGTAGAACATGTTTGAGTAGATATCGACCTTTTTAACATGGCTTGTATATATATATATATATATGTGTGTGTGTGTGTGTGTATGACTGAGTTGTTATATATATACATAAGGGTGTGGTTTTCAAGTTCAAGTTTCTAGTCCTACTTGTATATCCCATTGCTTTATTGTCTGAGGATTTTTATAACTACTTCTGCATGTGCTATTAAAAAGGAAATGGTCGGCGATATGTAGTCCTGGGATATCGCATTTTAAAATCAACCAAGGTAAGGGATGTGCGCGTGCCTGAGGATCGGGGCGTGATGGTTTGGGTTTTTGGGGGGTGGTTTTGACAGCAGCAGCAGTGCCGTTCCTCCTCTTAATCTTGCAAATTTAGTCACCGCCCCTTATTTTCAGCCGATCTCAGCTCCATATTTTCCATAGCCGCAGCTCTATCTCTGTTGCTCCCTTTTTCTTCGTGCACAACCCCGAAGCTAGCCGACAACGCGTCTTCATCCACTGCACCCTCAGCTTGGCGTGACTTGCTAGAGGACAACAACAAGTCGGGACATCTAGGCCCTCATCAAGCCACGCGATGGCGTCTCTGGGATCCGAGACAATTAGACATCCTCCATTCTATCCTATGTCAATTGTTTATCATGCAACAGGAATAGTTTCCTAGAAAATTCATAAACATTGTTTAGATTTTCGTTTGCACAGAAGTTTCGATTACGTCACCTAGATACCTTGTCAAGTTCGAAGTAGTCAAACTTGTGGTTGAATCGTAGGAGCATGATCGGTCGATATTTAGCATGTGTGGAGGCTGAGCTAGTTGAAATTTTGAATTAAATCCGTGCTGGGACTAAGGGTAGGTTCAGTTCTAGCCTGACCCCAAAGTTTGCTAATTTTGCACTAACTTAGGTGGTGCAAATTTCATGGGGCATTTTTCACAAAAGTCGTCCCTTATTGACTTTTCTATGACATACTTTAATTTCAATATTTTTGGATTTCATACGACAAAAATATATTTGAAAAACTTTGGGATTTGAAATCTGTTTTTGGACTTACTACATTGACCTCTCCTTGTTTTCCATTTTTCGTAGATTTTTCAGTCTAGAATTATAACATGCGTCCTCATGAAAGTTGTAGAGTACATCCTAGGCTACCATAACTTAAATTTCCATAATTTTTCGGTCTCATTTGGTCAATGAAATATTTGTTTTCCTACTCAATTTTGTTTTGGAAATTTTGACTACTTTGGGCCCGGCTTACAAAAATTATTTAGAATTGTATGAGCTGAATCGGACTTCAATGGCCTGCGAAAAATGTCCTGCTAGGTCTTTTCTACCTCATATTAAAATTTCATAATTTTTGAAAGCCATTTACATAGACAACAACTATCGTTTCTAAAGGTGCGCGGGACACCCTATAAGGCTATTTTAGGCATAGGATGTGGGGACCTTCCTTATAGTTCACTTAATATTTGTACAAATAATTTATATTAGTCTAAGGGATGAAAACTAATGATGATTCATTAGATGCACACTTGAGTTCCTGAATAGTAGTGACGTTAATGTACTTTAATTGAATTATGAAATTATTACATCATGGAGTGAATGTGGGACTGAGAATGCCGTCAGTCCTTGAGACGATGATGCCTTGAGTTGTAGTAGGGATGCCTGGAAGGGTAATGGGTTCCTCCAAATGCCTAGGGGGTGTAACGCGGTTTCTCTTAAATGCCCTCGCAATGCCAGATGGGTACAAGATGCCCGAGAGGGTGACGGAGTTCCTCGGATGATGACGACGGCATGAAATTATATTGATTATGACCTAAGTATTTCTGAATTGAACTATTGGTTATACGTTGGGAAACATTATTACCTGTATCGGTCTGTCATGTATTTTGAAAAGGTTCTTGGGTAAGTTGATGTGCGTGTGATTTATTGAACATTCTATTGAGGCTTTCTTTATTAATACGGTGCTCGATTTGTATAGTAAAGGCCAGTGGACTTTTTGCTTGTTAGGTTGTAACTTATTGGTTATTGACTTCATCTTTTTAGATCAATAAAATGTCGATCCCACCCGCCTCCCCGATAGTCCATTACGGGGTGCCAGTACACTTCATGTGGGAAGAGAACAGGTTCGTAGACCCCGATTTTCCGAATACCATATTTATCCAAATCAAATCTTGCATGGTCGTTGATGTGGAGCTCTCGATGGGGCAAGTCACCCTTGATTCGTCAAGATGTATGCTTGTGTCAATAGGCGTGCGATGGGTGCACTCCCATTGTTCTCCGACGGGCTAAGAGATGGAGGCAGCCCAGTAGCATAGAAGGGAGGTAGGATGGAAGTTGGATTTTTGGAGCTAAGAAGATTTTGACAATATTAGGGGTTAGGGGGCGACACGTCTACAGCTAGGTGGGGATGGGTGACTGACATATAATCCAGTGTAGTTAGTAGTCCTGACATTTTGAATTCCCTAGTGTAATCCACTTGTCATTTGATGTATATATAAATAAATAAGAAATAAAGTTGCTCTGGTTACAAAAAATTGCGTGTACCCCAAGATTACTTTAGTCCCTTATGCTTCCGCATGTTTAAGAAAAAACGAAATGGAAAGGATAATGGTGAAAATAGTTCCACATTAGCCATGACGTACTAAGGACGTCACAATTGAAAAGGAGGTTGGCTATTCGTTGAGGCCATTATCATAAACCATATGCTTTGATACCATCTTCAAGGGAAAATTTGAAGGTGAAATATACTCGCAACTCACACAATTTAAGGAAGAAAATGAGACGAATAGGCTTTTTGTTTTTTTTTTTTTTTTTTTTTTCACCTTGTCAACTTATCAAAATGATCACAAGACTTGCTTTTATATAGGCTTGTGGTATGAATCTTACTCTTAAATGACTCATAAATATATTTAGCATTCCAAGGAGATATATTCCTAGGAATTTACAAAACATCAAACTAGGCATAGACATAGAAACAGACTTTTGAAAAATAATACTACAATAAGACTCTTAAATTCGTGCCCCAATCTTAAACCCAAATAGACACTGACATCAATCAATTAGGTGACCAATCAACAAACATTAATATAGACAACTTGTCCACTGCATTGATAACCTCTCTACATAATCAATAACTTCAACTTATTATATTATAGCCAAGATTTGGTTGAATTAATAACAATAGCACCAAGTAAAATAGACCCTTCTTCACCTTCCAACAGCTACTACTCTAGTAATGTTATCTTGAATTTACAATTCCAGGTCATTCTAAGAGAGATTGTTGAAAACTCAGAGAACATCTCATTTCACCAACATAAGAATACAACCTACTTCAAGGAGCCAACATACCAAGTGTCTATATACACATTTTACCCTTATAAATCGCCAAGTTGGATTCAGCCAATGCATGAACTTACCCTAGTTCACGATACACAACAAGCAACCAAGATTGTGATATATGATGATCTTGTATGGTGCAAGTTCAATCAATTATGAGGTTATCGGTCAACTCCATTTCTTGCGACCTACCTTTTCTGTTTGAAGGGTCAAAGACATAGGTTTAGGGATATTTTTATTTAAAAAAATAGGCTACGGCTCTTGTTTTAGACACGGGCTATCCTAGGCCTATACCTTGCGTGACGTTGGGGTATTCAATGACGTCATAAAAATTTTATAATGAGGAGTTGCCACAGGCTTATTGGGGTCAGCCAAGAATCAAGTAAAGCACGGGAGTATACCTTACTTCCTACACAACTAAAGAATGTTTGATTGAGAACTTGATTACATCAATAAATTAACTAGTGCATTTTTGGTACATAATCTTGTTTATTAAAGGAAATGTTTGTTAGGCAATTTGGATTGGTTTTAAACCCATCCACTAACATATGAGATGATCATGCGACTACACAATTATTAAACTAACAATCAACAACTAATGAAGCGTTAAATGAGTTGCAAGGAAAAACAAGAATCTAGCCCTAAGAAATAAAACAAATGCCATTTAACCCTAAGAAATAACACAAATGTCATTCCCGTTCCTAACTAGACCAAAATGAAACCATAGTTAACATATTAAAAGAGTGGAATCACATAATAGTCGAAATGGAAATGCGCAAACGACGTCCTAACATGTCTCTAAGAGCACTCAAATTCTATGGTGAAACCCTAATGGCTTATCTAATTTTGAGCACATTTTTATCAAAGATTTTAACACATTTTAAGAAAAACTACACAAAAAAAAAAAAAAAAAAAAACTATTTTAAAGCTTTTATGATTTTTAGGAAAAAAAATCGGAATTTTTAATTTTTTAATTTAATTTTTTAAAATCCAAAAATGGGACCCGGGCCGGGCTGTCAAGCCCAATCCCAATATGGGCTGGCTTTGATCTCGATGGTCTGAGCCATGGACACAAATAGGCTTATCCGAAACAAGTCCGCTCGAATAGCAAAATCACCAAGCCCATTTTCTTGAAATTCAAAGCACTAAGCCCATCTTGCTAAAAAAAATCATCCCAAGCACCCTTAAGACTAAAGCTAGTCCGATTCCTCTAAAGCCCAAGAGAAGCCCAAACTCATAAAGCCTTCTTAAGCCCAAGACCCATCAAGTCATATTCCCCTCCTTCATCAAACCGAGCCCATCCTCATTGTTTTTCTCTCTCACACTCAAGTCCACATAGCCTATTTTTTCAGCTTTCTTTTATTCTCTTTTGTTTTCTTTTACTTTTTTTTATTTATAATTTTCTTTTCTCTCCTCCTTTGCCAGCTCGTCTTCTTCCTTGGGCGTCTTCCCCGACGAGACTCACGCCCTCCCCGAAGCTCCTACGTTTTAAGACAAACCTCGGCCAAATCTCAAGCCACTGCCGAGCTACTACCCTTCACTGGCCGTCCACTCCGACCACCACTCGCCAACCGACCTCACTGCCGTCGGCCGAGAACCGCACCACGGCTAAACACTGAACAGACTACGGCGACGATGGGAACGTGGTGAACGACTACACGGCCGACGCCCAAGCTCGCCCAACACCGTTGGAACATCCCAATAGAACGAGACGCGCCCGGATAACTCGATTTCGGCCAATAACGGGAGGACGAAAGCTAGATTTTACTTAGGCATTTTGTCGAACAGGTGAAGGGCGCTCGCGACTCGAACGGAAAACGAGACTCTCGCCAAACAAACAACAAAACGCATAACAACCAACGGGGGAATGGACGGGGCCGAAGTTCGCGGGAGCCGGTCGGCCGCGAGCTCCGGCCGTCGTGCCCAAAGCAGGGCACGGACAAAGGGCTTAACGGTTCGGCTCGATGGCGTCGACAGAAAAAAGTCGTCGGTGGAGCTCGCACGCAGCCGAGACGTCGGCTGAAGCCTTCCCGTTCTCGCTGGCCGCTCTCACTCACGGATCTCTCTCCCTCTCTCGGATCTCCCTTCTCTCTCTCTCTCTCTCTCTCTCCCCAAACCGAGGCCCCCAAAAAAATCCCCCTCAAACGAGCCAGGCCCCCCTCGCTTTTAAGCACCGGCGCATATGGCTTCGTGCCGTGCCAACTCGCGCTGCTGGACTGCCCCTGACCGAACGTCTCCCGCCCGAGACGCCCTGCCCTCTGTTACCTCTGAGCGTCGTCCTTCTCTCTTCCCCCTTTTGTCTCTAGTGCGAAAGAGGAAGAGAGGAAGAGAGAAAAAGGAGAGGACTGGGCTAGGAAAAACTAAAGAAGCCAGGCCCAATGAAAGAGAACGAAAATGAGGGAAGAAGGCAGGGCCGGCCCATCCCCAGTACAGATCGGCTCTTTTTTTTTTTTTTAAATAATTTTTAAAAACAACAACAACATAATAGTAATAATATTTTAATTACTTATTCTTTTAAATTTTAATATTAGTAATGCAACTGTTTCTAATGTCTATATACCATGCAATTTGATGATAATTATTTTTAATTAACCCCTAAAATTTTATGCAATTAATGAATGATTATACGGGTCGTTAAAATTAAGGTGTCAATACTACTTCGATCACTCAACTGGTAATTCCTCTTTACCTTCCACCATTCTATTCCAACAAAAAGTTGTTATCCAAACTCATTTTGTGAAAATGATTTGCTTATTCATTAAGGAGAGATTGAATGAATAGATTTATTCTATTATTTAATTTATGTTTTAGGATCTTGCCACTAGTGATTACCCAGCATATCTGATAAAGGATGTGAATTATCTTTGTTTTTTCTGTTCATAGTAGATATTAATGATTCTCATATAATAGAAGTTCACCTAAATTCTAGCATCTGTAGCATGATTTGTCGAACAACTATTTATCACGATATGCAAAAGGCAGCAAATTCTACTTTATATCCGGCAATCTGGCCTAGGAAAGGCATGTTATGCCATTTTATGGATGGTCAAAGCTGTCTTCAGAGTGCCTCTTCAGGGACGGCTCGCATTAAAGCCGACGTCCTTGTGTTGCCGAAGGGCTTGCTCCCATGGCAATGAGCGAAGGGGGAAGATTTGGCGACGGAAATTAGCCGTCCCTAAATGCCAACCCCAAAATTCGCTGGAGACTGTTTTCTAGGCTTTTAGGGAGCCGCTTGGGCAGTCGCCCGTTTTCTTTTTTTCTTGTAGTATGGTTGAGAAAATTAATCATGCATTAGCTATCAGTCAAACCCCAGTCTCGACTTAAATCTAAGAACTTTTGCCAAAGATAGGAAAGAGTCAACGTTTCTAGTTCCCCAAATTCAACAACTTATGTGTTCAGTCGAGTCTTCAAGTCCATTGGAAAAAAGTTCGAGATAACTGGATTCGAGCTTGGAAGAAGGTGATCAAAAGCAAACGTGGCAAATAAAAAATAAACAAATAGGAAACGAAAGCATTTAAGTGACTCGACCAATTTTCCTTAACAAATGAGAGGTGCAAGAATGTTGAGCCTTAGATCCGAGTAGCCGTAATAACAATCTGTATTTACTTCTTGGTAATTTGAACTCAGGTAGCTTTGGGCCTCACACATTGGTTCTTAGGTTGGAAGTGCAACCGCGTGTAAGTTTTGATATGAGTGTTTAGTGATTTTTGACTTCTCTTCAAAACTAATTTAAATGGTAAAATTTTTCCTCACATTTATGAACTAATTGCTAATCCCTTTCATAATTGATGTGGCATAACTCCAACGAATCATCACTATCCTGAAAAATGACGGCACGGCAACATCCGCCACTCATTTTCCTATTCACCTGTGATGCATACTCTCAATAGCTAACGCCTGCTTGTGATGGCTTCTTCCTAATATATTTTGCAAGAAGAGGCTCTGTCTCTATTTTTCGTTTGTTGTCTCCGGTGTTGTTAACTAATTAATTAGTTAGTGATATTGTAAGTGCTCTACCAACAATTTTTTCCTCCAAAATGAAAGTGCAAGTGTTAGATGCATTATTAATACATGGTAGAGTACCAACAAATACCCTAAATTACATCTACAATGACATTAATGCCTTAAATACTTTTTAAGTCACAAATAATTCCAAACTTGTATCAGTGTAACAAAAACATCTGTCCATTAAAAATATGATGTGGCGGCTTACATAGATAGTAGTTAGCAAATGAAACTGACATAAATCTAAAAAATTCCACCAAAGCCTAAACTTTGTCCGACGTAACACGATTACTCCAAACTTTGCCATCTTGAAAAGCGTTCTCATATCATGCCATCTTGAGAACCATTACCCGATTCATAATCACATCCATTCTAATCCCTACATTACATTGTAATTCAATTTGTCTTTTTCCATTTGACATCAAAATCAAAATCAGAAGAGATTAATGAATTTCTTTTTCAAACTTTGCAAAAGTTGAAAGTTTGCAAATCGAATAATTATATGGTGCTTGATATTTAAATTGTTTCATACATCAAAATCACAAATATATCATACGCGCCATTTTTTACCAACATCTATCATCTAAAACATGGGCACAGTTAACTCAAATGTGTGTAAGTCTACCAGTCTTTCCACATGGTATGTCTGACGTTAACAAAATTTCATGACTTTGATTTTGTTGGCGCTATCGCCATCAATGTATGTCTTTAAGATACATTTCATGTACAAATTAAATTTCTTGAATCTTTTGTCTAGTTTTGTAGCTATGTTCGCTTTCCGTCTAAGATTGCGATAGAAAAGAAAATGTCCTCACGGCTAAAACAAGCATCTTAATTTCTCGATGAATATTTTTTTTTCCCTTTGATTAGTGTCTAATCACTATCTGGGAGCTAATCAATCTGTATCTTACCCAATGTTCTCGCATGGTACAAATGACGACATGGCGTTTCAGTCCAAGCCCTCCTACCCATTGTAAAACTTGTCCAATATTATGCTTTAACCCTTGGCAAGCAAAAAAACATTACAACTACATCCTTAACTTTGGTCCCCCAAATCATTACTTAAATGCAAATTATTTTTGTTTCCAACTTGAGTAATGGCATTTTTTTTCTTACTATGGAGATATATAATTGGTAATTGCTAGTATCTGAAATTTTGGGAATGTAAAGTATCCATTAAAAGTTTGCATCTATTGGCACCTATATGAGATTCAAGAAAACCAATGAGCCACAGGAGATCCCTATAACAAGATTATAAGGTAGTGCCTATTTAGGAGATAAATTTATGTACGAATTAAATTTCCTGAATGTTTTTTCTTATTCGTTGCTAACTTAGCTTTCCGTCTAAAATTGCAATGGAAAATGCCCTAACAATTACATTTCATTATTCGGATTTTTAATTAAGATATGACCGGATATGATAGAATATAAAAACCAAAAAAATTTATATCCTATTTATCGTTTGGTGAATTGCAATAATAAAGTTGAATATATTCACATTATATAATGTACATTTTTTTGGTATAAACTGCATATCAGTATAAATGAGCCTAAAAATCCACAAACGCAAATGGTAAAAATTTCTTGCGAAACTATTGCCAAATTTACTTTTATTTGCTTATTTTATTTTATTTTCCTCTCTTTTTTAATTATTTTCTTTTTTTAATATATTTTTTCCCTTTCCATCATTCTCTAATAAAATTTTATCAAATAGCAAACTATACTAATATACCTAAAGTATATAATAGATATTGTTGACATCCAAAATTACCCCTACTATCACATGCTAGTCACAAGGGATGAAAACATTCAAAATCATCCTCGTTGTTATATGCTGGCTGTGATTTACATTGACCCAGTCCATGTTAGTCATGAAAACGAAGGATGGCCAAGAATTTCAAGAGCCCTGAGGCTAGATTTCAATGGGCCTACAAGTGGAGATACAAGATTTGACGATAAAGTAGTTCATTGCCACATGTCCAAGCCAAGAGACGCTTTTGAAGACATAGAATTCAAATGGAATTGATGGCAAGATTTAGGCGGAATGGTCAATGCTTAAAAGGATGCGAAAATCAAAAGAGCGGTTAATACTTACTGAACAAGTCATGTGAGCATCATCGAATAGATCAAAATGCAAAAAAATATGGATAAAGCGGTTTAGCAAAAAACGTGGGGTGACTTTTAAGAAGGAAGAAACCAACCACTGACAATTACCAAATCGGCCTATAAATACCACAGGCAATCTAATAGAGAGTCCCTCGAATAACACACAAAATTATTTTATCTGACCCTTTTAGTTATCTTAGCCTAGTTTAGCTTAACTATAGCTTCAGATTCCCGTTGTAAATACAATTCTGGCGAGTGTCTATATCATAAGTAGTGCTGTTGATTAGATTCTAGTGCTATCCTACCGTCCAACATCATCAATCATATTCAGATGTTGTGTCCTCATATTCATCTAGGAGCAATGTCTACTAGGTATTGTTTCCACCATTCAATGTTGTCGATTAAATTCCGACATTGTGTTCTCATATCTAAGAGCAATGTCTACTATGTGTTGTTTCCATTGTCTAGCATTGTCAATTAGATTTTGAAGTTGTGTTCTCGAACTCATTTAGAAGTAGTACCTTCTCGGTATTGTTGTCAATGTCTAGTGTTGTCGAATTAGTTTCGATATTGTACAAACCACTTTGATTTTAATGAGCTTTCATTCTATATTAAAGTGAGTTTGGATCAAACTCAATCCACAGTAAAGAAAGGCAAAGAGGATAGATTTTGGACAATGGGAAAAGATCAAAGTATACTAATCGTCGATTTTGTGGCTGAGTAACTAAAAACAAAAAAGGGGGACTCAGCATATTAAATTCGGTAGCCTTGTTGTTGCAACAATAGAAAGAGGAGGGCGGCCGTGTAGAGGTCGTCGATATACCGATCTTCATTGTTGCAATGTCTCCTTTAGTTCTTTCAACACGTGATCAATGTCGCTTGCAAAGTGGTATGCAATGCCTAATCGTTGCATCTGATCAATCATGTCCAGTTTCAGGGACGGCTTGTCTGCATCAGCGTATAGCAACCTCTTCACCTCATCCTTCAGCTTCTGGATTTCTTGTTCCATCTGCTGATCATGGCCATTATCCTACGCATTGACAGAGAAAGACATATGTCAATTTCTCTCAGATACTAAGTGCATGGGAAGTTCATTGGCCCAACATGAAGGACGAGAGAGGCTTTTTATTGGTGTCAATTTCTCTCCGATACAAAAGACTGCAATGGACCGGGTCAAAATCGAGTTCCCAAGCCCGACTTGACTAGTCATCTTGCAAAACGACCATTTCTTTTACAATACACTGCATTTTTCAAATAATTGCGTCCAATCTCCATTATCCAAAAACTGCAGATTCTCTATTAATTTTATATGCTTTGAACTTTTAATTGAGTACAGGTCAGTCTAGTCAAACTATTCTTTGGATTGAATCTCAAGCATCCGTAGATAATATACAACTTTTGTGATTTAAATGCACCTCCAAAAAATAGTTGATTTAGTTTGACATATATCTTTTTTTCTCAAAATATACATTATTCACATTTTTGTGTGTACTTTTTTTTTTGCCAAAGAAACTCATAACTTAATTAGGTAATGGAAATCTGACCAAAAAAAACAAAAGGCAATGGAATTATGCGTTTTCAAGAATTTAGCCTTCAGAGTTGCTCCTTTTGACACCGATATATGCATTTCCCCCTTGTAATTTGCCATAATTACCTTTTTATTAATTATCTTTAACCACGTGATGTAGTTTTGTGTTATTCTAGATGAAGTGCATAAAAGGAAATGTATTTTCACGTGCTATACCACTACTATCATTACTATTCACGAAACATGCATGCATATATATAGTTGAGTCAGAAGCAATATATTAAATTCCTACCGTTGAGTAGGAGCGAGAGGCATATATGAGGAAGTCATCCCCATATGTTTGGATGAAAATCTGCTGACTGGCGTTCGACCACATGGCTTTTTTCTTGAGCTGGTGGAGAAGATGGAATTGCTGACATCTGATGAGACATTCTTCTCTCTCTCTCTCTCTTTTAGGGTATTTATAGGCGAGGAACGGCTTAGCAATTCTAGAAATTGCACGGTCATTTTGGGATTTTCGTCTCCCAAAATAACAATTCGTGCCAAATGCCAGTGGCCAAGGTCATGCACCTGAGTACGGCTGATTTTTAGTAAATGCATTATCGTCGGGTTCTATCGGGCAGGTCGATGGACGGCGTTTAACATGTGTACCGTACAGGATTTTGGAAAGACTCTTTAACCTGCGAATTCATGCTGTGTTTTGCTTCTTCACCTTCATTTTCCTATCAGAATTTGGTCTTCCTTTGCGGTCGCTTGCTGCGGACGAGAAGGTTCTACATATTTTCTATTATTACAGTGCGCAGTAACCTTCTAACTGAGTGACGAGAGTGTCATGCCCATGCCTTTTCGCTTTCACGGCCTCATAAAGTGCTGCCACCTCGTTAAGAATGGAGATTCCTATCGCGTTGTGTGGTTCCTGATTTGATTCTGAGTTAAAACATGAAGATGTTTCTGTGAACTTGTGCACTTGTGGTCTACATCCACGCCCAACTATACCTGGTCTAACCAGGGCAGCAGAACTTCATTTCATGTGGATGTGGATTGGCCTCGCCGTTCTTGGTCAGGTCATTCACAACTTCCTCCCTCTAACTCTTTCGTGGCGTGTTCTTAGCTCATCGCGTTCTGACCATCCTGCCTCTCAAAGCACTCCAGAAAGCTGCCTATAAATTATCAATTTCTAGCCTTCCAATTGATTTTCACGTTGATTTTAGACAGTAGAATTTCGGAAAGGCTATTTAACCTGCGAATGGTGCAGACTGTCAGACATCTCATGCATGCTGTGTTTCGCTTCTCCACCATTCATTTTCCTATCAGAATTTGGTCTTCCTCGTTTTCGCTTGCTGCGGTCAAGAAGGTTCTACATATTTTCTGTTATTACAGTGCGGTCAACTACTAACTGAGTTCCAACCTAGGTCAAAAAAAAAAAAAAAAAAAAAACTACTAACTGAGTGATGTGAGCGTTGTCCCCATACCTTTTCGCTTTCACGGCCCATGCGATGCTGCGACCTCGTTAAGAATGGAGATATCTACCGAGTTGTGTGGTTCCTGATTTGATTCTGAATTAAAACGTGAAGATCGTTCCTGTGAACGTGTGCAGCGCTTGTGGTCCACATCCGCACCCAACCTCACGTAGTTTATCCAAGGCAGTAGTACTTCATTCTATGAATCATGTCTAGTTACAGGGACGGCTTGTCCGCATCAGCGTATAGCAACCTCTTCATCTCGTCCTTCAGCTTCTGGATTTCTTGTTCCGGCTGCTGCTCATGGCCATTATCCTACGGATAAACAGAGAAAAACATGTCAATTTCTCTCTGATACTAAGTGCATGAGGAGTTCATTGGCCCAAATGAAGGACGAGAGAGGCTTTTTTTTAGTGTCAATTTCTCTCTGATTCTAAAGACTGCAGTGGACCGGGTCAATATCGAGTTCCCAAACCCGACTTGACTAGTCATCTTGCTAAACGACCATTTCTTTTACGTCCAATTTCCATTGTCCAAAAACTGCAGATTCTCTATTAATTTTATATGCTTTGAACTTTAATTGATTATTGTCACGACCAAATTTTCGGAGGTGAACCTCCTAGAGTTTGGCTAATGGATTATTAAGCCTAGATTTAACTTGGGCTCGCCCAAGCCCATACAAATTCGCGACTTAAGGTCAAATTTCTTAACATGCAAATGGATTTTATCTAGGAGTCGCCACTAATCAGTTTACGGTAAGTCAATTAGACACCTAAGTAAAATAATGGGAGAATTATTTTACTCCTACGAAGCAGAGACTTTGGGTACGGGTACTTGGTTACACTAGATTTCTTTAATGTCCTTTCGGTACAATTTCTTTTTACTTTTCAAAAAAAAATTTGCAGGCAGTTTGGATTAATTTTAAATCTATTTCCTTAACATGTGAGATGATCATGCGGGTACGCAAGCCACCAATTTAACACCCAAGAAAGCAATGAATAAATTGCAGGACTTAACTCACAACAACGAAAGCATCTGCAGTGTTAGATCAGAATTCACATCGACAATCCTAAATATGATTTCTAATTAACACACAATTTTCTTTTATTTTGTTTTCACTTATTTAATGAGAATTATGCAATACATGCTACTAATTTAACATGAAAAGATATGACATGGCAATATGACCTAACTATATGACATAAATAAGATGCAGTCTATACTAAAAAAAATGAAATCAATTTATTCTAAGGCATTTTTTTGGTATTTTCCCTGAAATTCGAAATTATAAAAATGTGAAAATTATCTAGCTAGATTAAGATTCTATCCAACTTATATTAAGGATTAAGTCAGGCTAAACCCTAATTTAACCAAGATATTATCTTAACTTAGCAATCTCTAACTTAAGATGTAGTTTATCTAAAAAAAATTAATCTAAACACCTTAATTCTACATGACATATGCATGATGATTTTTTGTTGTTTTTTTTTTATTAATTTCGAAATTAAAAATTGTCCAATAATTAAGCATGCAACCTAAGTAAAAAAAAAAAAAAAACTAGCAACCTAAATTGATTGATTTTTATTTTATTTTTAAAAATTCGAAATAAAATTCCTATTCTAAATATGTGAAAACCCTAAAATAAGAAATAAACCTAATCTAACTCACATTTTTTATATTTTTTTTACGAAAGCAACATCAACTTAAACCACGCGATGGCAAATCAAAGCCAAATAAGATTGATATCCAAAGAATTGACGAACCATGTCTCGCGCATGAGATCGGGTTGGCCAATTTTAATTAAATCGTGAATCAAATCTCAAGCGTGAGATCGGATTGGCAATTTTTCAAGCGATTGCGAGTCGGATTTCGGGTGTGAAAATTGGACTGTCAATTCCAAATTTCAAAGGCATGAATGTTGGGAATTCTCAATCTTACATCAAAGAATAATTATACTAAAAAGAAAAAAAATAAAATAAGGCAAATAAATAAAAGAAAAACTACCTAAATTGATTTTGCTTTTTTTTTTTCTATGCTTTTCTTTTCCTCGCTCTTCTTACCCACGACTTGGCAAGGGTGGCGGGTCACCGGAGGTGATGGGTCACCGGCGTCGGAAGGGTGGCCGGCGCATCGGAGCTTTGGTGAGGGCTATATGGTGGATAGCGGTAGGTTTGACGTGGGCTGCTGGCTTTGGGCACAAGTGAGCAGGTGGAGGCGCGGCTGTGGGAGCGTGGGGTCGGAAGAGGTACCAATCCGGCTCGAGTCCGGCTTTGGTGGAGGCACAGCGATGCTCGGGCGGAGGGCTTTGGCTCGGGCTCGGGCAGAGGCGTCAGATCACTGGTAGGTCGATGATCGAAGTGGCGTTGGCGGAGGGCAACAAGCACGGACAAAGCAAGGACAGCAATAGTGTCGTCGGAAAGGAAGGAGCTGCGATCCGGCTCGGGTCGAGCTCTAGGGAAGGCTCGGAGCAGATCTGCTTGGCATCGGAGTAGATCTACTGGGTGTCGGAGGAGAGGTGTCGCGGGTGAAGTGAGGTGCAGTGCGGCAAAGGAAAACCCGAGCAATTGTATCAACGAGCGAGCAAGAGAAGGTGTCGGGCTGTCGCGGGCGGATTGGCAATGAACGGACCAGGAGCAGCGTCGAGGTTGTCGTGGATCGGCACAATGGTGGCTTCGTCAGGCTGGTGGAGCAGCTTGGCAACAACGTTGACTTCATGGGTAAAGCAGAGCCAGGTCGTCATGAGTCGACGCGGGCTGCAGACAAGATGGGACATGACGGTGGCGGGTGGAGCAACGAGCGGTGATGGCTAGCGATCACTTAGGCGCGGGAGCGACAACCGGCAGGAGGTGAGCTACGTGGGACCGGCTGTAGGAGCGATGAGGGTGCACTCGCGGGTTGCGAGGGTGGTCTGCTGGCATCGCTGACGGATTTGCACGACGGCGAAAGATCGGACCACTAGCGGCACTCACGGTTCTGCAGGTGGATATGCGGCGGTGCAGTGTGGAGATGGCCGATGCGGAAGGCACAGGTACAGAAGTCGACAGCTATGGCGTGCAGAGAGAGCTCGTGAAGGAGACGAACAATGGTCCTCTCTTTCTTAGGGGTGAGCATAGTCCGGGTTGGGCTGGTCCACCCTCTAACCCTAGGACCAACCTGTATAGTGCTGATCATCAATTTTTTGGACTGAGAACCGATCCTATTGAGCTTGGGACCGAGAACCGGACCGACCCAATGGATTCGGTCCGGTTCTAGGGTCAACTTAGGACTTATTGATAATTTTTTTTTTTTTTTTTGTATTCCTTAAAAGAAGGATTGAGGACCGGACTGACCTAATGAGTTCGGTCTAGTTTTAAAGGTCAACCTAGGACTAATCAATAATTTTTTATTTCATTTTTTGTACTCCTTGAAATGGCAATCAAGGATCATACCGACCCAATGGGTTTGATGATGAGTGAGGTCAACTAAGAAAAGCAAGCGGTGAGTGTTGAACAGAATAAGCATTGAATGTCGAACGGGGAGCAACAAGCCAAGCAAGCATCGAGTGGCGAGCGGCACAAGTGACCAAAAGCGAGCAAGGCGAGTATTGAGTGGCGAGCGGAGAAGTTGTTTTTTCGATTTTGGAAAATTGAAGACTAAGAGGACAAATAAGACAGAAGAGAACGAATGCTAAAGAAAGATGTCATAAGGAGTTTTTTATACCTTTTTGGATGCCGTAAGGACTCCTCACAAAAACATTTTCCTCTTTTGTAAATTATGACTATTGACGCCGTAAAAGACATTAAAAATCTAAGTTATTAAAGAACAATGTAAAATTACTTGAACTCCTCACTAAAAAAGTTATTTAATGTTGTTGACGTCGTTTATTTTAAGGTTTTCTCTATATAAAAAAATTATAAATAATATTTTTTATATATATATATATATATATATATATATATTCGGGGTTGGTCGGATTGAACCGACCAGAACCCTCGGGACCGAGGACCGATCCACACGGTGTTGGTCCAGAAATTCTAAGACCAAGGACCTATTCAATCTCTTTGGGAACCGGATCGGGACTAGCAGGGTTGGGCCGGTCTAGGGTCGATCCAGGGTTGACCCTAGACCGATGCTCACCCCTACTCTTTCTACTCTTTTTCCTTTTGACTTTTTGTCTTCTTTTTTTCTTTTTTGAAGAGAAGCCCCCGTATATGTGGCCGTGTATTCAATACGTGTGGCCCCCCTAAACCCTACGTATTTAACCTATTTATAGGCCATGAGTTAGGGTTTTAATTTTTCCAAATTCATATCCACGAAGATTCCTTTTCCCGAATGCAATATTTGATTTTCCAAACGCAATATTTATTTTTGATATGATTTAGGATTGCAAGAGGATTCTTCTTAAATTTGAAATCTCGCACGGATAAATCCGTAAAATCTCTCCGAGGATACGGGCTTTGGTCAATTTACTCCCTTCGTGGGCTTAGCCCAACTCATCAAATTAAAGTTCTGAACCATCAATTCGAATCCATTTGTCACCAGCCCACCGTAAATGCAAATTAAAAATAAATGTACCTAAAACTACATGCTATACAATTTTTTTTTTTAGGGGTTAAAATCAATCCCTGAATTTTTTTAATGCGATAAATGACTAAACTAGTCACCAAAATTTAGATATCAACAATTACATGTTAGTCTAACCCAACTTTTCTTTGGATTGAATCTTAATCATCCATAGATAATGCACAACTTTGTGATTTAAATGCACCTCCGAAATATAGTTGATTTAGTTTGACACGCCTTTTTTTTTTCTCAAAATATACATATTTGTATACGTGTGTGTACTTTTCTTTTCTTTTTTTTTTGCCAAAGAGACTCATGACTTTTTTTTTTTTTTTTTTTGTCAGTCCTACTCTACTTTTACTCTAACTCTCATTTTTAGAATTTTGCCCTACTTTCTTGTAGAGTATAGAAGTCGAAACCCATACTTGAAACTAAATTATCTTCACCCGAACCCCCCGAGAAAGTGGAGATTCGACCCTCTCACCTCTCTCTTCTCATGCGAGAAGGGTAGCCCCAAGACAAATCTCAATGGTTAAACTCATAATTTAATTAGGCAATGGAATTCTGACATAAAAAAAGGCAATGGAGTTATTCGTTTTCTAGAATTTAGCCTTTAGAACTGCTCCTTGTGACATCGATATGCATTTTCCCTATGTAATTCGCCATAATTATCTCTTTATTATGGCTAAGCTTGAATCCTAGGAAAGCACTATATATCTGGTTCTGGTCCTTCAGGACTCTGAAAGACAACTGCAGCCATCCTCTTCTCTTGTCATATCTATAGCTTTGTGCATCAAATTTCAGCACGTGGATATTTTATGTTGCTCTCACTCACACGAGGGCTCTCTCTCTCACCATCGCTGCACTAGTCTTGCAGCCTCCAGTGTCAACATCTGCTACTCCACTGTCGTCACCGCCCCTATAGCAAGCTCCCCCTTCTCCCCCTTCTCTCTGCGCTCTCTGCGCTCGATGTCGATGTCGATGTCGATGGTGGAGCTCAAGCGTTCTCATGACCTATTCCGGCCTGTGAGAGGTGGCCTCCTATCTATAGCTTTGTGTGTTCTTTTATTATTCTTTGTTTTAATTTTCATTGGAGTTTCCGCATTAATCATAACAAAAATATTTGATGGCTTACCCTATTTTTGAATTTGCTAAAAAAATATAGTAGTTCTCTGAAATTTTAAAGAGGTAATGATATTTTCCCTCATACATCCTGGAATAATTAAGATTTCAAAGGCATAATTATTAGACTATTGATTCACAATGACCAAATTGGTGTGACAACGTTTGGTCCAAACTTCACATCGGCAAGGGACTAATGAAGAGCGACGTCACATAATCTTTGAGCTTGGTTTCAGAATGGGTGTAATTATCTCCATCGCTATATAACACATCCATCACCGGCGAAAAATTTAGCATTCGCGTGAGAATCGGCATTGGGACTACGGTTGGACGAAGAAACTCTTCATTAATGTCCTTCCATGCATCAATGACTCCTTTCTAGAGTTCCTCTTCAGCTTCTTGCTCCGAGACACCATGGTATTTCATGAGCAACTCCACCATAGATACTACGTGCCCCCTCTTTTGCTCAAACTGTATGTCAAACGACATTGGTATTTCTAGATTATGTGGTGGTTGATCAAACTATATCATATTTTTGGAGGAAAATTATGTTTTGTTATACCTGGTGAGAGGCAATGTCATCCATGAGCCTACAGATGGTTTCTGCAGCCTTTACAATCTTGCAATCACCGACCAACCATTCAAGAGCATGTTCAGTGACCACATCGCCCATTCCCACAAGTGATGTAGTTGCTAACATTCCATAGCCAGTTGTTATTAGTTGAAGGGACATGTACTCCTGTAGTGTTGGTACGTAGTTGGTATGGAACCATTTGGCTTCCTGAAAGTATGCTCTTGCTAGCTTCTTCATCTGACAATGGAAACATAAACAAGAACGTTGGGTTTCTAACTAAAGATTGCCTTCGATGTATGTAAAGTGTACCAATGATGCTTACAACTTCTTTGGTGTAGACAAGGCGGTATGATCTTTCTTCTGTGGCTAATTCATTCCCAATGTATTCATAGAGCTGGAGAAGCTCCTTATAATAAGCTTGCATATACACTAGCAATCCATCCATGGCATCAACATCCCACCTGAATTCAAGTCCCGGAAAATGACACTTGGCTTTACGCAAGATTGATCAAATTCAAAAGTGTGAGAAAGAGAATGCGGATTCCATACTTCTGGATTGCTTTGGTGAGGAGTGCAAGTTCTTCCAATGTGCCATAGACGTCATAGATATCATCGAGAATTGAAGTCAAGGAGATCGCTTTGGTTAGTATATTTCTAGCCATGGCAAATTCAGGCTCGAAATATATTCCCAAGATCCAGAAGAACAACTCCACAATCCTGTCTCTAGCGAATGGAACTTCCTCGGAACATCAATCTCCTTCCACCACCTATGATTAAACGAACATGAGTGTAACTGAAAGGACTTTAGGCTGATAACTTCACATATATAATACTCCTTTTTTTTTCACTTGTAAAGGACTTTGAAAAACATTATTTAGAAGGGTAAATTGAAACTAGATGAGTTAACCTTTGGAAAACACGATGAGAATAATTGATAGCTTGGGAATTGTTATAACATTATCGATAGTTTGGTATTATTAAAACATAGCTAGAAGCTAATTTTAGATTATGCTATCACATAAAGTTAATGAACCTAGTAATCTCGCCAAGTTCCTTCTGGTGTTGCTCTTGCAGTAAGTTGAAATCTAGTTTAGCCATGGCGAGCAAAACTTCATCATGTGAAGGCTCCTCTTGGTAGAGTGGAATATAACGCCTTGCCTCCAACCTTGGCAATCCCTTGCGAAGTGGCTGCTCTAGGGCATGACTCACTTGATTCGCGAGACGAGTGCTCACTTTGCTTTCATCGATTGATTCAAGGTGAGTTGTAGCAAAAGGAAGTGCTTCATCCAAGATAGAATCGCCGTGACACCTTAAATGGCAAGCTTCATATAGGCTTAGCAATCCACATGCATCGGTGACAAGCGATTCCCGGAAATTCCCTTCACTATCCTTGAATTTGTTAAAGATCTCTGTGCAACCAACCAACATGGAAAAAAGATGCTATCAATTAGAAATTAGGAAGGGGATATGCGTGGTTAACGTTGTAGATTTTCTTGTACGTGTTTCTCCTGAAATTCGACAAAGCAATAGAAGTATCTTAATACGTATCGTATCGGATTGGTTCATTACATTTAAGACATACCTGAAGAAACATTGTAAACTTGTTGTCGTAGCAATCGGAAGATAAGAGCAACCATGTGAAGGTCATCTACCTTGAAATCTTCAAGTTGAAGTTGAAAGTAACTTTTGTGGATTTGTTCTAATTGCTCATCTATTTCATGTTCAAAATGGTAGTCAATTCCCAAACGTTGGATTTGATTGATCAAGTGAAGCATTTGTGAAGGCTTATCCACGACGCCAGCCAACATCTTCCTCACCTTTCCTTTCAGTTCCTCGATTTGTTCCTCCACTCTTCCAAGGAATTTGAACTTCTGCAAATTGTATGCTATTTTCAAATTAAAGCAAGCATGAAATACTTATACTTTACAAAATAAAATTAGTTTTGATGGCCCCGTCTGTGAAACCTATTTAGGTATTTCGATCTTCTACGTCATTCAGATGACATGTGAAATTGGATCCATGAGAACAACAAGCATACCAGAGGAGGGAGTCGATGCCATAATGAGATGTTTCTTGCAGCAGAGGACATACAGTGGTCAATGAAGCTTTAAAAGTGTTCTTTGGACTGAATAATTATTGTTGTTTTTCAACCTTCTTTTATGCTTTCAGGATTTTCAATTGCATCTTTTTGTGCGGAGAAGGGAACATGTACATGTATGAGACCAATAGAAATCATATATGGGATGTGGAGGAACTCAAGGAAATCGAAGTAAGTCTACAAAATGCAATTGCGAGAAAACAAAAGTAGAAGATAACAAAAGTACTAACCACTGGGTTGGAGGGGAAAGCATATTTAAGGAAGTAATCCCCCCATATGCTCGGATGATAACCCGCTGATCGACGTTCAATCACATGGTCTGTTCCTTTATTTTGAGAAGAACGTGGAATTGCTAAAACCTGCGAGTCTGGTTAATTTTATAAATAAATTTTAACATTTTCAATATCATTGACAGGCATGGACAAGGATTTTTAGGCTCAAATTCACTCATTGATAAGGTCTATTATAGATTGAGAAAGCCTTGGCTGAGCTTTAGACCATAGGTAATCGAGGCAATTTATATATACCTTTTTTGGAATTTCATATTTTATCTTTTTCTCTACCAAACTCGGGTAACAATGCTTTCATATTCCTTACTATTTACCTGGCAAGGAACATGAAAGCAAAATATTGAAATCAAATAATGCTCTTTTATTCGATGCAAATTTTTCCCTACTTTTGAGCATGAATGTTAAATTTATAACGGGAATGTCATAATTTCCCTAGAAGCAATGTTTACGTGGGGAAACTTTGTGTTATTTTAGATGAAGTGCATGAAGGGAAATGTACTTTCACTTGCTATGCCACTACTATTCACAAAATATGTATACATATATATAGTTAAGTCAGAAGCAATGTATTAAATTCCTACCATTGAATAGGAGCTAGAGGCATATTTGAGGAAGTCATCCCCCCATATGCTTGGATGAAAATCTGCTGATTGGCGTTCGACCACACGGCTTTTTTCTTGAGCTGGAGGAGAAGACGGAATTGTTGAAATCTGATGAGACATTCTTTTCTTTTCTGTTTTTGGCTATCTCTAATGAGATTCTGGTGTTTGACCAATAGATAAAGAGCATGAGAGGCTTTTCTGTGAGTGCCAAAGACCTTATTGATGGGAATTTATAGGCAAGGAATAATTGCATCATTTGGGTCTGTTATTCCCCAAAATAACAATATGTGCCAAATGCCAGTGGCTTAGGTTATTCACCAGAGTACAAGTGCATCATTGTCGGTTCTATTAGGCTGGTTGATGGACGACGTTTGACATGTGCACCATAGACAGTTTTGGAAAGGTTCGTTAACCTGCAAATGGTGCAGACTGTCGGATAGTGCGAACATCTACTAATTGAGGGACATTTTATTCTCTCTCTATTCTTTTTTTTTGGCTATCTATAATGAGATTCTAGTGTTTGACCTAGTGATAATGAGCACGAGAGGCTTTTTCGTGAGTGCCAAAGGCTTTACCGATGGATATTTATAGGCAAGGAACGGCTTAGCAATTCTAGTAATTGCACTGTTATTTTGGGATTTTTCGTTCCGAATGCTAGTGGCCCAGGTTATGCACCTGAGCACGGTTGACAATTAGTAAATGCATTATCGTGGGATTCTATCAGGCCGGTTGATGTACGGCGTTTAACACGTGTACCGTGTACCGTACAGAATTTTGGAAAGGCTTTTTAATCTGCGAATGGTGCAGACTGGCGGAGATATCTTGGAAGCTGTGTTTTGCTTCTCCACCATTCACTTTCCCATCGGAATCTAGTCTTCCTTGTCTTCGCCTGCTGCGGACTTAGAAGGGTCTGTTCTGCATATTCTCTATTATTGTACCATGATCAACTACTAGCCTGAGTGATGTGAGTGTTGTACCAATACCTTTTCGCTTTCACGGCCCCATGCGGTGCTGCAACCTCTTTAAGAATGGAGATATTTACAGCGTTGTGTGGTTCCTGATTTGATTGAAGATCGTTCCTGTGAACGTGTGCAGCACTTGTGGTCCACATGCGCGCCCTGCCTAACCTAGTTAATCCAATGTAGTAGTGCTTCATTTTATGTGGTTGTGGATTGGCCTCGGTGTTCTTGGTTAGGTCATTCACAAGGCCCTCCCTCTTTTTATTGTGCGGTGAGTTCTTAACTCATTACATTCGGACCATCCTGCCTCTCAAAGCACTCGAGAAGGCTGCCTCTGAATTAGCAGTTTTGCATCTTCTAATTGATTTTCACTTTGCTTGTAGATAGTTCAGTTCTATTTGATAACATTTTATTTCTTTATTTTTTTCTATTTTTTGTTTCTTAGAACAGAAAAAGAACAATTCATTTAGTAATGTCAACCAATTTTTTGTCCCTTGAAACGGATCAATAGCTAGAAAATAAATTTGAAATAAAAATAAAAATAGAAAAAACCTAATTCTTTGTTTCTAGAAACACGAGAGAGAGAGAGAGAGAGAGAGAGAGAGAGAGAGAGAGAGAGAGAGAACCAAGTTTAAGCACGAGAGGAAGCTTTGTATTATTCCAAATGAAGTGCATAAAAGGAAACTTATTTTCACGTGCTATACCACTACTATTCACAAAATATGTATACATATATATAGTTGAGTCAAAAGCAATTTATTAAATTCCAACCATTGAGCAAGAGCAAGAGGCATATTTGAGGAAGTAATCCCCCCATATGCTTGGATGAAAATTTGCTGAATGGCGTTCAACCACATGGCTTTTATCTTGAGCTGCAAGAGAAGATGGAATTGCTAAAATCTAAAGAGACATTCTTTTCCTTTCTTTTATGGCTTTCTCCAATGAGAGATAGAGAGCACGAGGGGCTTTTCTGTGAGTGCCAAAGCCGTTATTGATGGGTATTAATAGGCGAGGAACGGCTTAGGCTCTGCATGGTAACACTTGTGCTCTTTTAGGGTGTGTTTGTTTGTATTCTTTTTTTGTTTCCTGGAACACAATTTATGTTCTTTTATTCCGGGGAATAAAAAAAGAAAATAAATGTGTTTGTTTACGTTTTTGTTCCTAGGACTTGTTTTTGTTCCAGGGAACAAATTTGGAACAGAAACAAGAAACTAGAAAAACTCGTTTCTTGTTCATGGGAACACTTTTTGAAGAAACAAAAGAACAAAAACACAAAACTTATTTATTTTTTTCTCATTTTTCTTCTTCTTTTTTCTTTTTCTTTTTTCTTTGGCCGGTCGCCGAGGCTAGGCCAAGCCTTGCCGGGGCCAAGTCTCGCCGGACGTCACCCAGCCGGTCGCCAACCATGGCTGTGGCCAGCAACTAGCCAAAGAGAAAAGGAAAAAGAAAAAAGAAAAAAGAAAATAAAAATATGAAAAAATTAAAAGAAACAAAAAAATTATACAAGTTTACCAAACGTGTTTCTGTTCTTTTTCTATTCTAAGAATAGAAATTTTGTATAGTTACCAAACGCGTTCTTCCGTTAAAAAATTGTTCCCCAAAACATAAATAGTTTTTTCTATTTTGTTAGGGGAACAATATTTGAACAAACGTTATCAAACGCACAATTATTCTCCATAGTAGAAAAATAACTGAAATCCGTTAGATAATATCAATTAATTTTTCTACTCCATGTAATAAAAAAGTGATTGGGGAATAGATTTGAAAAAAAAAAAACAACAAGTAGAAAAAAGTAATTTCTTATTTTCAAGAACAATTTGTAAAAATAAGTTTTTTTTATTTTTATTCTTTTCTTTCTTCTTCTTCTTCTTCCTTGCCGCTCTCCACCCATTTCTTGTTCTTAGAACAATTTTTAGAAATAAGTTATTTTTTTTTTTTTTAGGTGGCGAGTAGCGAAAAATAAAAAGATAAGAAAAAAGTAAAAAAATTTAAAAATTTTAAAAAATTATACATTACAAAAGAAATTGTGGATCATACTAAGGGCCTACATGGTAATGTTTTTGTTTCTCCCAATTTATGTTCTTTTGTTCTCGGAACAAAAAAAGAACAGAAATCCAGTTTGATAACGCCAACTTAATTTTCTATTCTAGGGAATAGAAAAGTAGCCGGAGAATAGATTTGGAATAGAAATAATAAACAAAAAAAGTAGCTTCTTATTCTCGAGAACAATTTCTAGAAATAAGTTAATTTTTTCTTTTCTATTTTTCTTTTGTTCTTCTTCCTTACTGTAGCAACCGTTGGCCCCCTTGCCAACCGCCAACCACCTTTTGCTACTCGTGGCCACCGTCGGCCGATCGATAGCCACTATCGCCTGACCACCGGTGATTGTCATCGCTGTCACCGCTCGACCGTCGTCGGCCGGCCGTTGTCGCCTAACCGTTGGCAATTGTCGTTGCCGCCGCCGCTTGACCATCGGCGACCGTCATTCTGCCGCACACACAACCCACCGGCCACCCCCGCCGATCGTGGTCGCCTAACCGTTGGCAATTGTCGTTGCCGCCACCACCCAATTGCTGGCATCCCACCACCGCTCGTCGTCGCATGATCGCCGCCTACCGCCGCCCGACCGACGGCGGTGGTTGGTGGGCTATGGGCAACAATCTTGCGGTGGTGGTCAATGGCGATAGTCAGCAGTCGGCGATCAGGCGGTAGTAGGTGGCGGTTGTGCGGCGGAGAAGAAAAATGAATAAATACACAAATTTATAAATCATATCAAACGCATTTCTATTCTTTTTCTATATCAAAAATATAAATTTTGTATCGTTACCAAACACGTTATTTTACTAAAAAAATTGTTACCTAGAGAAATAAAAAAGAACTATTTTTGAAAAAAATAGTTTCTCCAAATAGAAATGTTACCATGCGCACCCTAAACATATTCCTATTCTTTTTCTATCTCGAGAATAAAAATTTTGTGTAGCTAATAAACGCGTTCTTATACTCAAAAATTATTTTAGGAATCAGAAATAGAAAAAAATTATTTCTAAAAGAAATGAAATAAAAATATTATTAAACACACCATTAATAATTTTAGTAATTGTACTGTTTTTTTCGGATTCATTTATTTCTAAAAGAAATGAAATAAAAATACTATCAAACACACTCTCAATGTTTTTAGTAATTGTACTGTTATTTTCGGATTCATCGTTTCCCAAAATAACGATTTGTACCAAAAGCTAGTGGCCCAGAATTTTTTTTTTTTTTTGGTCAGAATAGTGGTCCAGGTTATGCACCTGAGTACGAGGGGTTCTATCGGGCCGGTTGATGTACGGCGTTTAACACGTGTATCGTATAGAATTTCGGAAGGCTTTTTAACCTGCGAATGGTGTAGGCTGTTGGAGATACCTTTCAAACTGTCTTCCTTGTCTTCGCTTGCTGCGTACTAGAAGATTCTGCTCTGCATGTTCTCTATTATTGTACCATGGTCGACTACTGACCTGAGTGGTGTGAGTGTTGTCCCGATACCTTCTCGCCATCACGGCCCCATGCTACCGCCTCGTTAAGAATGGAAATATCTTCCGCGGTGTGTGGTTCCTGATTTGATTCTGAATTAAACGTGAAGATACGTGCGCAGCACTTGTGGTCCGCATCCGCGCCCAACCTTACCTAGTCCCACCTAGGCAGTAGTACATCATTTTTTGTGGGTGTGGATTGGCCTCGTCGTTCTTGGTCAGGTCATTCACAAGTTCCTCCCTCTTTCTATTTCGTGGCATGTTCTTGGCTCATCACATTCGGACCATCCCACCTCTCAAAGCACTTGAGAAAGCTGCCTCTAAATAAGCAGTTTCGCATCTTCTAATTAATTTTCACATTGCTTTTAGACAGCTTGGTCCTATTTGAAAACATTTTCATTTCTCTATCTGTTCTTTTATTCTTTGAAATAAAAAAAAAAAAATTCGTTTAGTAATATCAACTAATTTTTATATTCCCCAAAAGATATTAGTAGCAATAGAATAAATTTGAAACAAAAATAAGAAATAGAAAAAATTTATTTATTTTCGAAAACACAAAAAAAAAAAATGTCATTTTAGAAAAACAAGCTCAACATAACCTAATGTTCGTACACAAGGTTCAATTTCCAAACCGATCCGAGTTCCCTTTTTTTGAAATAAAGAATAAAATAAAATAAGAAATCAAAAATTTAGAGAAAATTTAAAAATTAGAATTTGAGTAGTTTTACTAGATTTTAATGTTAATTTTAGTTTAGAATTAGTTTAGCATAAAAATATGAAAATATTTTGATGAAAATTGGATTCAAAATTGAATAAGCTTTTAAGGCTTTACTATATGGATTTTTAATTGTCATTTTTTTAGAGACAATGTTAGATCGCAAAAGCTTGGTGACTCCAAGCAACTTTTGCTTTTCTTCTCAAAAGATCTATATACTTGTTTATTATAATGCTAAAAGATTTACTATCAATCTCCTCATATTGTGAGTTATAAACCAACGAGACTCTCTTTACCATTTCCAACCATTTATCTCTAACTAACTATTATGTTGGATTTTCTTTGGTTATTTTAGAATATCTTGATCAATTAAATCATTACAAAAGTCCAGTATTATCTAAACTTGAAATGTTAAGTCTCTTTATAATTAAATAAAAAAATTGGGATTAGAAATTTTTAGGATCATACAAAATGCATTTTTGTTCTTTCTCTATTCCGAAAATATAAATTTTGTACAATTATCAAACACGTTCTTATGTTCAGAAACTTGTCCAGGGAAAACTATTTATGAATAGAAATTATTCTTGAAAACAAAAATGTTATCAAACACGCCCTAAATACCAGTGAAGAGGCCAAACTCTAGAAAGTTCATTTAAAGAGAGCTACAGTTATGGGAACCATATAGGTCCCGAGGCCATCGTAGCCATGGAAGAAGCATCCCTATCTCAAATGCAGGATTCCTCTGTTACACTAATAATGAATTCTACATGGCCAAGTCCCTATAGGAAGAGCTTTCATCCTCCCAATTCAGAAGCATCGCTTTCTCTGAATTAAAATTACAATGAATGTGTTTGCACACCGGCCCTTGTAGTTGTACTTGGAGTTACAGAAAAAGATGTTCAAGCAATATATCCTCCACTTCGTCCTTGACCTCTACCTTGATAGTGACCTTGACCTTAACCTCGACCACAATCTTGATTAGTCTCTCAGATTTGCATAGGATCTCTACTTTGCTCCTTCTCATCTCCGATGGTCAAACCAAGTTTGGAGTACTTCCTCCACCAGCTCATGATCATTTCTTTTGAATTTGACTTCATGGGTTCGCAATGAATTATAGAAAATCATCGTTCGTCATGGCATCCCAGTTTTTGGACACTTCGATTACAATGCCAATGTGATCGTACTTCTTGTCTAATGACCGAAGAATCTTCTCAACAATTCAAATGTCTAGAACATTTTCATCATTTCTTTCAATCTCATTAACAATTGCGAGAACTCTTGTGAAATAATTAGGAATCAATTCAGATTTTTTCATATGGATTACCTCAAATTCAACTCTCAAAGTTTGAAGGCATATGTTCTTGAATTTTTGTACTCCTCGATGTGTTATGAAGGGTCTCCCATGCCTCCTTGGAAGTAGTACCAATCAACATATTCTCGAACATCAAATCATCTAAAGTTTGATAGATGATTACCAGGCGTATTGATCTATTGCTCGAAACCTTCTCCAAGGCATTCTTTTGATTTTGACTCAAAGTGGCTTCGTCCTTTGGTTCATCATAACTTGTGTTAACAAAGTCCCATACACCATAGGTAACTGAGTGTTTGTTGAGACCATGATCATAAATCATATGCTTTGATACCATCTTGAAGGGATGATTTGAAGGTGAAATTATGATCACAACTCATACAAATCAAAGAAGAAAATGAGACAAATAGGCTTTTTGTTTTCTTTCTTTTTTTCACCTTGTCACCTTATTGAAATGATCACAAGACTTGCCTTTATATAAGCTCGTTATATGAATCTTACTCTTAACTGACTCATAAATATATTTAGCATTTCAAGAAGATAGATTCTTGGGAATTTACAAAACATTAAACCAAGCATAGAGATAGAAATAGACATTTGAAAAATAATACTACAATAAGAGTCTTAAATTTGTGCCCCAATCTTAAGACTCGAATGGGCATCAACATCAATCATTCGGGTAACTAATCAACAACCATTAAAATAGACAACTTGTCCACTGCAACATCAATAACTTCAACTTATTAAATTATAGCCAAGATTTGGTTTGATTACTAACAATAATGTCAAGTAAAAGAGAACCTTCTTTACTTTCCAACATCTACTACTCTAGTCATGTTATTTTGAATTTACGATTCCAGGTCATTCTAAAAGAGATTCCTGAAAACACAAAGAACATCTCATTTTCACCAACATAAGAGTACAATCCACTCCGGTTGACAAAAGTAAAAACCTCCTACAAGGAGCCTATACATATATATACATACATATTTTACCCTTATAAATTGCCAACTTGGATTCAGACAATGCATGAACTTACCCTAGTTCACGGTAAAGAATAAACAGCCAAGATTGTGGTATACGATGATCTTGTATGGTGCAGCTTCAATCAATTATGAGGTTATCTTTCAACTCCATTTGTCGCGACCTCCTCAAGATGGAAAAAGATTCTCTTTGAAAATAAGTTTTGTCCCATCTGTTAAAGCTTGAAGAATTCCCAAAGGACCGGTCTATTTAGGACCAATACATTGTTGTATTCCTACAAATATTTCTTTTTTTGATCGAAGGGGAAAAGACATAGGTTTAGGGGCATATCCTAAAAAGCAAGCCTATGGCCCTCGTTTTAAACATAAGCTCTCCCAAGCCCATATCTTGCATGCCATTAAGGTATTCAAATTGACGTTACAAGAATTTTCTAATGTAGAGTCACCACTAGTTGATTGAGATAAGTTAAAAACCAAGTGAAGCATAAGTGTATGCCTCACTTCTTACGCAACTAGAGAATATAAGGTCGGGAACTTGGTTACATTAATTAATCAAGTTGTGCTTCTTCGGTACCTAATCTTGTTCATTAAAGAAAATGTTTGTTAGGCAATTTGGATTGATTTTAAACCTATCTATTAACATGTGAGATGATCATGCGGGTGTGTAATTATTAAACAAACAACCAGCAACCAATGAAGCGTTGAATAAGTAGCAAAGAAAAACAAGAATCTAACCCTAAGAAATAAGACAAATGTCATTCTTATCCCTAACTAGACTAAAAGAAAACCACAACTACCATATTAAAGTGCGCAACCACATAATAGTTGAAATGAAAATGCACAAACAATAGCCTAGCATGTCTCTAAGAGCACTCAAATCCTATGGCGAAGCCCTAATGGCTTGTCCAATTTTGAGCACATTTTTATCAAGGATTTTTACACAATTTAAGAGGAACTACCCAAAAAAAAAAACTATTTTTAAGCTTCTTCTGATTTTAATTTTTTATTTAATTTTTTTATATCCAAAAATGGGACCCGGGCCGGGCTGTCGAGCCTAGTCCGAATATAGGCTGGCTCTGATCTCGCAGGTCTGAGCCGTGGACACAAATAGGCTTATCCAAAACAAGCCCACTCGAACAGAAAAATCACCAAGCCCATTTTGTTGAAATTAACAGCATTAAGCCCATCTTGCTAAAAAACCTCAGCCCAAGCACCCTTAAGACTAAAGCCAGTCCGATTCCTCTAAAGCCTAAGAGAAGCCCAAACTCATAAAGCCTTATTAAGCCCAAGACCCACCAAGTCATATTCCCCTCCTCCGTCAGAACGAGCCCATCCTAATTGTTGCTCTCTCTCACGATCAAGTCCACATAGCCTATTTTTTCAGCTTTCTTTTATTCTTTTTTGTTTTCTTTTACTTTTTTTTTCTTTTACTTCTTTTTTTCAATAATACACAAAACTTAGAGGTAAAAAAACATTTTTAAAGAAAAATGCTGAGATGATATTTTTAAATTTATTTCTCCCCATTGGCAGGTCGTCTTCTTCCTTGGGTGTCTTCCTCAACGGGACTCACGCCCTCCCCAAGGCTCCTACGTTTCTACACAAACCTCGGCCAAATCTCAAGCCGCCGCCGAGCTACTACCCTTCACCAGTCGTCCACTCGACCACCACTTGCCGGCCGACCTCCCCGCCATCGGTCGAGAACCGCACCACGGCCAAACACCGAACAGACTACAGCGACGATGGGAACGTGGCGAACGACTATACGGCCAACTCGATTTCGGCCAATAACGGGAGGATGAAAACTAGATCTTACTTAGGCATTTCGTCAAACAAGTGAAGGGCGCTCGCGAATCATGCGGTTTCTGGCTCAACTAGGACTCAAACCCAAACCAAGACTCTCGCCAAACAAGCAACAAAACTCATAACAACCGACGGGGGAATGAACGGGGCCAGAGTTCGCGCGAGCTGGTCGGCCGCGAGCTCCGGCCGTCGTGCCCAAAACAGGGCACGGACAAAGGGCTTAACGGTTCGGCTTGATGGCATCGACAGAAAATAGTCGTCAGCGGAGCGCGCGCGAGGCCGAGATGTCGGCTGAGGCCTTCCCATTCTCGGTCGCCGCTCTCACTCGCGGCTCTCTCTCTCCTCTCTCTCTCTCCAAGCCGAGCCCCCCAAAAAAATCCCCCTCAAACGAGCCAGCCCCCTCGCTTTTAAGCACTGGCATGCATGGCTTTGTGTCGTTTCAACTGGTGCTGCCGGCCTGCCCCCGACCGAACGTCTCCCGTGTGAGACGCCTTGCCCTCTGTCGCCTCTGTATGTCATCCTTCTCTCTTCCCCCTTTTGTCTCTAGTGTGTAAGAGGAAGATAGGAAGAGAGAAAAAGGAGAGAACTGGGCTAGGAAAAACTAAAGAAGCCAGGCCCAATGAAAGAGAACAAAAATGAGGGAAGGAGGCGGGGCGGGCCCATCCCAGCACATATCGGCTCTTTTTTTTTTTAATAATATTAAAAAATATAATAATATTATTATTATTTTAATTAATTATTTTTTAAATTTTAATATTAGTAATGCAAATGTTCATAATGTTTGTATGCCATGCAATTTGATGGTAATTATTTTTAATTAACCCATAAATTTTTATGTAATTAATAAATGATTATATTGGTCGCCAAAATTTATGTGTTAATACAATTTCGATCACTCAGTTGGTAATTTGTCTTTACCTGCCACCATTCTATTTCAACAAAAAGTTGTTATCCAAACTCATTCTGTGAAAATGATTTACTTATTCTTTAAGGAGAGATTGAATGAATACATTTATTCTATTACTTAATTTAAGTTTTAGGATCTTGCCACTAGTGATTATCTCGGCATATCTGATAAAGGATGTGAATTATCTTTGTTTTGTCCATTCATAGTAGATATTAATGATTCTCATATTATAGAAGTTCACCTAAATTCTAGCATTCGTATAATGATTTGTCGAACAACTATTTATCACGATATGCATTAGGCGGCAAATTCTACTTTCTATCCAGCAATCTGGCCTAGGAAAGACATGTTATGCCATTTTATGGATGGTCGAAGCTATCTTCAGAGCGCCTCTTCAGGCACGGCTCGCATTAAAGCCGACGTCCTTGTGTTGCTGAAGGGCTTGCTCCCATAGTAATGAGCAAAGGGGGAAGATTTCACAGGGAGCTTTGGCGACGGAAATTAGCCGTCCCTAAATGCCAACCCCAAAGTTCGTCGGAGATGGTTTTCTAGGCTTTTAGGAACTCGCTTGGACAGTCGCCCGTTTTCTTTTTTTCTTGTAGTATGGTTGAGAAAATTAAGCATGCGTTAGCTATCAGTCAAACCCCAGTCTCGACTTAAATCTAAGAACTTTTGCCAAAGATAGGAAAGAGTCAACGTCCCTAGTTCCACAAATTCAACAAGTTACGTATGTAGCCGAGTCTTCAATTTCATTGGAAAAAAGTTTGAGATAAATGGATTTGAGCTTGGAAGAAGGTGATTAGAAGCAACCGTGGCAAAGAAAAAAATAAATAAATAGAAAACAAAACCATTTAAGTGACTCAATCAATTTCCCTTAAAAAGTGAGAGGTGCAAGAATGTTGAGCCCCGGATCCAAGTAGCCATAACAACAATCCTCCGTATTTACTTGTTGGTAATTTGAGCTCTTGAGTAGTTTTGGGCCTCACACATTGGTTCTTAGGTTGGAAGCACAACCACCTGTGAGTTTTGATACCGACGTTTAGTGATTTTTGACTTTTCTTCAAAACCAATTCGAAGGGTAAAGTTTTTCCTTACATTTATGAACTGACTATTAATTCCTCTCGTAATCGATGTGGCATATCTCCATCGGATCATCACCATCCTGAAAAATGACGGCATGGCACCATCCGCCTCATATTTTCCTATACTCTCAATAGTTAATGCCTGCTTGTGATTGCTTCTCCCGATATATTTTGCAAGAAGAGGCTCTGGCTCTATTTTTCGTTTGTTGTCTTCGGTGCTGTTAATTCATCAATTAGTTAGTGTTATTGTAAGTGCTCTCCCAAAAACTTTTTCCTCCAATATAAAAGTGCAAGCGTTAGATGCATTATTAATAAATGGTAGAACACCAACAAAAACCCTAAATTATATCTACAATGACATCAATGCCTTAAATAATTTTGAAGTCACGAATAATTCCAAACTTGTATTAGTGTAACAAAAACAACATTTGGCCATTAAAAATAAGATAACAATTGGCAAATGAAAGTGGCACAAATCTAGAAAATTCCACCAAAGCCTAAAGTTTTGTCCAATGTGATACCATTACTCCAAACTTTATCGTCTTGAAAAGCGTTCTCGTATCATGCTATCTTGAGAATTGTTACCCGATTCACAATCATATCCATTCTAATACCTATATCACATTGTAATTCAATTTTTCTTTTCCATTTGACATCAAAATCAAAATCAGAAGAGATTAGTGAATTTCTTTTTCAAACTTCACAAAAGTCTGAAAGTTTGCAAATCAAATTATTAGATGGTGCTTGATATTTAATTTGTTTCATACATCAAATCATAGATATATCATACATGTCATTTTTTTACCCACATCTACCATCCAAAACATGGACACAATTAACTCAAATGCGTGTAAGTCCACTAGTCTTTCCACATGGTATGTCTCACATTAACAAATTTTTGCGACTTTGAGTTTGTTGGCAATATCGCCATCAGGATATGTCTATGAGATACATTTCATGTACAAATTAAAATTTCTGAATCTTTTGTCTGGTTTCGTAGCTATGTTCACTTTCCGTCTAAGATTGTGATAGAAAAGAAAATGTCCTCATGGCTAAAACAAGCATCTTAATTTCTCGATGACTATATTTTCCCCGTTGATTAGTGTCTAATCACTATCTGGGAGCTGATCAGTCAATATCTTACCTAAAATTCTCGCATGGTACAAACAACGACATGACGTTTCAGTCCAAGCACCCGTACCCATCGTAAAACTTCTCCAATATCATGCTTTAACCCCAGGCAAGAAAAAAAGAAAAACATTACAACTACATCCTTAACTTTGGTCCCCAAAATCATTACTTAAATGCGAATTACTTTTGCTTCCAACTTGAGTAATGGCATATTTTTCTGACTATGGAGATATATAATTGCTAGTAGCTGCAATTTTGGGAATGTAAAGTATCCATTAAAAGTTTACATCCATTGGCACCTATATGAGATTCAAGAAGACCAAATGAGCCACAGGAGACCCCTAGTAACAAGATTATAAGGTAGTGCCTATCTAGGAGATAGATTTATATACAAATTAAATTTTCCAAAAACTTTTTTCTGATTTCATTGCTAACTTAGCTTTCCATCTAAAATTGCAATAGAAAATAGCCTAATGGTTACATTTGGTTGTCTGGATTTATAACCATGATAGGATTGTATAAGATAGAATATGAAATTTAGAAATTTTGTTATATCCTATTTGTTTGTTTGGTGAATCGTGATAATAAAGTCAAATATATTCACATTATATCATATATATATTTTTTGTATAAACTACATATTTGTATAAATGAACCTAAAAATCCACAAAACGTAGATGGTAAAAATCTCTTGCGAAACAATTGCCTAATTTACTTTTATTTGCTTATTTTATTTTATTTTCCTCTCTTTTTAAATTATTTTCTTTTTTATATCTTTTTTCCCCTTCCATCATTCTCTAATAAAATTTTATTAAATAATAAACTGTACTAATATACCTAAAATATATAATAAATATTATTGACACCCAAAATTACCCCTACTATCACGTGCTGGTTGAGGGATGAAAATATTCGAAATCATCATCGCTATCACATATGGGCTGTGATTTGCATCAGGCTAGCCCATGTTAGTCATGAAAACGAAGGAGGGCCAAGGATTTCAAGAACCCCTAAGCTAGATTTCGACAGGCCTATAAGTGGAGATACAAGATTCGATGATAAAGCAATTGATTGCCACGCGTCCAAGCCAAGAGACTCTATTAAAGACATAGAATTTAGATGGAATCGACGACAAGATTTAGGTGGGAATGGTTAATGCTTAAAGGACGCCAAAATCAAAGGAGTGGTTAATACTTGCTGAACTAGTCCTGTGAGCATTGTCAAACAGGTCAAAATGCAACACAATATGGATAAAGTGGTTTAGCAAAGAACGTGGAGCGACTTTTAAGAAGGAAGCGACCGACCACCAATGATTATCAAATCGACCTATAAATACCACAAACAATCCAATAGAGAGTTCCCAATCAACACACAAAATTCCTTTATCTTACCCTTTTAGTTATCTTAACCTAGTTTAGCTTAACTATAGCTTCAGATTCCTGTTGTAGATTCAATCCCAGCGAGTGTTTATATCATAAGTAGTGCTATTGATTAGATTTCAGTGTTATCCTACCATCCATCGTCGTTGATCAAATTCGACGTTGTGTCCTCATATCCATCTAGGAGTAGTGTCTACTAGGTGTTAAATTCACCGTCCAGGGTCGTCGATTAAATTCCAACGTTGTGTCTTCGTATCCATCTAAGAGCAATGTCTACTAGGTGTTGTTTCCACTGTCTAGCGTTGTTAATTAAATTTCAACAATTAAATTTCAAAATTGTGTCCTCGAATGCAATTAGAGGCAGTACCTTCTCAGTATTATTCATATTTGTGTGTACTCTTTTTTGCCAAAAAAACTCATAACTTAATTAGGTAATAGAAATCTGACAAAAAAAAGTCAATGGAATTTTGCATTTTCAAGAATTTAGCCTTTAGAGTTGCTCGGGAAAAGTACCAAAATAGTCATAAACCTTTTGTATCGGTACCAATTCAGTCCTAAACTTTTTAATTGGATCAATTTTGTCTTAAACATTTTCACATTGGTACCAATTTAGTCCATCCAGCTAATTTAAGCCGGAAATTGCTAACGTGGCCGCCAATGGTCTTACGTAACACCATGTGGACAAATTTTATAATTTTTTATTTTATTTTCAGATTTTTTAAATTATTTTTTTCTTTTTTTTTTCTTTTTTCCTTACCCTTAGCCGACGAGGTCGCCGGATGGCCGACCATCGCCGGCCACAAGTTGGTCGGGGCGAGGGGCCTCGTGCCCTTGCAGGCCATAAGCAAGGGCGACGGCCCCCGCCTAGATCCAGGCGAGGGCCGAAACCCTCGTCGGCCACAGGCAAAGGCGTGGCAGCCCTCGCTCATGGCGGGTGAGGGTGCAGCAGCCCTCGCCCAGATCTAGACGAGGCTCGTGACGCTATCGCCACGCTTAATCTAGTGCGAGATCACAAACTTCCCCACGCCGTTATCCCTCCAGAAGCTATCCAAGCTTGGGACACCGACCACCTCCTTCAACCTCTAGGGGCCACGAAGGCTCAGGTGACCATGTCACAATCGGAGGCGACGGAGCTCCGGATGCGGCAAACGCAACTCACCTAGATCTGGGAGAGGGCCGCCGCACCCTCTCTCGCCACGAGCGAGGGCTGCCGCGCCCTCGCCTGTGGCTAACGAGCGCGAGGCCCTCGCTTGGAGGCCCTCACTTGGCCAGGCGGGGGCCATCACCCTCGCTTGTGGGCGCGGGGCCCCTCGCCCCGACCAGCTTGTGGCCGGCAATGGTTGGCCGACCGGCGACCTAGCCAGCCAAGGGTAAGGAAAAAAGAGAAAAAAAGAAAAAAATAATTTAAAAAATCTGAAAAAAATATTTAAAAATTATAAATTTGTCCACGCGGCGCCACATAAGACCGCCGATGGCCACGTCAGCAATTTCTAGCTTAAATTAGCCGGATGGATTGAATCGGTATTAATGTGAAAAGGTTTAGAACTAAATTGGTCCAATTAAAAAGTTTAGGACTAAATTGGTACCGATACAAATGGTTTAGGACTATTTTTGTACTTTTCCCGAGTTGCTCCTTCTGACACCGATACGCATTTTCCCCATGTAATTCACCATAATTATCTTTTTATTATGGCTAAGCTTAAATCTTAGGAAAGTGTTGACACCTAAAATTTGGTGACCTGATAATTTATTTATTGTAAAAAAATTATGGATTAATTTTTAACCTCTAAACAAAAAAAACTAGAATTAAATTATATAGCATATAGTTTTAGAAGCATTTTTTTAGTTTTGCATTTGCATTGGACCGGCGATGGATGGGTTCAAATTGATGGTTCTGAGTTTTAATTTGACTAGTTAGACTAAACCTATCAAGAGAGGAAAATATGACCTAGCCCATTAATTCTCATGGCCTAAATTCGATGGGATGTTTGCCACATTGAGAGATCGATTTGTGTTAGGAAACATAATCGTAGCCATCTATTCAGTGGTGCAAGATTTGTCCGAGGATGTGGCCTAATATATTTCAACGTTCAAAAGGAATGTTTGATTAGTAATCATGGGCATATCAAAAGCATATATTAGATGAAAAAAACTAGCTGCAAAATAAAAAAGAAGAAAGATTCGGTCAGCAAGAGAAGAGAATATTTGATTGAAACAAAAAAAAGGAAGGAAAATGTGCACTCATCCATCAAGGGGTCGGTGAGTGGAGAAGTATAAATCCTCTAGACTTTTACATGCAAAAGGGGGGCGCCACAATTCCGAGGGAGAGCACGTTCATTCACGAAATAAGGGAGGAAAGCGTGAGAGGCAGAGAGAGAGAGAAAAGCGACTGCCTCAATTCAGATTTTTTTTTTTTTAACGATATATCTCTCCTTCCATCACCACATTCTCGCCTCCGCCCCCTTTTTCTTCTGGCAAATCACAGACTCCACTAAATTATTTTTACAATTCCTCATGATCATGGAGGGTCGCATGGACTATCCCATGATCTGACCATCACAATTTGGAGGCCGACACACAACCAGTAGAGAGAGACACGTCTCTTGGCGAAGCGACCAGCGAAGTCAGCTGCGACCACGTACTCCAGCGAGCGCCTGAACCGCCCATCAAGACATCGAGCCCCTTGGCGAACCTGTTGTTCCCGATGTGCCAAGCTAACACCAAGCCCCGCCACGACGTCGACGCTCGTTGCCCCTTTGAGCCACAATGCCTTGACGTGCTCGAGCTACAGAGCCCCGACGACGAGCTGCTGCCTCCTTGCACTGTTGCCAATTTTCAACGACGAGCACTTGAGGGTCGCCTATCAACAACTCTCTCCTCTGGTTTTCCAACATCTGCATCACAACAAGTGCAACCTTCATCTACAATTTCCATCGACATCTGGCTCGTGTGCAACATCGAGCATCATCAAGAAACTGAGTCTGATTGTGGTGGATTGGGAAATAAAGCAAAGAAAGAAAGATTTTCAGAACGTCCAGTAGACTCCAAGTGGTTATCGTGGAATCAGTCAAGGGGTTTGGTCAAAGTAAAAGTGTTCTTGGTGGCTTCCTGTGTTGAGAAAACATTCCTCAGACAAAATTTAGAGACACTGATGTAAATATTTTCAGGTTAAAAGTCTAATGGGAAATGGTCAAACGATGTTAATCAGAATCGTGGTTTATTTTGCCTCCTTACAAATAGCTAGGAAGGAGTCAAAATACTCATGTAGTGGCTAGTGGTGATTGGTTGGATTCCTTACCTTAATTATAAGGACTTTCAAAAGGAAAGTCTTCATAATATCTATCGGTGATTCAACTTTCCTATAACAACTTATTTGAGGCAAAACATACTTTCCAACTTGGAGCACTCAACTTATGAAAACTCAAACTGCTGTATGGATGGGAAGATTGGCTGGATAGATATGTCCAATGGTAAGTTTGGACTAGGAGGATTATAAGAGGAGGCTTCAAAGCTGAAGAAATAAAATTCGCATTTACAAGAATTGAAACATTTAATTCAAAAGTCTGAAGAGTGTTTCATGATGTTATGTTTTCCTCTCTATGAACATCATTGTGTAATGGTTGAGAGTGTGTGAGTAGTTATACACATGAGCTAGAGTGTTTACAGCTTAGATCTGGTAATCTCTGATCAATTCTTATCAGTGGATTCCAACTAGTAGGCCCTAGCGCAGGAGAGTGGACGTAACCTTGCAAAAGCCAAACCACTATAAACTTTTATCTATAATTCTCTATCCTTTACTCTCTCTCTCTCTCTCTCTCTCTCTCTCTCTCTCTCTCTCTCTCTCTCTTTTGGAGATAGAATTGCACACCAGTAAGATTTGATCACTTTATCAAAATTGTCTCGTTGTAATACTTAATTAAATTCTTTCATTTTCACACAATCACCTATTCACTCCCTTTAGGTGATAGATCTAGCCATAACAATTGGTATTAGAGCCTAGTTATTCTTAATTGAAGTGCTTTATTACTTTTGAGTAAACGGTCTTTTGATGGCTAGTAACATATCACCAGGTCTAATGGAAGGTCAAAGTGATACAAGGCCCCCTTACTTTGACGGAAAAGATTACAGCATCTGGAAAAAAGAAGAAGATGAAAGCATTCATCAGATCTAAGGATTCCTTAGAGTGGGACATTGTTCTAAGGGGCATAAAACCCGAACCCCCCTTGACCAAAGAAGGCAAAAAACCATAAACTTCAGTCATATTTGATGCGGACATTGTCAAAAGAGAAGCACTACAGTCTATTCATTATATTACGCGTTATCTCCATCTAATTTAATCGCATTTCCTCTTGTGAATTAGCAAAAGAAATTTGGGATAGATTGCAGGTGACATATGAAGGAACTGATCATGTCAAGAAAACGAAGATCAACATTCTTGTCTAACAGTACGTAGCCTTCAAGATGAAACTTGAAGAATCCATAATAGACATGTTCAGTAAATTTACTAACATTGTCAATGAATTGGCATATCAAGGGCAACCTGTATCAGATCTAATGAAAGTGAACAAGATTCTTCGAGAACTATTAAAAGAGTGGAACAACATCGAGACATCCATTCAAGATATTTAAAGGATATCACCTCTTTCTGTGGATGAACTAGTAGGAATACTCTAATCCTATGAAGAAGAATGTTTGAACAAGGAAGACACCACAGGTAAGAGAGCAATAGCTTCAAAGTCTAATTTTGATTCAGATGATTTAGATTCAAACGAAGATGACGAGGAAGACGAGGAGATTGCACTCATGGTAAAAAAATCTTCAAAGAATGGCCATAAAGGGAAGGAAATTTAAAGGAAAGAAATCCTTCAAAATATATGAGCAAATGAGAAGTTTGAATGACAAAGAGGAAAGCAAGGATGTGGTTTGTTTCAAATGCAAGAAGCGAGGACACATCAAGCCAAATTGTCCTCTTTTGAAGAAAAGAATGAACAAGTATGAGAAGACAAAAAAAGCTCTGAAGGTCAAAATTTGGAGTGACACTGAGTGCAAAGAAAGCGATGAAGAATATGCTAATATCTATCTTATGGCAAAATTTGATTCGAAAGAATAATTCAAGGTAAGTCACTTTGATATACCAGTTGAAGTATTTAATATATATAAAAAAAATTACTTATTGATTACAAGGCTACACTTAAAAAATACTCAAAATTGAAGAAAGAAAATTCAAGATTGAGACAACAGGATTCTTTCCAAAAAGAAAAAAACAATTGAGTATCTTAAAAAGGATCTTCTTCAAACAAAAGAAAATCATCTGTTTTAAAATAAAATGATTCTTTGAAAAGGAAGTTTCATATATAACAAAAAGGTTTTCACTTGGCTCGAAAACTTTGGAGCATATTTTGTCTATCCAAATCCCTTATTACAACAAATTAGGGCTTGGATGTAAAAACAAAAAGGTTTTAGAAAATGATTTTCCAACTTACAAAGAAAGGAAGAAGCAAAGGCCTCTGAAATTTTTTTATGAAAATCATTTTATAAAATAGTTTGTAAAACCTATTGGCCAAAATCTTCTTAATTGCTCAATCTGTGGCTGTGAAAATGACTGTTCCAAAGGATGGAAGCTAATTTAGAGGAACTTTCTAACTAGAGAGCACCCAAACAAATATGGGTACCAAAGAAGATTTGAAATTGCCTTAATCTTTGTAGGTACCAAAAAACAAGAGAAACAAGTAGTATCTTGATAGTGGTTGCTCAAGACATATGACCGGTGATGCAAACAAGTTTGTTGAACTTACAAAGTTTAATGGCGGAAGTGTCTCCTTTGGAGGGAGCAACAAAGGAAAGATCATTGACAAAGGAATAGTTGAGATTGGTAACTTGACTATAGGAGACTTATCTCTTGTTAAAGGTCTAGACTATAATCTCATGAGTATCAACCAATTATATGACGCTAGGTACAAGATCTGCTTTCAAGAAGACAAATGCTCAGGTACAAGCAAAGATTTGAAGCAGTCGTTTACTAGAAAAAAAACACGGAAATATCTGTCAACTGGATATAACAAGTTAACAACTAATGACGTTCAATGCACGGAAATGTATTTTCACGTGCTATACCATTGCTATTCACGAAGTATGTATGCATGTATACAATTGAGTCAAAAGCAATGTATTTAATTCCTACCATTGAGTAGGAGCGAGAGGCATGTATGAGGAAGTCATCCCCCCATATGCTTGGATGAAAATCTGCTGACTGGCGTTCGACCACGTGGCTTTTTTCTTGAGCTGGAGGAGAAGATGGAATTGCTGAAATCTGATGAGACATTCTTCTCTCTTTTAGGGTATTTATAGCAAGGAACGGCTTAGCAATTCTAGTAATTGCACGGTCATTTTGGGATTTTTCGTCTCCCAAGATAACAATACGTGCCAAATGCCAGTGGCCCACGTTATGCACCTGAGTACGGATGATTTTTAGTAAATGCATTATCATCGGGTTCTATCGGGCCGGTTAATGGACGGCGTTTAACATGGGTACCGGGCAGAATTTTGGAAAGACTCTTTAACCTGCGAATTCATGCTGTCTTTAGCTTCTTCACCGTTCATTTTCCTATCAGAAGTTGGTCTTCCTTTGCGGTCGCTTGCTGCGGACAAGAAGGTTCTACGTATTTTCTATTATTACAGTGCACGGTAACCTTCTAACTGAGTGATGAGAGCGTCGTGCCCATGCCTTTTTGGTTTAACGGCCTCATAAAGTGCTCGCACCTCATTAAGAATGGAGATTCCTATCGCGTTGTGGTTCCTGATTTGATTCTGAATTAACACGTGAAGATGTTTCTGTGAACTTGTGCACTTGTGGTCTACATCTACGCCCAACCATACCTGGTCTAACCAGGGCAGCAGCAATTCATTTCATGTGGATGTGGATTGGCCTTGCCGTTCTTGGTCAGGTCATTCACAACTTCCTCCCTCTTTCTCTTTCGTGGCGCGTTCTTAGCTCATCGTGTTCAGACCATCCCGCTTCTCAAAGCACTCAAGAAAGCTGCCTCTAAAATATCGATTTCTAGCCTTCCAATTGATTTTCACGTTGATTTTAGACAGTAGAATTTTGGAAAGGCTCTTTAACCTGCGAATGGTGCAGACTATCAGACATATTATGCATGCTGTGTTTCGCTTCTCCACCATTCATTTTCCTATCAGAATTTGGTCTTCCTCGTTTTTGCTTGCTGCGGGCAAGAAGGTTCTACATATTTTCTGTTATTACAGAGCGGTCAACTACTAACAGAGTTCCGACCAAGGTAAAAAAAACTACTAAGTGATGTGAGCGTTGTCCCCACACCTTTTCGCTTTCACGGCCTATGCGGTGCTGCAACCTCGTTAAGAATGGAGATATCTACCGCGCTGTGTGGTTCCTGATTTGATTCTTTATTAAAACGTGAAAATCGTTCCTGTGAATGTGTGCAGCGCTTGTGGTCCTCATCCGTGCCCAACCTTACGTCATTTATCCAAGGCAGTAGTACTTCATTTTATGTGGGTGTGATTGGCCTTGTTGTTCTTGGTCAGGTCATTCGCAAGTTCCTCCCTCTTTCTATTTTGCAGTGTGCTCTTAGCTCATCACATCCGCACCATCCCACCTCTCAAGGCACTCAAGAAAGCTACCTTCCTCTAATTTAGTAGTTTCGTGTCTTCCAATTGATTTTCACAATATTTTTATACAGTAAAATACCAGTTAAGAGTGTCAAACTCTGGAAAGTTCATTTGAATGTGTTGAGAGCTACACTTACAGGGACTATATAGGCCCAGAGGCCATCGTAACCATGGAAGAAGCTGGATCGCTATCTCAAACGTGGGATTCTACTGTTACACTAAAAATGAATTCTACATGACCATGACCATGTCCTACAGGGATTCTACTGTTACACTAAAAATGAATTCTACATGACCATGTCCCTGTAGGTGGCTTTCATTCCGTGCTAATGGTAGATCTCATTCTCTTCTTTCCATACTCCGTACCAATCAAATCAATTTGTTTTATCACCATAACATTCTAAATCATATCCTTTGAAATTTGAAATGCAAATAGCTCATCGAAAGCTTGAGTTAATCCTTTTTGGACAGACAAATTATACACTTCATTTCATTCTTCAATTAAAAAACCATGCTCACTAAAAGCTTCAATTTTACCCCAACTGATGTATGTATCCGACATCTTGTTGCCACTCATTAACATAGTACACATGCATAGATGCATCATATTTTGAGCAGAGGGTTCAGTTTTCTAATATCCAGCTGATGAACTTCTAGTTCACTAAGTGCATATCAAAACTAGTGCACTGGGTCTATGAGCACCGAATGTATGTAATCTTTCAGTGTAATATGAGGATTGGTATAATGATCTCCTCCATCCTTGTACAACACATCCATCACTCGCGAGAGGTTGAGAATTCCCATGAGAAGCGGCATTGCAACAGCAGTCGGGCGAAGACACTCCTCATTGATGTCCTTCCACGCGTCATTCACTTGCTTGTGAAGGTTGTTTTCCGCTTCTTGTTCTGTGACACCATATTGCTTGGTGTAGCATTGCACGGCCGAGTCCACATGTCCTCTTGAATGCTCAAACTGCAAAGATATGTATAACAAGACATTTAAACAAGACCGTCTATGTTTCGTAGGAGTTGGGTTGGGTCTATATCTTCATGGAACACTTGCAAGAACAAAAAGGTACCTTATGAGTGGCCAAATCATCCATGAGCCTGCAGATGATTGTTGAAGCCTTGAGGATTTTTGGGTCGTTGAACAACCAATCTAGATCGTCTTTTGTGACAGTGTCTGGCATTCCCACGAAGGATGTCACGGCTAACAATGGGTAACCACTTGATACTAGCGCAATGGACATGTACTCATCCATGGTGGGCTTGTGCTGTTGGTGCAGCCATTTTGCTTCAGCAAAGTAGTATCTCGCCTGCCTCTTCATCTGAGAATGCAAAAGATTATATTTCTATCAATCGAGAATAACAGCACTAAGATTGTAGAATATAGTAGAGGTGGTACGATCTTACTGCTTCTACTGCATAGTAGAGGCAGTATGATTTTCCTGTGCAAGCCAGTATTTCTTCAATTTCGACGTAGATATCGATAAGTGCTCTGTAAAACTCTTGCATGTACTCTGGAAGTTCATGTATGCAATCAATGTCCCACCTGAAATTATAAAAGATACTATAAGATAGGGTATACACTACGTGATAATTTTAAACTTTAGATTGCACAAGGATTTGGGAATCACTATATTAGCATATAAGAACTATGAAAAGGTTGATCAATCAAACTCCATCTCAGATCATACAAGCTTCGGTGAAACATAATCTACATAAAATAAGATGCATGTGCTGCAAACCAAAAGGCAGAAATGCGAATTTCACCTTTGAATTGCTTGAGTAAAGAGCTCTAGCTCTTCATAGGTGCCATGGACATCATATATGTCATCAAGAACTGAAGTCACTGCTATCACTTTGGTCATCATTCTTCTAGCAACCACTAGTTCGGGCTTAAAATGAACTCCCAGAATCCAAAAGTATCCCTCCATGAGCCTGTCTCTTGCAAACGGTAACTTCCTCTTGAAGTCTAAACCAATCCACCACCTACATGTAAAATGGCATTATTCATATAAACCTTCCATAGAGGGTAAACTCTAAAACAATTTAATCATGTGATTTTATAGTTGATCAACCTTGCAAGATCAAATAACTCCTTCTGGTGTTGCTTCTGCAAGCGGTTGAAATCTAACTTGGCTAGTGATAGTAGGACTTTGTTATGTGAAGGTTCTGCTTCGTACATGGAGATGTACCATCTGGCCTCAAGCCTTGGCACCCCTCGATGAATTGTTTGCTTTAAGGCATGACGGACTTGTGTTGCGAGAGGAGGGCTTAGTTGCTCCTTAATGGATTTGAGATGGGTTGAACTGAAAGAAAGCGCTTGATCCAGAACATCTTCTCCATGCACACTCAAATGGCTAGCTTCGTACAAACTTAGTAGTCCCCGTACGTCTCTTGCATGTTTCTCACTGAACTTTCCACTGGGGTCCTTGAACTTGTTAAAGATGTCTGCTCATAGATCACAGTGAAATAAGGATTTCTATTTTAAACATCTCTGTTAGACAGAGATTCTTCACGAGCGGTCTCAACTCCAGCGATGTGCTGGTACCCGGAAGAATCGATAGTAACAATGACAACCAACTTACGATGATGGTTGAAGTCACTTGTAGTTATTATTTTTATCTCTTGCCAAGGACAGTCCCTATAACAATTATTCCTCATGATATGAAAACCATGTGACCTATCATTTAGCGTGTATTAAGTGAACTATATGTAGAAATCACTCTCAATATCTCTAGCATTTTATTAAAAGAAACAGTCGCAAACTAGTTGTAGTCTAGACCCACCCCGTGGTGGCCGAGTTGGTGGAATCGCACATTGGTCACACGCAAGGCCGGGGTTCGATTCCCCAACTCGTCATAATACGTGACTACAGTGGGGAGCCGTGGGAGGTGGGTCCCTGCGCTAGCACCCCGTGGTTTACGCGTAGCTATTGTCAGCCGCGAGGCGGTTCCACGGTCATAAAAAAAAAACTAGTTGTATTCTAGGGTTTTCTAGGGATATCTGGCATGTGTGGTCAAGAACGTGAAGTGTGCCTCAAGTTTAACACATTTATGAAGTTCCTTACGGTCAAAATTTTCTAGTAGGAGTACTATTTTAGGTGCATTATACTTTTATCGGATTGTGGCTTTGGGGTTCTGTTGTGCAATAACTTGGGCAGGTCGTTTCTAACTTCGGGTGATTGATTGTCGAATGACCTTGATCCACGGTAGAAAGGCAAAGGGGATAGATTTTGGACAATGTCAAAAGGTCAAAGTATATAGATCATCAATTTTGTGGCTGAGTATTAAAAACAAAAGAAGGCGACTCACCAGATGAAACTCGGTAGCCTTGTTGTCGCAACAATCGGAAGAGGAGAGCAGCCGTGTAGAGGTCATTGATATCCCTATCTCCATTGTTGCAAACAAAACATGTCTCATTTAGTTGTTTCAACACGTGATCAATGTCGCTTGTGAAGTGGTGCGCAATGCCTAATCGTTGTATTTGATCAATCATGTCCAGTTTCAGGGACAGCTTGTCGGCATCAGCGTATAGCATTCTCTTCACCTCGTCCTTCAGCTTCTGGATTTCTTGTTCCGCGTGCTGATCATGGCCATTATCCTACACATGACACAGAAAAAAAAATATGTCAATCTCTCTGATACTAAGTGCATGAGAAGTTCATTGGCCCAAAATGAAGAACGAGAGAAGCTTTCCACTGGTGTCAATTTCTCTCTGATACTAAAGACTAAGGGACCGGGCCAAAATCGATAGCTTTGTGCATCAAACAGCAGCACGTGGATATTTTGCTCTCACTCACACAAGGGCTCTCTCTCTCTCTCTCTCTCTCTCTCTCTCTCTCTCTCTCTCACCATTGCTGCCCCCGTCTTGCAGTTTCCAGCGTCATCAACATCCCCTACCCACGTCTCTCTCTCTCTCTCTCTGCTCGATTTAAAGTCAATTGTGGAGCTCAAGCGGTCTCATGATCTTTCCAGGCCTGTGAGAGTCTGCCTCCTCCTCCAGATCCGGAGCCAATGCCTCCAGATCTATAGCCTCAACCTCCATGGGCGTGGAAGGCGGTGGCTCCTCTATGGCCGCGAGACTCAACCTATGACGCCAATATCTCAACAGCTATAGAGGAGCCGCTGATATCATGGTGGCAGAGCGCAGAGAGAGAGAGACCAGCCTGGACATGACGAGGACGATGGCGGACCGTGGAGCGTCTCAGACTTGTGGCCAAGGCTCAGCCTGGAGGCTGCGGCGGCAACTTCGCTGGTGGCGAGAACAGAGGGAGTGGCAGCATCTAGTTGCTGTCAGGAGGAGGATCGGAGGGAGAGGGAGAGGGAGGTCTGGTGGGGTTTGGAATTGGTACGGTCAAGACTAGAGTTAGATGAACACATCTCTTCATCCTATGGTGAGGAAATCGGATGTGACCGCAACAAGTGACAACAGATCTTGAATTCTCATTGCTAAGGGGAAGAAAGACTTCAACAAAATGGAGTTCTTTCCGAAATAATTGGAGCGCTACTGTGAAATATCGAGTTGCAGTGTGCGTGAGAGAGAAAGGAGAGGGGGGCTTTGAAGTTGGCACGATGAGGACTAGTGTTATGTGAACAAATACTGGATTTTTTTTTTTATGATAAAAATATGGGTTCAAATTGTCCAAATAATCCTAAACTTACTATTGTATAGTGACTAACTATTTGCCCGGGTGATGTCCAGTGAAGCGGTGTGACCAGACCTAGCTAGGTACCCTTGCTGGCACTAACCTTCGCTAACCACTAGCAAAAAGAAAAAAGAAAAGAGAAAAAAGAAGCATCAATCGTGTCTCGTAAGATGGTCAGCATCTAAATCAATGATTTGTTTAGAATTAAATTGAGTCCATTAAAAAAATTGATTAAATTGATATCAATGTAATAAATTTTGAATTATTTTGGTACTTCTCCCTTTCTCTGTTAAACCCAATAACGATGCTTTCATGTTCCTTACCAATTACTTGGTATGGAACACGAAAGCAAAATATTCAAATCAAATAATACTCTTGTATTAGTACCAATGACACTTTTTAGTGCATACGTGGGTATCGAATTCTTTTATGCATAAGGTGACAAAAGAAAGAAAAATAAAATAAAAAGAAAGATGGTAAGTATGGGATAACTAAGATTGTTTATTGAAATTGTGCACCAAGTGATTCGCAAAGATGTTATTGATAATGATAAATCTCACATTGGTTGTTTACAAGATTTGTTTGGATTTCATGTTGTCTCTTTTCACCTAATATCAAAGGGCTGTCTTTCCTTAACCCAATATTTTCACTATTTTTTTAACGCAAATATTAAATTTATAAAGGAAATGTCAGAATTTCCCTGGTCATTATAGAATAATAAAGCGAAGAACGAAGTTTAAGCACATGAGGAAGCTATGTATTATTCTAGATGAAGTGCATAAAAGGAAATTTATTTTACAAGCTATGCCACTACTACTCATGAAATATGTGTACATGTATAGAGCTGAGTCAGAAGCAATGTATTAACTTCCTACCATTGAGTAGGAGTGAGAGGCATGTTTGAGGAAGTAATCCCCCCATATGCTTGGATGAAAATTTGCTGACTGGCGTTCGACCCCACGGCTTTTTTCTTGAGCTTGAAAAGAAGATTGAATTGCTGAAATTTGAAGAGACATTCTTTTCTCTCTCTTTTTTTCTATCCCTAATAAGAGTCCGATGTTTGATCAAATATAGATAAAGAGCACAAGAGGCTTTTCTGTGAGTGCCAAAGACCTTATTGATGGGTATTTATAGGCAAGGAACGGAACGGCTTAGCAATTCTAGTAATTGCACTGATATTATCGGATTTTTCGTTTCTCAAAATAACAAGACGTGCCAAATGCCAGTGGTCCAGTTTGCGCACCTGAGTCCGGTTGATTTTTAGTAAATGCACTATCGTCAGGTTCTATCGGGCCGCTTGATGGACATTATATAACACGTGTATCATACAGAATTTTGGAAAGGCATTTTAAACCTCCGAATGGTGCAGACTGTTGGATTTATCTTGCACGCTGTGTTTTGCTTCTCCACCATTCATTTTCCTATCTTGTGTGGTTCCTGATTTGATTCTGATTTAAACGTGAAGATCGTTTCTGTGAATGTGTGCAGCACTTATGGTCCACATCCGCGCCCCACCTTACCTAGTCTAACCTGGGCAGTGGCACCTCATTTTATGTGGGTGTGTGGATTGGCCTCGTTGTTCTTGGTCAGGTCATTCACAAGTTCCTCCCTCCTTCTATTTCGTAGTGTGTTCTTAGCTCATCAAATTCAGACCATCCTACCTCTCAAATCACTCAAGAAATCTCCGTCTAAATTAGTAGTTTCGCGTCTTCCAATTGATTTACAGTAAGGCCCTCTTTGGTAATTTTTTATTTCTTTATTTCTCTATTCTTATACTCTATAGAACCAAAAAAATAAATAAAAATCCTTTTAGTAACGTTAGTTAATTTTTATATTTCCCGAAAAGATCAGTGACCAAAGAACAAATTTAAAAAAAAAAAAAACAAGAAGTAGAAAGAGATTACTTTTTTGTTCCTAAGAACAAAAAAAAAAAATAATAAGATTATTTTAGAAAAACAAGTTCAACATAACCTAATACTCGTCTTTACACAATCAATAGAAGGTTCGATCTCCTGATTTGGTTCAAGTTCCCATCTTTCAAAATAAGAAAATAAGAAATAAATAAATAAAAATTCATAATTTAAGGAAAAAAATTTAGGAATTAGATTTTGAGTAGTTTTACTAGATTTTAATTTTTGTTTAAAATTAGTCTAGAATAAGAAATGTGAAAATACGTTGATGCAAATTGGACTCAAAATTGAAAAAAAGCTTTTAGGACTTTACTATATGGATTTTTTAATATCATTTTCTTTTAGAGACAATGCTAGATCGCGAAAACTTGATGACTCTAAGCAATATTTGATCTTCTTCTCAAAAGATCTATATACCTGTTTATTGTAATGCTAAAAAATATACCATCAATCTCCTCATATTGTGAGTTATAAACCAATGAAACTTTTTGTTACCATTTCCAATCATCCATCTTTGACTTACTATTATGTTAGATTTCCTTTAGTCATTTTAGAATATATTGATTAATTAAATCAGTACAAAAGTCTAGTATATTTCAAAAACATGAAATGTTAAGTCTCTTTATAATTTACGACCAAAAAAAAATTCTCTTTATAATTAAATAAAAAAAATTGGGATTGAAAATTTTTAGGTTCATACCAAATGCATTTTTTAATTTCTTTTTCCCCTTCCACCATTCTCCAATAATATTTTATTAAATCGCAAACTGTACTAATACCTAAAATATTGACACCTAAAATTACCCCTATTATCACGTGCTAATCACAAGGAATGAAAACATTTGAAATTTTCCTTGCTGTCACATGCAGCTGTGATTTGTATCAACCTAGTCCATGTTAGTCATGAAAACAAAGTATGGCCAAGGATTTCAAGAGCCCTTGGGCTAGATTTCAATGGACCTACAAGTGGAGATACAAGATTCGACGATAAAGTAGTTGATTGCCACGTGTCCAAGTCAAGAGACACTATTGAAGACATAGAATTCAGATTTAATTGATGGCAATATTTAGGCAATCATGGTTGATGCTTAAAAGGGCACCAAAACTAAAGGAACGGTCAATACTTGCTCAACAAATCATGTGAGCATTGTCGAATAGATCAAAAAGCAACAAGACACGGATAACAGCAGTTTAGCAAAGAACACGAAGCGACTTTTAAGGAAGAAGCCACCAACCACTGATGATTACTAAATTGACTTATAAATACCGCAAGCAATCCAACAGAAAGCCCCCCGAACAACACACAAAATTCCTTTATGTTACCCTTTTAGTTATCTTAGCCTACTTTAGCTTAGCTATAGTTTTTGATTCCCATCATAGATTCAATTCCAGCGAATTTCTATATCCTAGGTAGTGTTGTTGATTAGATTTCAATGCCGTCATACCTCCTAGCGTCGTCAATTAGGTTCTAACGTTGTATTTTCATATACATCTAGAAGCAATGTCTACTAGGTGTTGTTTCTACTGTATAACGTCGTCGATTAGATTCCGACATTGTGTTTTCATATCTATCTAGGAGAAATGTCTACTAGGTGTTGTGTCATCGATTAAATTCCAACGTTTTGTCTTCATATCCATCTAGGAACAGTGTTTACTGGATGTTGTTTCCACTATCCAACATCCTCGATTAAATTCTAAAGTTGTCCTCATTTCCATCTAGGAGCAATGTCTACTAGGTGTTGTTTCCACTTTCTAGCATCGTCGATGAGATTCCAACTTGAACTCAATTAAAAATAGTGCCTTCTCGATATTGTTGTCAACGTCCAGTGTTGTTGATTAGCTTTGATATTGTAGAAACCACTTTGATTTTAATGGGCTTTCATTAATATGTTAAAGTGAGTTTGAATTAAACTCAATCCACGGTAGAGAAAGGCAAAAAGATAGATTTTGGACAATGGGAAAAGATCAAATTATAGTAATCGTCAAATTTGTGGCTGAGTAATTAAAAACAAAAAAGGGCAACTCAGCACATGAAATTTGATACCATTGTTGTCGCAACAATCGGAAGAGGAGAGCGGCCGTGTCGAGGTCGTCGATATACCGATCTCCATTGTTGCAAACAAAACATGTCTCCTTTAGTTGTTTCAACACGCGATCAATGTCGCTTGCAAAGTGGTATTCGATGCCTAATCATCGTAGTTTCAGGGACGGCTTGTCCGCATCAGCGTATAGCAACCTCTTCACCTCATCCTTCAGCTTCTGGATTTCTTGTTCCGCCTGCCGATCATGCCCATTATCCTACGCATAAACAGAGAAAGACATTCGTCATTTTCTCTCTGTTACTAAGTGCATGAGAAGTTCATTGGCCCAAAATGACGGATGAGAGAGGCTTTTTATTGGGGTCAATTTCTCTCCGAAACTAAAGACTGCAGTGGACCGGGTCAAAATCAAGTTCCCAAGCCCGACTTGATTAGGGGAAAAGTGTTTAAAAAGTCTTAAACATTTTGTATTTATACAAATTTAGTCAAAATCATTTTTATTTTTGTCAATTTAGTCCTTTCCGGCTAATTTTAATCAGATTTTGCTGACTGAATGCCGGCCGGCTGACATGGCATGATCGGCGTTGACGTGTACAACTTTTAATAATATTTTAATATTTTTGAATTTTTATTTTTTTTTCCTTTTATTTTTTTTTTTTTTTCCTTCTCCTCCTCCTTTCTCTAGCCGATCACCGAACCTTGGTGACTAGCTAGAGGTGATGGCTAACGAGGCTCGAGTCCTCACTAGTGGCCATGAGGGCGGCCTCGCTAGAGGCTGGGCAAGGCTCGACCCTCAGCAAATTTGGCGAGGGCGAGCCTCACCACCCTGTGCGAGGCAGCCCTCGCTGTCATTGGTGAGCTCACCAGAGGCCGGCGAGGTCGACCTCGACCTTGCTAGCCGTCCCCTCTGGCCGATCACCGAGGTCTGGTGACCGGCTGGAGGAAAGAGGAGGAGAAGGAAAAAAAAAAAAAAAAGAAAAGGAAAAAGAAACTAAATAATTCAAAAATATTAAAATATTATTAAAAAGTGTACACGTCAGCGCCGATTGTACCACGTCAGCCGGCCGGCGTCCAATCAACAAAATCCGATCAAAATTAGCTGGAAAGAATTGAATTGGCATAAAGAGAAAATGTCTAGGACTAAATTGGCACCAAAAAAAAAGGGATTTAGGACTAAAATGGCACAAATACAAAAGGTTTAGGACTTTTTTAATACTTTTCGCACATGACTAGTCATCTTGCTAAACGACCATTTCTTTTACAATACACTGCATTATTCAAATAATTACGTCTAATCTCCGTTATCCAAAAACAGCAGATTCTCTATTAATTTTATATGCTTTGAACTTTTAATTGAGAACATGTGAATCTAAGCCAACTATTCTTTGGATTGAATCTTAAACATCCGTAGATAATGTACAACTTTTGTAATTTAAATGCACCTCCAAAAAATAGTTGATTTAGTTTGACATATATCTTTTTTCTCAAAATATACATATTCATATTTGTGTGTGTACTTTTTTTGGCCAAAGAAATTCAAAACTTAATTAGGCAATGGAAATCTGACAAAAAAAAGGGCAATGGAATTATGCTTTTTCAAGAATTTAGCTTTTAGAGTTGCTCCTTCTATGCCGATATGCATTTTCCCTATGTAATTCGCCATAATTATATTTTTATTATGGCTAAGCTTAAATCCTAGGAAAGTACTACATATCTGGTTCTGGTCCTTCTGGACTGTGAGAGACAACTGCGGCCATCCTCTTCTCGTCCTATCCATAGCTTTGTGCATCTAACCACAGCACGTGGATATTTTATTTTGCTTTCACACAAGGGCTCTCTCTCTCTCTCTCTCTCCCTCCAGAGTCGTCAACATCCGCTACGCTACTGTCGTCACCGCCCATTTAGCAAGCTGCCCCTTCTCTCTCTCTCTCTCTCTCTCTCTCTCCTCGATGTCGATGTCGATGTCGATGGTGGAACTCAAGCGGTCTCATGATCTCTTTCGGCCTGTGAGGGGCGGCTTCCTATCTATAGCTTTGTGTGTTCTTTTATTATTGTCAGTTTTAATTTTCATTAGAGTTTCCGCATTAATTATAACAAAAACATTTGGTGGCTTCCTTATTTTTGAATTTACTAAAGAATGATAGTAGTTCTCTAAAAGTATATACGGGTAATGATATTTTCCCTTGTACATCCCGGAAAAGTTAAGATTTCAAAGGCATAATCAATAGACTATAGATTTACAATGACCAAATTGGTGTAACAATGTTTGGTCCAAACTTCACATCGATAAGGGAATAACGAAGAGCAATGTCACGCAATCTTTGAGTTTGGTTCCAAAATGAGTGTAATTATCTCCATCGCTGTATAACACATCCATCGCCCGTGAAAAATTGAGCAGTTGTGTGAGAATCGGCATTGGAACTGCGGTTCGACGAAGAAACTCTTCACTAGTGTCCTTCCATGTATCAATGACTCCTTTCCAGAGTTCCCCCCTAGTTTCCTACTCCGAGACGCCATGGTATTTCATGAGCAACTCCACCATAGATGCTGTGCCCTCTCTTTTGCTCAAGTATGTCAAATTACATTGGTGTTTCTAGATTAAGTGATGGTCGATCTAGTTGTATCATAATTTTGGAGGATAATTATGTTTTTATTATACTTGGTGAGAGGCAATGTCATCTATAAGAATACATATGGTTTGTGCAGCCTTCACAATCTTGCAATCATAGACCGACCATTTAAGAGCATGTTCTGTGACCACATCACCCACAAGTGATGTAGTTGCTAACATTCCATAGCCAGTCGTTATTAGTTGAAGAGACATGTACTTCTCTAGTGTTGGTACGTAATTGATATGGAACCATTTGGCTTCCTAAAAGTATGCTCTTGCTAGCTTCTTCATCTAACAATAGAAACATAAACAAGGGCACTTGGTTTCTAACTAAGATTGCTTTCGATGTATATAAAGTGCACCCATGATGCTTACAACTTTTTTTGTGTAGACAAGGTGGTACGATCTTCCTTTTGTAGCCAATTCATTCCCAATGTATTCATAGACCTAGAGAAACTCCTCGTAATGAGCTTGCACATGTTTTGGCAATCCATCGATGGCCTGAACAACCCACCTAAATTAAAATCCTGGAAAATGACACACTTGACCCTGTACAAAATTGATCAAATTCAGAAGTTTGAGAAAGAGAATGCAAATTCCGTACTTCTAGATTGCTTCAGTGAGGAGTGCAACTTCTTCCAATGTGCCATAGACGTTGTCGATATCATCGAGAATGGAAATCAAGGAGATCACGTTGGTTAGTATATTTCTAGCATGGCGTATTCCGGTGAGAAATATATTCATGTGGTCCAGAAGAACAACACCACAATCTTATCTTTGGTGAATGGGAACTTCCTTGGAACATCAATCTCCTTCCGCCACCTATGATTAAACCAATATGAGCATAACTGAAAGTACTTTAGGCCAATAACTTCGCATAGATAATACTCATTTTTTCACTTGTAAAGGACTTTGAAAAGCACTATTTAGAAGGGTAAATTGAAACTAGATGAGTTACCTTTGGAAAACACAAAAAGAATAATTGATAGCTTGGGAATTGTTAAAACATTATCGATAGTTTGGGCACCATCAAAACATAGTCTACAAGCTAATTTTAGATTACGCTATCACATGAAAGTTAATGAACTTAGTAATCTTGCCAAGTTCCTTCCGATGTTGCTCTTGCAGTGAGTTGAAATCTAGTTGAGCCAAGGTGAGCAAAACTTCATCATGTGAAGGCTCCTCTTGATAGAGTGGAATATAACGCCTCGCCTCAAGCCTCGGCAATCCCTTGCGAAATGGTTGCTTTAGGGCATGACTCACTTATTTCACAAGACTAGTGCTCACTTTGCTTTCATTGATCGATTCAACGTGAGTTGTAGCAAAAGGAAGTGCTTCATCTATGATGGAATCACCATGACACCTTAAATGGCAAGCTTCATATAGGCTTAGCAATCCGCGTGCATCGATGACAAGCGATTCTCGGAAATTTCCTTCACTGTCCTTGAATTTGTTAAAGACCTCTATGCAACCAACCAACATGGAAAAGAGATGCAATCAATTATAAATTAGGAAGGGATACGTTTGGTTAATGTTGTGGATTTTCTTGTAAGTGTTTCTCCTGAAATTTGAGAGAGCAAAAGGAGGATTTTAATACGTATCTTATCGGATTGGTTCATTACATTTAAGACGTACCCGATGAAACATTGTAACCTTGTTGTTGTAACTTTTATGTGAAGGTCATCCACCTTAAAATCTTAAAATCTTCAAGATGAAGTTGAGAGTAACTTTTATGGATTTGTTCTAATTGCTCATCTACTTCGCGTTAAAAAATGTAGTCAATTCCCAAGTGTTGTATTTGATCACTCAAGTGAAGCATCTGTAAGGCTTATCAACGGCACCAGCCAGCATCTTCCTCACCTCTCCTTTCAGTTCCTCAATTTGTTCCTCCACTCTTCCAAGGAATTTGAACTTCTGCAAATTGTACACTATTTCAAATTAAAGCAAGCATGAAATACTTATACTTTGCAAACTAAACTTAATTTTGATGGCCCCGTCTGTGTACCCTGTTTAGCTATTTCGAATTTATACGCTCATTCACATGTTATATGAAATTGGATCCATGATAACAACGAACGTCTGAGAGTGGGGAGTTAATGCCATAATGAGACGTTATTTTGCAGCAGAGGACATACAGTGGTCGGTGAAGCTTTGATAGTCTTCTTTGGACTGACGTACAAGTATTATTGCTGTTTTTCAACCTTTTTTATGTTTTCAGGATTTCAACTTAAACTTTTTGTGCGGAGAAGGGAACATGTAAATGTATGAGACCAATTGGAATCATATAAGCGATGTGGAGGAACTCAAGGAAATCGAAGTAAGTCTACAAAATGCAATTGCAAGAAAACAAAAGTAGAAGATAACAGAAGAATTACTAACAACTGAGTTGGAGGGAGAAGGATATTTAAGGACGTAATCCCCCGTATGCTCAGATGATAACCCGCTTACCGACGTTCAATCATGTGGTCTATTCCTTTATTCGGCGAAGAACATGGAATTGTTGAAACCTGCAAGTTTGGTTAATTTTACAAAGAAATTTATTTTCAACATCACAGATAGGCATGGACAAGAATTTTTAGGCTCAAACCCGCTCATTGATAAGGTCTATTGTAGGTCAAGAAAGCTTTGGCTGGGCTTCATACCATACTCGAGGCAACTTATGCGTACTTTTTTTGGAATTTCATGTTTTGTCTTTTCTCTGTTAAACGCAAGTAAAAATGCTTTCTTGTTCCTTATTACTTACCTGGTAAGAAACATCAAAGCAAAATATTCAAATCAAATTATGCTCTTGTATTTGATCCAATATTTTCCCTGCTTTTGAGTGCAAATGTTAAATTTATAACGGGAATGTCAAAATTTCCCTAGGAGCAATGTTTAACCATGTGAGGAAGCTTTGTGTTATTCTAGATGAAGTGCATAAAAGAAAATGTATTTTCACATGCTATGCCACTACCATTCATGAAATATCTATACATACATACATACATATACATACATATATATATATATATACACATATATATATGTATGTATGTATAATTTGAGTTGGACGCAATGTATTAAATCCTACCATTGAGTAGGAGCAAGAGGCATATTTGAGGAAATCATCCCCCATATGCTGGCATTTGATCTCATGGCTTTTTTCTTGAGACGGAGGAAAAGATAGAATTGCTGAAATCTCAAAAGACATTCTTTTCTCTCTCTGTTTTTTTTTTAGGCTATCTCTAATGAGATTTTGATGTTTGACCAAAATAGAGGTAGAGCACTATAGGCTTTTGTGTGTGTGCCAAATACCTTACTGATGGTTATTTATAGGCAAGGAACGACTTAGTAATTCTAGTAATTGCATTGTTATTTTGGGATTTTTCGTTTTCCAAAGTAACAATATGAGCTAAATGTTAGTGGCTTAGGTTATGCACCTGAGTACGGTTGATTTTTAGTAAACGCATTATTTTTGTGGGGGAGGGGTTTTTTAACTACAAACTTTTTTTTAGTCTAAAAACCCCAAATTTTAGATTCACTCCCAAATTTACCCCGAATTTTTCTTTTCTCAAAAAAAAAAAAAAACCCTAAACTTTAAGTTTAATCCCAAATCTGCTCCGAATTTTATTTTGTCTAAAAAAAAGGATTAATATCACAAAAAATCTCATATTAATATGAACGCGATAAATTTACCCAAAACTAAAATCTAAACTGGTACATCCTATAATAAATTTACTTTCCGTTAATTTTTGTTAAATTTTATTGTCAAATTACTAAATTAGATGACAAGTGACGGTTGACTAACGACTTGTCCAATTTGGAGCACATTTTTATCAAATATGTGTACACATTTTAAGAGAAACTACATATATATATATATATATATATATATATTCTGATTTTTAGAAAAATTTCGGAATTTTTAATTTTTTAATTTAATTTTAAAATCCGAATATGGGGCTGGCTCTGATCTCGCGGATCTGGGCCATGGACACAAATAGGCTTATCCAAAACGAGCCCACTCGAATAGAAAAATCATCAAGCCCATTTTGTTGAAATTAAAAGCACTAAGCCCACTTGCTAAAAAAACTCAGCCCAAGACCCACCAAGTCGTACTCCCCACCTTCATCAGAATGAGCCCATTATCATTTTTGCGCTCTCTCAAGCTCAAGTCCACGTAACCTATTTTTTAAGCTTTCTTTTACTTCTTTTTCTTTTCTTTTCTTTTCTCTCTCCCTTTTGCAGGTCGTCTTCTTCCTTGGGCGTCTTCCTCAACGAGACTCACGCCCTCCCCGAAGCTCCTACGTTTATAGACGAACCTCGGCCAAATCTCAAGCCGCCGCCGAGCTAACACCCTTCACCGGTCGTCCACTCCGGCCACCACTCGCCGGCCGAGAACCGCACCGCGCCCAAACACCGAACAAACTACGGCGACGATGGGAACGAGGCGAACGACTACACGGCCGACGCACAAGGTCGCCCAACACCGCTGGAACATCCCAATAGAACGCGACGCGCCCGGACAACTCGATTTCGGCCAATAGCGGGAGGACGAAAAATAGATCTTACTTAGGCATTTCGTCGAACAGGTGAAGGGCGCGAGCCGGTGGGCCGCGAGCTCCGGCCGTCGTGCCCAAAACAGGCCACGGGACAAAGGGCTTGCCGCTCCCTCTCCCTCTCTCTCCCAACCGAGCCCCACAAAAAAAATCCCCCTCAAACGAGCCAGGCCCCCCTCGCTTTTAAGCACCGGCGCGCATGGCTTCCTGCCTTGCCAACTGGCGCTGCCGGCCTGCCCCCGACCGAACGTCTCTCGCGCGCTCGACGCCCTGCCCTCTGTCACGTCTGTCCTCCGTCGCGTACGTCGTGCTTCTCTCTCCCGCCTTTTGTCTCTAGGGTGAGGGGAAGGGAGGAAGAGAGAAAAAGGAGAGGGCTGGGCTAGGAAAAACTAAAGAAGCCGAGCCCAACGACGGAGAACGAAAATGAGGGAAGGAGGCAGGGCTGGCCCATCCCCAGTACAGATTCGCGCCTTAGTTTTTTTTTTTTTTTTTTTTTTTTTTATAGAATAAAATTTATAAATAATAATAATTTTTAATTAATCCTTTTTTTTAATTTTAATATTAATAATGCAAATGCTCCCAATGTCTGAATGCCATGCGATTTGATGATAATTATTTTTGCTAGGGATTAAAAATTAATCCCTAAATTTTTATACAATTAATGAATAATTAAATGTGTTGTCAAAATTTAGGTATTAACATAATTTCGATCAATCCACTAGTTATTCCTCTTTACCTGCCACCATTCTATTCCAATAAAAAGTTGCTATCCAAACTCATTTTGCGAAAATCATTTACTTATTCATTGATGAGAGATTAAATGAACAGATTTATTCTATTATTTAATTTATGTTTTAGGATCTTGCTACTAGCAATTATCTTGGCATATCTGATCAAAGGTGTGGATTATCTTTGTTTTTTCTGTTCATAGTAGATATTAATGATTCTCATATTATGGAAGTTCACCTAAGTTCATAGTTGATTTGTGGAACAACTATTTAGCACGATATGCATGATGCAGCAAATTCTACTTTCTATCCGGCAATTTGCCAATGAAAGACGTGTTATGCCATTTTATGGATGATCAAAGCTGTCTTCAGAGTGCCTCTTCAGGGACGGCTCGCATTAAAGCGGACGTCCTTGTGCTGCTGAAGGGCTTGCTCTCATAGCGATGAGCAAAGGGGGAAGATTTCTTAGGAGCCTTAGCGACGGAAATTAGCCGTCCCTCAATGCCAACACCAACGCTCGTCGGCGACGGTTTTCTAGGCTTTTAGGGACCCGCTTGGGCAGTCGCCCGTTTTCTTTTTTTCATGTAGTAAGGTTGAGAAAAATAAGCATGCATTAGCTATAAGTCAAACCCCAGTCTCGACTTAAATCTAAGAACTTTCGCCAAAGATAGGATGTAGTCAACGTTCTTTGTTCCACAAATTCAACAACTTACGTATTCAGCCTAGTCTTCAAGTCCATTGGAAAAACGTCTGAGATAACTGGATTCGAGCTTGGAAGAAGGTGATTAGAAGCAACCATGGCAAAGAAAAAATAAATAAATAGGAAATGGAAGCGCTTAAGTGACTCAACCAATTTCCCTTAAAAAATGAGAGGTGCAAGAATGTTGAGCCCCGGATCCGAGTAGCCATAGCAACAATCCGTATCTACTTGTTGGCAACTTGATCTCTGATATATCAGTGTTTAATGGTTTTGGGCCTCATGCATTGGGTCTTAGGTTGGGAGGACAACCACCGGTAAGTTCTTATATCAGTATTTAGTGATTTTTGACCACTCTTCAAAACCAACTGAAAGGGTGTCATGACCTCTTTTCTGCCATCGGGGGAAAAGGAAGAAGTTTGAGAGTATTGCCTAAAGAGGTGAGCCAACATCCCTGGATTAGGCGTGGGCTCTCCTAAGCTTATACTTCGAGCAACATTGGATTTTGTATTTCAATTCTTAACAACCTAAGTATTTTTGGGAGTCACCATTAATCTATTGAGGTCGGCTAGAAACCAAATGAGACGTGGGGGTGTTATCTCGATTTTTACGCGATTAGAGATTTCTAGGAACGCGAACTTGTTTACGCCAATATTTCTATTAGCGCCCTTGTGATACCACTAACTTAGAAGGTTGTTTATCTAAATGGCCACACAATCTTGATTACTAATTATAATCCTTATGAAATTACTAAATGTTCATGCAAGTGTTTTTGTAGGTTTGTTTTTCTTAATGTCTAAACTAATCCTAACATAATTTAGAAAATGAATCTACACTCAAATTATTGAAAAGCGGTACAGTAAGTAAACATCCAAGAAATTAAAATGATTTGAAAGTAAATGTGGAATAGGAAAACCCGATACAAGTTGGGTAAAGAATATTACATGGCCTTGTTACGCACCCCGGGACAGGACCCCCATGAGCGAAATGTGAATTTAAATATGCATGAAATTACTCTAGATGCATGAAACCACTCTAAATAATTTTAATCTATGCAATATGGATTATTTACATAAATGATTATAAAATATCAAAATAGCATTAAATTAGGAAAAATGACCTTATAAAATTAAGAAAATTTCATAGATGTCATTTTTGCTTTAATTAAATACCATCCATCTTTTTATAAATTTTTTTTTTTGAATTTTTTGAATTTTTCATTTTTTTATATTTTTATTTGAAAATAATTCCCTAAACCAATCTATGCTTGATTTGTTATAGCCTAATACATGAATGTCACAAGAACCAAGCTCAAATCGACCACTTCAAGATCAAAGCTTAGTTTAGGCATTTTGTCGAACAATTGATGTGCATCAACTTGCCTCAAATAGCTTCCTCAAGCCGTGTTCGTGGCCTTCAATCTTGACTCATGAGCAATTTTATGTGGAACTGAAGTATCAAAGTTATACTACTACATGCAAAAAAACAAGTTCAGCTAGGAATTACAGCTTAAAGCACACAAGAACCAAACTGAAATTGGCCTCCAACATGCATTTTTAAGTTATTTTTGCAAATCTGAGTTTGAACCCAGGTTATATAGACATGTTGTATGCCCAGCTTTGCCCTAACACTTATCACATGCGGGATTCATAAGAAACATCACTTCATCCAAATAAAAATAGATAATATGGGTTTTCAAATGTAACAAGCATTACAAAGAACGATCAACTGGACATGTGGAAAAGAACTCTCCAAGAAGCATACATGCATGATCTACACTGGCCAACCATGTCTCGATGTGAATTGGATTGGTTTTTGACTCAAGTTTTAGTCGATCTCATGGATCACACAGAAATTTAAAGAATAAACCAGGCTGACCTAAGCATCATTTATATTTCCATATAACATTCATCAAAGTCACGAAGACAAGTAATGCATGAAAAGGGGACATAGCAAATCAAACATGCAAGACTCCTGAAGAGATTTCAATACTCGGAAAAATTCCAGCCTCAAAATTAATTTTTTGGACTAGTTTTCCTCTTTATTTTTCACAGTTAAAACATATTTAAACTTGACCAAAAATACATTTAGGATTTTTATCTTACTTCCTACTTTCTTTTGCAAGTGGCTCTTGGCCGAGGAAACCAAGAAATTATCCTCCAAGGGCATGTAGAAATTGGCTCTTTCAAACTGGAAAATGAGATCTGCACAAAAAAAAAAAAAAAAAAAAAAAACTAACAATGAAGATTTTTGTTGTTCTCCAAAATTAGACTTCAAGACCTCTTTTGTTGGCCAAATTAACACCCAACCAAACTATATGTATTCTAGTTTGGTTACAAAATCATGGTTTTCCTCATTTGTCTCTCACTTTTCTTTAAAATACTCATTTTGCCTTACTTGTGACCAACTGGGCAAAACACTTGGAAAAATTCACTTTCTTGCCCTACTAGCAGGGTACTATTTCAGGGGGCTTTAGGAGGCTTTCCCGATAACCAATTTGGACGTGCAACCTATGGTTGGAAAAATCATTGAGTGAAGTTTCACTCTCTAGTAGAAGTTTTTGCTAGTGTTGACCACAAGTTTGTAAAAATTTCACTTTTCTCTACAATGATCGATTTGGTATTTTTGAGTTTGGCTTTTCTTGAGTTGCTTCTGGAGGTCTCTTTGGAGAACGATTGTGACCCTCCTCTCCTCCTTCTTGTCTCCTACCTTTTATGCCCTAAAAGAGCTTGCTTTAGAGATCTTATCCATTGAAGCCATCTTTTGGTTAGTCTTTGCCCTACCTACCAAGCCTGTTAATTGAGCTAGTTCACCAACTTTCTGACATAGCCAAATTTTTCAACCTTTGTAGCTATTGAGTGCGCAGATTTGCTGCAATTTTCATGTGCCTTCAGCAGCTTATCCCTGGCTAATTCTCATCTACTTGCACTGCTAATTATGTTCTTCCATCACGTGTAGAGATCAAGTTGATTGGGCTGCTAAGGAGGATATGGTGGGGCCACAAAATTGCTTACTCTACAGCTCCGAATTAAGACCGAATCGTGGGCTGAGTTTTGATAGCCAGTTTGAGTGCTTTAATCCATCAATTTGGCTGCAAATTTTTATCAATTATCAAGCGCCTGTATGTAGTTCTTTGAGATCTTGACCAATTTTCGCAAATGTCCCCACCTAATTTGTAAGAAAGTCCCTCAAAGTTGGCCATTTTCTTGCCCGAAAATGCCCAATTCAATGCAATTTGGTCCTTTTTGTCCAAATTGGTTAATTTGACCTAGTCCAAGTTCAATTTCAACTCAATTAGGAGCCAAGATGATGATTTAAGGGCTTAGGTGAAATTTTGCAAAATTTGCGACTTGATCCCTCATCTTTTAGAAATTGTATTTTGGCCCCAATTTGCTGTTTTGATTCCAATATAACCTCTTAGGCTTGGCTAGCCACATTAAAATCATTAGCTCCAACTTTTTTTCTCTCTTTTTTAAATTTTTTTAGGTTTTAGATTTTTTATTTCAAGAAAATAAATGCATTTAAAAACTATACTAAATGCAGGTAATTTATATGCAAGAATTTGACAAGAAATATTTTTGTGGAAAAACCAGTTCTCATTTTTTAGAAATGATCTCTGGGCAAAAATTTAGGTATCAACATAGGGTAAGATTTTTTCTCACATTTATGAACCGACTATTAATCATTTTTATAATCGATGTGGCATAACCCTAACGGATCACCCTTATCCGGAAAAATGACGGCACGGCATTATCCGCCTCTCATTTTCCTATTCACATGTGATGCGTGCTCTCAATAGCTACTACCTGCTTGTGATTGCTTCTCCCCAATTCATTTTGCAAGAAGAGGCTGTGGCTCTATTTTTCGGTTGTCGTCTTCGTGCTGTTAACTGATCAATTAGTTAGTGATATTGTAAGTGCTCTAGCAACAAATTTTTTCCCCAAAATGAAAGTGCAAGTGTTAGATGCATTATTAATAAATGGTAGAATACCAACAAAAACCCCGAATTATATGTACAATGACATCAATGCCTTAAATATTTTCTAAGTCACGAATAACTCCAAACTCATATCCATATAACATAAACAACATTTGGCCATTAAAAAAAAGGATGTGGCAGCTTACGTAGATAACAACCGACAAATGAAACTGACATAGATCTAGAAAATTCCACCAAAGCCTAAACTTTGTCCAACGTGACACCATTACTTCAAACTTTGCCAATCTTGAAAAGCATTCTCATATCATGCCATCTCGACAACTGTTACCCGATTCATAATCATATCCGTTCTAATCCCTATATCACATTGTAATTCAATTTTCCTTTTTCTGTTTGATAACAAAATCAAAATCAGAAGAGATTAGAGTGTATTTCTTTTTCAAACTTCGGAAAAGTTTAAAGTTTGCAAATCAAATCATTATATGGGTGCTTGAAATTTAATTTATTTCGTACATCAAGTCATAAATATATCATACGGGTCATTTTTAGTATCATCTACAATCTAAAACATGGACACAGTTAAGTCAAATGTGTGTAAGTCCACTAATCTTTTCACATGATATGTCTCACATTAACAAAATTTTGCGATTTTGATTTTGTTGGCGCTATCGCTATCAGTGTATATCTATGAGATACATTTCACATACAAATTAAATTTCCTGGATTTTTTTTTTTCTGGTTTCGTCGCTATGCTCGCTTTCCATCTGGGAGTTGATCAATCAATTTCTTACTATGGTGATATATAATTGCTAGTAGCTGCAATTTTGGTAATGTAAAGTATCCATTAAAAGTTTGCATCTGTTGGCACCTATAAGAGATTCAAGAAAACCAATGAGACACAAGAGACCCCTAGTAACTAGGTTATAAGGTGATGCCTGTCTATGAGATTAATTTACGTACAAATTTAATTTCCTCAATCTTTTTTTTTTTTTCTGATTTCATCACTAACTTAACTTTTCATCTAAAATTGCAATAGAAAATGCCCTAACGGTTACATTCGGTTACCCAGATTTCTAACTATGATAAGACTATATAGGATATGATATAAAATGTGAGCTTGGTTTAGCATTCCCAAAGAGCTTTGGAGGCCCAAAGTTTTTTGGGGAAATGTTGGACCATTTAGTAACTATTCTGAAGAAACTTTCATTTGAAAGCTAGCATTTGGAAGATTGAAAGCCCAATGCTAGTAAGGACTATTGTTAGACTTTTAGAATTTGGCCAAATGCTAAACTCGTTTTTTTCATTCCAAAACTACCATCACAAATTTTTCAAATTTTTGATTTTATCCCTTATTACTTTTTTATTTAAAAAGGACCAAACCCATTGTCGAACAGGCGAAAGGTTTGGTCTTTTTTTTTTAATGTATATATTTGATTTTTTTTAACTTTAAACAAATACAATTTTTAAAAAAAAAAAACTAATATTAGTTACCCAAAAGGCTTTCCAAATGTGTTTTCTATCGAACGACATTTTTTTCTCAATGGTGCTTCTCAAAGCGTAATTTCTACCAAACGGTCTTTACATTTGCCTAAGACCTTTTAGGCTAAACTGCTTTACATTTCCTCAATGAACTTTTAAAATGCTAAACTAAACGTACTCGAAATCTGGGAATTTTGTTTATTTTATCTATTTTTTGGTGAATTAGAATAATAAAATCGGATATATTCACATTATATTATATTTATATTTTTGTATAAATAGTATATCAGTGTAAATGAGTCTAAAAATTCACAAACACAAATGGTAAAAATCTCTTATGAAACTATTTCCTAATTTACTTTTATTTCTTATTTTTTTTTTATTTTCCTCCATTTTTTAATTTTTTCTTTTTATTTCTTTTTTCCCTTTCATCATTCTCTAATAAAATTTTATTATATAGCAAACGGTACTAATATACCTAAAATATATAATAAATATAAATAGATATAAATATATATCTATATTTATATATTTAATTTATATTAATAGAATAAAAATCGAATATATAAAAAAAAACTAAATTTTATTTTTTGATATTTTGAATTTCTTATATTAGATTTCAAATATTATTTATATTGATATATAATTTCAATTTTGTTAATTTAATAAGTTTATTATTCAAGAAAAATAACTTTCTTATTCTAAATGTTAGAAATTTTATCCACTTTTATCCCACCTCTCCTATGGAATAATTTTATCCAGCCTATATTCCTCTTATATTAACTTTATCCTGTTTTGAGTAGACACTAAACATGAGATAGGATAAATTTTATCATCTCCCAAATTTAATCTTAATCAAGATAAATTTTATCCTATCTCAAATTTTATCTTGACCGCCAAATACAACCTGAAAGAAATATCTTTAGTTCAATTTCTTAGCTAATGTTCTAGCAGGGTACAAAGAAAACTACATAATGTTTCAGTGCAGCCCCCTCCCGCTCCTAAAACTTGTCCAATATTATGCTTTAACCCCAAGCAAACAAAAAATTCTTACAACTACATCCTTAATTTTGACCCCCTAAATCATTATTTTCATGCAAATCACTTTTGTTTCCAACTTGAGGACTAGCATATTTTTCTTACTATAACAATATGTTATTACTAGTAACTGCAAGTTTGTTAATCTAAAGTATCCATTAAAAGTTTGTATCTATTGGCTCCTATAAGAGATTTAAGAAAACCATGATCCACAAGAGATCTCTGGTTACAAGGTTACAAGGTGGTGTCTGTCTATGAGATAAATTTCATGTACAAATTTAATTTCCTGAATCTTTTTTTTAGTTGCATCGCTATGTTCGCTTTCCATCAAAGACTGTGATAGAAAATGCCCTAATAGCTAAAACAAACATCTTTATTTCTCAAGAACTATTCTTTCCCTTTGATTAGTGTCTAATCACTGTGTGGGAGCTAATCAATCAATATCTTACCCAATGTTTCTAGCATGGTACAAATAAGGCCACATGATGTTTCAGTCCAGGCCGCACCCCAAAAAAGAGAGAAAAAAAAAAAAAAAAACTTGTCCAATATTATGCTTTAGCCCATTGCAAGCAAAAAATCATTACAACTTCTGACCAAAAATAAAATCATTACAACTACATCCTTAACTTTGGCCCCCCATATCATTACTTTAATGCGACTTACTTTTGTTTCCAACTTGAGAAATAGCACATTTTTCTTAATATGGAAATATTATAGTTACTAGTAGCTAAAATTTTGGTAATGTCGAGCATCCATTAAAATTTTGCATCTATTGGCTCCTATAAGAGATTCAAGAAAATAATTCTATAACTAAAGAAAGAATTGCATAAATAATTGTCACTATTAATTTTGTAGATAAGACATCTTTCTAATTCAACAAAAAGATAACATTTTTTTATAATAGAATTATCTATCATCCATGCCATCTCAAGAACTGTTATCCAATTTATATTCGTTCTAATCCCTATATCACGTTGTAATTCAATTTTTCTTTTTCCATTTGACATCAAAAACAAAATTAGAAGAGACTAACGAATTTCTTTTTCAAATTACAAAAAAAGTTGAAAGTATGCAAATTAAATTATTAATGGGTGCTTGATGATTAGTTTTTTTTTTTTTTTTTTTTTTTAAACATCAAATCATAGATATATCATACACGTGATTTTTACCAATATCTATCATCTAAAACAGGGACATGGTTAAGCCAAATGCATGCAGATCCATTAGTCTTTCCATATGATACGTCTCACAATAACAAAATTTTGCAATTTTGATTTTGTTGCCGCTATCGCCATTCGTGTTTGTCCATAAGATACATTTCATGTACGAATTAAATTTCCCGATCTATTCCCTAATTTCGTCGCTACATTAGTTTTCCATTCAAGATCGCGATAGAAAATGCTCTGACAGCTAAAACAAACATCTTTATTTCTCGAAGACTATTCTTTCCCTTTGATTAGTGTCTAATCACTATCTAGGAACTAATCAATCAATTTCTTACCCAATGTTCCCGCGTGGTACAAACAAGAAGACATGGTGTTTCAGTACACCCCTCCCCCGCCCCAAAACTTGTCCAATATTATGCTTTAACCCATAGCAAGCAAAAAATTCGTTACAACTGCTTTGGCCTTCCAAATCCTTACTTTAACGCAAATCACTTTTGTTTCCAACTTGAGAAATAGCATATTTTTCTTACTATGGAAATATTATAATTGCTAGTAGCTGCAATTTTGATAATGTAAAGTATCCATTAAAAGTTTGCATCTACTGACTCCTATAAGAGATTCAAGAAAATCAATGATCCACGGAACCCCCGATTACAAGATTACAAGGTGGTGTCCATTAATGAGATAAATTCTGCGTACAAATTAAATTTCCTGAATCTTTTTTCTGATCCCGTGGCTATGTGATCTTTCCATTTGAGATTGCAGTAGAAAATGCCCTTACAGCTAAAGCAAACATTTTTATTTCTCGGGAACTATTCTTTCCTTGTGATTAGTGTTTAATGACTAAATGGGAGCTAATCAATTAATTTCTTACCCGATGTTCTCACTTGATACAAACGAGGTGACATGGCATTTTCGTCCAGTGTCTAATCACTATGTAGGAGCTATCCAATCACTCTTTCGTTTTGATTACTGTCTGATCAATATGTGGGATCAATTTCTTACCAAATATTCTTGCAAGGTACAAACAAGGCCAGATGGCGTTTCCACATTATACGTCACACAATAACAAAATTTTGCAATTCTAAATTCGTCGACGCTATCGCCATCCGTGTCTATCTATAAGATACTTTCATGTACGAATTAAATTTCCCGAATCTTTTCTCTAATTCCGTCGCTACATTACCTTTCCATTCAAGATTGCGATAGAAGATGCTCTGACAGCTAAAACAAACATCTTTAGTTCTCGAGGACTATTCTTTCCCTTTGATTAGTGTCTAATCACTATCTAGGAGCTAATCAATCAATTTCTTACCTAATGTTCACGCATGGTACAAAGAAGAAGACATGGTGTTTCAGTACACCCCTCCCCCTGCCCCAAAACTTGTCCAATATTATGCTTCAACCCCTAGCAAGCAAAAAAATTGTTACACCTACATCCTTAGCTTTGGCCCTCCAAATCATTACTTTAACGCGAATCACTTTCATTTCCAACGTGAGAAATAGCATATTTTTCTTACTATGGAAATATTATAATTGCTAGTAGCTGCAATTTTGGTAATGTAAAGTATCCATTAAAATTTTGCATCTATTGGCTCCTATAAGAGATTCAAGAAAATCAATGATCCATGGAAACCCCCGATTACAAGATTACGAGGTGGTGTCCATTTATGAGATAAATTTCATGTATAAATTAAATTTCTTGAATTTTTTTTCTGATTTCGTGGCTATGTGATCTTTCCATTTGAGATTGCAGTAGAAAATGCCCTAACAGCTAAAGCAAACATTTTTATTTCTCGAGAGCTATTCTTTCCTTGTGATTAGTGCCTAATCACTAGGTGGGAGCTAATCAATTCATCTCTTATACATTGTTGTCACATGATACAAACAAGGTGACATGGCATTTTAGTCTAGTGTCTAATCACTATGTAGGAGCTATCCAATCATTATTTCCCTTTGATTAGTGTCTAATCAATATGTGGGATCAATTTCTTACCCAACAGATAAAGGCAAAACCATAATTTTACGAAAAATTAAGGGGCAAAAGCATAAATTCTCGCAGGCATGCGCGTGGGTTGCGGTGATGTGTAGCGCACGCGCCAACGACCCAGTCTTTTTCCGGCTGCGCATGGGGCGCGTTTGGTGGCCGCCAGTGGCATGCCACTCGTCGTTTTTCTAATCTCGACGAGAAGTACAATCTTGCACTGTCGAAAATAAATTGACTCACATAAAATAAAATAAAATAAAGGGCAAACAGTACACAAGTGTTAGGATTTCTGTCCATGAGTGTCCGGCGGTGATGTTTCTCAAAATTTCAGCCAAAAAATTAATTATAAACGTCAGTAATGATCGCGAAACTTAAACAACATTGCTCTAATACCAATGTAGGAAAACGGATTCTAGAAAAACAACCGATACTCGAACAATCAAATATCAAAATAACAATGCGGAAACAGGCCCAAGAAACATATAACACCGATCGAAAGGCATATCACGAAGACAGACATACCTTATTTGCCACAGATTAAGTACTTATTGCAACATCACTCTAATACCAATATAGGAAAACGGATTCTAGAAAAACTAACTGATACTCGAATGAGAGAATACCATAAAAATAACGTGGAAACAAGCTTGGGAAACATGTAACACTGATCGGAAGGCATATCACGAAGATCGACATACTTTATTTGCCATAGATTAAACACTTGTTGGAGTCTCAAAGGAATTGATCGAAACCTTTGTAGTTCTATTCTTCAAGAGAGTTCATTGTTTTGTTTATCAAAAAGGAGAAAGAACATACTGTTCTGTTTTCAGCAGTTCAATTCTTAAGTTTTCCTTTTCCTTTTTCTTTTTATATATAGCAGTTAATTTTTACTGAAAAAATAGTCGCCCATTCTCTCTCTGAGCTCTTCCTTTATGGGCCGGGTTTGGCCCAACATAAGTGGACGGGCCTGCCTTGACCCATCAAATAAAACAAAATCAATAGTCGTGAGCGTTCGTTGGATTTGGAATTGGTGATGCCATTTCCTAAGAGTCTCGTGATTGCTATCATGCAATAGAACGTGTTTTTTTGTTTTATTTGTTCCTCAAAAAGCCGACGCCAGAGAGCGCAAGACAAGGAATACACGAAGCTACGGGTGACGTCTTGAAACTTGACAGTTTGCGCAGATAGAGTTGTTGGACGAAGAAACACTTAGTTAATGTCCTTCCATTCATCGACAATCTGCCTCTGGAGTTCTTCCTTAGACTTTGGTTCCAAAATACCAAGTTTTTTGACGAAACGCTCCACCTCCGAGTCCACATGCCATTTTTTTCTTTTTATTTTTCCTCTTCAACTTCATGTTGCGAAGTTTTACATATTAGTGGACAGAATAAACATAAATACGTACTCTTTTTGTCAGTATAGGAGATATGATGTTTCGCTGCCATCACTTTTTCATACAATGTAATGCCCACAAGCAAAGAAAAGCCCCTGTAATTCTTTATGCAGCATCGAAAATGTCTTCTCCATCAACCATGAATCGATAGGTTCCCCACGAGCTTAACAATATTGTAACATTGATCAAGTCATATTCACATAAGCTTCCATCAAACGGTCCTTGAACTAATACAAGATGCCTACCTAGTACATAAACTACCTGACACTACGTTGTTGGTGGAGCGATCTTCGTGTCACTCGATGACCTCAACCATGACCTTGGATCGATGCACCATACATCTATACCCATGAGACACTCGATAACCTCAATCGTGACCTTGGATTGATGCACCGTACATCTATATCCATGAGAAGCGAGCTTTGCCCTAATCTATTTTGTATCTATTATATCTTCGCCTTTCAACACATCGCGAAAATACAACTAGACACTGCCTAACCAATAACTACCCATGCCACATTGAAAGATAAAAGTACATAATTCAAGGCCTTTGCTCCCAACTTGAACTCGATTATGAGAGCTATATAATTCACGCAGTGATCGTACATATGAAAATGATCACATAACTTGCAACATATATAATGAGTGATTGTGCCAACGTTGTCCACCGTTGTCCTTGAGCTAATCAAGTCAAAATGCCTACCTATCTAACCAAATAAAAGAAATAGGTGAATGTCAATTGCTTGCAGATTAAATCACAAGTGAGCTTTGCTTAGTCACATTTCAATCAAGGATATTTTGGCTTTTGCTACCCGGAAAATGGAAATGAGTCAGAAGGAAACCAAACATACAATCAGATTGACCTTGATTTCTCAGATTGAAGTTTTACTCTTGAAGACATTTCTTTGGCGATAGGAAGAACCCTCTTGTCGATTTTTTTGGTCTTAGTAAACACCTTATAAACGGAACTGATTAATTTGCACTTACTAATCAACGGAAAGTGAGCATGTGATGTCACATGTGCCGAATTCGGTACAATCGGAAATGGGAGATGGAATTTTGGCTCGGACATCCAAAAAGGAATATACAGAACTAAAGTATAAGATGTTGACTAAGACAAAAGGAATTACAGAAGGTTGACTGAGACAACCATGAAATTACAAAGGGCAGTCAAATTAGAATTAACCCAATTGTTTGTTGTGCCAATCAGAATAATGAGAACATGCATTAGATATTGTCATTTATGCTGGGCAGAGTGTACTGAGACCGTCATAAGCAGATGTCGAATAAAATATCTTTGATATTGATCGAGAAAATGAACCACTCATGTTATAAAACATTCATATATTCCAGCATCACATTTTTCACAGACTCCTCTAGTTTTATTTTATTCGAAACCCACTAGGGAGAAAAAAAAAAAAAAAGAAGGGGGTGCGGGCACGGTGCGGCGGTTCTCAGGCCAGAAAAGAGCATTGATCAAGAGTTAACACACAATTCAAATCGTTCGCAAATGTCTGACGCGATCGATGACGGCTTGGTAATTAACCTTGTTCTTCCGACCCATCACATTGGCATGGATTGACGAGCAGAAGAGTCACAAACTCTTTGAAATTGGTCCCAGCATTGACGTAATGATCTGTTTCATCTTCATATACCGCATGCGTGGCTCGTGCAAGATTGATAATTCGCATGAGGAGTACCATGGGAACGGCAGTCGGACGGCGCAACTCTTCATTAATGTCCTTCCACGCATTGGCCACTTGTTTACAGAGTTCCTTCTTTGTCTCTTCCTCTGTAACACTGTATTGTTTCATGAAACACTCCACTGAAGATGCCACATGACCTCTCTCTTGCTCAAACTACAATATATATATCATTGGAATTATTTTTTCTCCTATTGATAAAACCTATGAAAAAATTTAGATAAAATGATGTTGTTCACTGGTATAGCTTTTGTATACCTTGTGTCCAGCAATGTCATTCATAAGCCGACCGATTACTTGTGAAGCCTTCACTATCCTGGGGTCGCTAGACAATAACCAATCAAAAGCATCTTTTGTTACAATATCTCCCATTCCCAAAAACGCTGTCACAAATGTCAATTGACTACCAATGCTTATTAATGCAATGGGCATGTACTCCTCCATCGTCGGTACGTGACTATGGTGGAACAATTTGGCTTCCGCCAAGTATGCTCTCACTTGAATTTTCATCTGAGAATTCATCATCAAACGTAAAAGCTACATCAATATTCGAGTTTTAATGTATTTGATGGACAAAGATATATGACAGTCTTTCATCCTTATCCAACAGCTTAGTATTTTGTTTCAACTGGACAAAGTAAAAATCGCATTTGATTGATGTAACGTCAAATGGCTTACCACTTCTTTTGCATAGAAGAGGCGGTATGATCTTCCTTTTCTAGCCAATTCGTTGCCAATTTCATCATAAAAATCAAGAAGTGTCTTGTAAAACACTTGCATGCACTTTGGCAATCCTTCTTTGGCATCAACATCCCACCTGAGTTCAAATTTAAAAAATACTAAACTTGATCCTAATCAACAATTGATCAAATTAAAATAAGTAAATTTAGAATCTGTAAATTGAGACGCCGAGTGCCAATTGTACCTTTCAATTGCTTCCGTGAAGAGTTCCAGTTCTTCCATTGTGCCATAGACATCATAGATGTCGTCGAGAATGGAAAGGATGACCATCATTTTGGTTACTATTCCTCTAGCAATCTCGTACTCCGGCTCGAAATAAATTCCTAACATCCAGACATACAGCTCCCCAAGCCTATCTCTAGCAAATGGAAACTCCCTCTCTATATCTATATCCTTCCACCACCTACAATTTACCAACAAATCTCGTTTAAGGCAAACACATCAATGATGGAATTATAGAAAGTACTTTGGACCAATGATCCAAAGAGATAACACTCCTTGACATGTGCAAATGATTTTTAGTTTAGAATAGATTGCAATTACACTAATCAATCTATGACAATTTGGTGTTTTTAGAATATCTAGCTACTCCAGACACACTATCATGAAGTTCACCTGGTAAGGTTGCCGAGTTCTTTCTAGTGTTGCTCTTGCAATGAATTGAAATCGAGCTTAGCCAAAGAGAGCAGGACTTCATTATGCGAAGGCTCCTCTCGGTAGAATTGAATGTAACGCCTTCGCCTCTAGCCTTGGCAAACCCTTTTGGATTGGTTGATGCAAGGCATGACTCACTTGTTTTACGAGATTAGGGCTTACTTTCTTTTTCTCAATTGATTCAAGGTGAGATATAGTAAAAGCGAGTGCATCATTCAAAATATCATCGCCGTGATAACTTAGATGGCAAGCTTCGAATAGACTTAGCATTCCCTGCACGTCAGCGATGCTCGATTTGTTGAAATTTCCTTCACTGTCCTTGAACCTATTAAAGATTTCTGTATGGCCAAATGGAATATGGGAGAAGATGCTATCATCAGATGCTGTGAAAAGAACCATGTTCAATTCTAGATCAATCGGAAACAATGGAAAAATGACATACTAAACAAAGGAATTGGAAGAGAGGACTACTCACCTTTTAAAACGAGAAAATTTGAAGAACACAAACTATGCGAATTAAATACAGAAACAGGTTAACAAATAAACAAAATAACATCAAAGTAAACTAAACATACCAGTGATATTATATGTTCCCTCTAATCAATCAAATGGATTATCAAGCTAGTATCTGCAATATAATTTCGCTAACTCACTAATCAATGAAATTGAAACATTACATACCACATGAAACATTGTAACCTTGTTGTCGTAATAATCGAAAGAGAACAGCAACAGTGTGAAGGTTGTCATCATTATCGCCATAGTGAAACTCGAAATAGCTTCTATGGATTTGTTCTAGCTGCTCATCTATCTCATGTTCAAAATGGTAGGCAAATCCCAAGCGTTGGATCTTATCAATCAAGTTCAACTTTTGTGATGGCTTATCCATAGCACCCGTCAACATCTTCCTCACTTCTCCTTTCAATCTCTCAATATGTTCCTCTACTACGCCATCAGAACTCTACAATTAATACAAAATTGAAAGTTCAAAAAAAAAAAAATAGAGGTAATTGACGTAAATCGAGTAAGCATGCAAGAAACATATAAGGTTGCCTATGATCCAATTGATCACAATAAATCTGAGTTGAAATTACCTAAAGATTATACCGTTAAGACCAATTTTATTAAAATTAAAGTTCTTTCTACATTTGTCCAGTCATATGTGCATCCCAAAGGTTTGCACAGAAATTTTGAATCATGCAAGGACCAACCCTTGCATGGGGTTTCCAATAAATTAGAACTTCTTTTTTCTGATTAAATGCTGCAGAATGATCATCAACAATCCAAGATTATTCTTTATGCTCTCGATTTTCAGAAGACATAACAGCTGAAAAGTTTTCCAAAAGTAATTTAAGAAAAGGAGTAACTTAAATGCTACCGTCGAGTTGGAGTCGGAAGCATATTTGAGAAAATAATCCGCCCATATGGTTAGATGAAAAATTGCCGATCTGCCTTCAGGGACCAGGCTTGTTTTTTCAGCAGGAGAAGAAGATGGGACTCTTGAAATCTGAAGAGACATTTCCTTTTTGCTACTTTCTAGATCTAGGTAGCTGAAGAACACTGGAGGGAGAGTAGAGGCTTCTCTGGGAGTGTCCAAACCTTATGGATGGGTATTTATAGGCGACAGCATCTAAGGAACAGAGAAGGCCATAGTTAATTCATTAAAGCATCTTCTTCCCCCTATATTTTTAATTCGGGGTGAGTGTCTTGTAAGAAAATTGTCCATACGTTTCGAATTTGAGACCGTTGGACGAAACTCGATCCGAGAATTACGGACGCTCGACCACCGTTTGATACTGACGAGCTGAAATGCAATGATGGCCTGTCAATCGCCATGACGCAATGACGCCACTACATCGTGGGCGGCGCGACTATGGAAAGAAAACGAAGAGAGACCGTGATGGTCTCAACTAAAAAGAGACACAGCCTCGTTCAGCTGGAGAACTAATATAGGTGCACAATTCGACAATGGATTTTGAATTTTATCTAATTTGATATAAAACTCTTATATATCACCTCTAGAGTTAGGTATTGACGAGCTGAAATGCAATGATGGCCTGTCAATCGCCATGACGCAATGACGCCACTACATCGTGGGCGGCGCGACTATGGAAAGAAAACGAAGACAGACCGTGATGGTCTCAACTAAAAAGAGACACAGCCTCGTTCAGCTGGAGAAATGGGAGCAGAATGTAATGATAGCAAATCATTATATTGGGACAGAAGGGAAATCTGCCGCGCGTGGATTTGTCAAATAACCTAGTACTATCAAAAATCTCGAATCAATGCATTCACGACATAATAACAAAAACTCTCAAATAAACCAGTGCCATATACATCTTCTAAATTAGTATACAGATATCTTATTTACCATAAACTGATATATTTTTTTTATATTTATGTCATATTTATCTCAAATTATCATTTGTCATGCATTTTTTAGAGTAAATATGACATGTGTATTCTAATTTAGAATAAATGTGACACAAGTATATTAGTTTAAAAAATTTTATGATATAAAATTTAATTTATGATAAATTTAACATGAGTCCACCAGTTTATGATAAATGTGACATGGATGTATCAATTTGGAGGTTTTTGTGATACAAAAATTAATTGGGGATAAATGTAGCATAAATATATCAGTTTGAGAATTTTGGCAATATGAACCTGCATTTAATTATAGTAGGAAATGTAGGAAAACTCTTGAATTATGGATGAAGTATGCCTTGGTGCACCAAAGGGGAGGGTAATTTCCATGATCGTTCTTCACGTGAGTTTATTTTGTTTGTTGCAATTACACCCGAGCAATTTATCCAATAATTTAAATTTTAAGTTAAGATTTATGTAATTCCTTTAGTATCGCAACTTACCCCTCAATACGGAGGAAATTAGATTTAGAGGTATTACCTAAAAGACAGACCTACGACATTAGCTTTAAACTAGGCTCTTCTAAGCCCATACCCCACGCGACGTTGGGTATTCAAATTAACACTATTAGAATTTTATAATGAAGAGTCGCCACTAATTTATTAGCGTCGGCTAGAAACTAAGTGAAACAGGGGAGCGTACTTTACCTTTTACACAACTAGAGAATCTAGGGACAAGACTTAATTACAATAATTAACTAACTAGTATTTGTTCGGTACCTAATCTTGTTCATTTTAAAAAGATGTCTATTAGGCAGTTCAAATCAACTTTAAACCTATCTATGCAATCATGCGGGTGCACAATTATTAAAATTATGATCAGCAACCACGAAAGCTATATTCACTTAAAGAATTGTTCCCCGACGTATTCTTCCCCAATTAGTTTCCCATTCTCTTATGAAATGCAACAACTGAAACGATACTTTTCTTTTCCTTTTCAACTTGACATGTGCCCCGTTTCTACGAGGAAATTATAATTTATTGCAGCACGTATCCCCCTCAAAATGGAATAGAAACAATTGATGGAAATGATGGTTCGGGTCAGCTTGTCTCGTGAAAAAATTGGTGTGAGATCAGATTTTTTTTGTTAAAATGCTGCTTTTCACGGATGACATTTGTGAGCGTTCATTGGATTTGAAATTGGAGTTGCCAGTTCCTAAAAGTACAAATGATAACCATTCTATTTGTGAACACAATTTCTAGATGGAAATAGATTATTGTATTTCTATTCTTTGAACGAGTTTCTAAGTAAAAATACACATTTGATAATGACGTAGAATTTCAATTCCCGGAATAGGAATTCTTTTAATAACAACACAAAATTTATCTCTCGCAGGTGGCGGTTGTTTAGTAGCGAGGGTGAGCAATGAAAAAGTTTTTATTTCTCATTTTTATTCTAGAAATTAAAAAAAATGCAAAAATTTTACTTATTTATATTCTAAATTTATTTCAAAACTTACGATATGTTTTAAAAATAGAAAAATGAAATCACATTACTAAACAGATTCCGTTTCAAACTCGTTTCTGAGAACAAAAAAAGTTAGATCTTGTCAAAAAAAAGTTAGATCTTGTCAAAAATAGAATGGTTATCACGTGCACTTTAAGGAATCTCGTGATTCCTATCACGCAATAGAACATGCTTTTCTTTTCCTCAAAGAGCTGACGCCGGAGAGCGCAAGACAGGGATGGTAAAGGAATTCGATAAACGAAGCTAGGGTTGACGTCTTGAATCTTGACAGTTTGCGCAGATAGAGTCGTTGGACGAAGAAACACTTCGTTAGTGTCCTTCCATTCATCGACAATCTGCTTATGGAGTTCTCCTTAGACTTTGGTTCCGAAACACCAAGTTTTCTGACGAAACGCTCCACCTCCGAGTCCGCATGCCCTTTTTGTTTTTTGCGTTTTTAGCTGAAACTTGACGTTGCGAACAAGACATATTAGTGGACGGAATACACATAAATGTGTACTCTTTTTGTTCGTGCAGGGGAAATGACGTTTCTCTTCCATCACTTTTTCATAAAATGTTAATCCCCACGAGAAAAGTAAAGCTACTGTAATTTCTTATGCAGTATTGAGGATATCTTCTCCATCAACCATGAATCGATAGGTTCCCTATAAACTTAACAATCTTGTAACCTCAATCGAGTCAAATTCACATAAGCTTTCATCAAACGGTCTTTAAACTAATACAAGATGCCTACCTAGTACATAAACTACCAGCCACTAGGTTGTTGATGGAGTGATCTTTGTGCCATTCGATAACCTTGACCATGACCTTGGATCGATACATTTTACGTCTATACCCATGAGAATCAATCCTTTTGTTCTAATTTATTTTGTATTTATTAAATATTCGCCTTCCAACACATCCTTTTTATCAGGAAAATATAACAAGACACCACGTAACCAATAACTATCCATGCCAAATTGAAAGATAGAAGTGCATAATTTAAGGCCTTTGCTCTCAACTTGAACTCGATGATGCAAGCTATATAATTCACGCAGTGCTTGTACATATGAAAATGATCACTCAACTTGCAACATACAAAACAAGTGATTGTGCCAACGTTGTCCACCGGCGTCTTTGAGCTAATCAAGTCAAGATCCCTACCTATCTAACCAAATAATAGGAAAAAGTGAATGTCGATTGCTTGCAGATTAAATCACAAGTGAGCTTTGTTTAGTCACGTTCAATCAAGGATATTTTGGCTCTTGCTACCCGGAAAATGGAAATGAGTCAGAAATAAACCAAACATAAAATCAGATTGACCTAGATTTATCGGATTGAAGTGAAGTTTTACTCCCGAAAACATTTCTTTGGGGATAGGAAGAACCGTCTTGTGGAATTTTTGGGTCTTAGTTAACACCTTATAAACGGAACTGGCTTTTTTGCACTTACTAATCAACGGAAAGGGAGCATGTGATGTCACGTGCCGAATTCGGTACAATCGGATATGGGAGATGGAATTTTGGCTCGGACATCCAAATCGGAAAATACAGAAATAAAGTATAAGATGTTGACTGAGACAAAAGAAATTACTGAAGGTTCACTGAGACAACTATGAAATTCCAAGGGGCAGACATATTAGAATTAACCCAATTGCTTGTTGTGCCAATCAGAATAGTGAGAACGTGCATTAGATATTGTAATATATGCTGGGCACAGTGTACTGAGACCGTTTTAAGGATATGACAAATAAAATATCTTTGATATTGATAGAGAAAATGAACCACTCATATTATAGCACATCAATATATTCCATCATCACATTTTTCTCTGACTCCTCTTGTTTTATTTTATTCGAAATCCACTAGAATAAAAGGGGGCTCTCAGGCCAGAAAAGAGCAGTGACCATGTGTTAACACACAATTCAAATTGTTCGGAAATGTCTGACGCGATCGATGATGGCTTGGTAATTAAACTTCATCTTTCAACCCATCACATTGGCATGGATTGACGAGTAGACAGGTGACAAACTCTTTGAAATTGGTTCCAGCATTAACGAAGTGATCTGTTTCATCTTCATATGCCGCATGAATGCCTCCTGCAAAATTGATAATTCGTATGAGGAGTACCCTGGGAACGGCAGTCGGACGGCGCAGCTCTTCATTAATGTCCTTCCACGCATCAGCCACTTGTTCACAGAGTTCCTTCTTTGCCTCTTCCTCTGTGACTTTGTATTGCTTCATGAAACACTCCACTGAAGATGCCACGTGACCTCTCTCTTGCTCAAACTACAAAAAATATATATCATCGAAATTATTTTTTCTTTGATAAAACCTACGGACAAAATTTAGATAAAATGATGTTGTTCACTGGTATAGCTTTGGTATACCTTGTGTCCAGCAATGTCGTTCATAAGCCGACCAATTACTTGCGAAGCCTTCACTATCTTGGGGTCGCTAGATAATAACCAGTCAAGAACATCTTTGGTTACAGTATCTCCCATCCCCAGAAATGATGCCACAAATGTCATTTGAATACCAATGGTTGTTAATGCGATGGGCATGTACTCCTCCATCGTCGGTACGTGACTATGGTGGAACCATTTGGCTTCAGCCAAGTACGCTCTCACTTGAATTTTCATCTAAGAATTCATTATCAAATGTAAACTACATCAATATTCAAGCTTTAATGTTTTTGGTGGACTTATATACATGATAGTCTCTCATCCTTATGCAAAAGCTCAATATTTTGTTTCAAGTGGATAGAGTAAAAATCACATTTGATTGATGTAATGTTGAATGGCTTACTGCTTCTTTTGCATAGAAGAGGCGGTATGATCTTCCTTTTCTGGTCAATTCATAGCCAATTTCATCATAAAAATCAAGAAGTATCTTATAAATCACTTGCATGCACTCTGGCAATCCTTCTTTGGCGTCGACATCCCACCTGAGTTCAAGTTTAGAAAATATAAAACTTGATCCTAATAAATAGTTGGTCAAATTAAAATAAGTTTAGAATCAGTAAACTGAGAAAACACTCCAAGTGCCAATTGTACCTTTCAATTGCTTCTGTGAAGAGTTCTAATTCTTCCAATGTGCCATAGACATCATAGATGTCGTCAATAATGGTCAGAATGGCCATCATTTTGGTTACTATTCCTCTAGCAATCTCATACTCCGGCTCAAAATGGAATCCTAACGTCCAGATATACAGCTCCCCAAGCCTATCTCTAGCAAATGGGAACTCCCTCTCTATATCTATATCCTTCCACCACCTACAATTTACCAAGAAATATCATTTAAGGGAAACACATCAATGATGGAATTATTGAAAGTACTTCAAACCGATGATCCAAAGAGATTAATACTCCTTGTCAAGTACAATTATTTTTAGTTCAAGATATATTGTGATTACATTAATCAGTTTATGACAATTTTATGTTATTAGAACATTTAACTACTTCAGACATGCTATCATCAAGTTAACCTGGCAAGGTTGCCGAGTTCCTTCTGGTGTTGCTTTTGCAATGAGTTGAAATCAAGCTTAGCCAAGGAGAGCAGGACTTCATTATGCGAATGCTCCTCTTGGTAGAATTGAATGTAACGCCTTGCCTCTAGCCTTGGTAGACCCTTTTGGATTGGCTGATGTAGGGCATGACTCACTTGTTTTTCAAGATTAGGGCTCACTTTTCTTTTATCAATTGATTCAAGGTGAGTTATAGTAAAAGAGAGTGCATCGTTCAAAATATCATCGCCGTGATAACTTAGATGGCAAGCTTCAAATAGACTTAGCAATCCTTGCACATTGGCAATGATTGATTTGCTGAAATTTCCTTCGCTGTCCTTAAACCTGTTAAAGATTTCTGTATGGCCAAATGGAATATGGGAGAAAGATGCTATCATGAGATGCTGTGCAAAGCACCATGTTCAATATCTAGATCAATTGGAAACAATGGAAAAATGACATACAAAACTAGGGAATTAGAAGAAAGGACTACTCACCTTTTAAAATGAGAAAATCTAAAGAACTTGAAATATGAGAATTATATTAAAAATGGGTTAATAAAAACAAATCAACATTAGAGTAAACTAAACATATCAGTGATATTATTTCTTCACTCTAATCAATCAAATGGATTATCAAGCTAGTGTATGCAATATAATTTCCCCAACTCATTGATCAATGAAATTGGAACATTACATACCACATGAAATGTTGTAACCTTGTTGTCGTAATAAGCGAAAGAGAAGAGCAACAGTGTGTAGGTTGTCGTCGTTATCCTCACAGTGAAACTCGAAATAGCTTCTATGGATTTGTTCCAACTGCTCATCTATCTCAAGTTCAAAATGGTAGGCAAGTCCCAAGCGTTGGATCTGATCAATCAAGTTCAACTTCTGTGATGGCTTATCCATAGCACCTGTCAACATCTTCCTCACTTCTCCTTCCAATCTCTTAATTCGGTCCTCTACTATGCCCTCAGAACTCTACAATCAATGTAAAATTGAAAGTCCAACAAAAAAAAAAATAGAGGAAATTGACATAAACTGAGTAAGAATGCAAGAAACATATTAGGTTGCCTATGACTAGTTCGACCATGATAAATATGAACTGAAATTGCCTAAAGATTATCCCATTAAGACTAGTTCTATTAACAGTAGAGAAGTTCTTTCTACATTTGTTAAGTCATATGTGCATCCCATAAGGTTCGCATAGAAATTTTGAATAGTGTAAGGATCAACACTCGCATGGGGTTTCCAATAAACTAGAACTTTTTTCTTATCAACTGCTGCGAGATGATCCTCAATAGTCCAAGATTATTCGTTATGCTCTCAGTGGATATAATAACTAAAAAGTTTTCCGAAAGTAATCCAAGAAAAAGAGTAACTTAAATGCTACCGTGGAGGTGGAGTCGGAAGCATATTTGAGAAAGTAATCCGTCCATATGGTTCTATGAAAAATTGCCGATCGGCGTTCAGCGACCGGGCTTGTTTCTTCGGCAGGAGAAGGAAAAGGGACTCCTGAAATCGGAAGAGACATTTCTTTTTTGCTATTTTCTAGATCTAGGTGTATGGAAGGATATAGCTGAAGAATACTGGAGGGAGGGTAGAGGCTTTTCTGGGAGTTTCCAAACGTTATGGATGGGTATTTATAGGCTATAGCATCTAAGGAGCCGAAAAAGCAATAGTTAATCTGTTGAAGCATCTTCTTCTCGTGTATATAATATTCGTGATAACTGTCGTGTGCAGAGGACATTAGAATATGTCTCGAATTTCAGATCGTGGGATGAAACCGATCCGATGATAATTATGGACGCTCGACTACCGTTCAAGATTTGTGGGCTGAAATGCAATGGGGGCCTGTCAATTGCCATGACCACGACGCCACTCCATCATGTGTAACTCGAATATGGAAAGAAAATAAGGAGAGACCATGATGGTCTTGACTAAAAGAGACATAACTTCGTTCAGCTGAAGAAAGGGAACATGAATGTAATGATGGCAATCCATGATATGGAACAATAGGGAAGAATACAATGTCCTTCACGATCAGCTGGGAAAGGTTAGCCAAATGCGAACCGATACCTCTGCCGCACCTGGATTTATTTAATAACCTAATACCACCGAAAACCATATATCAATACACCAATAACAAATGTACTCCAAATTAATTTTTGTGTCTCAAGAACTATTTAATTGATACACCCGTGCCACATTTATCTCTGACTAATACAAAAAACCACAAACTAATATATGTGTGCCATATTTATCCTAAATTGATAAACTTGCACCACATTTTATCCCAAATTGAGGTAAATCTGAGATTTTTTTTAAGTAAATGTGACACGGGTATAGCAATTTGGAATGAATGCGGTACGGGTGAATTAGTTTAGGATTTTTTAAGATATAAAATTATTTTGGGATAAATGTGACCATGCAAACCAATTCAGGAGTTTTTGTGACACAAAAAGTAATTTTACGTAAATGTAGTATGAATATATCAGTTTGAAGTTTTTGATAGTGTTAACCCTTGTATAATTGTAGAAGGTACGGAGCTCTCAGATCTTGGTTGAAGTGTGTCTTCGTGCACCAAAGAAGAGGGTGGTATCTGTGAGTGTTCTTCACGTGAGTTTATTTTGTTCGTTGCAATTACACTTGAGTGATTTAACCAATTTAATCTTATGTTAAGATTTCTATAATTCATTTTGTGAGATGGAAAGATTATTTCCAAGAGAACTATGAGGGCTAAACACTGTGTGAGATATTAGATGTAATTTGAGGCTAGAAAACATTGAAAGTATTTGAATTACTTGAATATAGTTGTAATATTTGTTATATCACTTCATCAATAGTAAAATTATGTGTTGCTCTCCTCATGGACATAAGTCACAACAAACAAACCACATAAATTCGATATCCAATTTATTTCCTATTCTGTGCATTTTATTCAACCACTTCTTATAGTTACGATAGAGTGAATCTAGATAACATCATTTAATTTCAAGGTCTGATTGATGCATCATGTCATTAAGGTGCTCATGAATGCGGCCATGGAAATAGGGGCAGCTCTCTTGAGAATTTAACCTGACTATGGTGCGGACTGTCATGTTTGTTGCTTCTCCACTATTCATTTTGCAAGATGAGGCTCTGCTCTTTTTTTCTTTTTCTTTTTATGGTGCCCAACGTAGTAGAAAATAAGATTTTAACCTTCGATCGTGCCCCATTCATTGTGCGAGACGTGGATCAAGACGTGAAGACGATGGCATGGATTGATGGCATTTCCGCTACAAAAACCTTTGATTAAAAATATGAAATCATTAATTTAAATTAACAACCTTCTCTTGGCAAAACATAACACATGATAAGTTGAAGTCTTGTTAGGTGTAATAGGATATTTATATTGTGAAATCCATTAAAGGGATGATAAATTGCAGTCAATTTTGTCGGTTAGTTTGATGAAAAAAAACAATAAATTGAAGAGAGAGAATGTTATTTCAATTAGTTAATTGAAAAAATAAATGAGTATCTTAGTCAAAATGGGGAGCAAATAGGTCGCTCCACTTAAATTGCCTTTTTCTTTATTATATAGTTTTACTTCTGTTGGGTTGGCGCGTGCGTGTTACTGTAACTACACGATTAACTAAAAAAGTTCTTTTCTGTTGTTATTTTATTTTACTAGAGACTTAGTTTCGCGAAATTTTTTAATTCATTCCACGCTCACCATGTCGCATGATCTCCTCCATCATCCGATTGGGACGTCAACTTTCTAAAGATAAAAAATTGCTCTCTTCCATCATTCGGAATTTTGGGTCGTTTCTAATTCTGACGTTGAACCAAAGCCAACATAGAAAATTGATAAAAAGTAACATATTAAATTGGTTTTTAAATGACCTTAAAAAGTACTAGTTTGTCTCACGTGCAATGGTTAAAAACGTATCAGTATTTTTTATACAAATTAATATATACTTGATCTTTACTCTACATAGTTAATTAAACCATCCTAATAATTATCTTGGTATATATCCAATCATGCTACAAAGTATTTACATCGCACTACTTATACCGAATGTGTCGTCAATTTCCAGTTACAACCTATGTGTTAGCATCAAATATGTGTTTGTGACAAGAAGCAAAAATTTATACTAATTTGCATCGAATACGAACCAAAAATCTCACATTAATTTTTGGTCTGTTAGAAGAAAATTTTCATTGCCATAGGGTTAACCGCCTGATGACAAAAAGCAAATTAAACAGTTTGTCTCCTTAAATTACAGTTAATAGCAACAGAACTTACTTTTGTCGCCTTAGACATGCCCAAAGGTAACGGAAGAAATTATTTTTGTCGCTTTTGGATTAAAAAAAAAAAGATGATAAATTCACCTGGCTTGTTACTTTATGGTAGACCAAAGACTACAAATTCTAAGATTTATCATTTTAGGATCGATCAGAGGGAACCCAACCTTAACTTCCTCACCTTAGGTCATAGCCAAAGGCAAAATTGATTTTTGTTGCTTTAGGTCTACCCCAAGACGACAGAGTTTTAATTATGTTACTTAGGCCTATACCTAAGGCAACAAAACCATGATCTGGTCGCATTAGATCTCAACTAAGACAACAAAATTTCATGTTTCTCGCCGTAGATCCAAAACTGGACAATTTGTCACATTTGGTCGACCCTAAGGCGACAAAATTCTTAGACATGTCTTTTTGTTTTGTTTTTACAATTTTGAAAGCAATTGTTTACCTTGCCAAATGAACAAAAGTATGCAAATTTCATTTATGAAACCAAGTTGGTAAATATGTCTTCATTAACAAATTATATTAATACAATACCATAAAATATAACCAAATTTTGATCAAGTTGATTGAAACATTTTACCTATACGTATATTTTTAGTAGAAATTAAAAATACGGATCATTTATCTATCAATTTCAATTTCACAGAAAAAATCAAGCGAAGCTCATTATTTGGTTGTATAATTTCTAATTAAACTCTTTTAAACAATTCCTCAAGAAATTGTCCCATTCATCTATATGAAATAATAAATGGAAAAGGAAAGAAACTGAAGAAGAATAAAGAGTAGTTGGGTAAATCAACATACAATTTTGGCCCATAATGTATAATGCCCATCATATTCTTAACAAAATCTCCAATTACGTGGCACGTGTCAACATGGGATGAACAACAATATGAATGGAAAAAATTAGTAAAAGGAGGGCTTGATGGGTGACATTTTCGCGATATTTTATTAGCTAGGACTAGTTTAGTAATCTTCTCCAATCTCTACCCAATAGCATAAAAAGAAATATAACTCTAGTTAGTGTTTCCTTAATTAAAACACATGTCAAAGTTAGTGTTCCTCGGTCATCGATTTATTCTTATCATGTAAGGAGTATCACTGTGGCTTGCATTCACGGTCCAGTGCGGAGCAAGGTATGTTGGGTTTCATCTAATTTTATGCATTAGTTTAGCTTTATTATATAGCTTTTAAATGTATGTCATTCCTTTCTTTTCTTTTTTTTATCTATCATACTCTAACTTTCAATTTACTTTCTAACTTTTGTCTTACCTCTTTGCAAAACTTGAGAGTAGAACTGTGACATTCCAAATTTTCAGTCCTGTTTTTTATTGAGTAAATCGGACATTTCATTGACGCACCTATAGGGCTATTCTCAGAGCTGATCACTCTTAAGATAACTAGACTATTTGGGGAAGCTATTAAAAACTTTAAGGCAAATAAATTTGAGAATTCGACTAGGAATCGGTTTCTCGATCATGCTCATCTTTAGAGGCCATTACAACACAGTTAAAAATCGATTTGAGATCAGAGATAGGTCTGTTCGACTGAGATGTGTGGCTAATCGTGGGTGACACCACTAAATTGGAAAATTCTCATCGACCGATCCTAGACTGATTCTTCTGTCGTTTTGGTACCCTGTGTCCGTAATTGAATCCTCGAGATTTTCACGACAACCGAGAGTCGCCAATGTGTCAAGTGGGTTCATAGTGGCTCGAAGAAAATTGACCACGGGTTAATTACCCTAAAAAGTTCTGACAACTACCCGGTAGCCTAGGTCACGCTAAAAACGCACTGAATGGAAATTAACCGCAAATTCAAGTCCGATTTCAGAAATTGAAGATCCTGTCATGTCACAATAAATTCTAGGAACATCGACTCAGTCTCAGAAGATTTTTCTAGAACCCGAGACTTTTTGGGAAAAAGTCGGTATAGGACCGTTTTTGTTCAGAGAATGCCGAAGGTCACTTTTGCTTGCAAATTTGGGAAGTATGATGGATATATGGGTGAGGAAAAATGTCAATTGAAGCATTGAGGCGTCAATTGAATTTATTAAAGTCAATTGAGATTTAATTGAGCAAGAAGCTAAGCCAATTGAAGCCACTTACTTAGAATTTCGTAGCTCCCCCTTCACCCTAGCCAAATGGACCATTTCATGGGTTGTGAGGAGTGTATGTGTGGCTCAATTGCAGCCATAGAACCTTGGCTTGATGGACAAGCTTTAGGGGGGACAATTTGGTGGAAAACTTGGCCAAAGGACCCCACTAAAACCAAAACTTGCCCATCACTCATCTCTCTCTCATTCTCTCTCCCTTGCTGCCGACCAAACCCTCTCCTCTCTCCATTTTCAGCCACCACCACCAGCCAAGAAGACCAGAAGGAGAAGCCTTGCCGTCGCACAGCCACCGCCAGAACCAGGGCCGCCCGCACCATCGCCGTCCACGCGTGCGCCACTAGCCACATGCCGTTTGCCCCTGCTTGCCTCCCCATGCCGATTCAGTAGCTATTCCGTGGTCTGTGGAAGTCCGCCGAAGCCCGTTCAACCCCCGTGAGTCTAGATCTAGGCCCGGTTTGGCCTATTCCCTCTTTCCCGAACAATTCCCGCTTTGTATCAAGTTGTTTGGCTTATGTTTCTAGCAAGAACAGATCAAGTTTTTGTGGGTCTCACGGCGGCTTCTAGGCCCGCTTTGGAGGTGTTTTGGGCCTTAGATCCTAAGCCCACTTTGGAGTAAAACGTCCCCCTCGACGTTCCCGACGTTTCAATCCGAACGAATTGTTAAACGGGTGAGTTTAACTCACTAATCCTTGCTTAATTTGCTAATGATGCTTGATGGTTGATTAGTGTTAATTAAGCATGATTAGGTGGTTAGATTAGTTTAGAACAATTAAATTAGTGACATAATGATACATGTTAGACAGTTAGACTTAGTCATTAGCAAGTAGAGAGTTTCTAGTAATTATTAAATGAATCTCAGGATTTTTCCCGGTTCGTCTCGACTTCCAATTAGGCATTACAGGCCTAAATTGGATTTATTACTATTTATTTAATAATTTTTGTAATTATTTATTTATTTATTTATTTTCCAGAAATTAGGCTGAAATAGTCGACGATCGGAATTTCGTACTAATCACAGTGGTAATCTCTATTTATTTAATTGAGTACCTGATTGTGCAAATAAGTGAATTTGTGTGGATGAGTAATTTATTTTAATATTGTTTAATTTTTGGCAAATGAATGAGAAATTGATTTCATTGTTTTATGTCGGCTCAATGACTGAGGATGTCATCTAGGAGAAAGACATAGTATTGACTTGCTAATTCAATCTGTCGCCTCGGAGAATGCACGTGACTTAGTGACTAGATTTATATATCACTTTGGAGAATACACATAGCTCGGTGATAAGGAATATCGCCTCGAAAAATGCACATGGCTCAGTGATCGGTTCCATCACCTCGGAGAATGCACGTGGTTCGGTGACTAGATTTATATATCACCTCGGAGAATGCACGTGACTCGATGATAAGGAATATCACCTCGAAGAATGCACGTGACTCGATGATAAGGAATATCACCTCGAAGAATGCACGTTGCTCGGTGATAAGGAATATCGCCTTGAAGAATGCACGTAACTCGGTGATTGGTTCTGTCAATTGAGACTGATTAGTAATGACTAGAATGACCGGGAAATGGTTAGTTTGACATGTAATCGACTAGGTCAATTGATCGATGTTTCAATCTGTTGAGATTGTTTGGGTACCTATTGAACTATACTGATTTGCAGGTGGAATCTGAAGCCAAGATAAGTCCTCTAACCCGTGTGTGCATAGGCAGCCCGTATGGCATATTGGTTTACTAATCAAGTCTTAGGGGGTAGAACTCGCTGAGACATTGTCTCAATGGTTATTGTATAACCATTTCAAGTCCCTAGATGGTAGCACCTCCACCTCCTCGTCCTCCTATGCATTTCGATATACCGGAGGAAGTCACCAAGATAGAGACCCACTTCCCGATACACCCCCCCCACCTAGAAGGATTAGAGTATGTTCTGGTTAAGTCAACCGTCTGGGTTGATGTGGGTAAGGACGCCCTGAGGCCCCATGAGTATCGGTCGTGGTATCGTGAGTATCATGATGGGCGAAGGGAGGGTCCCATGCTAGAAGGTGGCATACCTCTATTCGTTCTGGAGGAAGCATTCGGGGAGGGGACGGCTGATCATAAGGATGGGTCGATGGTGGATGCAAAAGACCCTAAACTCGAGAGTGACACCGACTCTCCCAAGCAATCAGCAGTAGACTCCAGCTGGAGCATGCCAGAGGAAGAGGTCGATCAAGAAGAGGTGTACCCAGAAGAGAACTGGGAGGAGGAACCTGGGGAGGAGGAACCGGAGGAGAATCAGGATTTGGAAGACCCTAACGAGAAGCCAGATGAAGAAGATACTGAAAAAGATAATGATCCAAAGGAGGATCCAGAATACGACCTGGATGAGGACTAAGATCCCATCCTATTTGCAAACCTAGGTTGAGAACTAATGTGTGATAGTTCAGCCTTTAGTGAATAGTATTGTAATATATATTATGTGGTTTGCCTTGTATAAAAGTGTGGTTATGGCTTTTCATGTGTGAAAAATATAAGCCTTACTTTTCTATCACATTATTTTATTATCTGTGGATTATTTTATGCTTTCACATGCATATTAAAACAGAAAGGGTCGGCGATGCGTTATGGGACATCACTATTAATCAACCAGGTAAAGGATGGACATGTACCTGAGGATCGGGCGTGACAAGAACTTTACATCTAAAACAAAATGTCCCCACCTCTAGTCCTTCCTTAGAAAGTGGAGAATCAAACTCCCCACCTCCTCCTTTCATATGAGAAGAGTGGCCACTGGGACAATCCCTATAATCAAATGTATGTCATTCTTTTTCTTCTTTTTTTTTTTTTTTTTGGGGGGCCGAAATGTATGTCATTCAATCATTAAATCTTAGGTTGTTTTTACTATTTTCTTGCATTATCCTAGATGTATCAGGAGCCCAAAGGTCGGTTCCTTAATATCGTCTCATGCATTGTTCGTTATTTTAATGTTTTTTTTTTTTTTTTTTTTATGAACGTGATTGATTGAATTGAACTGCACGTATATTTTAGGAACAATTTAATAACCATTATTGCATGTCACACGTGGCATACATATCTATTGTTTAGGGCACAATCATCCTTTGTTATTTAGGGTAAATGTATGTTTACTTTTAGAATGCATATCAATTTAGGATAATCCATAGTTCTCACTAAACAAAAACCAAATAAAAAATGTCATTAGAATCACAAATATCGGATGCAAGTTTAAAGTTAATTAGTCTCACAATATGCATGTCATAAATTGGACATCATTTAGAGAGTCATGTGATTTAAAATCAAGGCTTTATAAAAATCACATCATGTAAATTAATCAATAATTGCATTATATGCATTACCCGCATTGCATTTAGTTCACATAGTACTTCATTATAGAATATGTTCCTGATCTCCCATAGGCTATTCATATATGCTACTTTTAGAATGCATATCAATTTAGGATAATCCATAGTTCTCACTAAACAAAAACCAAATAAAAAATGTCATTAGAATCACAAATATCGGATGCAAGTTTAAAGTTAATTAGTCTCACAATATGCATGTCATAAATTGGACATCATTTAGAGAGTCATGTGATTTAAAGTCAAGGCTTTATAAAAATCACATCATGTAAATTAATCAATAATTGCATTATATGCATTACCCGCATTGCATTTAGTTCACATAGTACTTCATTATAGAATATGTTCCTGATCTCCCATAGGTTATTCATATATGCTAAATAAGTCCACATAAACAGCATATTATTAATTTGCAAATTATGGGCATTCTAATGTAAATAAGTCCCTACATAAACTGCATTTAAATTAGCCTAGCGCTGAATGGGTTTAAGCAGGACATCAGAACTTAATTAAATATTTTGGAATAAGCCCGCGAGAGCATGAAATTCGGCCATATCCTTAACTCTCTCTTTATACTGCCGAAAATCTCACATGAGATGCACGTCATAGATGTCATCAATAATGGAAGTCATGGCAATCACTTTTGGTCAGTAATCTTCTAGTGAGGATGAACTCTAGCTTGAAATATACTCCCAGAATCCAGAAGTAGCACTCCACAAGGCCGTCTATCGCAAATGGAAAGTTCATCGCAACATCCAATTCCTTTCACCACCCGTAAATTATTTACCAAATCCAATTAATGTTAGGCACTTCATTTGTCATATGGACCGACGAATTTCATATGACTCAGTTCCCTTTGAAATATGTAATTGAGGTGTAGACACAATCTACAGATGGAGAACAGTTTGCGCCACAAAGACAACATAGGAAAAAGGGGAAGAAGAGTTGGGAAATATGAAAAGTTTGCACTCCATTCAAGAGTTGTAATTTAATAGCTCAGGCATGATGTACCCTGACTGTGGTGCCTACCGACAGAGCTAATCCATGCTGGTGATTGCTCCTGCACAACCCGTTTTGCAAGAAGAGGCTCATTCTGCTTTCGTTCGTTATATGGAAGACATTTATTTTATCTACCATCAATTATGTCCATTGTGACATCAATATCCCCTAAATTCTTTTTTATGTTACGAGTAGCCCCAAACTTATATCAATATGATCAACTTCGCCTAGTTTATCTTTACCCCAAATTTTGCCTAATGCAACCCCAATACATCAATTTTTCCGTGTCACTATTACCCACGAACATATATTTCAAAAAATGATCTTGGTTACTGATGTCCGGATGATCTATTTCTATCAATCTTCCAAGCTAGTCGTAATCCATGTCAGAATTTTAATGATTAGAGGGTATTTTTGTCACACTAATACTAATTTTAATGATTAGACACCTTCGAGAAGGGTTCTATCATGATGTGGGGTCCGGGGTCCCTGTCTGGAATAAAACCGGCGCATGTGGAATAATTTCAAAACTTGTAAATGACAGACGCGACATAGGTGATGCTTTGTAATATTTTAATATTTTTAATTCTTTTCTTTTATTTTTATTCTTTTTTTTCAACTCTAGACCAGCAAGGTGGTCACTCGGCCCTCGCCCAAATCCAAGCAAGGGCCACGACACACTCACTCGTGGTCAACGAGGGCCACCACTCGCTCGCCCAAACCAAGTGAGAGTTGTCGTGTAGAGTTAAAGAAAAAAAAAAAGGAAGGAAAAAAAAAGAAAAAATAATGCTAATAATAAAATTCTAGAAAAATTTTAAAAATTACAAAATTGTCCAAAATTAATATCAATCGTGTCACATAAAACGATTAGCGACTAGACGCCACGTCAACAATTTTCAACCTAAATTGACACAACTAAAAGGTTTTGAATTAAATTGACTGCTAGGTTTAGGATATTTTTGACAATTTTTCCAAATCTAAAAAAGCATTTTTTGGAAGTTTTTAAAATAGCCTTTTGATTTAAAAGCTAAATCTCGCAAAGATCGTGCTTTTAATTGTAAAAGAATTATTATTATGTTCATTGTCAATGTAAAAAGGATTTTACATATTCATGATTGGATGAATGACATGCGGATGAATTTAGTATAAAATTGTCATCGTCACTATCAATACGATGTATTCACGAAAAAATTGTCTCGTGATGAATTATACCTCTGGTCCCCCCACATGTTTGTTACAGATTTGTCGTGATTATTTCCCCCTTTCCCTTCAACTTGATTTGTGCCATGTTTCTACATTGAAATTATGTGCTATATTGCTGCACGTGTCCCCTCAAGATGAAATAGGAAAAAATTCGATGGAAATAAGGGTTGAATTGTGAAATATTTGGCATGAAATCAAGATTTTTTCCGTTCTTGTCAAATGATACGACGCTCAACTTTAAATCGAGCAGGAGATTTTTTTTTTTTTTTTTGGTTGCAAATCGCGTGGCTGAAATTATTTTGGGAAAACACACCCTGTTCGGCGTAAAGAAAGAAAACAAAACTGCAATGGGCTGGGAATAATTTCAAAGTGGAAGTGAAGGGCTTTCCATGTTGTGGCTTGGAAAACTCTTCGGTGTAATCATCTGTAACTATTATGGATTTATAATAGAATTTCACGAGCGGAGACAAATATGATCAAACTTGATATTGATTCTTTTATAAATGCAATGAATGCAAATCTCGTGTGCGTCGAAAAAAGAAATATGGAGAGGGAGGAGTGAGGAGAGGAGGAAATGACGAAGAAAATGGACGAGAAACTTTATTAAAGAAGAACTAATTAAGCTCGATCTTCACATGGGTAAGGGATAAATCAGCAGAGAAGCGACATAATTTTTTAGCTTGGTCCCGGCATTGGTGTAGTTATCTTCATCCGTATATAACACATCAATCACTCGTGTAAGATTGAGAATTAGCGTCAGAAGTCGCGATGGGATGGCAGTTGGAGCAAGACACTCTTCGTTGACGTCCTTCCACGCTTCGACCACTCGTCTCCATAGTTCTTCCTTTGCTTCTTGTTCCGTGACGCCGTATTGATGGACAAAACACTCCACAGCCGATGCCACATGCCCTCTCTTCTGCTCGAACTGTGAGTTTGTATAATGACCAACAAATATCAAACGAAAAGATTCATTTAACTGGCAATGCGCCCGCATGGGCAAATAACATGGAATATAATACTATTCTTGGCAACACACCTGGTGAGAGACGATGTCATCCATGAGCCGACAAATCGTTGTTGAGGCCTTCACCATCTTGTTGCCACTGAGCAACCAGTCGAAAGCATCTTGTGTCGCCAGGTCTCCCATTCCCACAAATGAAGTGGTGGCTAGCATTTCATAGGCTGAGGTCACTAATGCAACGGCCATGTACTCCTCCATCGTCGGTACGTGACCTTGATGGAACCATTTGGCTTCAGCAAAGTAGGCCCTCACAAGGTTTTTCATCTAAGGAAGAGAGAACAAGAGAATCCAACGCGTTTTAGTGGCTCCTTTCTGCATCCTCATATCACATCCATACAAAACCACTTGACCGAAATGAAAAAACATTGTAAATGCAACTTGGACAGATTTCTTCTCATTTTTTTTTTAAAATTTCTCTTTGGTTCTTTTCTTGAGTCAACATGGTAATTAGTTTATATGATTGCCTAATACACAAGATAATTCAGTCAAGAATGACGTCTCTTCAATGGACAACTACTAGGAAAAAAATGTGATGTGAGCGAGTTTGATAGTCAGTTACATAATCGAATTCTCATACAATGGAGATGCTAATAAAAATCTTATATTTTCACTGCCGGACTGAGTAAAAATCAGTTGAATGGATGCAATATGTAAAGCTCTTACTGCTTCTTTCGCATGGTAGAGCCCGTATGATGTTCCATTCTCGGCTATTGCTTTCTCAGTATCATCATAAACATCAAGAAGGGCCTTGTAGCATACTTGCATGTACTTTGGCAGTCCATCTATAGCATCAATGCTCCACCTGAAATCATATCGGAATGTTGTAGATGAGTATATGGATACCATTGAGAGCTCATATTTCTTTTTCTGGAGGGAAAATTATCAAAAATTTATAAACCTATTGTAATTATGTTAATTTAGTCCTAAACTTCTTTTTTTTTTTTTTGGTCAATTCAATCCTAAATTTTTGTTTTTGTCAATTTAGTCCTAAACATTTTGTAATTATGTCCATTCGATTCATCCGGTCAATTTTGAGTAGCTAGCGCTAACATGGAGGCTATCCATTCACGTAGACATTAATGTGAACAATTTTTTATTTTTTTTATTTTTTTATTAAATTTCTTTTCTTTTCTTTTTCTCTTTTTTTTCCTCCTTCTTCCTTCTCCTTTTGGTAGCTGACCAAAGGTAAGAGCTAGCAAGGTCAGCCTCTCAACCCAATGGCAAGGCTCACCTCACTGGCCACTAATGAGGGCGAGCCTCGCCTAATGACAGCAAGGCCACCCTCACCTGATCTGGCAAGGCTTGTGCTCGCCATGGCTGGCCAAGGCCTCGCTAGATTTGACGAGGCTCAACCTCACCCAGGCATGGCGAGGGTCAACCTCACTAGTGGCCGGCGATGGCAAGCCTCGCCAATGTCCGACGAGGCGACCTCACTGGCTCTCACTAACTAGCCAAAGGAAAAAGGAAATAGAAGGGAAAAAAATTAATAAAATTAATAAAAAAAATCGGAAAAAATAAAACTATTAAAAAATTGTCCACACTAGCACCAATTAGCCAAAATTAGACGGATTGACTAAATTATACAAAAATTTTAAGACTTAATTGACAAAAAAAAAAGTATGACTAAATTGACATAATTGCAATAGGTTTAGGACCTTTATCTGGATGAGCAAGACCTCAGTTATTACCTTTCCATAGCTCCAGTAAAGAGTTCTAATTCTTCCAATGTGCCATAGACATCATAGATGTCATCAATAATGGAAGTCATGGCAATCACTTTCGTCATAAATTTTCTAGCAAGGACAAACTCTGGCTCAAAATATACCCCTAGAATCCAGAAATAGCACTCCACAAGCCTGTCTCTCGCGAATGGAAAGTTCCTCGCAACATCCAATTCCTTCCACCACCTGCAAATTATTTGCCAAATTTAATGAATGTTAGGCTTTTCATTTGTCACATTAAGTTTGTTAGATAATATGGACCGACTATTTCTATGACTGAGTGCTCTTTGAAATGTAATTGAAGATTTAACTACAATCTATAGATGGAGAAGAGTTTACGCCCTAGAGACAACATAAAAAAGGGGAAGAAGAGTTGGGAACTATGAAAATTATGCACTTCAATTAAGAATTGTAATTGAGGCTACTGAATTTGCCTTGACTTGTTATTAAGAAGTTGACCTTGCGATATGGCCGAGTTCCTTCTGGTGTTGTTCTTGCATCAAGTTGAAATCTAGCTTGGCCAAAGAGAGTAGCACTTCATTGTGGGAAGGCTCTTCTTGGTAGATTGGAATATACTGCATTGCTTCTAGTCTTGGCAAACCCTTGTAAATTGGCTGCTTTAGGGCATGACTCACTTGCTTTGCCAGAGTGGGGCTCACTTGATTTTTGTCAATTGATTCAAGGTGAGTTACAGTAAAAGAAAGTGCTTCGTCCAAGGCATCTTCTCCATGAACCCTTAGATGGCAAGCTTCATATAGACTCAAGATTCCTAGTATATCAGCGGTGAGTGATTCTCTGAAGTTCCCATCGCTGTCCTTGAACTTTTCAAAGATCTCTGTTTCGCCAAACAAAATCCGAGAAAAAAGCAATTAGCTAAATACTGAAAGATTTTCTTGGTCGTCATTTTTACAGAGCTTATTGTATAGATCCACAAATGTTTCTCCTCGAATTTGAATGGATAGAAAGGGGTTTCTCCTATTAGATTCATTATGAAACGTTTGGAGGAAAAAAAAAAAACGGTGAAGAATCTAATCTAAGTCAACTAAAAGCTCATTTGGTAACATGTCAAACAGTGCCTGATTTTATCTTTTTGTTCTTGGGAACAAAAAAAAAAAAAAAAAATAGAAATCCGTTTGATAACATTTTTATTATCAAGAACAAATTTGTTTGAAACAAAATCAAAAAAATAAAAAACAAAGAAAGTTGTTGCTTTTTTTCTCGGGAGCCACTCCAAAATCAAGCCCAAACAAAAAAAAATTTTCTCTTTTCTTTCTTCTTTTTCTCTTCCTCTTCTTCTTCCTCTAGCTAGTCATGGGCCATGGCGATGGCCTACAACTAGCTAGACGAGGTCTGGCGAGCCTCACCTTGGCCAAGCAAGGCTTCGCCTTGTGAGATCTGGCGAGGCCAACCTCGCAGTGACTAGGCGAGGGTCGACCTCGCCAGCTCTCGTTTGGCCAGTCGTCAACCATCGCTATGCCTGGCAACCAACTACAGGAAGAAGAAAAAGAAGAGAAGGAAAAAGAAACAAATATATATAATAAAATTATTTAAAAAATAGAATAAATTCTAAGTCACAAAAAACTTTAAGGATCGTATCAAACACATTTCTATTCTAGGAATAGAAAGTTTTTGTAATTACCAAATGTTTTTGAATGCTCAAAAACTCATCAAGAAACAAAATCAGAAAAAAAACTATTTTTGAGTAGAAATTGTTCCTAGAAAATAATTATCAAACACACCCTAAACGTCTATACATTAATTAGTACTTCGATTCAATTATTTATATTCCCTTGGTGGACATACACCAATTAAATGGACTATTCACGAATGATTCATGAACATACCACATGAAATCCCGTAGCCGCGTTGTCGAAGCAACCGGAAGAGAAGAGCAACCATGTGAAGGTCATTGTGGTCATGATCACCATCATTAAGTTCGAAATAGCTCTCGTGAATTTGTTCTAGTTGCTCCTCTATCACACCTTGAAAATGGTAGGCGATTCCCAGCCGTTGGATTTGATCGATCAAGTCCAGTTTCTGCGAAGTCGGCACGATAGCGGCCACCATCTTCTTCACCTCCTCTTTCAACTCCTCGATTTGTTCTTCTACGCTGTGGAAGTTCTGATGAAACGCATGAACCACAAACCGCGCACGAGTTACGAGTTTTTCGCCTTTTTATTGTTCCCAAAGTAGACAAATGCACGAATAGCTCGTAGCATTAGGCACCTCTGAATAATGCCAGTCATCGTCGGACTCGAGGGTCCATAAAATAAAGCAAAACGTTGAAGTAGAAAAGCCAATAGCTGGAATTATGCTATACCAAGGAAAAACGATTCTTGATGCGCCATGCAAATGCTATCACTATTCACACGAAACGCGAGGGCTCTGATATTGCAGAAGCAACATGGTTGATTTAAAGCAAATTAGTAAAGTTGCTACCATGGAGCATGAGTCGGAAGCATATCTGAGGAAGTAGTCCCCCCATATGCTAGGATGATAACTCGCCGACCGGCGTTCGGCCACGGGGCTGGCTGCTTTAGCAGAAGGACGAGATGGGATTGCTGAGATCTGATGAGACATTTCTTTTCCCTGGTACTGGATTTAGGTGTCTGACCAAAAGATGGAGAGCACTAGAGGGTGGAGGCCTCTTGTGAGAGAATCAAAACCTTGTTTAGGGGTATAGGCCATGGCATCTTACATTCAAAAGAGAACAAGGAACAGGAACACGTTTTTTTCTCCGAAACGTGTTCTCTACAGTTCTCGGACGAGTTTTGTGGATATAATTTAATTTCGAGGTCTGTTTGACAATTGACATGACTGTGGTGGTGCCTATTGTCGGAGCTAATGCATGGCAATGATTGCTCCCTCCCCCACCAGTTTTGGCAAGAAGCGGCTCGCTCTGCTTCCGTTTGTTTTACGGAAGACATTTGTTTAGCACGTTGGTTGTGTGCGCGGACTGATGGCATTTCTGCTACGCCGGGGGTTCACATTACCGTCAGTTTATCACTAACGGTCCCACCATTGAGCGCGAGTGGTGGGAAGAGTTTTGGATAAAATCCTCCCATATGCTTCGATGAGAATTTGCCAAGCGGCGACGCGGGCTAGGTTTTTTGAGTGTGAGGACTTTAGGGGGGGACTTACAGAAACCTGGGGAGACGTTCGTTTCCTTTTTCGTTTCCCCTTTCTTGAGATACTAACCAAAGCGAGTGAACATACGAAGAGGAAGAAGAAGATGATGTGGCTTGGCTACCATTCTTGTTTTCTTTTTTGCAAGGGAAAAGATAGAGCTATGAGTGGCAATTTATAGACATTAGATTGGAAGAATTACCAAAAAATTTATAAATCTATTATATTTATGACTAATTCAATCATAAACATTTCAATTATGTTAATTTAGACATAAACATTTTCACGTTTTGTCGATAAAGTCCATCCAACCAATATTGGCTAGAAATTGCCAATGTAGGTGTTAGCCGTCTTGCTAGTACTGCTGATACTAACATGGACAAAATTTATTAATTATTTAATTTTTTTAACCTTTTTTATATTTTTTTTTCATTCTTTTTCTTTTTCCTTCTCCCTTCGTTAGTCACTGGGCCTCGGCAATGGCCGACAACTAGCCAAATGCAACTGCCGGCAAGGGTCATGCGCGTTGAAGGCCAACGAGGCTCAACCTCTCCGGTCATAGCTTGTCTTTGGTTGCCAGCTATCGCCGAAGCCCAATGACCAACAAAAGAAGAAAGGAAAAAGGAAAAAGAATATAAATATAAAAGCTTAGGTGAATATTGTCCCCTAATAAAAGAAAATCGATAACTTCAAAAAAAATATACGAATATTAATATTTGGCATGCTTTGAACTTCTAATTATTTTAGGATTTTATAATCAGTTAGCACAAAATTGTGAAAAGAATACCACAATAAAGTTCTATCCTAATGATACTGAAAGCATCCAGATAAAGAATCCAATCGAAGGGAAGAAAGTGGATTTACCATGGGAAAATCAATTCAAGAATCCAATTGAAAACCACCCACTAAAAAGCATTTAGAAAGCTAGATTTATGTATAATGCATCACAAATACATTGTTGTTAACTTATTATTGTCTAGGTTGATATTAGATCCAATACACTTTAATTTAAAACTTAAGAAACTTTGTCACTAATGATTATGATTAACACGACGTAATTTTCTCATCTATTTTCAGCTTGATAGTAGTTTGCTAAATTAATACATCTGGACTTCATTTGTAGAAGAATAGAGCCCTGATCACTTGACACGCGGTATGGTAGAATTCTTTGGGAATAAATGTCTTACCGCTTACCGGTTGAATTGACGAATACAAGGACCGAGTGCGATTGTATAAGGAATTTCACTGATCGAAAGATACGAATTATTTCAGAACCTCTGTGCGTCAACTTACATCCTGCTCATTCCGGATGTCCTGAACCCGATAATTACGATGTACAAAACAAAAAACCTTTCTCTACACTTGCCGCAAGCTTGGTCGAATATGTGCTCATATACAACCGTGAGTTTGATCAGCTCATTCTCGTTGACTTTGTAAAATTAGGGGGGAAAACAGAAGAAACAACTCATTGAAGCATATAATCCAGCAGGAGACAATGAGCTCTTCTGACAATAGAACTTCATCACTTTGCACATCATTTGAAATTGCGTCTCCTCGCGATAAAACCTAATTATAGAATTAATGAAACTCATTTATACAACGATGTATACTGTGAAGTAAAGTAGATCCAAAAGATCACACATGAACAACAGGTAGCTAAACTAAAGAATGAACAAACAGAAAAGATACAATAGCCATCTGGAAGTTAGAACATGAATACACCAGGGCAAGCTATTGGATCACATAGTGAGGACGATCTGCGACTCCATACTATGTAAATCCAATAACTCCTATTACTACCGAAAGATGTTCAGTTTTCCAGTTTTTCTCCATGAATATTCAAACTCTGGCCCATTCTCAGTACCATGCAGAAGCAGAAACCAGGAACCTGTCTTTCCAGCCCAGAAGCATCCCACCATCCTTCTCTACCAACGTATAATTGTCGGAGTAGTACCTCAGCAGGTTCCTTATGACTGAATTAACGTAACTACTTAGAGGGTATTGCCTAAACCCTGCCATCGTCAATCTAGACTTCCACTTACCAAACAGCTCATGCCGCTCCACCCTCTCCTTCCCTTCGCATGCGATGATGTTCACAATGTCCCTTGCCAAACAGTGCTGCTCCACGTTTATCCTCTCCTTCCTGTCTCTGGGCAGGGTCACATCAATGGACTCGAACATTGCCAAGTAGTAGTCAAGGGTCTCCACAAACCTTGTCAGGAACGGTGTAGTGTTTGTGTTCGACTCCTGCTCGATCAATGTGATCACTTTCGGAGAAAGCGATTTCACCATCCTTAGTAGCCCATCCCTTGGATTGGTGATGTCAACACTCTCGTCTGGCGTGTGGTGTAGCTGGAGTGGGAAGTTCACTGCGAGAGCTTCCCCAGGCCTGACATCAAGCATGTCACGAGTAACATCTGGGGCAAACTCCGGCAAACCGTTGAACTCCACCGGGATCTTAAATTTCTCAGAGATCACTGCCAACCTTCCTGCAACTGCTTCCAATCCGGCCCCACGAGCGTACCTGTTGACCGGGTCATCAATCCCTGTAATCCGCACATAAGGGGGCCCGCTAGGTCTTGCAGCAAGCGCTTGAAGGAGAGTGGTCCACTGGGTGCCCTGACCAATTTGGAAGTCTATGATGTGTATCCGATCCTCGTTTTTGCATGCTTCGGCAATGGCTCCATTCGCCGCCATGTACCCAAACTTCAAGTAGGGGCAGATCTCATACAGAATGTGCATGTAGGAAAGCAAGTCTTTGCCTTCAGGCTCTCTGCATCGAAGGGTATGGTAGATGTTAGAACCCGATTCCTCTTTCCTGGCCACAAGTCCTTCTATCATGTAGGCACCAAGACGCTGTATAGGTTCTCCACTGATGGATACAGCCCTCCTGGCTTTTTCAATCAACTTCTCAAATTTGTGCATGTTGTTATCAGAAAGAGATTCCGCGCAGGCAATCAGCAGCTGCTTCAAATCACCTGGAGGAACATCTTGAACCGACGATTCCTCAATGACTTCTTTATGTTTCTCTGCATGAATGCTTTTACCTGATTGGCTCTGAATGAAAGCAACAGAATCCTCAGGACAACTAAATTGTGAACCATGGGGATTTTGATCCCATACATGTTCCCCAATAGAAGTATCTGTGACACGCACTTCTTGTCCATCATCCATTAAGACGTCCTCTAGCTCCTGTAAAGTATAAGCTGTGTTCTGTGAATGATGCTCATTTTGCAGTGAGGTGGGCCTGCCAGAACATGAAAGTAAGCTGTCTCTACACCCATCTTGCGACGGGCTTGACCTTTGGAAACAGCTGGTGGTCTCGAGTGAAGAGTTGTAAGAAGAGCTAACTCCTGAATAATTGTCTGTAGAACTGTACTGCTCCTGATTATCGCTTAACACGGTGAGTGTCTCGCTATCAAAGTTTGTCGAAAAGGGTGAGATAGGAGATTCCCTCATTTCAAACTCCGAATGCCCAAATAACCTGTTGGGAAGAGATGGAACAGTTGGATGAGAAGATGTGAAAGATAGGCCAGCACCTGTCTCACTGTATCTGTATAGTGGGTGTGATTCCATGCTTTAGCAGTATCATAAGCTTTCTTATCAGGAAACTCTCAATTAGCCCGTAATAGATTGCAATAGGACATGCATCCCCTGGGCTTTCCAATAGCTAGTAGAGTTTTAACAGTGGCTCAAGATGAACAAATATAACCCCCTGCAATTACATGAAGAAGCTAGTTAAGTCTCATGGTCATTAAGATGTACAGAGGCACCATGGATAAAGGATTATGTTCTCGAGTTGCAAAATAGAGAGGATTGAGAACAGAAGATCCAAGCTTCATGAAACGCACATGACAAAAGGAAGACTAAAAAAGCCAAAAAGAATACAACAGATGGGATTTGCCCCCATTGAATCACATGTATCAACATGCACACACAGATAGCTTACCAAAAATCATAGAAGCATTAGTATCAGACACACCACCCACACAGAGAATATCGGCATCAGACTTTTTGAGATTGTTATACAGATGAAATGCCACTGTCTTAAGAAATCAAAACTGATGAGAAAGCTTATGATTCTGCTAAAGCATGTCAATTCTTGCATCTCAACTCTGTCGGACAAAACCCGCGTAGCGAGCTTGCCAGGTGGATTACAAGCTCTAGAAAAAAACATCCTTAGCTCCATAAACTCTCATTCCTTATAACTCCACATGTGCTACTCTTCTCATTGTTCATTGTGAAGATCAATATTTCGTCCAAAGAAACTAAAAAATCCAGATCCCATCCATGCATCTCCATGCTTTATACAACCAAAAACAAAGAAAAAGCTTCACTTCTTTTTGCTTAAAAAGAAGTTTTTAAATCTGCGGGAAAATTCATGAAACAGAAGCACCTCAATTACTCAATTCGAACTTGATTCAAGAAAAAAGCTTTGACGTCTTAAACTCTAGGAAGCTTCACCATACATTATACTATAGGAGCGTCTCGATATAACAGTAAGAAACCAACGGGTCAGTGGCTAAAGAAGAAGAACAATGAAAGGAAACCCATTCAAATATCCTCAAACACCTGTGCGGCAGTATCAGGAGAGGAGCAGCAGCGTACCAGAACAACGGCCTCGTCATTCATTCCTCGACCCCAGTACTTTAATCAAACCCAACTCAAAACCCGGAAAATCTCCGACCCAAAAAAAACACGACGGGGCTTGACAGCGAAGGTGGCTATATCTCCTCAGTTTTATTCCTTTTTTTTAATTCCCTACGGCCCAAAACGTCAAACGCGACACGAACTCCATCGCATGTAGACCGAACTTAAGGGCAGCACGAAGATGAACAGGGATTGATTACCTCAGTGCACACGACGCCTCTGGAGTCAAAAATGGAGGAACTCTGACCCCCTCCCTTCCTACTCCTCCGTAGCGAAGTCCGACTGGAATTGCTCTTCCGTCCTGTGTTTTTCACGCGATGCGACTTGGAATTTGTCCTGCCACGAACAGAATCGAAACACATCGAAGCTTCTAGCCGGTCGTTTATGTAGAAAAGGGAGAGAGAGAGAGAGAGAGAGGGAGGAAGACGACGGGGGGGATTTTTTTTTTTCTGTACGGAGGAGTAACGGTAACGGCGACGCTGGTCGGAGCGACGGGGACTGTGTCTTAACGGCTGGGACGCGCCGACCGGACGCGGCCCCCGCCATCCGGAGCGACAGAGGTGCGAATGCGGAACGTTCCGCGCGCCTTCTCGAATGAGAAACACGCGCTTTGATTTATTCCTTTTTCTTTTTTTTAGTCTCTTTCTAAGATGAAAAATTGGATTTGCAATTGAAAATTACATTAGTTTTTTTTTTTAAAAGACCATGTGATGAAAAAGAAGGTCCCTACATTTAAAAAAAACTTCATATTTCAATTCCATAAGGGAGCTTTCCCATTGGTGTCGACCTAATAATATGCTTTTTTTTTTTAATATGATATGCTAAGCATTATCCACTTCCTTTCTTAACATTCAAGAATGTTGGTTAGGGTTAACAAGATTTTTTACCAGGACTGTACCTCTATCAAATTCCTTTTTAAATCCAGATTCCCTCAAAATAACATAGACAAAAGTTCAATTATATTCACATAGGGTTAGTACAAATAGGAATATATACGTGCGCATATACGTCTTTAATTCGTTATGTCAATTAGAGAAACGAGTCACAATGATAAAATGTCAATTAATATCATTGACATTTTGAAATTGTTGGTTACGACTTAACGAATGATTTTTCCACCACTCTCCACTCACCAATTGTCTTTGCAAAAAGTAGAATCGCATTAAGGTTTTGATTCGTTAGGTGTTGTAGCAAAAAGAACAAAAGCATAGATGGTAGGACCCACTCACGACAAAAGACTTCATATTATAATCTAGAAGGGAGATTTCCCATTTTTATCGACCTAATATATTTTTTTAATATGATATACTCGGCATTATCCACTTTCTTTTATAAATTCGAGCTTGTTGACTAGGACTAACAATGTGGGCTATGGTTTTTGACTAGGACCGGCATATAAAACACCTTTGACTCATAATGAAGACTAACCAAATGAGTTATATGGATGGAATGTTCGTCAATATCATTGATATTTGAAAGTGTCGGTTAAAAGTAACAACTAATTTTTCCACCGTCCTCGGTTCATTAGTTGTTTTCTTCAACAAGTCGAATTGTATTAGGGTTTCAATTTGTTCACTATTGTAGGGAAAAGAACCAAGCATAGATGGTCGGATCCTCTTCGTGCAGATAAATTGTCATATTGATATAACATGATTCAAAAGGGGAGGTCCAATTAGAATGATCCTCTTTGCATTTAGCCACTGATATTTTGTTAAATAAAAATCGAGAAATCATGTCAATTTTTATGAATACTTAACGTGAATTTTCCAATTCTAGACTTTTAGAAAGAGAAACACCGCAAGAAATCTAGCATAAGTAAATCCAAATCTATCATTGAGGCAAATCATCTCATATAAATTTACTAATTTTGCTCAACTTTTTGCCACCATTAATGAGTTTTAGCCGAAAGTACTTATTTGAAGTGTTTTTCCATCCAATCACTAAAAAAGGTTGTGCACTCAATCGTTGAGATTAAGGAAATTCCGTTTCACAACACCGTTACTTAAAAAGCCATGGAACTTTTATTTCGACACGTCACCATAATAGTTTTTAAGAGCTTATATATCCACATATTTTTGAATAAGTGAAAAGACCCAATGACATTTGATCAACCCTCTCATTCCAAAATAAATGAGAAAAACTCACGAATTTAAAGCGTGTAAAATTTAAAAATCACGTCATATTCGTTGAGGATGTGATTAAGTTAGACTCCGAAGTTATCTTTCGCATAAAACTCTTTTTCTTTTTGTTTTCTTTTCTTTTTTGTGTGTGTTCATCAAGACAATGAAGGAAAGGCTGACGCGGGACAGAGAAAGAGAACCAAGCGTCACTGGCTAAAAGTGGAGGCGGAGGCGCGCCTGTCGTTTGGGTTCGGCCTGTCTCCAGCCGAGAGGGACGCGGACGGTCACGTGACGCGAGCGTGAGCGAGGCCGGTCAGATTTGACCGGGGCCAAAACGGAGAGAGACGCGGAATGCGACGCCACGTGGCAATCGGGAATCTCGTACCTTTGACTCCTTTGACCTTACGTGGCACGCGTAAGTACCTCCACTCCAACCCCAAAAAGAGAAAAGGGAATACCTAATACCTATCCTTCAAGTTATATTTAAAGAAAAAGTGCGTTCGGGCCCTTCCCAAAAAAAAAAGAACTGAATAGAGGAAAGAGAATTATTCTCTTGAAAGGGTCGTGAAACAGACGTGTAAAGATCGGTTTCACATTACCTAATCGGCCGTGCAAGTAAAGAGTCCATTGGATTCCCAGAACACCCAACGAGGACCAATCCCATCGTTTCGAAAGTTAACAATTCGTGCTTCTCCTAATCAGGAACGATATTCGGATTATGACTTATTTTACGTTATCCCTTATCATGTCAATGAACGCGATCAACATCGACATCATCAACAGTTGGCAAAACGAAGGCGGCAAGAGCTTCACTTCCAATCAGTCTTTATCGCATTTGTGCCCCACGGAATGGTTTCCACACACCTTTCTTAAACACCTTACGAGAGTCTCCATTAAGCAACCCCTTGTCTTTACACTCCGTTTACACCCAAGAAAGATGACTAACTTTTTTTTTTTTTTTGGTTATTATTGATAGGTGATGGACTTAATCGATGAGAGCAAAATTTGGTGAATAATATAAGCCATCTATAAAAGACCTGTCTACAACTTGATGAGTAATGATATTTTTGGATTTTTAAGCTCTTTCATATAAGTGTTGACAACTTGAAGAGTTTTGGTGGCCTATTAGTTATCGACGACAAACATCAATTATCTAAAATGAAGTCATTGACATCGACATCCACGTCATCATAGCTGGCAAAATGAAGGCAGCAAGAGCATCGCTTCCAATCAGTTTTTCTCCGCATTTTGTGCCCCCACAAAATGGTTTCCACACACCTTTCTTGAACACATTGCGATAGTCTCCATGAAGCGACTCCTCGTCTTTACACTCCTTTTACACCCAAGAAAATGACTAATGTTTTTTTTTTTTTTTTTTTTTTTTTGTTATTATTGACTAGTGATGAACTTAATCAACGAGAGCAAAATTTGGTGAACAATAGAAGCCATCCGTAAAAAGACTTGTCGACAACTCAATGAGTATCAATATTTTCGAATATTTAAGCTCTTTCATATAAGTGTCGACAACTCGAAGAGTCTTGATGGCCAATAAGTTATCGACAACAAACTCACTTATCTGAAATGAAGTCATCAACATCGACATCGACATGTAATTACCTAGTAATGATATTTTCGATTCTTGTGGATAATTGTTGTAGTCACGTCTTGTAAAATGGGATGAGGGAGTTATTCATCCGAATTTAGTAATAGCCTAGAGATGGGAAGACATAGCGACGTGAAGATATGTATACGAAAGGTTCATAGATGTGAAGATATGGCTAAAACTACTCAAGAGCTGCTTATAGTGTCGTGAACACTATAAATAGTAGCGTTTGTTTGCAATAGAATTCCGGTGTTAAAATGTTTAAATAATAAACACACGTTCACTTAATATCTTAAGCTTTTAAAGTAATTGATAGTAATCTCACAAAATCTCATATGGTATCAAAACAGGAAGTCCTGAATTCAAATATTTTCAATCCCCCTTTACCTCCCTAATTAAATATGTCAATGCTTAATACTAGGCAAAAAAATCAAACTAAGCGTGTCTTCAATTCAATTTCAACATTTATCTTTGCTATAGTTTTTGGATGTTTTGTTGTCGATAAAATTCCGATGTTATACCTTTATATTGCATATTTTAACATCAATTATATTCTATTGAAGTATATCTATTAGTTTGCTTGTGTTGTGTGCTTGTAATATTTTATGTCCAAAACCACCGTAAAACCTGTCTCCTTTAATAAAAATCGAGAATGGATTTGGATAAAAACATTTTGTTATCGAGGCAAATTGCAACGAGACATTTTTTTGGCACCCCTGGTGGGATTAGTGTGGCCGATTTGAGGAAGTATAATGCCAAGAACAATGAATTACAACCTTGAGACATTCGATTATTCCATATCAATCCAACCAAATACGATGGCTTTCGTGTATATTTTTCCAACTCTTAGTCAATTGAACAGTTTTAGGCTAAGTAATCCCACCACCATGGAGGATTTTACGAAGACCTAAAAATCCTATCTACCTTGATTCTAGAGAGCAGGAAGCTCAAGCCTATCGACCTATTTACCCTGAACCTAGGGGCAAGATGGGCAAGTGTGTCAACTTGTGAATCCCGATCAAGTGGTTGAACTCGTACCGAAACAATTAGATCCCGATAGAGGAATAATCAGGCCAATATATAGGAAGTCACATCATGATTAGCTTGACACTATATCTTACCCAAGTGAGAACTCAAAACTCCTAAATTTGATGTATTCACTATGCTAGCAAAGATGACCAACCGACCACTAAACACATTAGTCGATTTATTGCCCAATGTGGAGAAGTAGGAACAAATAAATTCCCAAGACTTAGGTTGTTTTTTTATCTTTATCAAAAGCTACCTTTACTCGGTATACGAATTTATCTCCTAATTCAATTCATACTTGGACTGATATGGACAAATAATTTCATTCTTAATTTAATAGAATGATAGCTAAGGTATTGTTTGTTGAATTTATCAATATGACAATGAGTCAATCGATCAATTAGTTGCGCGATTCAAGAAAGCTAGGAATAGATGCCTAAATTCACTTTTAGATAAAGAAATCACGTATCTGGTTTTCAATGGATTGAAATTCAATAAAAAAAAAATCAAAGACCAAAGTCGTATCGATTTATTTCAATTGGCAATGAGAATATCTAAGTATGAACAACTACTAAAGGATAAAGATAGAGGGCCACAAAGACTTTATACAAAACATGGCTTTTGTGGGTCACACAACCCTAGCAAGGCTATCACCGCAAGATGTGGCTCGCTGGCAACCACATCTGGCCTTGCTCGGAGGCTCGTCGGTGACCTCGCATGTGGTAGGGACATTTTTTAGAATTGTAAAAGTTCAACGAGGACAAAATTGAAAGAGAAAAAATGTATTTGCATCCCAAAAATGCTCAAAGCACACATACCTTAGGCTAAAGACCATTAGAGGCTAATTGCATCTCCTCAAAGTCCTAAAAAAAAAAAAATTGGCAAATGTCATTTATATTTACCGAGCAACTCAATCTTTAGGCCCCAAATTAATTGAAATGTTTATATTGAAATTTCACTTAAAAATTTAAAATTAAATTAGTAAAATTGAAAAGTTCATGACTTGCAATGAGTTAGTTACGATGCAGTAATTTTTCCAGACTATTTAGAGTTGCGGAACGCTAGTTCGGATGGTGCTGATATCAAGCAATTGCCCGGTCAACCAAACGCCGAAAGATCCAACTAGATATTTAGTTCGTACACACAAAGGTACGGAAACACACGTGCGAACACGTTCAACCTTCGCGATTAATTTTTCACATCGGGGTGGGGTCATCAAAATGATAAGGCTTCCCTTCCGTCGCCAGTCCACTTTTGCGATCGCGGAAGGCCGATCGTCGAGCCCGGGAGGGGCCTATTTATGTCTCTACGTATCTCCCACGGTTTTCCCATCCTTCCTTCCTTCCTTAACCTCTCCCACGGGAAAGCGACGGGAAATCGACCGACGGGATGGCGTTCTCATTCCGGCGTTCCCATTTCTGAAGTTCGCCCACGTGCGATTATCAAGAGCGGGACGGGACCCGACCAGTGCCAGTGCCAGTCCAGGTGGCTTCGCTCCGGTGGATTTACGTTAAGAAAAATAGAGTCGGTCGGGCCGGCAGGGCGGACGGGGTCAAACGTTCGCCCTCTTTGATTTCGAGGCTACCGCAATTTGATTTGACCCACCCCCGATTGTTTGAATGCAAAAAGGGCGGTTGGAGGTCTAATTTAACGTTTTTGTATTCGACCTTCTTCTCCACGAAACCATTAACGTCGTTGACTCGGACTTATTATCCACGAACGAGTGTTGCATGCGTGCCAAGTCTCGCGCCGGAAAAATCAAAGTCGTACGATATGCGCTCTCATCTTTCTTGTTTAAAAAAAAAAAAAAAACAGAAGGATTTTTTGTGTTCTTTCTGTTTCATAAACCTATGAAAATGTTATTGGCTTGATAATTAGTCATCACGTTCCGTTGGTTTTGCTAAAAATGAATTATTTGAAAGATATTTTTCCTAAAAGTGATCATTTATATCTCTTAGAATACTTAACCAATAAAAAAAATGTTTACAGCATTTTCGTGAATTATAAAAATATATTTCGTCAATTCATTTTTTAAATCGATACAAGGTGGTTGTTGTTAAGAAAAGTATCTTTCAAAATCATTCAATTTCGGCCAAACCAACGCACCCTTACACTTATATGATGAATCATCTTCCTTATATGAAGCCGAACTGCCATTTTCTCATGATAGTGGCTCTTACGTGTTATGATGGAAAGCTCCATAGCCACAACTTGATATGGCCTTTTTGTGTGTACAATATGCAAAAGGGCTTGGTAGAGATTAAGGGTGTAGCCTTTCGAGCCCATTGTAATTCAACCACGGCCCATTAAAAGGACTCAGCAGGGATCTTCGTCAAGCCTCTTCCAGGCATGGCCCCTCTTAACTAACACATGGTCAAACATCCCAACGTTTCTCCAGATCCATTCCCTCGTTCCGTTCCGAGCACCTTTTCCAAACTAGATGGACCTTTTCTTTCCGTCACAAAAAAAAAAAATGGAAACGGAACCCATTTCGAAGCCAACGGCACATCAGGTTTCAGTCTAGTTAAGCGGTACAAGATTGATTGATCACGAGGATCTGTTGCCGCTCACGTTCGCGGAATACCGTGCCGCGATTCAAGCAGATAACTGGATAAGACGGTCATGTGCTGGTTAAAAGAGGCTAGGGGCACGGTGGAGGGTGGGTCTCCAGCAGAGGCATTCTAATCAATGCGCCAACATGCGACCAGATCAGAACTGAGGAATCGAAAGAGCACATGAGACCACCATGTGCATCGTCACGTGCCCCCCTGGACCACCCCGGGAGGTGGCAGATCAAAGGCGAGGAGCCAGTCTTGCTTCAAGGGACACCCACCCATCATGATCGATCTCCCCCCAAAAGAAGTTATTAATGTCTTCACCTACAAGTTAGCTCCCAAACGGGACCCCAATCTCAACCATCGACTGGCCGGTACTTGACCAGTGGAGGGTCATTGATCCAACCTTTATGAATTCATTCCAATGCATACGCGTGCGTGATCATCTCACTTTTTGGGTTTGCCAACAAAATTACTACCGACACTAGTTTTTCCATTCAATCCGGCAATCGCATGGATCAACGTGTCAAGTCGGTGGAATAATCGAAAAGAGATCACGTGTATATAAATTGGAGATGCATTGCAAGAGATATTTTTCTATCAAGATCCATTTGCTTCTTAGGCGGCCTTACTGGTGCTCCACTCTTGCCTTCCATTGGGGATAGCATCGACAAAACGAACCGAAAAAAGGATATGAAAAAGATAAAGAAGAAGAAAAAAGAAAAGACAACCTAAGAAAATTGATGGAACATTTGTATTGGAGGGGACTAAATGCGAATGCGATGGTGGCCCGAAATGACGTCGTGGGAAGGCACGACTAGATATAATATCGACCGTATGAATGGAGGGGGGCCCACTTTTTAATTTGGGGTTTTTTCTCTTTTTTGGGTCGAAATTTTTTTCTTAATTTGGGGGTTGACTCCACCAGAGAATGAATGTCTGGACGGCGGTCTTCGTCGGTAGTTTATTCCACACGCCGCACCTCTCCAGACTCCAGTCTCCCGCCGGGACAATAAAAAGGACCCATCCTACCTCAACTCTGACTTTTCTTTAATTGCAGTTCACTCCCCGACTCCAAATCTTTACAATTTAGTCCCCCTATGCCATTTTGGACCTTCAACTCTAATTTTCATTTACCTTTCGTCTCTATAACTATTTAATATTTAAATCACGACCCTAATCGGGATGATCTAATGCATGCAAACACGAAAGTTTAAGGAAGTAAAAATATCGATTTTGAAAGTCGGAGACTAAAGTGACCATCCAAATATGCATAGAGGTCTTGCAGGAATCGGTCTTCGATGTATTGCTCTAATTTTAAGTTTACTTTTCATAAATAACCATAATTTTCGACCACTGATCTTTTATTTTACAAGTTTTCTTGTCTACTAGCTAGGGTTCTCCACTAGCGGCGCATGGGGCCATTGGCTGGATTTCGAGGACGAATTTTCGCGACGCTTTTTTGAAGAAAAGGCGTTCCTAATTAGACCGTTTGAGAAATAATTTAAAAGGCCGGAAAGCTCGTGCTTTACCCCGAGTGGGGGTTTTTACGAGGAAAGTGGGGTCAATCTCACCCACCCCCTTGGGCCCCTTCTTCCTTTTTCCCTCTTTTATTTCCATCCTCTTTTATTATTTTATCTTATTTTTCATTTATATTGATCGAATGCCCTAATTTTCGCCTTTCTTTTTGGTACATCGGTCAAAATAATCGGCTCCTAATTCGAATAAGCCACCCTCCCCCACCTTTTTCAGCTTTTGCTCCATGCGATTTTCAAGATATTCCAAAATAAGGACAGTTCGATTGGTTACCCGCGTATAAGAATTTCGAAAGATTAAATTTTTTTATAACAATAAATGGTTGCACGAGATATTGAATTTTTTAGGAACAATGACGTTATTGATGTCGACCGTAATTCATGAAAACCCTCGAAAGTGCCTTTAAAATTAATCATATGGAATGATAATTAGATGATTTCGGATTCTTGAATTTTCCCATCTCACCCGCCAAAAAAAAAAATAAATGGACTTGAGATTATCTCTAGGTTTAGAGGTAGATATACTTCGATGATTACCTAGTGTTCAGTGAAGACTAATCGAGAGTGTGTGATGGTGACAAAGTGCCAAATTCCCATTACTAGCAACAAAATAATAGGAGTGCTTGACACTTAGAGTGCCGAAACTTGGCACGAATGAACACTTAGGTATCAAAAGTTAGGAAAGTGACACTTAACTGCCAAAATCATAGCAAATTGGATTACTTAAGTGCCAAAGGCGAGATAATCCGACCAAAATACTGACGTGGTGATTTTTTTGGTAAGATAAATGCAAAACGACGCCGTTTTCCACGCTGACGTGGCTAGATGAGTACAAAAACGACGTCGTTTTGACGCTAACATGGTAAATAATTAATACAAAATTAATTAAATTAAATTTAAAACTAAATTTATTTAAAACATTAAAAAACAAAAAAAAAAAGAGAAGGAAGAAGGCAGCTGAGGGCTGAGCCCTCGCCACCACTGTCGCTTCCCCACCGTCACCAAGAAGGGCCAACAATGGTAGGGGAAGGTTTGAGCGGGGGCACCAAGCCTTAGCCAAGGCTCGGCGACAGCAGTGAGGGCTCAGCCCTCAACTACCTTGTTCCTCCCTCCTTTTTTTTATAACATATATTTATTATTTTTAATTAATTGTTTATAATTTGATTTAATTGATTTAATTGATTTTTGTATTAAAATTCAAATCTACATCAAAACGACGTCGTTTTTGCGTTTCTTTACTCAGTCCGCTCTTCGGCGAGCCACGTAGGTGAGCAAAATAATAAAATATTACCACGTAAGATTTCTGGCGAGGTTCGCTGAAAGTAGTACTTTTCTAACTTTTGGCACTTAAGGGCGCGTTTGGTAACATTTTTGTTCTAGGGAACAATTTTTGAACATAAATAGTTTTTTTTTGTTTTTATTTCTGGGAACAATTTATGAGTATAAGAACGTGTTTGATAACTGCAAAAAAATTTATACTCCAAGAATAGAAATGCATTTGATAAACTTGTATAATTTTGTTATTTCTTTTAATTTTCCAATATTTTTATTATATTTTTCTTTTCTTTTTTTCCTTTTTTTTTCCTTTTTTCTCTTTGTGGCCGGTCGCCGGGCACCGCCGTGGTTTGCGATCGGGAGGCTCGACCTCGCCAGATCCGGGCTAGGCCAAGCCTCGCCGGTGGCCTTGGTGGCCAGGTGAGCCTTGGGCCAGCAAGCCTTGACTTGGCCAGGCCAAGGCGAGGCCGACCTCGTGCCGCCTAGGCGAGGTTGAGCCTCACCGGTGGCCTTGCGAGGCTCAACTTCCCCCAGCCCAAGCGAGGCCAAGCCTCGCCGTGGCTCGGTGTCTTCGAGGGCCGGCGCCGGCCATGGCCAAGGCCAGCGATTGGCCAAAAGGAAGAAGAGAAAAATTGTTTCTTGGAATGGAACAGGAAATAACTTTTTTCTACTTCTTGTATCTATTACAAACTTGTTCCCAAAAACAAAAGTTTTATCAAACTCGTTTCTATTCTTTTTTTGTTACCCAGAATAAAGGAACATAAATTTTTGTTTTGGGGAATAGAAACAAAATTTGCCCATTACTTTTGAAATATTTAACAAGCTTTTTGGGGTCTGGTTCGGAAATTGACTCAGGAACACATGGTTCAATCATGAAGAGAGTCTGAAAGATAGAAAGACTTTCTTCCTTTTCCTTGTCAAATTTGATGGAAACAATTCTATCTTTCTTTCTAACAAATTCAGAGTCTAAAGATTGGAAAGATTTGTTGCTTTGATGCAATTTTTCATAGTTGGTGATCTATGTTTCTGGCCCTACGTGTCCCTTTATGTTGAATTTTAGCACTTGTGGTGTAGTTCTTTCGAATGATAGTAGGGGATATGTAAATATATTGTTTGTTCTAGGTCCACTACCCATCGTGACCTCCATCGCCTAAAATAGGGAAAAGTGGTCGCTTCTTCTTTCAGCTAATCTTCTCTCGTCTATCGAATGCAAAAGTGTACATGATGAAAATGTCATTTAATAAATAAATATATCATGTTCTTTTAAGGGTTTCGCAACGTTCGATGCAATCATCGTCCAAAATACATTTTGCATCGAGCACGATCCTACGCATTCACGAAAGTCTGCCATTGTTGCTCGTGCAATTTAATACCGAATATATAAAATCATAAAAGAGCATGTATGATTTTTCTTGTCCCGGATGATTATGCTTCTTTGAGAGGTTTTCATTTTGCCGGTCAATCTTTGAAAGGTCAACTTCACGTCAAGATCTCGCCACGATATCCCTTCTTGTTGTTTATCCACTTGGACCTCATCACAAAAGTGTATTTGGTTTTAGAAAAAAATCACAACGAAAAAAAAATCTGAAAAATCATTTTCCTTTTTCCCCAAAAAACATTTCTTGTTTTCAAATTAAAAAAAATACGCATATTTTCTTCGACCGTGTATGATTTTCTATCGATTGGTCATTTTCAACGAATTAAATTCACGAAAATCAGAAAATCAATTCGCAAAAGCGTGTTTCACTCAAAGGAACACACCCGAAGACTATCATTATTTTGTCCGCATCTCAAGCTCCATAAGTTTATCAAATCTCAAAGTAATAATTGGGGAAATGCAGTTTCACGTTATCTCTCATCTTATAATAATCAAAGATAATGCAAAGATATCCCTAGTCAAACTGCGTTGGACAAGGAGGTTTTGAATCTTGAGGTATCTCGTGCGTGCGTATCCTACCAGCACGAGATCGATGTCGACATTTGTACGCTCTAGATATCGATCGAATCCTCATCAGAAAGAAAGATTATCATTACAAACTATAATCAAAATTTCCCAAGTCGTTTTCCACGGTGCGTCATCCGTTTTGGGTGGTCTCACCATAAATCTCCAAGCTTGTTCACTTAAACAATCTCTTCATTAATCTACTCATTTCTGGGATTAGGTGGGCGTTCGGTTGACGGTCGCTTGCAACCCCACCTCCGATTTTTTTTTTTCTTCCCCCTTTCTTACCTATCTGAGCTTCCCAACATCGACGGCTGCGGATTCACCACAATCCCGCTTTCTGCCGGGAGCTGTCGTGCGGTTTGCTCCTTAATTTACCAGAAACGATATTCACTAGCGTTCTTAATGCTCGATCAGAATCCCCACGCACGCTGCCAACTACTTCAATTGGCAATGAAGTGGAGTGGATTAATGTTTGGAAAAGGAAGAGCCTCTTTTTGACCGTGATTTTGTCACCATGATGATGAGGAGGGTTTGGTGTTCCTGACCTTAAGTTGGGTTTTGGGAAAGATTCTCAGAGCTTATTCGTGGAGTTGGGATTTCAATTGATGTAAGGTGAGAACGGGATTGATGTAAGATGAGAACGGGCGATAGCTACTCCTTTCCTATTTTTGGAGAATATACTTTTGAGATATAGTATCATGACGCCGACCCTGATCGGCTTCCAAGTCGATGAATTCAAAGCATTTTCTAGATTTAGTAGAAAAGGAAAGGCATGACTTCATTGAATTTCCCAAGCGAGGCTGATCTCATCTGGCACTAGAGTCGATAGGGTTTTGCCTTTTGCGCCTACCCTGGGTAGCTCAACTTTACACCAGCCCCAAAAATGGAATTCCTATCTACGCAGAAGTCTCACCTCCCTATGAGTTCACGAAATTGGGGGTTAATGTCGCTTTCGGCTCATATCCCAAATCAAATGCCAAGCCTCCATGGACGAAGACAGACGATTTTTCTTGTTAGCTGTTAGCGCCTCATTTTGCGTGGTAAATGCCCTAGGATGCACAACTTGCTCTCGCTAATTATAGAAACTAATCAATTACATAACACGTCGTATGAAACGTATTGTAATATAAAAAGTATTGTGTTACATAAACACTTGGAATCATTAAAAACGTTTAGATTTATTCATTTGCAATCTAGGGTTCACCGACCCCATTAGGTTGAATTTGGGGTCTATTTTTTATTTGCAACTTTTTTTATATATTTTGGAAAGAGTCATCTATTTATATTAAGGCCATGTTTGTTAACGTTCTTTATTTCTGTTTATAAACAAAATTTCTGATTTTTTGTTTTAGGGAACAAAAAAAGAATAGAAACACGTTTGTTTGCTTTTTTTTTTTTCGGAAACAAGTTTTTACCAAATGTGTTTTTATTCGAAAATTGTTTAGAATGTAAACACTTTTTTTATTTCTATTCCTGAAATCATTTTTAAACGAAATGATATCAAATGCGTTCAAAATAATCCTAAAAATAGTTTTTGAGCAACAGTAGCACAAATTCAATTCAGTACTCCAGTTGTACAGCTGCCAAAACATTAAGGGGCCACCCAACTTGAAAAAATAAGAAAGGAAAAGAGGCGCAACATTCAAAAAATGCCAAAGCACGGATCCCCAAAATTCCAAACAAATCAAAGAGTACTCAGGCGTCAAACCCGCAAAAGATGAATGGCAATTCGGGGAGAACGAACGAACAGTTCCTCCGGCGCGCTCCATACCGTACGGGGGAAGTTCGAACGGCGACGGGACCATACGGAACGCCGAGCGAGCAGGTCTGAGCCGAACCGGATTTGCATCCGGTCCAAAACGCACGAGACGATGGAGATGAGATTCGCATTTCGATACTAAGATAAAATGTCACGGAGCCTCTCGTCATGATAGTTACGTATATTTGTCAAATCTCCAAGGATGCAGAGCACGAAAAAGTAAGGGGATTGTGACCTAAAACTGTTCGTGCCAACCATTGTACTTTGCAACCCTTCAAATGATGTCTCAATATCCATGATAAGTACTGAATTAAAGGGTGGTTTTAGATTGCGACAACTATAAGTTGGTTTTGGAGATAGATCAAATGTACGGAACGTTGATTTACGGTATGAATTTCTCATACGGTCACGGCTTCGCCCCATTTCTGTCATGTACCGATATCTCTCCGGTTCTTTTTTTTTTTTTAATTTTCTTTTCTTTTTCCTAATTTTTAATATCGCCATCGGCCCTGCACTGCACGGGAGAGAGAGAGACAGCGGCTTTTAACTTGGATTTCCCGTCTCCGCCTCTGCAAATGGCCTCGCGTGCTTTTGCAGCCCGGAACAGATCGCCGCCGTCGCCGCCGTCGCACACGCGCGGGCGCGCTCTCGAGTGTCCGTCACGCCTCGCCCCGTAGCCGATTCCTTCCTCCGGTTCGAGCGCTTCGAATCTCTCGCCTCCTCCCCAAGCTCCAGCCCGTCGCTCTCATCGATCCCTTGCCGGCTCTGCCTCTCTCTCTCTCTCTCTCTCTCTCTCTCTCTCTCCCGCGACGTCATCTTTCCAAGGGGAAGGAGAGAGGAAGCGAGGCACGCGAGCGAGGAGCGAGCCGTTTCGGTCCGGGGGGCGATACTTGTGCTGGCAGGTAAAATTCCGGAGTTTACTTTCAGTTACCTCTAGCGGTCGCCATTACGCTTCGCCTCCAGTGTGCGTGCGTGCGTGCGCGCCTTTGCTTTTGCTTCGCTTCGGCTCTTGGGTTTCCGGCCTCGCTTTAAGGCGCCTTCGATCTGGGAGCCGCCCGCATCGGCGAGATTGCGAGCCCGCGCGTTGCGGTTTTCCTCTTCCCCGAGAGGCTCCTGAGGCTTCGCATGTGTTCGCGGCTCTAGTTCTGCGCCCATTCTCGTCTCCTTCGTCGGCCAATCGGAGGATTCGTCGCCTTGCGGTTGGTCCTCTCGTTCTCTTTCTCCGGCGCTAGCATTTTTGCAGAATTGAAGTAAAGTAAAATGTGGAGACGCCTTTATTCAAATTTTTTTCCCTGTCTTTTTTTTGGGGGTTCAGGCTGAGCAGATCGTAATGTTTTAAAAATTTAAGGTTGAACGAATGGAGCGAGAGTCTCTAATAGTGGATCTTATGTGAGTTAAGCTTGTTCGGTTTCTACGAAACGACGAATCTGCGATGCAGCTTCTGCGAAGTTTACGAGCGCAGGAGTACCAAAAAGAAAAGAAAAAAAACGTTAACATCCCTGCAAAAGTCCCCTTTCGCGATGAGGAAGTTGTCCTAAGTTTTGTTCTCTTCCCAGCCGGAGAAAAGACTTTTTCTCGCCGAGTTCTAGATGATGCCTCGTTCATCTCGCGGTCGAATTGCCTGTTGACTTTTTGTTTGGTGGCTCTTTGGTGGCTGGGAAAAATTCCCAATTATATTTCTGCGGTTTGACCTCTGAATTGTTGAACCCACGACTTATATGAAGAGACTGTGAATGCAACGGTTTGACCTGGCTTTGCTAAGAGCTCGAACGCCGTTTTTTTTTGCAGCCAATGGATTGGAGACCCGAATAGGATACGTCGAAGCACCAGAGAGGCGAGGAGATGAATGCGAAGTCATCCGGGTTGATCATCGGGCTTTCGGTAGGGGTTGTGATTGGAGTGCTTTTGGCTATTTTCGCACTCTTTTGCATTAGATACCAGAGGAAGCGGTCTCAGATAGGGAACAGCAGTTCCAGGAGGGCTGCAACTATCCCAATTCGAGCGAATGGCGCTGATGCTTGTACCATACTATCGGACTCGACAATTGGTCCCGAATCACCCGTGAAATCTGGACGCAATGGCATGTCCGTGTGGCTTGACGGATTTAAGAAGAGTAACATGGTGTCTTTCTCTGGAATACCCGAGTATTCTTACAAGTATGTTGGTTTTAATATTTTGGTTGAAATTTCTTAAGTAGTTTTGGAGTATGTGTGCACGTAAGGAATTTGATGTCTTTTGCTATTTAAACTTTGTAATAACAAGACAAGACAGTAGATTCTGCAAGTTAGCTCTTTAGCAGTTATAAGCTGAAGCATGATTATCTTTCTACTCGATTCAACTCTTGCTCCTGCACATGGTGGAGATATTAAGAATGTAATGTTTTGAGATTTATAGAGTTCCACTGAAATTCTTTTATATATAACTCTGGTGCTATGGTTGTCCTGCTGCTTTTACTTGTTTACACATGATGTGCCTGATATTATCATCTGGTCATCTAATTCTTCTTCTGGACTTGTGGGTTTACCTGCATGTCTTCGCTTGCAGCTCTCCTTTGTTGGGGCTTGTAAAAATGATCGATACTCCCGCTTCATATAGGAAATATTACACCTCAATAAATGTTCACGCTGAACTGTATTTCATACCATGGGAAATGACCTTTCTGAATACAGTGATTCATTGTGCTTTTTGGCCTTTTCGTGGCTGAGGTTGCTTTATGATGCTACTACAGAGACCTGCAGAAAGCAACCTGCAATTTCACGACACTCATTGGGCAAGGAGCCTTTGGTCCTGTTTACAAAGCTCAAATGTCAACTGGAGAGACAGTTGCGGTCAAAGTGCTTGCCACTGATTCCAAGCAAGGGGAGAAAGAATTCCAGACAGAGGTAGGGATTATACATGTTTATGCCCTGTTAACTTGGCACTTTACAACTGAAACTGCTTTGACCTCTGTGTCACTCACACCAGCAGATATGTTACTCTCTTGTTCTCTGGTGGACATGTTATAACTTGCATCCTGAGATGTAATAGATTGCTAATAGATTGCTAATAGATTGCTTGCTACTTAATTACATGTTCAGTAAAATGGGTTCACAAAAGAATAACCCGCTGGAGTGAGGTAGACAGATCTGGACAAAAGACAAGTGAGATAGACAGTTTGGTGCAGTCACGGACTTTGGGTATTGTGTCGCACATTCCCACCTTTAATATTTTATTCTCAAGAAATAAAGTAATACTTCTTTTCCCATCCTAAATAGGGGGCCCTCTTCAAAATCCTGCAACAACTAGATTCGAATCATCTATTTATTGTCTACACTCTTTAAGCTTCATTCGATGTTTGGAGCATGAATTTGACTAGAATTGTCGACTTCAGAAATCATATTGTTGGCAAGATTCAGTCAAGATACAATTTTTTTTAACCAACCAAATTTGTAGATATACCTTGTCAGATGTTATATAAGTTTTAGCTTTTGCTGATGCTTGTCCTGCTGGAATCACCAATATGGATGGCCACATAAGTCTTCAACCTTTCTCTTTGATTTACCTCTTGCTCTAAGTAATATTGACATCTTGACATGCGCCTATATGGGCATTTCTTTTGCAGGTTAAGTTATTGGGAAGGTTGCATCATAGGAACCTTGTGAATTTGGTTGGTTATTGCGCAGAAAAGGGCCAGCATATGCTTGTATATGTCTACATGAGTAAAGGCAGCTTGGCCTCTCACCTGTATGGTAAGCTTAAACTCTACTTCCTGCTGGAGGAGATTACATATCTAGAGAGCATTATTTAAATGAATGAAATGCATGCTAGAAAACTGGACTTCAGTACATGACAAGCATGTTCATAAGCTATAAAATTTCCCCAAGTATGTCTGAGTGTTTATGAAAAGTTGGGCAGTCTAGCAGTAAATCGATTCATTGCCATAGGTTCAGTGGTGAGGAGGCTCTGGGTGAGAATGTAAGAGACAGTTGTTCCTTCCTATATGACTGTTTCACATAAAGGCCTAACCGTGAATAATCCTGTAAACTGCTATATGCTATTATTTTAGATGATTATGAATGGTTTGGCATTGGAAGGCAGTTCTTGGAATGATTATTGATATGATTTGAGTGCTGGCCGCATGAATGATGAAGTACGATGATCTTTAGACCATCAATTATCTCACCTGACATGATATAGAAAATCCCCTTTTATGTGGTGTCAATTCTTTCCTGGAAAGAAGTTTTTGTGAGAAAGAGCATTCTGAAGGATACTGCATGATTTTCTTAGTTAAGTTACCCTTGTTAGGTAGAAGGAAAAATTAGTGCGTGATTCTACCATGGAGACTGCATTCTGCTGTATGATGTTGTAAGTAGCACATATTCTTTCCAGGTGATATTAAGGAATCATTGAGCTGGGACTTGAGGGTCTATATTGCCCTAGATGTGGCAAGGGGTCTGGAGTATCTTCATGATGGGGTAAGATTTTGCCTGTCACCCATGTTGTTTTTCCTTTCTAAATCTATTTCACTTTTAATTTTGGTGCTTTTATGTGCTTTTTTGCATACTGTACTAAAATTTGGCCATCGTTATAATTTCATTTCAGGCAGTTCCTCCTGTAATCCACAGGGATATCAAGTCCTCCAATATTCTCTTGGACCAGACCATGAGAGCAAGGGTATATATCTCATTTAAGATTCTAATTTACATGTTCTAACCGAGGGTAGACCAGGGCTGGATAAATATTGCCGATATTAGTTGCATTAGGGGATTAATCTTTTTATATGTTTGTTTCATTCCTTGAATGATTCTGAATTTGCTGCTTGCCGAAACCATGTCCATGTAGATATGCATGTCAATAACTCAATAAAATTGAATATTTGCTTATTCTGCTTCGATCAGGTTGCTGACTTTGGACTTTCAAGAGAGGAGATGGTAGACAAAAATGCTGCTAACATACGAGGAACTTTTGGATACCTTGATCCCGAGTATATTTCCACCAAAGCTTTCACAAAGAAAAGTGACGTTTATAGTTTTGGAGTTCTGTTGTTTGAACTAATAGCTGGCAGAAATCCCCAACAGGGTCTCATGGAATACGTTGAGCTTGTGAGCTCTCTCTCTCTCTCTCTCTCTCTCTCTCTGACACTCTAGTTTCAGAATGGGAGAATAACATTTACCAATATAAAACTTGTCTTAAATTGACTGCTGAAGTGCTATGGAAAACAAAACATTTGTTGTTTTATGTATTTTTCACAAACCACAACACCTTCACCTCTCCATCGCACGAGCCACTATTAAACGAAGAAGAGAAGTAGTGTTCTTTCATATTGCCTATATTTCCTGTATAAAAGAAGCTATTGGGTAATGATAATGGTCTCTCCTCGCATTTTTCTTCCTCATGTGTCAAACATTCTGTATTTTCGTCAAGCTTGGTTTTGTATACGCCTTAATCTATTTCTTGTTCAACTATATGGTGCGATGCTTAGGCGGCCATGAATTCTGAAGGAAAAGTTGGGTGGGAGGAAATTGTGGACTCTCGCTTGGAAGGGAAATTTGATCTGCAAGAGCTCAATGATGTGGCAGCTCTGGCATACAAATGCATCAATCGCATGCCAAGAAGACGACCTTCCATGAGAGACATTGTCCAGGTTTTGTCTCGGATCTTGAAGTTAAGGCACAGTAGAAAGCATCACAGGAAGTCTCTCTCCGCCGCCACTGATGAAGCCACAATCGACATGGACCAACAAGAAAGTAAGACTCCAACCAGCAACCACCGGAGAGAGGAATCTGTGGACAGTACAGCCGACACGTTTGACGTCTAAATGAACAGTTGTGTCATTTGTTCATTTTTTGTGTCTTTTTCTTTTTCATCTTTCTTTTGGTTTTGGTTTTGGCTTTGCTTTGTGACATCTATACAGTGGGAAAGAAGGTAGGAGGCAGGGCAGATATTCCCAATGCCGGCATTTTGCTTCTTCAAGTAGGTTTCGCAGCTAATGTCATGTAACATAGTCTGCTCTTTCCATTTTCAATCCTCGATCTTTTTAACGAAGTGACCGCGCCATCTGATTCTGTACATGGTCGTGCAAAGAGGGGACTGAATGTAAATGCCTTATGTCCAGTTGTTAAAATGTTCCTTTTGCTATTCACGCGCTGTCTCTGTCCGAGAGGTGAACCTGAATCCTTTCCCTATGCTAGGGGCGCGGTCCCTTCTGTTCCCCTTTCTATTTATGTTCCGGTAGTAGTCCGTTCGTGCATCCGGTAACGTGAGGAGCTTGCGGTTGTTGAAGCGGAATCAAATCATCTGGCGCGCTCTACTGAAGGTTTGCCCGACATCTCATTTGATGATGGGAGGTGCCAAAATCTTGTGAGCATTCCTTTTCTCACTGCCTTATTTAACAGGGAATTAGGAGCAAATCGTACGTGAATCACTGAGTCGGTATAAATTTAATCCCGGAACGCCTGGGGAGAAATTTTCGTACGCATTCGGGGCATGTTTAGTTCTGAAAGACAATTTCAAAAGTACTTGGGACACTTGTTAACACTACTTTTATTTTTCGAAATCTGCCTGATGAGCAAAGGAAGGATTTTCCTTAGAAGTCGAAAGTGTAAGTTATCGATGTAGTGCTTTTTTGGCATCATCATCTAGGGGTGTGCATGGTCCGGGCGGGCGGTTCCCGACCTAGAACCAGGAACCGCCCGCTAAGGACCGGTTCCAAAAAATTGGAACCGGGATCCACCCGTTGGTTGCATGGATCCACCTGGGAACCGGACCGCCGATCTAGTCCGGTTCCCGGGTGGATCCATGGAACCGATTTTGACGCGAAACAATTTTGGTTTTCAACATAGAACGGTCGGGTCTATGAGTTGGGAAGGAAGGGACGAGGTCTATGATCGGGTTTTCAACATAGAACGGTCGCGAAACAATTTTCCATGGTGTGGCGGGTGGCGGCCGATGCGAGGGGGCGAACAGTAGCGGCGGAGGAGCAGCGGCGGTGGCATCGACGCTTAGGAGGAATCGAAATGGCGATAGAATTAGGAGGAACCGAGGAAGAGACAAAGAGAGAGAAAACCAAAGACGAAGGGAGTGAGGAGATGAGATCTAATTTAGGGTTTCTTTTAGTAATTTTTTTTTAAAAATATTAAAAAGGTTCCGGTCCGGTCCGGGTGGGTGGATTCGCCCATGGAACCGGGGGAACCGGACCGGTACCCACCGGTTCCGAAAAATTGGAACCGGGAACCGGACCGGTTCCCTCAAGAACCGCCGGTTCCGGCGGTTCCGGTCGGGTTCCGGGCGGTTCGGTCCGGTTCCGGCGGTCGGGCGGTTCCGGGTATTTTGCACACCCCTATCATCATCGTTATTATTATTATCTCATTAAATTTATTACTAAATAACTTAGTAATAGAAAATATTACCCGGAGTATGAATCAAGTAATCAATGGGCCAAGAAAGAATTTTAGGAAGATCTATTTTCTTTCCTTAAATATATTTCCTTAAATCGAAATATCATAATATTCTTTCTATTCATATAGATTGTATATACATTATTTATATATTTCGATGTTGCCGAAGTAAATTACAGTGGTTACCTCTTCAAATTCGAAAGGAGCCTTTTATTTTATATCATGCCCCTATGTTTTCAATTCTCCATCCATCATTAGGGCTCATTTCCTTAGAAAATTGCACGTTGTTATTCTAATAAGCATCTAAATTTCAAGAGATAATAATATAAATAATTTCTAAATTTTAGCTAAATGTGCAATACGATGCCTGAATTTTTAATTTATTTAATATAATTCATCGAATCTTGGTATATATTTACTTAGTCCTTAATATTCAATATTGTTCCTGGATGTACAAATCCATGCATCACTTACACATTTGGTCACAATTCAGAATTATATTAAATAAATTAAAAATTTAGGGATTATATTACACATTGGTTAAAGTCACGAGACTATTTGTATTATTTTTAAAAATTTCAAAAGCCCAGAGAGCAGCAAATGCGTCGTCGTTTCGCAGCTCTCTCTCTCCATGTTATCCATATCACCATCATCTCCTTCGCCAGAGCCAGGAGACGAGCTTTCGCTTCGCTTCTCGGTTTCAGACCAAATCATCAGGAGCAAAAACCGGGGAACAGCGAGCACGACGGCGGCGACGGCCATGGCCGCTCTTCAGAGCTCACTGACTTCGCTCTCCCTTTCCTCCAGCTCGTTCCTCGGCCAACGCCTTCCCCACTCCTTCCTCCCCCCGCCGGTCTCCGTACGTTCCTCCTCCCCTCCTAATCTCCGAGCCGTTTCCCAGAATTCCTAAAACTGCAATTTCGTTCAGTAGCTTAGGACCAAACTCAAACCCTAATTCCCTCAGCACGCCTTGTCCCGCACGTGTAGATTCTCTAATTTTAACCGCACATAGTTAATTCGGTGTTTTAGGTGGTGGATTGTTGAGTGCAGTAAACTGGATTGCGGCGAATGCACAGTGAAGTGAATTCTTATGAGCCTGATATTCGCCCGTCCGCGTTATCTGTGTATATGATACGAGACCGACGGTTTTGTATCAGCTGTTTCGCTTGTTAAATTATTCGAATCTCGATTATACGAACTTTGGCTACTGAATCTGAGGCAATGCATGATTGTGTTCTCGTGGATTCAGCTGCAGAGTGAAAGTGATGACACCGAATTAGGAACCGTTGCCAGTAATTCTGTATGTTGCTAGTAATCATGTGACGGTAGTTTCTCCAATGTTGTTTGGAGATATATCGCTGAGAAAAGGTATCGGCGTGGCAGTGTGCGACTATTCATTGTCTACCTATGCAGCGAGAATAGAAAATGCAGGAAATTTCTTGTTCTGCGGTTGCGCAATTTAGATCGATGTGCTTTTGCAGTGTTTTCACTTCGCAAGCAGCTGCCTTATGTGGGTTTTGATGGATGGGCACCGCCTTTTAGTTGATTGAACTTCTTCTGTTGTTGAGCTGCATGGTCTAAAAAGCTGTTTGAAACTTGATAATTGATATATCTATTAGTTCATTCGTACCTGTTGAAATTGGCTCGGCAGATAATTTGATGTGAATCATCTTAATTCGGTGGCTTTATCTGACTGCTTCAGTCTGAAATATGGCAGAACCTATTTCCAATTTCATATTATCAATAGGAGTAGTGAAGGGTCCATTTGGAAAATGGTGAGGTGAATCCTATATTTACTCCATTCTGCTCTCCTCACTGGCCATGGCTGGGTTCTGTTGTCTTGTTCTTGTTAGTATTCTGCAGGTTCTATACACCAACACCATGCTTTATTGGAGTGAAAGAGGCCTCTTTTACCTTTAATTTCTTGTTTCAGATAAAAGTTAGTTGTTGGGACAGACATTCTGTAGGGGCAGCTAGGATTGGCACTTAGTAGTCGCTGCTTGCAATAAGTTCCTATAGAAAGTGAATCAAAGGTGGTATCTCTTGCACTCACTGTTACCATGAAACCACACATTCTTCTATTGGGGAGTGGATTCAGTATGATATATTCTGGCGTGTCTACTGATGAGCACCATGCTGACATTATGATGCTGGTCTGCAGACTCTTAAGTAGTGTTTTAGCTGTTCTAAAAAAGAAATGCAGTAGTTTGTCTTGAATTCATGTCTATTTTGTTCTGCTTACCCAACATGTCTAGAGGCATAACTCATTTCCATCCATTGGATCCCTTCCTCCATGCAGGTCAATTCAGCAGACAAGCCATGCCTTGTTGTTGCAAAAGTAAGCATTGCTTTTTTCTTTTCTTTTTTTCTTTCTCTGACTGATCTCTCTCTCTCTCTCTCTCTCTCTCTCTCTCTCTCTCTCTCAGGTTTATTTCCTTTTAGAGTGTTGAAATTGAATTACACTTACAAAAGGAAACTGCTTTTGCCATCAACTGAACTGCATATCAACTGGTCTTTGTTTTCCCATTGGCAGCTTAAACATTGGGAGAGAAAAAAATGTAAGCCAAACAGCCTTCCTCTTTTGCATAAAATGCATGTCAAGGTAGGCGATACAGTGAAGGTAATAGCTGGACGTGATAAGGGAAAGATCGGGGAAATATCTAAGATCTTCAGGCACAATAGCACTGTGGTTGTCAAAGAGATAAACTTGAAGACAAAGCATGTGAAGAGCAGGGAAGAAGGTGAACCTGGGCAAATTGTCAAGGTAGTTCTCACTTAATCACTGAGAGTTGAGCTAGTTCCTTGAAGATGCTGGATGATTACTTAGTGTCTATGGATAGAATCTTTTAGAGCTAAATATCAGTATTTTCCATTTACCCTACAGCCTTCCGGCGACTTTGATTGAGGAGTTTTATACTTAGAATGGCATCAATTATATGTAATAGGAATGTCTATTTCTAATAAATTTCAAGTTGGATTTTTGTTATGAGAACTAAATACTTGTCAAATTTTCTTATCCAGATCGAAGCGCCTATTCACAGCTCAAATGTGATGCTCTACTCGAAAGATCAAGATGTGACAAGTCGGGTGGGTCACAAAGTGCTCGATGATGGAGCAAGAGTCCGTTTCCTCATAAAAACTGGGGAGATCATTGACAGTGCAGAGAACTGGAAAAAATTGAAGGAGAGCAAGGAGAAAACTGAAGTAGCAGCAGCCTCATAGAAATGGTTCCATGGCTCCATTAGACTGTAGTCTCTGGATCTCTTTATGTACATCATTCCTCTCTAGCAACTTCATCTGACCATTTTCGCAGAGTTGAAATTGTGCTCTTTCTTTCCACATCCTCATTCAGATGGTAGGATAGGAAAAGCAAGTTTACTTATATTTAGTCCAAAAGAAATGCGAGTCGTTTCACTTCTGGAAGATGAATGTCAACGTTAAGATGCAAATTTTTGACAAGCTCTAGTTTTTTCATGTCCTTTAAACTGTTTCATTTATCCAATTTTGCAACCACGGTTCATCAGATTGGCACTGATGCCATTGCTGTTCTCCTGCGCACTCATCGTGCTTATTTATGTGATATGGTTCTTGAATTTCTTTTTCGGGTCCCCTTATTGAGAGCACGAGATGAGAAACCAGGGAAGATACTTGATGGAGTTTACGTGTATGTGGACAGCTCATGTTTACATCACGTGAAGATCAGCCAACTCAGAACTTACTAAATGTCATCCTGCTTTCTGCTTTTTTAATTTAATTGGAGCCCCTTATGGCCTTTTTTTGGAGTTTGCACTGCGGTTGGCTATTTTTAATGGTTTATAACCAGTTACCACAATTGTTCGTCTGTTTCTAAGGAAAAGATCTCGTGCAACTCTCGTCCGCATGCCAACGAAAGTGATCTGTTGGTGAGGTCTGCAACTTGCAGTTATATTGTAAGCTCTCTATTAGATATTTATCGGCGCATATTCTTGGAACATGCCTTGCTTCTGTCTTCTGTAGTAAAACCCTAAAATATTTGCTTGACAAAAAACTATGAGCTTAGTTGCTGCTGGTATCAAAGGAACGAAGGTAGATCGGAAAACACCATAAACACAGATTCTCCATTCGAACCACATTTGGTCTATTCTATCTGAGGAACATTGTTTGGATCAAATCCATTCCTTCTTCCTTGATCAGTTGTCCTGTTCTTTTCCCCCTAAAATGGAATGAAAATCAACGTTTGGAGATGTTGGATAGAACAGATGTTGTTCTGGGTGTGTTTAGTTTTGCTCACAACGTGTGAAATTGCATCGATCTTTCATTTGGTTCCAGAAGCCTGGTGAACCGTGAGAGCATCTGGTCATAGCTGATTCCGAGACGTTCTTGCTTGTTCTGTTTACGTGAGCATTAGGTGGTTCTGACGCTTAGGTTGCTCGAGTGTGTGCTTGCGGAGACTGTAGGATGGAAATGACCCCTCCATGGGATAATGTTCGAGACATTTCTCGACCCATGAACCCGAGTCACATGCCGAATTCGATGTCTGCGTCATGGAGCGCAGGCAACTTTACTTGCATGACAAGACAGCATTTTCCTTCGAGAGAATGCAATGGGTAAAATCACTTGCGTAATTGGAAATTAAATTACTCAAGAGTGAAATGACGGGGCATGTGAAAACTCCCTCCACCAAGGTAGTCCGCCGTCGGGAATCAGGAAAATCAGCCGGGTAAATGCTGTTGTGTGATTAGAAGTTAGAACGCAATGTAAATCTCCTTGAAATTATAACAGATACACAAAATCAAGAAGGAACGATCATATACGTGTGTGTATGACATGACATGTAAGGAAAAACCGATGCTTTTTTTGGAATAAAATGTCCAACACAATGCCATCAAAACATCTCACATTGATTGTTTACGGAATTTATTTACTTTTCATATACATATGATCTTTTCCCCATAAATCTAACATTTTGAGTTAGACATTATAAAAATAAAAATAAAATCGTACTCATTTTGAATATTTGTCAAGATAACTCAATTTCCAAAAGTAACAATATGTTAAAAGCAATAAAATAAATTTTAAGTAATTAAATGAAAACGTAATTTAATATTTAATTACTCGAACACTCTCCCTTGTGTCTAAAATAGACTTTGGCTTATATAATTAGGGAGGCAAATATGAGCTTGGAAAGATGGTATATGAGAATTATATGGAATCATTATCAACTGTTTTAAAAATTTAAGCTTTCAGATAAAAATGTGATTTAATATTTAATTACACTAATAAAGGTAATCGATATTTTTATGTCAGCATGTCAGTCTCCCTTTGAATTGATATCTTCCACCTGTCTAAGGTAAAGGTATAGATGTAAGGCACTCACATGGCTTGCATATGAAATAAATATATTCCCATGTGACAGAGAGACAACCATACTTAAAAGATTTCCCTTATTTGGCACTATAGAAAACAGTTCCCTGCTATATAAATAAGGAGACGTGGCTGTCCTCTTTACTACTCAGAAACCAGATTTTCCATCCTTCCCCAGTTCCCTTAGCTATCGAGAGGGGCCAAGGGCCATCAATTTCGAAAGAGCTCCCTTTCTCAATTCTCATGTTTTGCTGAGAGGAGAAAGGAGGAAGAGAGACAAAACAGAGATGGAAGACGATAGCAAAAATTCAACTGCACCGGCATACTGTGTCACCGGGGCGACCGGTTACGTCGGTTCTTGGTTGGTGAAGTCTCTCCTCCGACGCGGTTGCAAGGTCCATGCTGCGGTCCGCGACCCCGGTGTGTATCTCCATCCCTTTACCTTGTTTTTCCCTTCTCATCGGCAAATCCGAGTCGAGTTCGAATGCTTTGAGTGTCTTGATTTTTTCTTATTCTCCCCCCCCACTGTTTTTAAGCCTTTGATGCTCAACTTCCTCCAGTCGTGTTTCGGCTGTAATTTGGTATTTTTGATGATTTCAGCAAAGTTGAGCTGGGATTTTTTTATATTTTTGGTCGCAACCCGAGATCGAGACGTCAGAATCTAATTTCATTTGCTAGAATGTGTAAAGTCTATTTGATGATGACCTCCGGCCCCGGAGAGAGAGCGAAATGTATAAATTGGTCTGGACGGGCTCAAACTTGGCCCATGGTACGTGAAGAGCCCAATCGGCCCAATAGGCCCATCAAGAGTAGAATTCCACTCCGGATTTTGGCGCTAAGGTCTGAGAACTCATCAAATTATTTTATTCTCACCAAAATTGTCCCATCTTGTTAACATCCTAGGGAAGCAATTAAAGGATTAGCAGCAAGAATTAGCATTGGCTTGAAAGTTGCTTTCACTGAAATGAAGAATGTCATGTTGTCCCTTGAGCTTCATTAGGGACTGCTCATTCTACTTTCGCTAATTTCAAAATTCGCACCGATCACTTAGAAAAGCTTCCGGTTTCCCTCATGCTGCAGCTAAATCCTTGCGTCTGCTATCGACATGGAATGGCGGAGAGCGCTTGAAGTTGTTCCGAGCTAGTTTGCAGGATGACGGGAGCTACGATGAGGCCGTAAAGGGCTGTGACGGCGTCTTTCACGTCGCCGCCCCAATGCAATTCGACGTTCACGAGAGCACCGGTAGATTCTTTTGTATTGTACAACTCAGTGGCAACTTTTAATGGTGACCATAGCGCAAGAAATTGTCGAATCCCATAAGAACTGCTTCCTTCTTTAATCTTTTTTGTCAAGATGAATGCGTCCATTCGAACATCATCGATCCAGCGGTCCGGGGCACCGTGAACCTCCTGAAATCATGCCTGAAATCAAAATCAGTGAGGAGGGTGGTGTTCACATCTTCCATCAGTACAATCACTGCGAGAGACGGTGCAGGGAATTGGAGAGATGTTGTCGATGAATCGTGCCAGACCCCAATCGATCATGTGTGGAAGACTAAAACCAGTGGATGGGTAGTTGCACTTTTCATTTGCCTTCAATGTTCAAGAGCGTACTAGTGATTTTCTTTTGATTTTTGGGTTAAAGTGAGAAATTAGCAAATAGATGATGATGATGTCGTGGCAGGTTTACGTGTTGTTAAAGCTCCTAACGGAGGAAGCAGCTTTCCAATTTGCAAGAGAGAAAGGGATTCACATTGTATCAGTGGTTTCCACCACGGTTGGAGGCCCATTCCTCACGTCTCCAGTTCCCTCCAGCATACGAGTTCTCTTGTCCCCAGTCACAGGTAGCCTTTTGCTAGTTTATCTCCAGTTGATAATGATAACTTCGAAGTTCATTAGACATATCGAAATGGGTCTTAAACCCATTTTTAATCTGTATTTAATGAGCTGAATTAGTCATATTAAGTAAATGGATCATAAATGGATTTAGAAATGTAAAATCTAAAATAAATCAGAATTAAATGAGTGCACAACTTACTTAGACTTAATCCACCTCTTTGACTCTCTCTCGCTCTCATTTGATCTCACGATTGCTCATTCCACACTTTGAACTCAATTTTAGTATGAGTCTTCCTAGACTAGGTCAAATATGAAAGTCTTTTAGTAATAAGGATTAGATTGCGTTGTATTAGGAGTGAGCACCAAAGTCGTACAGAACTGGTTGGTTCTAGATGGTCTCTGGTTCCTAAAATTTGGAGCTGATGATGATCAGTCCTATTCCATATGTGGGTTGGACCGATGGTTTTTTTTTTATTTTTAATTGCCAAAAGGCTGAAGAAGAGGACAAAAACAACGTTCATACATACACTAGCATTCTTCAAGGGTGTCCCATCACCTGCGAAAGTTCAAAAACAACATTCTTTCCAATCCCTTGTTCGGTTCTAGTATTCTATTCCCTACCAGGAAATGGGAAAAAGAAAGAAAGAAATCACACCGGTTCCTGAACCCACTCAGGAATAGGATTAGATCGGTTGATCCAGTTTTAGGATCAGGTGGTTTGATCTTCAATTCCACAAACTAGGAGCCAACTATTTTGGTTAAGTTTTCGATTCGAAGACAAAAATTGTCCATCTTAGAAAGAATTACCCTTAATTTGGATTAACGTGGATCGGATCATTTTCAACTCAACCCACATGTTTGAAAGGTCTAAAGTCCATTAGCATCTGGACTTCATTCAGTGAGACATTTAACAAGTGTAAAATTATGGTGATTATATTACGCAGGTGAAGTCGACATGTTCCGAATATTATCTGCCGTGAACTCTAGAATGGGATCGGTTGGTGTAGTCCACATTGAAGATGTATGCAATGCCCACATTTTCTTGATGGAGCATGCCGAAGCAGAGGGCAGATACATATGCTGTGCTGAAAGCTGCCCCATGTCCAAGTTGATCCGAAACCTTGCCAAAAATTATCCACAATCGAACATAACAAGGTGATTTTTCTGGATAATTTACAAATGAAAATTGCATTGCTGCATGGACAATGTTCGCACATAAACCTCTTTTGCTCAATGTCAGGTTGGCGGATCAGGAGAATGAGTCGGTCCCAGCTGAGATTTCTTCAAAGAAATTGAGGGACTTGGGGTTCAGCTATAAGCATGGAGCAGAGGACATTATACGCGAAACCGCGACTGCCTGCATAGACTTTGGCTTTCTTCCTCCATTAGCAACTTAAAACTTGGTCTTCTGTCTTTCAATTTGTGAATCCAATGGGCTACAAAGCTAAAAACTAATCGCCTGTGGCTGAAACGAAAAGGATGGAAGTTCTGGAGTTTGGTGAGAGCTGTCTTACCCTGTATGTATTGCAAATACAGTTGACACCAAAATACTTTGTAAATCGACTCTCTCTGGACCATTCGACCGTGTTCGTTGAATGTCGAACCGAGTTAATGTTTTTGCTGTTGTCAGGACACATTAACAGCTGCTGCGGCCATTAATGATGCTCAAGTTTAAAATTCATGGGACTCCACGCGCTTTAGAGTCTTTAGCATTTGAATGCGAGCTGGATTTCAAAATGGGAACTGCACTGCATTAATGAATGGCAAGGTTTGACCATAGATCCCGGCAAATGCTGTGGAAGTTGTTCATTTGTAAACTCAGAACTCGAGCAAAGACCAAAGACAAAAGATTTCTGAATTAAAAACATGTCCGTGCAGTAGATTTAAAAAAAAAATGGTCATGAAACAGAAGTTTCAAGAGGCAGAGAAGAACATCATTTATACGACTCCGGCATGATGACTAAGCTCGGCGAAGAGGGTAAAGTCAAAAGAGTGGTCTTGCCTCATGAGTGAATTTGAACCAGAACGTTAAGATTGGACATGATATCTCTCTCTCTCTCTCCACTTGAATCTTTCAAGAAATCCAAGCTCCTTTCACCCATCGTCATTAAAGACATGGATCGCGATTGGTGCAGCATTTCAGGTCTTAAACAGTGGTCAGTAATCATTTCCCTTGTTCAGAGAAGATCCGAAAAGCAAACCCAATGCACTCATTACTCGGCAAGTTTTCCTCATCTGCTTTTCGATTTCTTTCTCGGGGGTTCGCGGTTGAACTTGAATTGTCCCGATGAATTGTCGACATCAAATCCCGTTCCGTCTGGTGGTTCTTCCTCTGCAGAAGCTACCGCCTCCATTAAATGTGGGTCCGTTCGGTGGTTCATCCACCCAGAAGCTGTAGGCCCCCAGAGATTCTGAACATCTCATTCAATTCATTCATGCTTTCATACATGTGTACATAAATATGGTTAGTGACGCATTCATTGAGTGGTTATGATGTTAGGCCCCAGGGGGCTTTCAATGCCGGGCCAATGTCACCGCGAAATGGTACAGAGCATTCGCTTGATCCTTTGGTCGCGAAGCATGACGTTCCATCGCCGATTAAATCGAGTCTTATAAACATATGCCCGAAAGCAATCGAGTCTTAAGTAACAAAAGTTTCGATTTTGATGACACCGATCACATGCTTCGCGGGAGCATTTGATTCGTTGGAAACTTCAGTTGGAGGGAACACAATGAAGAGAAATGGAGTGTCCTAAGCGCTCTTCTTAAAACAGCCGGCCAAGGAAACTTCACATTTTTCCATGCACCAATTGCAGTCGTGTTATGGACAAATTATAGCCTGAAAATCGATTTTTTTTAAAATTTGAATATGTTTAATAAGTGTGTCGAAACACTCATTGACATGATTCTTTTAATGAAGTAGTGTAACATGTTCTGCATCGCCGTTACTGTTTTCGAAGTTCTCGGTTTCACCGTTCTTGCAATTTTCAGAGTTCAAACATGTATCAACACTGTCAAATAATAATACGAACAGCGAACATGAGTCGAATCTGTGTTATTTCGGTTGACTTTTTGTATCACGAACACTAAAACAAGGTTCTTGGCTGTGGTATTTTCTTCCATGATTCCCCACATTATATTAGAATCTTTAGAATCAGCTAAATTCTTTCAGCAGAAAAGGTGACTTTCTCATAAATAAATAAAAAGCAAACCCCCACACGCAAATATTCTCTTCTCAAAATTCCTAGAAAAGTCAATGAATCGAAAATGTCAACTATTTAACAAATGCTGTAGAAGGATTCGGTTAGCATAATCCCTAAATTTTTATATACGTTCAATTTAGTCTTTAGATTATATGAAAATATTTAACGTTGTCCTTGATCTTAAATTAATAAAATGAGTATATTTAATATATACTAAAAGTTTGGAAATAATATTAAACAAGTTAAAAGTTCAAAAATAACATTAAATATTATATTAAAGTTCAGAAATTATATATAATAAATTAAAAATTTGATGATCACATCGAATTAAAGTTTAAAGGTTATGTATGTCATTATCTTTGCACGAGAGATTATGGAATCGAGCACACCTTCCTCACATCGCATAATGAATAATCGATACACATGGGTGGCAGTAGGATGAAACAGAAAGAGACAAGAGAATGGTACGACATACAAGACACCTTCCCGAATTTTGTTCTCTTGCCCTAGAGCTAATCCTCTTTTGGGGAAATTGCTGCCCCTACGCAAGGACCCACAAGCTGATTTGGCTTGTATAGCGTTTACCAATCTTCCCCTATTTCTCTCTCCTTTTTCTTTTTTTTAAACTTTTTTGGCCCCTATAGGATCAAATATTTACTCACCTTGCATGTGCATCGTGCCAGGTTATCAGAAATACCCCCCCAAAATAAGAAAGTGTTAACGAAGTCCTGCTCCTTCCCAAATGGGGCCCATCATCTCCTCCTCTGCACTATTCTATGACAAATTAGAAAAATAGACGGTGGTGTTTCTCTTTTTTTCCTATATTTTTAATTCGGCCACAAAAAACAAGGCCCTTTTTTTTTATCCGTTTTTTGCTCGTTCGTGCATGAAATTCAAGCTGGTCAATAAATTTTTAATAAGAGCCCTTCGGAATCCATCAAAGTTTTCAAAGCACCGACAAGGTGATCGGCGCATTCACAGGGTCTAACCTCAATTGCATAAATTGATTCTCTCTCAACGTCTCAATTCTCCGTGTGTCACGTGCACTACTCATGTTCATCAATGCTGCTCCAATGATCCAATCAGACCACAACAGAAACAAAATCAGATAAACTTTTGAAAAAAAGCCACAAAAAGCTCAACATTATATTCACTGTAATATATTTAACCCTAAATCCAAACTAACACCCGTCAAGGTTGTCAATGGATATTATTAAAAAAGAAATGGTATTGACACATCGCGTATGTTGCTTAAGCACAATAAAAATAAATTATTTTGACTGAAAAATCATTTGTCAAAACATAACATTAACAGATGATGAATCTATACAGGTTTAGAATCCTTCATGTCACAGGAAAAAATTTAGAATAAATGTCATAATAAAAATAGTTTATAAATTTTTATGTGAAGAAAATTTTAAAATAAACAGGTTGCAGTAAGTTAGTCTTTTCCCTCAACTTTTAAGGTTCAGGTTTGAGGTTACACTCAATAATCATTCGAGCTTTATCTTTTTGTTTTGGACCAGATATTAAATGAGTTGCAGGCCCTTCAACTCAGGAGAACGTGAGGCCAGACCATTCCACCCCGAAAGGCCCCTTTCAGTGTTAATTTTTTTCATCCTGTCACTTGTCATCTACGATCAACTCGATCTCTGATAACTGTCAGATTCTGAATTTTCCCCATCCTGTCTGCATCTGAATTTTAAAACAACATCCATACATTACTATAATATTCAAATCTTTTCAAGAACATAGGACACAGACTTGCTTCTGGCCATTCCATGTTTGATCTAACCGAGAATGAAAAGATTCAAAAAAAGCCCAAATTACAGAAGAATCGAGTCAAAATATGTTCAAAGAGGAGGTTTTGAAGCCAAAAGGGATGATATGCCAGAAACCCCACAAGCTTTCATTAAAAGCCCAAAAACAAACAAAAGAATTCAACTCAAGAACTTGCTAAAAATCCAAATTGCTCTTCATTCCTTCTCTTTACATCCCTCCTTCAGGGTTTGCAAATCACCACAAAACAAGGAAGCAGAGCTCTAGGATTGAGCAAGTACAGCTCCTCAATGTGCGAATACAGACCCACTTTCCCGGCTAACGAATCGAACCCGGTCTGACCGGCCATTTCTTGAATGTTCTCCAGTGGCCTGTGAACCCTTCCTGCGATCACCCTGCACACTATCAAGGCCTTCCTCACCGTCGGGACGTCCTCCACCGCGTCGATGCTCTCGAACGCTCTTCCGCTCGTGGACGTCGTGAACACCCCGATCCCTCCCTTCGATTCCTTCGTCACCAAGAAGCCGTGCCGCACGATCCGGCACACGCAGCACCGGTCGGACGTGCACAGGCTCGACGAGCCGTCGAGGCCCAGCGGGCACGCCACCGTCGTGCCGTAGAAGCGGAGCAGCTCGTTCCCGTCGGCGAGGCACCGCGGGTGCTTCTTCGGGAGCTTGCTGGCCTTGATCTTGACCGCCTCGCGGTACTCCTCGAACCGAGCCAGGGTCTTCTGCATGTTGTGGACCTTGAGGACCCGCTCGATCCGGTTGCCGCCTGGGTTCTCCGATTTCAGCCACCCGGTGCGGCATATGATCTCCACGATCTTCCTGGACGAGTCCCCTTCCACTAGTTCAGTCACTGTTGAGCAAGAATACAATGGGGTGAGACGTATGTGATTATTAGTCCAAGCTTCATGTTATTGAGCAATGCGAGAAAGAACACGAATAGTGAGGCTTTCAAATTCCGATAAATCGCAACAGCTACAGTTCTCAACAGGCGCTGGGAAAGTTGGATATTTAGTAGAGCCAACTAACTTTTTGATCCTCCAGCTCAGAAATTGATGAAGCAAACGATAAAAAATCTGCAGGGACCGAAGACTAAGGAAAATGACCCTTTTTTTCCATCAATGAACGAATTGGTAATCTCCTCAAGAGGGCAGAATTGCATGAGAAACTTTAAACTTTCTTGCAAGAGCAGAGCAACAACTACAAAGTCGGCCCCGTTAAAGTTGATTCGCGAAAAGGTTCAAAGGGAAATGAAGCAGATTCTGTAATATTCACATGCAAAGGTGTCCTTTTTCCCCCCTGAAAAACAAAAGTTGGCACTCCGGATTTGCTTTTTCTCTGAATCAGAAAATCCACGAGGAATGTTTTTTTTCTTTTCTCTTGGAAAAAAAGTAAAGTATTTCTCCTACCAGCATGCTTGGAGAGATGATGCGCCTCGGCAGCGTCCCATTTGGTGAACTGCTCTCCGCACTTGTGGCAAGTTATGATGGAGATCCCATTGGCGTCAACATCCAGCGACACCCTACTGCTAGAACGGACGCCGCCGCCGACTCTGCCACCGAGGCCACCAGACCCTTCTCTCTCCCCCAAACCAGATCCCCCCTTCCTTGGAGTTGCCCCGTTTGCTGAGGTTGTCCTAAACGAAGGATTGAAGTAATGCATAGGCGTCCCCGGGGTCAGAGTCCCCACGAAGGTCGACCCGCCTCCGCCGCCGCCGCCCTCGCCCCCTACGCCCCCGCCTGCGCCGGAGTCTTGGAACCCGTTGCCGTAGCCGGTGATCTTGAGCTCGCATTTGGTGTTGCTGAGGATGACTTCGTGGGTTAGAGGGTTCAGGAACTCGCTGCTCCCGATGGATCTCGGGCTGCAGCTCGGCGGCTTCTCTGCCATGTGCCTCTTGCTTCCATGGATGACGTCCTTGAGGTTGGCGATGGACCTCGAGCAACCCGACCGGCCTGTCTTTTTGGTCAAGATCGTGGTCAGTTGCTTTCTTGTTTTTGGGTCGTGGACATCCGATGGCTCTGATTTACAGTGTAGTGACTTCTTGAGAGCAAACCACACTGTTGGCATCTCTCTCTGTCTCTCTCTCTCGACTCTTTGTGGGCTTCTTCCTTTTCCTCTTCTCTTGCTTATGCTCTATCTCAAGCCCGCAAAAGCTTCATCTTCAGTTCACGGGCTGCCTCTCAGGTACCGAAGAAACGTTTGAAGATTCCCCATTGGAGAGCCATCTCCTGTTGAAGCGAAGCGTTTCTTTTGGAGCTTTACTGCGGACAGGCCGACAAGACACACGGACCTGAGAACCAAAACGGGGGCTGTTTTCAATTTTCGAACCCAGGGAAAAAGATAAAGATAAAGAATGCGGGAGGAATACAAGAAAGAAATCTGTGTGTGGCCTGAGGGGGGGGAAGATGATGACAGGGGGAGCTGCTTATAACAGAGGGAAAGGCTGTCTTTAGTGGCGCTGGTTAATGATGGTGACTGAGGAAGGCCACCACAGGACACGACACGACGCCCAGAAACAGTCTCTCACTCTCTCTCTCTCTCTCTCTCTCTCTCTGCCTTGTTATCCACGAACCTTCGTCGCCTCATAGTATCCTGTCACAGGTTCGTGGTTTTTCTTCTTTACCCAATTAACCCAAAAAATAAAAACTTCACGGGGCGCCTCCCAAACATCAGGGCATTCAAACTTTTCCACCGTTGCATTGGTGTCATTTTTTTTTTTTCCAGTCAAAATGCAATATATAATTCACCTATTAGAAAATTATGTCGGCTTATGTGTTGACATTTGTATTTTGTGAAAACATTAGGGGTTTGGAGTTAAAGCAAGCCAAAGTGTGTTATTATCAAGAGGTCAAGATAAAGTAGAAAGTAAAAGTTGATGCAAACATACCCATATTCATTGTGAATTAGATAATTGGGATATAAAGTGGAACGATTTTTTAATTGCACCACAGTAATTCATAAGTGTATCATACATTGCATGAGAGTTGATTCATAGAGTAACGTGTTGTAATATAATTGAACTTTTAGATACTTGTTACTTTGTGAATTTCATGCTTGTCTCGCGGACTTTTGTACTGAATGGTTCTTTTTACTATCTGGGACATCCGAACTTCATAAAGAGGGTGCAGATAATTAAAAGTTAAAGAAAGATGGCGAATAGTAATTCTTTATTTTTCCCCTGAATGGTGGGCAATAAAAACGAAAGACCTTTGTCCAGACAACGTGTGCCTCATGTTCCGGTCAAAGTGACTAACCTTGTCCCACAGACAGGGCAGGCAGCTGGACTAAAACCCTTTTCACCTGATCAACTTACTTTCATCGAAGGCTCTCGAGTACATATCTATCTGCCTTTCATAAACAATCATGTATTTTACTGCGAAGTCGGACAAAAGAGGCATGCCATGCTGCCTCAGAGAGAGAGAGACAGAGAGAGATGGAGAGACCCTTCGATGATTCTACCTTTTTCTTTTTCCCTTTTTGATTGGTAAAAATAGTCATACTACCTCAAAACATACGCTTTGACAAAACCCTATTGTGATTCTAACTATGGGGACTTTCTAGCATATGAAGATCTGGCCAATGGGCGCTAGGAAGTCCCTATAACTAGGTATGCAGACACTCTTTTGCATTATTAGCTTCAACAAGATCGAGGAAGGCACGAAATCATGTCTAATTTGTCTTGTTTCCTGTCCACGTTAGTCAAATACTGAAGTGTCTGTTGGTAACATTTGGCAATTTCGCCCCAGCTGAAATTTAAGAGGAACGAGTATGATGATCTCTTAAATTTAAAGGGCGCATAGCACTTCAATTACCCAAAACGATGTACCTAATATAAGGATTGCTCGTCATCAGATACATATCCTTAGGGGAGATGCCGATGGGTGCGTTTGTTCGTTCCTCGTCATCCAGGAAAAGGGACTGGGCATATTCGGCCTATGATAGGATGCCTAGCTACATTTAAATACTCTTTGTGCAAGTGAGATTACCAAATGCTCTAGGATAGAGTAGGGGGGGACATTGAACACCGGCCAATCCACCATCTGTCCCAAAAGGGGATGATTGCACTGGAAGATCTTATTGTCCCGAAATCAGCACCTGGTAATTAGTGGATCCGGAAAGGCGTCGATCTATATGCATAATATAATCCTAACCCCAAGAAGTGGTTGGGAAAAGAAGAGCTCGTCATTAAGCTTCGGACCCTCCCCAGAAAAAAGGTTCACGAAGCTTTGAAAATCTAAGAAAGGGGCGTTGAAAAGGAGGGTTTAGAAAGAAAGGGCAAATTGTGGCCTATAGACTTTTGCCGATGCGAAGTCCGATTACTGATTGCCCTTCTCATGCTGTGCTGTGCTTCTGCTTCACCTTTCAGCTAAGGGGGCAGACAGAGAGAGAGAGGAAAAGGACAGTGCTCGAAAGCTACGTGCGTGCACATGCATGAGATTCGCGTATGCTTCTGTACGCGAATAAATTCGATAGTTAATGCTTTTCCGATAATGTCAGTGTGGACAGGTTTTTGGGTAGAGAAAGGGGGCACGGTTGCGAAAGCGGCCTGAGGAATGGGCTAATTAGCATTTACGTAAATGTGCAGTGCACCCGATTCAACCCAGAATTGCACACCCTGTGTTTGTGGAAGTGAAGAACTACAAATTTGGCTCGATTGTAACCCAAAAGCTAGTCCATACTCGTTGATCTAATGTTGCATTGGTCATGCACAAATTGTAACCCCTGCGAGACATTCGTCCGGCTTTGCCCGAGAATTCAAACGTAGATCCCATGCCCTCTTGCTGATCAATCGGAGCAAACTGGGGGCATCCACCTCCATGACCTCCAGATGTTGGGACAGATGTAACATATGGTAACATGGCTTGAAACCTAAAAGACGACTCTAGGAGATATGGATTACGCAGCGCCAGATTCAGCTTGCAGCGAGGAATGATGAAGAGTCTAGGGAGTTTCTTGGTCACGTTACGATAATGAATGAAGGAGTCATTCTCAACACCCCACAACCTAGTTTTGCCGTACCTCAAAGGCCTCTTAAGAGGCGATGAAGATCAATTGAATCTCAAGGCTTTGAAGCATTCTCCTTCCGAACACAGGTACATGAAGAATCTCTTCATGTGCAATTATTACTAATGGTTACATATAATGGGAAGAAGGGTCCTGGTGCAATAGATTTTCAAATAGCGATAATTACTGAAGTCGATCTTATAATCCGACGCCTAGACAAAGCACGCGATAGTTGCTTCTCTCAACAGAACGATGGTTTGCTTTTAATCTGGATGATGTTTTATGTCTGTTGAAACCAGCTTTTTTTAATAGAACGATGCATACAATCCAAGTTGACCAATGGATCTCGGGCCGCGTGAGTTATGAGAGTAGTCGAGGCCCGACTTCAGGAGCCACGCCCGCCCAAGAGCTTTGGAGGAGCCGCTAGAGGGCTCGAATTCTGCAAGTTGCGCAATCATCCGGCCTAATTGAATGGCAAAACAGCCACATTTTCCAGAAATTGTAATACCAGTGGTGGTGAAAAAGGAAGCGCAACAAGCGCTGTCGCGTCCTTTAACCGAATACATGGCGACGAGTATAATTTTCAGTTAATTAATCAAGTCTATGTGATTGGAATATGTAAGCTATTTTGACCTCGGAGTTAATATAGTCCTGATGAAAACTTTATTGGCTCGATGGAAGCTTTAGATTTATTGGTTCGATTCACGTTTTATTGATTCCTGGGGAGCTTGACATTAATATGCATGCCTGCATGGGATAAAAAAAGAATGAGACTGTCGAGAGCTCATTTTGGTCTCTATCGTTCATGTTGGGCTTTTTATTTGCGCCAAGAACTTTACCCAACACACGCGTGTTTAAAGATGGGCCTAGAATATATTCAATTCGAACCCTAGATTTTGAGAGTTTGAAAGAGCATCTATACACACAACTGTTTCAAGTTGATTCAAACCCTTTTTCATTTGATCAAAAGTTAATCAATTTGGTCAAGCGGGTTTAACATCCAGCGAGATTTCTGCAAATTCAACCAAATGAAGAGAAGGGGGATGATCAAATTATAATTTTTAAAAACAGCATATCAAGTAATATAGGGGATGTAGCTCAGATGGTAGAGCGCTCGCTTAGCATGCGAGAGGTACGGGGATCGATACCCCGCATCTCCACTCCACTCTTTTCCTTTTTTTTTTTTGTTGGAATCTGTCTTTTCCTTTGTCTCTTTTCGTTTTGGATCTAATCCACATGGGCCGCATCTACCTCTAGCAGCATTCCACCGAGCTTGGACAAGTCATTTGGAAGCATGCGCGTGCCTCCAATCTCTCTCTCTCTCTCTCTAAAGAAGAGCAAATGCATATTATTATTGCATTGGATTCTCTGTGGCTGCTGAGAATAGGGCATGTCATGTGGATTTAGGGAGGGGTGAAGGTCTTCGTCTTTCCCCCTAATAATGTTGAGAAACATTCCGCACGTGAGCGATCCGGACAGCTTTAGCATCTCCTTTTGTTTTGAATCTTGGGTACGTACACCGTCCATCATTATTTGACATACAGGATTCATGGAGTCAGAATCTTCATTGTGTCTTTAAAAAGGATAAGGATCTAATTTTCCGTTGAATTCATGCTTGTTGTTCTCGGACGGTTGGGATCTCATTGGTCAATTGAAGAGCAAAATTAATATTGATTCATAATTTCTCATTTGGGGTCATCCATCGGATAGCATTTAAACTTCTTGATTATTAAAAGAAATGGTAAACCACTTATGTGAAATCTGACCAAAATCCCAATCGGGTCATGCCCAAGAAAAGGAACCACTCTCCCCAGTCCAAAAAACATATTTGCAGTTCGAGCCACTCATGAACTAAACTCGGGCAAAGCCCATCGTGCAGCAAGGCCGATGATCACACACGTGCACGATCCTCCTCTTGAGGCTCGATGCATTAGAGAGGTAAAATTCAGTTTGTTTCGCCAAAAACATGCTAAAGAAGCTACATTTCCGCCCAAAAAAGGAAAAGGGAAATAAAGCTTTAAAATTGATAAGGCTATAAGGGTTCACAGACAATGCTGCGAAATTGGCAGAGATTTCGTCCGTGAGATCATGACAGTTAATACTCCAACCGCGCTTGTTTTTACTCGCGTTAGTCCACAAAAAGTGACACGGCAGCTGCACCGAATTCCCTTCCCGTGACCCGAAGTTGGTTTAGAAATTTGAAGGGTCAACTCGCTACATATCCTCCTTTGAGACTCCCCCTTCGTCCGGCCTTTTTAGCATCAAGATTTCCGCCTTTCCTAATCCGCCATACGTGCATCTTCGGATGCGCGAGAAAAAAAGAACGAGACAAAACTGCTCCGAAGAAGAGACAAACGTCTTGTGCCTTCCGACCACCGAAAACGTACCATCGCTTGTCCGAAAGCTCGCGTTTTTGTTTTGCTTTGCCTCCTCTCTCGCGCGAATAAGTGGGAAGAGAGAAAAGGACCTTTTTTTCAGTTTTCAAATTCATTTCGGAAGCATTGATCGTTGACTATGGAACGATTCCAAGAAGCGTGCGCGAAATAAAACCGGTCATGTAACTCACGTCGCCACTTCCGGATGAGGTTATCACTCATTAATTTAAAAAATTATAGATAAGAAATTGTCTAGTTTGAACAGAATATGAGGTAGGAATCGATAGGAACGAATCGATCTAATGGTAAATTATTATGACATCCCTTCACATTTGACGAAGATTCTTAAGCTCTTTTAGAGTATTGCGTCATCTATTCATCTAACAATTAAACAATCGCAAAGCATCAACTACAGCCCAAGAGAATGAAGGACACAACAATCTGGATCTCATCCTCTGTTGGATGAACTGACGACGCGACCCCTTGGTGCTGCCTGAAAATGTCTTTCCAAATCCTAGCCGTTACGTCAATGATATGTCGAGTCCTAAAAATTGATCGCTTGACTTAGCTCTTGGGTCTCTTTCGGATCCAAGATATTTGCTGACCTCGATTTCGTGCAATTTCTTCCATGACTGGCTGGACAAAAAAAAAGTTGACGGAGGCAACCCCGCCATGAAATTTATGATTTCCAATCAACATCGCCACCACCGCCATTTTCTTTAGTGGAAGTCACGTAATAGGACATGGCGCTCTCTACTCGACGAGTCTACTACGCTCTCCGCAATCCGCATGTCGCCATCGAAGGGACCGAGCAACGACGATGCCTTGCGATTCAAACTCTCGATGCATCATAGCTCATGGTGGTCCGTCAATGTTGGGAAGGTTACACCTACAAAAGCCCCTTCTCTTTTTTCACATCACCGCAAGAAACATAGGCACGAAGCTGCGGTTCTCGATTTGGAAAAAGATGTCTGGCCTTTGTTCCATTTAGGTGATGGAGTCTGTTTCACGCTATGCCAATAGACTGAATATTGCTCATTTTCTTCACGTGACGAAACAATGACATGTCACATTAATTTCGACGTGTCGTGCCATGTAATGTATACCATTCGATTTTGGTAAATATTGACGTAACATGGATTGCTTTTATCGTAATTTTTATCTTGTACTGTTTTTGAACCGTTCTTTATTTTTTTTTTGAGAGAGGATCGTCATTTAGTCGTGGCTAATTGTAGAGGAAGCCTCGAATGAAAAAAAGCAGGATATGAGAAAATGACACCCGACGAAGGCAGCCGAGCACCAATTGATGAATAGAAAAGGCAACAAACTCGGTACCATTTTGAGGTCCATGCCCTGTGCTCCTTTTTTTGCTTATTTATTTAAATAATTTTGGTGCTTATGCTTTACATTACAGATAAACCAGAGAGAGAGAGATAGAGGATCAGAATCTCTTTTCTCCCTAGGGGGTAATAAAGTGAAAAATTCTTGTCTCCCTTTTGAAGCAACAGAAGCTTAAATTATATGTTAATTAGTTTATTTATTTATTCGAATCGAATCTAATGGCAATGTCTGGTGATGGTGAAGCTTCCTTTTTGTGGGGAGGAAAAGAACACAGTAATTCACGGGGACAGCAAAGTGACAAATAATGCTGTGATTTAATTGCAAGATCTAAGCATCCGAGAAAAAAAAAAATCTTATTCTCTTTTTCTGTAATTTCTGTAATTTTTTCGGTGATGGCGAAGTTTCCTTTTGGTTGGGAGGAAAAAAAAAACACAATAATTCATGGGGACACAAAGAGACAAATTGTGTTGTGATTTTATTGCAAGATCTAAGCATCCAAGAAAAAAAATCTTTTTATCTTTTTATCTTTTTTCTGTAATTTCTCATTAAATGAAGAGAAGTTGTAATTATTTTAATTAAAAAGGATCCCAAAGTTTTTGGGTTTGGTGCTCTATCTCCTTCGGATAGAGCTATAGGGTTTCTATTCCCACCATCCTAGAGTCTGGGCAAGAAACATGATTCCATGACTACTAAATTGTAGATGCAAACTTAAGGATTAGACCAAGCTTTTCTGGCCCTTTTGTTGTAGGGAGGGTGCAACAAATGTGGGTAATTAGTTGTCTTTAGCATGATTGGCATATGCTCTCACCACCTTTCCAATCAACCTCTAATCATTACATTTCACATGCGACTTTTTATTTATTTGTTTATTTATGAAGTTTAGAGCTAGGAATCGGTGAGAACCGTCCTCATAATGTTTTTTTTTTTTTACGTGTGATTGCGTGATTCGAGAAGATGCTGTAATGGCCATTTCTCCATCTATATAAGACATTTGTTATGGGACCGTGATGAGATTCTCGTGTCTCACTATTAACATCTATTCGCTTTTAAATTATGTCTTAAGCCCTTTACTACTGTCATCTATAAAAATGTCTAGACTTATTTGTTGTAGTAAAGACCTTATCTTATATATATATATATGTATGAACTTTTGCATGTCTACATACATGTGTGCATTGCAGAATTGTCATTGTAAAAAGTACACAAATAGTGAGACTGCATATTGAACAAACCCGTCTTATCGTAAATTTTAATTTTTTACACAATACAAAGTGCGATATCAATTGAGATTTATTTCACAATTTTGCAAGTCATGATAAGATAAGCACTCTTTCGAAGCAACCCAATGGATTGGTCCTTGGTCTCTATTGTTAAATCATCGAGACACGTGAACTGACTCAGTTCACTTCATCACTCTAACAGTCGAGAATTTTGTCATTAATTATGTTTAACAAGTGTTTTAAAGACATCCATTTGAATTACCGTGCGTGAAAATGCCACGGAAGTCTTTATTTAGGACGTTTAAGTCATTTTCTTCTCATTTAATATCCGATCATACTTTCCATTTTTACAATTTTCGGATCCCGTGACGTTCACAATTTTATTTTAGCAAAAAAAAAAAAATCACAAACGTTCAACTCAAGACATTTTTCACAATTGTCAATACCTAAAAAGAACCTATTTTCTGTTTAATAGAAAACCCGAATTGTCCGAATAGGGCCTCTAGAAGGAGGGACGAGCACGTGTAGGACCAAGGGCATTCAGGTAAATATGGCAACCCAACGACTCGCTACCCATAATACCGCCAGATCCCCGATTTAAAAAATTTCAAACTCCACCCCCTCTTTTCTTTTTACCCCCAAACCCTAACCGCAGTTAACGCTCCCCACTCCAATATATATATTTTTCGTTTTTCTTTTTCAGAGGCACGCAAACACTTAAAAAAAATGAAAAACGGGCCAGGATTTTTAAAACAATATCCATCGCGGAATGACCGTACTGACCCCCGGTGGGTCGCGATTTTGCGGGAGCACCTCATCTCGCCGTCCCGGTGGAGGGCGGATTCCCCACCGATCGATTTTACCGCATCTCAAAGCAACGGCCCTGATCCGTTCAATCCCTTGGGACTCAATCAACGACCCCGGCCCCACCACAACACACGCAGACAGACGCTCTCTCTCTCTCTCTCTCTCTGACGTCTCTGAGAAGAGTAAAAAAAACTTTTTCTCTGAGCTCTTGAAAATGGCGTCGAAGGAGGAGGAGGACCAGAGCAGACCTCCACTCCAGAACCAGAGCAACAGCGCCTCCTCCACCACGCCTACCAGAAGCCCTCCCACCGTACCCCTCTCTCTCTCTCTCTTTCTCTCTCTGATCTCTGCAAGTTTCTCGCGCATTCTTTCGGATTTGCATTCGCGGTTTTGGCTCTGAAGTGAGGACGAAGAAGCGCGAGCCGATTGCAGTCGGAGTGATGCGGTTGAGTTTAGGAGAAGCAAGTAGGTCCGATGAGCTCTAGGTTCTGGCTCTGCTCAGTGACGTTTTTCTTTTTTTGTGTTGTTTGGTTTCCTCTGTTTCCTTATTTGTGGTTTGCGTGCTTGAGAAGTGATGCGAGCTTTGTTTGTTTGGCGTGCATGGTTTAGAAGAAGTACAGAGCCGATGAGCTTGGCGTGATCGGGAAGAAGCGAGAGATCCGCGGGCCGAGGATGGTCGGCACGACGACGGCCAGGGCGAGGAGCCGGGAGGCGTTCTCGGTCGTCAACAGCGGGCAAGATCTCTGCCCCAGCAGCGCTCCCGCGAGCAATGCCGGCTCCGAGTGCGGCGGGATGGAGTTCACCAGGGAGGACGTCGACGCGTTGCTCAGCGAAAGGCCTAGATCGAAGAACAAGTTCAACTATAAGGTCCGTGTGTTTCCCGTTCCGGCATTTGGGGTTTGCTCGTGCGATTCGATGCGTCGAATGTCGAGGGTTCTATTCTGTGGTAGTGTAGATGTGGCCGGGCCAGACTCGTTGTGTTTTAGACTGAGTGAGAATCTCAGCGGAGCGTTTCCGTGATGAATGTTTTCGAAAGCGGGTTTTGGCGTGATGATTCGGCGTTCGGTTAATCCTGTGCATAGAAATCCTCTCATTCTTCGTTTCAACCATTCTATCATCCACACGTCTCTCATATTTCACACAGCCATTTTTCATTCGACTAGTTTTCAAGTGTTAAAGATGAAGAAGTATGTATTATACTGTTTTTGAACAGCTCGAGTGTTTCGAGACATCTGCTGCAGTTCTAATTTATCAATCATTTTGCTTATGGTCCGGGGCTGCCATGAACTTTCCGTGTCTATCAGAATTGGAATTTTTCCTTGGGATTTCTCTTATGACGCCGGATTTTAGATTTCAATGGGATGTGGTGATAGAGCAGAGAAGATCAGTTAGATTAGTGGTCAGAGATAAAAACTAATTTTATTAGCAAACCTCTTCGTTCATCCTTTTGACCATGATTAGTGTTGGTTTGCTTTTTCAGGAGAGATGCGAGAATATGCAGGAGTACATAAAAAGGCTGAGGCTTTGCATTAAATGGTTTCAAGAGCTTGACGATAGCTTTCTACAAGAGCAGGAGAGGTTAAGGAATGCCTTGAACTATGTTCAGCAAAGGCTTGATGAATTAGGTAAGGGTTTCCTGGGAATTTGTGGATGTTATATAATATTGGCTCCTACTTGATCAAAGCATTCAATTTGTTATGTCGATATGTTTTGTAACAGAGGTTTCATCACAAAATAAGGAGGAAGAGCTGAGTTCTATAATTGTTGAGCTAAGGAAGAATCTTGCATCGGCTCAGGAGAAACTCGCAAAAGAACAAGCAGATAAGCTGGTAACTGGCTTATATTCGAGTCATATCTGAATGGTCAGCTTTTGGGAATTCTAAATATGTTTTGATCATAATAATCAGGCTGCAGTAGATTCTCTTGCTAAGGAAAGGGAGGGCAGACTCAACAGTGAGAGGTTGCAGGCTTCTCTTTCTGAAGATCTTGCCAAAGCTCAACAAGAGCTATCCAGTGCTAATCAGAGAGTATGTTCTGAATTTTATTGGGCCAACATTTTTAGTTTTTCTTTTTTATGTATGCCTTTTTCTCTGGGAAGTATGCTGACGAAACTTGTCGCATATTGCAGATTTCGTCAATTAATGACATGTACAAACGGTTGCAAGAATACAATACGAGCTTACAGCAGTACAATTGTAAACTTCAGTCAGATCTCAGTACTGCTAGCGAGAGTCTGAAGAAAAGTGAGAAAGATAAAGCAACATTTTTGGAGGAACTCAGCGCTTTAAGAGGTCATCATAACTCGCTGAAGGAGCAGTTTGCTTCAGTAAAAGTGAGGAGTTACTTTACTATGAATCTGATATCGTTTTCATGCTGTAAAATGCTCTTGTTTTAAACAGCCAACGACAGATCAGCTCATTGTTTATCTTCCTTGAATTGATGGCCACTATGCTGTACAGTACTTTTTGGCCACTGAGAGTTTTGCTGGTTATGATCCAGGTCTAAAATACGCAGGGAGATCGGTGGCTTCATTGGGATTTGAAATAACTATTATAACTTTTTTGATATTTTCTTGACACCCATCGATTTTCATCGTAATCACCTTCTGGATGAATGTTTAAAACAGAAGCATTATGCATGAGCTCTTACTTATATCATGGTAGTTTTAGACCATCTTTTGTTACTTTTTTCTTCAAGGTAGCAAACCTGTCTATCTAAATGTAGGTTTAATGCTAATTTGCTTAGGCTAACTCCCTTTTTTGGGTTTAAAATGCTAACCTACTTGGTAATATTGTCAGGTTTCTCAAGATGAGGCTATGAAACAGAAAGAGGTTTTGTCAAATGAGGTAGTATGTTTGAGAGGGGACTTGCAGCAAGTTAGAGATGAACGCGATAGACATCGAGGGCAAGTGGAGGCTCTATCAGTTGAAGTTGTTAAGTACGAAGAATTTACTGGAAAATCTTGCTCTGAGCTGGATAACCTGACGCTAAAATCAAATGAACTGGAGGTTCTCTCTAACACGCTCAGTTTGAACATACTGGCTCTATTTGTTACCAAATGATTGTTTGACTAATAATTGAGGTATTTTTGTTGTAGACAAAGTGTTTGTGTCAGAGTGAGCAAATAAAGATTCTGCAGGACAGGCTGATGGTTGCTGAGACTAGATTGGAGGTATCTTATGGTTTGCTAAAAGTCTTCCTAATAGTGTGGAGCCTCATATGTGCTTTCTCGATAGATAATTGAAATTTGTCATGTTCATGTTCCAGTCCATTTTCTTAATCCCAAATTTCCTCTTTCAGGTGTCTGATTTATCTGCCCTGGAAACGAGAGCGGAATCCGAAGAACGGAAAAAACTTTTATCTGAATTACAAATCCGTCTAGCAGATGCAGAATTTAAGCTCATTGAGGGAGAGAAATTACGTAAAAAGTTGCACAACACTATCCTGGTATTTATTGTCACTGGCATGACAACACAATTTATATGATTTACTTCGTCATATCCATAACTGATTTTTGTGTATGCTACAGGAGTTGAAAGGAAATATCCGCGTATTTTGCAGAGTGCGCCCTCTTTTACCTGACGAGAGCAGTTCAGAAGCAAAGGTGATATCCTACCCCACATCCATGGAAGCTCTTGGACGAGGCATCGATCTTGTTCAAAATGGTAGAGTCTAAATTAAGCGCTGTAATTTTTCTTCTTTCCTTTTTCTTTTGCAATTTGCAACGTTGTATGATGTAGAAACTCATTTATCTTTCTGCTCTGGACAGGGCAAAAGTATTCTTTTACATTTGACAAGGTTTTTATGCCCGACTCTTCACAAGAGGATGTCTTTGTTGAAATTTCACAACTTGTACAAAGTGCTCTTGATGGTTACAAGGTAAATTGTCTTGCAAGTCGTTAGATACTGTTTCACTTTATTATCTTTGATATGATGATCTATTGCCATATAGAAAACATGGACAAGATTTTTCCAGAGGTAAAATAGTATATTGTCCTATAAGTTCATTGCTGAACCTGCTTTCTTGTACTCAAGCTTCCATTTATATCAAAATCTGCAGAAGCAAAGCAAACATCCCTTTTTTCCATGATGTTAGTTTCTGCAGGTCTGAGTTCTTCCCATTTTGGCTTCAGGTTTGCATTTTCGCTTATGGCCAAACAGGTTCAGGGAAAACCTACACTATGATGGGTAGGCCAGGCCATGTGGATGAAAAAGGATTGATACCACGCTGTTTAGAGCAAATATTCCAAACAAAGCAAACTCTTCAATCTCAAGGCTGGAAATATGAATTGCAGGCATGGAACTTTTCTATGTAGTTTTTATGAGGCTTTTTCCTATTTTCTTGTATGTTGTTTGTGAAGTCTGCTGGTTCAAACCTTTCCAGGTGTCAATGTTGGAGATATATAATGAATCGATTCGTGATCTGTTACCATCCAATCGGTCAAGTACTGATTCGACCCGGACAGAAAATGGTAACGCAAAGCAATATGCAATCAAACATGATGCTGGTGGAAACACCCATGTTTCTGATCTGACGGTTGTGGATGTTCGTAGCACCAGAGAGGTTTCGTACCTTTTAAATCATGCTGCTCATAGCAGGTGAGAATATCATGTTTTACTTCTTTCTAATGTCCCCTCCCTGTTTTGCAAAAGAAAAAATGAAGAGAGATGACGGAGGATGCTGCAGAAGAAGAAATGTAAAAGGGAAGAAGAGTGTGTCTTATCCTGTTGAATTGAATATGTTCATGATGTTTTTTTCAAGGGAGTGCACTTGTCTATATTTTAGATAAGATTTAGGTATGATGTTGATAGCTAAAGAGTACACGAAACCAAAGCATGTAGCAGATTGACTTACTCTTTTAAAAAAAAAAAAAAAAACAATAATTTAGTGACGTGCAGTAAGTAATCATCTACGGGATAACCTTTCTCTTCAGGTCTGTCGGCAAGACCCAAATGAATGAGCATTCATCGAGAAGTCATTTTGTTTTTACCTTGCGTATTTCCGGTGTAAATGAGGTATGTTCTCTCCTCCCTTTCTGTGTGTGTACATATGTGTGCGCTTGAGGTGTCTTGGAATGTAACAATCATACAAAAGAATGTTTTTTCCAATAACTATTGTAACCTGGAACTTGTTCTGTGATTTGATAGAGCACTGAACAGCAAGTGCAAGGCGTCTTGAATCTCATAGATCTGGCAGGAAGTGAGCGCCTGTCTAAAAGCGGTTCGACTGGTGATCGTTTGAAGGAAACTCAAGTATATTTCTCTTTCGATTTTCGGAATGATTGTAGTTTCTTGTCCTTTGAATACCTCGTCTGAGCTATTTTTTCCCTTTCTTGTGGAATTTAGGCTATTAACAAGAGTTTATCATCCTTAAGTGATGTCATATTTGCTTTGGCCAAGAAAGAGGAGCATGTACCATTCAGAAACTCAAAACTTACCTATCTTCTTCAGGTAACCGACAGTTCTTGGTTAGCTTTGTTATATCTACTTTTTCATGCAAAGAAGTATGTGATTTTTTCATTTCGCATATAATTAAAATTTGACTTAATTCATCTGAATTACATAGACATAGCTTGTGCTTTTGTTTAATAAGTAAATGGTTTCAGCAGAAAACTGGTGGTTAAAAACTGGTTGCCTTTCTCATTAGAAAGATTAAGTTTAGCAGAAAGTGTTTGTGAAAATCAGGTGAGTATGAGAGGTTTTTGTGCCGATGGCAGTTTAAGTTGGAGGGATTGTATAAGCGGTTAAGTTGGCAGTTGTCTTGGACTTGGCCAGCGGATCCATATGGTGTGGGGATCATGTGTTCACTTGTCTGCTAATTGATGAGCAATTCTTTCTCTACCTTTCCTGGTATGATGGTTTATTTTGAAAAAGCACTGATCTTCAAAATTTTGGTTAACAGCCTTGTCTCGGTGGAGATTCAAAAACACTTATGTTTGTGAATCTCTCTCCCGATCCCTCTTCTGCTGGAGAGTCTCTCTGCTCACTTCGCTTCGCAGCACGTGTAAATGCCTGTGAGATTGGAGTTCCCCGGAGACAGACAAGCACACGGTCCTTTGAATCTCGATTGAGCTATGGGTGATTTTTTACCAAGAGGAGCTGTGGTTTTTTTTTTTTTTTTGTTAAAAGTTGATATATTTATACCTTTAACTCAAGCTCGCGCAAGTGATATTAATGCTAACATAGGCCGGTTGTCTTCTGTATAGTGAAGCATTCACCTGGGTGTATCGTACAAAGTAATTGTACCCATCTTGTTTCTCCTGATTACTGAAAAATACGTTGCATTGGGATTGAGATTTGACACTGTACAATGTGGCTACATCTCAAGTGGATAAAGAGCTTTTAATTCCGCTCGAAGCTCCACAATTTGAGTCGCATTTGGAAGTAAATCACTAATCTCTGCTCACTATTATGAGATTATTCCAAGTATGATTATCATTCTCGTTTTGGTCCATGTTGTACCTGTTTACTTGCTTGAAATCAGCGTTCTCACTATTTTCGGATAGATTTGCGCGATATGATGATGGGTTGTGGCGGCGGTCGATGATGAGATCTGGTCTCCTCTGAATTGGCAAAATGAGAGCCATTGCAGTAAAATCGTACTTTGAGTGCTTGCTTACGGCAGCTCGTAGTTAGCTCCGATCCGATATTTGACAGTTCGTAAGAACGTGACGCATCAAGACACCCAGGACAAGCAATGATCATTAAATGGAGTAGTTAAGTATTTCATGTGATTTGCGCATTCTGCGGTCGCACGTGATAGTTCCGAACTTTCTCATGAGTTAGGCCATTTTGCGCGGGGCACCTACTAAGGGGTGTAGGTTTTTGACTATTTGGAGAAAATGTGGCTCCATGGAGCCTGTAGTCTCTTTTTGACTTTCTGGGCCCGATTTGAGAAGAATGGACCCGATTCGTAGTGGGTTGTTCCTGGTGCATCCGATGCTATCGAGAAAATTAAGACCTTGATGGAAAAGCGATGACGATCCGGTGAGGTCGTCGGTTCATTCTTTCTTTAATAAAAAAGGAGGAATTTCCTGTAACATGTCTAGTTATATTCTATGGCAGAGTTGAGTGGACATCATGAGTCCAGCTGAGGAGAGAGGTAGGGTCTGACTAGGAGTAGTCACGTCTTGGACTTGATTTGGGGTCACATGTCGTCCTTTTCTCCGATCGCAGTTACTTGTTGCAACATTTTTTATTGTAAATTTTGGACTATCTTGGACAGACCTTATAAAAAAGTCATATCTAGAGATGATAAGGAAATGAATACTGGGAAAGAAGAAGAGGAGGAGGGGATATAGCTTGATGTGAAATTGAATCCACGGGCATGATGCTTTATTTCGATGGAAAATCTTCAATTTTATCAATAAAAGAAACTCGGAAGAAGTTATATTTTTACTTTTCTACAAAAGTCTTGGATGAAATTCAGGTAAATATGCCATTCGTCCATTCCATGATCCCTATGAGTTTAAAAAAGCCGAGTATCAACGAATGATTATTTGCAAGACTCATATTGATCCGTTAAGAAAGCACTACCATTCACATTTCTTAGCAGGAATTTCCACTATGTATCCAACCCTTTTGAAGTTTGTCCCGATCGTTAGCGATCGTGACGATTTGATAAGTCATGTCCCGGCTATTGGAACTTCGCAAACCATTGTGCGTGGTTTCGTCTTTCACGGGCAAATGACCGTTCCAAGGCTTCGAAAGGCCGCCCTTGTTGTTAGTGATGTCCTCATCCGAGCCTGTTCGACGACGCGGCTAAACAATCTCAATCTCCAGTTCCTACGCGGAACTGAAGAGGACCACCGAATCTAATCTCGAAATGGAGATCGTCCACATTGATGGATGCTCTGCTTTCGGAAGCGAAAAGGGGGCAGATTCCCTCATAATTCCACAAAATCCCACCTTCTTCGCCAATATCAGAGGCCTCCGCTTGTTGTCGGAATAGAGACTTAGGTTATTGCCCCACCACATTGCGTTTATAAAATGAAATGGGGTGGGGAAAAAAAAAAAAGCCAATTTGTTAATCTCTTTATGTGCGTGCCATTTAACTATAAATGACTGAATATTTAGTGAATAATCCGTGATAACTGAATGTTAAAATGTTCAATCTAACTTTTAGATTGGATGATCATGTGCATATGTCATGAATATATAGATTTCATAAACAAGTCACGTGCGATGCTTTAACATGCATTATCTCGAATTTCTATCTCACATTTCGAGAAGTGCATTGTCGATTAAAAAAAAAAAAGTAGACCAAGATCGAATTTTCACTCGTGGAATAGCCAATAAAGAGAGAAGAAGATCTAAACAAAACGATGGGTGGAGAGGAAAAAGGGCAGGGACAATTGGAAGGGAAGAAAAGTCAAACTTCAACCAATTCATCTCCATCGAATTTGAAATCCGAAGGCACCAAAATTTATGCCTCGGGGCCTTCCTTTCGGCATCGTTCCTTTTTGATTGATCGAGGGTAAAAAGATGCAACGAACCGCATCATCTCTAAGGTGAGGCATTTCACTGGTCCAGGGCCATTGATGTCCCACCACTTACCATTTTATAATAATCATTGCGCAGCCAATTGGACATCGACACGTCAGCTCTCGGGTGTACCTTCCATTATCCTCCCTATTCTCCACTCGGTAATACATTAAATTGATTTGGGCAATTATTTAAGTAGCCGTTGGCTTAGAGAATAATAAAGCGAACTCCCTATTAATGATTTTGGGTTCAAATCTCGTCAGATGCTTGAGAAGTAAACTCTAGACTGCACCAACGATGGACACTACTCGATCTTGTATATATAAAAATATCATTTAGAGAAAGTTTGTAATTTTTTTTCTGAAAAGTTTAATTTTCTCGTTATTTCTAATTAGTGCATCAAAAATCAAAACATTTTGGTGCTAGGCCCCACACTTATTTACTTGATAGAAAGATAAAACTTTAATTTAAAGATGCTAAAATTTTTAATTCCGCATAATGGGGCTTAATTTATTATAAGTGCGCCCATCACTCGCACACCATTAAATAAAAGTGTGGAATATACTAAGCATTGTGTTCCCGATATACGCTATAGAAAATTTATTATGGTAACTTAAACAATGAATTTAGGTACGCAATTTCCAAATGATCAAACTTTTTATCTTCCCAAAAAGATGCTTATGTGGATTCCGGTAATTTCTTATAAGCAAAATGATTCCGAAAGACAATTGGAGCACAATCATAACCAGTCGGTGAATTAATTGTGAAATTATCAATAAATTCTCATTCGCCCCAATTAAAAAGGGTAGGATTTTTATTTTTGTCGTGTTATTTGTTTCTTTTACGGAAAACGACTCAAATAACCTATAAACTTTGGTCAAACATGTAGTATTGCTCATAAAATTTTAATTTATTTAATATGATGCATCAACTTTTACATATTTTCATATAATATAGAATCGAAAAATTACATCAAAAATAATTTTACAAAAAAAAAAAAAATCAAAAATACATCAAAAATTCAAAAAACGCATTAAAATAATTTAAAATTTAAGGACGAAATTATATATTGAGTCAAAATTTAAGGATAATATTTTTAGGAATATTATAAATTAGACTAAAATTCAAGTATCATTTGTGAAATTATCCGATTTATTTTACAACTCAAGGGTCTGACCTCATCTGGTCCAAGTTGGCTCCGGAATAAAGCCCCGACACTCAACAACCCGGTTTTCCTCCACGACCGGCTCCGACGTCTGACCACCTCCTCGTTCCCCCAAATCTCTCTCTCTCTCTCTCTCTCGAGCGGCCTGCGAATTTTTTCCAATTCGCCGTCCCGGAAGGCGGTAACGGCCCGGAGATCCGGCGGCTGGTCTTCCCGGCGATCATCGTCCGAGATGGTGTCTCCGGAGCAGACGAATTGGATCTACGACTGCGGCCTCATCGACGACATCGCCGCCGTGGCCGACGGGGATTTCCAGGTCTCCGGCTCCGGGTACACGTGGCCCGTCCAGCCCCTCAACGGATCTTCCATCTTCAGGTCTTCCTCCGATCCCATCCCACCCCACCCCCCTTCGTTTCTCTCGCTTTCGGTTTCCGCAAAATTAGGGCTTTAAGCGGAACGGTAATTTTCAAATCGAGACGATGTCTCCCGGTCTTGTGAAGGAATTGGAATTGGTTGATTTCTATGTTTTTCGAGGAATTCGTTGCCGTTTTGCTGTATCGGATTGGGGTTTAATCTCGGCCTTTGTGGAGGGCCTGTGGAATTCCTCAATACAATAGGAAAATCACTGCTCAGCGAAATTGTCGGCCTCTAATTTTGGGGGAAACGGTTAGTTCAAAGGTTTTTGCTTGAATCCTAGCTCAAAAGGGGCTTATGCACGACACTCCTTGGCTTCAGACAGAGAAGAGAGGAGCTGAAAGTGCGGCTTGAACCCGTAATCGTAGCCTAGGTGAGGTCATGCCCTGCCATTGAGCTATTTTCGTCAGCTGCGCGAGTGCTTGCTGGCGCGGCCATTAAGGCCCACTTTGCCGTGTAAACGAGAATGAGGGGGAAATCTCCTTAGGCCATGGCTTTTGCTGTGTTTGTATGACCTTACGTATTGAGTGTGAAGAAATGAGCCAATGTGAGGTTCCTGTTTGGTTTGAGAAGATAAGCTTGACTTGCGCTATATCCATAAAGTATCTGAAGAACATTGTCTTTAGTATGATTATAAGCCCAGTCCCTGTCGTTTGTATCATCAAAATATAATCACTTCGGGGCTGGGTTTCTGTTGCCTTCTCTAGACTTGGGTTTTTCAGCATTATCCAAAGGAGCTTGCTCTGTCAGGAGTTAACCCTTGCAAATACATTATTGGTTGGTCGAAGCATACTTCCGTTTCAACTCTTTTACTCTTTGGCTGCTTTCTGAAACTGTACAATATCAGTGAATTGTTTATTTGAAATGACAGGATTCCAAATTCTTAGGACTAGGCACTGATTGGATCAAGATCTATAGATGATTACTTTCTAGTGGGGTTTGCTAATGTAAAGGATTATTTTGAATTGGATGGACCATGAAGGCTTGTGCTGTGGGTCTATGTATTTCTGTGGTATTGAAGTGAGTGTAGCACGTGAGCTGATTTTATATGAGTGAGAATTCACCGTCTTCTATATGCTTTGTTATCTGTTTGATTTCTTAACACTTGTATTTTTTTTTGTAGCACGGAAATTGATGGTTCCTTTGGGGAGTCAGATGGAGTGAAGGAAAATGGCTCAAAAAAGAGGTATATATATCATGTTAAATTGCAAAGCGATGGTTGGAGTTAAATATTCTATATTTCCAGTTTTTCCGAGTTATTTGATATTTTGTGCTGAGCCTGGTCACCATGTAAGGGACCGTTTTGAGTACATGTGAGCAGAACGAAGTATATTTTGGTTCATGATTGCCAACTATATATTCTTTCTACTGTAGTAATTGAAGACTTTAATTCTGGCTGAATTTGGGCTTAGGAAATGAAGATTGTCACATCCTTCTTTGAAATTTGAACTTGGGTTTTTAGTCAGTTGTGCGCATATCATGTATTTTGCTTTGCTTGAGGAGGCTATTGCAGGGATTGTTTTATGCAGGATTCTTGTTTATTTAATTTGGAGCTGTTACTGCAGGGTTAGAACTGAATCATGCGGTGCTTCTAGTTCCAAGGCATGTAGGGAGAAGTTGCGCAGAGATAGACTAAATGACAAGTAAATCTCTCTTCCCCTGTGTACACTCTTGCATGTTTATGCACACATATTGTTCTCGTCACAATCGCTTGCATACATCTGCCCTCTCACTTAAGCTTCTTGCTGAAAGAAAACAAAACCATCTCATGCTTTTGACGTAGTACAATGGTATAACTGGTAGGTTTTTGGAATTGGCATCTCTCCTTGAACCTGGAAGGCCTCCTAAGACTGACAAGGCCGCTGTATTGATAGATGCTGTTAGAATGGTGACCCAGTTGCGTGGTGAAGCTCAGAAATTGAAGGACTCAAACAGTAGTCTGCAAGAGAAAATCAAAGAGTTGAAAGTGAGTCTGTTATAAACATATGGAGAATTGAATTTATGCATGTTCCCTGCCTTTGTTCAGTTTGAATGTTTTAATTCTATCAAAATTTATAGGCTTTTCCCCCCAATTCCAGGAAGCTATTTCCGTTGATTGAAATTATTTAGTGTCTCACAATTGCTTTCACACTTGTAGGCTGAGAAAAATGAGCTTCGTGACGAGAAGCAAAGATTGAAAGCAGAGAAGGAGAAGATGGAACACCAATTGAAGGCCACAAGTGCACAACCTAACTTCTTGCCTCCACCTCCTGCAATGCCTGCGGCATTTGCCACCCAAGGCCAGGCCCCCGGAAACAAGTTGGTGCCTTTCCTTGGTTACCCTGGTGTTGCCATGTGGCAATTCATGCCTCCAGCGGCTGTTGATACCTCACAAGATCATGTTCTCCGCCCACCAGTTGCTTAAGTTGCAACATTGGATCATATGGGCTGGCTTTCATTTGGTCCTCAATATTTGAATCAGTTTGTCATGTTTATTGGCTGTTTTAGCTTTCGCTGGAAGTGTACTGACTTATTTTTGTTGGACGAGTACCATGTGTACAATCAGAACTATCATGACTTATGATGGTTTCACTTGTAAATTTCGCCAATTTCTCTAATGTAGCTATTTTCCAAGTTCTATTTCCTGGTGGATTCTTTTTAACATTTTCGTCTTGCGGCTGTCCTTTAGGCCTTTTAATCATGGGTATGTTTTTGATCGCATCTCAGTGAAGTCTTGGATGGATTTAATTACTAATCTTTGTTGGTGAAATTTCGTTATTTGCTTTGAATTTGTGAATAAACTCGTCTCTTTTTAATTTTGAATCTGTTGTTAGCCTTCGTTATTCATCAATTACAGTTTATATATAGCAAATCTAACGCAAATTTGACGGTTCTTGATGAATTTGTTGGCAATGTCGACACACTTTCTACAATGGCCATCAATCAAGGGAATCCTATCTTCAGCAGAGGCATCGTTCCGCCACTGAACCTAGGCATAACTCAAGTCTCCTGATGATCCAAAATTTCCGTCACTGTCCAGGGCTTTGCGTATAATTTGCAACAGACATATTGATGCTGTCTCTCGGTTGCGTCATTGACAAGATTCTTTTGAGTGGCAAATGCTGGATTTGAAGCATCCTTCCGATATAGTCTCTGACTTCATTTGCCAAAAATTAGGTTCTCTGTCTCTGCAATCCTCGTATAATAGACTTCGCCATAGAAAAGGCATGAAACCCTTCTGGGACAGAGTATCCATGCACACGGTAAACTCTCTGCAGATTCGATTATGTAAAGAATGTGAAAAAATTTCTTCCATGTCAACACCAAATATTATATGTTGAAGATTTGGGTGAGACTGTCCTTGGCCTTTAATGGTTTGTCCAAAAGCAAAACAGTATTGATGCAATGCACCTGCCAACTATTGGAACTCTCTAACTGATGTGAAAGGGTGGGCGATTTCTATTCAGCTTGTTGCCTTTAATGCGTCAAGCCTCGACCGCGTTATGCACGAGTACAGATAACACATTTGCCACAACAATTGGAGAAAGTGGATTGCCCTGTTGAATATCTCTCGAGGGTTGTAAGAATTGAGTTGAAGAGGCTCTCTATTCATTTGACGCTAAAAAAGTTAACAATTCACCCAAACATCCACGAAGCCCATTTTCTTGTTGAGACGTCTCATTTGACCCGGTCATAGGCTTTTTTCATACCCAGAGAGTTTGGCATTTTTTTTTTCTTTTCCATACCCTCAATTGATTCACTATTTCATGCACTAACAACATGTTTATCCTGAATTTGTCTTTCTTCAACAAAAGCGCTTTGTTCCAAGGAAACCAAATACAACAGCCAAATTTTAAGTCTAATAGCCAGAACTTCAGCAATGACCTTATATGATAAGACTACAATGGCTTCTAGGGCTGTATTGGTCAAGACTTCAGGGTTGGGAGGTGGCTGGCCAGTAGCTAGCTCACCTACCCTTTTGGGTGAGGGCGACCTTGTCTAGCCATTGGCGAGGCCAACCTCCCTTCTGGATCGACGAGCTTGATCTCAATGTCGCTGGGCAAAGGCAAGCTTGCCTTGGCCCAGTGACGTCGAGGTGAGCTCATCACTGGCGGGTCACTAGAGCAAGAGGAAGAAGGACGGAGGAGGATGAAAAAAGAGAGGAAAAAAAGGAAAAAGAAAAGAAAAAAGAAAAAGAAATTAAAAAAATATTAAAAGGTTCTCCATTGGCACTAATCAATCAAATTTGGCCAGATAGATTGAATTAACGCAATTGTAAAATGTTTAGGACTTAATTAACAAAAAAAAAAAAGGTTTGGGATTGAATTAGAAAAATTGCAATAAATTTAAGATCATTTTTGGTAATTTTCCCATTGTTTGCCCTGTCTTCAACTTTGTTGATAAATTTTTTTGACACTTAAATGTTAGATATGAGATTCTAAAGGCCGACCTCTAACTTCACTTGTCAATGATATTGTTAGTTTTGGGCTACAAGGACTCACCTCCCCATGCCCTCATGGTTTTGTTTTTATGGGTTTCACCCAAAAATGCCTTGTTGATTGTTAAGACTGGTATGTTACTGTACATTACCTTACCGTCTTTAGGCGATGTGGGATTTGGTCAATTCATGAGCTTTCGTTTGGTTTGTCTTTGAACCAAGCATTTCTAGCTGTGCTTGGCTCTGATACTGTTGTAAGGGTTGACTTCAGGCCTCACTTACCAATGATATTGTTTGCTTTGGGTTGCAGGACTCACCTATCACATGCCCTTATAGTTTTGTTCCTTTGGGCTTTGCCCAAAAAAGACCCTATTGGTAGTTAAGACTACTCTTTATGTAGCACATTATCCCACTGTTTTAGGTAATGTGAAATTTGGTTTATTCTTGCCCCTTTGTCACCTCAAGATAGAACCGCACTAATTTCCCTCGTAGGACTGGGTTGTTACAGTTATGATATGAGATCATGAGAACTACAATTGTGAGGTTTGCCACACTCAAATTGGATATGATATGATCCGAGACATGATGAAAGATGACTAATGAGTTGTGATATGAAATATAGTAAAGTTGCACACATAATGCTTTGGTTATAGTGGAGATGAACCATCTATGTCAAGGGCTACCTTTTTCATGTGATAGATGGTAAATCCATTTAATCTCTGTGAGAGAAAGGACATCCACTGAAAGTGGAGATCAAATGGAGATTCTTCCCCATGTGGGCGTACCAGCTTTATGTGAAGTGATTTCTGGATACTCGAACCGGAGTGAGTGTAATTGGTGGGGAACTGTTCATTTCAACATTTTCAAATATATGGAAGGCAAAGATAGGAAAATCTCTTCTGGCGTAGGGCCTGGTCCGAGATGGAGGTCTCTGATTCTGGTCAGTTGGCTTTCATGCCTGACCTTGCTTGTTAAATGGGTGTTTCGCGTTCAAACTAGACCTAGTGACCATGTTCTCTGACCCTAATTTTCATGTAAGAGACCCATATGCAAAAAATCATGTTTTGGCAATTTCCTTCAAACCTACATCTCAAGAACTGGAGATAAAGGATTTGAATAACTGGAAAGACTAAGTGAAGTGATAGACATAACGAGAATGGTCTACTCGAGCTGAAATCAAAGATAAGTTCCATATATAATATAGGCTACGGAAAGATTCCCTTCCCCAAGCCTCCCGAATGGACAATAGCATGCACAAGCCATTGCCTTATATGAGACATAAATAGGTCTAACCCTATGTTTATGCCAAAGTTCATCAGCCTCCCCCTCACATATCATGAATTCCACATGGTGTCACTTTCTTTTATATTCTGTAAACATGTAGGTGACTTGGAAAAGGAAGAAAGAGAGCATCCTAAGGGCTCAAATAATGAAAATAACTCGTGTCTTGTTATGATAGGATTCACTGAAGAGCTTTGAGGTGGGGCAAAAGGGGAAAAAAATAACCTAAGGGGAGCATGAACTGAGTTCATCCCACTTAACTTTCGTGAGAATGAAGGCGATGCAATGTTTAGTTGCAAAACTTTTCGACAAATCATTTTCAGTGCCACTTTAGTTATAAAAAAAAACCGATCACTTAAGTGTCAGTACCGATTTGAGATACTAGATATCCAACATAGCAACATTTTAATATTTTTTTTTCCCAATTGACATGGCTTGTCGGAAATCCAACGTGACAAAATTCAATGAAAAGTGATTACTTAAGGGCCAATTTTTATTGAAAGTGATCATTTATGATTTTTAACTTCTTAAAAATGATTTGTTGGTTTCACTTTCTTAAAGATGATTGTATCACTTGGTTTGCAACGTACATTGCGTACAAACTTGAAAACACATACAAAAACAATTACGCCATCAATAATAGCTTGGATTTAGGTCAAACATCATTGTATTCAAAATAAGAATGTGACTACATCAACATAAACTCCCCAATAAGTCAAAAACCTCCCCTACTAAAATGCAGCAACACCAGCGAAAAAACCAGTCAAAAACCTCCCCGACAACGACCTCCCAACCGTATGCAGCGACATTGCGTATAAACTTGGCTTCTTTTTTCTACGTAAAAAAGCCACATATTTAAAAATGTCACATAAGACATTTTGTCTGAATTTATCGCTGAATGCATTTAAATGATCATTTTTTCTTCGATATTACACTTGATGATCTACAAAAAAGTTTTGATACTAAAGTGAGTGGCGCATGAAAATTATGACATTTTTAGTATTGCTTTCCCAACATTTTCCCATAAATTTTCTGCTAAATGCTGATTACATTTCCTTTTTATTTCTTATTTTCTCATGCAATGAGCAGAGTGTATTGCTAATCATCTCGTTACGCTCCACTTGGTAATTAAACAAATACGCAAATGCACAAGGTGCCCTCACTCCCACCACAGGGTGGAGTGCATCAATCCTTAATAAAAAGATTATTCTAATTTAGAGATTCTCACAAATTTTGTCCAACATGATGAACGAACTTAGAATCATCGTAAAGTACCCAAACTGCTGAATAAAAATGTCGAATATACCCAATATTATTTTATACCCGGCACATGATTTCGAGGTCATCAAACATTTATTTCTCCAGATACGATAAGATCTTTAGTTTTATAAGCGAAAGTAGTCTTATAAGTGATGAATTATTATATTGCCATGTCGATTCCAACAAAATTTCATAAAGGCAAAATAATTTACAAAAGTGATAAGGTTTTATAAATATTATATATATTACCAATTCCGTTAGTGTTGTCGTTTGCACCACTTATGAGAATATCTTTGGGTATGAAAAACAGATACCATTTTAAATTTTTGTTATTTTGCTTCTCTCTCTCTCTCCATATATATATATATTTTTGGAGTGAAAAATGAAACGACTGGAGAATCCGACCCGCATTTCATTAGAGTGGGCCCCCAAAAAAGGCCCATATTCTCCGCAACCCGTTTACTTCAACGACCGGCTTTGACGTAGGACCACCACCACCACCGCCACCATCTCATTCCCTCCCAATCTCTCTCGTCCTTCTCTCTCTCCCCCGCGTAAAACCTTTGCGCAAATCCTTCCGCTTGCCGCCGGGGAAGGGTGGCGGAATTCCCGGCCGTCCGGACCGAGATGGTGTCGCCGGAGCAGGCGAATTGGATCTACGACTGCGGCTTGATCGACGATATCGCCGCCGCCGCGGCGGAGGACGGCGGCCCCTTCCAGGTCTCCGGCTCCGGCTTCTCGTGGCCCGATCAGCCCCTGAACGGATCCTCCATCTTCAGGTACTCCGCGCCGACACCTTCGCCCTCTTTTCGGTTCGCGAATTAGGGCTCGAAACGGAGTGGTGATGTGTCCGGTCCATGTGATGGGATGCTAATTGCGATGATTTTGAGGAAATCGTGGCCGCATGCCGTACTGTGTTCGGATGGGATTTCGGGCGTTTGCGGTTGATAGGTTGGAGGGCCTGTGTTTGGGGTACAGTGAGCGCTTTAGAGAAATTAGGAGAATTGCTGCGAAGTAGAGAGAAGTAATTTTGCAAAACGCTAGGACATATTGTAAGGATGGTAAGCGATTATCGGTTCGATAGGGAAATCGCTGCTCAGCAAAACTTTAGGCCACTGATCTTGGGGAAGGTTCGAGATTTTTTGCCCTCGTCTCTAGAGGGGCTTGTGCACTCCACTCCTTAGCTTCAGATGAGGACCGAGGAGCAGAAGGTGGGGATTTGAACTCTTAACTGTAGCCTGGACGAAGAAGGTTATGCTCTGCCATTGAGCTTTTCTTGCCAGCCGCGCAAGTGTTTGGTGGCACAGCCATTAGGGCTGTCTTTGCTGCGTAAACAAGAATAAGTGGGGATCTTCCTAGGCCATGACTCAGCTGTAATTTGAGTGTGGGAAAGAATGAATAAACATGAGGTTCTTGTTTGGTTTGAGAAGATGAGCTTGACTTGCATTATATCCATCAAATATTCGAAGGACATCAGTTTTATATGATTATTGGCCCAGTGCCTATCCTTTGTGTTTAGCAAAATTTTATTGTTCTGGAGTTGCATTTCTGTAGCCTTCTTTATACTTGGGTTTTTCAGCATTATGCAAAAGGAGCTCCCTCTATCAGGAGTTAAGCCTTGCAAATACATTACTGGTTGGTGGAAGTAGACTTCCATTTGTGACTCTTTGAGGGTTTACTAATATGAAGAAACATCTGGTTGCTTTTTCAAAACTGCACAAAGTCTGTGAGTCTGTGAATTTGTGAAATTCCTGAGATTCCGCTTAGAATGACAGGATTCCAGATTCTTGGGATGCTTAGGCAGTAATTGGGTGAAAATTTGTAGATGATTGCTTTCTTTTTGGGCTTGCTAATGTGAAGTACTAATATACACGGTTTAGACCATGAAGGCTTGTGCTGTGGGTGTTTGTATTTCTGTAGTATTGAAGTTATGATGAATTTTTAAGGGTGTAGCACGTGAGCTTGTTTTTTATGATTGAGAATTCACTAACTTCCATGGATTGTGTTTATCTTTTTGATTTCTTACACTTGTATTTATTCTGTAGTGCGGAAATTGATGGTTCCTTAGGGGATTCGGATGGAGTGAAGGAAAATGGCTCAAAAAAGAGGTATTTGCATTTATGTTAAATTGCAAATGACAGTTGGAGTTAAATTGTTAGTGTTTCCACTTTTTCTGAGTCATTTGAAAAATTGTGTTGAACTTCTAGTAGTGGAGATGGCCACCATGTAAGAGACTAAACTCCAAATGTGCTGCATCGCAAGGATTACTTGTTATGGTTTCAGTAATAGCCTGTGAGCACGTTCAATGCTAATGTTGAGGGCATGTGAGCAGAACACTGTGGATTATAGTTGATGTTGACTAATTATCAGTTCTCTCTGTCATGATTGCCTATCTAAATTTGGTTTCTACTGTTGGTAATTGATGACTTCAAGTCTAGCTGAATTTGGGCTTAGGAAGTGAAGATTGTCCAATCCTTGTTGGAAATTTGAGCTGGATTTTGTCAGTTCGACAATTTTTTTGTATTTTGACTTGCTTTAGGAGGTTATTGCAGGGTTGGTTTATGTATGATTTGTGTTTATCTAACTTGGAGATGTTTCTGCAGGGTTAGAACTGAATCATGCAGTGCTTCTAGTTCCAAGGCATGTAGGGAGAAATTGCGTAGAGATAAACTAAATGACAAGTAAATCTCTCTTCCCTCTGTGTGCACTCTTGTATGCATATGCACTCACATAGTTCTTGTTACAATCACTTGCATACCCTTGCCCTCTTTCATAAGCTCTTTGCTGAAAGGAAGTAAAACCATTCCATTCGTTTAACATAGCACAATGGTATAACTGGTAGGTTTTTGGAATTGGCATCTATCCTTGAACCTGGAAGGCCTCCTAAGACAGACAAGGCCACAATATTGATAGATGTGGTTCGAATGGTGACCCAGTTGCGTGGTGAAGCTCAGAAATTGAAGGACTCAAACGGTAGTCTCCAAGAGAAAATCAAAGAGTTGAAAGTGAGTCTGTTATGTTATATAATCATTGGAAGAATTTAATTAAGGCATGTCTTCCTGCCTCTGTTTAATTTGAGCATTTTAAAACCATCAATATTTGAAGGCTTTTCTTCCTCAATCCCATTAAATTGTTGGGCACCTCAATCCCATGAAATTGTTGGGCACTGATCATAATTCGAATTGGTTGATTAAAACTATTCGGTGTCTTACTGTTGCTTTCACATTTTTAGGCTGAGAAAAATGAGCTTCGTGATGAGAAGCAAAGATTAAAAGCAGAGAAAGAGAAGTTGGAACACCAATTGAAGGCCATGAACGCACAACCAAGCTTCTTGCCTCCACCTCCTGCAATTCCTGCGGCATTTGCCACCCAAGGCCAAGCCCCCGGAAACAAGTTGGTGCCTTTCATTGGTTACCCCGGTGTTGCCATGTGGCAATTCATGCCTCCAGCAGCTGTGGATACCTCACAAGATCATGTTCTCCGCCCACCAGTTGCTTAAGCAACAGTAGATCATATGGCATGGCTTTCATTTGATCCTCAATAGTTGATTCAGTTTGTCATGTTTATTGGCTGATTTAGCTTTTTCTGGAAGTCTACTGACTGCTTTTTTGTTGGAGTATCATGTGTACGATCATAGCTATCATGACTTATGATAATTTCACTTGTAAATTTCGCCAAATTTCATAAGGTAGCTATCTTCCAAGTGTCTACATTTTTTGTCGCACAGCTGCCCTTTAGGCCTCTTTATCATAAATATGTTTCCGGTAAGATTTTCGGCTACAAAACGCATCTCAGTTAAATTTCGATTATAAAAAACTTATCTTTCAATCTCTTCAGCCTTCGATATGCGTTCATGCTAGTGGGTTTATTGCAAATCTCTGTAAATTTGACAGCTCTTGATGGATTTACCTTTTCACTATCACCCCCAAAAAATTAAGTTTTGCCTTACGTAAAGTTGTTTACGATTAATATTTAGATTTGAAATCATTGTTTATATATCTGGTACTGGTCATAATTCATGGGAACATTCTGTAGTTCTTAACAAGAGGGAGAAGGATTAAGGATTTACTCGGGGTGAGATATCATATTGTCCAAGGAACCCTCATTGCTGTAGGAGTAAATGATTGTCAATAAGGACGTTCTAGTGGTACATTTTTATCCAAGATTTCTTTTAAGAAACTGTCAGTGTCTAGAAAATCTGCCTCCTATTGGCGCTCTTTGCAAACTCCAAGTGATAGATCTCTCTGGTACCCTATCGGCTCTGTCTGTTACTCCCTTAGTAATATATCTTTCGCAGTCCACAATGGGTTTTCAATGAGAGAAGTAAGGGGAGATTTGGAGTGGCGGAACAACATTAAATGGCCACGTATGACATTAAGATCACAAGTGTTCATTGCTACTCCATATGGCAGGTAAAAAAGAATTTCCTCTCTTCAGCTTTGTCTGTTACTGCATCTAATCCAATACTCAGTGATATGGTGTCTCTTCCACTACTGTGGTGTTCGTTTTTTTTTTTTTAAAATTCCGAGGTACCATTTTTTTTTAAAGCCTGAAGAGGATGGCGGGCATTTGTGCAGTCGTTACCAGTTGATTCATTCAGAGAAGTTGAAGACAGTTGTAATATTGAAAACGCCAGACATTCTTCAATGAGCTCTGCAAAATACGTCAATAACAGAAATGAGCAAGAAAGGGGAATGCCAAGGTTAGTGATCAACTAGAAAGCCCTTTTAGAGGCCCTCCAGTGAATTAGGTAGTCTGTACCTAATCGACAAACAAACACTTTTTCGTTAGCCGCCTTGTCTATGAAGCTTTGCTAATCCGCCTGCAGCAGTTCCTTATTCTTTCATTCTTGAATAGGAGAGGCCTTCATCAATCAATCTTGAGTCACATTCCATCCCCAAGCAAAGCACTTCATAACTTGCTCTGGTAAGATTGGCTCATTAACAAAAAAAAAAATGGACTCATTTCACTGGATCAGCTATGATCGTTGCTAGGTTAGGGACAGCTCCGAAGAATGGAAGGAAGACGGATCCGTTTCTTTAAACAGCTGTCCAGACTTCCTCGGCTGCTCCTCCTCGATTGATGCGGCCCCTATTCCTTCCTTATTCATTATAAGAGAATCAACGGCTTGCTTGCGACGATAGGGAGACCCGCGGGAGGGAAGTGGCTTGGCTTCTATATATTCTACCATTACCGAATCCATTTCTTCAATAGAGTCGGATCCCCAGCTGTGTTAAGAGAACTGCTCTCTTGCTCTAGGAGATATAGGGAAAGGACGAGTTGTGTGAAGAGAGAATAGACTATTAGGAGATAGTAAACTTCTTTCTTTCTAACCTACGTGTGTGATTGGAGTGATCAGATATATTACTTATTTTTCTTTGAGATTTGGGAAAGATAGATTGGAAAAAAAGATGCTAGGTTGTTGGGAAGTGCTCCTTTCTTATCCTCTCTTCACTGCTTGAAGTGAGGGTAAATTGAGTTGAAGTTTTAGGCCTAGGTCAGATGAAAGACTTAGGGCACGTTTGGTAACGTTTCTGTTCCGGGGAATAATTTTTGAACAGAAATAATTTTTTTTTGTTTCTGTTCCCGGAAACAATTTCTGAGTATAAGAACGCGCTTGATAATTGCAAAAACTTTCTACTCCAGGAATAGAAATGCGTTTGATAAACTTATATAATTTTATTGTTTATTTTAGTTTTTCAATATTTTTTATTATATTTTTCCTTATTTTTTCCTTCTTTCTCTTTGTGGCCGGTTGTTGGCTGGCAACCGATTGGGCGAGCTTTGGTGAGCTTGCTGGTGGCCTCGATGGCCAGGCGAGCCTCATGTCGGCTGGCGAGGCCGACCTCGCGTCGCCTAGGCAAGGTCAAGTCTCGCCGGTGGCCTTGTGAGGTTCGCTTGGCCATCGAGGCCACCGGCGAGGCTCGGCCTCGCCCGGCCCGGCAAGGCCAAGCCTCGTGCTGGCCGGCCGGGCGGACCTCGCCAAGCCACCGGCGAGGCCGAGCCTTGCCGTCGCTTGGTGTCTTTGGGGGTTGGCGACACTTCGGCGAGGTCGCTGATCATCGTCTGGCCGGTCGTTGGTGTCGGCCATGGCCAAGGGATAACCGGCAAAAGGAAGAAGAAGAAGAAGAAGAAGAAGAAAAGAAAGAGAAGAAAAAAAGAGGAGAGAGAAAAATTATTTTTCGGAATTGTTCTAAAAAATAATAAACAATTTTTTTTAGTTCTTGTTTCTGTTCCAAATCTGTTCCCAATAACAAAAAAAATAGATTTTTTTATTTTCGGAAACAAAAGTTTTACCAAAAGTGTTTTGTTCCCTTTTTGTTCCCCGGAACAAAATAACACAAATTTTTGTTCCGAAGAACAGAAACAAAAATAAACAAACAGAGCCTTAGACTCCGAGATGCCGCCTATCTTCGAAGTCTGTGTTGACACTCTAGAGATCACTCTTTCGATCACCCAGTCTCACTAGCCATCGAAAGCTTTCATTTCCCCATCCCATCCATAATCCATCCTTCCCGCCATAAGCTTTTGATCTCCTACTGCCTTATCCCGACGTGATAGCCTGGCCTATCAAACCTTTCATTCCTATCCTAATCCTTTCTTTCTAGCATTGCCTACACCCTAGAAAGCCTTCCCCGCCTTCTTCTCCTCTCTCACTCAAAGCTGCTCTGCTATGTCACCCATCCGGTGTTGGTTGGTAGTGCCTTTCCTTCACGGAGCAGCGCATCTTGTCTCTCCTTTCTCAAATTGCTCATCTTCCTCTACTCTACTTAACTTCCGCTTCTCAGGTTTTGCTTGACTGGTTGGGCCTTTTCAACCAAAACCAGATGATGCTCCACGAGCGCGCCCCGGTATATCTCTTTATGACCAGGTTGGTAATCTTTGAGAAACTCTACAAGGTCCCGTCAGCAATAGGGAAGACCCAATCTTTGTGAGGCAAGAAAAAGTTTGTTTTTTTTTATTCTATTTTTTTTTTTTTTATCAATTGATTTAGTGTAAGGAGTAAAGACAAGGAAAATATTCTTATTCTCCAAATATCCAAATTTTTATGCCTAATACTCCAAAGATCGTTCGGACTCCATAGGAACAATAATCAATTTTAGCTTAAATGGTTTGTAGAGAAACCCTACCTTCTCTGATCCATTTGACACGTGCAATTTCTTTCCCTTTGATGCGACTTGCAATTTCTATTTGAATTCCTTTTGTATCTGCTTGTTTGGTTAATTCAATAGTCTTTTTTCATTGTTTTACGAAATGAAACTCTATTCTTTAATAGAATTATAAATTCTGCAAGAATATTAGGGTGTCCATAAAGGTTTGTAATTCTTGTAATAGCAATGTTGAGTTTTTGGTTAACAAAATGTTCTTCTTTTTGTACATTCATTTGGAAGGAGAATTACCAAAAAGTCCAAAACTTATTATAATTATGCCAATTCAGTTTTAAAAATTTTTTTAGGCCAATTTAGTCTTACACCTTTTACAATTGTGCTAATTCAGTTCATCCGACCAAAATTGGTCGGTCTTGCCGACATGGACACCGATTGTCCGGTGAAAGCCGACATGGCATTTTTTAAATATTTTTTTTATTTTTTTCGAATTTTTAAATATATATTTTTTCTTTTTTGAATTCTTTTTTTTCCCCATCTTCTCCTTCCCCCGGCAGCTGGTGAGACCTTGTCGGCCAATGGCAAGACTCGCCCCGCCGGCCGGAGGTGAGGGGGCGAGGCCCCACCAGATATGGTGAGGTCACCCTCGCCGGCCATTGGCCAAGGCCTTGCCGGATCTGGTGAGGGCGAGGGTGAGGGCGAGGAGTGCAAGACCTCGATGTCTGAGGAGCATAGGATCTTGCCGCCCCGACTTGCTCGGCTGCACTGCACAAGCCAAAGGCAAGGACGACGCCGGCAGTCCCATGCAAGAGAGCCCCACCGCCGTTGGATCAGCTCGAGTTCTTCGAGGCAAGCTTATTTTGTAGGACTTTCCACCCACGCTACTCGAAAGGAACTAGAAGTAAGCCTTTCTCTAAGCTAAGCCCGCTAGCCGCCAACCAAGCTAATGTGCCATCCCTATCCCTTCCCAATGAAGCTTCCTTTGATTTGAATGAATGAGGAATGAAGGCGTGCAAGAGAAAAGAAAGCCCTTATTTGGGCATGAGCCCTAGTATATTGACCTCTCGCAGACCTGAAACTCCAGTTTTTTGGCTATTGGAAAAGAAAATTATAGAAACAAACAAAGCCATAAAGATTCTCAATAAGGGAGAAATGAAGGTTACTTAAATTGAAATTACTTACTCTTTGGGTATTGGAAGGATTGAAAGAGCATTGAAACTATTCAAGGATGAAGAAAGCAAAATTGAAAAGACATTAGTGTAATATAAGTCGCTATTAGGATTCCCCTAACTCAAGGTGCTCGCTAGCAAGATACTTGATTGGAAGAGAGGAAGAAAGAAAGCTTGAATTGACTTGCCAGGATTGAAAGAAGGATGAAAGTCCATTTGAAATGAAGACCTATAAAATAAATAAGGATGAAAGTCCGTTTGGACATGCTTCAATGAGCCCTAGACCTATAAAATAAATGCAAAGGTGATTACCGTCTATCACTGCCCGAGATATAAAAATTTTGTATTGTTACCAAACGTGTATTTTTTTTTTAGAAACTCATCCAGAAAGCAGAAATAGCCAGAAATTGTGTTAAAAAACAAAATAGTTATCATTCGCGCCTAAATGTTGTAACTTTACTTTTATATAGTGATCTACACGCATTGATTCTATTTGCGTCAGCCAAGTTTAGATGTTTGCCAGCAGGCGCCATACATGTGCCCCTTTCTCCCCAACACAACATGATTAATGCAGTCTCGAAGAACTGTAACTGTGATTTCATCATTTACTCCCAATTGTTTGGAACTCCAAATGAATCAACACAAAACAACTACAAGAACTTTGATGCATCAAGCAAGAGCAACTAAAAGAAGTGGTCTTATATATATGCTACAACTGATTATATACCGTCAGTTATGTACAAAGTCAAGTTGGAATTAGAAGCCCACATACATACTATGTACAATTTCTTCAGTCATTTGCCTGTGTCTTCCACAACCCACAAATATTAACAGTGAACAAGTCTCCCAGAGGAATAAAAGAATAGTTTCCCACCTGCATATGATGAAAAGTGAATACATAAAATTCTGGAATTATCTGAGAAGCGGCAGCCAAAAGAGAATTGATTCCAAGAATCAAGTTTTGCTATAACTCCAATTGACGAACCTTGTTTTTCCCAATCCAGCATAGTGTAGATGAAACAAATAGTTAATCTCATTTAAGTAACGACCTAAATCAACTGCTTTTCTTGGCATGAGTGCTAGTGTCATACGATTGATTATAATCTTTCACTTATAGGCCAAGCTAATGAACATTAGCCTGAATCAAGGAGACTCAAAAATTAGTTCAGAAGAACGTTCTGTCCTAATGTCAATGAAGCTACACAGTTACAATAACAAGATCCGTCACTAAAGTTAAATCATTGTAAACAACTTTCACTAATCTAAGCACAGGAGGGATATTTTACCTCTAATCAAGCTCATCGCCTTCATCTTCAAAATTATTCTCCATCCTCAAGCCTTCTTTGTTGATATTTACATTTTCAAGAGGATCCTCCAAATTCATGCCCTCCCTTTTATTTACAGTCTCAGGCCCGGTCTCGGGATTCATGCTAACATTACTATTTACAAAATCCTTACTTTCTTTGGGCATCATGAGACCATATAGAGCAGTCTCTTCAATGCTATCCTGTTGTGCGACTGCAAAGCCACTGCCTTTAAGGCTGCTCCTGCAAGAAAAATTGTCTCTCTCTGACAATGCGGTTGGCTGATGCTGTACTCGTCCATTACTGTTGCTGTTTGTGTTAACCATTCTGAGTAAGAAAATCAATCTGTCAGAAAACCTACCCCTCATGATAATTAGACAAAGCACCAACCAAATGATAAACTCTAAAAAGACGAGCAATGCACATGACGCAAGAAGCTTTATGATACATCCATTCTAAAACAGACTGATAGCAAGTAATGAGCACAAAGAAACATATAGAAAGGTTGTGATGCAAAATTTGGAAAAGAGGTAGGAAGTCAATGGAAACCTGGCGTGTTGATTCTTGGACATTTGAAGATAGTCAAAAACTGGAACTAAGTCCTTTGACCTTGCTTCAATTACGTGGGTTGAGATCTTTTCAATCTCAATCTCCCCTTCTGAAGCATTTTCTTCATACGATCTGACGTCTTCTGCCAACATTACCTGGGAGATGATCTGGCAAGATATTTAAGGAACCAACAAGAAGTTACAACCTCAAAGCAAACAACAGAACAAAAGTTGAAAAAAAAAATTAGCAGCAGCCAATCATCAAAATTCAGAAGCATGCACAGTACCCCGGGTTTTGCCCATGATGGTATCTGAGCTTGGTGCATCTGAAGTTCAGCTTCTGAAATATAAAAATGATGCTTTTCCTCAGAACTAATCCTCATCTTTGCTGCCGCATCTATTCCAACAACAGAATTGCAACTTCCCTTGATGATTCCTTCAGGGTATATCTTCTTGCTATCTGCACTCCCATTCTCACCATATATGTCTAAGTTGTCTTCCCGTTCTCTCCTGGTATGTTTCTGACATATATTCCATTTCTGAATTGCCTCAACCACCATTCTTCCATCACAATCTACTGCTGATTCATATGCATTCCCCACTTCAGCCAGTGTTGACATGGGATCTAGTCCAGTTGATATTTGCAATGCATACTGTATCATACAACCAGAAGGGGAGAATACTAGTAGATGGTACTTAGACTTTGAGGAATTTCGATCTGCATAAGAGTCACTCCTTTTGCAAATGTGAAAGCATGAAGCAATAGCCCCTGGCAGGGAATGAAACCTGCCTGTTGCAACTGCAGCTGCACCACTTACAGTGCCTCTCCATCCATTGCTTCCATTTCTTATTCTGCTTATAGCAGAGAGTGTAACTGGATTGCCTGCCACACAAACATTCTGTTGACTAGGCATTTGTAAGTCCGCAGTAGGTGGCCAGCGAACTGCTGACTTAGTTGCAACACCCAATCCACCATTCTGAGCAGCAAAAGTTGATTCAGCTGACTGAAAACTAACTGATCCTCCAGAAGGATCTATGGCAAACAGGTGACTTGTTCCCCTTGAGGAGCTAATCATTATCCAACAGCTGTCATCACTAAAACTTATATCCTGTATAACCTGAGAAAGGGAACCATCAAATTAATATTGGCGAATACAAACTCCCTATTTCCCTCTACCTTTTGGTTAAGCTAGTGATTCATACCTTTTTTTTTTTTTTTTTAATGGTTGAAGATTTATACTTGATAATAGCTAAAAGTGGTAGGTTAAGCTAGTAAATCATACTTGCTAATAGCTGAAATTCAACAGAAAGAAATAACATTACTCACAGCATTGGTGAAACCACGTTGCAACCGGTAGAGGTGTACACAAGATGATCCCACATCAAATGAAGTGGAGGTTCCAGCAAACACTGGCGTTATTTTGAAGACATTTATGTTGTGACCTGTGACTGAAGCAGTAACTAGAATGGTCCCACTAGGATCAAAGCACAATGCAGAAACATGGCTCTTGTGTGCCTTAAACTGCGTGACCACGGATTTACTTATGATATCCCTCACAATGACCTGGAAAACCATAATGAAAAACAAGAGGGGAAATGACATAATCATTGGGCCAGGAACCATCCATTGAACAATTAATCTGTTAAACAAAAATAGAGAAGCTAATCCAGATATTAACCTACAAGAAAAACCACGATAAAAACCATACATACCATCCCAACATAATTGGCATCTTGAGGATAACCATTGACCACTCCCATGCCTTTCCGGCCACAATTCCCGGACTGTGGAGAGCTGCTATCAGGTAGAAGGTCAGAGTAATAACTGGATAGCTTCTTATAACCAATGTCTCCAAGAGTCACAATCCCAGCTGCAAGATGCTTGCTTGATTCTTTGGCATAGTGTGCCGCCAGGCTGCCGTTTGAAACCAAACCAGAAGAGCTCGTAGAAGATTGGAGAGGCTGTGGAGTGACACGTCCACTGTTTGAAATTACAACCGGACTTCCACTATAAGCCAACCACCTAGGGCCCACAGCCAGAGGCCCATAGCCTACACCACTAAAACCAGGAGAGCCCGAGACGACAGGATTTGTAAGAATAGTATAAGCCCTTTCTAGAGATGCGGCGTGAAAACAGTGTATCTGCAATTAATCGAGTTTTTTAAGAGGGTTGGTAATGCAAGAGGCTACAGTGATTATATTTCTTATTCTAGAAGCGTACCTGAGCTGCTTGAGAAATAGCAACAACCCGAGAGCTGCACCTCACAGAATAAACAACTGATCTGAACTTTAGAACATGTACATATGATTGAGACCTCAAGGAATAAAACCGAACAGTAGTAGGTACAAAAGTATTATCATTATTGTTAGGTATGTTTCCATTATGGTGAGTGGTGAACCCATCCTGGAAGTTAGTGCCTCCTGAACTGTCACCACAGAGTACCAGCAGGGGTCGGCTCTCACAAAACTTGTCCTCCAATTTAGTTGATGAAATTGGATTGGGCAACACTTGCATGAATGAGACAGGACCATCATGTCTAGATACTAGGTCGCGCACATCATCAGCTTCTTCGACATCCCAAACTTGGAAGCCAGATCGGTATCCAAGCAGGAGAACTCTCCTATTAACATCACCTTTTCCCTCTAACTTGTCAAATCCAGCCCAGAGCACCTTTATTACACCAACCAACAAAAAAAGAAAAAAAAAAGATGAGACACTCACAACTAAATTCTCAACTTACAATACATAAGCTTCCAAGGCAAGCCACAAAAAAGGCAATGATTAAAACTAGAAGTTACAAAGAGAAGCGAAAGGAGATTAACGTAAGCTCTTTCAAAATAGGAAAATGAGGTCAGCATCACAGGCAAAACAGAGCCAGTGTCAAAACTTCTTATGGCCCAAACGTGATCATCAAACTTTGTTTTTCCTTCACAAATGCAGAAAAGCACAGTCGAAGCATAACTTTACAAGATTCATTAAAGATCAAGTAGTAGCTGTCATTCTCCTGCGGGCATGAGATATCTCCAGCAGCTACACATGATGAGAAATACAAGGTGGAAATGACAACTCCAGTAACTTCTCCCAGCAAATTGCTGGAACTGTTAATTCCCTAAGAAATGGTTATATCCATAGTTTCCAAATAATTCTAGTGATTTTCACATGACAAAGAATCAAACAAAAATCTCCATCTCAGTAAATAATGTGGCACCAATTACTAGAATTGGACATCTGCATTTAATTCTATGGAGATTTTATCCACAAGAAGTCCTCCTGGTCCAACTCATCACTTAGAATTCAGCCCAAAGGAGCTTAGAACTAGCCCTTCAATCAGGATAAACGTAGTAACAAAAAATTAAGATGAGGTGTCACCACATATACACATCTTCTAAAACTTTCACCTCAAAAAAAATCTTATCTTGCTTTATGGTTTTCATGTTTTAAAAAACAGGACTCAAAAGAATTTCCACCTCTCCCTGCCACCTAGCAAGTAAAGAGGCCATCTCCTCCAGCCAGTGACAGAAACTATACACATCAGCCCTTCATTGGCGAAATAACCAAACAAATTTAGACGCAGAACATAGTGCACTCTTTTAGTTAAGAAGGCAATTGACCCTAATGTGCTCCCTATTACTATTACCAAGATCATGATCCATTTAAGCTCTTTGCCGGTACACATGTAGCCCTGGTACAACTGAAGGAATGCTCTTCAAGAATAGTGAAATTGAAAAGGAATAGGGAGCCGACGAGCATGCTATACAATCCTAACGTCATCTACATCCAAGCTTATCATTTGGCACAAGAAAAGCAGAAATGACATCACAATAACAACAAAAAAATCTCTGGCCAATTTATCTCACAGATCATGCGGATCATCTGCGGCCCAAATCAAACATTTCCCTTCATTATTGACTAGAAAATAAGCATGCGCCATGTCAAAAAAAGACAAACCTATTATGAGCTCAACGTACAGAACAAGACCTTCGAATAAACAAAAGATAAATAACAAAGTCAATTATTGTTGGCATCTTCTGATTGTCCGCGATCTGAATTCTTACATGAGATTAGCGATAGCAACTAATGATAAAAGGGCATGCGTTTTGCAGAGAGGACAATGCCCTCTTCTTGCATCAGCTAGATATTGCAACCGGAGAATTATATTAAATACAGCATGTAAGGAATCTACAACCAAAAAAGTCAAAGTAATGACAGGCGGTGGCCGCTTTCCCAATAAAGACGAACATACCAAAAGAAGTAAATTCTCCATCCTAGTTCAACTATATCTGTCTCCAAGGATACTAAAGCTTCATTTACCCAAATTTATGCACACTAAAGAACTAAGATGCTGCATGTTCATCCGATACAACCAAAAGATCAGCTTATTCCGTCTGCATGCTCTCGAACTTGACTTCGAGTCAGCAACTGGCTCCCCACTTTTCTCGCAAGGTCATGCCATCCCAGGCAACTCCCTCCCAAAAATTTTGCTACCCCTTCTAATGGACAACACCCATAGTAAGATAACGCTACACCTACTACAAGGTAGCCACCGAGCTCGAGAATGCAGCATTTCCAAAGGACATCGCTTTTAACCTCGACATACTGATTATGCGTAACCCTATTCGTCATTACTCCTCAATGATAAGAAAATCAGATGGCAGTACAAAACCGTAGCATGGACAAGCTAAAAGCTTCGATAAAAAAAAGCAGGCTAATGTAAACTCAGCAACTTTTACCAGATCATGGCCAGAATCATCCTCCCTATCAACGATCGACGACGCCACCGATGCCGCGGACCGCGCCACGGTCGAAGCCCCCGAGGAAACGATCCTCAAGTAACTTGAAATGGCGCGAAACGAGCTAGGGATGAAGCCACTGACCCGGCCCGATCGCGGCGAATTGTCGCCGCGGTTCTTCTGGCCATCGCTATTCCTCATCCCCGAAGCCGGCGAGATCAAAGTCAACAACCAGGGCACAAAAACCACCGCCGATTCTCCGAGTTCTGCTGTAATCATAACCCCGGGCTGTTTCTTCTTCTTCACCACCACCCAAAAAAAAAAAAAAAAAAAAAACCCTAAATTTCAAGAAACAGCCTTAAGGATTTCAATTTCAGGTGACGAATGTCTCCATCCCTCCTCAGAATCTTCGACAACACACAAATTTAAAGAATGCCAAAAAAAAAAGAAAACCAAAACCAAAACCAAACCAGGTTGAATCAGAATCGAAACAATCGGAAACAAAACCCAAGAAAAACGCTTCGGGATTTCTGTCGCGTTCAAAACAGCAGCACGAAAATCAAAGCTTTTCTCACGACCAAGTCTCTCTAGCTTCCCCTTTCTCCACTTCGATCAATCAATGGACAATGAAGAGGATATGGTACAAATTTCAATCAAATTAATCAAAAAATCATTCGAAAAAAAAAAAAAAAAAAAAAAAAAGGCTGGGCTTTGGTCGGGGATTGTGGAAATGAATATAGTTTTTTTTTTTTTTAATAATCAGATAAAAGGCATCGAAATCGGAAGGCGAGAGAATATAGGAATCGTCACGAAACAGGGAGAGAGAACACAGGAGGGAGAAGAAGAGAGAGAAACAACGGGAGGAGAGAGAGGGAGAGGGAGGGAGGCAGAGAGAGGATAACGAAGATGGGTGACGTCATAAATAAAGAAAATAAAAAGCGGGACTTTGGTTTACGTATCGCACCGCTCCGTTTCTCTACATCTCGAGTCCTTTCCTTGCGGCGTAAATATTACTATATTGCCGAGAAAACCGGGGCAATTTCTTTTCATTTGCATTTTTATATTATTATTATTCATTATTATTTTTTTGGTCGGTATTATTATGATTATTATAAAAGAGGTTCTTTTGTGTTCCGATTGATGCGTAGTTTGCAGGTGGCGAATGGATGACGATGGGCTCCTCGTCGTTGAACCAAAAACGACGACTTTCCTGTCGCACGTCTCGTAGCTGTAAGGTTTGGTCGCATTGAATCACGAAAATTCTACCTTGACATCGATCATATGTACGTCATTTCAACATCAAGAACTCTACCTCGACGTTGATCAAATGTACGTTTTACCGCTCCCGACTCCGAACCCGCGTGATTATATCAGCAATTTATACCGTCATTGCTCACACCAACTCTAGAGCCAAAGAAAAAAATTTTAACACCAGAGAAACAAAATGGAAGGGAGCAATGGATTGGGAATATATACCTTCTAGTGGGACGGTTTTGCACGGAGAAATAAAGGGAAAAAGTCCAAAGAAAGAAAATACAAAACTAGAAATTGACGGGTCCGTGTCGTGGGTATGGACGAAAACGACGATCGACATGAAATGATACACGGTCGCAAATCCTACGGCCTTGATCACGTGAATACAATGACCATGATGTTCTTCCCTTATCTCTGCTGCGTACGGATTTGACAATTTTACCCAGACCATGAAGGAATCCGAGCGGGAAGGAGGAGGAGAAGACATGTACAACTTTTCCTCCAAGCAAAAAGAAGTCCTTCCTTGCCGCTCAAGCGTGTGACCGGGACGACGTGCACATCTCAAAGCTATGTCCAACTTGCGTGCCACGGCAGAATCCGGCATCGGCAAATCGCGTTCGGACTCCACCTAACTTCTACCGAGAATCTCGGGCTTACGAAATATTTCCGCTAAATTACGTCCCGAGCTTGCCCCCGTGGGAGCTCGATCCGCCTCAAACGCCGTCTTCTTAAATGCCGAGCCAGTCTCGCGGGATTACGATGACGAGCGCTTGGCTAATCGATTTTGACAGATCGCGCGGGCGAAGCTTTACTATATCTAGGAAATTCAATGCTAAAGATTTGGCTTTTTCCTTTTCACGGACATCAGACGTGCAGAACGGAAGCTTGGCCAATTAGGCCGGAAGGACCCGATTTGCCTCGATGGATCGCTTGCGGAACGTGCAGTGCGTGTTGACGACGAAACGCAAACCGCACGCGGATTCCCTGCCTTCGCCCGATGTTTGTCACCCGTCTTTTTCTTCTGGTTACGACCTTTTTGCAAGAAAAAATGGTTGATTGTTAAGTCATGTCGGCTAAACCCCATTGGGCAGTTCGATGAAATCGATACTACTATTTGAATAAACAATGTAACTAGACCTTTACCACCGCTATAATTCACGAGATTCGTATATTCCATACACTTGTGAATGATTTTGGCCCCGTTTGATTGGATTTTGGGAATAGGCTTTGGGACTCTAAAATTCATTGGCCAAATGCAAACGCATTTATTTCGATTTTTTTGACAACTTTGGCAAAATGCAATTGTATCTCAAAGAACTCTAAGGGCTCTTAGTCCAAAGCAGAACTAGAGGTCCTTTGAGAACTTGCGTTTTTGGAATGCAAGTTCCAGTTACTATTCATCTTCTCCGGTGGAGAAGTCGATCGGAGGCCGATGACCGCCAACCAAGGGGTCACGTGCACCGGCAACGTGCCAACGATCGCCACTTGAGGTCGCTTGACCCCGGCGACCGTCGCCGGACCTCAGGTGACGCTTGGGTCGCGTGACCCAGGCGACTGATGGCCTGAATCGCGTGACCTCTGGCGGCCGTCGCCTGGGGTCACCCAACCCCGGTGGCCGTCCAGGGGCTAGATCTGGCCATCCGGCCGCCCAATCCGATGGTCCGGTGGCCGGATTTCAAAAACAAATATAAATATTTTTTTTTTTTTTTAATTTAATAAAATTTACAAATAAATTTTACCAAACGGTATTTTACAAAGTTGCAATGCAAATTTTACCAAACATTATTTACATTTAAGAAAACTCCCTTCACCCAAATATACTTGCATTTTTGCAAATACATTCCCTAAAAGCCGAACCAAACGGGCCCAATCTATCGTATCAATTTGCTCTTATTACGGAAGATTTGCTATCACATTTTGTTTTTTTAAAATTTTTGGTGTATCTCTTATTATCAATTATGATTTCCTTTTTATTTTTTTAGTTAGCATAATATTTGGTATATCTCTTAGAATTAGCTAGAGATACTGCGTAGTTTTTTTTTTTTCCTTTTCTTTTTTGTTAAGCAATATATTGTATAAATATTTGTATTATACGTTAAGCAATGCAAGTGAATGACAATTCGTTTCATGGTATCAGAGTAGAGAGCTTAAACACGCTTGACAATTCGATTCACATCATTAGTGATATGGCTACGGCGGAAGCGTCAACAAAGAAGATTGGCCTTTCCTCACCATATCATCTCAACACCTCTGCCAATCCCGGAAGCATACTCGTTTCATGCGTCCTAACCGAGGATAACTATGCAACATGATCGAAGGCGATGAGACGTGCATTGCAGGCAAAAAATAAACTCAGGTTTATTGATGGATCGCTGGAGAAGCCGGATCTAGAGGCACCCGCATTTAATGTTTGGGACATTTGTAATTCCATGATAATTTCATGGATCTTTAATTCCCTTGACAAGAGTCTACAAGGAAGCATAGCATACGTAGAAGAAGCAAAAGTACTATGGGACAAGTTGAAGGAGAGATTCACTAAGGGTAATGGACTTCACATCCATGAGATCAAAACCGAGATCGGGCTCCTACAGCGAGGAGGGCTCTCGGTGGTGGAATACTACACCAAATTGAAGGTCTTATGGGATGACTTGATGATTATGATGACGTCCTAGAATGTACATGTGCTGCAGCCACAAGATATGCAAAGAAGAAGGAGGTGGAGAAGATCCACCAGTTTCTCATGGGCCTTAATACTAAGACTTATGGGAATGTTCGTTCTCAAATTCTCAACCTCGAGCCATTTCCGTCCCTCGGTAAGGTTTATTCAATGATCACACAGGAGGAATGCCAATGATCAATTGCTCGAGGAAGAGAAGAGAATATCGAGGGTGCTACTTTCTTAGTTGGAAAAGCAAGCTCAAGGAAAATACCATTCGAGAAATCTAAATATGACCATTGTACGAAGATTGGGCATGAGAAGAGTCATTGCTGGGAGTTAATTGGATATTTTCTGAATTGGGAGCCAAAGCGAGGTTTGAAGGCATGTAAAGGGAACCCTTCCACAGTGGTTGTGCATTTTGCACAGGCTAGTAGTGGTGGTTCTAACACTATTGTTGATATCAATCGAGAAGGCTTGAAAGAGATTGAGACAACAACAACAACTATTAGTAGGGATCAATATCAACAGTTGGTCAATCTACTCATAGCAATGAAACCATCCACTTCGAATGATCAACTCACAGGTAAGGTCAATTGGCCCAATGATGTCTCCACAAATTGAATTATCGATAGTGGTGGCTTCGAACATATGACAAGGTAGCTTTCTCTTCTAAATCAACCAAGGAACATCATGGTTGGATTTCCTATACGAACTCCTACTAGAAAAGTGACTCATGCCATCAAGAGAGGCAATGTTCAATTAAGCCCTAATATTATTTTGCATGATGTGATATATGTTCCAAACTTTGAGTGCAATCTTATTTCTGTCGGAAAATTGAGTTCAGATTTGCAATGCTCGATAACATTCTTCTCTTCTTGATGTGTCATACAAGACCTACCCTCGGATAGATCAATTGGAGTGGGTAATCTTCGAGAAGGCGTTTAGCATGGGTGCACGTTCAGCTTTTTCAGCAATCAAGGGACAAAATATTAACATCTGGCATCAACGATTGGGGCACCCATCACGGCAAGCTTTAAATTTGATCGCTGGTATTTGAATAAATAAAGAAGGGGTTGATTTGTGTGATGTTAGTTGTCGTGCAAAACAAACCCATTCCTCTTTTCCTTTAAGTAATAATAAAGCCGGTGGATGTTTTGATTTGTTGCATTATGATGTTTAGGGCCATATCAGACAGGATCTCTCTCCGGTGCACATCACCTTTTTACCAGCATTGATGATTATAGTCGAGCAGTTTGGGTTTATTTGATGAAGGAAAAATCAGAGGCATACAAAGTCTTTGTTAATTTTTAATCATATGGTAAAAACCCAATTTGGTCAAGTAGTTGAAATAGTGCGGAGTGATAATAGTTGTGAATTTCTTTCTAATTCCATGAAGGATTTTTTCTCCAAACATGAAGTCATACATCAAATGTCATGCACCTACATGCCACAGCAGAATGGGTGAATTGAAAGAAAACACCAACACATCCTCATCATGGCACGAGCACTTCGTTTTCAAGCAAACCTACCAATTCATTTTTGGGGTAAATGCGTATTAACGGCCGCTTATCTAGTTAGTTATACTCCAACAACACTGTTATTGTCTGGAAAAATGCCTTTCAAGCTTTTGTTTGGAAACCTTCGGTTATAGTCATTTGCAAGTTTTTGGTGCACTATGTTATGCCCACAAAATGTTGAGGGGCAAAGATAAATTTGAAGAAAGGGCAAGAAAATGTGTATTTTTGGGAAATCCATACGGTACAAAGGGTTGGGAGGTTTTTGATTTGGAAACTAAAGAATTATTAGTATTTCGAGATGTTGTTTTCTATGAAGAGAATTTCCCATTTGCTCAACAACCAGCACATGAGAATCAAGAATCTCTTCCTCTTTTGACACCAGCTCGTGAGCTAGATCCTATTGATGAAGGGTGGAATCGATCTCAAGGGGAGGAAGAAAGGGTACCAAGCCAAGTTTGTAAAGAAAAAGGGTAGACAATGATGCAAGATTATGATAGTACCGCCCATGTTGAAGAGCAACCCAGCGAGCAGCCTGATGACCAAATTCCAATCCCAAATCGCCCTATACGACTGAAAAGATAGCCAACCCATCTCTGAGATTATATGTGTGCCACGCAGTCCAAGCGAAGACCCCAACTCCATAGCCCACTTCATGGATATCTTTAGGTATGGTCTATCCAATCGAGAAGTTTATTTCTTATGAACAATTAACTAAGCCTCACCTCGTTTTTTAGGCCCTGTTTGGTAACCGGCCAAATAGTAAAAATTTCTATTCTTCTATTCCCAAGAGTAGTTTTGGAACAAAATCGTGTTTAATAAAGTTTTTGTTTCCAGGAACAAATTTCTATTTTTTGTTCCCGGAAGTAGATTTGGAATAGAATCAAGAATAAAAAAAAAAAATTGATTCTTGTTCCCAAAAACAATTCTAAAATTAAGCCCATATTTTATTTTATTTTATTTTTCTTGTTCTTCTCTCCTTTTCTTCTTCTTCATCCACCGCCGCGGTTGCCGTCCGCTGCTGTCTGCCGTCCGCCGCCCACCGCCGCTAGTCACCAACAACTAGTCTGGCGAGCTTGCCGAGCCAGGGCGAGGTCCAGCGAGAAGTCCAACCATTGGGGCTAGGCGAGCCTCGCCGGGGCTGGGCGAGGCCCGCTTGGCCATCGATGAGGCTTACCTAGCCCCATCGAGGCTCGGCCAAGCCATGGCTGGGCAAGTAGCCTCGCCCAATTGCTGGCGAGGCTCAGCCAACGAGAGCCGACGATGCTCCGGTGAGGTCGCCAGTCATCATAAGGTCGGCGACCAGCGACTTGAAGAAGAAGAAGGGAAAGAAAGGAAAAAAAGAAGAAAAAAGTAATAAAATTATTTAAAAATTAAAAGAAAATAATTTGGAGTATAAATTTTGAGCATAGTATCAAACACAATTCTATTCCAGAACCAGAAATTTTATCCAGTTACTAAATGCGTTCTTTTGCTTAGAAATTATTCTTAGAAATAGAATTAAAAAAAAATCATTTCTGATCAGAAATTGTTCCTGGGAACAGAAGCATTATCAAACGCGCCCTTAGTTGCTGTGAATTTTGATATTGAGCATGGGAATTACAATGAGGCTATAAAAAATCATTTGTGGAGAGAAGCAATGGTGGTAGAAATTAAAGCCCTCAAAGATAATAAGACTTGGACTCTAGCAACTGGGTTTACAAAATTAAGCGTTGAGCTAATGGCAGTATTGAGCGATATAATGCTTGTATTATCGCCAAGGGATTCACTCAGATAGAGGGCGTAGACTACCATGAAACCTTCACACCAGTGGCTAAATTAGTCACTATTTGATGTCCTCTTGCAGTTGCATTGGCTTGTAATTGGGAGCTACATCAGATGGACGTCAACAATGCATTTCTACATGACGACTTGGATGAGGAAATTTATATGAGGCTTCCACTAGGTTTTACAACAATGGATTCAAATCGGGTATGTCAATTACAAAAGTCTTTATATGGTCTTCAACATGTAATGCATTGAGGGAGTACGGTTTCATTAATAGATTACTCGTTATTCACATATTCTCATGGCGGTACTTTTCCAGCTGGGTTAGTATATGTTGATAATCTCATCTTGGCAGGCAATATTTTTAAATAGTGTGCGGCGTTCAAAGAGTATCTTGATGAGCGTTTTCATATCAAGGACCTTGGGCAATTAAAATATTTTTTGGGAATTGAAGTAACAAGGACAAATTCAGGATTATTTCTGTGCCAGAGAAAGTATGTATTTAACATCCTATCGGAATGTGGCATGCTAGTAGCTAAACCGGCAACTTCTCCAATGGAGCAACAACACCGGTTAGCTATAGCAACTGGACCTACCATGACAGACCCAAGTCGTTATCGTCGATTAGTGGGACGTCTACCTTATCCCACCATCAATCTGTCTAAATTATGTTATTTTGTCCACATACTTTCCCAATTTATGCAGGAACCAAAGGAGTAGCATTGGGAAGCAGTTATACGAGTTCTTCGACATCTCAAGACAAATCGAGGACAAGGGATTCTATGATTAGTCTTGACTTCACTCAACTTAATTGCTTTTTGTGACTTTGATTGGGCAAGTTGCCCAATCACTCGGCAATCAGTTACTGGTTATTTTGTCATGCTCTGTGTTTGTCCCATGTCTTGGAGCACCAAGAAACGGACTATAGTTTCTTGGTCCCTTGTTGAAGCTGAATATATATCACGCTATGGCTATTGCCATTAGTGAACTGAATTGGTTGCACACTTTACTTGCCTATCTTGGGGGTACTGCAGGACAAACTGATGAGTCTTTATTGTGATAACTAAGCTGCCTTGCACATCATGGTGAACCTTGTATTTCACGAATGAACAAAGCACATCAAGATCGACTACCACTTTGTTCGCGAATATGTGCAATCAGGCGTTATTAGAATTCAGCATGTGCCCACTAAACTTCAATTGGTAGACATTTTTACTAACACATTGGGTCAAGATTGATTTGCATTTCTCGTTAGCAAGTTGGGCACTCATAACCTCCATGCGGCAACTCAAGGGGAAGCATTACAGAAGATCAGCTAACCTTTTGTTTTTCTAATATTTTGTGTATCTCTTATTATCGATTAGGATTTCTTTTTTGTTTTTTAGTTAGTATAATATTTGGTGTATCTCTTGGAATTATTTAGAGATATTGCGTAGATTTTTTTTCCTTCTCTTTTTTGTTAAGCAATATATTGCCTAAATATTTGTATTGTACGTTAAGCAATGCAAGTGAATGGCATTCATTTTAGCTCTATTTTTGGATAGAAGTGATTAGGGTGACCCTCGGCCGAGCCAGAGTTTTTGCCAAAGCCCGCGCACGACAACTTCGTATATATAAACGTTCAAGTCAGGTTAGACTTTCTTGTTGAACGCCTTTCCCAAAGCTCATCCAAAAAAGCATTCAGGCCCTCATAGCTCAGGTCGCCAAATCCACGATCAGATTTATTTGGGGGCGGAGAATTACCAAAACCCGGCCTTGCAAACAAAATGAGCCATTTTGTCTTTGGAGGTAGCGAGGATTTTGTCTTGGAGGCAGCGAGGAGAAAAATGGCCGATTCATCTACCGTTCAAATTGTCGCCAGTCGTTAGAGGTTAGAAGGATCGCAAAAACAAATGTGGGACGGTGTCAAGCACCTAATTATCTCTATTGCTCTTCTCGCATGCTTCCAACCCAGCCGGTTTCTATAGATGAGCGATTACGAATTCTGTACAGTTTTCACCTAAAATCTGTTACATTCCGCTTGAACATGTTCATTGTTTTTTGAATCCTAGAACCTATCCATCACAGGTTTCAAGATCAATTTCAAGTTGTACTCAAATTCCACATGTGTTATTAATTGAATGATCGCAATGAATTATTACCTCTAATGACCACTGTTTTCTATTATAATCAATTTACCATATCTTATATATAGACACGCGAAGAATGTGAAACGTCAATAAAACAAAAGTTTTGATTATGAAATGGAAGCTTGGACTAATGATTTCAAATTACACACTCATCATCGGACTAAGATTACAAAGACATAGATTAAGAAAAACATAAAAACTTGTTTCGGGTTTCATATTCCACCCACTTAGAATATGAAATTACCAATCGAAATAGATACCCCAATTTTGGTACTTTAAAACCTAGAATCAGATAGTGTCCCACCAATCCGGTTAGTAGATTTTAAATTCTATCATGAAACCATACTCACCCTTATCAGTTTTGGCTTGCACCAAGGCCATGCAAGCGGACTAAGGTCTCGTAGCTAGTTGAATATAATCCATTTTTCATCACAAGTACTGAGTAAATTATTCAATCTATTCCTGATCCGCTTCTTTAATATCTACTTACAATTGGCACACGCCTTGTAGATTAATGTCATAAACCACTTTCTTTTTTGTTCCCGCGATTACTGAAATTACAATTGAAATGAAGTTGCGTACCAATATAATTGTTTCATGAATGACTTTAGTGTTAGGATTTGTGTTTTCTCTTTTGCAAGTCGCTGCTCTAGATCGCTGGCATTTGCATAGAAAGCTTTCTTTGCCAAGGAAAATACGTTTCACCTACTCTGTGCGTCGCCATAATTAATCATTATGGAAATTAATTAACATCGGGGGAGTGGTATGGCATCAGAAATGACTATATGTCGTAATTCCAATTTAGACACATGTATCCAAGTTTCAAGTTAAATTAACCCCGTGCAATCAAAGGCTTAAGGCTTTTCCTTTCACATGCCTATTAGAAGTTCAAACCAATTCCAACCCTCATTTGCTTCGCCAAAAATGAATTACTTAGAGCTTTTTAAAAATTATTGCATGAAATAATTAGTTGATAAAAAATATCTTTATTATCAACGATAATTTATGTCTAGATATTTTCGTGGATAGTCAAAATATTTTTCATTACGAGTGGTTATTAAAAAATTATTCTTTAAATTATTCATCTTCCACAAAACAAATGGATTCTCTATTAAAAAAATATCATCTCCATTATTGTCTATACCATGTCTCGAGAGGGATAAACATGTGAGAATATTCTTAGAGCATGAATACATATTTTCTAGTTCACATAATTAAAAAAATATAATTATATTGACAACTATCTACATCGAATCATTATTTGGTCACTACTCTTTAACACAATAGTCAAAAAGATAATGCCCAATATCAAAGTTCGGTGAACCTATGCCTTTTTCTCTCCCCATACAAACAAATAAAAAAAAGGATTTTTCCTTATCCTTAATTAGTGCCGTGGCCCATCACCTTTCGCAATTTCGAAAACAAAATCTTTTTAGCTGTTTATCATCATCACAATCATGAAAGAAAGCAGGAAGAATAGGCGGAAAGACTTAACAAGAAAGCGATGGCTCGCTGCCCTGTCCTACACCGTAAATGCCAAGACATCGACCAAACTAAAAATAAATAAATAAATAAAAATGCAAAGGACGTGTTTGTACCGCATCGTGTCGACACAGAGGCTCGAGGAATGGATACTCATGTGCGATTTGGATTCGAGATTGGAGTTCGAAACAATCTCGTACCTTTAGAATAAACTAATTTCGTGTCTATACTGCATATTGAGCTTGCACATTTCTCATTATCAGTCGGGACGAGCGAAAGATGATTTGTGTATCATCCGAACATTGTAACAACAAAAAAAAGGTTCATGGTAACGAGTTTATAGCATCTCGGGAAACTCGCGAAATCAGGCCGTCGATTTTTTTTTTTTTTTTTTTTTTGACTTTTTATATTTTCCAGACAGCCACTTTTGTCCTGTCGTTTTTCTTTTCTTTTCTTCTCTTGTTTTCCGAATTTCCTGCCGCCTGGATGGAGGCGGAATATAATATTCCTTTTCATTTTTATGTTGGACTTTCATCATTTCTTTCTTTCTTTCTTTTTCCTTTTAAATGACACCAGGGCTTACTAAAGCAAATGCCAACGATTTGCTGGAGTAGTTGGTGTTTATCATTTCCTTTTTTCTTATATAAATGAAATGTGTAGAGTTACTTGTGTGTTGTATTACTTCTTAATATTCACATGATACGTTGGTATTCCATGGATTGCTCGAGAATAAATGGATATGTGGCTATCTGAATCCAGAGCAAAGAGAACGAACATACTAGCCACTTGAGCAACTACTGGGGCCCAATTGAATAGTTACTTGCTAGATAAATTGATAGTGAGAAATTAGTCCGATTCATCATAGTCCCTGAGGGCAAAAATACCGATTGCCCAATTGAATCTTCAAATTCTCGCCCTTCAAAAGATGCAAATGTCAAAACCTCACCTATAAATCATTCTAATGAAATTCATGACTTTTTTTTTTGATTGTATTGTTAATTTTAAGTAGGCATGACAATTCTCAAGTAGAGATGCCATAGGGTGAAAAAGTTTAGAAGTGGAATGAGAATTGGGATATGGTTGAAAAGTTTCGTATTGAGGCTTAGAGTTGTGGATTCCATTGCTACGCCATGAAAATGTTTTGTGATAATTCAATTGCAGTTTTCATGACCAAGGACCAAAAAAGAGGTAGTTGAAAAAAAACATATCAATATCAAGTATTTAGCCATCAGTGAACATGTTAAAGAGAAGAAAATAATCTTAAAACACGTAAACATTGGATTGATGATAGCTGATTTTTTAACTAAAGGCATATCACTAATGAGTTATAAGGATCATGTATTCAAAATAGGCATTAGTCCAATAAATAGAAGAATTTGTGATTTCTAATATTTTTGTACTTCTTTTAATGCATTTCTTTGACTTGTTGGTTTGCTTTCCCTCTATGAAGTCCACACAAATATCATAATCAATAAAATCTAAAATACTAAGTATTCCATCATTTACTAATTGTTTAATCTATAGATGGAAATATGTCTCAATTTCCGATGCCATAACATAGAGGAATATTCATTCACAACACATCGCTTTATGCTAGTATTATTGTGAACGTGTATCGCATTATGAATGGCATTGTCTTGTAAATTAATTCAAAAGAGACCGTTAGACAAAATATCACTCCCAACAATTTTAAAATTATACACTAAACTAAAAGTTGAATTCGAAAATTCAAATGAGTATCTCAAATGTATAAGTCTTGAAGCTGAAATTAAATTCCTAGAGAAACTAGGAATATAAAAGTCATTTCTAAATTTAAAACAAAACTACTATTGACAACTAATTTGCATATCCTAATAGCTTCTACACGCGAGCGCATCTTGTTTCTCGAATAGATGCATTGTTCATTTCTTAGTAGTTTTCACTAGCTTTGAAAACCTTGCAGGGAATTCGAGTTATGGATTGTAGAACTAGAATCAATACACCAAGTGTTGTGACCTACATCAACCATATTAAATTCATAACAGACACATGACGGTAGGTTACCATTCTTTTTTAGTCAAGCCTTAAATTTTGCGTGATCCTTTTTCATGTGCCCCTTCTTTTTATAAAAGAAGCACTTGGATTCTTTCTTAACGTTAGCTTGGAAGGTAAATGCATTTTACCTTTCTCTTTTGCTTGTCTTACCCTTTATACTTATCCCGTGTTACCATATGAGCACTTTCTCATTTTTCCATCAGTAGTTTCTCTTCCTCTTAAGTACACATGGTCATGAGTTCATTGATTGATTATTTAGTGTTATGTGTGTTGAAAGATATCTTGAAATGAGCATACTCTTGTAGGAGAGTATTCGGGATATAGTACACAAGAAAGGATTCTGATATCACAACCTCAAGATTCTTTAACTGAGTTGCAATGTCCTTCATCTTCATGATGTGCTCATGTACATCTCTTATACTAGTAAGCTTCAACGATGAGAATTTTACAATCAGGGACATGGCATGCACCTTCTCTGAGAACTTAGATTGTGTATCAATAGCCTTCAACAATTCATTGACATTGTTATGCTAAATGATTGAACCATGAATGCCCGCAGAAAGTTTTTTTTTTTATGTACATCACACTAAGATAGTTAGATCGCTTTCACTGTGCATAAAGTATATTCAGCTTGAATGCTATCCGTAGTAGGAACAGATGATTCGTTTGATCATGAAGCATAATCAATATCCATGCACCTCGACTAAAGAAGAATTAACTCCCTTTATTTTTTATAGTTATTTCCATTAAGCTCGAGAACAATTATACCAGAACTAAACGTAGGTGGTAACACTGCATCATAATCAAAGAAAAACTTATGTATCAATATATTCGAGGCAAATAACCTTAAATCATATTTTACCAATGTAAGACATATTAAAAAATATGAATCTCATAACATCAAAAACTGCCTATGGGCTAAGTTTATAATTTAAATAGAATTATAATTACTTAATGATGAAACTATCAAATTATATTCTTTTCCTCAATCCATGGGGTAGATTAAGAAAGACAAAATAATATTTCATCATAATTAATTACATTAATATATTGAAAATCCCTGCGAGATTATTTTCATAATTTTAATGTGACTAATCACAATTAATGACTTTGACTATATGTGATCCAAAAGCTCTTAATGTATATAATTTAATATAACCAATGATATTGTAGCTAATCTTCACAATAAAATATTCATAAAATTGCACGTAAGGGAAAAACAATAAAATCACATGTACAAGGGTTAAAACTAGAATTTTACAGGCAAGGGCAGAATTGGAATTTCACTTGTAAGGGGTGAAATAGGAATTTTAGGCCTAAAATGCCAAATCATAAGTTTTCACGCCCAAAGGGGGCAAAATAGGAATTTTATGTAGCTAAGGCAGAATCGTAATTTTTTTGTACGCAGAAGGGCTAAATCGTAATTTAGGGTAGAAACGAAATTCTGCAATAACATATGGGCCAAACAAAAAAAAACTACGCGCGCCCATACATGCGCCTGGTGCAGACCCTTGGGCGCACCCGAGGCCTTCTTCCTGCAATTTTTCTTCTTCCGTTGTTGCTCCACCGCGACCAAACTCCGTTTCGCCGCTTGGGTCTTCTTCCACAGCCTATGTCCGATCAAATTGATCAATGGATTTCGAAGACAACACGGGACGAACGTATAGTTCCAAGATTTGGCAAAAATAGCCAGTAAATTGACCGTAATTAAGCCTAAATCAATCTGCCCTAAAACTCTAACCATTGAAAGTTTCACGGCTCGGTTAGCCTTAGGCGGTCAGTAAGATGCCAAACAATCTTAAGAGTTTTCTTCCTAATGCCGGTGTGATCATGCAGATCCATTATCGTGTGGTGGGTCGCCTGAATTTGACCGAAATTTAAAATTCCGTTCCAAGCTACAAAAGATTTGAATTTTACCAGTTCATAATCCAATTAAAACATATAAAATTCCAAAATTTTCACCAAGACAGAGATTATAAATGTGATTTGATATCAACTGTTAAACTAAATCTAAATAAAAACTAGCGATCCCAATTTATCATTTGCAAACAAATATGTGCATAATTCGGGATCGATTTGTGGAAACGTAAAGAATCAATATACCTCCGATGAAAATTTGCAAATATTGAAAATCTCAAATCCTTGAACGGATGTGAGGAGCGTGATCAATCTATGAATATGGAATCACCAGATTTGTATATCCTGTTCCACTAGCTAATACTCGTCAAACGAAATTGTGTGTTTTTCTGTAATGATAAGATTTGAACTAAACAATCTGACATTTTATTATGTTTCTTACGATATCGACGTATTCCATCAAAACCGTTATGGTAACATACGAACGAGTAAATATCATGTAATAAACGTAGATAATAAATTGGACAAAAAATCAAAATTAATTGGGAAACATAGAATTGGGATCACGTTTAAAATGATAAAATATTATAATATGTCAATGTTAGAATCATGAATGGTCGAGAGTTTTACTTACCAAAAAAAAGGGTGGTTTGTGTTCCTTGAGCAAAAAGTTTCTCTCCTTGACAAGTGGTGAAATCGGTTTTGCAAATTGCATGGCGGGGTCGTCCTTTGATCGAGTTGACTTCGTGAATTCCAATCCTCAAGTTTCCAATGCAGAGCTAGTGTATAAACTAAGTTTACTTACATAACGTAACTAGTGTAAAGATTAAGGTTACTTGCAACAAAAGTCACAATATAAACCTAAATATCAAGCTTATCATTCACGTGGTGACCTAAGGTTGACAATCTATGGCGATAAATTAAAAATGAAAATGAATCGTCACAAGGCTTGGTCGCTCTCCCAACCTATTGTGAGGTCCGATTAAACAGGTGTTGTGACAACATTTAAGATCTTCTTCCTCTCAAACGAGGGTGAACCGTCGTATTGTATGAATATCTTAATTTCACTCTTGAAGATTGTGTCCCAATTATAGATAAAATAACCGAATCTCAATACATTGGGAGTAGCTTCTTCTTTTGTTTTATTTTAATTTTTAAAAAAAGTCTGCCTTAAATAATTCTCGGGTTTCATGAAATGTCATGCCAATCTCATGAAATAAGTAAGAAGAAAGCTGATATTAAAGGATATTTCCAAGCATAATATTCTATATATAGTGAGCCAAGTCCTCTCGTTATCTCACTTCTTGAATGTTCCCCCATTTGCATCGAGTTATACAAATACCGACTACTCATTATTTTCTCTCGGTAACTACTCGATTTACACGTACTTAATAATCGCCCCTTACATACACACTTAAATAATCACCAAAATTCTATCAAAACAAGAATACTTTCCCTTTATGTATAAATTAAACTAGGGTTCATTTGTTCGGAGGAAAATTGTTTTGGAGAAATCATTTTTTGACTTTCTAATGTTTGAACGACGGAAAATTAATCAACTTATAAAAAACATTATCAATGGATTGAAAACGTCAAATTTAAATTGTAGGAAAATGCCTTTCTCTTTTAATAAGAAAGGAATCATTTTCTCCAAATCACCAAATAAATAAAGACAAGCCATTATAAAGTTTTTAGTAAACAAACACACCCCTAAAGTCGCGCTCATGGAGCCTAAATTAAAGGAACTCACTTTGATAAATAAAAAGCCAATGCTGTGGGCCGTACATACAGATCCTAATAGTTAATTCGAATCGACGGGGATGGGCAAAAAGGCCACATGAATTGAACTTCAAATTCATGCATGTTCGCGCATCACGCTCCGCTTCATCGTACGCTAATTATTCCCGACAGCTCATCGTCCTCTACTGCTAAAGATCCCACAATTGCAGCTCAGTTATCAGGAAAAAGTGGAGTCGACGCCTTGCCTTACGGCGGAAGCAAAATGTGGATATCTCCGTCATAAACCCGATGCTGGGTAAGAAACAGCTGCCCTAGAATCACCTATATATCCCAACGTGCCATTCACTTTGTACAAGTTACCACCCATTAATCTATAATACGGTAAGTTTAGGTTAGATTTATGGAACGGATGAGTCGGGTCAAAAATAGCTTGACTCAAATTGACTAATTTCTGTGCAAGTATCTAGTGACTTACACACAATCCGATCCATATTATTAAAACGCTTTGATATTTAACCTAATTTAGGAAATCCATGCTCAAATTGAGGTAAAAGCGAGGTTGAGCAAAGAGAGAGTTATAGAGTTAGATTATGTTTAAATAAGTTGTAAACCTATTACAATACCCATATTATTTTAGGCTTTATCATTATGATTTCATTTATGATATATTTACTGAATATAACTAACCCCCATAATAACTCAATTAATCGAATATGGATTAAAAAATTAGTCTAAGGTTCATTTTGATAGATCTAGTTTAGGCCAAATAAGAGTTTAAATAATAAGTTTTGTTTAATCACATTGGTAGTACTTTTTTTTAATCACATTGGTAGTACTTTCATAACCCATTGTTTGCACAATTTTTTTTCCGACCACTCACATTGTTATAGTTAAGCACTTTTATTACTGATTGTTAGATGTTCAATGTAATTTAATTTACATACTTAACCTATCAAATTCGATGGAAGAATGATTCTTGTTGTCCTTGAAAAGATTTTTCTTTTTAACCTCAGTTTTGCTTTTATTATTTGCTTTCCGCCATGGATGAATGCAAGAAATATATGCTTTATACTTATGTGGGGTTACCATATCACTTGGATGAAAATTCGAAACATAAGTTCGATAAAGACAGAAGGTTAAATGAGATTTGTTATCATCTGAAATGATTACGATATAAGTTCATTTGATACGATATTAGCCATAATCTCCTAAAGAGTCATCAATATTAGGTTTAATTTTAACTTTCACTTTAATTCAAAATAAGTTGACACATCCAAAAATCATTACTAATTTTTCAAAATTAGCATTAGTAAGGCCAATTAGAAATCCATTATCCAAATTTACATATTTATCAATACTCTCATATTTGTATGGAATAAAAATAATCTTATGATATCGATAATTTTTTTAAAAAATTAGTAATGATTTTTGGAAGAGTGAATAAATCTGAAAATATGGTGAAAATTGGGAAACGAAATTGGAATTACACTTAAAAGTTGAGGATTCTAAGAGAATTAGCCATTACATTTAATTGTTTGGAAAAATTATCGGTCCCGGCCATTACTTATTATCTTTTCCTTCCCCACATCGATTCGTACTTCTTCTTCTTCTTCTTCTTCATTTTTTTAACCAAAAGTAGCGCAGACAAAACCGACAAATCCTCCCTCCTGACAAGACCCCCCGCGATCCAATGCGCTGCTCCTCCTCTTCAGAGACTGTTAAAGTGGTCCGAACGTATCCTCCCTCTCACGTGCCGCCCACTCCGCACGTGCCTCGTACCCCGTCCCCTCCCTCCCTTTTCCCCCCCTCTCTCCACCGTTCCGAGATTCTGACCTGCCAGCTGAGAAAGGTAGAGAGAGAGAGAGAGAGAGAGAGAGAGAGAGGGAGAATCTCATTCCTTCTCTAAAACCAGAGACGTTTCGGGGAAGCATTCTCGCTCCGCATCACCCCCCGCGCCACCCGGCCCGAACCCGATTAGGTCTCCGGTTGAATGCTCGATCGCGGATCTGGAAGTTCCCCCCGGAGCTCGTAGAGGTTTCTCGGCGGCGGCGGCGGCGGCGGCGATCGCGGCGAGCTCGGAGCAATGGAGTCGATACTGGCTCGGGCCCTGGAGTACACTCTCAAGTACTGGCTCAAGTCCTTCTCCCGCGATCAGTTCAGGCTGCAAGGCCGCACCGTTCAGCTCTCCAATTTAGGTAACCGAGTTCTACTCTTATTCGTTTCGCCACTGCGGTCGACGAAAACGGTCGTTCGCCGCTTTGCGATTGTGCTGTGTTAGATCGATTTGCTGCTCGTTGTCTTGATTTTGCTAGTTCGTTTAAGTGTGATTGATCGCCCACCGCTTTGGTATGACTTGTTGGGGTACATGATAAGCCTGGTGGATTGACGATCTCATTCGGCATTTTAGATATCAATGGAGATGCTCTGCATTCGAGCGTTGGGCTGCCGCCGGCGCTGAACGTGACGACGGCGAAGGTTGACAAGTTGACGATAATCGTAAGTTTTCTCTTCTTCGGGCTTGTTTTGTTTATTTGGAGTTGCTTGTCCATCCGTTGTTTGATTGCGAGAGACGTTTGGAGGAGCAGGACAAATGAGATGGGAATTGCTATGTTTACTACAGTGGAAATCTAAGAGATTGCGGCTCACTTGGTGCCCTGGCAATCCTTTAATGACTAGATTTATGGTTAAATGCCCCGGACTAGGAAGTTTTTGGGTCCACTGGAGTCTCAGCTACTGTTGACTTGAGTTGTTTGATTTGTTTTCGTATAGCTTCCATCTGTAAGCAATGTCCAGGTGGAGCCAATTGTGGTGCAAATCAACAGGCTTGATCTGGTTCTGGAGGAGAATCCAGATGCTGAACCGTCTAGGACTTCATGTAGGTAATGTGGACGTCATTATGCACGAGATATTGCATCATGCTTCTTGTTGATCTTGTTTTCTGGATGACTTCAATGTTTGAATTCAATTCTTCTGCAGTACACCATCATCATCTGGATCTGGATGGAGTAGTGGTTACGGATTTGCTGATAAGGTCAGGCTTGCTTTGATCACAGTAGTTCTCCTGGCATTCAAGTACTTCTCTGTTTGGAGTTATTGGGCATAATTTACTGGTCTACTCCAACTTCTCACTTCCTGACTGCAATTGGCTATCATGTGCATGATTAACAATGGATTCTGAAACAGCATCTTACCTTAGGTTTTTTGATCTAAAAAATCAGGCGAGTCACCTACGGCCCAAAGCTTTTCATTTCATAACATGTAAAGTCTAGAATGTAAGCTCACATTGTTTTTTTTTTTTTTTTTTTTTTTTGGGGGGGGGGGTGGGTTTGGGTTGGGTTTTTCTGTCTCTTTATTTTCTTCTCCGTGAATGTCCCTATTTCATGGCTGTGCATCTCATTGCATTGTTTTTCTTTTTGGTCGAACATTGCCTTATATAGAAGGAATTCCCTTTGTTCTTAATGTTTCCTTGTCCCTTCTTTTCCTCTCCTGCCTGGTAGTCTCTTCGTAGTACTAAGTTAATTTTCTGAGATACTTGATTTTCCATCTCTCTAGATCCACCTTCATCACATTCAGCTGAAGGTCTCTCTAGATTGATGCTAGTTGAGTGCTTAAATTGTTTATGAATGTTGCTGAATTTGGAAATACTGCTCCAAAAAAATTTACTTTGTACTTGTAAATTTCTAGATTGCAGATGGAATGACTTTGGAGGTTACCACTGTCAACCTTCTTCTTGAAACTCGCGGAGGTGGCAAGAAACAAGGAGGAGCTGCATGGTGAGTCATTCACTTTTCTTGGGAGGTATAGGGCAGAACTGACCAATCAGTGGGAATTACTTGTTTTTGGAATACAATCTATATGATTTAAATGGGCTGCTTTACCCAGAGTTGGTTCCAAAACCTATTCTCACAAGATCACTTCATCAGACACTCCGACCTTTAAGCACTTGTTTTTATGCATCTTCCCTCATTTTTGTGGTGATGTTTAATAATTTTTAAATCTGCCTATATTAGGCAATCCTTGGCACAGCACAATGGGGAATATTATTGAGCATTATGTGAGAATACAATTTGATCTTGACACAAAATTAGCATATGTAATCCGCAGAAAGCATAATTGTGTTAAAAATATAATTTTTCTGTACTAAATTGAACTTTTATCCAATACACAGGCATTGAGAACGCAATTTGATCTTGACACAATATATTTAGAGCCCTAGTAATCATATGTGTGTTGAAAATATATATTTTTCTGTAAAATTTAATTTCAATCCAATACATGTGTTGATTTTTGAACTTAAAAGTAAAAAAGTGCATCTTAACATGGATTTACCAAGAAGAGTTCTCTAGTAACCTTTTACATGTCAAAATCATGTTGGTCAATCATGCGTTTATTTGGTGTCTTACAAGTAACTTTTGGACTTGCAAACTCATCACTTGAGAAGGCAATAATATTTTTCAAGAAAAGTAGATTATTGACTACATGACATGTAAATTATCAATTTAAATCAGTGGTGCCTTGGACTTTTTTTCTTTAAATGTCTCACGTCTTAGGAAAGTTTTGTTCAAAATGTTAAATAAAGGACTGTGTCCTTAACACATATCCACTTACGTATTTCTATCTTGGTGTTTACCGAAGGATTATTCTTGATACAACTAATAATCCTAGACACATTTCAATCGAACTAATAAGATGTTTACTACTCTCATTGCCCTAAAGTCATTTCATAGTAAGCCATCATATGCTTTTGATGACCTGCCATATTATTGGCGTCAGGACATAATCATTCTATGTTACTTCGTGACACGTGGATTGACTGTTGAAACATGTACTTGCATATGGCCTATTTCCAAAATGATAGTGTTCATCTGTTGATGGTGTGACGTTATAGTTCATGTAATAGGCGAAAGGACTTCCTGTTTCCAGCTCAATAAATTGATGCTGAGCTGTCAGTTTATCATGGTGATAGAGTGTAGGAGAGTGGGAGTGGCTATGTAAATGGCTATGTAAATGTGGGCAAGAATATGCAGATATGTCTGATGCAGCTTGGATAAAGCATTTCTTTTTTGGTGTAGAGATTTGCATATGTAGATTTTAGTCAACTATCATTGAAGTTTACTGGTAACGCTTTACTATCTTTTCTTCCCAATTTGTACCCTCCACTTTATTTTTTCTTTAACTCAGTATTTTCTGGTACTTCTCTTTTTTTGTTCCTTCCATCTCAAATGTTTGAATAGAATAGCCTGCTGCTTACCACTTCTCAGAGTTCTGTGGAGATATTTGTTTGACTATTTGGGATAAAATCTTCCAATTAATGGTCTAAAAACTCTAAATGGATTTGCTTCATGTAATCCCTGACTAGTGCTAATCCTGACCATTTCCAATCTCCATTTTTCTTCATTCTGGATTGGCATGTGTTTTTGCCACTTGTACATACTAATTACTCGTAACACAGGGCATCACCTTTGGCATCTATAACTATACGTAATCTTCTGCTGTACACCACAAATGAAAACTGGCAGGTGGGTCTCCTTGTTATAAACAATTTATAACTGGCTTCTTATGTTTCATGCCGATTCTGACAATGTTATCGCAGGTTGTTAATCTCAAGGAAGCACGTGAATTCTTCAGTAACAGTAAATATATCTATGTATTCAAGGTAATTTACTTGCTTAAATCATCTCCAAATGCAAATGCAATGCACAGCTCATCCTGTAATTTTGTCAAAGGGTGGTATGTATGGAATTATCATCTGGACTTGTTTGCTGCATTTATAGGTATATGGTTGGAGGTAGCCATCAAATGTTCTGAAGTGCCCATTTGGACATGTGCTTGTGTTTGTGTGGCTCAAATGCTCTTGTGTGCATTCATATATACTTTTTCAGTTATTTTGAAAGCTTAGGATGTTATCTGTTTCAAGTAAGCACTTTCAATTTTTCCTGACCAAGATCAAAGATGTGGTAGTGCATTCTATGCTGATGGCTAATGACGCTTGGTGATTATAAAGCAGAAACTTGAATGGGAATCTCTATCTATCGATCTTCTTCCTCATCCTGATATGTTTTCGGAGGCCAATCTGGCACGTGCACAAGAAGGAGCAGACCAAAGAGATGATGATGGGGCAAAGCGAGTTTTCTTTGGTGGGGAGCGTTTCATTGAAGGAATATCAGGAGAGGCTTATGTAATAACTTCTACTTTGCTAGAAATCGATGAATTTTCTTCCCTGATATCATTTGTTGGCTCTGTGAGCTTAACAAGGTACTTTGTGCGACAATTAAAAAGTTGATGCATTTCCTATGACATTATGATAGATCACAGTGAAGAGGACGGAATTAAATACACCACTTGGTCTTGAGGTTCAGTTACACATTACAGAAGCTGTTTGTCCTGCACTAAGTGAACCAGGTATCTAAGGTTTCCTTTTCCTTGATCTTATTCCCAGGCGATGCTTGTCTCATAAATAGCTGGAGTTGATATATAGCATCATATGAACAGGACTCCGTGCTCTCCTCCGCTTCTTGACTGGACTGTACATCTGCCTTAACAGAGGCGATGTGGATTTAAAGGCTCAACAGGTTTTAGAATTCACCACTATTTTTTTTGAGCAAGCTTCACTCTGTTGCTAATCTCTGCTGAAAATCTCCATCTCTTCTTTAATATGTTATCTTGACAGCGATCTGTAGAAGCAGCTGGTCACTCTTTGGTATCGATTATAGTGGACCACATATTTTTATGCATCAAAGATGCTGGTTCGTTCTGCTATAAGCCTCTAATTCTTTTTCTATCTAAGTTTTCTCAGAAATGGTGACTCAAGTCTAATGGCATTTCAGCTTCAGACGTTCTCTTTCAACTTGAGATAATTCTTACATTCATATCTACGTGCAGGGTTTCAGCTAGAACTTTTGATGCAGTCACTCCATTTTTCTCGAGTATGTCTTGTGGCACTACAGTTGATTTCTTGTTTTTCTTTCACATTAGATTTTATTATTATCAGATGCCATATTTTTGTTGCGTAACACAAGCTGAAACTTAATCTAGCGATGTACTCTTATTGTGAGAAACGACATAACAATTAATCTCTAAGCATTGTGGTCTCTAATTGTTGATGTTGAACAAGTACGAGAACCTCATCGCAACTTTAATTTTTCCTTTTCCTTCTATTTTTCATGTTCTTTTGCCTAAGTTGTCTTGCACATTTGCTGGGACAATATCTTGAATCAGCAATTTGAGGAGTTTATTAAGTAACATTGGATTGGTAATATATTGGTTAGTACTTAGTTCCATGTAGTCCAAAAGGTTTTAGTTCTAGGGAACTGATGCTTTTGGTGTGTCTAAGTCTAAATATGTACTGTCAAAGCTTAAGTGTGATTGGAATTGCTCAATCAATGAAGGTTTCTGTATTTTGTCAAATTGGACCGAATTTTGCAATAAATTAGCATTTTGAAGTCAAGTATAGGGTAAAGTTATAGTATTTTGGAGATGCATGTTGTTAGATGTTATAGCTCTCATCTAACTGAAAAACTTCAGGACCAGACCAATCTTTGGTTAAAAAGGGGAGCAACAAGTAATTTGCAATAATTGGCCAACAAAAGGAAGTCATACACTAAACAGTTGACAACATAAGTTCTAATACTTTTCCATGAACTAGTTATTTTACATTCTGGTTGAAGCATATCAGTGTTTGGCAAATTGTTCGACATTTTCTTGAAAGTTGCACTTCAACATCTTGGGGTGCATGTTTTTAGGGCATTGACATTTTTATTAGAATTTGTTCTCTTGATTATTTCTGGTTATATCTTAAGTGCATGACTAAATGTAGATATATTTTTTATTTTTTTTTTTTCCAGTTTAGACAATGTAACAGCCCGTTTCTGTGCATTTTTCATAGATCTTATTTGGATTGCTTGCCTTAAAGTCGGTCTCTTGTCTTGCGATAATAAATTTCATGTTGGACCCTGCAGGCTAGTGTTTCTGATGGAGAAAGTGCAAATAACTTGACAAAATTGATGGTTGGTGGTCTTTTCTTAAGGTTAGCTCCTGTATTTTGTTGAATAATTTTTGTTGCAAATGTCCTCTTAGAGGAATGTTTCTGTTGCGAAATGCTATTCAACTTTCGCAGTTACAGTTCACATGCTAGATAAAGGTGGAGCTTCAATTTCTTATCTCAGCAGTTTTGACACCATTTGCCATTTTCCATAACATATTCTGAAAGTAATTCTGCCCTTCAGTCGGACTTACATTATTGACTTTCTTCATACAGATTGGAAATACACAATGACATTCCTCAAACTCATTTTCTGTTGAAATGAAAAAAATTTGTTTGAAATTTTCTTAGCGATGTCTTCAAAATTCCTTTAGGACTTCCAGTCTTAGTTTAAGAAGAGATGCTGTTAATATTTCTTTCAAGTATGGAGAAGTATAAATTTGCGGTATGGAGCTTAAGGCCTTGTTTGGGAGAGTAGAAAGGAAGAGGTAAATTTAGGGAGGGAGAGAAAATAAGTTGCAATTAATCTGTCCTTCCATTTTCCCTCTCCTCCCAAACAAGGGAAAATTTCTTCACCTATTATTTTACTCTATTAAAACAATCTATTTCCTTCAACTCTATTCCAAAAAATGACTTAAGTTCTTGAATGATGACTTGTGTCCCTAAGTCAATTCAACATACTTTTGGATGATCAAAACAGTGCCTTATATTAGCAAATACATTTCAGGGACACCTTCTCACGCCCTCCATGCACTTTGGTTCAGCCATCAATGCTGACTATTGCAAAAGATATTGAGGACATTCCTGACTTTGGTACTAGTTAATTTTATCGTGTACTTGCCAGATTATCATGGACATCAGGTTGTTGGTTGTCATTTTAAGTTGGCTTTTTTCTCTTGCAGCTAAAAATTTTTGTCCTCCAATTTATCCTTTGGGAGAACATCAATGGCAGAGAAGTGTAGGTGTTCCTTTGATATGCTTGTATTCTCTCCAGGTCAATCCATCCCCTGCCCCACCCTCCTTTGCATCTGAGACAGTAATCAACTGTCAGCCTCTCATGGTATTCATCAATTGTCTATACTTTTCCTTCTATAGTTTACTTGCGGCTGGTGCATATAGACCTTGGTATTTCTAAAGAATGACTTGAACCATTTTTTGGCAGATATTTCTTCAGGAAGATTCCTGTTTAAGGGTGTGTTCCTTTTTGGCAGACGGAATTATTGTGAGTCCAGGAGCTGTTTTACCTGATTCTTCCATAAAATCCCTTTTATTTATGCTCAAGGAGTTAGAACTTACTGTCCCATTGGAGTTTGGGAACCATTTAACTTCTGATAACGGGAAAGACATTGTCCAGAAATCTTTGACTGGAGCAAAGCTTCGTATTGAAAACTTATCATTTTCAGAATCACCTTGTCTGAAAACGCGGCTACTGAACCTAGAAAAGGATCCTGCCTGTTTTTGTTTATGGGATGACCAACCGATTGATGCTAGCCAGAAGAAATGGACCAGTGAAGCATCATTGGTGAGTTTGTCTCTAGAAGCATGTGCTGCTGTCACTGAAGCACCCCATTCTCGTAACAATGTATCAGATTCATGGCCATGTGTTGAGGTTAAAGATGCTCGCTTTGAAGCAGCAATGGTTACTTCCGATGGGAAACCCTTGACAGATGTCCCTCCTCCAGGTGGGATTGTCAGAGTGGGAGTTGCATGCCAACAGTATCTATCTAACACTTCTGTTGAGCAGTTGTTCTTTGTGCTGGATCTCTATACCTATATCGGAACAATCAGTGAAAAGATTGCTTTAGTTGGAAGAAAGAGCAGAGCAAGGAAAGTGAGAACTGAAGCTGTTAGTAGAAGGCTAGTGGAAAGAGTTCCCAGTGACACTGCTGTGAGTTTAGCTGTAAGGGATCTACAGCTTAGCTTTCTGGAGTCTTCTTCCTTGGTGATGGAGGACATGCCACTGGTTCAATTCATTGGAGATAATATTTTCATCAAAGTTACTCACAGAACCCTTGGAGGGGCCATTGCTGTTTCATCCACCTTGCGGTGGGAGAGCATTCAGGTTAATTGTGTAGATACTCCCAGAAATTTGGGTGATGAGAATGGCTTGGTGCTGAGTACTGAGGACCATGGCAATCTGGTTGTGGGGAGTAAAAGCCCTAAACTAAGAGCTGTTTTGTGGATAAATAACAAAAGCAAGTTTCAAACAAATGGCCATGTTAATCCAGTTCCATTTCTGGACATAAGTACTGTACAAGTGATTCCATTCAATGAGGATGACGTAGAGTGTCGTAGTTTAAATTTGTCAGCTCGCATTTCTGGTGTTCGTCTTGGTGGTGGAATGAACTATGCCGAGTCCCTGCTGCATCGCTTTGGAATACTTGGTCCAGATGGTGGTCCTGGAGAGGGACTGTTGAAAGGGTTGGATAATTTGTCCTCAGGGCCTCTAGCCAAACTATTTAAAGCATCACCACCACTTAATGCGGATGATCTAGAAAAGAGTACGAAGATATTTTGCAATTGGTTATCCTTTTACCATATCATATGTTTGGGACTCATAATTATGGCACTTGACTTATACCTTGTCTATCTGCTGTGTTGGAATTTCAGGAGATGGAATAGACAGTGGTTTTCTGGACTCAGCAAAGCCAGATAATTTTGACATATCCGTAGAGTTGAAAGACTGGCTTTTTGCTTTAGAAGGTCCTCAAGAGATGGCTGAAAGTTGGCAGTATAATAACCTCACAGATGTTGGAAGAGAAGAGAGGTCATGGCACACGTCTTTTAAGAGTTTGCGAATAGAAGCTAAAAGCGAATCCAAGCACGGAATTAGTTGCAAAGAAAGATCTAATCCAGCATGGAAGTTTCCTTTGGAGTCAGTTATTGTAAGTAAATATATGGAAATTTTAACTTGTACCAACAGTTTTAGTTTATCAATGAGCTTTTAGTTGCTAGCTGAAGGTAAATTAAGTACCACTATTGATTTTAATATTTTCATGCAATTTCTCATGTTTGATTCAAGCCTTTCTTGCTAACATTGGCTGGGCAAGTACTTCTGACAAAAACCAGAACTTGTCTATTGGGTCATGATGCACCTGAGAAATCTTATTGAAACTTTCTAGGTGCAGTGCTTGGAAATATACCTTTTTACCTGTATATTGCATAACATAGCTATCAGAGTTTGATCCACTCTCTGTGTCTTGCCCCTTAATGCTTACATTTGTCTGTTATGTGTGAGGTCAACTTGCTTTATCTGAAGCTGTAGCCATCTGTTTCCTCTATCTGTTGATTTTATTTGGTGATGCCATAGTTAGCCAATCTCTGTTATTAGGTTGACCATAAATGGGAAGACTTAGATCAGCTTCTTATGTGCCTGTACTTTTTATCATTCTTAAAATTTCCTTAAATTTGGATCCATCCTACTCCATCAAAGATGTTCCTCAATACCTTTTATGACAAACATGAATAACTTCACGGTGGACTGGTTTTAATGCATTAGAGGGGGAAGTCTATTTTGAATTAAAGATGTTCGAATGGCACAACTAATTATCAGAACATCTAGTTTGATGATTATTTGAGAGCTGGGAAGTCACTCTGGCTTAAAATCACAGAAAATGATTTAGTGTTTAGCTGGGCTATAAATGGGCTGGTAGGTGGATAGACATTTTCTATCTGTTGTTATATTCTTGATTTCAGATGTGATTATCTAATCTGGTGGACTGCTTTTGGAAATCTGCATGAAGTTGATTATGTTGTTAACAATGCTGATTGCCCTTGCAGGTAGATATTGGAGGCTTGCAGATCCTGAAGCCCCAATACCACGGGGAAATGCTTTTAGCTGGTGTACATTCAAATGGGATCAAAGAAACTTTTCAAATGAATGAGGGGATAAATCTTGAAGTTCGCATGGTAATCTCCGAGGATGATGTAGATAGTGAAACGGCCAAGTGGATGGTTGAAAATTTGAAGTTTTCAGTCAAGAAACCGGTAAAATACTGAATCACATGTCTCTTTCTGTTCTCCATACTTATGCTGAGAAGCGCCTTTTTTTTAGATTGAAGCAGCTGTCTCCCGGGATGAGCTTAGACATCTCGCCTTTCTGTGCAAATCTGAAATTGATTCGATGGGACGAATTACTGCTGGAGTCCTGCGTGTGCTGAAGCTGGAAGATTCTGTTGGTCATGCTGCCATGGACCAGCTAAGCAACCTTGGTAATATTAATTGAAGTCCTCTGGAGCATATATTATTCAGAGTTTCCTCTCAGGAGTCACACTATCATTGTTTTATTTTGGTTATTATGCAATTTCCCTCTCTGAAAATGGAAAAAGGGGATGTTTTTAGGAAGTTCTTTAAGATCGGATGCAGCAAGAGGCAAGAAGAGGTCATTATGTTTGGAATTCCGCACTTTATCTTTAACTCTGTCTTGTTGTACTTAAGAAGTCCTACTTGTACCAAGTTGTAAAATAGAGGGAAAATGGGGGGTTGGGGCTCTGAACCATAGGTTATCAAAAATTGGACCTGTGGATCAGACTATCCAGAATGTTCGAAAGTAGCATCTAGGAGGCTGCTTTGACAGAACGAGATAGATCGAATTTCTGAAATCCTAGTGGTAGTGTATTGCTTTGCGATAGAAGCATGCGCATCATGTTTGTGTACACATTAGTGCAGCATCTTTATCATCCTCTCAAGTCCTGCTTCTAAATGCTGATATTCTCAGAGAACTTGTATAGCTTTATCTTGTAGTCTGAAATTGGGCAGTATATAGTTGAGGCATGAATCTTTAGGGCCAAACCAGGCTGTATCATGCAATGTTACATGGGCACACTGTTTGCTTGCACCATTTTTCGGACATGCTCGTGTTGATTTCAGAACTAATGATTTGCAGGAAGCCACGGTCTCGAAAGAATCCTCACTCCAGACAAGCTCAGCCGGGATAGTAGTGCTGCCAGCATCAGTCTTGCTTCCCCACCTTATATGACTAACGAATCTCCTTTGATTCCCTCAACAGTGGCTTCCCTTGAGGAGACAGTTTTAGAGTCTCAAGCCAAGTGCACCGCTCTCCTGGCTGCTTTGGGCAATTCAGGTGCTTCTACCCAACATATCACCGATGTTGACCAACTCGCTCAGAATCTTGGAAACATTCAGAGGCTATTGAAGCAATTGAGAACGAATATTTAATTGGCACTTTCACTCCCTTGCTTTACAATTTTGACGGAAGAGGATCTAAAGTGTATAGTGTATGCCCATTCTTTTTGTGTACAGTATACAAATATGTTGCCCTGTACATGTCGAGTTTTGTGTGGAATAGCAATCGGGCAGAGTAAAACGTGTGATCTGTATCCATAATTTTGTCACGAGAAGGATCATGTCCCGAGACATAAAGGAACCACATGTAATAGGTTCAATTTTGTCCTTATGATTTGCATAACATTGAAGAAACTCTGCTCATCTCTTTAGACCCCACGTTTGGTTATTCTGGATAGAGATCAAGTAGGATATTCGTAATATCTGCAGGATCCTTTTGCTTCAGCGTCCACAGCGATATTTCTGGCACTAAATGGCATTAAAGAGAGATGTTCTTCGAGGCTGGTGTCTCTGGCATCCTTATATACCGATCATTTGCTGAATTGCCCATATAAGACATTTCATCATGCACGATGATTATCTGGTTTAACAATAACTTTGGTCACAGTTTGTCACTCACAACTAGAATGGCTTTACTTATTAAGAGTCTACCGGCAAGGTAAAGATTACATCTGGTGAGAATTAGATAATTGTTCTTTGTAACTGGCTTGATACAGTTGCACTTGCCTACACGATGAATGTAAGCCAACACGACCGTATCTTATCATGGTCGCAAGTCTGTTCATCTTAGCAAAAAGCGAATCGGGCAGAGGCCCATCTGGGAAGTTAAGGTAGATTAAACTGGGTGTTTCTAGGGTACAAATCCCAGTTTGCCAAGTGAAATGATTCACGGAGAGTACATTTGACACCAAAAAGTAACTTCATAAATCGTTCAGACTGATGCACAACCAAATCATCCACTTGCTTTCTTCGTTACCAAAAAGCAGTTGTCCACTTGCATCTGTGCGGTGATGCTATTCGAGTCTCCATTGAGATAAGAGGTTGAAGCAGCTCCCATTTAGCTGATACATGGTGGGGAACATGCCCACACAAGAGGGATTCATAATTACAAACGGAGTTCTCCAGTCCATCTGCCATGGAAGGCTTAGGATGTTGATGCCGTAATTGCATCCCAGCGCCATATAGTACCATCCTCACAGCAGCTCAGGATTGTGCTGTGAAAAGGAAACAAAGAAGAAAAAAAATCTGACGAAGTCAAAATCATAAGATAGATTCCTGGCAATTTATCATCATGATAGTCTGAGTTACCTCCCATCAAATGACATGGCGGTCTGTCTGATTGGGGATTTTGATTGGGAATGAGACAACCTGACGCATGATTGAGCAGCGGGGGTAAAGATATAAGTGCCACTCATGAATTCCTAAAACATCGATTGACGAAAACAAAGCAAAGCCATCCATACTTTGCAATTAGAACAGGAGGGCTACTCTGCAGCTCCCATACGTAGATCTTCCCTTCCCTATTTCCTGGTATGTGATCAAGACAGAAGTGATCCCCCTTGTTGTATAAAATCTTGAAAGTTAAATACACTCGTTGAATCCAAGAAGGTGAGGCATGACTAGATCAGTTGTATATACTTATGCTAAAGATTATTGACCAAGAAATGATCAAGGCAAAGTAAAGGAGCAGTAAGATTGCAAATGGAACTCAAATATGCAAAAGCTGAAGGACGATGGGCTTTAAGGTACCTATAGCAATTGAGTGATAATGAAAGTCGCAGGAAAATTTGATGAACCAAATGTCACACTCTGGAACTGGATATTTCTGAAGGATATCCACCGACCCCTGAGCCCACCATATAAAGAGATAATTCAATGATCAACTTTTCTATTGATCGAGAGGGGAAAACCAATTCAGCATGCATGATCTAACCTCTCCCGGAGATTGTTCCTTCATTTTGGGTTCCCAAAGCACAATCTCGTTGTCAACACTCTAGAGGCAAAGGGGGAAATAATAAGCACACGATCCAATAGATTAGAGAATTTGCATGATAGTGTAAAAATTGATAAAAAAAAATCAATTCAAATAGAGTTCAAAGAGAGAGGGTGAAGAGAAAAACATGAAAACAACTCTAATATAGAGACCCAGGCTCAAAAGCTTTGACCATGTGTGATCCATGAAGTCCACACTCGAGTAGTGAAAGATTATCGAAAAAAAGAACAGCATGCTCCAATGCTCTCATTTCATTGATTTTGCAACAGAAAATGCAACATAAACTATAAAGGTGCATTTTAATCGATAGTGATACTCGGAGTTTACATCCCAAAGATTGGGAAAGGAAGATCCTTAAGATCTGATCAAAGGTTCACACTGGTTAGCTTTAATCAAGTACTTCACCTTTGACAGAACAAAATCACCAAGCCACCTGTTGCAGTCAACATAGTTTGAATGAACTGGAGCTATGAAAACCTGAAATATAATAACAAACAAGTCAATTTGAAGAACACGTTGTCTTGCCGCAAACAAAATTATATTAGAAAAGCTCCTCACTGGAAACTGCACGTATTTTGTGGGAAATTTCGATGGAAGATCTGTCCATGTAAATGACTTCTCCACATATGTCCAGAACTCTGCAGCAAGGTCAATAAAATGATCAAGTAGTTTTAAAGGTCCAGGCAGAGTGCACTAAATTGTGATTAAATATTTTCAGAAGCTTGAAAAATTTCTATGTAACAGGATAAATGAACTACATTAGAAGTGGACCAACTTGAGCTGCGATCTCTACAACTTCCTATGAAACTAGAAGAATGCACTACACTAGCTAGCAAATAAACCTTCCTTTAAGCTCAAGAGTTGCTATCTCTATGTGGTACGACAACTCATCTAATGTCAGATTTATCAGTATAGAACAGTAGGAGCATATTTCTCCTTAAATTAAAAGCAACCAACATTAAAAAACGCATTGCCATCTAAAGATTCGCATGTGCAACATAAAGAGGTCCTGTAGTTTTAAGCATTGCCAACTAAGAGCAAACTATATGTAGCCGGCATGAACTTTACCTTTCATTGACCAGATTTTAACCGTATTGTCCATACCACAACTTGCAATACGGTACTTGTCAGAAGGATGGAAGTCCTACAAAAGCCAACATAATACCACAACAATATAGCAAAAGAATAAGTAAATAGATTTTCAATTCTCTTGACTCTTGAGGCCTGCAGAAGAATAGAAAATAAGAATCTGTGCAGCTGAGACTGACCACACTCAAAACTTCATTGCGATGACCCCCAGCTCCAGCAAATATCAGGATACAAATTCCTGTATGAACGTTCCAGAGCCTAACGGATTCATCCTGAACAATTCAGATCAAGGCTATAAGCAATAACCAGCATGGCAAACAGTTACACAGGATCCTTAGCAGGTCAAGACTTAATCTTGCAAGAAAAGATGTTCCCCATAGGACACTAACCAATTAGACTAAAAAAAAAGAATCCGAGATGTGCAAAATACAGAGATCTGTGACATTACTTTGCTAGCAGACACGATGAGGGATGGGTTCAATGGTTGAGTCCTGATTTCATTTATTGAATCCCCATGGCCTACAAAACTCTGCACAGGAATAACATAGGAAAGATAAATGAAAGAGCAAATGAGTATCTGCATCCCTACATAAAACTACAATCTTTTATGAATCATTGGCAATGAGTATGGCTGTCTGACAGATTTCTAAGCTCTAGCAGGGCTAAGCAAATATATGGATGGATCTTCAAGAGAAAGACTTTATGAGTTCATGTCAAAATTGCATAGCTTTATTTGGTTTGTAAATATGGAAATAAAAGTACCCTGTGTATCTTCTCATTGCCAGCATCAATTACACGGATGATACCATTGATTCCTCCCGCCACCACAAACGGGGTTCTATCGATATTGCACGCCCAGCTGACCGTGTAAAACGACTCGTCCTTCTGATCTACATAGCACATGGAAGTCCCGAGGCTCCATTAGATAGCTCATTCTTACGGCATGCACATTATCCACAAGGGGGTAAACCACCAGAGAAATTACTACAAGTTGTTTGGCCTTACATCTTCATCAATGTATGACTGCAACACAGCTATTACTCCCCCTTCGAGACACTGATAAACGGTAACCTGGAAGGAAAAAAGAAAATAACAGAACAAGTAAAACACTTTTTAGCTCCACGGTGATCTTCTACAAACTGAAGAAAACACGATTTTCCTACCCAAATTGTAGTGACCAAGTCAAAATAAAGAATGCTACGAAAAAACCCAGTTCAGTTAAACTGCTGTACATGCTCGAGAAGAGGCAAAAACCCATAAAGCTGAGAACTTGGGGAGTACCCGGTTGCCGCCGACGGTGGCGAAGACGTTGAAGTAGCGGGAGTCGATGAAGTTGAAGACGACGGCGTAGAGGGGACGCTTCCCCTCCTGGAGCCTGTTGGTGACCCTGTACTCCCTCTTCTTCGACGGGGTCAGAGTCCCCGCCACCGGTTCGCACCCGGGCGCGATCTTCGCCATCGCCCCGATCCGCCGCCGATGCCTTTTCCTCGAGTTCGATCCGCGAGAACTCGAGAGCCGGTGGGTACGCAGTGCTGCGCGCGCCGCGGGTGAAGACGCCGAACGGCGAACGAAGGAAATTTGTTGCTTTGGAAAAGACCATGTACTCATATAAAAAGACAGGAAATTTAGTATTTTGGAAATTTATATTTGGTCTTAAAACTTTCATTTTGTCCATTTTTTTTTTTTTTTAATTTCTTAGTAGAAATATTTGCCCAATTTTGTTATACTCTATGAATCAAAGGGAACTTACGTTTTAGAAAATTAGCTTTGTTGACATCTGACCTAGCAATACGACTTAATTGCAAGTTCCATTGTCATGAATGTGACTTTGGCAACACAAAATTTAACATCCGCTTGTTTCGTAAAAAATTAGTAATTTAAATAACATTTTGGAGATTTTAATCATCATTGTCGCCTACAAAAATGAGTGCCTACAAAAATGAGTCAATTAAAGATATATTCATGACTATACATTTTTGTAGATAATGAGATTTTTTAGTATCCTTTTTTTTTCTAAAGATGTAAATAATCAAAATTAGAAAAAAATTAAATTATTAATTTTCCATGAAAAAATGAAGTCTTGAAAAGGGAAATAACGAAAAAAAGAAAATTAATAATCAATTTGAGCGAGGTAATTCTTATGATATATTTTGATCTACTATTTTATAGTAGCGTATCCCTAATCTCAATTACAACTCACCTACTAATTTTACTTTGGACCTTGTGAAGTAACTAAATACATTGTAGAATCATTAATCAATTGATAAAAGAAAAATTACTTTTGAACAGTAGAAAAAGTCTACAACTGATTCGAATAACTTAATCCATAACATAATGCAACTTACATTTTTATATGGGAAAGTACTAATCACCATTTAGTAAATTCTTATGAAAAAGTAAGTTCGATCATCATTAAAATATTTTATAACATCAAGTGGGGACAATTTCTAAGTGATCAATAATTTGTTTATACATTTATTGAGATAAATTTTAATACACATCGATATAATAATATATATTGAGCAAATATCACGAAAAAATCTCAAACCATACCAATTGCGAGTCAAATACAACAACTTTTCTTTTGAGTCACAAATACTTTGAACTTGTTAACTGTGATGCAAATATCTCATACTTATTATTATTTTTTTTTGTTGGTGAATAAATCTCATACATGTTTTTGTGTAACGAATAAACCCAAATTTACATATATATGACATATATTTAATCTATTTTAATTTTATTTAAGCTATTGCGGAGTTTTTTATAACACAAAAAAATTTAAGATTATTTGTCTCACAATGGATAAATTTTGAATTTTTAGTGACAAAAGGAATTTGAAATATTTGTATCACAATTAACATAATTTGATTTTTTTATTATTTAGTATTAACCGTAATTTATTGCCCAAAATATCCATATATTTAACTGAATAGAAATACCCAGAAAAGGAGAGAGAGAGAAGTGACAAAAGCTTATCCACCTCAGTCTCCTCTCCCTGAAGCTTCCCAAGCTCTCTCCCATGGCAGCTCAGCTCCACTCCCCCTTCAACTCCACCCTCCTTCTCTCCCCAACCCAACCGCTCCGACCACTCCATCACCCTAACCGCAGCCTCCGTCTCCTCACCCCAAAATGCACTTCCGATTCCTCCCCGCCGGACTTCCCCTCCCCTTCCCCTTCCCCTTCCCTGACCTCCGACGCCACCGTCGCCCCGGACAAGTTCCCCATCGAGCGACGACGCCCCTCCGAGATCGTCCGCGACCGCCGCTCCCGGCCCTCCCTGGCCCGGCCGGAGCCGCCGAACATGGAGGTCGGGTGGAGGCGGACGAAGGTGATCGACACGACGAAGCCCAAGGGGTACGCGATCGCGGACTTCCTGGAGAAGCTGGAGGGGCTGATGGGGAGGGAGTTCGGGTCGGCGGACCTGCTGGCGAAGGCCGGGGAGATGGTGGCGGAGCGGGCGAGGGAGGAGGCGGAGTCGCTGAGGGAGGGAGGGGAGGTGGAGGAGCGGACGGTGACGGAGCTGTTCAGGGTGCTGAGGCTGATGGAGATGGACCTGGCCATGGTGAGGGCGGCGGTGCAGCCGGAGACGCTGGCGGAGAGGGTGGAGCAGGCGAGGGCCCGCTGCCGGCAGGCCATCCTCGTCGCCAATTCCTTTTGACCGTCCGAGTCCCGACAGAGAGAATCGTGTTAAGTTTTTTTTTTTTTTTTTTGACAGGAGCTGAATCCACATTGGCACACTGCTTTTAGTAGAGGTGGAATTTCGGATAATCCGTATGTAAAAATATCGCGAATTTAAGGTTCGTGTCTGTCGATACGTAGTTTAACATAGTGATTTCTCAGTTACAGTATGGAAAGATTTTCCTACTCTGATAGGCTCATTATTCCAGGTGTCTCAGATGTGATCACTGGTCGGAATATTTTTTTCTTACATGATCAGAGAGTTTGCACGAAAACACATATGCGTGATCATCATTAGGATGACGTGCGATCATCACTTCCGAAGAAACCAATGTCTAAGTAATCATCCGTCCATAGTGATCGCTTATTTATTATTCTTTTTAAAAGAGTCGCTTCATCAACAAAAAAGAATATATTATCACAAGTTATCCCCAGTGAAATTCGACATCTAACCACATTAGAAGAAGTTTGCTGCTCTGAATTTTTTTAATTGTTGCTCCTCCTCCAACCTATCATAAAAACCTCCCCGTGTCATCATATTCACATCTTTATTTCAGCAAGATTGCATATCATCTCTCTCCACTTTTTCTAAAAAGATTTTATATAGAAGCAGCACATTAGCCAAATCAGCACCACATGCGCAAATCAGAACACGAGTTTTCCAATGAGCGAACTCAAACGGCCAATATAATTAAAGCGCCTTTTGAAATTTAACCCGGAACAGAAAGACCACTAGTGACATTATTGGTAATAAATACGATCCATCATTTTCTTTTTGTTGCTCGAATGTTTTCTTTTTACCTTCGAAAATCAGAACCGCTGACGAGTAACTTTTGCAACGAAATATTACGTTTTCATTCCGTCCGATAATTGCATTTACTAGTATCTATTGGCAAATACCCTGTAATTTAGTAAATTCTCAGAATTATTACAAAGCATAGAGCTGCAAAGGTAGATGCTGAGACATGACAAGTTATGCAAATACTTAGATATATTAATAACCTTCTTCATTTCACACCATTAATTAATAAATTTCGCAATGACTTCCCTTTATTTATGAAAGAACCTAAAAGAAATCAATCATCAAAATCCGAGGACCCAATTTGTTAAAAAAATAAATTAATTCAAAGACGATATCGCACAAATGGAAGAAGTTCAAAGATTTCTCATGCTTATATTCCCAACATTTTGATATATTAGTAACCATCAGGTTAGATGAACGAGGGAATCCCGTGAAAATTTGTCACAAGAGCGTCGGAGGATGATGCTACGCTAAAAACAACATCAAGGCAAACATGTACAAGAGGCTATTGACCTAGGAACTACAAAGTACTCGAACAGGAATGCAGTTAGTCCTCACACTTACTTTTTCGCCTTCGACTTTTTATGCTTTATTCCCTTTGTTTTCCGGTTTTTCTCCGTCTTTTTCTCAGATGCCATCTTGGCATACACCATTTGGGATTCTTGGATGATGAGGCGCACGTGGGGATCGTCCTTGGGCATTTTGCTCAGCACAATCCTTGCAGACTTGAGGTCTCCTGAAGCCAGAAGGGCTTGATACATCCTACCAATGTTCATAAAGTAGAGACATCCACATCAAGCTTGAAAAACTTGGCAGATACAGTCAGTAACTCGTATGACGGCCAAGGATTAAACAGCTTAAATCTGATTCACTTGAATGAGATGGATTAATGGGGAGCTTGAGAGAGTAATTAAAATATCACCTCAAGAAACTCAGAATATTGTAAGGGAGGTCAGCTGCTTGATATTCCTTCCAAATCAAGATAGACTTATCCATGTCTTTCGTACTGACACAAGCGCTGAGAAGAACATCGAGAACCTTCCGTGAAGGGGCAAGGCCAAGATCATTCTTGATCACTTGAAGCAAGTTGAAGCCCATCTGCAGAAGTGTTGTCTCTTCCGCAATGCTAAAGAACACCTGCATGAATGAAGGAAGAAGATAGAGTGGCAGTGATTGATATATTCCAGCATCTTTGCATGCATCAGTCAAATTTTGCATCCTTCGCAAACTAGCAGGCAATTGCTACAGATAGCAAAGAAGGCCAGTTGTGTCTATAACTCAAAATTACTATAGAGAGAGGGGGAGGTTGGGAGATGGGAGGTAAAGGAAGAACAAAACCACTTATCCAGTTGACTCCAAAAGAATGGCGCTTGAAAAGTACCCTAAGCATAAATAACCCTGATTTTCTAACATATATGAACTACGATTCTTGATTATCTCTTGCATTTCCAATCCCAGAAGCCAACTTCCTGACCAAAACTATTAAGAGTTTTCAGCTTAAGAAAATAGAATAGGTTCGAACCTCATCAAAAATTGCTTCCATGGCCATTTCATCATTGCTGATACGATCTTTGAGTTGCTTCAGCAAATCAACAGCAGCACTGAATCAGATAAAGAAAATGTTATAAGCAACTGAATGCATCAATGACACATCCAAGAACCAAAAGATAACAAATAGGACCTTAAATGATTGAATCGAACAGAGTACAAGAGGACTCTGTAACATCCATCAAGCCAGAAGTCCCGATCAGTTAACTCCTCAAGCAGCTTAAGCAATCTACTCAGCTGTCCATCTGATTGAAGGTGCTCCTACGAGATCATGAGGCAATGTCATCAACTTTTCATAGTATAACTACCTAGAGCTGCCTCATGAGACTTACAATCAGACTGATAACAGCTTTAGGCTCCAGATTGCAGCCATCCTGCTTGAATTCCTCATACATTTCAAGAGCATCACAGATTTGCCCATTTGAAGCAAGAGCTGAGACAAGCACACTCTTCATTTCGTTTGAACCTTTCACGAGTACTCCCTCCTCTTCAAGTACCTGTCACGATAACATAAATCTTACATATGAACTTAATATAAAGAACTATGCAACTTTCACCGACAGTCCCAGAAAGGAAACATGTACTGATTGAAATTTAAATTGGAAATACTGCAACACTTATAATGCTAAAAGAAAGTAGGGAGAGAGGATTAACATATTAGTTTCTTCTTTAGTTGTCCTCTAAGTAAGAGTTCCCACACGGATTAGCTTAGCATCTTCTAAGGTGTAAACAGTTGCTACAAACAAGATAAAAAGGACAAAGAGACTACCAACCCATAAACAAGATATCAGTGAAAAATACACCCCATGAAAAGAAGGCAAAACAATATGCCAAGGATATATACACTCCTATCTTTAGTTAGCTGGTGAGACATACAGGAGATTAATGGACAGTGTTTGATGCATTTATTAAATAATGATCAATTATTTCCCAACATTTTTAACTTTATCAATAGCAAAATTAGCCCTCATGACCATATTTGCATTCAGTGTTGAATTGAAACATCTAAAGATGCAGAAAGCTTGTATATCATAACAATTTCTCTTTCAGTGTATTCCAGTTCGGGAATGCATAGGACTACCGAGTCTAGGAGTAGCGGGAGTCCCGCAGAAGAATTTACTCCACACAAAATTACCTTTTTTGCCTTCTCAAACTGCCCGCAAGCTGCATATGCACTAATAAGGGCCATGCAAATATGCTTCGTAACTGGCAACCCACTGCGCTTGAATTCCTTATAGTACTGCAAGCAGAAGAGAAAAATTTAATGTAAGAAGCATCAACATACAGCCTCCGAGGAAAGTATCTATTAACATGTAACATAATGATGCCACACGGATCAGAGCTTTCTAATTGACTTGAGGGAAAAAGGAGCTTCACTATTCAGTTCCCCTCTCTTTAACCAATGTATATCAATTGGTCCATGTATAAGATAAAATACAATACTCCAGTACTTCTAACCCATGTATTAACTGAAAAAAAAAAACCAGCAAATTCAATAGAGGACCCTGCATTATGGTCAAACATTTCCCATTTCACATGATTTTAGGCCAAGAATTACATTTTTTCTAATGTTGTGCAAGACCCTCCAAATGCCTTCAATATATACAAGGCAGTCAAAATGCCCAGGTAAAGTTGTACCCAATTAGGAAGTCACTAGAGGTGTAACATATAAGTGTGATACACTAACTGAATCCCAGTATGCAATAGGCAGACATCAGTGGCTAATTATTGCGTACTCATGACAAGATAAAGCGAAAAAAAAGATTACAAGATAACTGATATAATATGCTCCAAAACAACAACTCGTCCATGGTGGAAAATGAGTAATAGGGAAACATCAAGACTGATGTTATCAACAAAACATACGATTCCATTTGTCCCAAGCATTGCTAACTAAAATATGTAGCTTAAGTGGCATCTATTGTACATTGTCAAAAGTTTAATGTAGAACAACTTTATCACCAGCACCTGTCTTTTACTTATGTATTACAGAAAAAACAAGTACAAATTGTGAAAAAAAGTGTTGACTACCTACCAGAAGGTACAAATGCAAAGTCACCTCATTGTGCCTGAACCTAAAACTCATCCTAGTTAGCGTGTCATCCAAGCGACAAGATCTTGTCGAAAATAATGCCAAGAAGGAAAAGTTATTTTGTGCCATCGGTTCAATAGAAAACTTCATATACAAAATAACTAAAAAGTGCATTGGTCTGTGCATATAGATATAAATACTATAAAGCACACATCCACATACATGTATATGAGTTTTGTCATATAGAGTATTCTTCTTTTGAGTTCAAATTTGTATTGGAGTTAGTCATTCTGAACATTATTTTACGAGAAGCATGGTTAGTCTTTTCTTCTCGTAGCAATCAGATACTTCATTCTCAACTAGAGGTCATTGAAAACCACTGTGAACCCCCCAAAAAAGAGGCCTTACTAAATGGGTTACTCAGCAGATATTTAAAAAAAAAGGTTTAAGTGGAGAACATTCAGTATATTGTCTACTACACTTAACACTATCATTGCATTTCTTATCCACCATTTCATTTATTCTGGCACATATGCAGCATAAACATGCATGTGCATGCGGTACTGTGTGCCTTCACCTTATGCACTAAAAACTTGAATTTACAACTAAGATCTTATCCACAAAATTTTACAAGAAAAACTAAGAAATTATGCATAACGCCACCTATTAGAACAGTAGCAATTTCCTTGCCTAAAAAAAAAAAAACCTTCTGCACATTTAAAGTTCATGAGGAGTTAAGAACAATCATGGCTTTCATCAATGAAAGCTTTCACAACAGTTTGATTTGAAACCAGGAAGACATAATTATTAAACGTACATAAGGCTTAAAAAATGCAGGAACAAGCATGGCTTTCACCAATGATAAATGCACAACAGTTTCCACTTTCCAGGAGCAAAATTACATAAAATAAAAGAAAAACGGGGACATCTAATAAGTAGGAGCTGAGCACAGAGGAAGGACATCAATACCTTATTTATATCCTCTTCAGTATTGCAATTGCATATTAGATAGCTATAAGTCTGACAATCTGGTCTCACATTTGCCTTTTCCATTTGCTTTAGAACCATCAATGCACGGTGAGGGTCTTTCTGCAATTATCCATATTTTAGCTTTAACTTTTCAAATTCCTCAAGGTGTATGCCATCACGGCTCCAACAAGGAAGAAGACAATTTTTCTACAAATGCATTGTCCCTGTACGTGTGTGCATTTTTTTTTTTTTTTTGGGTGGGAGGGGGGGGCGGGGGGCGAGCGAGCGAGCTTACAAACCATATCTATGAATTTGACAGTACCTAAAACCAAAAATCATACCCTCACAAATTAACCAGGAGTAACTAGTAAAAATTTTTCACAGAAATGAGACAGTGGGAAAAGAAACAAAGTCGTTATTGACAAGGGAAGGCTGCACAAACCATATTTAACAGTTATTACTTAAATCAACTTTCAATGCCATAACCTTTCAAATCTGTACGCCATTTCTCATATCAGAAGGGCTATGTCAACAGTTATAGGTGCAAAAACCACTAGGCATCGTTCACCAATGAGCTTCAATAGTTATCAGCTATGTTACCGAGACCTGGCTGCCAATATCAGATAATGCAAATCAAAGTGTCCAACTTGCCTAGCCTCAAACTTTAGGTTATGGGCAGTGGGCTGAAAAGGATAAAAAAAATTACTAGCAAATACCTATATGAAAAAAAGGTCGATATTATGCAAAAATAATGAATTTTGCAAGGGAGATTTCTATTATTTACGTGTCTCTTGCAATATAATTTAGTTGCCATGTAAACTGTGTCGCCCTAACTTTTAATATCTTAACTTTCTCCATTCCTTTTGTTTAATGGCCTTGTAAAATGTTAAGATGGGCCTCTCTCTTTCATAAACATAATGGGTTTTCCATATATTAATATTGGCCATAGTATATAATTCAGCCAGAGCCCATATACAGAGGTCAAGAAACAGCCCAATGGCAGCCAGTATACCTCTTCTTCCTCGATCTAGGTTTTCCTTCAAGCTTCGCTAACTCTTGCTCTCACTTGCTTTAAGACATGGCACATGGACACAATAGGAAATTTTTGAAATGCTCTTGAAGAATCAAGAAAGCTGCTCAAGTGTACAAGGAACTTACCTCACGATAGTATCCTACCATTATAGCATTATACATACTAGATGTAGGTGCCAAATTCATTCTCTGTGCATCTTCAAGCATGTTATAAGCAGAATCAAACTGCACGAAGCAATTTCAACGTGAACTGACAGAAGATAAAACAGTAAATGACTGACAGGAGATAAAACAGTAAATGACATTCATCAAGTAGATGTGGCAGTGAAGTATACAGGAGGAACTTACATCTCTCATTCTCACGGACAAATTTATCATACTTCTGAAAATATCAGTATTTGGAATGAGATTGTGGCGATGCATCATTGAGTAGATTTGGTGCACCTTAAAGTTGAATAAAATGAAGAAAGAGCAGAAATCAGAAACACAGATAAAATCCAGTAGTAATAATTCCTAAAGCAAAACATGCCTTATATTGAGATTTAATTCACCTCGTATAAAGACTTTTCAAGTATACAGAACCATTAGAAAGGCAACGTATACAAAAACAATTTCAATATAGACAAATTACAGAGGAGAATTTATCAATCAAAAAGTACAAGAGTTTAGTGCCACAGGAAAAGTATAACGGAAAAAGACAAAGACCCAGTGAAAGTTACTGTCATCAAGAATTAAGAAGACAAAATTAGACAAACCAACTGCTCTTACAACAGAAACTAGCCCATAGAATGACAAACACTTAAAACATAAAAAAGCTTGCAAGGCATAGGAATTGGCTTCATCAAGATACAAAAAGTAGGCCTCATTTTATCCCAGAAAGGTTTATCCTTTCAGACAGCGGGTTAGCCCTAAAGTTTCTCCCAAATCATAATCCAAAACGAAAGGAAATGGGGGTGAAGAGAAAAAAGGGAAGAGGAGGGGCAGGCTTGACTTAAGATAAGTAGGCCTATATTAACAGTCATCAACAATAATTGCCACCTGTCAAAGTTCACTGAGTTAATGTGGGAAGAACAATACAAGACATGACATGCAGAAGAGACATAATAAACCAAACGTACCAAATTGAAGTCATGGTTCTCGTCACTAGCTCGTAAAATAGCATTTACTACCTCTATGGACAAGGAGAAACCAGCATCACACATTTCTTCCACTATATCCAGAGCAGTCTTCACCTGCAGCCAAATAACATGAGCCGACAAACAGATGAGCGGTCAATCAAACAATATCATCATGAAATTAGGTATTACAATTAAGGCACCCTTTATTTGTCTATTCAATGTCCTTCCAAGTCCAATTATACGTAACAATCAATTGTACCTCGAGTGAAGCGCAACAGTAGTTGATGAGACTTCCATATGAAGTGGAAGAAGGTTTCACCTTCAGCTTCTCATGAAGACTATGGAACTTAGAAATGACATCCTCAACCTTAAAAGAAGTATAAAATAATTGGTTGAGAAGCATATTATAAGAACCAAATAAACACTGTCATTATATGCACAAGTAACTCACCAGGTAGGGCTTTAAGCTAAATGCGCTGACTAAACTAAACTAATTTTCAGACTGCAAAAGATATTAATGTATATCAACCCTTTATGCTAGAACACGATATTATTAAAGTGGTAACAGTAATATTGTGGGAAAAAGAAAAGTTCCTGTGAATCACTAGATTTTGAAGCCGATATACATCAGAAATCTATTCATATTTGCTTACACACCTTGCATTTGCATAATTAACATGTTTAATCAGAGCTTTTATAATTTTTTTCAATTTTGCTCCTCACTAATCTATTTGCTGTACCAGCACAACAATTCACACAGGGTCCTGATTAAACTATAGATCTGCTCATGTGGCCAGTAGAACAGTAGATCATCAAGAGAATATCTTCCTGGTTTGCACTGTAAACCTGAATATTACAAAGGAGACCTGTGGTCGAGATGAAGGATGTTTGGAACTCACCACCCATGTATTGACCAAGAAAATTTGGGGAAAAGGTGCTGGCAGAAACAGCTGAATATCCTAGCCAGACTTTCTGTGGACAAATATTTTAAAACTTGCCCCTCATAGTCCAGGTCAAAGTTTACGATGGTTATTAATATCAAGAAAGACTCATATTTGGAAAAAAAAAAGAAGTAAAAAAAGGTTACTCAACAATGAAACATATTGGAAATGCTTGCACAGATAAAAATTGAATCAAACATTTCCCAATAACTCAGAACAGGCATGCGTGTAAAATCTCATAAGTTTTAGCATAAAAAGGTGTTACGGACCTAAATCCCATAATGAGTTATTTGGCAACATACTTCGTAATAACTATTATGCAAATATGTATACTCAACTCAACTAAAGCACGACCATAAATCATCTATCAAAAGGGATTGATATTAAGAATTTTACTTATTGGCAAAGTCAAGCAGCCCAAAACCTAAAATCTTAACTTGTGAACCCATTTGGAGCTCTCAATCTTAGTGATTATAACATTGAACTACTATGAGGAAGTTCATGAATCTTCGTTGATTTTAACTTGCAAAAATCAGAACGATTTCCATCTGATTTCAAATTTTTATTCCTCTTTAATTCGAATCATAAAAGAGAATGACCATGTCACTGTCTTTCTGACATCCATCTTTTATTTTAATATCTGTAGCAGCAACATTCATATTAAAAAGTATATACCAGTAAGTCATACAGATCTTCATGGCATATTGAGACCTGAAATCTACCAAAAGTGGGTGCCTCCATGTGTGTTCCATTTAAATAAATTCATAGATATTTTTTTCTAGTCCCTGTATATACCCTATTAAAATAAGTTGTCCAGCTGTTGGGCAGCGACCAAGCACACAAAGGAGAGAGAGAGTAGAACCCAAAAATTAATTATAAAATTAAACAAATAAAAGAGTGCTGGTACACTAAGAATACCAAATGAAGTCTGTGTAAGCAAAAAAATAGCTAGGAGACAGAGGTGCTTCTAAGAATAATGGACCCAAGGAATTACCAGCAGCATTCATGAGAATCCTCACCGCTAAATTTGGCATATAAGCAACATAATCAAAAATGAACTTCGTCACATGCTCCGCTCTATCATCTGCAGCATATTGTTCAAACCATCAATTCTAGAAATAGTTCTCAGTTGCAAAGAAATATACTGTTTAAAAAATATTAGTCGTTCACTATTGTCCACAGAACCCAAGAGTTGCTCTGCACAAAAAGTTTGCAACATCAAACTGTAATATAATATTGGAGGATCATCTACCGATGGAATCCAATTCCAACCAGATCTTTGAATGACCTGAAATAGTGACTGACTTAAAACCATCGTATTAACTTCTATTTGACACCACAGTCTCTGACACTGCTTGTCTAAAGATGTTAGGAAAGTATTTTTTTAAAAGTGGACAGAACTGAAATAGTTTATTAATCCAGCAATGTATAATAAGCTCCATCAACCACACGTAATTAGGTACCTAAAAAATTTAAAAGACCTATGCCTATTAAGGTAAATTTGTATGTAAAGGCTTATTTTACACAAAATACAAGAGCACAAACTTACGATGGTCTTTAAGCGACAGAAGGAATTGTTCTGCAAGGACATCCAGCTTTAACTTTCCCAAAGAGGTAAAGATGCTTGTTAGACAATCCAAGGATGATATATTCTGGATGTCTATGACTTGTAAAAAATGCAAGAGCTCCTCTCGATCACATTCGCATAAAGCCAACAAGTAGTTTCCTGCAACAAGAAAATAAGAAAAAAACCTGGTGATGAATCAAGATCACAATATCAAAGGAGGTGAGCATGTACAACCTGAACCTATCGATATTAGAAGCAATAAAATTAGCAAGCAGCAGTAATATAAATAAATCTTGAAAAGATCGCATCTAAAAAATATATGTTCATTATTAAAGGCAAATATCTCTTGAGATGGAACCTCAATATTATGTCAGTGGGGCAATATAGCAAGTGCAGAAGCAACATTAAACATATCTTTCTTCGCTGTCTTTAAATCACTGCGACACATTTCCCAATTTCCTCTGCAGAAAGGTCTGATTTTGTGTTAGGCAAGACTCCTTTCACAAGTAACATATATCTAAGGCTCACATATATGCCTGAAAGCAGGGTTAGGAAATTTCTTTAGAATATCTTATTGATCAGGTTTGAGGAGTAATAATAAATGAATGAGTTATGATCAAGATAAAATAAGATATATTACTTTTAAAGTAACTCTGCAATAATAATTGAAGCATCATCCTTGAATGGACCAGATTACTTGTCATCCCATGTACAGCAAATGCAAATTTAATTAACCTAATGGACCAAGAAAGAGAAAATCACTGTTACTAACTTAGCATCTCTTAATTTCTCTTTCATCATGTATTATGCCCCAAGAATTTACAGTTCTGCATCATTCTTGCACATTACAAAACTTAAAGGGTTGGTTGCAAAAGGAACACAACGTTGACCAAGCCATCCATTATTGAGCAATAAAAATCTTACTATCTTGCTACTGATGACACAACACAACACAACAAAGCCTAATTAAGAAATCTACCAAATGTTTTAGCAAAAGAGCCAAAAGTTGTACCTGCTAAGTCATATTTGTCTTCTCCATCATGACATGCTACATGGTTAATGAGTTCTCGAATCTTTTCTTCTTGATTCGTTCTCACATAAAGCAGCATCTCATAATAACCGAGCCTTGATATAGAGCTAGGATTATCATCTTTGATGAGTTTGCCAAAGAAATGGAACTCTTCTACCATCTCCACGTCAATCAAGTACATCAGAAATGGACCATAAGTATCCTCCTCTATCCGGAACCCTTGCTCCCTCATTGATTCGAATAGCGTAAAAGCCTTGTGAATCTCTTCCAAGGCAACCTCCTCATCATCACTTCCCCTGGCCTTCTCTATGCAAATAGCCATCAATGCATTGTATTCTTTTACTCCGGTTTCATGTCCCAATTTACCAAATACCTGCAACGTAGCTTCGGTACCTAGCACCTGTGCACACATCTTGACCAAACGGTCATATCGCCGAACTAGAGTATTTTTGAAGATCCATCTTTGCTTTCTTTCACGTAAAGCTTCCTTATGCAATAACGCCTTTGCCTGGGACATATCCGCGAACAATGGTTTACTCAATACTACCTCTAGAGACTTCAGGTTACAATCTTCTGAATCAGGTGAACCGATGGAAGAATCACCTAAGAAAGATAATGAAAACATATGAGCCACATAAATTTACTTAACTAGATTGTTTTCAATAATGACGGAGGCTGTAATCAGCTTTATCAAGAAAGATAAAAGAGAACTTTTGATACAATATCCTGGTACAGTCTGAATAGCGATATCTAGTGCTTTTCTTAAATAAGATGGCAAAAGCAGGTATCATCATTATAAAAATGAATCCACAATTCAAATGAATTACTGAGCATCGGATAAGTAACACTTCTGAAAGCCTTATCGACAAGCATACATGAACAACAAAATGCAATTATGCTTCATCCAGAATTCACTGCAGGCAGAAAAATTCCTTGAACATCTTCCTGGCACCACAACCAATCTCTAAATTCTGAATTTTTATTTATCTACTACAGATAGAAACTACAAATGCAAGCCGAACTAGATCCAAAATACTAATTAATCACAGCGAAATCAATAAACACGTACTGCGCAGGACGTTTGATATCTCATTTGACATCTCATTTGACATCTGCTTCCCCAGCAGAGCTTCTGCGGAACACCAAACACAAAACAATCAAACCAGAAGGTGAACTAAAACCACACACACCAAAAAGAAAAGCAATCAAAAGGCACTACAGGTTCAGCTATCCTCTGTCACTGGTGAAAAATCAAGAGTAAATAAAGCAAGCTGATCAGACACAGAAACCATAAAAAAACTTCCAGCATCAAGCAACACAACCTTTAAGGGGTGGCTTCGATTCGCATCGTTATTAAAAAGGCTCAATTTTTCAGTTAGTCCATTCTTTGTAACAAACGATTCAGACTTCTCTCGGTAGCTTATTCTCCTATTCGTGCAACGTTTGCTAATATCCCAGCCTCCGGACACAAACAACCACCCTCAGACCATTCCGAGAAAACCCCAACCGCAAACTCCACTCCATCTCCACGACGCCGCACACTTCCCAGCAACCAGAACGACCGACGTACCGAGTGGCTCGGCCGCGTTCGCCACGGGCTTGCTCCCCGCTGGCTTCGGGGAGGACTTGTCGGGGCGCGAATGCCGCGCGGCGGGGCCGTCGGAGAGCCTGCGGAGAGTGTCGGTGATGGTGGAGGACGTGGACGGGGAAGACGACGACGCGGAGGAGGAAGAGGAGGAGTCGATGGAGGAGAGGACGTTCCTGAGGGACGCGTCCTTGGCGGAGGCGGCGACTTTGTTGGCGGACTTGACGGCCGACCGGAAGAGCGCGCTCAGTTTAATGGAGGAGGAAGAGGACATCTGGGCCGCCGCGAGCCGCCAGCTCCCGAGCTCCTCCTCCGTCTCCTGGTCCGACGAGGAGGGTTTTGAGTTTGAGAGGTTTTACGTTGGACCTTGCTTCCGCCTGTCCTCCGTTCTCCGCCTGTATCGGGAACGAAGGGCGGCGAGGTCGAGATGACGGGCCCGTCTTCGCTCCGGCTAGCGGTCCAGTTCGACTCGTGGGCCCGAAGAGCCCGGACCTCCGTGGTGGGCCGGGCCGAGACCGGCCCGATTCGGAAGAAAAATGGGCCGCGCTCGACTTCGAAGCATTCGCTGCGCTCTAGAAAATGGCCCCTGCTACTAAAGAACATTAACCCTAGAGAGTTGGCTCCGGTAGATAAGGGACGGGCTTGGGCATGGGCTAGCAGAGGTTCATCAATTCTAGAAAATTAGATGGGCAAAGCCTGATTCACCCCTCATGTGTGTGTATATATATATATTCATGGGCTCGTGCTTATTTAGCAAGGGAAAAGTTAGTTAGTTTTCCATTAAGATATTATCTTAATTTGTAAAAATGAAAATTTAGTTTTTTGCTGCTATATCATATCATTTGTGGGATAATTACCAAAAAAGTTGTACACATATTGTAAGGATGTTAATTTAGTCATAAATCATTTAATTTTAACCACTTGAGTCCTAAATTTTTTAAAGATTTGTACTATAGTCATTCTAACGAATTTTTGCCAACAATCATTGACATGTACCCTAATTATCCTACATGGCAAAGGATGGCGCTAACTTGAGCAATTTTTTGATTTTTTTTTTTTATGTTTTATAATTTTTTTCCTTTATTCCTCTATCTATCACCATGGCCAAAAAGGCTCGACCTTGCTAGCCTCACTTGAAGCTGGCAAAGGTGACCCTAGCCAGCTTGTTGGTCCCTCCGCTGTGGTTGATTACCAATTATTGCAAAACCTAGCAATTAAAGAAGAAGGAAAAAATAAAAATAAATAAAAAAAAAATTGTCTACATCAAGACTAACAAGCCCACATAAAATAGTCGATATTCACAACAGTGATTTATGGTTAAAATTGATCATAATATTTATATTGCAAATCGCTCAAACGGTCTAAAACTCAATTAGCTAAATTAAAAAGTTTCCGACTTAATTGACATCCATTTGACTTTTTTCGTAACATTTCATCTGGATGAAATTTACTAACCCCAAAACAAAGTGTTTTTATCAAAGTGTACGCGTTAGGTGCAACATCCTAATCGGATTCTTGGTCGTGATTTACCCTTTGAATTGATGTTTCACTTGCCAAATGACCCAGTCAGAGCTTTCCACTTAAAAGAAAACATGGCCAAATTCCGTGATAGATCCGTTTTCCCCTAGAGATCTTCTTCATCAACCTTATCCTCCAGTTCTCTCTTTTGTTTGCAAGTCAGATCAGTTAGTCCCACGGCTGTCTGTATCCATCACATGAATGTTGTCCACAAAGGCCAGACAAAGCTGATTGATCCGCGCTTCGATGATGCTGTCTAGATAGAGAGAGAGAGGAGTTAACGCAAGGAGGCGATTGGTCTACGATCCAGACACCACTCCAGAGAAACCTTATCTGAAAAACTAATGGCAAGTACAATAATGAACTCAAATATCCAAGTACTACAGAAGACAACGAAACTTGTCCGTGTGCGCGATCTGGCATTCGTGGGGCTTGCCAAGCATTTGGAAGCATGCTGTATGGCGAGCAAGTACTACATGAGGGTTTCCAACCTCCGATGTCCCTTCATGGTTCACCACAGAAGGACGACGCCTCATTACGCCCCTTGCGCCTCAACCTTTCAGAAACAAGAAATACCTTTCGAAAAAGCAAAGAGTGGCTTTCCCCGAGGAATTACTTCCCAATTGCTGCGCTCAATTCTCTATCTCAAGCTGATTATACATCGAAACAGTGAGCTCCATATAAGACCTCCGAAGTACACATTTCAACTTCCACTTTTGATCTGTGAAACTTTGATTGAATCTGCCCCTGTACGACGTTCGTTTATACGTTATTCAAGAGGCTTTTTGGCTTTTAGGGCACGTATAGTTCGGCAACAGATGTTGTCCTGGGGACCCTGAAAGAGGTTAATTGTGTACGACTGACTGACGTGGGTGGATCGAGATACTTCACATGGGTTTTGTCTGCAAGATACTGGGCAAAATCTATCTGAAACTTGGAGGGGATTTTTCTTCCTCCCACGCTATTATTGTAGCCTTTTCTTCATCAGTTCTAGTCCTGCCATGCATGCACGTGATGTGAAAAATCAAGTTCATGGAACGATGAACGAATGATACTAGGGATAGAGAACATCAATATTCTTTTCTTTTTGTTTTTGTGAAAGATACTCCATGCATCTTCGGCATGATATAGATCATTGTTTTCTCTCTTTCTCATTTTCTTTTTCAGTAACTTGGGATTGTTGATAAATTATCGATTCAACTCATCCCCTCATGTGCAGGCACATGCGGTAAGGATTCACTCAAATGGTATATTGATTAAATTATGAGACGGACTACAAGTGAGTATTTATAAATTGTGCCATAAAACAAAAATGCTCATGAAATTTTTGGGATTCTCTTATCGGATATCAAATTCATTGATATCAAATAATTTATTTATAAGTAACGTTGATTGGTTGTATGCTTAAAGTTTTGATTGTCATAATAACTTATTTTGCAAGGTAAACATGGCCAAATTCTAGGGAATCTCTAAAACATGAGGTTATTTAAACACGAAGATGTGAGAATCACACTTGTATAAATGTACTCGAACTATACTTGTCTTCTTATTCTTTAGGAAGACCAAGGTTAAAATCCACGTAAATTTATTAGACATAAGATCTTTTGCGCTCAATGATGTGAAATTTGGACCGATGTAACATATGCCTATGCCACAAAGATCGATGTTCTCTTTAAAATATAGAAAAAAGGGGGGAGAGAGAGAGAGAGAGAGAGAGAGAGAGAGTCGCGTTTGTCCTCTATCAGGCGCCATCATCCATTATAGAAGAGGACAAAGACGGTTCACGACCTAATTAAGAGGTACCATTTTTAGTGCAGTCCAATCCCTCGTACCTTTTTTTTTTTTTTTTTTTTTTTTTTTTTTTCTTTTTTGGTGCTAAATCCCGCGTACCTTGCCGACTCCAAAGAGAACAAAGCGAAGAAAAGACGGCATGTACCGTCTTCTCCGTGTAGCTTGGAAGAGAGGTACAAGATTCGATTAACAAAGAAAGCGAGCCACCAACTTCCCTCACCCCAACCCATGTAAACACACAGCAACAAACAAAATTCTATCTGACATTGGGAGAGAGGGCAGGTGAGCTTGAACTCGCAAGCAAAATTACCACAAAATTACCACCTATGCGCACACATGTGTGTCTGTATAAGAATACACATTTAGAGTGGTGTGATATAATTTCACTGAATCAGGAACCGAGAGAGGCCGACTTTGTCTCCAGTGGCCTGCACATCCTTGTGAACTTGCGCTATGTATTCTTCGAAGCTAAAGCTTCTATAGAGGGCTGGCTTGAGGGGGCTCTCGATCAACGTGTGTTTGAAGGGGCAATAGAAAAACGCCATTGAGAACCTTTCCACTTCTTGGCTGGCCATCACTCTGTGCTTCACACTCTTGTAAACGCCATTGCTCCAAGCCTGCACTACAGGAAAACTTCACCGCTGATCAATGGAAACCCAATAGTTTAACTTTCAATCCCATTGTTGCGGGAGAGGGCCATGATCTTGAATGTATCGTTGAAAGGTTAGTACTAGTCACTTCAAAATTTTGTCAATTCTAGCTATAATTAACTCATGAAAACGGACTAGCTTTGAGATTTTGAGAGCCATTTACACGGGAGTCTTTTACGAACCACCAAAGTCGGGCCCATTTTGCCACTAGGAAGTGACCTAGAGATTGGGTTGGGAGCGTGGGTGACCAAGTTCGCCAAATACGGATGAAGATCCTCTACATATTTCATTATAGCGTCTTAACCTAATGTCACACTTTCACTGTATGTACTTACTTTAAAACGTCTCATCAATAATGCTGCAAAACCAGCCTAACCACACAAATTGTGACAGATTAATGGGATGGATAATCACACCATCTGCGGGGCAGAGTTGGAAGCACTGGTGGGACTAGAGAATGTCCCTTGCTCCAGAAACCCTCATTGAAGCATGTGTGTGTGTGTGTGTGTTGTATAAGCTTCATTCCAAAGATGATTATAGAATAGTCCATTCTAAAGGGGAAGCATATGCGTAGGCACTTAGAATGACCTATACTTGCCTCAAATAAGTCGCCAATGTTGACGAGGAGAGCATTTGGATTAGGCTTAACACTAACCCATCTCTCACCTTCCATCAGCTGCAATCCTCCAACCTTATCTTGACACAAGACCGTGAGGAAATCGGTGTCCGTGTGAGGCATCATTCCAAAGACTTGGGAAGCAAGCGGGCATGGAGGATATCTGTTCATCCGAAGGAAACAAGTACTCAAGGTGCAATTCTCTTTAAAGTAATTGGCGCCTTTGACGCCCAAACCCTCGGCTAGAATTTCAGTGATCAATGCTGCAAGATTAGCAACAGTCATCCCGTAGGTCTCCCCGGCGACTCTGAAGGAGAGCAAGCATCAAACGGTGATGTCATAAATAGGACCTATTTGTCATAATACATAACAAAATAGCTTTCTTTGCGAGGACCAAGTACTTACATCTGTTCCTTTATTTCTCGATATATAATTGACTGATTTAATCAAACGGACTTAGTGCAAATGTTCCCCTTTCTGCCATTGTAGCATGGCTAATGCTCTTAATGCCGTTCGAGCTTCTATTACAACAATCTATGAAGCCAAAGAGATTGGAGTTTCCATTTGTACATGCAAATGTTAATAGCATAGATCTAATCTTCAATCTCATAGACTAAGGGTGATGTTTGGCTCCTCTATACCAACTTGAAGTCAGGGAAGATAATCCTCCTGATGTTTCCTGTAACCCTAACTTATCTACTAGCAACCTTACTGTTGCAACTCATGTATCTGTTGCTGCTGTTTTTGCTGGCCCTCCTCTGTGTGGCCGTGTGGTTGTAATTAACAATGGCTAAGTTTCAGTAATGCAAATCGTCTGGTTTAGCAAGGGAAAAAAAAGACTAGTGTGGCCCCATAAGTGCACTACTAATTAGCCTGTTAAAACTAAACATTGCTGAACTTTTAGTTTCATTTTGGTATGAATTGTGGGATACGATCGATCCCTATATATGTTGGCAAGTCTAATTGATGATAAAGTGTTCTTGCAATGCTTATGTCACAAAGCATGATGACATGGTAACATGGCTCTTATCAACTTATATAATTACTCAAGCACGATCGACTCTCTCCTGATCAATAAGACTAACAATGCCATGAAAAATTATGTGCATGGACCAGAGTATGTGCTCCACATAAATTAAGATCCCCTCACATCACATGTCGAATAATATAAACACATCACGAAATAGTCTTCTTTCCTAACTAGCAGCGTGCGGACTGAAGCATGTGCTCTTCGTGTGATTAGGGTCAAAAGAAAGATGACAGCAAATTGAAGTAAATCAAACAGTTTCCCTTTCTTTGGCAAATGGTAACTATGCAAAGGTTTTGCTGTGTCTGATTTGTACCTTCCACTACCGTCTTTGATATATATATATATATATATGGTTTCTGAAATAATTGGCAAGAGACTTTCTAGCGATACACCCACGAGAAGAACACCGTCCATGGGGTGATATTCAAGGTGAGGCGGGATGAGTTTTGAGAAGAGAACAAAAGAAGTGGATGGCAAGAAAAGTGCAAAAACTTTGGGTGGTGATTGAATGGAGGTTCCACGATATGTTCGTCTTTGGGGAAAATGGTGCATCCGAGACATTTACATCCTCGGACTGAAAAGCAAAAGATCGCGACTATCCAAACCGAAATCGATTGAACAGTTGGGATCTACTGCACTCCGATCCTAAGAAAAATAATTGGGATTAGGCCTCTTCGAGGACCATACCATCCTCCCGTATATGGCACCTTAATTAGGGAAGTGCCCATCCACGATGCTTTTGGATTCCCTAAAAAGGAAAAGCTAAAAGGCGTGCGCCCGCGCATCACGGAAAGATGTTTGGGCACGAAAAGGAAAGTGCAATTTTTTAATTTCTGAACAGACTCGATTAACCCCAGGACTTCAGTTCTTCGTGTACTTTAAGCTTCTTAATTTATCAAGTCGGTTGTAATACGTTATTCTCTCAAAATGCTCTGGACGGCACATGATTATTAACGTGCTGGAGATGATATCAAAAGCCAGAAAGGAGATCAACTCGACTCAAACTATTACTTAGTCACCACAATCATGATGGAAACTCATTTAGATATATATAAACCGCCCGTGTATTTACCAAACGAAAAAATAGCAAAAAAATCTTAAAGCTATTACACAAGTGCTAATTCAGTTCTAGACTTTTCAATTGGGTCAATTAAATTTTAAATCTTTTCATATTAGAACTAATTTAGTCAATCCTTGCAATTTATGCCAAAAATTGCCGACGCGGATGCTGGCAGTCTTACATGACATGACCTGGCACTAACGTGGATATTTTTTTATAATTTTACTATATATTTTTCTAAAAATTTCCTTTGTTTCCTTTCTTCTTTTTTTCTTTCCTTTTTCTTTTGACTAGTGGCTAGTGACATAGGCCGTGGCTGACAAGAATTGACAAGAATTGGCCTTGCCTAGGCGAAAGTCACCCTTGCTCGCCACAAGCATGCCTAGGCGTGGGCAAGGCTCAACAAAGCTGGCCTCATTGGCACTCGCCCTCACCCAAGTGTAGCCCAACAAGGCCAATCCTCGCCTGTGACTAATGAGGGCAACCCTTGCGTAGGCAAGGCCAATCTTCACTGGCCATGGGATGTGGTCGGTGACTAGTGACCGACCACTAGTAAACTAAATTGATACTAATATGAAAAGTTTAAGGTTTTGAATTTAATTGGTATGAAAGTCATAGATTTAGAATTTTTTTCATACTTTTTTTCCGTTTTTTCAAGCAATGGCTCCCATTTTATGTCACACCTTGTATTTAACGTCTCCTCTTCAAGATTAACTATCCGCCTTTCAAACGAGATCCATATGAAAAATTCGATTTAGATTTCGAAGTACTGCAACTGATCATTGCATGGTTATCTTATGAAAACCATAGTGGTGCAAATAGATAATTCCACGAGTAGCTAGGTCAACCTTTTTCTGCTTGGCCACCTTCGGTAGGTCAACTTCAAGTATGAAGGTTTGAGGAAGCTAATGGTGATAGTTTTAGGTGAGTACGTGAAATTTTACTTAGCAAGGGGACAGGAGAGGATGTGTAAATGAAAGTGGACTTTCACGGCAAGGAGAGCACAAGGGAACAACAAGAAGGCTTTATTATTTAGTGGGTAATACAAAGGAAGCAGGAGAAGTTCGCTAGTTTCTGAGTAAGATTGGACGTCCTCTCCCTATTTAAGGGCCTAGATGAACGACTTATGTTAGCTATATGCATTAAAACAACCATGTAATAGTTACATGTTAGGGATTATTTAATGACAAATAAGTTTTCATTCATCGTCCTATTTATATATGAATAAGTCCATAAGATCAACTACAACTAAACATATTCTTAAGGCGTTAACAATATGTGTGACAGGTTTACATTTATGTTGAATTTTTAAACAGTTTCCGATCGATGGATTATTAAGAAGATATTAATGATCCTATTGAGGCCGGTGTGTTCTCAAGCTTCATCATTTATATTAGATACTTGAGGGGATAATGAGTCACAAGTCATTGGGTATTGTGATATCTTAGCTAAAACACAGGTATTTGTCTCGAACAAGTTCACTGAACATGACATGTATAGAACAATTGACGACATGGAAGCTTTTAGCGAGGTCAATGTCTGATCATTCATGTTTTGGTCTGGTGTAAGATCCTTTGACCTGAGGCACAATGCTAGCTTGTATGTTAGATGGTTATGGTTCACAAGTGTGCATATTGACACTTCATCGAACCGCCTCTATACTTGATGGTCATAATTTGTTCACATACGAAGGCACATGCATGCACAATATGGAATCTGTCTTCTTATTGTATATAGATATACAAGATTGGTGTCCTATGCGACTTAATCATGACATTGTATTGAAATCCTCGGCTAAGGTTATAATCGAAAATGAATCATTCATGTCTCATAGAATAAATGTCAATTAGATTTGGGCATATGATCGAATTGGTGGCTTGACCAATAATTCCATGGCATTTGTTTGATCAGGATATGATAAGACAAAATGATCAAATTACACGGTTGCCAAAGCCGACAGGTTCATTATGTTTTGGAAAAATTTCACACTATTTGGGTAGCCATTATATATTGCTAGATGTCACTCATGGTTTGTAGGAATAGGAGATTGATCTAGACAATTAGGGCGCGTTTGGTAACGATTCTGTTCCCGGGAACAGATTCTGATATGAAATGATTCTTTTTTATTCTGTTCCCAAGAACAATTTCTAAGTATTTATGACCGTTTCGTAACTGTCCAAAATTTCTGATTCTTAAATAGAATTGTGTTTGGTACCGTGCTCATTGATTCTGTTCCAAATCAATTTCTTTTAATTTTTAAATATTTTTTTCTTTTTACTTATTTTATTTTATTTTATTTTTCCTTTTTTTTTTTTTTTTTTTTTTTTTTTTTTTTCTTTTTTCTCCTATTCTTCTTCTTCTTCTTCTAGTCCAGCGACTGGCCAACAGCCAAACGAGGGCCGATGACCTCACCGGAGCATCGCCGACCTTCGGCGAGGCTGGGCGAGGCCCGCTTGGCCACCGGCGAGGCTCGCCTAGCCCCGCTGAGGCTCGGCCTCACCAAATTTGGCGAGGCAAGCGCCGCTTGCCCACAAGCGAGGCCGAGCCTCGCCAAGGTTGGGCGAGGCCCGCCTAGCCACCGGTGGGGTTGGGTGAGCCTCGCCGGGGCCAAGCGGGCCTCGCCCAGCCACCGGCGAGCTCCCTGGACCTCACCCTGGCTTGGCGAGCCTCCAGCAACCGGCGGCAATGGTAGACAGCAGCGTACGGTGGCGGGCGGCGACAGACGGTGGTGGCGGGATGAAGAAGAAGAAAAGAGAAGAAGAGAAAATAGAAAAATAAAAATAGTTGGTTTTGATTCTTAGATTTATTCCCGGAACAAAAATCAACTTTTTTTTTTAATTCTTGATTCTGTTCCAAATCTACTTCTGGGAACAAAAATTTTACCAAACGCGATTCTGTTCCAAAACTACTCTCGGGAATAAAAAATCAGAATCTGGCACTGTTTAGATGGTTACCAAACAGGCCTTAGTTCCTTTGGTTGTGCTAATGTGTTTGTACAAGTTCTATTGTCAGCTCAATGATGAATATAGGGATGTCATACACCATAACCAATTAGAATGACGTTTGAATGAGAGAGAGAATATTGCAAATATGTTTGCAAGTTGAGCCAATCAGAGTTAGGCTAAAAGATAAAATATCTAAAAAATGGGCTTTAGACTTTATGGCCGAATAAAAAATCTGAATAATGTTCAAATGCAGTGACCGAATTAAGAATATGAAGTGAGTTCAAAATTAATAGCTATATTAATGATCTGAAGTAAGTTCAGAATTAATGGTATCATGAATGATCTGAAATGAGTTCAGAATCAATAGCCAAATTAATGATCTAAAACGGTTTCAAACTTAATGGCTAAGTTAAACATCTAAAATGGTTTCAGATTTAATGATCGCATTAATAATCTGAAACAGTTTCAGATTAAATGATCGATTAATACACTGAAACAGTTTCAGATGTAACAGTCAAATTAAATATTTGTAACAGTTACAATATTAATATCCAGAATAAAGACTTGTAACAGTTACAAATAAATGTCTGGAATAATGCTTTGTAATAGTTACAGAGTTAATGCTCGAATTAGTGTCTGAAACGATATCAGAACTTAGACCGTCAGAAATTACGGTTCTAAAACGGTTTTAGAGTTAATAAGCCGATTTAAATGTGATTTGCACTGGCTATAAATGGTAATACAGAGAGCAGATCACAAGATGATTGACAATCGACAATTGAGAGTGTTGATAGTGATCAACTAAATCATTCATATACGAGAGCAATTGCTAGCACAGTTGTAGTTTTGAGATCTCTCAATTTCTCTCTTCTATTCAACGTGAGAATTGGTGGTGTGTTTGAACTAGAGGCTTGAAATTTGTGGGGTTGAATCATAAGAACGTCAGAATCTACAATACGAAGAGATCGGATGTTCTGTATCTGAAGAACTTCAGATTTAGTATTACTGAAAAGCATCAAACGTTCGTTGTCAAGAGTTCAAGAATGTTAAAACCGAAGTTATCACAAGGCATTAGATGTTCATAGTCAGAGTCTAAAGAATGTTAGAACCACTGTTGTGAAGACATCAAATGTTCGTGCTTAGAACTGAAAGAATATTAAAGCCAAATTTGGAGCACGATACAAAGTTAATTTGATTAACCCATTTATTTCTTGTATATGCTTTTGTTAAAATGCACGAAAATGCTTTAAAAACACTTGTATAAGCTTTTTACTTCCGCTACAATCAGACTTTGATCTTAATCTACTTATGCATGTATGTTTGTTTATCGAAACAAACACCAACAACTTACTCATGCAAAAATCTCTTCTCATATCAGAGATTTTCTTATCCTTAGCCAGCTCTATTATGGAGCTTTGTGAATCGACTTATAAGACAACTATCTCTGCCATTTGCAGAGATAATTTCATGACAATTTTCTACACAAGTTTAGTGGAATCTAGCCTCTTCCTTACTGCCCAAGTACTAGATATTCTGTAGGATTTTTCGTGATACTCTAAGCATATTCTGCAATGTCTCAAACTTGGCTAGCAATAGTGCTTTAGTGAATATATCCAGTACTTGATCTTTGATCTTGTAATATTTGAGCTCAATCTTTCCATTACTTTGCACCTCTCATATGAAGTGATATTTGATATCAATATGTTTGGTTCTTCCATGAAAAATTGGATTTTTTAAGATGGCGATTGCGGACTTGTTATCACAAAATATTGAAGTTGACTCCATCTGTGCTTCTCTAATGTATTCTAGAATTCTTCAAAGCCATATTGCTTAACTGGTGGTTATAGCCGCTACAATGTATTCTGCTTCTACAATAGATTATGTCACTGAGTCTCGTTTTTTGGATGCCCATGAGAATATTTCAGAACCTAGTGTGAATGCATAACCAATGATGCTCTTCTTGTCATCAACTATTCTTGCCCAATTGCTGGTAGTGTAGCCAATGAGCTTGGCACTTGCACTTGTCCGATACCAAATGTTGTAATATGTAGTTGCTCATAAATATCTGAGAATCCTTTTGGTAGCTCTAAATGAATTAGGCTCAGACTTTGCATGAACCTTGATAGTAGACTCGTCGAGTACATAATATCCTATCATATAGCAGTGAGATATAGTAGACTACCAATTAGACTTCTGTAGAGAAATGTGTAAGCTTTTTTTGCACTATCTTCCTTTAGTAGCTTCTCAATTGTCACGAGCGATGTTGCAATTGTTTTGCAATAGTTCATCTTGAATTTCTTTAGGAGGTTCTCGATATATTTCTTCTATAAGATAAAGACTCCTTCATCTTGATCGATCTCGATGCCCCGGAAGTAGTGCATCAAGCCTTACTCCGTCATCTCGAAGGTCTTCATCATTTCTTCTTTGAATTCTTGAATCATCTTTTCATTGTTCCCCATATATATGAGATCATCTACATACAGAGAGACAATAAGTGTGTCGAACTTACCTTGGGTCTTCATGTAAAGTGTTAGCTCGCTCATGCTCCTACTAAATCCTTGCCCATTGAAGTACTCGGCAATTCTACTATACCATGCTCATGGTGCCTAGGGGAGAATATGGTTCCAGGGTAAAATCTGGAACCTCATAACTGAACCAGTAGGAATCTATAGATTTCAAATTCCAAGGTATGCATGGTAGTTTCCAGGTTTCAAAAATGAATAACCTGTCATGTAGGTTCCAGGTTCTTAGATGGAGAAACCTAATACCTAGAACCTAGAACCTTAAACAAGTTTTAATGTTTTTTATGGTCTATGTCTTTACGCGATCTTGTAATATTCTATACCGTTCGGTGATGAGTATATAATCTGAAAGCACTAGTCTGAGCTTATATTTTATGACTGAAATTTTTACTTTATTAATATTCATATTTTCTGTACGTCTTTATGTCAATGAATTATAGCAATAAGTGGTGGTCATTAAAGATTTTAATTCACTGCAATCATTCAATTAATTATATATGTGGAACTTGAGTAGACTCTAGAATCTGCGACGGGGTAGGTTCCCAGTTTTAGGGTACGTAAGGTAGGTTCCAGATTCCAAAAAAGAAGGAACTTGTTCAAATGGGTAAGTTTTCAATTCTAGGTGGACCTTGTATGGAACTTGGAACTGTATGAAACTCGGAATCGTTCATCCTTAACGGTGCCTACTTTAACCCATAAAGGGCTTTGTTGAGCTTTAGAACTTTTTCTTCTTGGCCCTTGAGGATAAATCCTTGTGGTTGTTCCACATATGACCGTGTGTGAAAGCATAGTTTTTGGTATCGATGATAGTTTTTGGTTTGATGATGTGTGCAAGTGTATATGTATAGTATGTATTTGGTAGAAGATGGACAAGTGACGAGGTAGGATAGTTCAAGTGATAAAGGCAAGTTTTAATGTGACAAGGGATAGTTTCACTAGTTTATAAAAATAATTTTACAATAATTAAAGGAAGTGTAGGTGGAGGAGCTCCATGATATGGAGTTTATTTCCGTGCTCCTCTCATGCCATTACATGAAGGAGAAAAAGCTCTGTTTATAGAGCAATTTAACCGACATTCTTCTGTACAAGTGGTAAAAACATGCCCCCCGTGTCCTTTTACTGGCCCATGTACCCTTTGAATATCATCCAAGATTTTTCACACATACTCTAGTGAGCTCCACCCTTTTCCTATATCGCCTAAGACTAGATATTTTATAGGATTCTTCTGCTTGTCTTCACGTGAGAGTCTTCAAGCTCTATTTGGATTCTTTACGTTCAAGACTTCAAGATTCAACTTGTAATTTCTAGATTTAGTTTAAAGAAAATGGATCACAACTTCTAACAAAGTAGGGGTAAATTACATTATTATTTTTTAATCTATGTATTCTTATTGATAAATATTTCCTTTCCTACATTGTTGGCACTTCCCTTAAGGTGAAATGGACCACAAGACGCGACTCAGCTATTCAATATAAATTACTAACATTTATGTCTAAACTGAGTAATAGGATATTTCATGATTACTTAACTTTCGAAATTCATCTCATCCAAATTAAAATTTCAAAGAAGGCACTATTAGTCTGCCCAAGATTTTGAGTGTAATTTTATATCTAAATGCTTCGACTTCTGTATATAGCCATAAAGAATCGCTCTATAAAGAAAAGGACGATAATTCATTGCGTATCTAAAACAGATATTCCATACCTGAAATTGTCAATCTCTTTCATTCTTGAGATGCTTGCTAGAGGTATATGGAAGGCCTCAGACCAAGGAAGCTGCTTCAAGCAAGTGGCCTGCGGGTTTCCCCAACGGTAACTCTTGGTCGGCAGCGATGACGGTGACGACGACGATGGCAACAAATTCAAGAAACTGAGCTCAGCTTTCTTCTGAAAAGGCAATCTGAAGAGCTTTGTCTGCTCATGCTTCATGCTCTCCAATATCTCTGGTGGGACCCCATGATTCAATATTTGAAAGAAACCCCATTTTCGTGCAGCTTCCACAATGTCCTCCTTGCACTTTGCTCTCACAACTGATGACCCTCGAGTTTGTAGATGGCTCAGATCAATGAGAGGTAACTCACAGTGCTCAATAAGCATGAGCTGTGGTGGAGGTTGTCGGCCACCATTTTCATCATCTAATTTGTCAGGTCTGTTCTGCAAAAGGGTCTTGTAATTCTCATGAAATGGTGGCTCAAAATCCATGGTTTCTTTTTGCTCCTGGAGCTTCAGAGACATAAAGTTGGAGCATTCCACTTGTCACTTCATGAATGCAGTCTCCCTGTTTCCTAATTTCACGCACCAAACACATGATTGATATATGTTGTCAGTCTCTAAGCTGGATTCTTCCAAAACGCACTCCTATTTTATGATCAACAAAAGTTCCACACAAAAATACATGCCTCTCTCTCTCTCTCTCTCTCTCTCGGTTTCTGGAGCTGGATTCTTCCAAAACGTACTCCTATGGTTAATACATAAAGTTCCACACACAAAAATACATGCTTCTCTCTCTCTCTCTCTCTCTCGGTTTCTGGAGCTGGATTCTTCCAAAACGTACTCCTCTTTTATGGTCAATACATAAAGTTCCACACACAAAAATACATGCTCTCTCTCTCTCTCTCTCTCACGTCTCAGAGAGACATGATTTTCCATTGTTTGTACTTCTCTTTAGTTCCCGAGGCTTGTCATACCAAACTGCTATCAAAGTAAAGCATGGAAATTCTTTATTGATAACTTATCTCGCTGTAACAAGAAAAACTCCCACTCAGTCAAAACCCAGGAAAACATCAGCTAGATCTCGGAGGGCTCCATCCATGTGCTTTTTACCTGCGATTTTAAGTCCGTACTACGCACTGAAAGAAACATGGATGTGCTTTACATGCATCTTGATTTTTGAGTTTTTGCCGGCTGTTTCATTTGCTGTAGCAACGAAAAACAAAAGTTTAAACTTCATTCAGTGAAGATTTAATATGATGGAAAGAGAAATTGTTTCCCTTGTGTCTAAGTTCCACCAATTTGTTGAATTTCACTCATTATCTCAACACAGTCTATCACAGACAGGCAGGCAAACACAATGATAGAGACTTCACAAAGAGATTTACTTCTCTAGCCCAAAGTCTTACTGCCATGGATTGCGGTATCACATGAAGCTATTTTCACTAAACTAGAAAATTCATGATTAAGCAGTATCCAAGGGGGTTGGTAGAGACTGAATTCACTTCTCAGGTGGTTGATAAGTTAGATGGGTTATATCAGAAACATGGGTCGTGGAGAGACTTCACAAGCGGTGTTGAATTGGTGATAATATGTGAATTAATCGGTTATTAATTATAGAGTAGTGACTCTAATATACATTGCCATCAATTTGACAATGGATATATTCTACCACGGCTTTACATATTCTCCTTGGGATGCTAAGATTTTCCAGTTTTGCACACATTTAATTTTCCAAAAGATCACCTGTAAACTGCAAAAAAATAACAAGGGTTCACGTCCATTAGTGTGTGTTTTCTAAAGAATAGGTTTCTGCAGGCTTAGTATTTCAATGACTTTCATCTGATGTGTTTGACATAAATCAGAATCTAATCATGCGATTAGTTTAACTGAGTTTATCAATGATCAATTCTAAAGCTTGCACCCTCCGTTAGAGGAGATCCTAGACTTTCCATGAATGTTTGGGGGCACATGCACTGTTTAAGACAGGTGGTTCTTTTGAGGAATACAAGTAACTAGATCGTACAATGCGCCACCATATTTTAGAGGCGCGACTTTTTCAAATATACTGAAGTGTGGAAACAAATAAGAGGCAAGCAAAATTGATGAAACACAATAGGTTTGGTTAGGCAACAAAGAGATATGCATTGCTTTTTAGGAAGAAGAAAAAACGATGCATTAATAGTGTTGAGTTTTGCATTGAAAGCATAGTCATTGTCCCTTCGTCAACATGTGCATATTCATGTCATATTTAATTCTTTCCCTTCTCGTTTTTTTTTCTCTTCAGGTTGCATTTATGATATCTCAGAGCAGATAACGATCACGAAAAGGCCAGGACAACAAATGAGAATGCTAGTAAAGAATATAACTCTATTTTTATTTGTATGGATCTGTATTAATCTTGTTTTCTTGCTTGTTAAAGGAAAAGAAGAAGAAGAAGAAGAAGAAGAAACTTACTAATTAGAGAAGAAACTCCTGAATTTCGCAAAATCATTATCCACTGCATGGTATCAAATGTTTCATGCAACTACAAAAGAACTTGGCCATGAGAAATCAGTAAGAAAACCTGAAGAGAATTTAGGTTTATTCTGGTTGCAAATGGAAAAAAAAATAAAAAATTCACATGGATGTACTAATGATGAGCATGTAACTAAAGAAGTACTAGCCTGTAAATCAACTAAGTGAGTTACACAGATATCCTCAGATCAAACTATATGTAGAAACCATAGTCCAAGACTATATAGTAATTGAGATTCCGCATGTTAACATCTAAAAACGTGCGAGAGAGAGAGAGAGAGAGAGAGAGAGAGAGAGAGAGAGAGAGAGAGAGATGTTCCTGGGAGAGTAATACCGACTGTTTGGTTACCTATGTTATTAAGGCAAAGAAGGGCTGTTCTTCACTAAATTCTGTTGTGTGCCCTTACAGTTCTCCAAGAACTGAAGTGCACCAATCGCAAATAAAGAAGCCCAAAGAGTAGCTCTCACTATCCGGTGAACTTAAGCCACTAACCAGAATGTGAAGGAGAGAAAAGAAAAGGGTGCATTTCGCTTCGCAACCATTTTGCGAGAGGAAGGTCTGGGACTAGTGATTCAGCATCTCTAGATGATTCAGAGAAGACTAGGGTTTTGGGACTTGAAGGGAAGAGAGGGAGAGAGAAGGAGAGGGAGAGATATTCAGACATGCATACATAAGGCTTTGAGGCGGCCATTCTCTTTCGTTTACAAAGCTAATCATATAACTAGGGTTTGGGATGAGAGTTGTGGATTGAGAATCTATGGTTGAAGCAGAGAACACGCGTTTATATGGTGGTGGAGGAAGGTGGAGGTCGTGGACTTTGAGGAGATAATGGGATTTTATTGCAAAAAGGTAAAGTTTTGAAGAGGGTGTCCCATAACTATTTTCTTCATCATTTCTGCGAATAATTATTAAGGTCTTCACACCGCATTTCAATTTATTTGAGTCACATGCTATCTTAAGCTTACGCAGAACACACCTTGTCCGTGTCTCTCCTCTCAATGTATTCCGATCAATAATTAATTGCCCACGTTCCAACGGAGAGTCCTGAAAAGAACTGCTTTTGGATTGAAGGCGACTCCTAGAGAACGAAGAGATGGAATTCCTCAGCTTACTTTACTTAGCCCCATGTTTCTACATGAAAATCTGGAGATTGTGTACAATTTGTGTTGCTCTTGAGAGCTAAATGTACCATCTGATCAATGATGATCTAAATGAGTAGGGCGAGCATTGGTTGCATGGGCCGGTTTATACTTATAACCAGTTCAACATTGATTCTTTACACCACCAAAGAGCTGGCCTCCTTTTTAACTTTTAGAATTTCTTTGAGGAATTATCACATCACAGACATCAGACCCATAAATAAAACAATCAAATAGCGAACGAAATGATGCAGGATTGACTGAAGAGATTATTAAATGGAAGTTCAGAAAAACTTGCCAAAGATGTCAAAACAACAAGTTAGAGGGAAAATATGAGCACGGACATGACTCCAATTAGATCAAAGGTCACAGCCTATCTAAGTTAGAGTACATCAACTGATATGGGACCTCTCTCCTAATCCAATCCCTCCAAATCCTCTTTGGACAAAACCAAAACCATCTATTATTGTTTATAAATAATTTCTCGTCAAATACACATACCAAATGCTCTTGGATAAGAGGTAATTGCATGAGCTTTTCAGAAAAAATGCTTGAATCTAGCAACCCATCTTGTAATGAATGGCATAGCATGGCTATTGTGCTTCAGAGGTAAAATTAGTATGTTATACTTAGGGGTAATCGATTCAAGGGTGGATTGGTCCCCACATTGGGAACTAGCCCACACCAACCAATTCATAATTTAGAAAAAAAAAAAAAAAGAAAGAAAGAAAGAAAGAAAATTTGGCCAATTCATCGGTCTAGTTCCTTATGTGGAACCGGGGACCGAGAATCAGGAACTACCTAGAATTTGCCGGTTTGATCCGGTCCAATTCTTGAATTGGATTGGGACTAATGCACACCCCTAATTATACTTGTAATTCAAATTTATAGTTTTTAGTGATAGATAAGATTCAATCTCTCCTAATTTTTCAATTGTAGGAGATCTGAGAAGGTTGACATATTCTTGTACACTATGTATATGGAGCTTGATGTCAAATAAATCATTGCTTATATAAGTTCAATTATTTATGCCATTTTCATAGCATTCACAATAAGAAATCCCAAATTTAAATCTTTTTATGCCCCTTATTTTTCTCTTGATATATATTTCCGTGCTTAGTCCTAAGTCAAAGTCCAATCTATAGGAGAATGTTAAAGCATTAATATTAAACCCTTGAGTTCCCACAGGATTCTACATTCTCAAATGAGGAGATTGAATCTGTTTACCCTAGATCTAACTTGGAAATATGGACCGCCCAAAGAAGTTCCGGTTGGTTATTTGATTGTCCTAGGTCCTCAATCTTAGAAATAACTCATTGAAATGTTTGAACGAATTGCGGTTATGTGAGATAGCCATAAATTAATCTAGTGATGGTTCTATTCTATAAATAATCTATGAGTACTTGCGCAATTAATTAGTTGGGGAGATAGTCTGAGTCATCCTAAATATATTGAACGAATACCAATTTAATTCTAAAATTTTCAATTTTGCCAATTTCATAATAAAAGAAAATATTTTTCATAAAAATAGTTTTCAAGAAAAATAGTTAGTTTTCATTTCTTTGGTGTTTCAAACAAAGTGATTCCCTTCTTACTGGAAAGATAAATCATTTTTCCCCAATCTAAATTTATTGTTATTAGCTTATGGAAAACATTTTCCGTAAACCGTCGTGGAACATTATCCTTGTACGGTCCTGAACTTAGGGTAACACAGCCTCAGTCATCTTGCTCTCCTTGATCAGTAACGTTGATACATCTTTGGTTGGCTTGTCGCCCATTAATTTTCACACCAGCTTTTCATATTGGTATTTTTCTAACGTCGAGCAAAAGTAAATTTTGGTCAACTTATTTTTTCCATAGAAAGATTACTATCAACCTTTTCTCTTTTTCTTTCCTCTTCCCTTAAAAGGAAAAACAATTGATTTGGGACGGCAAGACTAGTAGTTTCATTTATTTCATCACAGCCTCTTACAATTTCTGGAAAATGCAAATATATGTTTTAAAGGATAAAGAAAAGGTCTTTATAGTTACAAATGACTTTAAATGGCTATATGTCTAAGTTGTTGAAGATTCAAGACGTGTTACAATAAGTAAAAGGGAAAAGGCCATTAAAAAAACCTTAAGTTATGCTCATTATGACACATTTACATCAAACTTTTGTTTGTAAAATAAAAAGCCCAAACTATACCTATTATGATACATTTGCCCTAAACGTTTTTTTGTGGCATAGAAAACCTAAATTTTTGTTTATAAGATACATTTACCTTCCATCAAGATTCCGTTATATGATTTTTCAGTCAAAATGATATCACTTTTATTTCACTTAAGTCACGTGAGTTCCGTTATGACATATTTACGCTATGTCATATGTCTTCAGGCATCTATGTAAGCATATTTTTAACAGTTCTCATTGACAGAACTTTCATAGAGGGTAAATATGTCGCATATGTATAAGTTTGGGATTTTTTGTGTCATGTCAAAAAGTTTAGAGTAAATATGTCATAATGTACATAATTTAAGATTTTTGGTGGCTTTTGCCCTGACTAAAAATCAGCAAAAGTGAAAATAAAAGGAAGAAAAGCCATTCTAACTTTTAAGTATACTATAGCTCTATTTGTTATGTAGAAAATGAGTAAATTAAAAAATATTTTCCAAAAAAATGATAGCTTATATTGCTTATAAAAATAAATAAAACAAAAAGTATCTAAGCAAATGTTTAGATACAAATCGTTGTCATTAATGAAAGTATTTTTTTATTGATTGATTATTTCAAGTAATACAAGTGACTATTTTTTTAGAAAACATTTTTCAACTTATTTATTTTCCTTAAAATAAACGGAACTTATGTATCTATTTTTTTTTCTTTAGGTAATGAAAGTGACTAATTTTGCAAAGGAAAAAATTAATTGACAAGTCCTTTCTTGACAAGCAATTTCGAGAGAAAAAAAAACAAAAGTAGACGTGACACGTGAATTCCGTGCGAGGGCTGGCATTCAATCTTGAGTCGGCATGTCGGCCGTCAACCAATTCAAGAAACTGTTGATTTTCCAAACTTTGGGGGTGCATCCTTCTTTTGGTGGATTGAGACTTTTGAAAGCCAAGGTGGAAAATGCTAGCCTACTTATTTACATTTTAATAAGAACAAAAGGAAATTTCTTACTGTTCCCAACAAAATTTAAAATACTATTCATATTTACATTTAATAGAATTTTGGATAAAAAATATGTGAATAAGTTAAATTACGTCTATGGTAAGTTTTATATTGAGTAATACGCCGATAAAAAAAGAAGATTGAATATCCAGACACATCTCGAAATGTATTGCAGCAATTATATATACATGTGCGAGCAAGAATACAACTATGATGTATGCAATTTGGATTGGATGCTCGTGATGAATCAATTTGACATGCGGCTCGACTCGTGTGCTAACTCAGCTGACCCGTGTGAGCGAGTCTCTTACTTGAAGAAAGAGATTCCAACAATGGTGATGTAGAGCGACGGCAGGTAGAATTGCACCAGGTCATAAGGTTCTAATTCAACGTACACCTTTGACAAGGCAAAAGTGAAGTTGTATAGGGTTTGATCCGTTTGGACCTTGATACATGTGCTTCCACTTAAGCGAAAATCGGGGCGTTGAGGCCTCTACTTTTTCAGCTTGAGGCTTACATGCAGAACTGAGTTGGATGCTTCTGCTTTGATTTCAAACCCTAACTTCGTTTGTCCATTCTTTTTTAATCTTGTTGATGATCGTAGGACCATGACCTCGGCTGTTTCTCGAACCCTTTGTTTTGTTGTATGTTGTGGCGTATGAAGCTTTAGGTTTTATCTCAGCTTCATTCGAATCGAGAATAATTTCTCTACACATTCATGCCATGCTTGACGACCGCCCAAAGTATTCAAGAGGCGCCCAAGGCACGAAAAACTCGATCCCATCACAAGCGACGCTAACCCGGGATCATAAATTCAGCAAGTTCGGTATTGAGTTCAGCTCTAGATCATCTTCTTTCTTAAATGTTGGCCAATGCTTTGAACACGAAAGATAAAATTTCGAGCAAGTAAAATCTCTCCCCACACAAGGTGAAAACTTAAAGTTCGGAAAGAGATCATTGTTCACTATCAGTACTGATTATCAACTGTGTGTCGATCGATCCCGTGTGATTGCAAATCACATTTGAGAAAGCACTTCACATGACAATGACATAAAGTGAAATGGCCAGGGGTTGTGGGATTCGATCACGCAATCCATTTGAAGATCGGTTAATCCTTATCTCTTGCGAAATCAGGTTAAAATCAGTCATCAATAGTTCACTATAATCTCATTTTTGACATGATTAGTTGGCTCGTGATTGACAAGTCATGAAGATAAGCAAACACCGACCTTAACGGCTACGACGACGACAAAGAGAGTGTTCACTAAATGATGTCATTCATTTTCACATTCAATCAAGATGGATCTAGACTCTAAGAGGCACCTTCAGACATGTGTGCAGAGAGAGAGGGAAAAAATGGGGTGAGTTGAAGTTAGCATAGTAGTCTATGTATATCGATAAATTACTCTACCATGACAGAATAAGGGCGTCAAAGATGTACGACTGTGTCTCCACAAGCTAATCATCGATTCGAGGGATCCAACCACCATATGTTAGATTGTCTTTATGTTTAATTCCAAGACGTACAATTGTGTCTTTATGATTGATGGTGTCTTTATTGCCCTGCTCTGAAAGGGACGTGCTCAACTATGTTAATGGACAACGTTAGGGTTTTGATAAGCATAAGGAAGTCTAAGTTCAAGGATGTATAATGTAGCTTTTGGATGTTCGGAATTAGTTTTGCACCGATCTCAAAATTGAGGGGGTGAAAATGGCATTTTCCTGTAAAATTAGGCATCTAATCATTGAGAGTGTCGCCTTATGATTCATGGGGTCACACTATCTTCCGTGAGATCACAAATTCGAGTATGTCGTAAATGAAATATATAATCGATTTGTACCTTGAATATTTATTACCTCGTGTGGAGAGAAACTTTGACATACCGATAAGACTATAGAGATGAGGTTGTACAATTATGAGTAGACTTGATAGTTATAAGTGAAACCGTACATTTCGCAACAATAGCCAAAGAGAATAGCCGAGCTAATTGCCCGTCCTTCCCCATCCTTTCCATCCATAAAAAGAAAAATAGGAATCCAGAACAAATCTAAACACATGAAACAGAGAGTTCCATGATTTGAAAGCCAATAATTGATTTCGATACGGGGAAGGATTATGTCTTTTGCCCTGACGAAAACCTGGACGCATGAGGGGAACTAGACGTTAATTGCAATGAATGAGGTGAATATGCCTTTATAGGGTTTGCCGCAGAGAGATTTGACAGCTTAAAGAAGAACCGACGAAAATCAAATTCAATTCAAACAAAAAGCCTGGTCTTCTTTCTGCCTCCGGCCGACCCCCATTCCATTCTAAAAGGGAAATCACTCATTTGACCCCTTCACGTGCCAGAAATGTTCAGTAATGGTGTCGGCAACCAAAAGAAGTGCGCCACGGATCGCACCACCGATTGGTTCTAGTCAAAGAGACACCATTGGGCCAATTCAACGGCTCTCGTCCGTCCTCATGTCGCGATTCCAAATCCGTTCCAATCAGTGCTTGCGCACCTCGTGTCATTTCAAAGAGAACCGACACGGTAAAGCAACGGAACGACCCAACGCAATGCGAATGCCGACATTGGTGAACCTGAATGGGGCTTTTACCATGTTTTTGCATCTTGGTTTGTGGATAGAAGAGGGGGAATATCTGATTCATCGGCTCCTTTGCATGGGGGGTTTTTGTTACTTAGCCCAGTAGTTGTCTATGTCTAGTACAGATTTAGATGTATCGATCCATCGGAGGGGACGGGATGCGAGGGGAAATTTGAGACCAATTTTTATTTTATTTTATTATGGATATAGGATTCCGTCACTTCTTCCTCACCTTCCTCAAACTGTCGCAACTTTGTTTTAACCACAATGCAAGCTTCTTCCAGTCCCGATCCCTCAGGCCTCGGACACGGAGTTATTCGCATTTAAATGTAATGCTTCTAAGCTCAAGCTGTTATTGCCGGTCCGGTAAATTACAAATTTGCAACAGCCCTCTCCATTTGCACCTCTCTGTCATTTCACGAGCTGCTTGGTCTGGTCCGGGTCGTGACAATGCCTGGCTACCGCCTGGTTAACATTCTTCGTTCGATAGCAGCTAGCGGAGAGGGCCTAAAGCTTAATAATCAATTAAAAGTATGGCGCACAATTCAAGGCTGCTCCTTCATCGTTAAACTGTATCATTACTTCGATCCTCTGAATAAAACTTTGAAACCTATTTATTTGCTTTTCCACCGTTACTACCCTGTTTCCCAGTGACTAGATTTGCGTCATCCCCCTTTAAGTACAGCGTAGCAAAGTTCACCCCAACAGAAAAGAGAAGAAAGCGACTAAGGAAAGAAAGTAATGCATACTCCCCAAGAGGAAAACGGTTCTAGCATGCTCCTATCTATAAACAAAGCAATTGGACAAGGGTCGGCCGGAGGAGTATGATCCATGTCACTCATCATCTTTGTATGGGTACTCTTCGGCAACTTGCTTCAGGAGTTTCACTTGTAACTCAAATGCATCATCCCCTCGAAGCACATCACGAATCCATGTTACTTCCGTCTTCATTGAAACCTTAACAAAGGAGGTAGCACGTTCAGCACCATCAGAAAAGAGGGAACAGAAAAGAACAAGTGTGGCATAAAGTAACATCGCCATCTCTACTCAACAGAAAAAAACACATAAGGTCGGCTCCTCTCAAGTTCCATGCCTACCTCTTAAAATGCTACTTTTAACCAAGTCTCCAGGAGAAAAATCTATATCAAATCCAGATATCATACAGCAGAATCTGCCAAAGCAATATCCAGGATCCAGAAAGTAACATTGTCTCTAACGTGAGATACTTGATATGGAACAGCTTAGAGTCAAACTCAGAGACAGCAGCTTTGATACCTCAATCTAACAGGCACAATGTGACAATTGGCATTCAAATAACATATAGCACATGCTATCCATCCTCATACCAGCATCCAAATGTCAAGGGAGGAAGTCTCAATAAGAACATTAACAACTATGTTTTAAAGAATCAAAAGCACCATAAGTTTTCAAGAAAACAAAACTTTTATCACGGACAGATTCCATTTATTGGCAGACAAGGGCTCCCCTGAGCTTCTTTCATGTTGGACCACTGAGTGATGCATCATCTTGACAGCAGAACACAGAAGAAGTGCAATTTCTTAATTATTGACAGGTTGAGGCGTGTTGCCTGCTCTCTGTCATTTATAAAGCACTTGTTTAATGGCATGTAGCTGTTGAGGAATGTTGAGCTGCTTCTTTTAAAAAACGGGAACACTTGAACGCTGTGCCCTTGTATTCATTTGGAGCTCTTGGTGAGAGAAAAACCGAAACACCCAGTCATCATCAATTTTAAATGTTTCATTGCTCTCTTCCTTTAGTTTATGGTTTTTTTCCCTAACTAGCTGCTTGCTTATATTCCATGGAAAAAGAAAATAAAAAACAAGCCATAAGTAATGCAAGTAGGGATCTCTTAGAGAGTTCAATCCTGGCTCAAGATGAATGCAGGTGGCATGCTTAACACATGCAAGTCAGGCTGAACATGGTGTTTCTAGTGGCAAACGGGAGAGTAAAGCTTAAGAACCTGCCCTTGGGAGGAAACAAGGGCTGGAAACGACTGCTAATGCCCCATAGACTGAGAAGCACGAGGAAAATCCAGCCATGGAGGGGCACACATCTGACTAGCTAATTCCTGAGGCAACAACTTATCAAGGTGATGATCAATAGCCGCTACGAGAGGATAATTAGCCACACTAGGACTGAGACATGGCCCGGATTTTTGGGAATTTAATATGCTGCATGAAAGCCTGACAAAGTAATATCACATATACTGGAAGGGACTTGTCAAAATACAAATCTCCAGAAACTTAAGAGTGAAAGAAGGTTATGGAGATTTTGTGAGGCCTTAAATTCCACAGATCCTCAACCATTAGTTCTAATGTAAGACAAAACGTCACAGATCCTTTTCATAGCATCCTTTTTGACCATCGAGTTAGAAAGGGGTGATAAGCCCGCAAATACCTAAAATTTTGCCCTTTCAACATTCAGTACCTACACTTTTTTTTCTTCAATCAAATACTTCAACTTTTCAAATGTGAATCAATGTGAGACATTTATCTAATAAATTGCCATGTTATATGATTTTTCTGATGTGGCTCACGCATTCGGCAAAGCTAAACACTATTTATGACGTGGTTCGCTTCATTGGCAAAAATTGCACCAACTTCATTTAGGTGTTGCGGTATAAGGAGAGAGGGAGGGAGGAAGGGGGGAGAGAGAGAGAGAGAGACTTGAATGATTTTAGCTTTGCAATATGTTTCTGTTAATATGCCATTGTCTTAAGAGGCCACATTGGATGCCAATATGGACAGTTAATGGGTATTTGATGGCAGTGGTATCCACATTGGCATTTTCCTACTGCAATTCTAACAGAGGCCTCACATTGACTCACAGTTTGAAAAGTTGAGGTACTTGATTGAACAAAAAAAGAAGTTTTGGCACTGAATTGTAAAACGGGCAAAAGATCATGTACTTGTAGTTGCGGTGTTATTATCTAAACAAAAAATGAAATTGGAGTAGATAGCAAAAACGAAAAGCTAAAGGATATATACTCTGAGCATAACATTCTAGCTAATCTTCTCTAAACAAATAAAAAAGGTTTTTGGGCACTACGTTTGAAGCATAAAAACCATACATACACTACATAAGTTTGTTAAATAAGGAAATTGACTGAAGGTTTCCTGCTTCAGATTCACAACTCATCATCTTTCCAGTAAATTGCAACAGGCAACAACAAGCTGATTGGTGGAAATCAACAAGGAAAGATCGAAAGTTCAGTTGCCAACTTCGGAAATCACAGTTCTTTATCCGGTAAGGCCAAGCACCAACAAGAAGCGGCTGCTCTTATTTCAGGAAAAACAACAAAGATATAATTTCATTGAGATTCTTTGTAGTTTCTATTGAAATATGATTGAGGATGAAATCCGTCTACTATCCAAGATTTATTTATATTTTGAACAAAACAAAAGCAGCAACAAGTAAACGAAAATAAGGTCACGCCTAATATAACAAAAACGAGATGAGCCAAAGTTAAGTAAGATAATGGATCAGAGCTTACCATCTCCAAAGCTCCTCTTATGACCCCACTCAAGACGTTGCAATAATATAGACCTTGACATGTATCTGGAAGTTCGACAAAGTCAACCAAGGGATTATCCTCCAAAACTATACTGCAACAGGTACCATCCGCATCCCAATTGGTCACAGAGGCAGTAACTCCTAGGAACATTTTAAAACCCACCTATGCCAAAAACATAAAAAAGTAAAGAAAAGTCTAGTGGAACGGGAAAATCATGGAGAGTAAAAACACCTATAAGGTCGCAGTAATAGAAATCTCGAAGTGGAATATAAGACAAGGACATAAGGGAAAATGAAGCTACAGCACAGATGTCCAACAGTTAGTGATCATCGATGCAACAGCATCCTAGATGAAGATAAGATAATGAGTATGTACCTTTGCAATCATTTCTGCTGTCTCCTTAAAGTCAACACATCTGCCGACATTTGATTTAGCTAGAAATTCGTCAATGAGTCGTATTCCAATGTTATAACCCCTGCAAGGAGATTGAAAGTAAACAAAGTTTACTCTCATTTTGTGATTAGATATAAGCATGTGGGAATTTGGTTCTTCCGATTGCATGAGAGTGCATAAGGGTGATGTAACCCAACCACTCTATGGCCAACAGAAAAGAAGAATGCATAAGGAATAGATGAAATTATTGACTTAGCAGAGAGATCGGTTAGAATCCATGCAATAAGAGATGCAGTATAAGTCAAGCTGAGACTTTATCCCTTGCTTGTTCATGAAGCAGATCCATATCAAGCTCTAGTCAATGATTGGTGCATTCAAACATGGCCAACAGGAGAATGCTCTGTGAAGTAAGAGGCGTACAAAGAGAAGTTTGAAAGATAAAAAAAATCCCAAGACACCCATATCCTTCTCATCCAAGATAACCACCAGGAGTACTCTCATTGTCTCATGTTGATCCTCGCGATAATGAAATCATGTGTGGTTGGACTCGATACCGAGGTCAACCGGAACATATTTTAGTTCCATCCATAACAGTTTTCAATTCTTCAGAACTAACCTCCTGTTTATTCCCATAAATCCAACTAAAGATCCCATTTAAATTACTACCAATTACTACTACTACTACTACTACCGCCACTGCTGTTATTGCTGCTATTGCTACTACTGCTACTTGTTAGCATAAAGGGAATCATAAAACCTTCCGTAACAGAATCGCCAGCAACTCCAAAACAAGTACATGTTAAACAAAATTAGAAAATAGGTCTCGTTAAAGAATTTCCCCTCGGACACTTGTTAAGTATACTTATTTAGAATAATCAAATTTTCAAGACACTATTATGCATTAACATGAGGGCAACCAGTATAACGAAAATTCTAAAGTTTCCGTTCTTAACAAGTTCCCTCGGGCACTCGTTAACCAAATCATTAGATAATTACCAAAGACCACAGAACGACTTCTCCGAGGAATGAAACGACAGTGAATTCAGTAAAAAGGACGGGAGCAATACATTTGATCGAGCTGTTTGTTGACTTCCTCTACCTCCTCCAGATCCGTGAGCAACTGGCGCACGATTGCCCCATACGTCAACGTAAACAGTTCCGCATTCTACAACAGACAAGCCAAAAAGCATCATATAATCTCGTCCACGCCACACGACGCTGCGGTAACACAAATCCCTACTGAGATTTCGCCAATTTCTGGAGTAAAATAAAAATTGCAAGTCCTGACTATGATAAAAACGCATAAGTTTCGAAGTCGACTGCGCAGATCAAAATCAACAGAAAAACAGATCTTCCTGAGTAGCATTTCCGAGATGAGCGCTCGGCGAAGAAGCGAGATCGCACGCCATCGCCGGAAGTCCGTGCGCAGAAACGAAATCGAAGACTGAGATGGAGGAGATACGAAGATTCTGCTCACCACTCGCTCGACGCTGGCGAAGATCGCGTCGCCTGATCGAGGACCTGAAGCACGCGACATAGCTGGAGAGAGAGAGAGAGAGAGAGAGAGAGCTTCGACTGCTGCAAGGCACCTCCGCACTGGCTACTGGTGGCGATCTGAAACTTTCTGATGGCGCAGGAGGAGGCCTGAAACCGACGCGGCGACGAAGAAAGAAGAGAGGCGAGAAACTGGTGGGCTTGAGCTCTTATGGGCCTGTTCCTGGGCCGATCTGATAGCCATCTGCGTGGACAACCGAGCCCGGACTAGGCCCAATCCAACTCTGAATTTTTTTTTCATCGTGATCTTTTTTCTAAACTATTTTATTTGTTCGTCTTTCAAAACGCACGAATATTTATATGCACATAAAATTTTTAACATTTAATTTAAGAAACATTTTAATTATCGAGGAGAAGAGTTGTTTCCCCACAAAATAGAAATATTATCTTTAAGGAAAATAACGTGACATTGATGAATTGATTTCATTAATCTATCAAAAATCTCATGAAGAAAGGTACGTTTGATCTCACTTTGAGTAGCTTTCAATCTATGATCCTTCTAATACAAATTAATAGCTAATAAAAGAGAGAGAATCGTTGATAGGCCTTTCTTTACGAAAAGCAAAATTCTTATAATTTTTTTTTGATATAATAAAAATGGTCCATGAACTTTTGCCTAATGTGCAACATAAACCATAATATATTTAATGTGATGATTAAACTTTAATCGAATATGCAATGTAGTCCATAATATATTCAATATGGTCCTTCAATTTTAATTGAATGTGCAGTGTGATCGCTAGATTTTTTTATATATTCAACTTAGTTTCTAAGCCATCAACCTTCCAATAATTCATGTTTAGAAATAATATCGAACATCTTTTATATTATTCAAGGAATAAAACCAACATGTATCAAAAGTTCAAATATATTAAATAAAATAAAATTTAAGAATTATATTACATATTAAATTAAAGTTTATAATTAAATTGAAATAAATTTAAATTTAAAAATCATGTTGTATTTTTGCCAAAACAAAATTCAGTGACTTGTCGTGTCAATTTTTGTAGGTCGAGCTCCACAAGCATTGAGTTGAAGTGTTCCTTTCGCAGAGGTTTTCATTTGCGTGGCCCAAAACGGTGGCGCGTTTTGCACGACACGAGATGCCTCGATTGCCGCGTCGTGGGGCGACGCAACGGAAAAACGCGTTGCCGTGGCGTCTATCCGGGGTGTCGTCTTCGATGCGGCACGTAGCCTATAAATGCGCACGATCTCCCGATCTCCCAATTCGCTATCGGTTGCAGAAGAAAACTCAAACCCTAGGTGCTCTCTCTCCGCTCGACCTCTCGAAGTTCTTCTCTCTTCGCGTCAAGGTAATCGCAAGATTTTCTTTGTTCGTAGCTTTTGTATTTCGAGATCTCTCGAGGCTAATATCGCACGAATTGGTCCTGCTTGTGCGGGTCGATTGGACCTTTTCCCCTTTGATTGTAATCGAATTCTTCGCATCATGGAATCGTGTGATCGATCATCTATATCCGGTGTTTAAGAGTTCATGCAAACACGAGCCGGAGGTCCGTTTGCTGGTCGGGCGTTTGATTCTAGTCGTTTTGTGCGCCTCGGATATTTTAGCGTTGAATCGGGTCCTTTTGTCTACTTTTGATGTTATGCTTGTAGCTTGTTCATCCATCCAAATCGGGTTTGCTTGGTGGCTTGCTACTCCAAATTAGATTATGCCTGTGAGGTTTCGCATGCGGCTCGTTTGCATGAGTTGAATCTTGTCGATTGTTAATTTAACTCGGGCTATGTTTGGGGGTTTCCGTTGGTGGAATAGAAAAAGGGTCTGCAAGTTTCTGGATTTTGACGATTGATTTTTTGAGATCTTGATTTTTTGGATTCTGAAAGATGTCTGCTTTTTCCTGATTGATTGCTTTTGTGCTAATTCTATTAGATATAATTGAGTGGAGCACAGATGGTAGTGCCTAGAGTCTATGATTATGTGAACATGCCAGTCAGTTTATTCTAACGGATTAATCATGATCTCAGATGCAAATCTTTGTGAAAACCCTTACTGGCAAGACAATCACCCTCGAGGTGGAAAGCTCGGACACAATCGATAATGTGAAAGCAAAAATCCAGGACAAGGAAGGGATCCCTCCGGACCAGCAGAGGCTTATCTTTGCTGGCAAGCAGCTGGAAGATGGCCGAACCTTGGCCGATTATAACATTCAGAAGGAGTCCACCCTCCACTTGGTGCTCCGTCTCAGGGGAGGCATGCAAATTTTTGTGAAGACCCTTACTGGCAAGACAATCACCCTCGAGGTGGAAAACTCCGACACAATTGATAATGTGAAAGCAAAAATCCAGGACAAGGAAGGCATCCCTCCAGACCAGCAGAGGCTTATCTTTGCTGGCAAGCAGCTGGAAGATGGCCGAACCTTGGCCGATTATAACATTCAGAAGGAGTCCACCCTTCACTTGGTGCTCCGTCTCAGGGGAGGCATGCAAATCTTTGTGAAGACCCTCACTGGGAAGACAATTACCCTAGAAGTTGAGAGCTCTGACACCATTGACAATGTCAAGGCTAAGATCCAAGACAAGGAGGGTATTCCACCGGACCAGCAGAGGCTCATTTTTGCAGGAAAGCAGCTTGAAGACGGCAGGACGCTTGCAGACTATAACATCCAGAAAGAATCCACTCTCCACTTGGTGCTCCGTTTGCGGGGTGGAATGCAGATTTTTGTGAAGACACTTACTGGGAAGACCATAACTTTGGAGGTGGAAAGCTCCGACACCATCGACAATGTTAAGGCGAAAATCCAAGACAAGGAGGGTATTCCCCCGGACCAGCAGAGACTCATCTTTGCTGGCAAGCAGCTTGAAGATGGCAGGACTCTTGCAGACTATAACATCCAGAAAGAGTCTACTCTCCACCTGGTGCTCCGGTTGAGGGGTGGTATGCAGATTTTCGTGAAGACTCTCACTGGGAAGACGATTACTCTTGAGGTTGAAAGCTCTGATACTATCGACAATGTGAAGGCTAAAATTCAGGACAAAGAGGGTATTCCTCCGGACCAGCAAAGGCTGATCTTTGCTGGTAAACAACTTGAAGATGGCAGGACATTGGCCGACTACAACATCCAAAAGGAATCGACCCTTCACCTTGTCCTCCGTCTCCGTGGTGGAATGCAGATTTTCGTCAAGACCCTTACAGGAAAAACCATCACCTTGGAGGTTGAGAGCTCAGACACTGTTGATAATGTTAAGGCAAAGATCCAAGACAAGGAGGGGATCCCACCGGACCAACAGAGACTTATTTTCGCCGGTAAGCAGCTGGAGGATGGGAGGACCCTTGCGGACTACAACATTCAGAAGGAGTCTACACTCCACCTGGTGCTCCGCCTTCGTGGGGGATTTTAAGCTTGTTCTGGTGCTTTTTAGAATAACAATGGATTGTTGTGGTGGTGATCATTGTGGGATGGGTTTGAATAAGTTTTAAGACCTTTTGAAATTCTCTGCTTGGGTAGGTTTATATGCATGACCGTATATTAAGTGGTAATGACTAATGAGATTCTCGCTGATGATTTCAGTTTCGTATGGTGGTTCTGAGTGCTGTTTCTCCATTTTGTGTAGTCGGTCCGTCATTTAATTGCCAACTAGAAATGTTTACGTGCTGGTGGTGACATGGTCTATAATCGGGATATATGTTCCATGACTCTTGATTGCGTGTTCTGATGCAACAAGGTTCTCTCTGGCCTTGGACGCATGTGGATGAGCCATTTGAAATTTAGCCACGATCTGATGGATTTCTTGGTTTTCTGGTAAGCTAAGCTTACTTTGGTATTGTACCCACTTTCTTGTGCTACGAGAATGCTCCAGGGCTTTGCCATGGAAAAAAATTAAATTTTATACACGATGCTTCTTATAGTAGAAGATTCTTTTGAAGTTAGAAATGAGTATGGGGTACAAAAAAACTCAATTTCCTCTCGTATTGTGCGTTTTCAGTCGATTGCGGGACGGCACATCACAGTATCAATTATTTATTATAAAAATAAATAACTTTTCTTTAGTCACATCATAATTGACTCGAAATACTCCCATAAAAAATAAATAAGCACTTTTAGGAATTGTTTTATATGTGATGATGAAACTTAATGATTTGATTTAATACGAATCAAGTTCAATGGATAAAACACAACTAATTTAGAAGGATATACTCGTGAAAGATGAGTCGAAATAAAATGAAGTTAGAAAAAAGGGTACAAAAAAATTCGAACTTTCAGGACCCCAAAGTGACACGTTTACAAGGGGATTTTTTCTTAAAAGTTACGAAAGTGACATTTGAAGTGCGAAAAACCCAAATGAATTACTTAATCGCACACATTTATTCTAAACTTTTTGACAAAATCCAATCAAAAATGGCAAGAACTTTTGTTATGTGACACATTTACCCCAAAATTATAGGGCATTTTGATCTTTTCATTTTTTTCTTCTCTCTTCCCTCCGGTATAATTCAAGCCGGTGGATATAATAATTAATTAATTAATTAATTCGGGGGAGTCGGGCCAGGGTGTCCCTCGCTCCTCCTCGCCAGTTTTTTTAATAAATATAAATCTAAATTATTATTATTATTTTGTTTTAAATTAAATTTAGGGTGTTTTATATTATATTAAAATTTAAATTATCCCAAAATAACGTCATTTTTGTGTGGTTTTGTTGATTGCCCATCGCCGGCGAGGGCCGCCCTCGCCTACGTTGGGCGAGGGTGTCCCTGCCCTCGCCTATGTCGGGCGAGGGTGTCTCATTTTTTTTTTATAAAAAGTTGCCTTAAGTGGCGGCGTCGGCATTTAAATATTCCTTTACGCCAACTTTTGGCGGCGAAGGAGGTCTTCGCCCGAAAAAAAAACTCCTTTCCTCTCGGCTTCGTTTTCGCCATGGGGCGGAGGGATCAAGGTATAAAAAAAAAAAAAAAAAAGGAAAACATCAAAAAACATAATAAAAAGATAAAAAATGCCCTTTTAGGTAAATGTGTGACGATTTAAAAAGTTAATGATTTGATTTAATACGAAAAAGTTCAATGGATAAATGTGTTAACACAAAATTCAGGATTTTTCATGAAAGATTTTGAAATAAAATGAAATAATACTAGTCATCGACAACTTTGTTATTGTCTTATTGATATTTTTTATCAGACTAATTCTTTGTTTGCTTTATTACTATCACAAACTAGTTCAGTAGTTCGATATGTAAAACTAGGTCTATAAAAATAAAACCAATTTCTATAGAATTATGTGCCTTATTTTCGTGTTTAGAAAAATAATAATAATATAAAAATGTGTTGTTAGCAATATTAGGACAAAACAAATTTACACACGTCACAATAAATGATGGCGAACACTTACTATTGAGGTATAGATTATTTAGGATAAGCATCATTTAAATTAGTTATATCATGTGATAGTAGCATTGAAGTCATACTTTTTTATTATCTTGCATTTGATTTTCACATAATAGATAGATCAAAAAAATGGAATGCATTTTCCATACTTTGAATTTTTTGCAGAATAATAAAGTAAAATCATAGTAAAAAAAAAAAAAATATGAACTCATGTTAGATGTATATTTATTTATTTGCAATTTCAAAAGATAAGCTTGAAGTAAAAGAAAAAAAAAAGAAAGATCATTTTATTTTTTAATAGATTGAAAAGGAACTAAAGAGGAAAAAAATAAAGAAATAAGAAAGATCATTTTATTTTTTATTAGATTGAAAAGGAACTAAAGAGGAAAACAAAATAAAGAAAAAAAGAAAGGAGAATCTTCTCTCTTTCTTTCTTCGTTATTTTACATACCCTCCATGGGTCGCTCTCTCGTGCCATACCTCATTAATGATTTTAAAGATTTGTTGTCTTTTTTTTTTTCCTGATTTTTTATGGCACTGAGCAAAGGATGGAGGAGGAAAAACACCTAAAACCTTGGCTCTTTTTGTTGGTTGCGATTTTCATTTTAGAGGAACGAGCTACCTCTCGAAAGTAAACCTATTAGTATGAAAACATTGACGCATGAGGCTTGTCTTCATTTTGTTAGAGGCATTACATATTTGAGTTTTGAAAATTATTCATTGCAAGACAAATATGCCACCGTATAGTAACAATTATAGTCATGCAATGGGTTAATTTAGCCTTCCCAAACCTCAACTAGATTTTGTAGTCGGATTGAATACAATATTAAGCTGAAAATAACTTCTGGAGTCGGACTGCACACAATATTTAAGCTGGACATAAAGCGAAGAGGGTCGTACCCCTATTACTTTGTGCAATATCTAAGTCTTTGTTGTGTTTTAAATATAACTCTAAATCTACATCACCATAACACTGGTCAATACCTCTAAAGCTAGCACAACATGCTTTAGATTTAGGATGCAAATGAGTTGCAATCAAAGCGGACAAGGTGAAGTTGTTATGGACATCGATAAGGTTGTCCTGATCTAGTATTGAAGCTCGGCTGGGATATGAGTACTAGATAAGCCTCTTATCGCCATCACCGATGTATTGGTTGTCGCGTAGGTATATTACCCTTGCAAAATCTAAAACCCGCACGACCTTTTTAAAGGCCTTGCTCATGTCGGTTTAACCGCGACTGGAGAGGCCATGATGATGCTTGCGCCCCGCTCGAAAGCGACCTGCCTACAGTTTTAATGTTAGACACCGAATCATACCTAACACACCTAACAATTTAGATTTTCTTTAAAAAATATTTTTCTATTAAATAATCCCTAAAGATAACATGTATTTTCGTGTTAGTTTGAACTTAATTTCTCTCGTGGTCACTTAAGCGAAATGTGATCAGGTTGTTAAGCTTACTTTTTCTTTTCTTTTCTTTTTTTGCAACTGATGTACTACGATGGATTTGAGCTTAGCCTAGCTCGATTCAATTCAATCATGATTAAATAATAGAAATCATTCCGAATTTTTACTCCCACTTTTTTCATGATTTCTCCTGGTTGTCAAGATTCAAAGTCAATGGGTCTGGGGAGAAACTCTGGCTTTATTTACCCTTAGATAGATAGATAGATAGATAGATTGATTACATTAGAGATAATCAAAACCATACAAAAGTACCACCTCGACCTAAAATACTCCTTGAGGATCACTTGATAAACACTTAAAAGCGCTCTTTTTTTTTCCTTCACCCTCTTTGCACACTAACTAGAGGGAACCCTTTTTTTTCTTATTTGAAGAGAACCCGATACTTCGGACCGCCGCTCTCCGGCTCTAGTAGCTGCCGCCACCGCCGTAGGGGCTGATGTCACAGCGCTGAGGGCCGAGGCGGCACATGTTGGGAAGGTTCTGGGCCCTCTGGACCCCCGCCCTCAGCTCCTGTCCCTGAAGCTGGCCCTGTTGCTGCTGCTCCTGCACGATTTGCCTCAGCCCCTCGCACCGGCATTGCTGGTCAATCTGCCTCAGCTGCTGGCAGCATTGCTGGAGGGACCCCTGGCCCCCCTGGCCCCCCTCCTCGTGCCTCGGCAGCACAATGAGACCCCTGTGACTCCCCTTTTATCATGTTAAGACAAACTCGGAAAAAGCACAAAGATGGGCGAGATTACGACCAAATTCTTACCTTCCTTGGGTGATGAATTGCTCGCACTGGTGGAGCTGCTGCCTGGAGGTGTGCTGGCGGCACTGCTGGCTGCCGCCGCCGCCGCGGCGCCCGGTGTTGGCCTCGTCGTCAAACTCGACAGTGGTGATGGTGGTCCGGTAGGTGGCGGAGGCGGCGACGACGAGGAGGGCCAGGACCGCCGCGGTGACCGCGACGCGTGCCATTCTTCAGGTCGATCTGAACGCAGCAGGAACAGTGCCTTAACAAGCCGTGGGAGGTCGGAGGGTGTCTTCTCGAGTCTGGCGTGTGGGTGAGAAAGGGTGGTGGCGGGTGTGGGGTATTTAAGGAGGATCCGGAGGAGTGCATGGAGGGAACGTGTTGGCCATGGCGATCAGAGGAGGAGGCGGATGCCTCCACGTCTCTCTTCGCATGCAGATGCAAAGTGCAAGATGCCATGCAGCTGCGCAGAGGCACCGTGACTTGTCTGGTTATTTGCCAGATGGAGGATGCTCGCTCCGATCAAGGCTCCCTTTGCTTCCCACCTTTTGCGCGGTCTGGCCGCTGCGTCTCCATGTCTGTAATGGTGAAACGCCCAAGGAAGACGACGTGCGTGGTGTCGGGTTTTCTTCTCTCTTTTGCACTACGAAGTTTCCAAGCAAGACACAAGACTTGGAAACCTCCTAGTGCTCGTGTTTGAGAAAGGAAATTTCTTTGGTACGTTCTTTGACTGTCACAACGTGAAATGGTGATGGTAGCACCACCGAACGGTATATCCATCCCCCAAAAGACGAGCAGCTTTTGTGCCGGAATGGAAGTGGCTGTATATACAATAGGTGAAGTCATGTTCGAAGCCGAAAAGCACACCGTGTAGACCATCTAAGCGTTACTAGTCGTATTACGTCATTGACGAGAGCTAATCTCTGCCTACACGGGGCGACGCACGGAGACGCGATCCGCCTCTTGGCTGGCTGGCCGCTGGTGGACCTTTGGATAGAGGCCGCTCGCGCGGACTCGGAACTCGCAGTTAGGACCGGAAAATTAAGGTCAAGTGACCGATAATTTTCTCGAATTTTTTAGGATTTCAACTTTATCCCCACTTTTTAATCCCATCAGAAAAATTAACCAACCTTAAAAAGCTGTTTTCAATCCTTTTCAGGTCTTTTAACAACATTAGGAGGAAATTTTCCGTTAGTTTTTTTTTTCCCAAACTCCATTTCCGCACTCCGCCCTCTCTCTCTCTCTCTCTCTTTTATGGCGAGGAGACTGTTCAAAGAAAAGTATTCTTTATTACGAGTCACGTAACTGCGCCAAAAAGAAGGATACTGATTTAAATCTACGTAAAGAATATTAATGTGGTTTTATTAATCATGGGAAAATATTTAAGGGAGGATAACTTAGGAGATGTTGAATTCAGGGGGAGAATTTTTATCTGCCATCGTATCAACCTTTTTTAATTATCATAACAATTTGTCTGAAGAAAAAAGAAAAAAAATAGGTTCTTTAAATCAAACTTACCCTAATTCTATAAATACTTAAGGCTAAATTAAGTAATATTTTGAGGGAGTCTACTCCTGATAAATAGATTTAATATGATCCTGAAAGGTAGGGATTCACTATAATAACTTAGAAAGATGGGACAAAATTGAAAAGAAGAGAAAATCCGAGGTTGTTCATTGCCATTTGGCCTGAAATCATAATGGAATGTAATATTCCTTAATATCGGTACACTTCTAAATAAAATACTCTCAAGTCAATAGCTGGTTTGGTCTTCTCTTCATAATGGAAATTGGAACCATCCAAGAGAGGCAATTCTTTTCGAGGCTAACATGGGCCTAGCAAGTTGATCTCCACGTGGGCCCTTCTCCCTTTTCCTTGTGTGGGCTCCGGGCCCGCTTTTGCTCGTCCACGAGAAGTCAAGACGGTCGCCGCCGTCCGGGCCCATCTCCTCCGGCCCACCTAAATCCGAAAAGCCGAGAAGCGCAACGTTTTTCTCGAGGCTCTCCGTCGGTCGGTGTTCCAGCGCCCCGACATCAGTAACGACCCACCGGCGCCTGTGCCCCACTCGCTCCCTCCACCGAACACGTGTACGGCCGAGGGACGCCCCGACCGCATCGACGGCGCGGACGCAGCGAGTAGCCATTCCAACCGTACTCTCGGCTCGTCAAGGAAAAAGAAGAAAAAGGTTGCCCTCTCTCTATCTCCGCGATCCGCGCCGACCCGCGAACCCGACCCGAAGTCCGTGCCCGAAGAGACGACTCTTATATCTCTCTCCGTCCCTCCCCCCGTCGCCCGCATCTCCACTTTCTCTCTCTCTTCTCTCTCTCAAGGCGCCCGTGAGAAGACTCTGTAGAGAGAGAAAGAGAGGTCCTCGGAGATCAGGCTTATCCAGATCAGGCGGCGGCGGCGGCTCCTCCTCTCGCTCGAATCGGAAACCTCCGACTCCGGATCTGGTAAGTCCCCGCTCTTGGGTCCTACGCGGCGTGATCTGGTGTTTGCTTTCGTCGTGCGTTAGGGATCGGTGCCGTCCCTCGCCTCGATTGAGTTCTGCAGTTCGCGCTTTTTTGGTCGATAATCTGTTTTTCTTGTGGGGAAAGCGAGTTTTTTTAAAATTCTTTTTCCCTTTTGGGGCTACGGAGCTTTTTAGATTGAAGGCTAGGGCTCCCGCGTGGCCGATCGACGGTCCGCCGTTTGCTTTTGCGGTGGAACGATGTGCGCCTTTCCTAGGCATAGTAATTTATGTGGTGGGATCCGTGATCTAGTAATCGCGACGCCTGTAATTGTGAGCCGCTTTCTGTCTGACGAGTGGTGTGATGGAAGATTTGCGGTCGTTCGAGGTTTCGCAGGATGTGAGAGGTGTAGATCCTCTGATTGTGTTGTTTTGTTGGGGGTTTAATTGTCTGATCGATTTGGCAATGGTTTGTGCTCGATTGTGAATATGAGATGCGATTCAAGAGTTTGCGTTTTTCTCCCGCCCCCTGGCGGATTTGGACTTTGAGCTGACTTAGATAGGGAGGAGGACGGCGATTGTCTGTAAGATGGTGTTGCCTCTAGTCTGTGCATATGAGTTGATGTCCTAGTCGAGATGCCTTTTAGATCCTTTTATGAAATTCTGGTGCACCTTGTTGTCTGCCTGAATAGTAAACGGGAACCCCTTTTTGCATCTCGTGTTTGTGTTCTTCTCTGAGAGAAAGAGCACGAGAGGCTTCTGTTTGGGGGTCACAGGTGCGTGTGTTGCATGAGTGCGTGTGTTGCGGGCATTTCCTTCGGAAGTTTGCTATGATATTTTGTTGTACTTTCGTTGCTGTTTCGGTGTGTGTTTTCGTTTTGGGCTGGAATGACGATTTGCTTACTTCTTGTTCAGGTCTGAGCCCTCTGGTTGCTAGAAAGTTTCAATATCAACAGCCAAGTTTCATGTCTGATCTCGACGCCCAGGTTCCTACTACCTTTGGTACGTCAATTTTCTTCCATTCAATTTTTGTTGGTTAAGATTGTAGTTTCTTTTGAGGGTTACTGAGCTTGTTTTGCATTCTTTCCTTCGTTGGGGGTTTCAGATCCTTTTGCTGATGCTAATGCTGAGGACTCTGGTGCTGGTACAAAAGAGTATGTGCATATTCGTGTACAGCAACGGAATGGTAGGAAAAGTCTGACTACTGTGCAGGGATTAAAGAAAGAATTTAGCTACAACAAGATACTTAAGGACCTCAAGAAAGAGTTCTGCTGCAATGGGACCGTTGTCCAGGATCCAGAATTAGGGCAGGTTTGTCATCGGCACCGATCGATTTACTCTTTGTTTTCAATTGGGTTCCAATTGACTAACTTTCTCTATGTTTTTCATAATCATAGGTCATTCAACTTCAAGGTGATCAGCGAAAGAATGTTTCCACCTTCCTTGTTCAGGTATTGACCCCTTTCAATCAGCATGTCCATAGAATGTTTAGTAGACCTAGTTTTCACATTGGTCTAAGCATAAGCATGATAATTGGTCAGGACTGACACTCCGTTCCTTTCGTGTTTTCGATTTCAGGCTGGAATCGTGAAGAAGGAGCATATCAAGATCCATGGTTTTTGATTGCAGTATCTTTGCATAGTCCGTGGCCTGTGTTAGGGCGTCATATATAGGCATTGAACCGTTCTACTATGTTATTTTGAAGGCACTTCTGTTCTGCACCTGGTTTCTGTCAATTTCCTGAATTTTGATATGTGTTGTCTATGGAACATATTAAACTCTGTTTCTGTTCACGTACTCATAATAAGAGTTTGGGTGTTAAGGTAGAGAATCCGTCTCTCTTCTCCTTTCTTATCTTTCTCCTGCCTCCATGAGCTCGAAATAAAGGGTGGAATGAGATTGACGCCTTGAGGTGATTGTCCTGGTGTCCTTTAGATATGAGGTTCGATCAGCCTTATCTACATAGAATCCTATAATGGCCCGGTCTGCTCCTTTTGCTTGTCATTGGAATCGATTCTACCTGGTCTCGTTGTTGAATGTCGATTCGTGCCTATGACTTCTTTGGATCAACCCAGTTTCTCATTTTCCTTGCCAATAGTGAATGGCATAAGTAGAATGATTTATCCCATCTACGGGAAGCTGCTGCACAGACGCAAAAGGGCATGATGTGCCTAATAATCCATAGTTGTCATGGGATCCACTTTCCCTGACATTTACACCATAGGTTGGGGCTAAGAGGTCAACAAACCCATGACCAATTGCGGACCTTCTTGTCATTTAGATCAACGGGGTGGGTACGACTAGGCGAAATTGATGGGGATACTTCGATTATCTTGGAGTGGAAGGAAGATTTGGGGAATATACCTTAGCCACGGCGGCCCATCAAATCATAATTAGTATTTATATGACGACGAAATGCATTGGGGACCTTCGCGTCGGTCTCGACGCTAATTGATTGGCGCCGGACGTGCCTTGGATTGGAGGAGTGGTACTCGGGTGCGACGAGTCGTGGTTTCGTGCCGTATCTGGTGCTTAAAACCAATAACTAGCTTTGTTGAAAAGTTTGCTAGACCGTATAAGTCACCAACTCTAGAATATCTCGAAATTAATTCAATTTATGAAAAGGGTTTTGTTAATATAATAATTTTTAAACTATTATAAAAGCAATAGCATGTTATAAATCGTAATTTTTTGAAAAAATAGATTTCATAATAGGTTTTTATTATTTTATGTTCACAATAAATTCATAACAGTCACATAAGCATTTCTTAAAGTCATGAATTATGTATCCTAAATAGAACGGATAGTGAATATACATCATTGCTTTTTTTAAGGAAACTCAAATTACTAGGTGTTTCGTCGATTTTAGATCTCATAACGAAATATCTTTCATCAAGTGTTATATTTTTGTTTTTATTAGGGGAGACTTAGGTTCTATATTAGTATTGGATAGAGAGGGTCAAACGCTAATGAAGCTATATGTTATATAGTTTCGTATTTAATAAAGTCGCTTAATATGAGGTCAAAATCAATGATAACTAATGTTAAAATCCAATCAACGGTTTGATCCAAACTCACTTTAACATACTAACGAAAGTCCATTAAATTAAAGTGATTTGTGCAATGTTGAAGTTGATTTGACAACACTAGATATTAACAAAAGCTCCTAAAAAACACTACTTTCAAATGAGTTAAAGGACATAACGTCGGAATCTAATGGATGACATTGGACAGTGGTAATAACACTTAGTAAACATTGCTTCTAAATGAGTATGAGGATACAATGTTGAAATTTAATCGATGACGTTGGATGGTAGAGATAACACCTACTGTACACAATTCTTAGATGGGTATGAGGACACGACATTAGAATCTAATTGACAATGCTAGACGATAGGTCAGTACTGGAATCTAATCAATAGCGTTAACCGCGATATAGACACTTGTCGGAATTGAATTTACGACGATAATATTAAACTATAGGTAAACTAGAATAGACTAATATAAAAAGGTAAGATAAAGTAGTTTTGTGTATTGTTTGGGGGACTCTATTGGATTGCCTATGGTATTTATAGGTCAATTTGATAACTGTTGGTGGTTGGTTGGTTCCTCTTTAAGTTGCTTCACGTTCTTCATTGAACCCCCTTAACTATATCTTGTTACTTTTTGTTCTCATGGCTTGGCCAATAAGTATTAACTGCTCCTTTGATTTTGGTGCCATTTTAAGTATCAACTATTCTCGCCCAAACTTCGCTATCAATTCCATCTAATTGTTATGTCTTCAATAGTGTTTTTTTTGGCTTGAACACGTGGCAATCAATTGATTTATCATCGAAACATGTATGTCTACTTATAGGTCCATCGAAATCTAGTCTAAGAGCTCTCGAAATCCATGGCCATCCTTCGTTTTTTATGACTACCATGGGCTGGGCTGATGTAAATCAAAGCCTGCACATGACAACGATGGTGATTTCAAAGGCTTTTATCTCTCGTAATCAGCAGGTGATAATATGGGCATTTTTTAGGGTCAACACTAGGTTACTCATTTCTATATTAATTTATTGTTTTAATTTGTTGAAAGTTGCTAATTATGTGGAGAAATTACTGGTCATTTATAGGGGGAAAACGCATGATACATAGTAAGATTTATATAATTGGAAATGGAATGGTAAAACAGAGTGAGAGGGGAAAGAGAACAAGAAGGCTCATTTGGGAAAACATGCTTGTATAATGGTTCCTCTGCTCTATTGACACCAAAATTATAAGGTCTCGAAACGTTATTGATATTTGAAAAGCTTTTCATTCACTTTGTCAACCAACTCTAGCTCGAGAATGTTCCGTGCGAGCGTTGTCACATGACATTCTAGTGAAGTGACAGCGGGGCCATGACAGCATGCCATCATCAAACGAAAATAAGAACATGAGAATCAAGATACGGGCATGTAAAGGAGAATGGCACAACAAATGCATGTAAAGGGGAAAAAAGAAAAGAGAAAATAAATTGAACATGGGATGGTTGGCTGTACACCGCTAATACAACCGTAGCTGAAGTGATTACTCTGTATGCACCGTGTGTATTCATTGTCTTCGGATCGATATACTTGGTATCTACTATTTAGGTACTATTTTTGTAACGACAAATCCAACTATGATTCGATTTACTTTCCTTTCCTTTCCTTTCCATTCAGTGCTGATTATTTAATTCTCAGATCAGTTTCAATTCGGACGATGATGAGGGACAGAGAAGAGAACATATCCTCGCCAAAGATCCATCGAAAAGGCGCACCACGGCCGGACGAAGCGCCCCACAAATATCTTCACGCGATGCAAATGGAGAAGATATTGTCTTTCCCAGATTTCACCCGTCCACATCAGTGGGCCCCCGCCAGAAAATGGCCGAACGAGGACCTCGTCCTTTTGCTAAAAAGCCCCCCCGAAAGGCATCGCACGCGGGCCCCACTCCCATGTCAGAAGCACCAAACGAGGCGGGCATTTCACGGCAGAAATCCCCGAAAGGCAAAATACGAATTATGGAAAAGGAAAAAGGTAAACGAAAAGGAGAGCGAATCGTCGTCTTCCTCGCATGCAGTGTTCGTGACTGGAGAGCGCCACTTGGTGCAGGAGGCATGACAGCCCCTGTTGCCCATTCTGGACCCTTCAATTCCTATCCTCTCCGCCCTCCACGTGTTCCCCGATATTTTCCGCTCCGCCTTCCTTATATACTCGCCCCACCCCATCGCCACCCTTCGCTCTCATCCGGAAAACCCTCGACCGAGATCACCCCCCTCCAAGCAGCGTCCCAAGAAGCTCTTCCAATGGCGGCCGCCACCATCACCTCCTCCCTCTCCTCCAAGCCCAAGCTCTCCCTCTCCGCCTTCCATGGCACCCCTCTCGCCCCCGCCGCCCAGTCCCTCCGCCTCCCGGCCCCCCGATCGTCCGCCCACTCCTCCGGCATCTCCATGTCCGCCGCCGCCGCCAACCCTCCGGCCTACGATCTGAACGCCTTCCGCTTCGACCCCATCAAGGAGTCCATCGTCTCCCGCGAGATGACCCGCCGCTACATGATGGACATGATCACCTACGCCGACACCGACGTCGTTGTCGTCGGCGCCGGCTCGGCCGGGCTCTCCTGCGCCTACGAGCTCAGCAAGAACCCCAACGTCCAGGTCGCCATCATCGAGCAGTCCGTCAGCCCCGGCGGCGGCGCCTGGCTCGGCGGCCAGCTCTTCTCCGCCATGGTAAGGAGGCTTCGTGTTTCGGAAAACAGGCGTGCATGTTTGATTCCGAAGGGAGAGAGTGATGTCGAGAAGCCAGATGATAATGATATATCCTCAGAATTCTTGCTCTTTTTTTTTATTATTTTATTTTGGTTCGATATGAAAAGATACATCTAAAAATGCTTCGCTTAGTCAAAGAAGGACCGAGTCTGAACCGAGCGAGTACGGCCGTCGGATTTGCTGGGTCATTTCGCTGCAGCAGAGATCAAATGTGACGTGTCAATTTTTTAGAGGATCTAAAATTTTTGGCTTTAAATCGAAGAAGAAATAACAAATAAGAAACTGTGTAAGCTGCTCTGATTTTGTTTTCCTGGTTAATCTTGAACTCGCGACCTTGCAGGTGGTGAGGAAGCCGGCGCACCGCTTCCTGGACGAGCTCGAGATCGAGTACGACGAGCAGGACAACTACGTGGTGATCAAGCACGCGGCGCTGTTCACGTCGACCATCATGAGCAAGCTCCTGGCCAGGCCCAACGTGAAGCTCTTCAACGCCGTGGCCGCCGAGGACCTGATCGTCAAGAACGAGCGGGTCGGCGGGGTGGTCACCAACTGGGCCCTCGTGTCGATGAACCACGACACCCAGTCGTGCATGGACCCGAACGTCATGGAGGCCAAGGTGGTGGTGAGCTCGTGCGGCCACGACGGGCCGTTCGGGGCCACCGGGGTGAAGAGGCTGAAGAGCATCGGGATGATCGACAGCGTGCCCGGGATGAAGGCCCTCGACATGAACACCGCCGAGGACGCCATCGTCAGGCTCACCAGGGAGATCGTGCCCGGGATGATCGTGACCGGCATGGAGGTGGCTGAGATCGATGGGTCTCCGAGAATGGTGAGCGATTCCAGTTGCTAACTCTGCATATTCTCTCCCTCTCCATGTGCTTTGCTCATTGTGAATATCTGCTAGCGTTTCGCAGAGCGATTGCTGCACTTCGAACATTGGATTACGCCGACATTTCGCGAAATGGCTCTCTTTTCTCGATCGTCGTGGATTCGTGATTAGTGGGTACTAAGTAGTTTTTCCGTCTTGTCCAGGGGCCGACCTTCGGAGCGATGATGATATCGGGGCAGAAGGCGGCTCACCTCGCCTTGAAGGCCTTGGGATTGCCGAACGCATTGGACGGATCCTACGTCGGGAGCATCCAACCGGAGCTCATCCTGGCCGCAGCCGACTCGGCGGAGATCGCCGAGGCTTGAGATTAAGCCAATCGAGATTTGCTTGTCTTGAGTAGAGAGACTGAAAAAGAGAAAAGAGAGGTGTGTGCTTTGGTGAGATGAGCCAGGGTGGGGTGGGGGGCTTATATGGCCTGTAATAGATGGTGTGCGTAGTTTTGGGCGTTTTGTCAATAAGGTTGGATTTGTTTCAGGTCTCTGTTGTTCTCTCTCTCTCTCTCGCTTTGCATTTTCTGCTGCCGCTGCCGCTTCTGCTTGTGCTTGCGTCAAGAACCTTTGCCTCCTTGATTTGGACGAGTGGAGTCGAGTTTCGGAGTCGATTTTTGCTTGTCCAGATAATCTTGGGAGTATTCACTAAAATATCTACTAGTGGCCGAAGTCACTGTCGAAATTTCTGCTGCTTGTTATCAAAAGTACTTGTTGTCTTTTCTGAAATATCTCTGGATGATAATTTAGAATAAAAATTGTTGTGAGCGAGGCAGGAACAAGTAGAAATGTTTTTATGTTGGGGGTAAAACGTTCCTCTCCCCAACATTATCTGGAAAATGCATCAATATTATTTTCAAATGAAAAGTTTCGAGTACTCTCTCCAATTTTAAGATCCACACCAATTCCCCTATTCAGAATTCCGAAATTATATGTATATTAATTTTCCCTCATCCCTCTCTCCTAACATTTTCTTTTTAAATTTTTCAAAATTTTCATCCTAATTTTCATCAGAGCTAATTCCCCTCACTTCCCAAACCTTGGCATTTGCATAGTTTTCTTTTATTCTACATCTATATTTATTTTGAGTCTGCAATAATCAATCGTATCGAAAAGAGCTACTTAAGTATCCGCATTGAAAGCTGAATAGTACCGTCCCATGTTTCTTTTTATCTGGTCTTACTCTATATCTATTTTATAAATTTCTATATGTGCTATGTGCTGTACTTATGTTACGAAACCTTACTTCCTCCCTCACTCATGCATCCGTATCTCTAGTCCCCGAGGTCTCCTTTCCCAAGTGGGAAGGGTGTCACGAGGTAAAATCCTAATAATTTTAATAACATTGTCCCATGGTCAAAAGTTAATTTTCCAAAAATAATAAGGTGAATAATTTCACTCGAATAATTGACTGTAGTTATCAATAAAAGATGCAAACGATACGTGGAGTTATCAATGTTAGACAACGACGTGTTTGCACAATACAAGTACGACATCACAGAAAATTTGCACGACACGAGTACGTCACAGGAAAAACATGAACATGACAAGATAGGACGCACTGACTTTACATGCCGACACAAGTTGATCTAAATTAGGACGTTTTTATCGTAAATTAATTATTTAACACATCAAACGGGAATCGAGAAATTTTAGATCAATGCGAATTGACATTAATTACAAATACGTTCATGACATGCAGCCCTACAAGCATGTTAGTCCCCGGGGGGTGGGTTGTTCAATTTAATTTTCTTTCATGTGGAATTGCCTTTATTAGAATAGATATAGGGTTCATTAAAAAAAAAAAAAAAAGAAGCAGCAGCTTCTTAACGAGTATTTGCCATTCGGTGTAATATTCTTTTTCACCATTTGGTTCTTCTCTGAATTTTAAAATTTGAATATTAAACTTTTCCTTCAACGTTGAACATCTCACATCTTCCAGCAAAAGAAAGAACACTCCATAACTTCAAATTATATATAATGTAATACATCAATTTCTTTACCTTAAACATGCTCAAAAGCTAGCATTTGAAATAATAACATAAATGATTCTTGAATTTTAACCAATTATACTACGTGGTCTATAAATTTTTAATTTATTCAATATGATTTTTGAATTTTAGTTCAATATATAAGTCATTCCGAAAATTTTAATTTATTTAATGCGATATTTGAACTTTTGATAAATGTTCAAACTAATTCTTAGATTATATGAAAATTTCTAATGTCATCCCGCAATTAATTTATGTTTAGGGACAATGTTAGACTAAAGTTTGCACATTGGCTAAAGTTTCTATATAACATTAAGCAAATTAAAAATTTAGGAGTCACATTATATATTAGGTCAAAGTTTAAGGAGCATTCTTGTCATTTTCCCTTGCATTGGCATTTGTAAGTTGAGTCCGAACGACAAGCGTTTTGCTCGGTAAAGCTAGAAAAAAACGCTTCGTCGTTTTAGTGCAACGCATTGCTTGCGGTGAAAGGGAACGACGATCTCGACGTATGGAATTTGTCCATTCGATCAATCGGGAATTTTAGCGCCATGATCAGTCTCGCGGATCAGCTGGACTAGGGCGTTCCTCTCGATTTCGCGAAGCACGTCAATCGACATCTTCATTCGACATCGAATCCAGAATCTGCAAAACCCTAAAAGCAGCACTCGTCTGCGTCAGATCGCCGCGAACGGCTCGCGGATCCATCGTCAGAGGACGGAGCCGCTTTGTTCAGGTACTCCGTCTGAACACGCATTCGTGGATTTCATTTTGAGTTCGGGCTTACTGTTTTACGTAATCGAGCGCGCACTTGTGGCGGGATGGTCCCGACGACATGTTTGATCGATGACCGGTTGCTTAGTGTCGTCAATTCGTTTGCGGAAGTGGTGATTTTGCTCGAGTCGATTCGACGGTGGAAGTGGTTTGTTCTGTGCTGGGTTGATGTGTTTTTTTTGTGCTGCGAACTTGGAAGGGTGCCCGAAATGCGCTGTTAGAGCAGATTGTGTTTTCTTATGTGATAAATGAATGGACTTCTTGGGGGAATTCTATAATCGGATGAAGAGTACAAGTACCGGTGTTTTCGTTTGCATTCATCTGATTATGTCTCCTTAGTCTCGGTCTCGTTGTGTGTTTTATTTCTAGGACTTGAAGATGGAGGAACTCTTTGGGGCCATACTCTCGATGCTTCTCGTTTTGGCGCTTATTTCGCTGTTTGTATGGAAGCGGCGACAGGATTCTTCATCAACTGATACACACGAAGAAGAACCAGATCAGGTTTATTTCCAATACTTCTCTGCATGTGGTAGTGCGTTCAAAACAGATGAAATTGTTTGTCGCTAGGGCTGTATCGATCAAAATATATTCTTTGTCCAGTCATTTTGACTATGGGAATTTGGGTGCTCCTCTTGTGAATCAGGTCCAACAGAGAGAAACCGTGGTGCGTGCATCTGGGACCCGTCGGATGCGTCGGAGACCGGCTTCTGGGGCTAGCACTTCATCTGCAGTGCCAGAAGCAACTGTAGAAGGTTTGTTTATGCTCCTGCCATTTGCCTCCTTTCTTCATTTCCTGATGCTAATCCTTAGCAAAATTTTCTAATTAAAAATGGATGGCAATTTCTGAAGAAGCTCAAGTGGTGAGATGGAGCAATCATGTTTCTTTAAATCTAATGATCTTGGGATGGATCAGAAGTACTGTATGGAAGCTACTTATTTGAAGTCAGAATTTTTGGGAAACCAGACTACTTTTACTTTTAATAAGCTATGTGACAATCAGAACCTTAGTCTACACGTCTTTGGTTTTTCTTTTGGACTTCTATTGCTAAAACTTAACTTGGGTGTTTATCAAATATAGATGATGCTGATGGAAGTGATGAAGATGCTATGGCTGATGACTATTATGAGGCTAAAGCATCGAAGAAGAAAGGAAAGAGACGGCAAGAGCGGGAAGCCCAAAGACAGGTTTTAGGAGATCTGCTGTCTAAATGGTTTTCTTTTTCACAATGAAAGAATTTTCTGGAGCTTTTGATGATATGAGCATGTTTAATTTCTTTTTGTCTTATAAAAATAGAAAAGTCTCTCTGTTACCTCCTTGAGGTATTTTTTTTAACATAATGAGTTCTAAATGGTCATCTTTCCCGCCCTTCGTGGAGCTGTAGTGGGTTGTTTACTTTTTGTACTTCAAGGATATATCCCATGGTAATTCTTTTTTGGGGGTTAGGATAATTCTCGAGTTGAGAAATAGTTGTTTAATTCCTAGAAAACAGAATTTTTGCACAGTATATTATCAGGGTAATGTGTCAACCTATATTTCAATTGGGTGTTTTCTTTTGATATCATGCTCTTTTTTCCTTATGATTTATGAGCATAGCTGCTTTGTGACCATGCTGAGCTTTTTCTGAAGGCTGACGAGGTTGCACGCGAATCAAGGAAAACAAAGCAAGATCGCTATGCAGAAATGCGAAGGAGAAAGGATGAGGAGCATGAGGCAAAGGAACGAATGCTGGTTTGTTGGTCACCTTTCCATTGTGTCTTATTTCTTGGCATGACCTGCTAGATATATGCGGAGTAGATAACCTGTTAGAAATCCGTGATGTACACAGGAGGAAGAGGCCAATGCTAGGAAGGCCAGGGAGGAGGAAGCTGCTGCATTGGATTTTGAAAAGTGGAAAGGGGAGTTCTCAGTTGATGCTGAAGGTACAACAGAGAATGATGTCCAAGATGGAAGTCAGGGGTTGCTTTCTGATTTTGTTGAATACATAAAGGTACTTTTAACTTTTTTTCGAGTTATTATTTACATCTCTTGGCCACTGATACATAACATTATCTTCTGAATTAATTCTGTGATTGAATTATCTTTCAGAAGCACAAATGTATTCCCCTAGAAGATCTTGCTGCAGAGTTTAAGCTAAGGACTCAGGTTTGACTGCCCACGGTTTTCCTGTTATCACTGTGAATGTTGCAACAAATTAGGATAGAATGCTTCTTCTGGTCATCAAGCAAATAAATCTTTGTGGTTTCGTTGCAAGAGTTGGTGTTCAGACCCTCCACTTTATGTAAATGTATTTTTATGGTCTCTTTTGGGGCTTCATCTGTTTTGATCACTCTCAATTTTTTTCTTTTCGGTTTGCTGCAGGAATGTATTAATAGGATAGCATCCCTGGAGAGCATGGGTGCGTAGTAACTTCCTTTACTATTTCCAGTGATTTTTTCTATACCGAAGATGCACTATTGAAACAGATCTTGATGGTTGTGCTTCTGAAACATGGAACTCATATCACATGATAGGTTCTCAGTTTCTCCAATCATTTGATACTAATGACTAGTGCATTTAATCATGTTGCCATTGATCGTTTTTTGTTTTTGCCTTTTTGGCTAGATCTGGCAACTGATCGAGTTTTGTTATTTCTACTTAGGCCGCCTTTCTGGCGTGATGGACGATAGAGGGAAATATATATACATATCATTAGAAGAAATGAAAGCTGTCGCAGATTACATTAAGCGTGAGGGGAGGGTTAGCATCTCACATTTAGCAAGCAAGTCCAACCAGTTCATCGATTTGGAGCCTAAAGCCCAGTTTGTGGAGGAAATCAGTAGCATGGAAGAGATCACTGTCAACTAACAGTCTCTCCAGTACAGTGGGTAAACAAGTTTAACCTTTTCTTTTTGGACAAAAGTGAATGAGATTGGCTGATCAAAGTGTAATTTGTATTTTTCATGTCCAGTTGCATCTTCTTTGTTAGTCAGGGCTCAGAAGTTCTCAGGTAGATTTTGGTATGAATCCATGGATTGAGAATCTTTCAGGATCAGGCGTGGGACGTCTGGTTTGTTATACTTCTGTTCTCATCCATCAAAATGGATTCTTTTCTACCTCTTTGAAGACCGAAGTAGATCTAAAAGATCATTGCTCTCCCCCAATAGTTTTCCTCTTATCTGCGCCCAAAGTTGATCTATTCTTCTTTTCCTGAGCCCTTTCTGTTGGGTCGTATACTAGACATTACAATGTTAGTCTGCAATACTTAGTTTATCAAGTATCGTCTTAAGCTTGTCCCAGGTTTTTTCTCAATGACAGATGCTCTGGCACTTGAACTGCTTGGATACTTGTGGACATTGGGCAACACCATGCTATAAACACCAGAAACATGAAACTCAGAATGATACGTGTGAAGGGGGTATAAATGTTCATGTTGACGGAGTTTTAGGTCATCCTTGTGCAATCTAATCAATGGGCAAAGTCTAGAAGAAACATTGATTTACCGACTTGAAAAATAAAAGGATCATGTGTACACTTCAGGCGAGAGGGTTCCACAATGAAAATGGTACTTGGTGCACTTCAGAAAAATCCCTACTAACATAAAAGAACACGAAATTCAAAACGCCTTGGAGACTATAGAAAACGGAGACCCACAGTACTCGGGGAAATTTAGAAAGTACATTTCGCAAATGTCACACATTTCAAATTGTAATGTTTATACTTTCCAAAACGTAATCAACGATCCAGGACAGTCTTACAGTTTCCTATCTATTTGCAATAGTTCAGGGTCATCGTTGATGCTTATGAAAGAGAGTATCGAGCTCTCGCATGGTGCACCCATTATTAGCTTTACATGTTCATTCATTGGTACGGAGTCTACGGACGCGGACGCGGACGCGGACGCGGAAGAGAAGCATTTCTTCCACCAAAGTAGTCGTGACGATTTGCCAATTCCTGATTTGACATATTAGGCAACGCCCAAAAGACCGGAAAAAGACATACGGGGAAGCAAAACGACAACTTCTCCGCCTGCCGAAGGACACCTAGTTAACGACTAACGAACTCGGAAAAACAAACACTCTGCATTCCCTCCCTCTCTCTTCCCGATTCCCTCGCTAAAACTAGAGGAAGAGAACACTGCTGACTCTGTCTCCTCATTCTCCTCTCTCTTTTCTACGACCCCATTTCAACGCCCTTCTCGAAATAGGGCCTCCTCCTTACGCCCTCTCTCTCTCTCTCTCCCCGTCGCCGCGTTGATGCGCGGCCCCTCCCCGGGTGGCACATCCCCCTCCTTTTAATCAAATTACCCTTAGTGTCGAGCTTTCATAGCCATTGGCGCATAATTTAAGGCAAGGCCAGGCATGGAGATGCCTAGGCAAGTATTTCCACTTGTCTGGGTCTTGATCTTGCTGGGTTCTTGCATGAACCATGTTTGTCACGGCCAGGATTATGAGGACGATTCCACCCCGGCCGCGCCGCCCCCCGAACAGGAGGACTGCAATGGGATATTTCTCACGTACAACTTCATGGAGAGGACCAAGGAGTACCCGCGCGTAAAGAACGCGTCGGCGCAGGCATGGGCCTTCAAGTCGCAGATGACGGTGCTGAACGCGGGCTTGGAGGAGCTCAAGGCGTGGAAGGTGTTTGTCGGGTTCCAGCACAATGAGATCCTGGTGAGCGCAGGCGGAGCTGTGTCGGTCGACGGAGAAGATTTGCCCGCGAAAGTCGGGAACAATGGGACCACGTTTGCTGGTTACCCACAGGCGGATCTGAAGACGTCCATCGACACAGCAGGGGATATCAATCAGATTCAGGCCAAGATAGAACTGACAGGGACCCAGTTCGGCGTGAAACCGCCGGGTGTCCCAATGCCAAAGACGATCCGGCTCCAGAATGATGGGTACAAGTGTCCCGCTGCTCGTCGCCGTGGTGAGTACTTTGGATTAAGCAATCGTATGTTATTGGCTTGTTCTTAGTGTTTTGAATTTAATATGCTGAATTCTTTCCCTTCAGGTACGAACGCAATGCTTGTGTGCTGTGTCAAGGACAAGAAACACAAGGCCAAGAAGACGAAGACCAAGTTCTTGCCTCGCCAGTACGGTGATCTCACCTTCACATACGACGTGATGCAAGCCTATGAAGGCAACTATCTTGCGCAGGTGACGATGGACAACAACCATCCATTAGGCCGTCTTGACCGTTGGAACTTGACATGGGAGTGGATGAGAGGAGAGTTCATCTACTCCATGAGAGGAGCCTACACCCACACAAAGGACCCGTCGGAGTGTATCTATGGTGTTGCTGGCCAATACTACAAGGACTTGGATTTCTCTCAGGTCATGAACTGCCATAAGAAGCCTGTCATCGCCGACCTGCCTGCTGATAGAGCCAATGACACGAAAGTCGGGAAACTACCATACTGTTGTAGGAACGGCACTCTTCTTCCAGCTTTGATGGATGAGAGCAAATCGAAGTCCGTCTTCCAACTGCAGGTCTATAAGATCCCTCCAGACATGAACCGTACCGCTCTAAGTCCGCCGCAGAGGTGGAAGATTGATGGGGTGATAAATCCAGAGTACAAGTGCGGCGCACCTATTAGAGTGGACCCGACGGAATTTCCTGACCCGAGCGGGCTTCAAGCTACAACTTTGGCGATTGCGAGCTGGCAAGTAAGTTGCAACATCACAAGGCCGAAGGCTAAAGAGTCCAGGTGCTGCGTTTCATTTTCAGCATATTACAATGATTCAATCATCCCTTGCAATACTTGTGCTTGTGGCTGTGAGGACACCGATAAGTGCAACCCGAAAGCACATCCAATGCTTCTTCCTGCGGAGGCTATTCTCGTGCCGTTTGCCAACAGAACCGCAAAAGCGAAAGCCTGGGCTAAGATCAAACATTATCCAGTCCCCAACCCTATGCCGTGTCCGGACAATTGTGGGGTCAGCATCAATTGGCACATCAACTCCGACTACAAGCAAGGATGGACTGCTCGTATTACGCTCTTCAATTGGGACGACTTCCCTTTCGAAGACTGGTTCACGGCAGTACAGATGAAGAAAGCCTTCCCCGGCTACGAAAAGGTGTATTCTTTCAACGGAACCAAGCTTCCGCAAGCTAACAACACCATCTTCTTCCAAGGCACACCTGGAATGAATTTCCTGGTAGGCGAAACCAACGGATCCAACCCGTTAGTCGACCCGAGAGTGCCTGGAAAGCAGCAGTCGGTCATGTCTTTCACGAAGAAAACTACTCCGGGCATTAACATACCGAAGGGCGACGGGTTCCCTTCGAAGGTGTTCTTCAACGGGGAGGAGTGTTCGCTTCCTACCAGCATACCACTTCGAAGTTTGGGTTACCGGTTCGGTACCAATTCTCTGCCAGTTGTAGTCATCGGGATTGTGACTTTCTTGCTGATGACCGAGCTCTTCCATTGACGATTGTTTTGCCTATCCTTGTGGATGTCCTGTTCCTCCAAATATCCATCGACCTCGTGATAAATATGGTATTTGATTTTTAACTGTTAAAAGAAAAAAATGAAAAAGGTGAAGCTGATCTCACGATCTCTGTATGGGTGTTTTTTATTACGGTCAGAGGAGGGAGGAGGATGTGCCCTAGTCTTTTGATTGGTTTTGTAGATTCATGTACCGATAAGGCAAGGCATCGCTTGTACTATATATTGGTTTGGTTCTCAAATGAGAATAGTTAGGGTGTAACGAGTTCAAAAATCAAACGCATGATGATGTCAACTATTTGAAGGCTTAGCCGCTTGCCATGAGTTTGGCAATGCGTTTGCATTTTCATCGATAAACTGAGAGCGGGCTGAAAATTTTCAGGCGCATGGATAGACAATCTGCTTAGAATGGTCTTCGTGAACTTGCGTAAAGACATTTATGTCGTCATCAGCAATGGAGAATCAGCAGTAAAATGAAGGGGAGAGAGAGAGAGACAGAGAGAACACCGAGCGTAATGCGATAGCATACTGAGAAATAGTTCGAAATACTTGCATTCACATAAACAAAACATTTAACCCGAACAGAGAGCCGAAGATACGTTGGAGCATCCACAGGGAAAGACAGAAATGAGAAGGCTTCAAGCAGTCCTACACACGGACCGAGCCGGTTCAAGAATCTTCGGTTCCACTAAGGTTCCATTTATTTCGCGCACCGTGATTGATTCTCAACCTAGCGAGCTGATCATCGACCTATAACATCCCCACCCCAGTCGCTTTGCGCGCACCGTTCCACCAACTCATCTAAAGCTTCGAATGCTTCAAAGGCAATTTGGGATCATCGTCAAGCGCCATGCGCATCTCCCTCTTGGCCTTGTCAATGAACATGCGCTCTTCACCCCCAGGAACCCTTTCCCATGCCTCATCAGTCATCACTGCAGCGATTGTAGTTGGTTTTCCAGTATCATTCACCCGGCTGCTCCAGGTGCCGGAGCGATTCTCATAAGCGTTTGGCAAATAGGACAGACTGCGCTCGACCCACAAATGCTGCTGAACGGAGGATCACCAAAGGATCGCAGTCTTGCTTATCTAGTCCTAGCGTGGTGGCTAAACTGATGGGAACCGGGTCCGTCCCAGCCGTCAACTTTCTTCTGAGTTTTCCACATTTGGGTCCCCGTGGATCCCAGTGAACGGATTGCTGCGAGCGAGTCTTGTTGAAAAGTAGGCCGTCACTTCTTAAACGTACTTCATAAGAAGAATTTGAATTTTTAAAACACTGATTGCATTATTTATTTTAAGCACTAGTACATCAACAGTAATATCTCCTTAGTTTGTCACTTAATAAGTGCTCCGAGAGTATTCATTGAAAAATTTCCTCGAACTTTTTTATTTATTTATTTACAAAGAAACTAAACTTCAGACAAAAATAAATTTCCAGTTGATTTTAACAAGAATAACCTCCGTCGCGAGCACAAGGGAACTTGTGATTTGTACTTTTGACAGAAAAAAATTTGGGCTTCTTTAAATTGTGGAAATTCAAAACATGCAGCAACACCGCCTCTAATGTTGCCACTGTAATAAGTTAATGAGTTGCACATGCAAACTAGCCAGCCAATGAGTTTAGAGTCTTATTTGAGATTGAGTTTGCCACTTCAAGACATTTTTTGAATCAATGCCCATGTGGAGGACTTTTTGAGAAAACAGTCTCACTTAATATGCACATAAAAAAAACTACCTTTGCGCTATTATTTACATTAATCAGAAGAAATAATCTTTTCCCACTAATAGAAACATTAATGCACTTTAGCATTAATTTGTACTGTGTAGTTTTTTAATGGCATAATTTTGTTTTCGGTCTCTTAATTTATGTCCTTTGTGCAATTAAGTCATCCGTTTACCAAATTTTTATTAATCAAATCCATTGATTCATGTAACTTGGACAATCAAGGCCTTTTGTCATTATCACACTCATTTACGGCAACATGGCCCTGTTTGTTTGTGTTCTTTTTTTCTAGTCATGAACACAATTTCTATTTTTTTGTCCATCGGAAAAAAAAAAGAAAGAAACACGTTTGTTTGCGTTTTTGTTCCCAGGAACAAATTTGGAACAGAAATAAGAAACAAGAAAAACTTATTTTTGGAACACTTCCGAGAAACAAATTTTCTCTCTCTTATTTTTTTCTTCTTCTTTTCTTCTTCTTTTTTTTTAGTCGGTCGTCAACCTTGGTCATGGCCGACGACCAGTTGTCGAGGCTAGCAACCTCATCGGAGCGTCGCCGGCCCCTAGCGAGGCCGAGCTCGCCTAGCCACCGGTGAGGCTCAACGTTGCCAAGCCATTGCTAGGTTGGCGTCACTGGCGGTGGCCGCGCGGGCGAGCCTCGCCCGGCCACGACGAGGCTCGACCTCACCGAGGAGCGGCGAGCCTCGCCATGGCGGGCGAGGCCGTCGGCCATGGCCGAGGTCGGCGACCAGCCAAAAGGAAGAAAAAAAAAAAAAAAAGAAAAAGAAAAAAAAATAAAAATATTAAAAATTAAAAGAAACAAAAAAATTATACAAATTTACCAAACGTGTTTATGTTCTTTTTCTATTTTAGGAACAAAATTACCAAACGCGTTCTTCTGTTAAAAAATTGTTCCCCGGAACAGAAATAATTTTTCTATTTCTGTTCCCTGGAACAATTTTTGAACAGAAACATTACCAAACGCACCCATGGCTGCCGATATGACGTTTTTAGCTTTAAAAGAAGAAAACGAGTTGTGTTCCCAGAACAAATCCATTGTTTAAAATTGTTTGTTCCCTAGAACAAAAATTTCTATTATTTTGTTTTGGAGAACAAAAAAGAACAGAAACGTGTTCGGTAAAATTTTTGTTTCTAGAAACAAAAATCTATATTTTTTTGTTCTCAGGAATAGAAACAAGAAGTAGAAAAAAGTTATTTCTTGTTCCCGGGAACAATTTTTCTCCCTCTTCTTTTTTGTTTTCTTATTCCTTTTGGCCGGTTGCCAGAGCATCGCCGGCCCCCGGCGAGGCTTGATCTCGTCGGGCCATCACCAGGTCGGCGTCGCCCAACAGTGGCCCGATGAGAGGCTTGGCCTCGCCTGGCCAGGGAGAGGCCGACCTTGCGTCGCCGGGCGAGGTTGAGCCTCGCCGGTGGTCTCGATGGCCAGGCGAGCCTCGCTAGGCCACCGGCAAGGCTCGACCTCGCCCATGACCTCGCGCCACCTGGGTGAGGTCGAGCCTTGCAGTGGCTTGGCGAGGCTTTGGTGAGCTCGCCGGACCTCGCCCAACCGGTTGCCGACCGCCGCCGAGGTCGCAACGGGCCACAAAGGAGAAAGAAGGAAAAAAAGAATAAAGAAAAAAAAAGAAAGAAGAAAAAAAGGAAAAATATAATAAAAATATTGAAAAATTAAAAGAAATAACAAAATTATACAAGTTTACCAAATGCATTTTTATTCCTAGAGTATAAATTTTTTGCGAGTTACCAAACATTTTTATATTTAGAAATTATTCTTGGGAACAAAAAAAAAAAAAAAAAAAACTATTTTTGTTCAAAAATTGTTCTTCGAAATAAAAACGTTATCAAATGTGTCCTAAAATTCCAAAATCAATTAAAGAGAAAGAAAAAAAAAATGATAATGATAAAAGATTTGGAAAAATGATTACATTAGTGTTAAATTCAACTGTTATTACCTTACCAAAATTTTTTTTTTACCTTACCAAAAAAATTCCAACTGTTATTAGAGAGAAAATAAATAATTCAAAAAAATGAACAATTTTTCTATTTCTTTCTCGTGATAGAGAAAATTATCAAAATAGTCTAAATCTATTTCAATTTAGTTTTAAACATTTTATAATTGTATCAATTCAGTTAATTTGGCTAAATTTGACTTGTCAGCCAACCTTGTCATGATAATATTTTAATAATATTCTATTTTATTTGGATTTTTTTATTAATTTTTTTTTTCTTTCTTCTTCTCCTTCTTCTGGCCAATGAGGCCTCATTGTTGATAGGTGAGGATGAGCTCTCCCACGCCGTGACAATGAGGCTTGCCCTTGCCAAATCTGGGTGAGGGTGAGCTCGCCCACAATGGTGAGGCCTCACTAGTGGCCAACGAGGAGCCAGTGAGGTCATTGGCTCCTTGTTGGCCATAGCTTTTGCCAATCTGACGAAGCCAAAAGAAGAAGAAGAAAGAAAGAAGAAAGAAAGGAAAAGAAAGAAAAGTTAATAAAAAAATCAGAATAAAATAATATATTATTAAAAAATTATCGCAACAACATTTGCCAGCCAACCAAATTTAGCTAGATTGACTGAATTGACAAAATTATAAAATGTATAAGATTAAATTGGCAAATAAAAAAAAATTTTAATACTGAATTGAAAAAATTGCAATAGATTTAGAACCATTCCCCTTCACGGTAATACCACTGCAGAACAGGCCATCCTACCATGATCAACATGCTCGCTGATGTCCAATTCTTCACCAAGAAATGGAGAGATAGTTTCTTGAATAATTCAACACATCTGACAACCTTTGGCCTAGATTGCTCTTAGAAGAAAAAACATATTGGGAACTGTTTTTATTAGAGATTGCTCCAATGGAGACATGGATTATATGAGGAACTGATATACAAGATAGTTATCCGTTCAAGTAGACAGTTGTCTTTTGTTAGTCTTTCTTTACGAATACCGAGAGATACACTCAGATATTTGTACAACTCCTCCGGAATCAGAAGCCAACTGCGACACTTGAATCTACAGATATAGCATGTCCGAAGTATCGACATATAACTTCTCCACCAAAATCAGTGCACAGCATGAACAGTTCCTCCTTTTTTTTTCCCATCGAATCTCAGGGATGCTTCAGTTTTTGCTATGTCTTCTTAGCCTGAAGAAAAATGATATAGGAGCTGTTAGAGGTAGCATCGAAAGCTATTCAACAGTGGATATGTTTGATTGCCTTCTCGTTGTTTCTTCTTTTTCTCGCTAAAGACCATCTCGTCGTGCTTGATTTTAAACTACAATGACATTTTAAATTGATCCCTTTTAAACTAGTTCGTCACAACTCTCATACCGTGTTCTTCTCTTGAGAGGAAAAGAAAACTTGTAATCACCCTGACATCCGCTTAAGATAATGGAATGGATTATATTGGTCAAATTTACAAAGACAAAATTAAATTTGTTTTGGGCAGAATTTTGGTTCAAAGTATAATCTTCGGCTGGAAGTATCATAAAGTTAAGCAGATTAGGCAACTCAATAATTTCAACTACATTGTTTCGTAACGGTCTCATTTTGTTTAACAGGACCATTCGTTGGAAGGGAAAAAAACATCATAGAAAAATGAACTGCTGAACTAAATTTGACTATGTAGTAACTCTGACTGTCATGTAACCAGTTAAACTTCTAGGCTACGTCAACTCCATGTCAGATCAAAGCCAGCAATTAAAGAAAAAAGAAACTGAGTAGGTGATACCAGAGAGTCACATATAGAAAAAAATGAGAAGATGGTACCTTTTTTAAATACTTCTTGTGAAGTTTCATAGCCCCACTGCAGGCCTTTTTTGCATCCAGATTTCCAGTCATGTCATTTAGAATCTGGAGAGGGATAAAATGGATAATCATTTATATAGACAACAGGTTGAAGTTAGATATTTTAAAATGTCATGTGCATTGCATCATATAAGAGAGAGAAAACTCGTCCTAATTTACCAATCATCCACAGAGAACTGATGCTTTCACTTGAAACAATATCCCTAAAGGTATAATTCAAGTATCATCTTCTCAAAGAAAGAAGAATCTAATCATCTTGCAGTGAGTCCTAAAGCTAATTTTATGATAACTAGGTATACTGTATAGTGATCTAGTCAAATATTTTCATTTTGCCACAATGAATTGGTATGCTTGTCTACACTTCTAAATAGATAGCAGCAAACTCAAAGCCCCAATAAGGGTCTCAACTTTATTAAGCTGACCTTAACGACATCATCCAGGCCCCGAGCTTCTTGCAAGAGCTTTGAGCTCTTATCTTTCAAGACACTGGCAACAAGGAAAATAGAGATGGGCAGAGGGGCATCGGAGTTCTTTGCTCTGTTTCTCATATTTTCTCTCTCAAACTTCCCACACTGTCGAATTGACTTGGCTTTTCCTTTAGGCCCATCAGCTTTTTCACCAGCTAAATCAGGCTCTTCATACATAGAGAATAAGTCTGGGTCATATTCCAAGGCCCACATCATCTGTAATATAGGTCACTAATTCTTTTATACATCAATGCTAAAGAAAATAAAATGAAAAGAATTAAGGATGATGTAAACATTTCTGTAACAAAAACAGGTCAGACAAATGGGGTGGAAGAGAACTTGATATGTCTTTGCTCATTCCTACTTGTAAAGATAGCCAAAAGAGAGCGAATGGGAAGGAAAAAATGGACACACGAAGGTACCAATTTCATGCTAGCACAAGTCCGTTCAAGCAGAAGCAGCTAAGTGTGTCACAGAGTTCATAAGCTAGTACTTCGACACCACTCAGCATCTCTAGGTAAGCTCAGGCAAAACAAAAAAATTACACCAATTTCCCCAGGAGAATCTGACATGTATCATCACAATATGTTACACTCAATTACAGCTGCCTATAAATCCCCTCCCCCACCCCACCCCCCCCCCCCTGGCTGGCCAAAATTTAAAGAAATGTACTGGCATCTAACCAAACAAGTATGAAGCAGATGTTGAAGATGTTGAAGAGCAGAGCCAGTTAGACCAGAAATTAAGTAAAAACACTATGGTTGGACATTCTTATCTGACTCTCGACCAGCATACATGAGAATTTGCTATTTAATGGTGCTTAGCCACAGAAAGTGGCATCATTGCCCAGATGGACTGGAAAAGGAATTGCTAACTTATTAGAAGCTTGTAAAATTTAATTTAGGAGGAAACATATATGAGGATGTTGACAGAGAGCAAAGTCAAGCTTATACGAGAATAACCACTATAAAATTAGGCATCACTATGCAGAGCAGTTTCCTCTAATCATGGAATCTGAATAATATACCTGTAAAAGTAATGCCTAAAACAAGGACAATTGGGATGTTTTGTCTCAACATTAAATGCAGGCAGCAGTTAGGTCATATCATAAACAAACTCAATGTATCTATTGGTTAATAGCATTGGTTTACAAGTGTCTTGGGCACCAAAAACTTGATGCATCTCAGTCAGAAAAGCTTGGCCTAAGTGGTCCATAATAGTCAATATTTCAGTAATGAGGATAAACAAAGGAGCATAGACAATATAGATAAAAGAGGTGTGTGAATTTAAAAGGTACCTCCCAAAGATACAAAGAGTCACCAAATGAAAATTCTCGACGGAACAAAACCATAATCATTCGGAAAGCAAAAAGATAGTCTCCTCCACCCAGTGTTTCTGTGCACCATCAGGAAAAAAAGGCATCTTAAGTTTCAAAAGTGACATTTAATGTAACCAAGAATATACAAGAACACATGGCACCATCTCAGCTAACATAGTTTCAAGTTTAGAACATAAGATGCATCATGGATACGAGAAAGAATAAAGAATTACAGTACCATAGAGGATGGTCCTAAGAATTGAGGGGGCACTTAAATCAGTCAGATCAGAGTCACAATCACCTCTTTGGCAATCAACAGTATTGTTAGGGTGGTTTTCCGAATAGCCACATGATCTATTATATCAAACAGCATATTTGGTTTTGAGGAAAGGCTATGCAAGACTATCTATGGAATGTGCAAAGTGGAAGCTCTGCACATGCCCTCCTCATTCTCTATGTACGCACCCCAAGAGGCTAGAGCTTCAACTAGGAAGCTTAGGACATTCATAGAATTGGGAGGTTAGCATGATTAGGAAAGCAAATAATCCACTAACTAGTAGATAAGTCCAGTCAAAGCCAGCATCTGAGACACAAAACAGTACACAGAGCATGTCTCATCTTAAGTAGGCCCTATGATTAGCCAAAATCACATCATCTAGTGCTCTTATGACTGTGCTACAACCTTTCACAATGCACCATATCGCCTAACTAACTCAAATTGCTAATTATGAGTCATATGAGAACTTAATTGTGGTAATACCTATATGCTGATGAAGTTTTGGATCGATAACTTGAGTAATAGCAGCCAAGTTACTAAGTTGTGCCTCCACCCCAACAGAGCTCTCAGTGCATCTGAAATTTCCTCGCTTAAAAATCACGAAGAAGAATACACATAAAAATTATTGATCCTAAGTCCGTGAAGAGAGTATAACAATTCTATTAAAAAAAAAAAACATTTGTATTTTATCCTAAACAAAAACATAAAGCAGCCGTATTCAACTTCATAGCAAGGCCCAATATCGGAACAATCTCCCCTTTTTCTGTTTTGGTTTTTTTTTTTTTTTTTTTTTTGGGGGGGGGGGGTGTGTTGGGGTGGGGGATGAAAATGAAATGCACAAGAAGAGCAGATGCGAATGCACATGCACAAGCCTGCATAAAACAGGTATGCATTCCCAAACATGAACATGATGTAGGCATTACAGCATAATGAATGATCCCTAGAGGGAGAGGGAGAGGGAGAGAGAGTGTTGAAGTAAATATCATCCCATGTTGCTTGTTAACGGATCCTAAATGCTCTTTATAATCATGTGGTATCCCTCCACCTATCAACTTAAACTTTTGGATTGGACTTTCTAACATGGTATTAGAGCTGGTTATCCCTTATGCAAAGGTGCGTGGTAAAAAAAATTCCACGTGCATCTGACAATCCGACTTACACTTGAGAGGGGGTTGGACTTTCTGACAGAGATAGAGAGAGAGAGAGAGAGAGAGAGAGAGAGAGAGACATACCAATCTGCGCATTAACCGTTCGAAGCACCAAAATGCATCAGCTTCGTCGTCAAGAAGCATTATCATTGGGGAGCAAAGATCGCTCATTCCTGTTATTGTCACCCATCATCCTCAAGCTTCAGTTAATTGCGGACAACAAACATCACCCACTATGCAGCAGGAGGTTGGAAAACTAGGGACTCAAAACATGTTCAAGTATTCCATATTTTTCCATGTCAAGTCTCCTCTGCAGACAACTTGATATTCATGTTGAGAGAGAAATGCAGCAGCTTTCACAGAAATACTCTTTTTTACCGTTCAAGAATTGAAATTTCTGTAATATTGTCCAAATGGATTTATATAAACCAGGAGAACCTAACAGGACTAAGTTTGTGTTATCTATTTCCTAGAGGTTAGTGTTCATCGATGCAGGTGAAAGTACAAGTATGATGTCTCAATCAGGAAATTGATGAATGAAAGTTACAGAAACTTCAGGGGAGATGATTGTTGGATTGTAGTGCCAAGACTAACGATTTGTTTACTCTTTGTGAACAACCACGGTATATCCTTAATATTCCAGTTAGCATAGAGATTCATTGGCATAGTAAAGCTAGGAGATCAAACTGCATTATGCTGCATCTCATCAGCTACTTCTCCATACACCGCTAAATTTGGCTGACCCAAAATCGTGAGACACAGTCATGATGTTATTACAGAGCATTGCACAGCCTAAAACTAGAAGGGCAGAAAATTCATGTTCTTTTTAATCTGTTTAGAAATAATTTTTAACTAATTTACAGATATATGGGAAAAACAGCGAATAAAAAAAAAAAATAATTCAACTTCAAAATGACTGTTCTGAATAACATTATTTTCATGGCACAAAGCCACTAATTCTGTAGAGACTGGAAGCAAATAACATAGGACCAGTCAGACAAAGCTCATTCTTTAAGAAGATCATATTTGGAGAACTATTCCCTTATTATGCATATGCTCAAACTGAAATTAGAACTTTAAGAAGTACTGGTACTTCCTTATATCGAATATGAGAACTTTTAGAAGTACTGGTATTTTGTTGAATAAAAGGAATTGGGTCAAATGAACATGCAAGCATAATGCACGACAACCAAGGTATTAAAAGATGAGCAGAACGTGCTTCACAAAATTAGGAACATATCCCTGATGATGAGTGCAACACTGGCAAATTGATTGCTCAATGCGAAACAGGACAAAACTTAGTGCATGCAGCCATATTAATAAGTAGCCACAATCACTCATCATTTCCTATCAAGACATACGGAAGTTCAACAAAGTAGTCACCTTGACAGTAGCCAACATCTTTGTCTATCCAGGCATAAACTGCTAGAATATCCCAAAGTTTTGACAAGTTTTCTTGCTTTTCATAGAACACCAATGGCCTGTCTGTGCGAACAACATCGAGACCTAGCAGAAATTTCATATAGAACATGGAATCAAATAGTTGGAACAAATAAGTTACAGTATACTGTAAAAGTTTAATTTAGTAAACGGGAACAAATGAAATGGAACAGTTAATGTGTAAAACATAAGTTCTCACTCTTTTTATATCAAAGTTTAATGCTAAGGGTCTAATGATCAGGCTTTCTCTCAATCAGAAAGAACAAGGAAAAGCATGGTGAAAAATACATAATTGCAGTAAAGAGTAGATTTAAGAAAGAAATTTCTCATCCGCAAGAAGCATATCCACTTGCTTGTAAGTAGTGACACTATACACCCTTTTTGTATCAACAAAACTAAGGAAAACTACAGGAAGGGGGAAGGGGGATGGGGACAATAGAAGAGCATATTCCCAATTGAAAACAATCTTCATGGTCTATTCGAACATAAATAAATGGAGACACAGTGCATTAAATTCCAACTAACCTATCTGATGTAATGTGAGCTTCCATTGGATTTCTTTTTTGTCCAAAATAACATGGCTTGAGGGTTGTACTGTTTCCACAAAGGAAAATTCTGGCTCCATGGAAGCAGACACAGTACCATTTGTTGCTATGCCAGTTGTGGCTTGAGAAGTATTTTGAGGAGTCAAAACTGCTCCATGTGGATTTGTTTGGAGGAGTACTATAGGATCTTGGATTGCCTTACCATCCTCAGTAATTATAGGCGCAGTTACAAACCTACCACTTCCAATAAGAGGGAACATATTGTGGCACTCTTCCTTCCACCTTGCATATTGAACCCTGAAAACGTGAAGAAAGATTTCTAGTTGATGATGTCATGTAAAAAAGGTAATTTAATGTCTAAAACCTAAAACAGATGCTGTTGACTTAAGCAATGACCAAGCTAATTAAATAACCATAAGTGTGGTGCAAGGGAAATTCAAGTTCACGCCCTATTCTGAAACATTCAATATAAGTAACAAGAAGAAATGTCTTAATTACCCAATCATTTCTCCTTTATTATTGATCCTTCACCCTGATAAATCTAGTTAAGAAATTGTTCAAAATTCGGAGAAAAGCAACATAGTAATCAACTTGCCCATTGATACAGTTATACAGGTGGCTTCGTGGCCCATACTTGTCAATGGGAATGCTTACTATGCTAATAGGACTTGTACTTTCTTTGCTCAGAAATGCACAACAAGCAAGTTTAGAGAGAGACCATCAAGTCCAGCGCACTTTAACTTCTCATAAGGTAATAATAGTGTCACAAAGCTGATTAGAGAACCCGCAGCAAATAGTAAGAGAGAAAGAAGAAGAGAGAAGGAATAGAGAGAAGGAGGAGAAAGAGAACGTAAAAGAAAGAAAGAGAGGGCTGTAGTTTTCTGTAGTAACAGAAACCCTACACCCATTGTATTTATATTGAATATAAACTGTATATGACAATAATACCCTTATGTAAGTAAAAAAGGAAATAAAACTCTAATAATAAAGGAAACTTAATTAAAGTAACTTAACAAATAGCTAATACGAATTTATTCAGAGAAACACAAGCGTCTCAAGGGTCAAGCCAAGGATTTCTAAAAGGTAATCCCAGATATGAACCATTGTTGGCACTAAAGGGACCCCTAAATTTAACAATATTTTGAGTTGACAAAACTAACACGGATATAATACACTGAAGAATTGCGATTCAGTTTGTACTGCACCCAGCTTGCTCTCCTAACAGAGAAGAGTTCACATTCTATCCATGTTCAAAATGACCTAAAAAAATAAATAAATAATGGGAAAAAAATTCTTGAGAATTAAATTATAATAGTTTAATGGTTGGGAAGTATGGAATATTAATTCATATCCAGGAAGTATGGACAGAGGAATCAGTGATTTGTATATCCACACCATGACAGTAAAATCTGCTCGCATCACTGGATTAGAAGCTGACGACTACAAGTAAGAAAGTTTCCACTTCCAATTTTAGAGCTGCATTTCTGACTATTAAAAATTGAACATATACAGGCAAGAAAGAACCTACTTTCAATTTCAAGGCCAGTGATGTAACAGGAAATTCTCCCCTCACCAAGTCAACAGGGAGATCAATGGAAAGACTAAGTGATGAAGAAAACACATAGCTCCAGTTGAGCAGCTATATTACAGTACCTTTGACGTTGCCGCATCTGTTCACGTTCGTCGAACGTGCTCTTTGGATCATAACACCCAAGTAGAAATTCCCATACTTCTCCTCTAATTGATGGATGAATACCCTAATGTATATAACAAGTAGAGAAGGAGTACAAAAGCATCAAGAACTGATGTTATTAATAGAAGCGAGAAAACGTCAGGTAGGAAAGTATAACGACAAAAGTATCTGGAAGGCAGGTAAGGAAAGATAAACTAAAGGCACAAAAACACCTCAAATATTAATAAATTCCCTGCTATATTTTGAACAAGGTATGAGGACAAAGCAAATTCTCATAAAGTAGATGAACAAATATCAAAGGCCATGCACCAAAATCTTTGAAGTTCCATTTTCTACAATCTATTGCAATCATGGATCCCATCCATGGCTGGTGACTTGCAAGAAAGATTAACATCCTAATATGCACATGCATAAAGCAGCCTGGAGGAACGATTTCAAAAGGAAAAAAAATGTAAGATAGCATGAAATAACCATCATATGTAAAGTTAATTTGAAATATGTTCTCCCCACGTATAGCAGCTAGATCAAAGTTCAAGCAAATGCTCCACGAGGAGGCTAAGGTTTTAAATGTTAGTTTATAACAATTATTGCTTCCTTGGGAAAAAGCAATTGCTTAAACTAATCTCCTCAAGCTCAGATCATGAGATTATGCTTACCCCATGTTGAATTCGGCTTAAAGTCTTGCCTATATCCAGATGCCCTTCTGGAGAAAACGCAGCGTGCCATTTTCTTGCACTCAAAGTTTTCCCAGCCTAAATGAGCATGAAAAGCAGCAAGAATTAGCCACTTTGACATGAACAGTAGAAAAGGCACAAAACGACCATTTCAGGTCATAGTATAGTTCTGGGGCTTGGGAGCGTATGGATTTTTATAGATTGTAAACCTCTTATTCTCATGAAACCAGTGTCATAACAGTTTGCTAGATAACTGTTTTGGGAGGGACCTCTCTTTTGAAAGTACAGAAAATTTTACTGAACAGTCAGCAATGCGAAGGTTTACCAATTGGACTTTTCCCTCACAAGACTTTGAATGGTAGTCACTCAAAGTGAGAAAGGTAATGTGTACACTTCTAATAGCTAAAAGCTTGCAACACCAACAAGGAAAGCTCTCTCTCTCTCTCTCTCTCTCTTTCTCTCTCTCACACGCACGCACGCACGCACGCACGCACGCACGCGCACTCTAAACAAGAATTAGAATTTAACAGAAAGAAATACAAGTAATATCACAGAGCCGTCAGGAGGAGCAGTAGAAGTTCGAAATCTTGCAAGAGAAACCATTGAACCGGCACCCACCTTCTTCAAACCTCATGAACAATGTGATAAGCGCACTCAAAGTGCTACATTTCAAATACTTTTCTTCTAATCGACCAAAAAAAAATACTTTTCTTCTCAAACTCAACAAGGTAAATGATAATGCTGTATGGTGTCAAGATTCGGCACTTGCTAATTCACACCAGCATTTCCTAAATCACACCCTGATTTGCTCGCACTCCTCAAGCAAACAGCAAAGCATTATCGACACCCCAAAAAAGCACATTGCGAAATATTCTCAACATAAAAAGACGCATCAATCCTAAAAAATACCAGAATCCAAGAAACGAAAGAAAAAGAACGATGCGAACCTTGATCCTGAAGCGCGTCTTGGGAACGTCGGTGCATTCCGGCCGGACCTCGTAGAAAGAATCGGCCGGAGCTCCAGGATCTCTCCAGATCGCCGGAACACGAAACTCCATGCAGTCTTTTCACAATGCAGAGACGCGATCAAGCGAAATAAAAACCGGAACGTCCCGAGCAGCTAGACGACGAACCCTTCTCCCGACACGCCAATCAGAACCGGAACACACGATGCGACGGCGAGACCAAGTCCGGCGACCACTTCGACGCAGAACAAAACCAGAAGCGAATAATTTCCCCTTTTTTTATTCGGTCTTTCTTTTTTTAATGGTTCTGTTGCGGGGAAAAGGTTGTTTATTAGGTGGACGCCGGAGTTGCTGGAAGGGACAATGCGGTGGCGTTCGGCGATGCCCGGTCAACAGGTGTGTGAGGTGGCGGCGGCGGGCGGCGGCGGTTGGCGGTTGGGAAGTACTAATTTTTTTGGGGGGTAGGCGTTCGTTATGAGTCATGACCGGCTCACGACACAAGAAACGCAACGCCGGTTAATGCGGTAACTTAAAACGCGCCCCGCTCTGTCTAAATTTAGCTCCTGGAACTGATCCCACCCCCCGCCTCATTGATTCGGTTGGTTCCTCGTCTTCCTTATTTTTGCCACCTCCCTCCCTCCCTCCTTCGTCCTCCACTTTCTGTCTCTGTCTCTGTCTCTGTCTCCATTTGGGCCCAGAAAAAACCCTCAACCCGCTCCCTCCCTCCCTCTCCCGGATCTTAAAAAGAAAACGACTGGGAAATTTGCTGATTTTATCTCGATTGATTGATGCCTTGAAATGAAGTTGCTTTTCTTTCGTAATTTATACCCTTTTAGATTTTGAATATCGAGAAGGAGGAAAGGCGAGATTTTGTTGGTCATCCACAGTGTAATCAACTCGGATCCTCTTTGTTTCTTGAATGGATAGGGGTACTCGAGTGTTCCTCTTCTACCCACGTCGCTCAGTACCCTTTTCGCGGTACAGATGTCAGGAAGAAGACATGAAAACGGGGGCGAGACTCCGTGCGTGTGGAGAGAGAGAGAGAGCGAGAGAGAGAACATGTAAGAACAAGATACGAAGCTGCAATGCACGAGATGCCCCCCGGCAACAACGGTGGCCCCAGTCGATGAGCACCTTTATGTCTTTCATCTTATATAACCGCACCGTTTGCCCAGCTTCGATCTTTAATGATGAGACCATCTTAACCCAACCGATGCGAGCAGACCTCGATGTATCACTTGGCCATGAAACTTGACGGTTCAAACCAATTTATATATCTTGATAATTTGAATTTTTTTTTCCCCTTTATGAGTAAAAAGGCAAGAAGAGGTGAGGTGATGATGAGCCAACGGACCACCCTTGGATTTCTACCCGAGCTTTATTAGCATGATAGTTGTTTTGGAATTGTGAAAATAACAGTTTGTTGTGAACTACACATTCAATAACTAGGGTTTGACCTAGTGGTCACGTTCCAATATGGAGAGAGAAGGTGGGGGGGTTTAAATTCCCATATTCTCAAGAGTTTGAAGTGGAGATAATTTAATTTTAAGTATGGATTTCGATTTTCACACCCTGCACAAAAACATGACAAAAGTCTAAAAGTGAGAGTTAAAATAAAAGTAGAGAAAAATTAATTGACAAAAAAAAAACACTCTTAAAAGAGTAGATCCCACAATAATTTATAATTATTTCTTATTTAATTTTTTGTTGTTCAGAATAAACTATTACTTTCACGGTAGATTAAAGATTAGCATACAATCATTTTGAATTCGTTATACATTTTCTTGGATGTAATTTGCATATAAAGGTTATTTCCGTAGTTATACATGTAATATATATATTTATTCAAATTAGAAGATGCACTTGTACTTTGTTCATATTTAGTTAAACAAGTGTCTTTCATTAATTTTTCACAAAATAGTTTTTAATTATTCCTCACATTATAAAATGAAAAATTAATTTAATCTTTTTAAATTTTCCCTTAATAAACAAAAAATAATTTAGAATAAAATGTCGAGCCTGGACACTAGCGCCAAGCTTGGCATATGGGCCGGCTCGCATGGTCCACCATTTTTCGCAATAGAATATTTTGTTTGAGTCATAATTACATTTCATTTTAAGAGAATCCGTCATTGTCGCCTTGTACCAGTGGAAGTTGAGTTAATGTTATCTTATGTCATTACACGGTTGAACCTACATTGCAGAGGAATGAAAAGACTTTCTGAGGCCGAGCAGCAATTGGGGTTTCAAACCTATTGACCAGGGGGCATCAAACCACTCGAAAGTGAGTCCTATGCTAATAGGCCAACCACACCACGATGGTATCTCTATAATTTGATTTGCAACCAAAAAAAAAAAAACCCACCATTTTCATGATTAAGCTTTTTACATCAACACATTTGGTAAAGGAATGTACTGTCGCTATCATGGACATGTCCTAAGAGAATGGAAAAAGGATTAGGTGCGCAAGATGAGATCTCTAAATTGACCTGATCATACCTTCTCCGTGCCAAGCAGCAGGTGAAACAGAAAGAGAATGAAATCCAATCAACGTTCGCCACAGTCTTGAGCGCCCTTTCCATGCTCCAAAATGATGAACAGAAGAGTCAAGGCATAACGTGAAAGCAACAGGACTCGCTCACAAAGCTTTTGACCTCAAAAGCTCATTAAGGATCCAATGATAGAACGTATGCTCCCAGCAATCTACTAATAAAAGTGCAAATGAATCTAGAATTTCAGGAGTTTGCCTTTGTAATGATTTCTCACCAAATACATGAAAGACTAGAGCTTGATGCTATGTTGACACTTGAAATTGACCATGTCGTCACGTGCTAGTCATAAGAGAAATGTGACAAAAGCATATTGCAATCACATGTAGATAAGGTGAGTAGTATTTAAGACATGCTTTACTATCGACAAGCATAAGGGTGACTACCTAGTGATTGATGGCAATATAAGAAGATGTCACGTGTCCGGTTATTGAAATTGCGATGACGGACGGTTGGTGGCCACCCAAATGGATTCTGATGGCTGATTTTCAATGAAAACACTTTAAGTATTACTTAGGATGCCAGAATTATATAGGCAATAAATGTGCACATTATAGAGGAACAATTGTTGTTTTAAGACCCATCCATGGAACAATCATTGATGACCGTATAACCACTAGAACATGATCAAGACAGTTGTAGGAAAGGTGGATAAAGTGATTTACGAGGAAAAAGGAACGCGGACAAAGCAAGGAGCAGTTACTAAAAGATCCACAACCGCCAAAAGATTACCAAGTTTCATTATAAATACCACCAGTCATCCGGCAAAGAAGATACCAATAAATCAATCAAAATGTTATCTCTTTATTTTTAATTTCCCTAGCTGTACCTTTTACATTCCCATCGTCAATTAAATTTTGATGTATTTTTATATCTTGGGCATCGTCATTAATTAAATTATGGCATTGCATGTCCCTATCTTGGTGCATTGTCGTTGATTAAATTCTGGCATTGTATCTCATTATCCCAATGTAGTGTCGTTAATTAAATTCCGGCATTTGATTATATTGTCCTCAATTTGTGTTGTTGAATGAATTCTGGCATAATTTGAGTATAGTCTTGGTACTTACAGGCTCTATTGTTGATTAAATTCCAACTTAGCTAAGGTTGCACAATGTTTCTTGGATCAGAGAAACTAATTTTGATATTGCATGAGATATCCTTGTTCGGAGTTGACACGGAACCCTTATTCCCTTATAATAAACTAAGTAGCATCGACACCGACACACGATATGTGAGATGACATGACACGCCAACATGTCGTTTCTCCAAAAACAGAGAATCCCGACACGTTAGGACACGTTGTATATTAAATATATATTCATATATACATAATAAATTATCATTTTTACTATTATCTCAATCAAATTAATTTGAATCAAATTAATAAATAAACAAATAAATAAATAAAGCCTAGAATGAATATACACTAAAAACATTAATCTACCATTTATTAATATTATTCATTATTTCAATTTGACAAATTCAACTCTATTTCAATAATTCATAAAACTTGGAGAAAAAACAAGTGATCCCTATTCTGGATTCGCATGTTAGATATGTTGGAAAAGAGAAAAAAAAAAACTTAAGGAATGAATTGCATATCATGGGAAGTGGGAGTCAGAAGAGAATAATATATTAAGTTTTTCTTCTTTCTCAATTTATTATTTTAATTATTGTGTTTTATTTTTTCACACACATATATATATATACATATATATATTTTTTTTTTTTTTAACTTCTCATTTATTGAATTTTTAAAATTGACTTTGATCTTTGGAATCATGTATCGGAAACTCGTATGTCGAATTCCGATTCGAGTGTCAAAGAGTGTTGAGAAAATTGATCAGGTGTTGGATTTTCCAATACGTGTTGATTGAGTGTCGGAGAGTGTCCAAGAGTGTCGGACACGTGTCGAAGTGTCCGACACAATACGAAAGTTCTTGGAGAGTGTCAATACTTCATAGATGATAAAAATCAAAGAGCTAACTTTCAGTGAAAAATATTTGTTGCAGGAGTAATTCCGATGAAATAGATAGCCAACGGCAACCGTAGTGATTAATGCAAAGATCAACCGGTTTTCTGATTTTGCCTCCAAAAAGGGCTGTGTATACAGCTCAGATGTAATTGAACGAAACCCACCGCACAAGATTTGAATATTCTAAGCAAATGTTAAAGCAAAGAATAAAACTTGCCGGACAATGTTTAATAAAAGTTGGGAGGCCCGGAAAGAAGCTCCAAGAACAATTTGTTTACGCCGACCACGTGGAATTGCACATATACTTTGCACTAGTAGCTAAGAAATCCAAAGGAAATCACAGAACCTGGAAAAGCAACGAAAGCTTCACCTCCACAGCTTGCAAAGTTCATGGCCGCTGGCCTACAAAACCCCACTCTGTCGAACTCAGATCACATGCCAATCCGAAACAGAAGAGAAAATTCCAGATTTCTTCTCGCTGAATCGCTCGTCTGTTCTAATTCTTCAATGGCACTTCCCATGTTGAGATTAGATCGCCAAACGAAGAGAGTGTTTCAAGCGATGGGGGTCTTGCTCTGGGTGACAATGCTGGTGCCACGGAGCGAAGCATACGAGTTCAAAGTTAAAGATGCCGGCGGTTGGAACGTCCCTACTGATTCCAATGCAAATGCTTTAAATCAGTGGGCAGAAAAAAAACGTTTCCAAATTGGAGACACTCTAGGTATGTCGATGCTTCTTACCGTACTAATCCGATGTTTAACGCAATGCACTTTACGTCGAGAACAGCATATATGATCGGTAATTCATCTTGACGTGTCGGTTCTCTCTGTTAATCCCGCAGTCTTCGACTACACGCCCGGCCAAGACTCAGTGCTATATGTGAACCAAGACGACTACAACAACTGCAATGACGCGTCGCCTATGGCCAAATATGCCGATGGCCACACCGTGTTCAAGTTCGACCATTCAGGACCATTTTACTTCATCAGCGGAAATAAAGACAACTGCCATAAGAATGAGAAGATGGTGGTTATTGTGATGGCTGATAGGAGCAACAAAACTGGTGGCGCAGTTGCACCATCCCCATCAATCAATAACGGCACTGCCCCATCCCCGGCACCATCTGGCGAGGAGTCTCCTTCTCCACCGGCTGGTTCGGTAGAGGTAAATCCGACTCCGGCTCCCGTCAGCGAAACCCCAGCAAAAAAGAACAGCGCTACTTCAGTGTTCATCGGTTTCACTGGCTCTATTGGAGCATTGGCGGCTTCAACTCTACTTCTGGCATTCTAAGTAGAGGATTGGGAATCATGATATTGGGTTGCATTTGCATTGTCTGTCTGAATTGCCTTCTTTTGCCCCTTTTTTCCACCCCAGTTTCTTCTCCGTGATTTTTCTCACTTCAAGCTCAGCTACTTCATCTGGGCAAGGTGGAGCGGCATCCGACATTTGTTATTTGAGGAATTTGTATTGGTTTACATATCACAAGTGTGTTGAGTTGTTCTCTCCGTATGAGAATATTGTAGATACGGAACATAAATAAATTCCAGCTGCTTTTGGCAAGGTTTGTACTTTCAAATGTATCTCCTATGTTTCATTACCACCAAAAAAAGCATTTGGTCGTTGACATAATAATTTAGATAGGATAGGATAAAATGAGAATTTATATCCTCTAGAAATTAAATGTGGACATATCAAACCCTATAATCTCGTACACTTCAAGATAAGATTAAAAGATATTAAATATTCAATTAAATTTTAAAATTGAAAATTAAAAAATTCAATTAATTAAAAGTTAAGGAAAAACCTTAGATCTAAGAATTGTGGCCACCGCCTCCATAATGGGCCATGATAGAAAACGGCAACCACCAACATCGCTCGTGCAGTGGCAACATAGATCTGTAAATCTAAGAGCGCAATAGGAGTGGGCACAGGAATTTTAGTCGACCGCCAACATTGTCCTTGCATCTCCTTAGGTTGATCTAGGTCAGAGTTGTCGTCGATATTAAAGATTTATAGCCTCTTCATCACCATCTTTCCCTGTTCCCTTGAGATGTTCGGTGTCGTCCATGAGGATTCAGTCGCGATGGAGTCTTGTTTTTGTCCACTACGATATTGAACATTGTGTCAATGAGATGGTGCTGGCGAAGCCAGAATTCCAACCACTAATGTTTGAGGTGATGCAAGTATTTCTTCGGTTAGTTCAACAAGAGAACATGAGCAAGAGAACTTTCTCTGGAATAACCATAGGGCATCTCCAAAAACCAATTGGATCGATTTGATGTACCTATTATCGCTCCTTTTTTAAAGTTCCCTTTAAAAAAAAAATTCTTATCCAATTCGAATTTATCCCACTCCCTTTTTTCTTTTTTTTTATCCCACATTTTATCTTAGACCTATCCAAGTTTGTCCAATCCGAAGGACGTTCCCAAACACCTGATAGGATGATTTAGCCCTGTTTGTTTGTGTTCTTTATTTCTGATTATGAACACAATTCCTGTTTTTTGTTCCGGGGAACAAAAAAAGAAAAGAAACGCGTTTATTTGCATTTTTGTTCCCGATACTTGTTTCTGTTCCAAGGAACAAAATTGGAACAGAAATAAGAAACAAGAAAAACTTGTTTCTTATTTCTGGAACAAAACAATTTTTCTCTCCTATTTTTTTTTTTCTTTGGCCGGTCACCGGCCTCGGCCATGGCCGATGACCTTGCCGAAGGGTCACCGGCCCCCGGCGAGGCCGAGCTCGCCCAGCCAAGGCGAGGCCGCTGGCCCTCATTGGCCGGTCGTTGGCCTTGGCCATGGCCATGGCCGGCGACCGGCCAAAAGGAAAAAAAAAAAAAAAAGAAAATAAAAAAAATAAAAAAAGGAAAAATAATTAAAAATATTAAAAAAATTAAAAGAAACAAAAAAATTATACAAGTTTATCAAACGTGTTCCTGTTTTTTTTCTATTCCAGGAACAAGTTTACCAAACACCTTCTTCTGTTAAAAAATTATTCCCCAGAATAGAAATAGTTTTTTCTATTTCTGTTCCTAGAACAATTTTGGAACAATTTTTGAACCGAAACGTTACCAAACGCAGCCTTATTATCCCATCCGAACTCAAATCCAAACTACTAAATGCAAAAGAAAAGGCATTCATGGCATAGAACTAGAGACTATTTGGCTCGGTTAAACTACCTAACAAAGAACATTCACCTCACAACTGTATCGAGATTGCACTTTATTTCACAATGAACAGGCGCTGTTGATCACTTGGCAATACATCCAAAACTGACACTAGGTTGCTCCAGGACCACAGCTTGTGTTGAACAAGTAAACATACAACGAATGGACTCCACGCTAGACGTAAGTTAAATGATCTCGAGTCTTTTCGTTAGAAGTCACGCAAATGAGTAATCTGTGTTTCTTTGACACTAGTCTTTCTTCAGATTCTCCTACAATACACTAGCAACTGTAATAACCATTCATACATGCAACAAGCGTTTTCCTTTTCAGCAAAAATACTCACAGCTGAATCTGGTACGGCAAAATCGTGAGTATCCGCATAAACAGCATTAGACAGTTCAGTCAAATATTTTTGCCTAACTCCACTTTTTTCATCAATCTAAATGTGTTGTGAAGAATTGAGTCCAATATACCAGCAACCTGCGAATCACACAAAGAGAATATTAACGCTACTAGACTACGAACATAAACAAACCATGATGTGTAAGAAACCAACCGTGAAAACACCTCCAATAATTGCACAAACATTTGTGATAAAATGCGAAAAGGACTTCAAGTTTTCTGTGATTAAAACCTAAACAGAGGAACAAGATGTGAGTCAAATGCATAAACAGAAAAGCGGAGAAAATCTAGAAGCCGAAATCCCACAAAAGTATTCCTTATAGTTGTTTTAACCTGCATGGGAGAGAGCTCGAAATGGAATTTCGTAACAGGTATGTCTGGACTCTGCACCAAACTGCTGTGGGCCGTATACTCGTACTCCTCAAGTAATTTGTGGGACCCTCTAGTTAACACCTCTGTTTTGACTATTTGAAGATAATGTTCTATCTGCAAATGAAAAAGGGATAAGCAAATGAGAAAGAGGACTTCCATGTCCAGGCACCTCTCCAACTGACATCAAGCGGGTGATGGTATGAATGGCAGATAACATATAACATATATAACTTACAGTTACATTTGCACCTATATCGCGATGATTAATAAATGCTCGGCCATTCAGTCTGTCGTGGCTTCCACCAAGATAAGGAATCAACCTCTTTGCATCACTCATCACTCTAGGGATAATCTTCCTACCGAATGACAGATGTGATATGACATGTGACATGTTCATTTCTGAAGCATCAAAAGAATGGGCTCCTGAGCGAGCTGAGATGATAAGGCTGCCAGGGACCTGTAAGGAAAACGATTGAAGTTGAATATAATTAAGTGTCGCCTAAGGAAAAGCCAACAGACCAAACATTCAAAATCAGCAGAGTATAATTGATCCAGATGGCTAGACCCAATGGAAGCAAGTCATCATACATGATTCCAATGCATTGAATCTACCAAGTGCACTATTAGCTTTACCTTCTTTACCCGTACAAATCCTTCAATTCTGCAGCCTCCCGATGAAGGAGCTGGTCTTTTTATTTTATGTGTTGAATTATCAGTAGATGAAACGTGCTTCTCAGACTCCACTGGAATTGGTGCAATCAGCTGTTCCATCATCTGCAGGATATATAAGTTCCACATAAGATAATGATGCCACAATATACATGTACCATTCTCAAGGCAAACCACATGTATGAGATTTATATTAGATATGGGAATTTAAGTTCCTACTAAAAGAATGCTCGAACCTTAACCAGGCTCTCTGTGTCTCGATCTCCATAATACGACTCGTGTTCATGGTGTCCATGGTCCTCCCTGTGATCAAAGCAAAGTTGCATGTTGACGTCCGATATATGAGGTTATAAAGGGACAAGTGAATACAAGCACTCATTCAGTCATGCACACCTAAAGCACTTAATGCGATGAAAATGATAGGAGAGATCTAATCACAGACATCTGCACACATGCAGAAAATACATCGTAACAGCAAAACAATAACACAACAATAGTCATTGAATAACTTATTTGGAAGATGAATAAGAGATGAAAAAATAGCTATTTTACCTAATATCAGATCCCTTGCGGAAAATGCGAATGGATGGATACCCTTGTATGTGAATCCTGAGAACGCAAAAGAAACACTGTTAACCATAAGGAAGAAATTGAAGGGATCCACAAACAGAAAGAACATATAATAGAGTATGGGGAAAAAGGGAGTCCACACTAATGATATGAGGATCATATGTTTTTAGCTGAAAAGCTAACTGCCACTAATCGCGTGAGAACTATTCTGTGCATATTTCAAAAACTGTTACCAGACAATAACAGACCACTTAATAACTACACATAGCAATTATTCCCACGGTTCGGAAGATTGACAAATACTTGAGTTCCTAGCAGAGCCAACAACACAGCTGTAAGCCCCCAACAGAAGAGCTCTTGTTATAGCTCACATATCAATATATTTGCATCACTTTGCAAACTCAACTCCAAAGAGAGGAGCTTCACCTATATCACAGACACACGGCAAGCTAGAACTGAATGCTCATGCTCAGTAGGATTCAAATACTTACGGGAAGAAATATATATTTTCCTATTTCACAGGAACAATTGAAGAACTGTCTCACTGGCTCTCAGCACTTTCAATTGTAAAACTCAGAAATAATATGTTTGGCAAATGTTGGTGAATGGGACAATGAAAACTTAAGTGGAAAATAATGAAAATATTAGAACCTTTGTGAGAAGGGTGTGGAGGAAATTCTCCCCATTTTCATCTAGTCAGTGTCCTCTAAACATAGAAACTGCTCTTAGTTCAGAAAATGGTTCTGTTTTCCCCTCATGCCAGGTATTTAGGGAAAGGGAAAGAAGGAACGTGTAGCCAAGGGCTTCAACTTGGTAAGGGACAGTAAGCATACTAAGTAGAACCCTTAGTATTAGGGGCTGCTTGTTTCAAGAAAATTTTCTGAATTTTCATTCTCAAATGAGAGAGAGCATTTGTTTGTCACAACCTTCAAAACTGTTTCCACTAAAAACATGATTTTTTTATTTGAAAATGTGTTTTTCACATTAGGACTTCAAAATTGAAAACAATTAGCAGTTTTCTTTTCTTCTGATAACACGTTTACATTATGTGACAGAAATCATGTCTTTTTCTTATTCCTATTTGCACAGTGCAGTCTTGGCTAATTACACAGCTGGGCTTCAATCAATAGATGATTGATAGTCGAGTGAAGGTAGGTGGAGTCTCAATCATCTGAATCAAGGATGGGAGAAGAGGAAGACCATGATGTTTCATGCTCTGGCAACGAACCATGAAGCTCAAGCAGATGTCTGAAGCTTCTGCCATGCAAAGTTTTTTCTTTCTCTTTTACTGGTCTTTCCCCCTTCTTTTAAATCTTGAAGCAGTGAAGTTTCATGAAGTGGTGACTTCCATGAAGCTCCACAAGTGAAGGTGTCATTAATTAAAATAAAATAAAATAAAAAAGAAAAGAAAAACTGAAAGACTTAAGGGTAAGATTATTAAACTGTAGCAATTTTTTTTTTACAGTTAACCAACTTTTTGAAAAGCCAATTTTTTCAATAAAGGTACAGAGTTGTGCAGAGATATAATTTTACATTTGTTAAGATTTCAAAGTCTTGTTAGATTGGCACAAACAAACAGAACTTCATCATTTCCATTTCGAAAGAAAATCCCCAGTTTCAATACCAGAAAACTTTTCATGAAAATAGGAAAATGCATTTTCACTGAAACCGAAAACATTCTCACAAACCAAATGGGCCCTTAATATTTTCAAGTCCATTCACCTCATTTCCCAGCATTAAGATTGCAAGGAAGAACAATGGCATTAACACTCAACTATCAATCATGATATTCATTTTCCACACAGATGGCCATCATATAGCTTGATATCATCGGTATACCTGCGACACAATTCTGGTTCTTCAGTGCAATCAACCTTTCCTGAAAGAATACGTCCATCGATTTCTGGATCATATCTGGAACCAATTGTCAACAACTGAGAGATTGAACTTGCATATTCTCAAACAAATTCAGTTCCTTCATAACTGAAAAGAAAAAAAAAACACAAGCTGTAGTCGATGTACCTCTCTCTTATTATCTTAGCAGCCCTCTCCCACGATGGTTTCTGTAAAAGAGAAATAGAATGATAGGCTCCATCAGATTTCAATAACAGTCACAAACAAGTACGACCATTTGAGGCTTGGAGATATGATCTTCACAATCTCGTTATCTTGTATTAAACAACAAAACCTGCCGAGTTCTATATTTGATTATTCGCATAGAAAAAAATAGTGATCGCTCAAACCCAGAGGTGAGCATGAAATGCAATATTAATTAGACCAACTGGAGAAATTTATCAATATATTCAACAGATAGAAGATGAGAGCATGTGTCACTTTTGGATCTACATATAATAGCTCTCTTTCTAAGATGCTACAGTTTGATAAATCAACTATAGGCGCAAAATCAATAAGGTCGACAAAAGGAATTTTAATATTCATGTATGCTTTCCACCCATATCCTGCATGATTGTACATGTGCAACAATTACGAATGCAAGAGACAGCCACAATTAGAATTTGTCAAGAAATTAGTTAGCAAATTTATAGATGATTCATTTACCAGGCGATTGCTCCAGTAACACCAAGGAGCAAAAAAATTAACGACCAAAATTGGGTACCTGTAAAAAGGAGGGGCAGAAAGAAACATGAGGAGCACCTCATCACAAAAGTAAGTCTAAAAGAGTCTGAATATGACCAACTTGGTAACTCAAGATTCAAATACTTACTGGTGTGAAACTCTCTCAAAATTATGAGAAGTTAATGGAACAGAACCTTCAGCATATTCCTCATCAGCTTCATCTCCATGCCTAATGGCATGTGCAACTGGACCAGAGTGGAACTCAGAGCCAGTAAGTTTCATATTTCGGTCAATAGAAAATTTACGCACTGTTTTGGTTATATTCAACCTGTTCTGCAAAAGAAGATGCTATGGTCAGGCACATTGAAGAGAGCAGTGTATAGCAATATTTTTCAAGTCAAAACCCATATTGCCCATTTCAATGATTAGCATTTACTGCCTTTCTCATTTGTCATTGAATCACGTTATATTATTCAACAAATCCAAATTTGCAACAATCTCCTTTGAATTAAAACATGAAGTTGAACAACTTTAACGTGTCAAGCTGATTCAATCTGAACAACTCATGAATTAATTGCTGTTAATGATCCATATCTCAATATGACATGTATTACACCGTCAGGTTGCTGCAAAGGACAATAGTAAGTGGAGGATACTTACTGTTCCCAACACATCACTCACATCAACCGATGCAAATTCACAGGAGAGCGAGGGAAAGCTGCAAATAGGAAGAAAAAAAAGATCAAGATTTCCATAGCAATGCATGTCAGAGGTCTCTTAGAATTTTCCTGTAAGGATTTTTATTGCATCAAGTGTAAATAACTCTGCTATTCCTTCAGGGACATGTTTGCATACATGTGTATACAGGGTTGACTAGATAACCTGCTGATACACCGCTCAACGTAATTATAGAAGCGCCTTAAAAAAATGGCCATCAAAATTCTGTTCCTTCAACACTATATAGATAATGTGCGGGCATAAATAAAATTCTGACAGTCTTGGATGCATATATACTGGCAGCAGAAATGTGGCCCAACAGGGGAAAAAGACTGTATGTCTTCTGGCTAGCTCAACATAATTGAGAACGAAAATAAAGTGTAGCACAGATTTATTATGACAAATACCAATGTTTTACATGATAAACAAGTGTTTCCTGCACTAGCTTATCATCCATATTTGCTGTGCTCACACAAGAAATTAGCAAACAGCAAGTGCATAAATTTAGTGGTTGACCATATAACTGCATAAAAACCAGACAAAATTATATTAATGCCATCTGACCTACCTGATATTAAAGTCAATTCGCAAAAATTCCCCATCAGAGCTCTTATCAACTACAATGGATGTAGAGGTGCTGACAGACAAATAATTACTCAATTCCTGCAGAATGAGCATCCCAGAGAGAAAAGGACTGGGCGATCAGCTTATAGTGCCAAGCAATACAAGAAAGAAAATCTTAATAGAGGCAAGATTCATTGTTCATAAGAATTGGCAAAGTCAAGTCATATGCAAAGGTACGGTCATCTTCTCCCTCCTCAACCCCAACCCAAAATGCAGAGGTCCTGCCAGACAAAATAAATGCGCAGTTCCTGCAGAATGATGTCTAGTTGGGGAGAGTTGCCAAGTAATTAGCCTGACTACCATTGCCAATTAAGAGGGAGAGACATTAACAGGATACAGATCCATTGCCAATGTGAAACTCAAAATAAGAAAAAGGAAAGAAAAGAACTAAAAAAAAAAAAAAAAACTGACAACCGCCAAAACCCTATTAGAGCCACAACCAGCTCAAAGTCCATCAAAAGTAGATGCTATATACATACCATCCCAAATAAAAACATCATGGCAAGAGCAGCTACAATGGATAGACCTGCGCCCGAGACTGATGCCTCGGTCAAATCTCGAGGAATTTTCCTGTAACCAAGAGTGAACAATCAGAATGCCTAACCAAGAAAACACTGTGATTAAATGAGCAAAACCGTTGCATCATGAATATCTGTTTGTCTCAGATCACCAAACAAAACCCCACTCCAAGACTTTCAAAAGAAAGGGGCAGGCAGAAAGGTCAGATTATTGATAAAGGACATCATTCATGCTCTCATAAAAACATCATGTGAGTCCACATGCCCATTTTTTAAGTGTTTTGACCAAGCATCAGCTGTTTATACGTGCTTTGTGCATTCAGCTCAGAGTCAACACATGCCTCCAGACACTCCGATTCTTTTCATCAACAAAAATACATGGAGAAAAACTCTTTTGAGAAACAATTTAAAAGGACATCTCATATTCTCATCTTCTACTTAGCTGCGAAACCTTCTCCCAAAAAAAAAATGTCTTATCCAGTACCCCTGGAGAGAATCGTCACTTTGCCAGCAAGGCACAGAAGTGAACATAAAAACCTATCTCCCGCAATATCTAGTATAGATTCATGCAGATGCAGACACAGACAAAACCTATCCATCTTATGCAAGACAGATGTTTGATGGACCATCCACCAACAATACTCATCAGCAACCCAACCACCGCGAGGTGCCAATTCCACATTCTCCCCCGAACACCAAAGCCAGTGATTGTCGGATTCAATTCCAGGATTGTCGGATTCAATTCCGGCACGCGACTTCTCCCGGTTCCCTCTTTCCTAAAAAGATCGACCACGCCGCTTTTCTCCAGATACAAATTGAGAACTAAAGGCAACACCTGATAACGATTCCATATTTCAGCTGCACTGGCGAGTGCCTACCTAAACTCTCCTCCCTCAGCAATCAATCCCAGAGCTCGTCCTTTCACAGCGATCGACCGAGAAACAAACGGTTCGCGCAGCACCCCCGAACTAAAACGAAACGCAAAGGAGAATGTATCGAATCGGCGATCCCATCTAACATGCTCATCGCTTCGTAACGGTTCCAACCGCAGAACCACAACAGGTGCGCAACTTTCGTCGGCATCGGCGCCCGCGCGCGCGCGCGAGAGAGAGAAAGAAGGAAGAAACAAAAAAACAATCAGGAACCGAACGGAATCCGGATCGCGAGTTGGATCGAATCTGACCTGTAGAAGTCCATGGACTTGATGTTCCGCGACGAAATCATGGCTCCCGAGATGTATACAGCCTCGGGAATTTATCGGGGGAGCGCCGAGCGCGAGCTCGAGATCTCAGGGACGACGACGACGACGACGACGACGAAGGTGAAGGAGAAGGAGAAGGAGAAGGAGAGAGATCTGGCGGACGCTCCTTCTTGCAATTACGACTTGAGCGCGTTTTTATTTTTGCTTCGCTTTCTCTGCGGCGAGCAATGTGAGATCTCTACTAACTCTATCTCGATTCCCGAGGACCGAATACGATTTTGCGTATTTTAATCCCACCTCGAAACACGTATGTCATTTCTTAAATGAGCATGCGGGTTATGTTCAAGAAAATCGACTTATCGAACTTCAATAAACCGACTCCAGAAAGCGTCCCCCAAGCCTCCCCATATAGAAAAGAAAATCTCCGATTTCATGTATGAATGAATCCTTTTCCGTAATGAACTGATGATTGATCGCCATACGGACGGATTTCGCATAGGCAATCTTCCGGGCACGGGTTAAACGTGCCTCGTAAAGAAAATTAGATTTTTCGAGCGAAGTTTTTTTTTTTTTTTTTTTTTCAGGAAATTAGTTGTTCGAACTCTTGCTCATTTGGTTTGCCAAAAATGATTGGCCAGCTGGAATCACTCTCTGGTCATCGAAGAAATTCATTGATAAAATTAAGATAGTGAATTCTTAAATTTAAAGAGTCAAAAACACTTTTCGAAATTGCTCATTTGGAATTTTTTGATAATTATTTTTTTTTTTTTTCCTTCTCCCTTCACCGGGAGGCCGGTGATCGGTCACAGGCACAAGCCAATGAGACTCATCCTTGCAAAATCTCAATAAGGTCAAGCTACCCTGAGACCGGCAAGCTCAAGTCTCACTCGAGGCCGACGAACTCGAGTTTGCCAAATCATGGCAAGGCTCAACCTTGCCTAAGATCAAAGAGGTTGAGCCCCGCTTTTAACCTGTAGGCCCAACAACTAGTAGAGGAAGAAAGAAAAAGATAAAAAAAAATTATTTAAAAATTTGAAATTTTGTAGCCTGAGATAATGTCATAGGATTGAAATTATATTTCAAATGAGATCCAAACACTAAATTTTTTTTTCCGTCACATATCATCTAACAAAAGAAAACTTTCCATTTTCCTGAAAATGATATTTGGAAAGTATTTTCTCTTATCATGAAATTTTCTCCCAAAAAATGCATCCTTGTGGAAAATAAATTATCTAAAAAAATATTAATATAAAAATAATAACTAGTACTACTCACAAATAAATAAATAAATAAATAATATTTTTATCGTTCACGAAAATAATTAAACATAATTTTTATCGATAATAAAACATATTTCATTAACTAATTATTCCAAGCATATGAACGATAATTTTTAGGAAAATGTTTTCTAAATCATTTATTTTCTATAAAACTTCGTTTATTTCACAAAAATAAATGATCACTTGTATTGCTTAAAATAATTCAGTAATTAAAAAACCCATAAAAATCATGTATAAATATTTTCATTGAAAATTAAACAAATTGTTTATGCGTTTTTTTGTGAGCAATATAAATTATTATTTTTCATAAAATAATTTTTAAATTTTTATGTTTCACGAAACAAATGGAATCTTAAGATATTGATTATATAATATGGGAAAATAAGATATTGAGAAGGGATCTTTAAGAATAAAGTGAAAGCATACTCATCCTTCAATGGTCTCTCGGCGGGAGTGGAGCACCATTACTCGCTAGCAACGAGCTCGTCGACGGTCATGAATTGAACACCTATAATAAATTGGTTTTCATCTGTAAATTATAACAGCGGCAGCGTCGACAAGGCTTGGATGACTCCATGAGAGGCATGGGTGTGGAATTGCCGGGGCAATGCCAAATGACAATCTCATTCCTTATATGGACATGGGAGAGAAGTAGCGAGATTCTATATAAATTGAGAAAATTGTTCAAAAGATCTTAAACTTATTGTACAATGAGCAATTCAATTTTAAACATTTCAAATCTCTTAAACATTTTGACAGTTCAATTATTCCAATCAATTTTAGTAGGAGTTTGCTGACATGGACGCCAACCGTCCTATGTAATACGGATGACAGTGAATTAGACAAATTTTGAATTTTTATTCTTATATTTTATTTTCTTTCTTCCTTTGCTGGTCATGGGCCTCACCAAGACTTAGCGAGGCTAGTGAGGGTTGACCTTGCCAACTTCAAGCAAGTCACCCGAGGTCATCGGCTACCGCCGAGACCATGCAACTGACAGAGGAAGAAAGAAAAGAAAATATAGTATAGAAAAAATATAATAAAGGAAAAATAATAAAAATTAAAAAATTGTGAAAATTATTCACGTCAAACAATTTTCAATTAAAAATTACCAAAAGGACTAAATTGTTTGATCATCAAAACGTTAAGATTAAATTGACATAATTGAAAAGTTTATAACTGAATTGAAAAAATATCAAAATATTTAAGACTAAATTGACACAATGAAAAGATGTATGACTGAATTTGGTATTATACAATAAGTTTAGAATTTTTTAGACAATTTTCATTATCCAGTGTTATAGTACTAGGTGAAAGACTACTCTTTGGATAGGGACCACAAATATCCTGTGGCATGATAAAGCTCCCTTGAGTTACCTTTATGTAACGTTTACATAAGAAGTGCGTGTATGCGTGAAGTGACCTCAAGAACACAATGGGGTTTGTCCCTGTGGTCTTTTATTATGTGTTTTTCATGACCTAATTCTCTTGCTTTCTTCTCTTGAATTTCCTTTTCATTGGATCAGAGCATAGAGATATAGGCGTTTTTGCATTGGATGTCATAACTCTCACCTCACCGTAGTTGTGTGCAGAGGTGTGATATTGGATTTGGATTCACAAAACTTCTGGTGGTATTGCAAGTGCAATTAGATGTGTTAAGTCTCATATTTGCACTGAATATTTTTTTTATGTTACTTGCCAATGAATCTCCCCACAAGTTCAATGCCATTTACTTTCCATCTATGTAGATTATACATCTCGATCGATAAAATCAATGTCTTTCCTCACAAGTAGTAGAAATTTCGATGTGTACCGTAGGTGCCACTTTTCAAAGAATCGTGTGGACAAATTACATAGAGTTTCCTCAAACCGTATGAATGCACGGCAGAGGAAGAAAGACGAGCAGTAGTTAGAAAAAGTAATGGTGGGGTTGGGATTGCGAATGGCTGGACCCATAAACGCTCTAAAAAACTAAGTTAAAAGGATTTACAAAACCCATAGACGACTTGATTCTTAGTCATTTTGTATAATATGCATCAATTTAGTGGACAATTATGGCATCAACCGCGGGCGGAAAAGATTAGGTCCATTCAATGTTCAAATTCACACTAATCACAGTGGATCTTTGTGGAGAGTGAAACGCGTTTGTCCATTTGATATTCAAATTCCTTTTTTTTCCATTTTTGGTTGGTTCATGTATATAACGCTGTGTTCTTGCAAATAGATGTACGTAGTATATTTTCAAGTAATGTATCGCTTACACCTATTGGTTACACACCGAATTGAGTCGAAGAAAACTGAACTAGATTGTTTAGCTGAGGACGACACGTTAAGGATCGAGATAAAGCAAATGTAAAGCTTTGGATAATAATTTTTAGCAGCAACTTAATTTGCAGTAGAGAAGTCGTTAAGCACCGTTGATTTTACTGACAAATCCAACCGCATCAATCAACATAACTAGATCTGTTCTCATCCGTACCTAATAAACTAATGAATCCTTTTCCGTAATGAACTAATGATTGATCGCCATGCAGACATATTTCCCATGGGCAATCTTCTGAGCACAGGTTGAACATACTTTGGGGGAAATCTCAAATAGAAATATAGAATGCCATTATTTTCTTAAAAGAGAATTTGAAGCGGAGTCTGTCTCAAATAAGAAATCAAAGTGATCATTTAATCTCAAAGAATGGCCCGACTCGCCAACCGGTAAATAAATGCATCTTCGATGTATATTCCGGTGGCCTGATCAGGGTATTTTCATCCAAAAAATTTATTTTTCATTTTCGGTTGTCCTGTTCTTTTTTTTTGGGTCAATGGTTGTCCTGTTTATCATCTTCTTCGTCCCTTATTCATTTTCTTCTAGTCCAAATCAAGAACACCAGACTTGGAAAAGGGCCAGCTAGAGCTTGACACCCATCGCTAGCAGCGGGCAAGGGCCTGCAAGCTGACCGACAAGGGTGGCCTCGGCTGCAACTAGTGAGCGTCATCCAAATCGAGGCTTTACGAGGAGGCGCTCGAGGACAAAGCGGTAGCCGAAGAAGCTGTCAATTTGGGAGCGATGGTGGGAGGAAGGGACTAAGAAGGTGGACTGTGGCCAGATTTGGTGAGGGTGGCCTCGCCTGGGGCCGACGAGGGCTCGCCCACCTCGTTGGCCACTGATAAGGACCGATGAGGGCTTACAAGCCCTTGCCTACGGCCAGCAAGGGCTTGACGGCCTCACCAGTCACAGCCGAGGCCACCCTTGCCAGTTGGCGAGGGTCAGCCTACAAGCTCTCGCTCACGGCCAACGAGGGCTCAACGGCCCTCGCCTACTGCCAGCAATGGGCATCGAGCCCTCGCTGGCCTCAGGTGAGGCCAACCCTCACCAAATCTGGCAAGGGTGGCCTTGCGAGCCCTTACCAAGCCGACCCTCCAGTGTTCTTGATCTAGGCAAGAAGAATATGAACATGGGATGAAGAAGATGATGAACAAGACAAACATTGACCTAAAAAAAGAAAAAAATAATAGTACAATCGAAAATGAAAAAAAAAATAAAAATATGGACAAAAATACCCTTGATCGAGCCATCGGAATATGCATAGAGATGCATTTGTTCACCGGCCGGCAAGTCAAGTTCTTCTTTGAGATTAAATGACCACTTTGGATCCTTATCTAAAATAAACTCCACTTCGGGTCATCTTTTAATAAAAAGAGGGCATTTTTTGTCCATATTTGAGATTTTCCCCATGCTTTATATAGAAAATTAGTTTTTTTTTTTTAACGAAAGTGTTTTTTTTATAGGAAAATTAGTTGTTCAAACTTTTGCTCGTTTGGTTCGCCGAAAATGACTAATCAACTTAAATCACTCTCTGGTCATTGAAGATATTTGTTCAAAGGGATATGTTCAGCAGAAGTCCTAAAACTTGTCAAGAAAGTGCAATTTAGTCATAAAACTTACAAAAAGTACAATCAAGTTCTAGAACTTGTCAAGTTAGTTCAATTAAGTCCTAAAGTTAACATCATCAGATTTACTAACGGAATTTCGACGTGACACCGGTGTCATATTTGAAATGAATTTTTTTATTTTTCAAATGGTTTTTTAAAATTATTTTTTATTCAAAATCTTTAAAAATTAGATTAAAAACTAAAAATGAAAATCTAAATTTATTTAAAAAAAACTGTAAAAATAATAATTTTTAAACAATTTAAAAAAATTAAAAAAATAATTAAAAAATTTAAACAATAATTTTTAAACAATAATTTTAAAAAAATTAAAAAAAAAAAAAAAATTAAAAAATATAATTTTTTTAATAATAATAATAATTTTAAACAATTTTTAAACAATAATTTTTTAAAAAATAATTTTTAAACAATTTTTAAAAAAATCTCGGCGATGGGTGGTGGCGGTGGCGGGAGAGAGGAGCCTAACTTTTTTAAAACAATTTTTAAAAATAATATTTTTATTTTTTATTTTTAGTTTTTGGTGAAAATAAGATAAAATGAATAAATCTAATTTTTAGTTTTTAAATCTATTTTTAAATTAATAAAAAATAATTAAAAAATCCACGTGGAAAATAAAAAATTATTTAAAATGCACGTCAGCATTTTTAACGGAAAATGCTAACGGTGTTAATTTTAGGACTCAATTGAACCAACTTGACAAGTTTTAGGACTTGATTGCACTTTTTGTAAGTTTTAGGACTCAATTGCATTATCCTGACAAGTTTTAGGATTTCTGCTGAACATATCCCTTGTTCAAAAGATTAAGAGAGTGAATTTCTAAATCTAAAAAGTTGAGAACACTCTCTGGAATTGTTTCTCTCAAAATTTTTTATCTTTTTATTTGTTTCTGTTTCCTTCTTCCTTGGCCAGTCATAGGTGGCCCAGTGAGGCTCATCCTTGCAAGATCTCAATAAGATCGAGCTCTCTCGAGACCGATGAGTTTAAGCCTTGCTTGCCAAATCATGGCAAGGCTCAACCTCAACTAAGACCAAAAAGGTCGAGCCTCGCTTCTAACCTATAGGTCCAATGACTAGCAGAAGAAGAAGGAAAGAGAAAAAATAAAGAAAAAATAATTTGAAAATTTTTGTGCTCAAGATAATGTCATGAGATTGAAATTATATTTCAAATGAGATCCATATGCTAGAAAAAATTTGTGTATCATCAACCAAAAGAAAACTTTCCATTTTCCTGAAAATGATATTCCATAAAATATTTTCTTTTATCATGAAATTTTCTCCCAAACAAACGCACCCTCATAGAAAAGGAATGATTTTAAAAAATATTTTCTTAAAAATGATAATTTGTATTACTTACAAAAATAAATAAACAAAAAATATTTTCATCGTTCACAAAAATAATTAGACATAATTATTTATCGATATTGAAACATATCTTGGTGGCTACTTATTCCAAGCATATGAACAACAATTTTTAGGAAAATATTTTGCACAAGGCTCTATTTATTTTGCAAAAAATAAATGGTCAATTATATTACTTCAAATAATTAAGTAATGAAAACACCCACAAAAAATATGTATAAATATTTTCATTGAAAATAAAAGAAAAATTCGTTCATGTATTTTTGTAAGTAATATAAGTTATTATTTAAAAAATATATATTTTTAAATTATTTATTTATCGCAAAACAAACGAAACCTTAAGATATTGATTACATAATATGGGAAAGGTAAGATATTGAGAAGGGCTCTTTAGGAATTAAGGGAAAGCACGATCATCCTTCAATGGTCTCTCCGCAGAATGAGCACCATCACTAACTAGCAACGAGCTCGACGACGGTCATAAATTGAACACCTATATATCGGTTTTTGTCCTTCAAATTACAACCGCGGACAAAGGCGTCGATGAGGGTTGGATGACTCCGCAAGGGGCATGGACATGGAATTGCCAAGGCAATGCCCAATGACAATCACATTCTTGTTTTATATAGACATGGGAGAGAAGGAGCGAGATCCCATATAAATAGAGAAAATTGTTCAAAAAAGTTCTAAACTTATTGCATGGTGGACAATTGAATTTTAAACATTTCAAATGTCCGAAACATTTTTTACGATTTTGGGTCTATTTTTTAATTGGCCAAATAGTAACTGACCGATTCTATTATTTTGTTTTTAGGAACAAAAAAAGAATAGAAATTCGTTTGGCAATATTTTTGTTTCAGGGAATAGATTTGGAACAAAATAAAAAAGAAGAAAAAAGGTATTTCTTTATTCCTAGGAACAGAATCAATATTTTTTCTCTTTTATTTTCTTCTTTTCCTTTCCTTTTATCTTCTTTTTCCTCATCGCCAGTTGTCGGCCTAAGCGATGGCCGACGATTGGCTGAGCCCAACCGCGGTGAAACTCGAACTTGCATGGCCTAGGCAAAGCTGGCCTCGCACCGGATAGGTGAGGTTGAGCCTCGCCAGTGGCCGAGCGAGCTCGCCTTGGCCTGGGAGGCTCGATGAGGTAGTCGGACCTCAACCAACCGGTCACCGACATTGTGGCAGTGGCTGGCTAGAGAAGAAGAAGAAGAAGAAGAGAAATGAAAAAATAATAAGAGAAAAATATAATAAAAAGTATTAAAAATTTAAAAGAAATTCTAATTAGCAATAGAATTGGAGATTTTACTAAATGCATTTCTATCCTAGGGATAAAATTTTTTGATAGTTATTAAATATTTTCAAATACTCAGAAACTCATCTAGGGAACAAAAAAAAAAAAAAAAAAATCATCTCTATGCATAAATTGTTACCGGGAACAAAATGGTTACCAAATGCACTCCTAGTCATTCCAATCAATTTTAGCAATAAATCACTAACGTTAATGTTAATCGTTTAACGTAGCATGACCGATGACAGTGAATTCGACAAATTTTGAATTTTTATTTTATTTTTTGTTTTATATTTTATTTTCTTTCTTCCTTTGCTAGTCAAAGGCCTTGCCAAGATTGGGCGAGACTGGCGAGGGTTGACCTCACTAGCTTCAAGCGAGGCTTGACTACACCCAAGGTTGGCCCTCGCTTATGGCCGATCGCCGGTCACCTCCAAGACCCATCAACCAACGAAGGGAAAAAGAAAAGAAAAGAAAAAATAGAAAAAAATAGAGGAAAAATAATAAAAATTTAAAAAATTGCACAAAATGTCCACCTCAACAATTTTCAATTAAAATTTGCTAGAATAACTAAATTTTTTAATCATCAAAATGTTAAGATTAAATTGGTATAATTGAAATTTTACGACTATATTGGAAAAGTATTAAAAGGTTTATGAATAAATTAACATAATAAAAAAATTTACGACTAAATTAGCTACCATACAAAAAGTTTGGAATTTTTTGGATAATTTTCATTATGCGGTGTCATAGTACTAAGTGAAAAACTATTCTTTGGATAGGGACCTTAAACATCCTATTGTAATCTTAAATTCTTTTTCTTAAAGATATTACGAAGTGCCAAAAGCGTTTTGTAAGTAGCTCTCACAATTCAGAATAAGAACTCGGTGCTTAAAGTAGGGAACAGCGATAGTTGACATCTCCTAACAGTTTAATTAATAAATATTTCGAAAGTCGTGACAACAAGCGCATCTAGTGTAGTGGTATCATAGTACCCTCCCACGGTACTGACCGGGGTTCGATTCCCCGGATGCGCATTTCTGTTACCATCTAACTTCAGATTGGTTGATTTTTTAATTATTATTTTTCGCGATTTTTCCCATTTTCTTGTCCAGCCAGAAGAATTTCCTGCGGATATTCACCAAAAAACTACGTTCTAAAGTCACTCATCATTGTTCTTTCTTTTCATTTTTTTTTTTGGGTCCAAAAGGGAAAAAATAATTTACTAATAGTTCCTCTAATGGTTTGGATATAGTAAAATATTTACGTCAATTGAGCGACGTGTTGTCCAGTAAAATCCTATAAATTTCTATGTTTCTTAAGAAAATATTACGAAAGTGGTAGAGTTCTATTATTCTATGCCCAAAAGTATGAACTTTTTTTTTTTTTTTTATGTTAGTAAATTTCAATAAGTACTAGTAATAAGTAGGGGTGTGCAAAAGAACCAGACCCGTCCAGACAGCCCAGAACCAGACCGGAACTGCCCGGAAATTTCGTCTACTTAACAATTTATCCATAAAAAAAAAAAAATCAACAACATGAAAAAGAACTATATTTCTAGGAAATTTCTCTTTTCAACAAAACATATTTTTATGGAAGTAATATCTAACAATAATTATATATAAAAAAAAAAAAACATAGCGCCTTTATTATACATGGTAAGTAGATCCTACATAAATATTAAAAAACTAAAAATAAGGAAAGTAAATAAATTTGGGATCACCAATTTAAATTGCAATTAAATGATAGATGGTGATATTGTCTTTTTGGTAGAAATTTGGTGATAGTCATATAGGGGTGGAAATACTGCTGTCCTTTTTATTTGTCCTTATTAGTAACCTTTTGGATCTACGAACTCTTTTTGGAGATTACCTACCTAAATTATCGTCACTTGCCCACTTTTCTCCACTAATTTACTACCTAAAATTGGGTTATCAACTCTCATTTGAGTTATGTAGTGATATTTGTTTGAATTTTTTATATGTCAATTTTCTTATCTTTTACAAACTTTTATTTGCATGTTTCTAGAAAACTCCTTAAATCTACCAAGTATTTTCGGCTTCTTCCCTAAAAAAACTCCCAATTTTAAATGTAGTCCCAATTCTGCCCCAAATTTCTTTTGTCTAAAAGAAAATCACAAACTCTCACTATATTCTAAAATTTCCCCTTGCATTCAAAAATTGCCACCGGTTTATTCAATATTATCAATATCAATGCTAGTTAGAGGTTCATTATTATAACTCACATTTTCACCAACACTCTCACCTTCGTATGGAACAACAACTTCCCAATGTTGATAATTTTGAAGAAATCAATGATGATTTTTTTGGACGTGGGACATATTTGGGATTAGAGTGAAAGCTGATTTTTTTTAGAAAAAAAAAAGTTTGAGCAAAATTGCAATTGAGCCTAAAGTTGAGGTTTTTTAGGGAATTAGGCCAAGTCTTTTGTGATATCACTACCTTAAGAGTGATTTACCAACTTTTCTCTTATTGCATTAGCTACAAATTTTGACTTACCAACTTTTATTTAGTTACTTACCAGCACTTATATGATATTACTAACTTTTATTTAAGTAATTTATCAATATTTCTCCCATTAAATTATCAAGTAGTTCTGGATTATTCAACAGAAACGTTGGCAACTCATTAGATAATTTGCATTTATTTTTCAAAAACCAAATTAGTGTTGGTAAGCAAATTAATAGACTTCACAAACAAAAACTAATCTGTAATTTAATGGGAGAAAAGCTGATAAATCACACAAGTTAAAGTTGATAAATCCATATGAGGGTTGATGGATTGAAGAAGTTCGTAAGAGAGATAAATAAAAGTTGGGAAACAATATCTTAAGTTCATAAATTAGAAAAACTAAATAAGCATTATTGAGTAAATCGAATAAGTTAATTCAAAATTAGTGAATAGAAATAAATTGGTATCACTCAAATAAAAATTGATAAATTATTCACGAGTCTATATATCCATAGAGTTGATAAGAAAGATAAAAAATTAAAAATCAAAAGAAGGTAAATGTTGATAGTCTCTAAATAATCAAAATGTGTTAATAATTTCATAAAAGTGTAAGTAAGTTATGGGCAAGTTACAGAAAATCAGGTACTCAGTAATTTTCTTTACTAGGTTTTTGGACATTTACCAAAGAAATCTACTAACATGCAAAAAAAAAAAAAAAGGACCTAAATTCTTTTTATCGGAATAGTAGTGTCGTCGGAGAAACGATTGCCGCACGCATACAAAGCAACTTTATATTCCTCGTACATTAGAAAAGCATCTGCACTGCACGAATGCAGATGTATCCTCCTCAAGGTCCACACGTTTTCGCTCTGCTCTTCCAGGGAAAAGCGTGGCGAGAACAACGTAAGAAGAAGAAAATGACACGACTTCTATGCCGAGACATATCATGCCGGCTTATACATAGACAAGACTACGTGAGAGCGATGAAACTGAGAATCTTTTTCAAAGATTTTCATGGACTTTCTCATTCTCATCATTAACTTCTGATCCTAGAGTAGTTAAGCTTCACCAACATAGGTTGATGGCGGCACCGAGTGAGGACCGGATCCCTTCATTGCCCGCCGATCGTCATCTCTTGCAATAAGAACGAGATCCTTTCTCGAGCGTATCCCATCTAACGTGCCTTCTTTAGCCTGTAAGAGCGAGCCCAAAAAGTTCTGTGCATTTTATGCCTAAATAATGTTCTGACAGTATAGTAGATATGCATGGAGGATTCTGCAGAATGACAAGTCATGAACCTTTACATATTTTTACTACCTACCTCGGTGGGAATATGTATTGGATGTTTATTGCATACCTAGGCATGATCTGGAAAATCATTGTTTCATCCGAGAAATTGGACTAAACGCAATGCTGTACGTTAGTTTTAATGCATTCAAATGACCTCACGCATATGCACTTCCTTGAGCAGAACGTTCATACATACAAACCTCACCTTGGGGTAGTTTAGAGAACTTGCTGTATCCTCTAAAGCGTCCTGAATGATTGAATCCTGGGACTCCTTGAAACTAATACTTTTGCAAGAGACCCTCCGAGTGCCATCGCGGAAAACTCTGGTGATCGATGAAGTAGCATCAGAGACCAGAGAGGAAGCAGCGTCGGAGACCAGAGAGGAGCTGTTGTTGTCCGAAGAAATTAGCAAACTCTTCTTGTTGTCAATCGAAAAATCCCCAAGATACATAGTCCAGCTACTTTCTTCAGCATGATCTGTGGTTCTTGAATCAGACATGTCATTTCGGTCCACTTTGGACTCTCCCATCTACAAGAAAGCGAAGAGAAAGAGAATAATCACAGAACAGTTGGAATTGAAGTTTGCAGTGGTTTATCTCATGAAAGACGAAAGACAATTAGGATACGAGTAGATTTTATACTAAAAAGGACCGCACCGAAAATGAAATGAAAGAAATGCCTAGGATACTAGGAGTGGGGACAGTATTTCTTGAAGCATTTAGGTTCGCAATTCAGTCTGAGACCTAATTTTACAATCTGACGAGCACCTTCTAGGAAACTCTTTGACTAGCTGTTAAAACTTTCTCTTTTTCACCATACATTTTTATGACTTGTGCAAATCTGGCTTGCCTCTTCTCTATCTAACGCATTGAACTGTCTCTCTCTGATAGAATGTCGTAGTAAATGCAGCATCTGTCAATTTGGTCCGCTAAGAGTAAGAGAATGAGCTCATACCTGACTCCTATTAATGTGATATCGACCGGACCACTTGGGTTAGTTAAGGCCATTGCTGCTCGACAGAAAAGATGCTGAGACATCCTCACGTGTTAACAACAGTCCGAACTCACTAAAATGAAGAAACACATGACTGGTTTGTAATTTGTTAACATATGGATCCTTTGATGGTCAAGAGAGTGCTCCTTCGGCTTCATTATGTAAATTAGTGAAGCAACTGAATCTAACCGATAGCTGGATAGTATCAGAAATTAAAGATTTTGTCAATAAGCATGAATTCGCAATTGGAGATGTGGACAACACGTGAGATCTCCTGGTGGCGAGGCTGGAGTGTTCGATTTATGTTACAGATGAATCCAAGGAAGGTATATGTAGTGACGGGTTTCCTTCTCAGTGAGATACCTTTTGAAGCTGTGACCACTTGAGTGGGCTCCAATCTAACGTGGTTCAATCATATACTTCCTAATTTTAGGTCAAGCTCCTTTATCTAGTACTCTTTTTCAATGATGCAAAGTAAACAAATTTTTGGCAGTAGTTAGAGAAATGGATCTTTCCGGGTTCCAATCACCAGTCTTCATGACAAACACAGTACAATTTGAGCACATGGGAACGACCCCATGCACGCTTTCGGAGTTTTCTCTGCACGTATTGCAGCATGTGACATGGTACTCCTATAAAAAATAGGTACCCCTGGATCAAGTAAGTGTCATCATTATGTTGAGGTTCACCGGCAGTCATTCCCAGGCCGTAAATTTACTAGGAAATTCAAGGTAATTGCTTTGGAAGGTCTCGTGGTCACTGATCACGGTCGTCCATTGTGTGTTTTGGGCATCTTTGGTTTTTCCAAACCTAATTAAAGTGCAACATATCATAAGTGATAGGGAGAGTAAGAACCAAAATCATTTTTAGTCTTTCTGTCAAGCTGAGAAGAAAGAGAGTAAAGTTTCACTGATATAGAGAGGAAGTTGCACTTATACAAAGTTGGTAAGAAATAAACAGTTAATTAATTTCTTGAGTACGAGAAATGGAGGAATATGATCAATCAAGCATAGCTCAACCGGAGTCTTCTCCATATTGTCAAATCTGTGAAGATTTTATTCGACCATCAGGGGAACATGATGCACATTCATAGCCATAATTACCATCTTATTACTCCCCCTCAAAGTGAAACTTGGAATCTTGCAGAGGCCCAATTTGCAGCTTAAATCTTGATGAGCAATCGGCATCCCAGCAAGCATACAAGTTAAGTGAGCTTTGACGCAAAACTCACATGCCTTTACAGACAGTGCCACTTAAATAGCGAAGTATATGCTTGACAGCACGATAAACACTAACAGTCGACAAATGCATGAATTGGCACACATGCTTTACCGCATTGGAGAGATCCGGGCTAGTCAAAATCATGTAGTGAAGAGCGCCAACAATGCTTCGGTAGGGTGTTGGGTCTGGGCAGAGATCATTATTTGAGAAGATGTTGGCCTCATCTTTGTTGCCAGTGGAGTAGAAATCAGTCTGCAACCTGTCATTTGAGAACGAGACAGAATATCAAAGGCATATTTAGATTCGCACAAGAATAAACCATCCCGTCAGGTGTGAACTTCAATGCCCAAGAAATATTTAAGTGACCCAAGATCCTCAATGGCCAACTCTTCACCGATCCATTGAACAAGCAACTCAAGGTTTGTCTCCGGTTAGAATCACGCCGTCCACTTAAAAACGAAGGAGAAGAGTCTCTATTAGAGTGGCAAATAAAACGAAGAATCAGTGAAGCTACAGGAGAAACTAATGCTCAATAGGAAATTACTGAACCTATCAAACCAAGCACACGATGCTTGCTGCAAACCATTAAGAGCGTGGTTCAAGTGGCAGACATGATCAGGAAAGTTACCATGACGAAAGCTGGGCGGTTGCTCCATAAAAGCTGGTTCATGAATCTATCCATGTAAAAAGAAGCACTCTTCAAATCAAGTTGGCGTGTGCTCCACTTCTGGACCATGGCTACAGAGAGAATAGTTTGAATGCTACTAGGTTGCACAACCTGAGAAAATCTTTCAGAAAATTGTGTTCCAAGTACCAGATGAAACTTCAGCAACAAGATGTGCTTTAAGATGATCCAAGGTTCTATCTAGGTTCAGTTTGGTCTTGAACTCCATTTTAAGCCAATGAAATTCATTTCCTTCCTATGGTTGGCATGAAATGGACTTTGGAGAGTAGCAGCAAAGTTCAGATTCTTAGTAAGAAATTCTAACTTAGCTCAAAGGTCAAGCCAATGTGGCGATGAGTTTGAGTAGATATATGAAACACATCTTGAATTGAGTTTTGTGGGAGCCTGATTATGAAAGTTTCATACGCACGATCTCCAAAGCAAAGAGGAAGATTACGCGCCATTTTGAAATTTTAGGGTCTTCAGTCTAAACTGGAAAGTCATATCAGAATTTGATTGGGCCAAGCTAACTTGACGGAAGTGATGATGCTAGTAAGAACACCTAGAGAGGGGTGAATAGGTGTTTAAAAGAAGTCTTGACAAATAAATGTAGAATAAAACAAGTTGTGAGCAAAGTCTAAATAAAGAACAAAGTCTGACAAATGAGCCACTTGACTTCTGGTATATGTTTAGAATTTGTTATGCAATGGAATAGACTTCTAAAATAACTTGTAAATATGCAACAGACTTAAATAAGAAGAGTTAAAGGAAGAGAATGTTGCACACGAAATTTATAGTGGTTCGGTTTAGATCAAGTCTACATTCACTCTTGCACATTAACAGCCTTCCGGCTGGATTCCACTATATGATCAATAAAAGATTACAACTTTGAGGGCAAACATTTAGTGATAGATCACACTATCTCACTAAGTCACTATTTTGGTATTTCTCTCACGATCTCAAACATTTAAACTCACAAAAGACAAGTGTATGATCAAAGTTCGCTCAAACTTTAGAATTCTAGATTCTACGCTCCGTCTCTTACTTGCTCATCGATCATTGGTCTCCTTAAATACCCCTCCACTTTCAAACTAGCCGTTGGACAGCATTTAGATGATCGTCTTCCAATCTACCCTTTGGACAAATTTGTATCAAGAAGATTTAGTAACTGTTGAGTGATAGAAGCAAAATCCCAAATTGATTCTGATCGCCCATACAAACATAATCTTGGTTTCCATAAGTAGAGCTTCTTCGTTTAAAAAGTTCTTGTCTTCAAGATCCAATTGTCAATCAATTAAATTGAAACAATCAAATCTATCTTGATATAAAATCCAAATCAGATAATTAGCCGTTATACATTTGGGCTTATATTATGTTCTGTCAAGTTATCTTGTTCTGAACATGCTTCGTTCTGAATATGCTTCGTTCTGAATATGCTACGTTCTGAACTTGTGTCTCATTCGGTATGTAAATTCTGAGTGTGTTTTGTCGGAAGTAAAATCTGAGTGTCTTCCGTCTAGAGTAAAGTCTGAACATCTTCTGCTTTTGATCATATTTAGCCTTAAAGTTTGGATACAGTTTCAATAAGTTCAGCTCCAGTATAGAGTCTATCTTCTAGTTCTTTCAAGAGTATAGACTTTGATAATATCATTTACGCGTTCTATCATCTGCATAATCTATTACTCGACCATTAAATACGTTAGTAGCTTTTGATTTATTTTGTCACCTTCAAAACATCATAAGGGATCTCCCTAACATGAATGATTTGTCTTTTGTGCCTAGCCTGCTTGTCTATTGCAAGTCTACAAGTGATGCTACAATTGTGCTGCGTTAGGATCTCATCCATTGATGGAGCTCTCCTGCAAATCGTTGGAGAAACCTTTCATTAATCACATCTTGATTAAGAGGTGTTGGATAGCAAAGATCTTGTGGTAAACTTTGTGTACTTCCTTTGTGAAATCGAGATATCGTTTAAGGAGAAATTGTGAGAATTAAACAAGCTATTGCATGTAATTGGGGATTGAGAATCACCAAGAGTGTTTGAGCGACTTGAGTGTTATTGCAAAATCTTTTGCAGGGCGCAATTTGCAGTGGAGTCTTATGTCGTTATTTCCCCCAAAGCGGGTCACCGCGACAGAACAATGTAATTCTAGTATCTGATTTATGTACTTGTTCTGTTTTCATTATTACTCGATCGCATATTTTCACAAGAAAAGTTATAGAAAGAATAGTAAGAAATAAGCAATTAAGTAACATGATCATAGGCTCACATCAAAATGATTCTCGTGGGAATCTTGCCATCTGCAGCTTGGCCCGAGTCTTCTCCATCTTGCCAATTCATAGCCATAACTACTTATGCTATCTTATATAGTAATTGAAGCAAAGACAAAATAGTGAAAAGTGACCGTCTAGAAGACGTTGGGACAATTTTCTCGGGTTTACATTGAGATCGGCGGCCTTCTCAACAGCTCTCCCCCATCAAAACGTTTGGTCTTCTACAGGTAAAGCAAGATCTGGTCTCAATGAAATCCAGTTATACTTGCATAGGACTGACATGAAGCTCTAGTACTGGACGAAGGTATGCAATCTCAGAAGTATATCAGCTTCTTCATCTTGTCCTCAATTGTCGGCAACTTAGTAAAGTACCTTGTGTTCCTCGAGCTTATTGGATGGTAACATCTTCGTGGCCCATCAATCAGTGCTCGATTGTCTCAATCAAGCAAATCAAATGAAGCTGCGTGAAGTGATCTACTTGTTCAGCACCACACTTTTCTTTCCTTTTTTTTTTTTTTTTTCGGTAAGGATCTTTCCTTTCTTTGTTTGCTGCAACAAGCAACTTCTTAATCGAAAAAGCACAAGAACAAAACCACAGACAGACCCAACAGAACACAGAAGCCGAAATGGGAAAGCATTGTCATTTTTGCATATAAACAAAACTACAACATGAAGAACAAGTACGCGTGCATGCTGTTCAGTAAGGTAACAGAAGGGCTGAGGCAACACAACGTGAGTGCCTTTGCAATTTGAATAGCTATGCATTTCCGAGAGGACTTAGATGTAATTCAACTCGCAGATCTTGCATACCGATTCTTTTTCTCAATGTTATTGATTCTCTCAGTATTTGACCAGCCTGCTTGCTATGATGGAACTAACAGAAGAAAAAGGAAAACCAAAATGAAACCGATAATGCTGATGGCATGCTACGACCTATGAAAAAACCCATGGATCTGAGTCCGGTCCGTTCCTGTTTCTCAATGTCAATGTTGATAACAAGCTAATGTAATGTAAGAAATTACTTGTCGACAACATTGGAAAGTTTAGTACTGGTGGAGACATTAAGTGCATCACGAGGTTATTGTGCGTAACCGTCATTCAGAACGTCACATTAGATAGCCGCCATAATGTTTTCTTCAGTAGAATACTTTCTTTATCCATACTGAGTTACTTAATTGTTAGCGGTGCTTTCTAATTATGCCCCATCCGTTTCCACGAATTAATTTGATCGCTAGATCATGTATTAACTTTGCATGGAATGATATGTTAGGTTTACAGATGGGCATGTAATTACAATCTTGTGAAATTTACATACTTTATGAAAGAAAGTATCAATCGGATGGAGAAATGAAAACCGAGGTCTTAAATTTGCATGGAACGATACGATAAATTTACGTATGAATATGCAATTACATGCAATTTTGCACATGCGAACTCGCATACTTTATGAATGAGAAGATAAATAGGATAGAGAAATTACAAAAACACGGACAATGACAAAACTAGAGCTAAAGCTATTCTAAATCCACAAGGCTTAGATGAACTATATGTATTTGGGATTTGAAAAATGTATTAGTATATAGTGCACTTAATTGATTTTAGCTCATATAAGAGGAAATTTACCTGCTGTTTAGTAATCAAATGTGTAGTGCACATTACAAAATGTCCCTCAAATGAAGAAGCATCCGCATATGTAAGCATTGCATATTTCTATCTTCGAAGAAGAAAATCAGATAGGTCAAGTTGAATTTTCAAAAGAAGATCGTTGCTTTAAGATAAACGGATACTAGCTAGGTAAGAGTGGATATCTAACTATCCATCGGCATATCTATACATCTACACTATATTTAAAGTCAACTTTATAATATAATTTCCACCATTTAAATGATCGAATAGCATTGTTCTAAATGGAAAAGAAGTAGAATAGAAATTAATATTGCCAACATTTTGATATATCTATAAGCTAGACATCAAATAGTTAAAAGAAATGTTGGAGACGTCATTACAAGAATAGTTTTCAAAAAATTCAATAAGCAAGCCGAAATGTTTCCATCTGTAAATTGGAAAATGAGGGTATTTTGTGTGCCTTTCAAATTACCCTATTTCTACTATTGAAGCTTGGCTTTGTGTCCCGAAGTATAGCTCCACCTTTCGTTCATTTCATCATGAGCATTTTCATTAGATTTGGTTCACAAAAAATTAATTTTTTTATTCCTACAAAGAAAACAATACATATAACCTCAATTTTTTTATGCCTACTAGAAGAAATATCATCACGTTCATATTAAATTGCGGAAAAAAGAAGAATCAATAGAATATGAATTACTCAACAAATAAATATTACATACATGAATTTACCCGCCTCTCTAATTTTTATTACGAAAACACAAGAGAACGTGGCTTCCCATTTTTCAGCTCTCTCAGTAGCGTTGCATTATTAATTTTATAAATAAATAAAAAAATCCCAAGACGAAAAGAGAAAGACATGGTCCTTAAAAAAAAATTGAATTCACTTCGAAAAAAATTGAAAAAACAAAAAGGAAAGAGAAAGGTTGGATTAGGTTTGGAAAAGTCCACTCCAAGTCCTGATGTCGCATGAAACAACGCTTACGTGTCGGCGTCACCATCCCCTCTCCCTAGATTTTATCAAAAAAAAAAAAAAAAATTCACTAGAAGTCCGCACTCTCATGGACCAAAGTAGACCAATCAAAAATCACCTGAACGCCATCTTTTTTTTTTTTTTTTTTTTTTTGCGAGGTTTCGAGCAAGACACACAATTCACGCTGCTCTCCTCGCTTGTCCTCTCCTCACCTTGTACTTTCGTTCGCCCCCATTATATATGTGTGTCTTCATCGCCTCTAGGACTCATTCTCAGACAGAACAATCACATCAAGACCGAGAGAGAGAGAGAGAGAGAGAGAGAGAGAGAGAGAGCTGGTTTGTCCATTGTCAGTGGTTTCAGGTGAATTTTTTTCCTTAAGCTCGCATGTGTCTGGATCTTTAAGATACGAGGGTCACGAAAGGAGGAATTCTTTTCCTTCGTTTTGTTTCCCGATCGTTTTTAATCTGCTAAAGACTCGTCGAAATCTGTTGTGCCAACGATCTGGCTGTGCTGATCGTGTCATTTCTCCAAAAGAATAAGAAAAGGATGGGTTTTTCTCATGAATTTTGACACAAGAAATATGTTGAGCTGACCCAGACGGAAAAAGGTGTGATCTTTTTGTGATATCTGAGCCTCTGATGACGATCTGGTTATCTTGATCTAATCTTTTTTCATGTTTGGTTAATCTTTTATGGGGCTTTCTGTTGGATTCTCTTGTGTGAAGTAAAGGGTCTAAAGGAGATGTGAACTAAACCCAAAAAAAATCTCATCTTTTTTTTTTTTTTTTTTTCTGTACAGATAAATAAAATGGCTGGTGGCGAAGTTAACAATGATAGGGCACCGAAGAGGAGATCAAAGAGCTCTCACTCTTATCTCCGGCTGATCCTGAAAATGATAATGCAAGGGCCGATCCTCCGTTAGATTCCAGTGGAACAGTATGACTTTTCTTTTTTATTTTTATATAACATTTTTAATTGAAGAATTTTCTTTTCAGATTTGAAAATATATATCTCACCAGCATCTTGTCATTAGTTTAGATTTTTGATCCGCAATTATCCTTATCTTGTCACTGTGTTTCTGTTGAGAAAGTACTGACTTGTATCTCCTTTTTTTTTTTTTGGCCCGCTTTTACAGGTCTGTGCAATCAGGTCCCAATCCCGATGAAGGGATGAACCTAGGGTTACAAGTTGATGCTGATGTCAAGGTGATTGCTTGTCTCATCTCAGCGCGCAAAGTGCATAAAATGAACCCTGGCGATTGCTTTTCGCTCTTGTAAAAAGGATGATGATAAGATCCCATGAAAAGAGTAATTTAGACATCGGGGTGCAGATTGGTTTCATCATGATATTTTGGCCAAAACCTTAAACCCTATTTTTTTTTTCAATCGACTGTTCAAGTCGTGCTAAAATCCATAGTTCTTTAATCACCTACTGAATCTCTCTCTCTCTCTCTCTCTCTCTCTCTCTCTCTCTCATTTTAACCGCAGACAATCGACTTTTTTCAAATCAATGCTCAGGCTCAGCAATCTGCTGAGTCTTTTGGAGCTCAGCATTCACCACAGGCCAGTGGTGTCTCTGATTGTGCATCAGGCTCGGATGTAGGACGGGGAGGTGCTGGGGCTACTGATCTACTACTGAGAGTCTCGATAAATGCTGAGAACAGTAGGCAATTGATACTCGGAAGATCACTAGATGCGATGGAGGAATTAATGACGGTGGCCCAGATGGGGAAACCATTTTGGCACCTCCAAGACGATGGCGTGACCGAGCGATTACATGATTTTGAGTACAGACGTGTGTTTCAGAAGCTAGATCCAGCTCTGCAGGATCTGTTCCCAGAGGAAGTGGCGGATAACGAATGGGGGAGGCCGCCAAAAAGGCCAAATCCATCCAACACCAATGAATTTCTGAACTCATCACCCGAGAATGCGCAGAGAGTTCCTGCAATAGCAAGGCTTAAGACTGAAGCTTCCCGAGAAACCGCTGTCATCAATATGGATCAGTTTCGTCTCGTTGCAATGCTTATGGATGTGGTGGGACTGATCTCCTTATTAACTAGTCAACATACATAGAATGTTTTGTTTTCAACACATTAAAGTTCTCTTTTTTTTGGATCGTCTCAGGATCAATGGTCGGCCACTTTCTCCAACATCGTGTCGAAGCCGACTGTAATTGGAATCTTGTATCCTGGCACGCTGGGGACTTATGATGGGACTTTGCAAGTGGTATGTATGAGATTTCTTGTATTTTAATCGTATTATGAGAGTACGTGGCTATAAAAATGTTCATTCATCAATCATCACCCCATATCGTCGATCATTGGAGTTGACGAAATGTAATTATTAGCCAACTTGATTTCTCTATATCTGTTCACGTATCATATCGACCTATATATGAGTAAAGATGCATTAGTATTGCATCAATAAGTTCACGAAAAACCAACATATATTGGCTGAGCCTTTCCATATCTCCCTCACCATTGTTGTGGAATAATTGTCCAAGAATGTTGAGAATAAATCCTAACCTTCTCGCGGTTTCTTGAATGACAATTGACATTTTACATGACATTGTTCAAACATTAGCGTTTAAATTATATACGGAATGAAAATTGCATGAATGCATGTCTTGGAGATTGGGGTTGGGGACAAGATGCTCACTTACTAGCGAGAACTATCAAAAAATTTGACATGTGAACACTACCTTATTTTTTTCACTCTTAAAATAGAATACGAGTAAGTCTATCATTTATACTGCCTAAACCTTGATCAACGATTTGAGTGTCCTTTTCTCATCTTTAATTCCTAGATGTAGTTTCAAAGCTAGTTAGACAATGCACCCAATGTCTTCAAACTAGAAGTTTTATAGATTTGAATAGTAATCTCCAACACTAGCTAATTCTTTTTTCTTTAATCTGTCTCCTAGATGTCTGCGGAATTTCATTTGCCTACCGCACTTGTTCCCTCGAGATCCGTTTACTTTGCCAGGTACTGCAAGCAGCTTGACTGGGACCTGTGGGGAGTAGTCGATTTTTCACTAGAGTCCATGTTTCACTGCACATACTTTAAGTACCAAAGGAGGCCATCGGGTTGTCTGATCCAACAATTACCAAATGGTTTCTCTAAGGTTTGACTCTTGAGTTTAATTAATACTCAACCCTTATTATGTTCAGCTTAATTGATATATCCATTTATGTATATGCATAACAGGAAAAAAAAACATGCAAATTAAACGTGGAATGACATAATTATAGTTATGTTGCCAAATGTGTTTTATGTGCATTTAGGTCACTTGGCTTGAGAATGGAGGAGTGGACTATACCTCAATCCATAGCATCTATAGGCCAATTGTCTGCTCTGGTTTTGCGTTTGGTGCAAAGCGCTGGATTTCTGCCATCACCAGACAAGCTGAAAGGCTGCAAGCTCTAATGGTGCCAAATCGGAATGCCACATTCAACAATGGTAAAACAACTTCACACACACACCAAAAAGAAAAAAATAAATAAAACCCTTATCTTGTTATTCTTTTATAAGTAAAATAGTTTCATGATGTGTAATTACTGGCTAACACCATCTTTGTGATTTTCGACGTATTATGTGCAGTGGTGATATCACAAAGTGGCAAGGAGAACCTGCTGAAATTGGCTGAGAGAATGATGAGAACTTACATGAAGGAAGTGAATTGCTCTACATCAAATAAGTGGTCTCCATTGCTAGCAACCAGTGGAGGGCAAGATATGAGGGTAACCACCAGGACCAACCGTGGCAGAGAAATTGGACGGCCTTATGGATCTTCCATTGCTTTCACAACCTCGGTTCGCCTCCCATTTCCAGCCAAAAAATTGTTCAATTTCCTCTCTGATGGGACCCTCCGAGACAAGGTACTACACAATCTAGATCAATACTTAAGAATAAATAACTTAGCGAATGAATGAATGATGAAATGCAAAATTTTGTGTATTATCATATGCTAATGAGTTGTTTTACTGAGAAATGCTTCACTGAGTTAACTATTTAGAACAAAGGGAACTACCTGTGCAATGAATAAGTTCAGGTGATCTTTGCTTTGGTATTGCTGGTGGAAAGATTAACTTTCGCAGATGATGCTGACAAAGACAAAATATTTGTCTTTAGAAACTCACATGTGCGATTTTTGTTTTCAAATTCAGGCATACATATATGCTTATCTCATAAGTCCTCGCACAAAAATCGACCTTAGCTTATGGTGACAGAACCATTCTGTAGTCTTATAGTGCGGAGCTTTGACGTAAATCATGTAAGCGTGGGATCTCATAATGATCTTTATCAATGAAGACACATCATGCAGAAGTGTTTCTTGAAATGCTTCTTGCTTTTCCTTGAATGCTTGTGATCTGATGCATGTATCTATATGATGTCAAGTTCCTATACAACCAAACGATTGTTATGGTGAAAGATTAAGTATTCATCGCATCAACAAAGTTGAGCGGGGTGCATTTTTCTGCTCGTGGTGATTGTTGATACCGGGATTAGTCCAGCACTGCGGTTAGGTGACCCGCTTAATCGTAGTCGTATATTAGCTGATTTTAGCACTTCTCTCCTCCCCATCTTTAGTGGGATGCTCTTGCTCAGGAGCGTGTCATTCGGGAAGCCACATGCATATGCACAGGAGCAGACCCAGCGACTCGCGTGTCCATTATACAAGTGGAGGTAAGTACTAGAATCTCTCTTCATCCTCGTTTTATCAGATCCCATATCGTTAGAAAAACCACATTTGTTTTGATAGCTTTGCCTGTTTCTTTCTTCACAGCCGGCTCCGAACTCTTCCTCTGTCCTTTACTTGCAAAACAGTTACTCAGACCCGACAGGCTCTTATATTGTTTACGCTCCAATCGACCTTGGAGCGATGGCCTCACTCCTAAGCAGGGGAAACCCCGATTCGGTGGTGATGTTGCCTTCGGGTTTCGCGATCCTACCTGAGAAGCCAACCGTGCCCGGAGGAGATAGCCGCAGGAGTCTCTTGACTGTTGCGTTTCACATTATGGACGTGTCCGCAAGAGTGCAAAGTAATATCCTCCCTCGTCATGTAGCTGATGGGGTCCAGAAGATCATCTCAGGAACCGTTGATTCGATCCATTCTACTTTGCAGGCTTCCATTGAAGCAGAAATCCTTCGCGCAAGAAGGGTTTGGAACCTGCGACCAAACATTTTATCCAGTAAGCTTGTTTTTTTTTCCTGTAATCTTGCTTCGAGAGTCCGGTTCTCTTTTTAATAGTTCGTTCTTGTTAAGTTTCATTTCTATTTTTGTCAATTTTAGATTCTTTGGAGTTATACGGTTTGTTGGTCTTGAAAACAAGCTAATCGTTATTTGCTTTTTTTAGGTACTTAGAGAATTAAATATGGATTGATATACACTCGTGCGTGAATTATATACATTGACAAAGCAAATTGTAGCACAGATTTATTGCTAAATTATATTATTATTTGTCAAACACGGGCAATCATATTATATGTGCGTGAGTGTGTGTGTGTGTGTGTGTGTGTGTGAGTGTGTGTGTATATATATGTACACACACACACACACATATACACATATAGTATTTGTTAAATATACCAGATTTTAATAAATATTTCTACATTATTCAACTCTTGTTGAGTTTTACATTCATGTGATAGAACCCTCTCACACGGATGTTATTCAACCCTGTATGAGTTTTCCGTGATTTTTCAGTTTCTTATGCATCTCTAATGAATAAAATACATGCATAATATCTTCCTTTATAATAGTATTGCTAGTTAACCATGATATGTACGAGAAGTACTGGGCATAGATATACCTTAACAACATAATTATCATTAGGTGCTTTCCTTAACTTTATGTAGAGCCGCATGATCCACCTTTTTTGAGATTTCATCGTTATTAATATGCTTTACTCCTTCATTTTGAGTGTATTGAAGATGAAACCGAGTTTGTTGGTACTGCAGTTATTCTGGAGGATGAAAAGGCAAGGAAATTGGGCCGCACAGATCCGTAGGATGCTGTCTGAATCTCTCTGCTGTAGACAAAACTACCATCGAGTCATCTGCTATAAAATAAATAAAAGTTTAGCTTAAACTTTTTTAATTTATCAATGTCATCTATCGTGTCTGTTTGCGAGACTCTCGCATGTTGTGTGTTGTGAAACATCTTTTTATATGGCGTCGGAAGCTGTAGAAGCTGTCTGATATGACCTGGGTTTTAAGTTAAATGCCAGTGTTGTGATCAATACTTTGGACGAGCAGTTTGCTTTCTGCTTTCTACCTTTATGTCGCGATGATATGTTGTGTTTTTATTAGCGAGGGATATGTTGCTTATACATGATCTAGCTCTTCTGACGTTGGATCTTCTAGCTCAGGCTGGTGATCCAAATCTGGGGGCTATCATATGCATAGCTTGGCGAGGCAGGTGTTGTTAATTCACGATGTGCGTGGATTGGTTCACGTGCATGGCTCGGTTGCATGCAGAAAATAATCATTCAAAACAGGGCCTTTTTCTTTTCACTATCATTGACCTGTTTGCCTGCAAAGTCCAAAGCTTGTTTCATTCAGTCACTTTCAGTACATCGACGTTTAGAATAGTGAAACATCATGGCTCGGAAAGCGTGCGAGAGGTCACTGTCTCGTTGACTATCTCAGTGCAGATCACCTATGCAGTTTGGGCCACTTATAAACAGTGGATGGCCTGACTATATATCATCCCATAGGTTATCGTGATTGCTTATGGGATTATTTTCCCTGTCTGCGTGGGTCGATGTGAAAGTTTCCTTTGCATCCCTAATGTTAGAAAAATTAACAAAACTTTTCGAACAATCCTGACACAACTAAGACAAAGACAAACTCGGGGCCATAATTAGCTTAGTCACGTAGTTCTCTGTTGTTGCATCTCGACTGCTAGGTAAATACCTTAATTTGGAAGTTTGTCCGTCTAGAATGGAATTTCTTTTATCTTCATTAAACGAGGGGAAAAAAGATCATTTCTTATGAATACGATAGAGATACTTTTCTCAACTAGCAGTCTTCCACGCTGGGTACGTAGATCGATTACTATATATTATTGAAAACGAATTCATCTTGCTGGAACTTTCCAGCACCTCCATTGTATGAGAACTAGAATATTTCCTCATTGAGTTGGTCGAGAAATGATAAATTTGTTTTGAATCTTGAATTCAATTTGGAAACTAGAAACGAAAACAGAAAGTAAATATACACACACACAAACACACACTTTTCTATTCTATTCCTTTAATATTGCTAGTTAGATTTTGCCCATGAGTAGGATGGTTCAATTCAGTCCTTGTGTGAGCGTATATAAAGAAAAGAAAGTTTGACAGATTTTGTCGTCTCGTAGAATCTAAAGTATTAACTATTTAAGAACTAGCTTAGCTTGGGTCATGGCCCTTGCCCAACTAGCTCAGCTTGCACTTTCATAGATACGATTTCATGAGGTTTATATAGATATAATAATTGGACATTAACTCCTTCCATACTCCGACGCTTGCCTTGGCTCACTCGGAGCGACAAACTAATCATTTTTCGAGTGGCCCAATCTGCCCTCCCAACTATGCAGTCTAGGTGCATCATATACGATAACAACTCCAATTTTTTCCGAGTTCAGTAACAAATGACCGATAATGCAACCTACGCACAAATCTTCAACTACTCGATCTCTCTTTTCTTGGCTATGTGGCATACCTTTTGATCTTGAAAGAGGCTTTGCTTCGCTGGTACACCGGAAACAGAGATTTTCCCTCTTTTTCTTTGAAGCAGGAAATTAGATGACAATAAAACCTGACCCTGAACTACATGTTTTTGCAGCATCAAGAGACTTCACCTAATGGAAAGGATATACAGCGAACTTTTCGGCATCAATTCTTTTCCCACAAAAAAAAGCAGTGGAGCAGCGAAATCCTCTGGAAGAGAACAAGAGATCACTGAACTGAAACTGTCGATTTCAATCAAGAGCTTCAGAATTACAAGCCTTTCTGGAAAAACCGCAGAGCCTTCATCTGCCGGGGAGGATGTCAGTAAATGAAAAATCATGGAAAGGTGGACCTGCGGCATGCAAAAATAGAGAATGCTGAATGTAAACTGCAGTTCCTTAATCATTCATTCCATTGCTTGTTCAATTAAGGAAACATAAAATGCACGGACCAACAAGTGCTATGAGGAAACCATGACGAGATCCAAAAGTTGGAAAGCATGCAGATGCTATGACCATGCAAATACGTAGGCTAAGATCCCTACAAGATTTAGCTTCTGGGAGAAGAGCCTAGGATCACAGCCTTTTCTTGTCTGAAGATGCCTTGGAACTTAGGGGCTTTCAGCAGATTCTGAGTAGGTAATGGAGAGTCCACAAACTTAAATGGGTAACGTGTAAAAATTCAGTCACATTATTAAATTCTCAAGTACACTTCACCAATCCAACGGTATGATATTTCTAGCAATTTTAGGGCCTTATAATGTGCCTATTGATTCTAAATAAGAATCTTCTTTGATTTTTTTACCTTGCTTAGAAGGGGTTATATAAACAATCTCTACTAACCTGTGTGCCTCCCAAGAAGCAATTGTAAAGAAAAATAAAAGCATAACGAAAAGGCCCATGCAAATGCTGTGCAAACCTTGATAAGTGGTGTCATGGCATAATTAGCTAATTTACTCTATGAACACTTATGCACTTCTGAGAACAGAGTGACCTTGAAACCACCCCCTGAACCGCTCAAAATTCCTTCTCTATTTTGAAAATTTTTTGACTTGATTTCTGAATCTTTTGTCACCTCTCAACCATACTAAACAAGGAAGAGGAAAAAACTAACCTTCTTGTTCTCCTAAAATGTGAAAGGGAACATGTGTATTCATCTTTGTGCAACCTTCACTCCAGTTAACCACGCCAGGGCTCTGCATATGTTCATCTGAAGGCTGCGAGGGCCCCAAGACAGATATACAAATTGCAGGCTCACTCATGAGACCTAAATAATCTCGTGCACGCCTCCAAACCCGGCCATCTGATATTCGGGATCGAGCTACCTGGTCATGCGAGAGCGACTTAGGGAAATTTTAATAGTTGACAATCTGGCATTGATGTTTAACAAAGCTCACAACGGACCAGGGAAATTACTAAACAAGGACAAGATATCACATGAGTACATATACAAAAGCATTGTTCTCTTACTGCAGTTGTCAAACATTCTGATTAAAATCTACAACCTACCTTGCCTAAGGACACACGTGCCCTTGGAAGCAGCTCACGATGGTAAGTAGCAAGCTTTGCAATTGCTGTTATCACAAAACACAGAAGCCTTGCCTGTGATGACTTTCTGGATGTGTCACCATTGGATCCAACAGCCAAATCCTGCCTCAGCCCAAGACGACTTCACAAATAATCGAGAAATAAACTTTATGAGTAGTCTGGTAGTGCAAAAGACGACACCAGCTAATAATGGATGAAGCATTTCAGTATGATGAAGAAAATCCCCCTCCAACTAGAGCAGAAACAAAAGTGTCCATTGTAAGGGCCTAAAGGTAATGGCTCAGCTTACCTAGATGAAAGGTTTTCATATAAGAGTAGCTCTAAGCTCTCGAAAAGCTCACGAGCTGCATCTTTGTGAGATCCACCTCCTCCTCCATGCTCCCCAATGGCCCAACATAGTTGCAGCGCCAACTCTGTCTACAGAAGAGAATTGCAAATAATTTTGCCATTTGCTTAATATAACTGGAAGCAGCAATATGGAGGAAATTCTCTGACCTTTGCAGGACTATCATAAGCTTCTCCAAGCCTATCCATGATAGGTTTCTGCAAAGAATTTGGACATGTCCTTAGATAAGGCTTAAATAAGGTGGATACTGAAGAAAATCAAAAACTTCCAGTCAGAAAATTGTCATGCGAGGAAAACAAAGATTGTGCCCTCTGAAACCGTAAGGAATGTGGTAATAGGATGAAAATGTTCTACTATTGTCATTCCATACCAGAGTCCACACAAGAAAGGTAAACCATCAAAATGGTGGCTAAACAAAACAAATTACCTTAGTACACACAGCTCCTTCCTCTATCTATATTCAAATTGTGTAGAACTGTATTGAGCCTACTAAAAGTTCGTGCAGAAAGAACCACTCCCAAATATGGAATTATGAGCTTGCTCTTCTTTGACATGACATTACTGTTAATGCTGTCTGATCATTGCTAGGACTGGCTGAACTAAACTACTGAAGCAGAAAGAACATGAATATTTCTGAGAGGGTACTACCTTCAGAACAGCAACAAAGTTTGGAGAGCGCTGAAATGCTGCAAGCATGAATCCCAAGAGCCTCTTTTGAACCTACGGTGGAAATGGAAAATACCCAACCTCTTCAGATAATAATGTAGTATTTGTATGCATGAAAACTCAAAACTTCCTAGCAAGAAGGGATGTTCTATCGGATGTGAAATATACTGTGTTTAAATACAAAGATGTGATTTATCATGCTCTACCAAACAGCAGAACATCACATTAAAACAGTTAAAAAGTATATCATATTTGCATCCCAAGGAACTGTTGAATAGTATCAATGGACCTATTTCATAGGGTTATCCATGAGGAAGTTCCATTACATTAAAATGAGAAAATTCCACAGAATTATGGTCTGAAAGGAGCTGATGACTTGAATCAATGGAGCTAATTCACCAAGTCATTCATAAAAAAAGCTCTATCAAATTGATACAAGAAACATCCTAAGAAATTATGGTTTCATTTTCTTTTCTTAACTCTTGCCAATATGCTATGTGGAGGCAGTTCAGTGTAATCAGTAAGCAGCAAAATATGTGCTTGCCTATCATGTGTTTTAACTTCTTCTCGAACTGCATAGTATATGCTAGTTTAAGGCCACTAGGTCCTACTAGTCTCTAGTTATGACAGCTATTCTCACCTTATACTTCACTACTTAATACCTGCGCAACAATAATGAAAATGCAAATGACAGTTTATTAACCACATCATATTAAAGGATTACCTCATAGGAGAAAGTTTTGTCCGGAAATATTTTGGAAATTCTGGACATAAGCAGGGGAACCAATGCGCAGATCAAAGCTGCATATGCAAGAAAGTTCGAGGGAAAATGGTGAGACACAGTTAACCTCTGCTACGAACAAATCACAAGAAGACAAACAGTGTGTATATTGACTCTTGGCTAATGTTAGGATTCAAGACGTACAGTCATTTACTTCACGTAGAGCTATGGCAAAATAAACATCAAGGAGCCTGGGAGCTATATGCAATGCTTGTTTTAGCCGCTCAGACTGAGGGTTATTTATTGCAGCCAGTGCAGCTGTCATCCCTGGAGAATTCCAATGACGTTCCTACAATATAACCTTTTACGGTTAATAGCTCATTGCATCAGTCAGCTAAAGATAAAGGATTCAACCATGAACTTGACCAAAAGTGTTCAAGTGGCATCAGATAACCTCCAAGACCTGATAATGAAAATATTATGACAATTTCAACACTACTATGCTTTGTGCTTCCAAAGAATACGTCACAGTAAAAATACAATGATATGAGGAGGGTTCCCCTCATGAGATATTCATATAAAATAAGTTAAATTCGCTTAGCACTCTCCATGAGACCAAACACTAGCTCCATATTAAGAGTAAAGATGATCTGGAAACAGAACAAGAATTGAGAAAGAAAAGCCCTACAGCAAAGCCATCGTTTTCATCCTTCAGAAGGTCGAGAAAAAGAGGGTCAGCAACATCAATTGTGTTGTTATCCTCAGATTCAGAGTCTGCTCCTCCATCGCCAATGGTTGATCCAGTATATGCTTCATCCATGAGAGCAAGTAACATCTGCAATCATAAAAATTTGCATGCCCTTATTGAACAATGCAGCAGTAGAACAACCTGACTCCGTCCAGATTTTAAGTGCCAGAGATAACCTCAGGAGCCGTACTCTTCTGAATTGAAGCTATGCTGCTTCCAATAAGAGATCCAGAGCTTCGTTCTACCTTCTCTAATGCCACAACCAAAACTAGAGTGGACAAAAAGGAACATGGTAAATCCATACAAGTATGAGCTTAAGAAAAGAAAGACAAAGTGTTGTGCAACCGACAATTACAGCAGATGCTATACAAGCATTTGTGGTTTTTTTATTATTATTATTATTTTTTTTTGTTGGGGGGGAGAGGGGAGGGAGAGAGAGTTCATATTCATCTGTCACAAGTGTAGACAAGAGTTGAAAAAGAATCTGACAAGCTTTACCTGAAGCATGGAATAATAAATTTTCAGGTATAACTGGAGTCCCTGACCCATTGAAATACAGAATTAAGCCAGCAAGCAGCACCATCATCAAACTAACCTAAACTTCTACAGGTCAAACTCTATACTTCCTCCACACATCCTATTATGATACTGTTGTCTCCAAATGAAAACTTGGAAACCCCTCACCCCTAATAAGTTTCTCTTACTTTACTTTTAGAGAGAGTTTGGACGTTTCATCAGCTCCCCATCATGACTAAGTCCATGCATGCCATGATACCTAAAATCAACATCTATATGGCTGACAAATTTATCAGACCAAAAGGGTCTGTGCGGACTACTAGTTGAACCACAAAGCAGTAAGGGGTTCAGACCATCGAAAAGATGCACATGTTATAATTTAGAGAATGTAATTCCACCTGGTAGGTCCATTAAAGATGGAAATAGAGGAAGAAAAGATCCAGTGGCTATCAACCCAGGAAAAATTGTTATGAATGATTTCTCCAACCTGCAGTTTTAGACGCATCAATCCTGATTAGTTGATCTTCCATCAGATATTAAAAGCCTAACAATTCACTGTCCAAACTGTTCAATGGAAGAAAGTTTAGAGGATACAGAAAAGCTCCTGACCCCTAATGTTATTTGAACTCTACCATACATTTCCACATATAATCTATTGGAGGTTGACATTAAAAGGAAGTCCTACTTCTTTTAAAAGTCTCAACATGACTCATCTGGTTTATAACCTACCTTATTATGCTTCCATTGTCATCCTGACAGATGCCCTTGTAATATAATCTCAAGAATTAATTGCTCTTAGAATACACTTAAAAGAAATTTCTTCTCCCCTCGGTACCACCTCAAGGTGAGTCTTGTGTGGGAATGGAAAAGAAAGATTTTGTTTGCATACACCAGAAAATAAGCCTAAAGTACTGATGGTTGCTTCCAATTTCCATCTCTCTGAAACCTAAATTTTCCAACCTAAATTGTGAGTGCTCCTACTCACTTTCTACATATGATTTCTTCTCTCTTATCTTAAACTTGCCTAAATAAAGAAAGTTTAACATGCCCAACATACCAAAATGAAAAATAACTAGTCTGCTGACTATGGAATCCACAAATAGCATGGCCAGCTAAGCTGGCAAGACTCAAGAGATATTGGTTGGAATGACCAGCAATGAAACATTGGTGGAGAACTTACTTCTCTCCATTCCAAGCAATCAACTTCAGCAACAGTGGGAAAAACTGCAAACACATTATCGCATCATCAGGAAGGTCTTGATTGATTTCCAGATTTATTGTAGCAATAGTTACAATACAAGTAATCATTTTTAAATTGAGAAGAGCACAGTGTGCCATATCTAAATAAAGACCCCTCCTTTCAGTTTCTGCTTTTGATTAATTTCTCACATGAAGCTGGCCAAATCAGAAGTGCTAAATGATACGAAAGATGCTAACTAGAAGGCTATATAGGACCGAGTGACAAATACCGATAAGCTGCAACCATCAAGAGCAACAATTAGTGTTATACCTCTGGGAGCAATGAAGGAAAAGTATGCAGAAGTTTCTTCTTATATGTATTAAGAAAATCAAGTGTGGCTTCTGCAACCACCGGATCAGCAAATTCACTGCAGAAACATCAGGATAAGAATTAGGATTCACATCCCCACGAAAAGTGCAAGGAGAATAAAAGCTAATTTGCTCTGACTTGTAAATATTCAAGGACAAGCCTTTAAAATGAAAGAGTATGTAAATGAATGGTATATGAAAGCTAATTGGCAGTGATCAGAATAATTTTTTTGAGTTTACAGGAAAGCTTATTCATCTCATGAAAGAAGAAAAGCCAACAGCTTTATTCTTTAGTAATTTACACCATCCAGATTGCCACAGGACTAGAGAAACCTTATTCCAGGCCTCCAGATGCTATATTGGTCATTGGGTGTTCATTCGCTGTTTCGCGGGATTCGCAGTTTTAAGGAAAATTCAGTAGGGTCATTTTCAAGGAAATTGGAGGGTCAATGCATCTCTGATAACTGATGCCATGGGGCATATTAATCAGACTTCGAAAAACCTGTTCGTTGGTAATATTATTGAGAAGAATGAGATAACAAAATCAAATTCCTTGGTCTTTTTGATATCCTTGAAAAAGGTGAAGCCACATCAAAATGTGCACATGACATGGTAGGATAGATTGTTACCGGCTCAAGCATGATTTGAAGAATGTCCGTAGACTTGTATCAGCATCGTGAAGGACTATATCCCCGAAGTCGAGAAAGAATTGAAGAATCGCCTGATATAGTACGACAATGAATACCCATACAATAATTAAGTATTCATGCCAGTAAAACAAGCATATGGATATTTAGATGGTATACCCGGCTGCATTATGAACAAAATATCACACATATCCTTCCTAAAACTGGTCTATTTTAGTATCTCCAAATCTACACTGTACATCCCCACTTTAGAATGAGCATGGAAAGATGATGCAAGTGTAAGACGCTTTTAGGGAATTCAATCATCTTTCTCCACACAAGGACATATTGAACAGCGAGCATTGCCAAAATTATGCGATCATAAATCCACCGCATTTAAAAGCGATGGAACAAGTAAATGCACGAAAGAGAACGTGGGGAACGATATCAAACCAGCAAGAGAAGGCCGTAAGAGGTGTTGGATTGGGACAAGGAAGCCATCGCCCGTTGGAAAAGCTTACTAATCTGAGGATACACCCTCGCGATGAGATCTTCCGAGTTCTCAGCCTTGCACAGTTCGTACAACCTCTTCACCTATCCAAATAATCGAACAGGAACAAAAGCAAACAGAACCACTTCATAAGCGTCAGCACATGTATATGAACCACAACGATTGCTCGACGAGGTCATCCGAACTTCATACTGTAAATACGCAAAATCACGGTTCGTTCAAGCTCGTTCGAGCTGATTCTTCGATACCGCCGCACGAGGAAGCGAGCGCGGACGCGAGCGTCGCTCGCAGCTCACCTTCCGTCCTCCTTCGCCGGTCCCTCTTCGCCGCCGAGCAACCGAACGGAAAACAATAGCGGCGCGAACGAGAAAGGGGGGCGAGAGAGAGAGAGACAGAGAGCTCACCGACTGAAGAAGAGACGGATCGGAGGCGGGATCGCCGGAGAAATTGGAGTCCCTGGCGCTGCTCGAAAGGGTCCGGAGATGGAAATCCCAGCCTCCGTTTCGATCCGCCATTGGTGATCTCGACGCGATTATCTCGGGAGCGGAATCCACCACCAACTGTTTGCAGAATTGCGCTTGCCGGGGATGGTGATGACGATTGACGAAGAGGGCGCGAGACAACGGTGAAATTGTTCTTTTTTTCCCTCGTTTTTTTTTTTTTTTTTTTTCATTTCGTCTTTTATTGAATATAATCAGTTAAAATTAATAAGAGAGAATTTCCGGAAAGCAAAGAAAAAAGCCAGTAGAAGAGAACAATGCGGGAAAAGAAAGGTCCAAGAAATTGAATAAAAGAACATCCCTGACAATTGGCTAAACAAAGAGAAAAGAAATATTTAAAAGAGCAAACCTGGTCGTGACTGTTTTATGATTAATATGAATGATGATTCAATACATTGATTAATTTTTTAATTAGTTTCGAACTATATTCAGTAAAAGAATTGCTAAAATTAATAAAGATCTGTCGTTCTTATTTTACATTTTAATTACGTAAATTCTTGTTTTCATCTCGTTCACTTGTAGTCAAAGTGTTTTGAAGTAAATACGGTTTTATCATTTTAATTCGAAGATTTAAGTTCCAATTCTAATTTCATAAATTTTGGTAGAATGATCAATTTTCTGCGATGGTTACGTTTTCAATCCACCCTTTTCTAAGTAAAACTCTTCTCCAGTTTACTTGTATTCATTTTATGACTAAACTAAACTTTACTGAAAATAGAATATATTCATTTTCAAGTATTTTATTCTTTATTTTTCCATTATGGAACCTTTTTTGTTTGGGAATTATATCTGGTTTAGAAAATGAATAAATTCATCTTTACTTTTTTTATTTTTCTCTCGTGTCACTTTTATATTAGTCTAATTTTGCACTTGCTTCTCAATAAACCGTTTCTTTACTATATTTAAAATTTGAAATGGTTTATTTGGACTCGTGTTTTGTTAGAGAAAAAATATATGAGTTGAGATAGTAAATAAATTAAAAATATTGAATTTTAGTAGAGGGCATCTCACAATACAAGTTAAAATAAGAAGCGATTTTCATTTTCAGCTTATTATTTGAAATTAGGGGACTACCCTGTCTTGTAAATTCTATGTATAACTACCCAAAAAAAGATTCTGAAAAATCATACTTTAATTGCTTCAAATTTAAAGATTTTGAATGGTTTTACGTATTTCTTCCCAACAAAAATATACAAGTCGAGATAGTAAATAAATTAAAAATACTGAATTTTAGTAGAGGGCATCTCACAATACCAGTTAAAATAAGAAGCAATTTTCATTTTCAGCTTATTATTTGAAATTAGGGGACTACCCAGTCTTGTAAATTCTATGTATAACTACTCAAAAAAAGATTCTGAAAGAACATACTTTAATTGCTTCAAATTTAAAGATTTTGAATGGTTTTACGTATTTCTTCCCAACAAAAATGAAGATTTAATAATCGTAAAATTCCCAAAGAAAAGGACCAAAATTTAAAAGTAAAATCCATGGTAAATATCCATCATAGCACAGAAATGCTTCCTAAAATAATTTTTGCATATGAGCGTCATACTAATTATAATATTGGAGCCGCAACAATCATAATTTTTTAAACAAATTTAGGTCTTCAATTGATACAATGTAAAATCATTTTTTTTTTCAAGAAGAAGAGATAAATTTTAAAAAAAAAAATTAAAGTGGCGCAAATCTTAAATAAGCTATATTCACATTATTATTATTATTTTTTTTGGATCTTCATTTCTGGATAAGTTTTTTCCCCACATTTTTTGGTAAGTCAAAAATTGGCAAGTGGTAGGTAAAGTCATGAACAAAAGATTTTACCTAAATATCCCATCATAGGACAGAAATGCTTCCTAAAATAATATTTGTATTTGAGCTTCATAATGATTATAATATTGGAGCCGTAGCAATCATAACTTTTTAAACAAATTTAGGTCTTCAATCGATTGAATGGAAAATTTATTTTTTCAGAGCGAGAGATAAAATTAAAAAAAAAAAAAATTTAAGTTGTGTGAATCTAAAAATATATATATTCACATCATTTTATGGACCTTTATTTCAGAATAGCCCCCCCCAATACATTTTTGATAAGTCCAAAATTGGCAAGTGGTAGATAAATTTGTGAACAAAAGAAATTGACCTAAATATCCCATCTTACCACAAAAATGCTTCCTAAAACAATATTTGCAAACACATTTCATAATGATTATAATATCGAAATTGCAGCAATCATAATTATTTTAGACAATATAGATCTTCAATTGGTAGAATATAAAATCAGTTTTCTTTTCCAAAGGGGAGAGATAAATTGAAAAAGAAGAAGAAGAAGAAGAAGCATTTCAAGCCGTTCGAATCTAAAGCAAACTATATTCACATAATTTTTTGAAACCCTTATTTCTGGATAAGTTTTTCCGCCCGCATTTTCGGTAAGTCCAAAATTGGGTAGTGGTGGTAGGTGAAAGAATTTTACCAAAATAAGACCACAGGAGAATCCGACACTTAAATGAAACAATAAATATCTTTACATATTTATTTCCATGAAATCTCACTGCCTTGCAGGAAAAATAAATAAATAAATAAGACAAGTCTCCTCAAAATCCACAAACGCCGCCAGCCTCTTCCCTCTCTCTGTCTCTCTCTCTTTCCTACGCTAATGGCCGCCTCCATTAAAGCTCCTCCTTCCTCCTCCTCCTCCTTCGGCACATTCCCAACCCTCCACAGGCCCCGACCGTCGTCTCCCCTCAAGCCCGCGAGATTCGCGGTCGGCCCGCCCCCGGCCCGCCGCCTCCGATCAGCCATTTCCTGCACCCTCGCCCGGGACTCGCCCGTCCGAATGGAGGAACCCGCCCCCGCCCAGCTGCTGCGGCCCGACCCGTTCGGCCGATTCGGGAAGTTCGGCGGGAAGTACGTCCCCGAAACCCTAATGTACGCGCTGTCCGAGCTGGAGTCCGCGTTCCATGAGCTTGCCGAGGATGACGAGTTTCAGGTCCCGTCGAGTTTTCTTGTTTTTCTTGAATTTTCCTTTTCTTCTCTCCTTTTCCGCGAAATGGGTTTGTTTCGTTGCTTGTAAATGATTTTGCTGGCGCTGTTTTTAGCGTTTTGGTTCGTGTTCTTGAATTGTCGCTATATTGGTTGTTGTTTTTTTTTCTTTTTTGGGGTCAGAGTCGCTATATTGGTTATTCGATTTGAATCGATGCAATGGGCTGGACGCTGATTGATGTGGGCACTGAGGAATTTTTGCCGGAATGTGAGATATTTTGGAAATTGGGTTTTTTAGTGGCTGATGGGGATGTTTGAGCTCTTGAAATGATTGGTGAAGGTTCTTCTTTGACAATTTTTTTTTTTTTTTTTTTACTTGAGCAGTCTACTCGGAAATATGCATGAGTTTTTGCATATATAGAACATATTAGTTGTAATCATGTGTCATGGACGTCTTTCAAGTCATCCTTTTGATCCGCATAGGTATTGCTCTGTCGGTCATTTGACAGAACTTTAGCCCGGTTCGTTGACATCTTGGGCTCATTTACTTTCTTGGGTTTCCAGCTTTCTGTCATTCATTTCTCATGAGTTTGTAAGTACTGTTGTTTTGGCATTTTGGAGTCCTTACTGTGATGAATATGTGTTTGTCGCAGAAAGAGCTAGATGGGATTTTGAAAGATTATGTTGGTAGGGAGAGTCCTCTTTACTTTGCGGAACGGCTCACAGAGCATTACAAGCGCCCAAATGGTGAAGGGCCGCACATATACCTCAAGAGGGAAGATCTCAACCATACCGGAGCTCACAAAATTAACAACGCTGTCGCTCAGGCTTTGCTTGCAAAGCGGCTGGGCAAAAAACGGATAATTGCTGAAACTGGAGCTGGTCAACATGGAGTTGCAACTGCTACAGTTTGTGCCCGCTTCGGGTTGCAGTGCATTATATATATGGGTGCACAAGATATGGAGAGGCAATCACTTAATGTTTTCAGGATGCGTCTTCTTGGAGCTGAGGTGCGCTCTGTGTATTAGCCCTTTTGCTACATTGGGTCCTTATTGTATGATGGTGATGGTGGTCTGACTCTGTGATTATTGAAATCTTAGTTTACTTCAAATTGTCGTGTTGCATGAAATTGGAAAATCTTGCAGGTCTTTTACCTTTGTCTGAATGCTGTTAGTTTTGATTTTAATACTACTATGCATGAGCTTTCAATGTAATGAGCGATGTTCAAATTGTTCTTTGGAACCCAAGATCCAACTCATTTAAGGTGAGCAGTTAGTCTGTTAATCAAATTCAAATGGAGATAAACACCGTGATGGAAGTAGCCTCGATGTAATAATTTAGATGTCATGAAAACTCTTATTTCGTAATCAGAGCCAGGGGTTAGAGTTAACAAGTCAAGTGTGAAAGGATTTGCTCGATGCTGCAAAACCATCTATTTTCTGTACCTGCTCAATTTCTAGCAGCAGGCTTCCTTCTAACTGCTGCCACTCTCAGTTCTGCCCCTGAGGATTTTGCTTTTCTTATTCTACTTCTTGAAGCTACTTTTCCTTGCTAATTGGGTTTGGACTTGGAGCCTTGGAGCCTTTAGGCCTGGTGCACTGTACAATATATTTGGTGGCTACTGCGTTATTAGTAGTTGGTGAAAGCTTAGCTCTGACTGCTGGTGGTTAACAACTCTTTATATGAGCAATCTAGATTTGAATGAATGTCCACTCTATGATGCTCCCTTCAATTAAAATTCATCTCCTCTTTCATTGCATCTGTTGAAATCATGATGCGTATGTTATCAAATGCAGGTTAGAGCAGTGCATTCTGGAACAGCAACATTGAAGGATGCTACATCCGAGGCTATAAGGGACTGGGTGACAAATGTGGAAACAACCCATTACATTTTGGGTTCTGTTGCTGGGCCTCATCCATACCCAATGATGGTCAGGGAGTTCCATGCGGTGATTGGTAAGGAAACGCGGAGACAAGCTCTTGAAAAATGGGGTGGAAAACCAGATGTGCTTGTCGCCTGTATTGGGGGAGGATCAAATGCCATGGGACTCTTCCATGAATTTGTTGATGATGAGGATGTTCGGTTGATCGGCGTGGAGGCCGCAGGTTTCGGCGTGGATAGTGGTAAACATGCTGCCACTTTAACTAAAGGGGAGGTTGGCGTGCTGCATGGAGCCATGAGCTACTTGTTACAAGATGATGATGGGCAGATTGTTGAACCCCACTCAATTAGTGCAGGGTAAGCAACATCCTTACATTGCCTTTGAACTTTCTATAGTTTCCCTCTGATGACACTCTTTTTTTGTCATCATAAAGCTTGGACTACCCTGGAGTTGGACCTGAGCATAGTTTTCTGAAAGATATCGGACGTGCTGAATACTATAGCTGTACTGATGAAGAGGCATTAGAAGGTCAGGGATCTCTCTCTCTCTCTCTCTCTCTCCCGTGCACATTTGTGGCTTTTGAAAGCTTTTGAATTTTCGTGTGCTTATGGAAGAGTGCTTCTGCACTTCAAGGTGCAAAAGTCCCTGGTTTTTGGGTACAAGTTGATATGACTAGTTTTGATATATTCTCTTCTTGTTTCCCTGTATGAGGCAGCCTTTAAAAGATTATCACGGCTGGAGGGCATAATCCCAGCCCTGGAAACATCCCATGCGCTGGGCTTTTTGGAGAAGCTGTGCCCAACTCTCCCCGACGGAGTGAAGGTTGTCCTAAACTGCAGCGGCAGAGGGGACAAGGATGTTCAGACGGCCATTAAATACTTGAAGGTTTAGTGTTGCGATGACAACTCATCTATGTGCCATCTTCTGTTTCATATTCAGTGGAGGGTTTTACATGGATTCTTAAACTCCTTTCAACCGCTTTAAATAACAGATTTTGACTCTGTCCATATTGTTCATCTCAGAGTAGCTAATAATCTGTGGTGTGCTTTTTATTTATTTATTTATCTATAATCCGCATATAGTTCTGTTTTCGATTTGCATTAAATTAATGATCCGGGCTTACAGAGGACCATATTGCTAAGCTTGGCCTGCTCGCACTTTGCGTGGGAATGATGGGCGATTTATGAACGCCTATATCCATGAATACCATCTCTATCTTCTCTTTTTCTCATCTATTGCCATGACCATTGGCTCAGCAAAGTGAGTTTTACATCTCCTGTTCCCTTTTCCATATAAACCCAACACATGACCTTTTTCTTTCTTTGTTCTTTCCATAACCAATTGATTTCCCCCAAGGTTACTGGAGAAGAGGAAGGCGCCAAAGTATGATGTATCATAGCATCCCTCTTATGCAAACATAGTTAGGAATGCCAGAGTATGAGAAGTGCGAAACCGAATTACGTGGATATAGACTATAAGAGAGAAAAGGGCAATGTGGAAGTATCAAATACTGGATTTCTCAGGTTTTTATTACGTAAAGTTCAATCTTCTATAGGGTGGTACATAAGCTATAGCTAGTACAGAGTGACACGATATATCTTAACAAATTAGGGAGTTTCAAGAGAAGCCATGAGGGGATCAAACAATCCCAACCTTTTTCTTGAATTCTAATTTCTTAAACTCAAGAATGTAACAACCAAAGAAAAAAAAAGAAAAAAATAGGGGAATTATGTAAGAAAACAGAAACTTATTCTCTCTCTCTTTCTCTCTCCTCTCTTTTTGTTTTCTCCTAGCTAGTAGCTGCTGAGCTATGTACAAAATGGGTTTTGTCAGGGCATGGCGGACGCTTAGAAATCGATGATGGGTTCACCGATGGTCAAGTTCCTCTCTAGTGTCCATGGCAAGTTAAAGAACTTGGCCATTATGAACTTGAATATCTTGTTGACATTGATGTTGTGGGTCGCACTCGAGAAGAAAAGGGTCGCCTTCATCACCTTCGCATATGCCCTTGCCTGCGTTTAAATACAAATTCAAATCTCTCGAATTGCACCCACATATGGAAGTTGTTCAATTTAAAGCAAACGTTTCAAAAAAAAAAAAATTAAAGAAAGGAAGCTTTTTTCATGAATTAATAAAGGGTATCATGCAACTTTAGTGGAAAGCGCGCATCCCTGTGCTTACGCTTTACGCGTAGAGAGGTCACGGAAACGTCCAAAGCGTTGGAAATGTTTGACAGAGGGAAGACTTCTCAAGTCAGTCTTTCTTGGCTGTCATCTCAGACATTCTTTTCAAGATAGCTGTCTTTAATTACCTGGGTTACGATTGTCCACTGTAAATCCGGAGGAAGCTTGACGAAATCATCGAATTTGGTCCCAATTAATATGGGAATAGCTTTCTGCATACAAGAAAAGGCGGACATTAATCAAATGCCCGTGTTCTTCACAAAACTATGCAATCTGAAATTTCAATGTTTCAAGACTCTGGGGTTCATAAACAGATTGTGGAAAACAAGAGGAAAAAATGGTGCTATTATTTTCAATTTCATCATCGATTCAGTAGTAACTTTGTCATGATGTCGAAGAAAGCTCCTCCAGTTTGATGAGTGGCATTTCAGAGCAGTGCATACTTTTTCCATTTGGAGGAACTTGACATTATGATCCGTGACACTCCATTTTTTCCATCCTCACATGACTCTGCATTCCAAGTAGCAAAGTTCCAAACACAAGAACATCTACATCATCATTACACTCGATTCTCCAACATTAGGATTGATCGGTGGTGACCCATGGTTAATCTCATCACCAATAATTTGCATCCCCACAAAACTTTATTGTTGATACGAACTACTCATTTGATCGCAAATTGATTAATCTGATGATGAGGAGAAGTAATAATGCCAAGCAGAAAAAATGCATTTAGTACCTGATTCCACTTTCTTGCTTGGCTATACCACCCAACAACACTGCAAAAAATCCGCAACACAAGACCCACAATCCTTAACAAACCTTTCCGAGAAATCATTAACGGCAAACTGGAAGTAATTAACCCATAAGATTCTTCGGGAAGAAGATTAGAGATGATCATTCGTGTACAGACCTGTTTAGGGTACACCTACTGGTAAGGTCAAACATGAACAAAATTGCCACTGCATCTTTACAAGCTATAGGCAGATGATCGACCGAGCTGTTGTCACCTGCAATTAGAAGACAGAAATCCCCATTACAAGCAGGAATTAGAGAATCAGGTACTTAACCCCAAAAGAATCACCGAAAATCTGGAATCGTTTCTCAGAATTTATCCCCCAAGAAAAGAAGAAACTGTATTAAGTTACCTGCTACATCCCAAATACTAAATGAAATCCTGGCTCCTTGAACAAACATCGTTTTGTCCATCAAGTTCAACCCTGTCATTTGCAGGCTGCTTTTTTCCTGCTCGTCTCCCACATATTTAATCTGCAAAGAAGAAGTTGCAGGACTGTGCATCAGTATTTATCGAATACTCAGAGCAAAAATAACAGAAAAGCAGTATCATCCAATAGAGAGGAGTGACTGCTAAATACCAGAAAAGAAAAGTACTAATAAAATTCAAGAAGATAAGAAGGAGTTTACTTTCTGGTGAAGATCAAGAAAAGGAAAAAAAAAATAACAAATGATTATGCTCTTCTTAGAAGCAAAGATAAGAAAAGGATCACTTCTAGTGAATATGAAGAACTCCATCTTACATACCACGAAACTCGTTTTCCCAATCTGACAATCCCCCAGCAAGCTGATCTTCAACGAAACTAAATCCGAATCCGTCTCGTGCTCCCCGTACGCCGCCGCCGCTGCCGGCCCCTCCAGAGCCTCCACGCCGGACATGGAGTTCTCCCGGCGGGGCAGGCGCCGGTACCGGGCGGCCCGCCCCGTGGAGCAGACGAGGATCCTCTCCCAGATGAACCGGAAGAAGTCCCGGAATATCGAGACCCGCTCGACGATCCTCCACCGAACGTTGACGCGCACGATCTTCCGGCAGAGCTGCGTCATCTTCCCGGTGGCTTCATGGATAAGTTCGGACATGGAGAGGAGAGGGTGGGGCGGCTACAAACTTTCTCATCGGTATTCCGGTCCTCCTTGCGTGTTGATGACTTTTGGTATATGTTTTGGCTAGGGAGAGGAAAAGGGCAGGTCGCATACAATATTGTGCTCTATAGATAACTCGCTAGAGACGGTTGACCGGTATGTTCCACTGGGAGGACAGGATGGTCCAGCCCGTCGGCTTCTCGGGTTCGACGAAGCTTGCGCGGCGGGGCACTTTGGTCAATCTGGACGGGGCCCTTTAGATGCCAAGTCAATTTCGGTCACTTGGCAAGGAGGGAGTAGTTTTGGAAGTTGGGCTCTGCTCTGCTCTGCTTTTTTCTTTCCTTTTCTTTTTCTCCTGGTTTTGCTGCTTTCTTTCTTTTTCTTTCCCTCCTTTTCTTAAAGGGGATAATACCCTGTCGATATGCGCAGGGCACAAGCATCTTGTGATGCGTTTCAGATGTAAGAGACTGGAGAAATGTGAGTTTATTTAATAAGCAAAGAGATCTGATGATGGGTCACCCTAGAAAAAGTTACAATTCATAAGCCATTCTCGATGTATAGAAAATTGGACTATCACAACATAATTGAGTGAGAATGCATCGTCTTTTACTTAAAATAATTTGAAAGTCTTATCTTGATGGATGCAAATTAAACGATTTTCATGAATCTATCAAAATTTTTGTCATATTTTTGGGGTTTTGTCTATGATAAACTTCTATTTTTGTATAATTTGCTGAACGCATAGAGAAGAAAAGCTCCAATGTGAAAATCAAAGAACTTTTCCAAGGTGCATGGATTTTGAAAGGTAGAACAGAGTTCAACTCATGAGTCATGATGCTAGATCTTTCAGAATGGTCTTCTTCTTCTTCTTCTTGCATATAAAATGAGAGGAGTCTAATTTATGCCCTTTCCCTAAATTATATATAGATAAAACAAAGATGAAGCATGCTGGTGTGTTCCTTGCCAAGACAAAAGTTTAAGGTCCGATCCCTCCTCGCGATCGCCTGACACCGAAAAAGGGTCCGGAAACGAGATGCTGTTTTTTGATTGGTGGATGCAGATCAAGGTGCGTTTTTATGCACAAAAGGGCAAAACGTAGTGAAAAATATATAAAGAAAAGGATATCGTCAGATAAACCCCATTTCTTTTACCAGGAGAAAAGTATACACCACAAAAGTACAAAACTAAACACATGACATGACACAATCAAGTATCGGGTCATCTCCGGTCGTTGGCACTAAATCTTCCCTTTCAATCTACTACTTGCTTGTTTCATGGGTTACTTTAGAGTTGTATCGCTATTGCTCAGTTTGGAATGATAGGGATAAGGGCTGGCTCAACAGTTCCTAGTGAGGTCTAGCACAGAAGTAGATTGGAATTCATGACACTCTACTCACAAAAATGGAGATATACACTCATCTTATATTTTTAGTAATTAACTATTTAAATTCACATCATATATTCTCGATCGAAAAACGGAGCCTTTTGTTGTGTGATCATATGCAGCTCACTGATCAATCATACCTTGCTTTCGAGGATTGTCGGAAGAGAGTGCACAAATGTATCGAGAATATTTTAGATTTTCGCACGGGATTTGATTTATGGCTAATTGAGAGGCATGAGTTTTTTCACCGTGGTTCATTATGGGATGACGGGGAAAAGGGCAGACATAACAACTCCTTGTGATGCCTAACTCAGAAAAAAAGAAGATTATGATTCATTACTCTCTCTATTCATGGGTACTTGAGAGGCTAAGGTTTTATCACTATTGTTCATTATAGGACAACAAGGATAAGGGCAGACACAACAGTTCCTTGTGATGTCTATTTAAAAAGAAGATTATAATTCAACACGACAGTTCCTTTTGATGTGTAGCTAAAAAAAGAAGATTGTAATCTCTCTCTCTCTCTCTCTCTCTCTCTCTCGCTCTCTCTCTCTCTCATGGTTTTAATAATTAGCTACCTAGATTTATGAAATTATTTCACTTTGCATCATGTGTTCACAATCGAAGAGTAGTGTCTTTGGTCATGCGATGGTGTCCAGCTCACCATACTATACTATTGAGGATTGTGCCAAGATATTCCACTTCTTTGCCTCAAGGCTTGATTGATGACCACTTATACCCAGACATAGCCATTCATAACGTCTAGTTTATTTAATCGAGCTGTGCATTGATCTTGAGGTGGATTTCTAGAAGCAAATGCTAAATTATGTGAATTGATCATAAAATCGAAAGGAAGTTACAAACCAATTTTTTCAATGAAAGTTACAGAGTCGTCATCATGAGATCAATTCAATAAAATTTTGGGATACAAAAAATTACAAGTTACAAAGTTTGATAAACTCCAAATGTTAGAAGGTAAACCGTAAATAAGTAATTTCCCTAATTTAAAATCTCTTTGCCTTTTTTCTCCTAAGCAAATGCACCGTCCATGATTAAAATAGTCCCTGAGAAACTCTTAATCACTATTCTTCCAAATGTCATTGAAGGTTCCCACACCAACTCAAAAGCAGCGCCTGCTAATTCTCAATCTCCCAAAAAGGCAGCAGCCATTTGCATGCATGACACAATGTTTCCTCTGGTCCATTTATATATATTTTCTTAATTTTTCGATTTTCGAACCTGAGAAGGCCGGATTACATTAATTAAAAAAAAATTAAAGGGCAAGGGGGGAAATACGAAAATACAGGTTAGATGCCTAAGTTTCACCAACAATCACATATAAAATTATGAAGCGCAACGTTCCTAGTGCCCAACATGATGACATATCAAAGTCGAATCCTAATGGAGACCGCACGATTCGATATATAATACGACTTGTGAAATTAGCATCTTTATGTTTGATTCCTTCACCTGAAGAAGAAAAAAAATAAATTAAAAAGTAAGACTAACTTACGCGATTAAAGAAGGGAAGAGAGAGAAAAAAACAAAGTCGTAGCTTCAGACCTCTATCGATTGGGTGGGGAGGCTTCTCTAGGGCAGCCCAAGATTAGAACGAACACCTAAAAATCTATACCCCACGCCTAACTCCATTTAAATATCCACACCGCGAATTGTTATGTCTATAAATAATGGGGTCAGGTATGGTAGATAGTTTAAGATTTTCCTTTGGCACCAAACTGCAAGAAATTCGAGAATCCAGCCCAATCCCATCCGCTGGTCATACCATGTGAACATAAACTTCCATTTTTCCAACATTAGGAGAATCGTCGTCAAATCGATGGTCTGATCAGAACCGTCACAAGTGCCGAGGCCGAGGCGATGAAAATGACAGGGGTAGGTAAGGTGCGTCTGTTGCTTCCGGTCGAATCATCCTCGACCCGGTTCAGACGTCGAGCCACGTGTGGACGCGTCAAAAGGCGACCCAAAAGGGAGCTCCCTCCAGTTCGATGGAGGTGTTGGCGGTGCCCAATTCACACACCCAAAGTGGTCTTTTTCGCGACTTTGCTGTTCGGGTGATTATCGATGGTCAGTACTCTGTTTCTCAAGTTCCCAACCCGAGTGGGTCGACCTGGTCATCCGGTTAATCATGCTGAAAATGACACTAATTTGCATTCTTCACCCCGTCCCCCCGCCCCGGATATTTCACATCCTTAAACCGCGTTTGCTCCGCTAAAATTTTATAATTTGAAAAATAAATTTATCTAAAAGTAATCTCTTATATTTCTTACGAATATATTAACAAGAAAAATTATCGTTATTCACAAAAATATTTGCATATGAATTCATCGATTAATTATTTCAAATGATACAAGCAGTCATTTTTAGGGATATATTTTTCAAATCATTCATTTTCTCAAAATAAATGGAGTTTTAGTCTTGATAAAATTTGATTTTTTTTAGGGAGCCTGATGTTTTGGCACAATCACCCTCGATTTCTATATATGTAGTTGCAAGTTGGGGTAAAAATCCTAGGATGGAGAGGCCATTGAAAGGGACGGATGAGAGGAGAAAGCGCGCACCGTCAAGCAAGCAATTATCTCAAAAAAATCGCGAGAGAGGTTGGACCATGGTGAGCATGACTATTAGGATAACATTCATATGCTCACCCAACAAATGGTCTAAATTGATTCTTTGGATGACTCAGGCCTCCACCCAAATAAAGTAAATCAATGAATATATTTAAATATAAATGGTGTGTTTGTTTGAGTGAAAAGAAAATTTTGCACATAAGAAAAATGAATTCTTTAACCTGAAAGGTGGAAAACATTTTTTCGAAAAAATATTTCCCTAAAATATTTTTTTTTTATTATGAAATTTTCTCCAAAACAAACACATCCATATTCTTGCTTGTTTACTATGTATTTGATGTACTAGGAGCAACCTTTGATATAATCCGTGTGCTGACTTAGCTGGTTTTAGCAAGGAGACATATATATATATATATATATATATATATAAGCATTGATGCTTGATGGACTTTGAACCCCACAGGGCTTTATGGAAAAGATAAGAATGAGCTCATCATAAGCTGTTCATTACATAATAGTTCCTCCATTCATCCTTAACCTCTCGTTTCTTGCTTCCCTTCTTTCCTTTTGGCATGTTCCCTTTTCCGTGTCTCCTTCGTTGATTTCCCAGCTAATCAAGCCGAAGCAGGACAGATTCTAAAAACAAGGGCCCAGGGGCAAAATAAAAATATGGAGAACATATTGAGGTCTCTTTTTTGAACATGATATCATCTTGGGCTAGCTTTCGCATACTAAGATTGAGTCCGTTATCTTATTTCGCGATGCGTATGGACATTATGGATGCATAAGTTTCTTTTAACCTAGTGACAAAATACAATTGGAACGCGTCAATAGCCCGATTATATCAAATGATTCAACCTCGTTACAAATTGGCCCATTTGCGAAACTAGTTTGGGAGGCTTGGATCGGAAGTATGATCGAATGAATTCGAATAAATCTTACTTTTTAATGCTCGAATATTTTGTTTTCCTTCTTTAAAATGGTGAAATAAAGTGCCTTAGCCAATCATTCCCAAAAAGCACTTGTTTATTGTGTTTGGAACCTAAGGATTGTGAGATAAGGAAGATAAGCGGAAAAGAAAAGGGACGACATTTTCCACTTTCTACCATCTGAAATTCGAAAGAAAGTGAAGGTAGTACGAGATTGGAAAAAGTGATTTTGTGCTTTCAAATTTGAAACACATTCAAGGATTCTTCGATCTAGATTTATGATAATTACTCAATTGCGATGGGAAGAGAAATATTATGTCTCGAGAAGTGGTTTATTGTAAAACCGAGCACCAATGGTTTGATTAGAAAATTAAGAGACTACTTCATCAGTGAAAATAATTTTAGACCCTGATGCGTACATCTAATCTCATCAATTGAGATGCAAGTACACCCCAATCGACCAAAAAAAAAAGTACACCCCAATCTTTACAAGGAGAGACAACGATTGGAGAGCTAAATCCACCTCTGATCTCATCTCTTCTCGGTAGCACGCGCCGCTTGTCCGCAAACGACGTCGTCTCCTTCCAGATATTTCCAACGACCCTGTCGGAGAAGTCGCCCAACGGCTTGGGGAGGGACTTGAACTTTCTACGCTCACGCTCGCTCACACAGAGGGAGAAGAGGGAGAGAGATGGCGCATTTGCAGACCTCTCAGTTTCTTCTTCAGTTACGGGCTCCTCCGCCAATACCCAGGTCCCAACACTCTCCAAAATGCTATCTCTTTCTTCCTCTTCCAATCGCATACATTTTGTCAGTGCTTGCTCACGTTTATTGTTAGCGATCTTTGTCCAATGCAATGATTGTTCTGTGATTTGGGTCTCTTATTAGTTTGGTCGGAGGAATTACTGGGTTTGTTTGCACGTAGTATCTTCTCCAATGCGGTATCGTTTGCTGGTGGCACTGAAATTTATCTTTGAATTGAGCATGATATGTTGGGTGAGTTATGCTAGGGTATACTCAGGCTGGAGTGCAAAATGGGTAAGTCGTAAGTAATGTATTGGACTGCGAGTGGAAATTTGAACAAGTGGGCTACAATCAACATCTAGCATATCTGATGAATTTGTCTCTTGGGGCTCGAGTCATTGTTCAAACAGTTCTTATTCGAGATATTCCGACATGTCCACACACATAATCTGCTCTAATCTCTTCTGTCTTTGAAGCCATAAGTACACAGTCCTTCACAGTGAAGTCAAACGTTCTAGCAATATGTTGCTTGGTTTTGAGAGAGACCCAGCTTTTTGATGGTCATTTTGGATGCTTGAGTTTTGCTTTTGCGTGTATTAACATAAGCTTTTGTAGTCATAGAATTGTTGGTGTTGATAATGGAGGCTGAAAAGGTTTTTAGGAAGTCGCCCCTGTTTCATATGTTGTGCGGCCTCCCCTCTCCGGTTGGCTGATTAGAATTATCCTCAATTCTCCTGCCCATGCAGGGTGATGCTGGGGAAACAAAGCCTGAAATGCTCTAGTGACCAATCTTTTACAAGTAAACTGGCGACCAGAAGTATAATGACTGGGATTGCTGCTTCGCTGATATTTGTCTTCCCCACTGATCAGGTGTTCCACTTAGTGTAGCTGAATCGTGAATCTGTTAAATATTGCTGTTGCTTGACCCAGACAAATGTAAAACTATTGCCAAACAACAATAAATTTTCTGTTCATTATAAGTTGTGTGCCACAGTCATAATGTTCACGCTTATCAGATTGAGTGATTGACATATTTAGACATCAGATTCTGGAGTCAACTTTCAAAGGAATAGGTGATTCCCAGTGGTTTCTTCATTTTTTACAATAATAAAGGGAAAGTTGTCTAAGTTGCATCTCCTTTTCAATTTGTAATAGTCCGCTTTTGAGATGAACTTCACCATTTGCGTTTAGCTAGAAAAAGTTCCAGTTGGAAATCTCCTGTTTCATCTATGCTTGCATTTGCGAGGCAGGTCCATGCAAATGATTTCTCGCATCACCACAATGTATGCCAGCTCGCGAGTGCTGCAGAGAATGCAATGACATTGCCATTTGATAAGGGGTCCAGCGAAGGAAGCCAGAAGTTTATGGTCATGCGAGGTATGACAGCTGATAATTTTGACCCCGTCAGATATTCAGGAAGATGGTTTGAAGTGGCATCTCTCAAACGAGGATTTGCTGGACAAGGCCAAGAAGACTGCCACTGCACTCAAGTAAGTGCTATAGTAATCTTGTTCAATGCACGTGTGTGAATGTATATAACAAAGAATAAAGGGCCTGTTTGGCTGAAGGAAATTTCGGAGGGTCCTTGGTTCGCGAAAACTTATGGCAATCAAGTTACAATAGAATTGCGAAGACATGTTTGCTAGTGTTACAATAGATATCGTGAAAACATGTTTGGTAACGGTGTTTTCAGATTTTGTGTTCATTTTTTCTCTTTTTTTGAATATTAATGAAGAATCAATTTTTGAAATCTTTATCCACAAAATTTACTTCTTGTCTGCAAAGTAGGATTTACGTCTATTAAATTAGTTTCTCCTTATCTAACACTAAAATGTATGGCCATAGAGTTGTTTGCCCAAAAGCTCTATATCTTACTTGAAGATGGAGATTCATGGACTACAATACCATTTGAAGTAAACATTTTCTCATAATCTTCCCTTCTCCTATGATTTTCTCACCTTTATATCCGATGCCATTGGTAAAAGTTCACAGTAAGGATACTCCCAGAGAAAAAGGGTCAACTTCTGACAAGAATGCTCCATATGAGAATAGAAAATCACAATTTTTACTTCTTTTGATTAGGAAACTGACACGGCCATGTATATATTTACAATTCTCATTCCTATGAAATACTGTTTTTTATATGAACCGAACACATTTTCAAGAAAACAGTAAACTGAAAGCAGAAGATTGTTTTGATTTCATTTTCACTAATTATGGAAACTGAAAACTTTTTATCGAACCAGATGGACCCAAAAAAAATTCATATTCCTATTTGAACAACTTAGACTGATAAATGTCTAAAATCTTATTGTGCTTGATGAAAACGGAAAGGATCATTGGTACTTCGTTTTTTGCTGCATTAATACCTGCTCAGCTTTCTGAGTGGACTAGTGATGTGGGTTTAGAGTTCAATTATCAAAGATGCCACATACTTGCATACATGGACTCATGAAGCAACCATTAGTTTTGTGAAAGAATATGAAAAAATGTCTTGTCTGCTATGAATTGTTGTTGCAATGACAATGGTGGCCCCTACAGCGCGTTTTTGCGACACATTACAGGGGGTTTATACATTCGACATGGAGGCACCATCAATCCAGGTCGACACCTTTTGTATACATGGAGGACCTGATGGATACATAACTGGCATAAGGGGAAGGGTCCAATGCATTCCGGAAGAAGAACTGGAGCAGAAGGAAACTGATCTAGAAAAGCAAGAAATGATCAAAGAGAAGTGTTATCTCCGTTTTCCTACACTGCCATTCATCCCGAAGGAGCCATATGACGTCATAGCTACTGATTACAACACTTACTCTCTTGTCTCTGGCGCGAAAGACCGAGGTTTCATCCAGGTAAGTGTCTCATTTTCGCCGAGATAGTGAAAGACAATTTTTTTTTTGAGGATAGCTAACTTTAAATGGAGAGCATTGACACGAGAATATATTATGATTTTTTGTGATTCTACAGATCTATTCCAGGACACCCAACCCTGGACCTGAATTCATTGAGAAGTACAAAAGTTACTTAGCAAAGTTCGGTTATGACCCGAATAAGATCAGGGACACACCACAAGACTGTGAAGTCATGACAGATAGCCGGCTCGCTGCGATGATGTCAATGTCCGGCATGCAACAAGCTTTGACCAACCAGTTTCCAGAGTTAGAGCTGAAAGCTGCTGTCCAATTCAACCCTTTCACGAGCGTGTTCGATACATTAAAGAAGCTCGTCCAACTCTATTTCAAATAGGCGTGCCATTAATGCGCTCTGCCTGGATTCCCCTCCCGGAACATGTTTATAAGATAGTCATGGTGATTCTTTGTTTTATTTGAAGCAATGCCATCATATATCGTCCAACTGAATGCATAAATTGTCATGGACTCTCTCGTCCAACACTATTGTCGACAGCGCAGTGCCTTGAAATGAACACGAGCAATGAATTTAGCTGGATGCCAATTAATCTTAAAGATGTCAGCCGTTAAGCGCAACTAAATGAACAAATAGGTGTTCTATCTGACCACCTGTTTTAATTATCTACAATTTTTCAAGAAGTAATCAATTATAATTGAGAAAACTTTGAGAGTGAACAAATACAGCGCGAGAAGAAATCTCTTTGTTTCTTGAAACGCAAGGAAAGCTTTGTTAAACTCTTTTACAACTTGGTCATGTTCAGAGTGACCACTTCCATAATCTTCTACTATGGGAATAACGAGTCACAAAACTAATGATCCAGTGATCAATACAATGCTAGTTACTACGGTAACCAGAAGATAGGATCTGCGCCAAAAACACGGCCTATAAAAATATGATGCACAAAATGGATATGACAAATCATGCAAAAATCACACTGAAATAAGTCCGATCATGACTTCTGAACTGAAAACCCGAGGATGAAGTCCTTGGTTTCTTCATCTGCCCTGTCGAGTGCGGTCCGACCATCTGCGTCCTTGACATTGTAATCAGCCCCTGCCCTCAATAGCTCCTCGATCTTTGGCTTATCACCTTCCGACGCGGCCAACAGCAGTAGGATATCTACAGGGTGGATGTTTTGGTTCAAAAGAGCCTCCATCTTGTCGTATGTCCCCTCGACGGCAAGCATCCCCATATAGTTGAAGTACTGCAAATCCAATTACAAATCTTTCTTTCAGTCATTTGTACAAACACAATACTGCTCAGAAATGGAACTTTTGGTCGCAGCAACAAATGACTCATCCCCATATGCTGTCGGGCGTCCACATTCTACCTCCTTGTTTCATTCACTACTTAAGCTAAAGCCCCAAGAACGGTATTTCAACCGTCCAACGATTAGGACTCGTATGAAATTCATCTTGCTTTACACACTAAACATCCAACCAAAAAGAAGAACCGAAGACCAAAAGATTTTCAGACAGATAGAAGCAAAAGCAGGAAGTAAAACAGTTCGAGAGCATGGGATCACACATCATTTCCGTTTCCTACTTTGTTTCAACCTTGTTTCATGTGTACCTGACAGGCTGACAATCTCACCAGTAATCAGAGAGAAACACTTTCCCTCTGTCCATGGCTAAATGAAACATGACAAATACACATGAACAGTAGGAATAGATAAGGCTGTCATTTCCCACTTAGAGCTCTCTCCACTCCATTTTCTGGACCTTCAAATTTGTCTTTTTCAAGAACTCACAACATTACATTTACTACTTGCATATACTTGCCTTTTTTTCACTCTTAAAGCTACTTGCATCCTCAAAAACCGTCCAATCTCGAAGCAGTCTAAAGTACCAAAACTTTCCACCGTCTTCCCGAAAAAGAGAGAGAATTTACAGTAAAGAACTGATAATCCTACCTGCTCAACATCATCTCTGTCAAAATCATCACGGGATTGGCTGCCATAGATGCCGGCACCTTCAGCATCGACCCCGCTCTTCCCGAACTTGAACCAACACCTGGCTCTCGACCCGTTGCATGGTCCAATCCTAACGGGTCTCACCCAACTCAGCTTACTTCTGGTACCCAGAAACTGTGAATTCAAGATCAGACAGGAAGACGGAGAAGGAATAGGAGGAGGAGGTCTCGAGGTGAAGGGCAGGTGGTGGATAGTACATGAGATTGAAGCCATCATCACCATGGATGAAGCTGCTAACCTCTCTCTCACTCGGGAAGAAGAAGAATCCGCGTCGCCTGCAACTTTTATCCACTCGCATCCAGACGCCAAGGCCCTCCCTGGGCCGAACGAGCCCGTAATTTAGTAATGAAGGCGGATCGGCCCAATCGAGCCCAATCCAGGCCCACCCGGCCCGAAATATACATAACTCTATGGTAACATTCGGTCGATTTGCAATCGAAAGTGCTATGGGATAGCCGGAGAACAAATTAACTTTTAGGCCGGCAGCGATCATGATTGGGTATGCCATTTCCTTTAGCAGAATAGACCGGAATAAATTATATGGGTTTCGTTAACGAGTGCTCTAAAGAACTTTTTAAATACTTGAGTGAATAATGTACATTGTTCTCAGTACACACTGTTTCTTTGATAGAGTCTTAATACGTTGAATATGGAAAATAATATACATTTGGTATGATTAATAAGTACCTTAGAGAAACTTGTTGACAATGTCCCCATGATATTTAAGACGGTCCATCTAGCATGCGCTCTCTTGATATTGATCATATGATTGGACAAACTCAAACATTATCATCTTAAAGAGAAAACGGAAAAGAGGTTCTTGGAACAAATATGGGTGAAAAAAGTGAGTGTTCTAAGGTGGAGTGCTAGAAAGGAAATGGGTAGCTTTTTACATTGCAAAAGTTGCTTATTTTCTTCTAAATAGGTAAATGTTGATGAGTGAATCCAACAAAAGCTTAGACATGAGCAAACTGGACCTCATTATGACCTCGGATTGAGTTCTCGACCGGCAAGTATGACTGCCTCGTGGTGGTCGCCACGGACCACGGTTGCTTCCGACCACCGTGATCGATTACTACCCACCATGAGTTTGATTGTGTGAGAGAGAGAGAGAGAGAGGGGGGTAAATTTTTAGCTTGGAGACTATGATTTACTCTTGAGGGGTAAATGTAGCTTTAAAAAAAGTGAGTGTTCTAAGGTGGAGTGTTAGAAAGGAAATGGGTAGCATTTTACATTGCAGAAGTTGCTTATTTTCTTCTAAACAGGTAAATGTTGATGAGTGAATCCAACCAAAGCTTAGACATGAGCAAATTGGACCCCCATTACGACCTTAGATTGAGTTGTCGACTGTACGACCTTAGATTGAGTTGTCGACTGGCAGGTACAATTGCCTTGTGGTGGTCGCCACGGACCACGGTTGCTTCCGACCACCATGATCAATTACTACCTACCATGAGTTTGATTGTGAGAGAGAGAGAGAGGAGTAAATTTTTAGCTTGGAGACGATGATTTACTCTTGAGGGTAAATGTAGCTTTAAAATTATAACATCGCCGGGCAACTCACAATTTACCCATTGCAGCTGGTTCTTTTTGCCATTCGTCGTCTTTTTTTTTTTTTTTTGCTACTAAATGTGTAAGGTAAACTCTCAGCAATCCACCACACTTCTCACATATATACTTCAATTGCCCAAGGCTCTCGTGATCCCATTTCTTGAAGCTTTCAGTTTCAGCGATGGACGAGGGTGACTTACGGCGTTGGCATCGGCGGATGAAGGAGGAGGAAGAGAAAGACGTTGGACTGGAGAAGATGCCATATCAGCGTCTCTCTTCAAAAAATAATAAAAAGTGCCACGCCCATGTCGTATACCACAATAGAGTAATATAAAAAGTCACATCTCATATTTCATTATTTGAATTTAATAGAATTAATGAAATGATTTTATTATACTTTTTAAAAATTTTAGAACTCGATTGCATTTTGTGACAAATTTTAAAAGTTTAGATTCACTCGTCTCAAAAATAAACTATTGAAATGAGTGTGATAAAAGTGTGGTAAAAGTGGTACCATCCACCGACCGGTGGAATTTTTACAAGATCCACATATTAAGCAGTATTTCTTATGTTTTCATCTTTTTCCTTTTAAGTTTTTTATCAAGATGTTTATTATTAAATAACCAATCTATAAAGCTAAAGACCAAAACTATTTTAAATAGCTAGTAACTCATAAACACCAACTTATAAGAAACTCAGACATCGATTAAAAGCCGGAGGCCTAAACAAAAGCATTGTCAAAACTAGCTAAGGTGACTTGATTTCAACAAGACATTACTTTTCTCTTAAAAGTGAAACTTCAAAGTTGATCGACAAAAATAACCCTATTCAAAAGTTTAGAATTGGAAAAATGCAGCACCTCGATCAAGACACAATATTTTTCAACTGTGAATATTGGGCCGACAAGTTGGTAGAATAGGTCATCCTTGAGTTTCACTTTGTTATCCCAAGTACAAGAGGCTACTATACTAAATTTACCCAGCGGCAATCAATTTCAAAGAATTGACACTCCCCACAACCCCAAGGCCCCTCCTGTTCCTGGATAAAGTTCCTTCATATAGGAGGGAATACCCCAAAGTTTTACGTCCCAGAATTCAGATAAAGCAGGACTTGCTGAGGTCCAAAGGTTGCTCATAGTCAAGAACAATAATTGAAGCTCAACACTAATGGCTAAGCTAAAGCCTAGCAGCAGAAGCCACCCAACGAGGCTCTGAATTATTTGGCTGAGATAGGTCCTATAACACTACCAAGGTTTTTCTGAGACTTTCGGTGAGTGCCTCCAAAAGACAACAAAAGACTACAGCTGTATCGCCATAAACATGACGACCCACCACCCTACGTGCCTACAGATAATACGGATGAGGCAATTAAGCTAAAGAACTAACGCTGCGATCAAATTCAATGCCGCGAATTTCACCTGTCTTCCCAGTCATACAGATTCACCCATTGGCCCGAGCAATTTTGAAGGACACGAGCAATGGATTCTGGGTCGGCCCCTTCAATGCCACTGGAGGTCATTTTGCTTACAAAGGGCATGGGAAGACGACAATAATGGGGAGATAACCCATCTCCTTCCCCGCATCCATAAAGGAATTTCAATCACGGTTTCCTCATGAACATGGACAAAAGAACCAGCAAAAGTAACCACAACCACACCCATCATCCATGCCCTGTGAAGCACTCAAGTTGCTCCACCAAATCAAAGCACTCAGTCCTATTGTTTTCACTTAGCACTGAAGTCATGGAAAAAGCACATCACAGCTTTAATTAAAAACGACAAGAAAGAGTCGCCTTCATCCTAATTATCTAGCATGTGGTGGTTTGCCAATTCTAGAGTCACTGCATGTAGCGCCACATGAATCATCATCTAGGGTCAGTTTCGACCTCTACTGTAAATATTAGGCATTTCCATGGATAACCGGGCCGAAAATTACAATTCACAACAAAAAAAGCAGGAATGTTCAGATGAGATCAAGTTACCAGATTTCAACAGAAGTTCCTTCCATTTACCACATTGACATAAATTTAAGTTTGTTGAAACAAACCAGAAAATCTTCCATTTCTCATATTGACATAATGCTTGTGGGTAGCATTATCAAATTTAAGCAAACAATAAGAGCATCATTTAGCAGGTAGAGAAAAAATGACGGTTAGCACCTTGAATGGTTTTAACTGCAAGCACATGAATAGAGTGACTGTCTGTCACTATCCCATCCACTAAGTAGGAAAAATCTACAAGGGTTCACTTTCCGATAGAAAACTTAAGGTTCAGAATTCATGTGACTATAAGACCAAAACACCCAGTGCCCCAGATCTAAAGCAATCTTCCCACCCAGACAACACCCAAAACCACCTCTCTTCATTATCAAGCTTCCATAGCTCCTGGCATGGAGAACATGTATAAATCCAGACCAAGCGACACAGAAATCCCTCAAAAAATGGCTGCTCCTGTCGAAATAGGGTCAAAGGGCACTGTCGGATCCCTTATAATGCAGGAAATCGAGTATTTCAGAAGGGTTGAGTTGAGCTGTAGAGAGAATTCACAGAAGCCTCGACCTCATGTCACAGACATGGCTTCCTCTAGCAATCCTGCCAAACCTACATTTGGTTCTCTCTTGACCCATAAAAAGAAAAGGAGAGGGAGCAGCAATAGGCTCGTGCCAAGCATATGTTCTATGGTGGAGGTCTCAGACAACAAAAGGCCTGTTGGCACTTCCGGTTTCAACTACAGAAACCTCAAATCGGACATGAATCTCCAGGCCTAGACAATGCTCTCGGAGAGCTTTGAGAAGCTGAGCTTCTTCAGCCGGTTAGCTATAGGGCTAGCCCAAGCTCTATCAGCATTGCCACATCTTATATCCACAACCTCAACAATGTTAGTTACCTTTTTGTCAGTTTTCCTCCTCACTGGAGTTCCATCAAGAGCAACATCATTGCCTGCCAGCATTGGGAGTTGAGTGTCAGTTCTGGCATGACCTTTTGTTTTCCGAGGAACCTCCAGGTTTCTTTCATCAGCACAATTGCTGCTGCTTGCTCCATCCATTGACTTCCTCTGTTGTGATCTTTTAGGAGTAGTCGCCTTGCAGGAAATGGAAACCACATGCGGCCGAGGTCGATTTCTAGGAGAGGTTGGCGTCTTAGGAGCAGACTTGATGGATTCTAATTCTCTCATCATCAGCGAACTGATTGTACCAGTGGTTCCAATCCTGATGGATCCTCCACCACCTTTGATTGCTTCAAGCGTCTGAGCCATGTTGCTGAACAGTCCAATCGACAGTCCAAGGTAATTCTTCCGGCAGAAGAGTTCCTGAAAACAACGGAATGGAGAGATTGGTAATCAGAATAGCAGTTGCAAACATTTCCTGTAGTATCACTAGTTTGGAGTACGTAAATTCTCGAATGTACATATGATATATGAGAACAATTTTAAGTTTACATAAAGATCTTAAAACAGCGCCAACGAGTTCAACGGCATCGTACTCTCATCACACGCACCAAACCCTCCTGTTGATGTCAAATCTCAGCACGAAAATTTATGTCAACATTAAGGTCATAACGGTATCGAAATTCCAGACAGGTGAACGACAAAAGACCGACAGTTCAGGAACGAAATTAGGCACAGTAGACGGAAGGTTTAGATTGTGACAGCAACTACAGCCATTGATGAAACAGGTAAACATTAAACAGAACAAATGCGCATCGAGTTTGAAGTTCAAATCCTAATTTTCCCATAGTGATTCTGCAAAAAGGGGAAAAAGAAAGTTCCAAACTTCTCACAAAAGATGCGATTTTTAATTATGAAATCCCAAGACAAGTGCCTGATTTGCAGTGAAGATACCTCCTACTCCAAAGCAATCTACCCATTTCAGCTCAAACCTATTTCCACTCAAAAAACAACGATTTCCCATAAAGCAAAAACTGGAGTACAAAGCAAAGCAATCGACGAGAGAGAAATCAGTCCGAACAGCAACAACCGAGCAACTCCCAGCACACCGACAGCCCACAAGAACCAACCAAACCGTCCTTCAGGACTCAGCAAATCCGGCAGACGGAACCCATTCCCCAAAAAGTCAAAACCTCAACCCTAGAGAATCGGACAGACTCCGTAACTACGAAGCAGGCGATTTCGCATCGAGACTAAGCAAATACCTCGAACCGTTCGACAGCGAGCAAATCCCAGCAGATCCGACAAAGATCTACGTCGAAAAAAAAATCAAATCAAAGACCCATTTTTCCTCCTCGCGGGACCTTCGAAAGGGACTGAGATACTCGCGAGAAAAGAAAGAGGCTCCTCCGAGGTCTTCACGCGAATGATGATGTCGGCATCATCATCGTCGTCATCGTCTCGCGCAAAACAACACGATAGCTTCGCATCGCATCTCGAACGGCTGGCTGACGATCGCCGTGTCCTTATCTGCGGTTTTGAAGAGCCGGTCAGACTTAGAAACGATGATGCGCTCTAATCATTGCCCAAGTGGGTCGCTCGGTTGGTCGGTCCGTCTCTTTATGTTTTGCCCGGACTTGAAGGTAAGGATTGGAAAGAGATTATGCCATAAATGATGTCTGATTTTTTTTTTTTTCTATGATCGAGGGACCGCCGGAGATCATCATTAGGAGATTACACGATCCTCCGGTGCTCGATAATAACGGTGAAACATCGCCATAAGTGGCTATTTAGACATAAACTCTCAAGGGTTATCCCAGTAAACCATCCTTAGGGACTCCACTTAAGTTGCTAGCATCCGAAGATTCGAACTCGTTCCCTCGGCGATGAAGTAGTAAAGCCCAACTATTATGGTTACCTACAAGTGGGTATGATGTCTCATTTTTGGTACAGCATGATCTTGAAAATCTTTCAATTAAATTTATTTAATGTGATTTCTAAATTTTAATTGAATATATACTATTATTTGTGGATGTAATTCTTGGACTTTTTTGGTACATATCCAATATATCCTCTCATTAATTCAAGTTTATGGATACTATTGAATATTTTTTATAGTTTATGAACTAAATTAAATATGTAACAAAAATTCAAATCTATTAAACTAATTAAAAGTCCAAGAACAAAATGTTGAGTATTTGGCTAAAATACATGTACCACATGAATAAATGAAATCAATGAACCACATTATGCAGTGAGTCAAAATCCAGAGATTATTTGTATTATTTTTCTAATTAGGAATGAAAGCCCAATGAGCAAATTTAAACCCGCTATGATTGAAATGGAGCTTGACCTGAAGCCTCTTTAAAAATAAATCTAATTTTCCCAAATTTGATAATTAGTTGAATTTTAACGAAGAAGTATTTAAATGTCTCATTGATTTTTCCAAGTACCAATTTCACATATCATAAAAAAAGCGCAAGTTTTGAAATTCAGAAAATTTTTCAAATGCGAAGCGCTTTAGAAATGTAAGCTCTTTTATCCGAAAAGAGAACTTTTTTTCACGGTTTTCAATGTCCAAAGTGTCGAGAAGTACTCTTACTATAAGTAAGAATTTCAAACTTATATTGGACAAAGAAGGATGTGATGAGTGATGACTGCACAATTTTGGATTATAAATCTCCTTCTTTTTTTTTTTTTTTAAACCAAATCAACTGCAGGTGATTGATTATAGATGGCTAATGAGGTTATAGCTAATGAGGTTGTAGACATGTTAAGCCCATGCCTTTTAACTTTTCCCAAACTTTCCAGTGGATTCAATCAATCAGTCCTTCCTTCTCCAACCTTTGATTTCCAACTCGAATCCACATAGTCCAAAACGTTAGTTCATCTGACCAGAAACACAAAACTTGAGACAAGAAAACAGATCGAAAAATCAGAGGAGATGACATTTGCATGGTTATGGTAGTTTGTATACGAGTTCGAATCGAACCATTTCAATTTCCTTTTCGTCTCTTCTTCTTAGACTCCCCAGTGGCTTTTCACCTCTAGCTATTTGTCTCAATTTCTGCTCCATCTGTCATCTCTTCGGCTACATCTCCATCTTGCTTGTTCCTGTTTGCCAGATACTCGAGAGCCGTGACGACATCGCTGATCAGCGGCCGAGTGCTCGCCTCCTCCTGAAGGCACATAGCCGCGACCGCGAGAGCCTGGTAAAGACCCTTTATTGGGTAGGCCCCTTCGAGCAATGGGTCAGCCATTAAGGTGAACTTCCTTCTGTCCTTGAATAGAGGTTGTGCCTGAGGTAAAGACCAAGTATTTTCATCAGTTCAAGGCTTGAAAATGGCTTTTGATCCTGAAAGGCCTAATAGACTGATAAAAATTATATCCCAATCTAACAAATGAGAGTCGGATTAAAACTTTTTATCAGTTATTGCGACCATCAATTTGAAAAAGCTTGAGTTGTATTATATGAGAGGCTAATTATTCAGCAGAAGGTTGAAAACCTTTCAGACCTACCCAGGCAAGCTTTAGTTGTATTTTATGAGAGGCTAATTATTCAGCAGAAGGTTGAAAACCTTTCAGACCTACCCAAGCAACTAAGTTCTGCTCTTCAGTTGGCCTTGAATTGTCAATTACTCTCCTTCCTGTGATAATCTCCAGGAAAACAACGCCAAAGCTGTACACATCGGACTTCGTTGTCAATTGGCCTGTCAGCGCATATTCGGGTGCGCAGTAGCCATAAGTGCCCATGACCCGCGTCGACACATGGCTCTTGTCCCCTGTGGGACCTAGCTTTGCGAGCCCGAAATCGGAGAGCTTCGGGTTGAATTCCCCGTCCAGTAGTATGTTGGACGCCTTGAAATCACGGTATATCACTGGGGGATTGGCCTGCTCATGCAAGTACTCTAGCCCTTTTGCGGCTCCTGAAGCGATTATCATCCTGGTGTTCCAATCCAAGGGCCCCTTCCCCGGAGGCAGTTCTGAAAAGGTCCAAGAAAAAAGCATCAGGAATCAACCTACGTGTTTCTTTTTTCAAAATTTGAGATCAATTTTAGGACGATTCCAGTTAGTTTGGTTCGGAGAACTATACTCGGATGCCAAACTTACCGAGAAGGTGGTCCTCTAGAGAACCATTAGACATGTACTCATATACAAGAACCCTCTGATCTCCGTCAGCACAATATCCAACCAAATTGACAAGGTTAGGATGGTGTAGCAGACTCAACATCAAGACCTCCACAAGGAACTCCCTATTCCCTTGAAACCCATTCCGGTCCAGTTGCTTAACGGCAACCACCTGATAAGTAATGCTCAACGCACGACGGTGCATATTAACTGTTAATTCAGTTTTCTTTTTTAGCAACAAGACAAGACACAAAAGTGAGGGAGATATTTCGCATCATTACTTGATTTTTGCTCTCTATATGTCCTTTGTACACTCTCCCGAAACCGCCTTCGCCAATTAGGGAGTCGGGGTTGAAATTGTTCGTTGCAACGCACAGCTCCCTGAATGTAAATATCTGAGCTGCGATATTCCCTTTACCGATTTTTTTGATTTCCTCGGTGATGTATTTGCGCCTGCTGCTATCTGCATTAAGGGAAATTTTTTCTTGATCAGTTTGGTGCAGTATTGCCTTTAGTTTGGAAGGCAGAAGTTTATGTTTATCTGATATGATCAAGCATTCATATCACTCGTGCTCATGACAAAAACTTTCAGGGCAATCCAAAATTGTAAGACATGGTCAAAGATAATCCTACATCTCTCTCTCTCTTTCCATGTATCCAAAGAATTTATACATGAAGAACTCAGAATCGTGATTTGATTCAGAGACTATGACGTGACTACTAAGATCCTTCGAGCAATTCAAGGAGATATCACTGTATATGCGCATGCAAACATGGTAGCAACTGAAAAGTCTCGAATTTGAAGGCACGAAAATATAATGTGACACAAGTAGAGCCTCCGGAATTTCATGATAGGCCTTTGAGAAGAGCTTAATCCTGAGAAGAGCTTAATCCGATGTTCAATTGTGGCTGGCTTATATTGAAAGAATCGTTACAAGCACATTTTGTTCTGTCGATTCATGGATATATTTCAAGAAGAGAGAACGCAGAATCATCAAATGACAAGTATCTATTATATCACATTCGAACAAAGACGGACCTGGACCAAAGGATTATTCAGCAACAATTCGACGTGAGCTTGTTACCTGATTTGAAGGAGATGTTGGCGAATGAGGCTAAAGTCTTTGTGTCATGGTACTCTTGAATGCTCTTCTTCAATGATTTTCGGGCGAGTCTTCTTTCAGACAGGCAACATTGGAAACAGCTCATTTTCTCCTGCTCGTAGCGCTTTCAGTCCACAAGCACTCGGATACAACCACCATAAAGAAAACCCAGACACAATATCTTTTGACGATAGATCGATCACGCCGGATCTGTAATCATAATAGATCTCAAGTCCCACCCCGAGAAAAATGAAAAAGATCCTATCGCACAACTGCTCATGATCCGAGAACAGCAATATATCGGTGAGAAACAAGGACAAAAGAAAACATTTTCTTCTACACCTAGAAGGAACCGGGATTTTTGACTTTTTTTGTTTTTAAGGTTTCTGGGCAAACACAAGAATGCAGAAAAATGATTACTTAGATCATCTTTCCCTCCTATGGAGTTGGCAGAGAATGAGAGAGACCCCATTATAACTGCAATTTGCTAAAATTAAAAAAAAAAGAGACAGGTGCACACGTTTGCTTAGCTGCCTCCCTCTCCGTGCCTGATCCTTTTGTTTATCAAATTTAGCCTGTTTCTTTTCTGGACCTCTTCCCTCCTAATAATAAACTCTCACATTTTGAAAATCGCACATCGGATCTCAGGGCACAACACAAGCCTTCTCTCTCAGGGCCATTCCATTTGAACAAGCCGAAAGGGTTAATTTGCTCTGTTGTTCCACTTTTCTGCTCTACACCATCTTTGATTAAAGATGGAATATATCTCATTGCTTGTAGGGTATCTCCTCAGCTATGGCATAGAACGAATGGTGCGATTGAGTTTTCCATGTATTCGGAATAATGATATCACAAGTGCTTGTATGGTGCTAATTTGAGTGCCATAATTTTTATTTTATTTTTTTGAATATTTGAGTATCATGATTTTTAAAAAATATTTACTTGAATGTCATAACTCCATTTGATTGTTTAAGTGCAAAAAATTTTAAAAAATATTCACCCAAATGCCGAAAATTCGATATGACATAGTATTTGTGGGAAACATTTTTAAAAGTTACAGCACTCAAATGATCAGAAAAAAAATTATGGCGTTCGGGTGATCAAAATAAAAAAGTTATGGCTCTAGTTATGACATTTGTAGTGTTTTTTTTTTCTCAAGTATCATTATAAAAAATCAGGGAACTGGCTCTCTACAATTTGATCAACCCAAATAAGCAACTGTACTTTTTGACTTGATATCGCATGGGAGAAAAGGCACCTGTTCCGTTCCTTTTGAGTGAAAGTTCTTCAATCCGAAAATTCCTTTCAAAATTGCAATGGAATCAACTACCTCTTTTTTCACCGATTTGGTGAGAATTAGGGTGCATTTGGTTCAGTATTTCCAAGAGACTTTCGGCCTCCTAAAGCTTAGGGAAATGCTGGACCGTTTGGCAATCATTTTAAATGAACTTTCGGCCAAATGCTAGCCTTGGGAAGGCTTAACGCCCAATGCTAATAAGGATTAGCATTTGGCTAAATGCTGAAATTAATTTTTTTCTTTCAAAACTATCCTCACCAATTTTTCAAATTTCCGATTTTGCCCTTGATTATTTTTTTTTATTAAAAAATGGAGACAACCCTTCGCTGGAGCAACGAAGGGCTACGGTCGCCAATGAACCCATCGGTTAAGGTTGCTTGAGGTCGGGCCACCTCCTGCGAGGGTCGCGTGACCCAGCCGAGGGCCGCCGGAGGTCACACAACCTCGAGTGACCCAAGGTGGCCGTAGCCCTTGTCGGTTTGGCGAAGGGTTTGGTTCATTTTTAAAATATATATATCTAAAGCCCATTACAAAAGTCTTTTTGCCAAACACACATTCAACTCAAAGTATATTTGCAAAGAGGTTTTAACCAAACACAATTTGCATTTCCCTAAATAGCTTTAACTTTCAGCATTTGTATTACACTCAAAGGTCATTTGCAAAGCTAAACCAAACTGAACCAAGCATACCCTTAACAAGTGAACTAGCTCTATTGAAACAAAAACTGCTGCATGAGTTTGACTCTATATTGTCACGGCTCGAAAGAAAGCATATTCAAGAGGTTCTTACGGAATGGGCGTGACACATCCGACCATCGGCTTGTATCCCGTCTATCAGGGTTTTCTCAAGTCTTCTAGAATTCTTGGGAGCAGGCGATACAATAATTGTACCGTTATGTAATAAATGCGGATAGTTGGTAGTTGGAGAGATACAATCTCCACCGTTAAATGAAATGGAGATTTATGGATACGGTTTGCCTTTTATTTGTATATAAATGGGTCTCTTTTCCTCATTGTAATTCATCTCATTCACAAATAATATAAAACCAGAGCTTCTCTCTCTAGAAGTTTCTTTCTCTAAAGATCTTGTAAGTCGAGTGTTGAAAGGCTGCTTAGGGTAAAATCCTAAGCCGCACGGGTCGCCTACGAGTAATCGAGGGTTGATCGATTGGAAGAATCGAGAAATTTTCATTTTCAAGACATTTCTGTATCAGGATGATCTTTGTCAAAAATCGGCATCTTATCAGAACATGAAACAATAATCATAGGCTTCGGTTCTAGTCCTCAACATAACGGAAGGCAGAATATTCAACATAACAAAAGGCAGAATATGCAAGATCTAGGACATATTCCCAGGTAAAATAACCTTTTGACCCTGGAAAATACTTCAAAATACTCCTGCCAGTTTTTGATAGATGATGGTTGTTAAAAAGCCGATGGCGATTAACTTTTCATTTGGATTTTCTGGCATTTTAAAATTCATTTTCACACATTCACAAAGAATGGAGTCTTGTCCACTGCATCAGATACATGACCATAAAGCATTGCCATTTCTCACATAATCAACAGAACAGGCAATCTAAACATTCACAAAGCACTGAGATCAATCTCCACGAAACTCCCAAAAAGCAAATGAAATGAAATAGAATAAGAAGAAGGAAAAGAGATGATGGTCCAAAGCATTAGATAAAACATCGCAATTGAGATCCAGTTTGAACATAACAGACATGGAAGGACAGTAGAAAATTTACATGAAAGCATTGCAATTGAATTTCTTCAGAGTGACTTTTCATTTGGTAATCCGAGCTTTTTGCGCAGCAACTGCTCTCTCCAGCTTGCTAATCCGAGCTTCAAGATCCAGTGCTAGGATTTCAATCATTGAACACTCACTGCTTCCTCCTGTATTTCCGTTGGCTAAACCGCTACGGCCTATTCCATTTGTGCCTTCCCCATTTTCTCTTTGAGCTCCTTCAGGAGCAGTATCGTGGGGCGTAAACCTCTCGACAGTTTCCATCGGCGACTCTCTCATTTCAATGTCCGTGTCTTCTTTACCGGCATTCTGTAAGAAGGAACTTTGCGTTTGATCATTCTGCGAGCAATTGTTGCAGACACCAACCAAGCAGCTCCCGGTAGCACTTGTTCGCCTATTGGACCTTAGAAATTCTGCCAAAGTTAGCCCATCATCACCTTCGCTGGAGTCAGCTGTGTCCACAGTAATGTTTTTCGGCCGAAAACCAGGAGGAACCGAGTCATCATTAACTACCAACTTTCCTTTTAATCCCTGCATTGATCTATTTGAACTCCTTGAAGCCCGCCACTCAGCATAGCGAGCTGTTATGCACGGTTTGTAAAGCCTTGCTGGAATATACAATTGCACACCTTGGAGTGACTTACTGTAGTTGTTCCAAGCAATCTCAGGGTCCTGGTTGCAGGGGGCAACTCGACCTGGCATATCTTGATCCATCCCGAATTGCATGGCCACTCGATGAGGCAAATACTTCTCAACGAAATCCAACCCCGGCAACTCCCGAGCCATCAAGCAATGAGCGAATGACCGCAGTTCCCCATCAGCGTCCTCCTCCAGCGACACCCAGTTCCCTTTCTCGCCATAAAATGCATAGGACGCCAGGTTATTCACGGCCAAGCTGTAGGGACGCCATTTAAAATGCGCTCCGGCTTCGCCCATCATGGAATGCACATTTTGAAGGATCAATTTTGTTGATCTGTGCCATCGACCCAACCAAGGCTCCCCTGGCTGAACCTCTCTAGGTTTTGGCCTGATGGTGGTCACAAATCTCTCCCAAGCCCATATCTGAACCAAAGCAAACGCGGCCGACAACGTTACATAAATCCCTCCCGCTTCATTTCCATCCTTCGTCCTGGGAACTAGTCAATCTAAAACATTCTTCAGCCAACTCAAATCTCTATAAATGCGAGCCAAAACAGCGGGCGCAAGTGCAATCCTCGTGCCTCTAGCCAGACCTATCGCCATCGGGAGCACCCTCGCAGGGATCACATCACAAGAGCTCGCAAACACAAACCTCGACAGCCAAAACGCGAGAAAGGCCTCGTGCTCCATGTTGCTCTCGGCGCCCCTAAACTTCTTCATCCACTCGCTGCAGCCCACCTTGCTCGCGGAGGCCTTTGACATCTCGGACATCTTTCGCTTCAGCTTCATCTCAACCTCCCCGGAGTGGCTCCCGACATGGCTGCTCAAAACAGGGGAGGACCCCCAAACCGAGTAACCCCCTAAGACCATCACGTCCTCGAGCGTGACGGTGGCCTCGCCCCAGGGAAAACGAAGGTGTTCGTGTCGGGACACCAGTTCTGAGCGAGCCCGAGGACTAAACCGGGGTGTCTCCCGATCGAGAACGTCGAGCTCTTGATGGCGTCGTAAATGCCGGCCCTTTTCCACGTGACCCCGTGCGCGGGCTCCATGCTGTCGACCCACGCGGTCCAGCCCTTGGTGGGGCGACGCCAGTTCTTGAACTTGACGCTGAACGGCAGCTCCTCCGGCGGCAGCGAGGCCGGAACGAGCGGGGGCGGGGGCGGGGGCGAGGGCGGGGCGGGTCGGGCTCTGTCGGGGAGGGCTTGAGGAAGCGACCCGTTCTCAGAGCCGGGTGGGCGTCTCTGTTCGGAGAGAGCATGAGCTCCTCCCTCTCTGCGACGACGAAGATGGGCTTGTTCTCCATGGTTTCGAAAGTGGGGAACGGAGGATCAAGATGCTGCAGAGAAGCTCAAAATGGTCAGGAGAAGAAGGAGAAGAGTGAAAAAGTGTGTTGGAGTGGTTGGGTCACAGCAGCAGCGCCGAGGCGTGACCGCGACCCTTTTTGCTTGAAATAGTACCGGCGCTTTTTCCTCTGAAATCCGTTTATGGGCGATTTACAACCGTACTGGTCGATTGACGCGGGATTGAGGACCGATTTGGTGTTCAGCACTCCATAGTGATCGTGATATACGAACATCACTCTTTAATGCGCTTTGGAAAGTAAAGTTAATGTTGATATAATTACAGTAAATTTATTTTAAATTAATTTTTTTATCATAAAAAATCTTGATACATTTCTTATAAATTTATCCTAAACTAATTTTGTAATAATAAAAAAATTTAAACTGATATACTTATAACAAACTTACTCTCTATCAATTTCAGTTAATTTGAATATCACAAAAGACCACAAATTAATACTAATGTGATAAACGGAAGGTAAATTTATTATATGTATACCAATTTAAAATTTTTCTTAATATTAGTAATAAAAAGTATTGAAATTAAAATGGTGGGGTGGAGAATATATTGCATGCTGAGCACCACTCCGCTCCACTTCACTTATTTATCATGGCGTGTTCGAATTGAGTTCACTTTTCAAATTTACTATCTATCTCTCTTTTCTTTGGCTTTCTTCCTGCCTTTAGAGGCCAAGGACAACAAAGGCTCGTGGCCAGCCATGAACAGCAACATCACTGTGCCATAGACGAGCCAGGCTTGCGAGCGATGCCAACGCTTTTCTATGGCTATCGTTGGCATTGTTTGGTTGGATCTCGGTGTTTGGAGATTAAGATGGAGTTTTCGATTTCCGATAAGAAATATCATGTCGTTGTTAGACCCACCTATTCCCTCTTTTCATGTTCTCTCTCCCCCTCGAGTCATGCAATGACACTTGGCTCTCTCTCTCTCCCTCTCTCCCGACTCCCCGCTTAGTTCTGCTCTCTCTCATTTGACAAACCAAGTTGCCGCCTTGGCCGGTGCCTCCATTTAATATTTTCCAAATTGTAGTTCATCTCTCCTTCTCCCTCTCTCTAAAATCTTATTCAAGTTTGCGTTGCCCCTCTCTCTAAAACCTTCTTCAAGTGGGTTGGATGAAAATAATAACATTTGATTAGCCAATATACCGTTCATCCATGTCGTCATTTTGAAATCGGAAGGTTTCTCTTGACCTTCAGGCCAACTATAGAAGTCTGGAGAGCATCAAAAGAGGACCAAAAGGAAGAAAAACACAACCTTACAATGAAGGCGAAAGTTTTAGAGAGAGAAAGATAGAGGGAGAAGGAGAGCTAAGCACCGGGTTGGATATACTAAATGGAGATGACAACGAAGGCAACGGACGAGGTGGCGGCGGTTCGTCGGACGAGAGAGAGTAGAACTAGGTCGGGAGTTGGGAGGGAGAGAGAGACGGTGAAGGGAGAGGAGATAGGTGAGCTCAACAGCGTCACATGTCGCTCATGTATAGGCTATCATAAAAATAAACGTGGCCTCCTAGCTGTACACAATATTTTTCTCATTAGGGTATATTTTTGTTGGGGTTAGTTTTATTTTATTTTATTTGGGAATAAGCAAAATAGATGTTAACAAATTGCGATGCCATGGACGAGCTTTGGTTCGGTCGCGCAATCGAGACTTGGACTTGTAGAAGAAGAAAATTATTAGCGGCTCTCAACACTAGCTTAAGAACTCTGATTGGACCTAAGATATGGGCAATGCTGCTATTTTATTCTTCATTATAAATCCATTTACTCGTCGTTTATAAGGCTTGAAGTTTCATTTTCACTTTAATTTTATTTTCAATTCAATCCTTTAAAATTTAACTTATAATTAAATTTATGAATAATTAAATTGTTGAATCTTAGAAAAAATAAAGGTCTCCACTCCGATGTCATCAACAAATGTCCTGGTAATAATTTTTTTTTTTTGTAACCCATCATTGATCACAATTTAATGGGAACTTAAAATTTCACATCACCCATTTCATTTTGTTATTTTGTTAGCTAAATTAAATGATAAGTTAGTTAACTTTGCTCGCTATTTAAATAAATGTCAAAAATTTTGGAAATTACAATTACAATGAAAGAGACAGAGAGAAACTAATTTCCACAAGTCTAATGTCCCTATCTTAACTCCATTTGATGGAAATCATCTGAAATCATCTCCACAAGTCTCATTAGGAATATAAGAACATAAAGTATGTAGATATGGATGTTAATTTCCATCTCAAACTCATTAACTGGCAAATTGTCTGATTATAGCTGCTCGCTTCGCTGAAAACGTTAAAGATTGTAGCCCAAAGAGAATCATCGCATGCTTGGAATCCGAGCGCACAGAGGTAGTGTACACATCAATAGATCCCGTTACAGTGGAGTGTAGAATGTTCCGATCCTGTTACATTGAGCGGTGACTGTGAAGAAGATGGAGGCGAACCATAAACACGTCGTGACGTGCAAGAAGTTGGTAGCTTGCAGTGTCATCGTCTCTGCAGGTGTTAATATTAATGTTATTGATGTTTACTTTCCGTGCTGATGTGAATTCATTTGACAAGGGGGTCTTATTTATAAGTCGGCATTCTCACCCAGTTTCACAGGTATTCGGTCGCATCATATTGCAAGTCCATTTACAAAGTTGCAAATGGTAATAACAGGGGATCGAGTGTTTTCCAATGACAGACAGCCGTGCAAGCAGGCCTCGAGGGTTTCGCGATGCTGCATATGCCCTGCCGTTTCCCTCTGCAACACAAAGCTTCCAAACCTTCCAAGTTCTACTTAGCTTGACTCGTTGCCTAAAGCAAAGAAAATTGAAAAATGGGATTTTGAAACGATTACCATGACAAAAAGCAATGTGGGTTCGACGAATCAACTGGTTTGGATAGAACTATGGGCTACATCAAATTTGGTAAGCAAAAATATTTATCACTTAACTAATTAATGCATTAATTAAGACCAATTTTTTTTTACATTAATAAATTTGTAATTTTTTGCTTATTTGGTTGCTTAAGAAATGTCTAACCAAATTGTTAACGAAATCGTAATTAGCATCATGGAAGTCGTCCTAACTCAAAACATCTCTCTTTCTCAAAGAAGAAATTCTTACATTTTCTTACTTTATTTTTCACCGAATAAGATTGATGGGGAATATTGGAAGAAGCACTAGTCAGGCACGGTTTTGTAGGTCACACTACAAGCTAAGAGAAAATTCGAATTAGAGCATTGTGTTTCGATAATATTGCGGTAATTGCATCCCATGACTTCCGCAGAAAAATCTCGTGCAATTCTAAATTGTACATCAGATCTCAGGGCACGCCGCAGGCCTCCTCTATCAGGCCATTCCGTTTGAACAAACCAGAGAGCTAGAAAAGGTTAATTAACTTTCTTGTTCTGCTTTTCTGTTGTACACCATCTTTGATTATAGATGGGGATGAATCTCATTTCTTGTGGGACGTATCCTCAGCTAGGAACGGCGGGATGTGGAAGGAATGGCGCAACTGAGACTTCCAAGTACCCTTTTCTCCGAATCAGTAAAGTGCAATATGACCCCCCCTGCAGTCCGATCAATCCGAATGAAGCAACAGTACCCCTTTGGACTGGATATTGCGTTAAAGAGCAAAAGCACTCGTACCATTTTTTTTTAGTCGAAAGTTCTTCAATCTGAGACTTCCCCTCGAAATTCCAGAGGGATCAGCATATCGACGCTGTAGCTCTTTTGACTGATTTGGCTAGACTTTACAGGTGAACTAGCTTAGTAGAAGCACAAACTGCCGCACAAGACAACTGTATATCATCTGAAACGATAAGAATCAATATATTTTCATTTCAAGACATTTCTGTATTAGGGTGATCTCTCTCAAAAAGCAGCATCTTTTCAGAACAAGATACGGCAATTGCAGGCTTCTTATTCTAGTCCTTGATGCAACGGAAGGCAGAGAAGGCAGAGTGCTACAAAATCTAGGACATGCTCCCTGGAAAAATTAGACTTTTGACCCCAGAAAATTATGAACATCGTTGTGCTGGGCAGCTCCTCGGCAGGCATTACTCCAGTCAATATACGATAGAAAAGGGTTGTTAAAAAAGCCGATGAAGGGTTATTTCTCATTTGGATTTTCTGGAACTTAAAGTTCATATTCACAAGTTCACAAAATATGAAGCCTTGTCCACCGCATCAGACACATGACACTCAGCTCAGCCACAAGGCATTGCCATTTCTCACACAAGCCAAATGATCAACAGAACAAGCAATCCAAACATTCAGAAAGCATTTAGATCAATCTCTGTGAATCCCAAGCAAGACAAATGAAATATAAAAGAAGAAAAAGAAACGATATTCAAGAGCATTAACTTAAAAGAGGTCCAGTTCAAATACTACAGACATGGAAGGACAGTAGACAGCTTACATGAAAGCATCACAGCTCAAACTCTTCAGATCAACTTTTCATTTAGTAATCCAAGCTTTTTGCTCAGCAACTGCTCTCTCCAGCTCGGTCTTCAAGATCCGCCGCTAGCATCTCACATGTTAAACACTCACTGCTTTCTCCTACATTTTCGTCGGCTAAACCTCCTTCAGGAAATCTCTGCTGCATTCCATTTGTGCCTTTCTCATGGTCTCTTTGAGCTCCTCCAGCGGCACTAAGGTGGAGCCTGTTCGTCTCCTCAGGTTCCATTGGTAACCCTCTCATTTCAATGTCAGTTTTCTCCGCATTCTGTAAGGAAGAACTTTGCATTTGATCAATCCCTGAGCAATTGTTGCAGTCACCAACTGAGCAGTTCTTGGCAGCACTTCTTCGCCTTTTGGATCTCAAAAGTTCCCCCAGAGTTAGCCTATCATCATTTTCACTGGAGTCGCCTGTGTCCACTCTTATACTTTTCGGCCAAAAACCGGGAGGAACCAGGTCATCATTAACTCCCGGTCTTCCTTTTAAACCCTGCATCGATGTATTTGAACTCCTTGAATGCACGGTTCATAGAGCCTGGCTGGAATGTACAAGTGCACATCTTGGAGTAATATACTGTAGTTGTCCCAAGCAATCTTGGGGTCCTGGTTGCAGGGAGCAACACGACCAGGCATATCTTGATCCATCCCGAATTGCATGGCCACTCGATGAGGCGAGTACTTCTCAACAAAATCCATCCCAGGCAACTCACGAGCCATCAAGCAGCGAGCGAATGACCTCAGTTCCCCATCAGCGTCCTCCTCCAGCGACACCCACTTCCCTTTCTCACCATAAAATGCATAGGACGCCACGGCCGAGCTGTAGGGACTCCATTTAAACTGCACTCCGGCTTCGCCCATCGTGAAATCCACATTTTGAATGATCATTTTTGTTGATTTGTGCCATCGACCCAACGTAGGCTCCCCTGGCTGAACCTCTCTTGGCCTGATGGGGGCCACAAATCTCTCCCAAGCCCATACTTGAACCAAAGCAAACTGCGCCCACAATTTTAGATCAATTGCATCCGATTCATTTCCATCCTTCAACCTGGGAAATAGTCCATCAAAAATATTCTTCAGCTTCCTTAGGTCTCTATAAATACGAGCTAAAACAGCTGGTGCAAGCGCGATCCTCACACCCCTAGCCAGATTTATCGCCATCGGCAGTACCCTCTTAGAGATCACATTGCCAGGGCACGGGAACACAAACCTCGACAGCCAAAACGTGAGGAAGGCCTCATGCTCAATGTCGCTCCCAGCGTCCCTAAACTTATCCATCCACTTGCAGGCGTCCGCCTTCTTTGCTGGGGTCTTTGATATCTCCGACCTCGCTCGCTTCAGCTTCATCTCAACCTTCCGTGACAGGCTTCGGAGATGGCTCAAAACGGGGGACGATCCCCAAACGGAGTAACCCCCTAAGACCGTCACGTCCTCGAGCGTGACGGTGGCCTCGCCCCACGGAAAAACGAAGGTGTTCGTGTCGGGACACCAATTCTGAGCGAGCGCGAGGACTAAACAAGTGTGTTTTCGGATCAAGAACGTCGAACACTTGATGGCATCGTAAATGCCAGCTCTTTTCCAGGTGACCACGTGCATGGACTCCATGCGATCCACCCATGTGGTCCAGTTCTTGGTTGGGCAACGCCAGTTGTTGAACTTGACGTTGATCGGCAACCTCTCCGGCGGCGGCGATAAGGTCGAAGGGAGCGGAGGAGGGTCGGGCTCCGTCGCGGAGGGCTGGAGAAAGTGACCCGTTCTTAGAGCCGGGCGGGCGTCTCTGTTCGGGGAGAGCATGAGCTCTTTCCTCTCTTTGACTATGAAGATGGGCTTGTTCTCCATGGTTTTGAAAGTGGGAATGGAGGATCAAGATGCTGCAGAGAAGCTCGGAATGGTCAGAAGAAGAACGAGAAGAAGAAGAAGAAGAGGAAGATAGAAAGACGCAGGAGAGAAGGACATGCATATGAATGAGGAAGCGTTGAACTGGAACTGGGGCGGAGTGTCGCATCAATGGGGACGTAACTGTGACTCTTCGCTTCCAAATTTCGGGCGCTTTGTTAAAAAAAAAAAGAAAAGAAAAGAGATAATCACGTAAATACTCATTGAAATTTGACATGTAATTCTTAAAATTTTAATTTATTTAATATAATTCCTAAAATATAATCTTATATTTAATATGATATCTAAACTTTTAATTTGCTAAATGTCATCCGTAAACTTTTTGATATATATTCAATATAGTCCATGGACTATATAAAAATATTTTATGAGATCATTGATCTTGAATTAACAAAATAACAATCTTAAATATTTTTATATAGTTCATATACTAAGTTGAACATTTATAAAAAAATTCAATGATTACACTGAATAAATTAAAATTAATGGATCATATTAAATATTATTTTTTTGATTCGTTAATCGAAATAAACAATAATTTAACCAACATTGCTTACTATTTAAAAAATGTTAAATGTACCAAAAAAAAACTAAAAGATGAAATGTCATTTGTCTACATAATCACTTTGGTTATTTTTTGTCCACTAACATGGAGCGGGCTTATGTTCTAGTTTTAAGTCAGCGTGATGTACATTTGTTTGATTTTCTTCGAGTAATACTACATGAGAGTTCACCAAGAGATCCCTATCAAAAGGCGTGAATGAGTCACATCATCAATTTTGCATAGAGTTAGTAAAAATAACGTGTCGAAAATAAAAGGAAAAGAAAAAAAGGAAAAATGAAGAATGATCAAGAATAGAATGATTTTCTCCCTATTTTATGCTATCCTTCTTAAGTGAGTATTGCAATCTCTGAAGTATACTCTACTTCCATTGTAGATATGGATGTTAACTTACGTCTCAAACTCATTAACCGGCAAAATTGTTTAACTATAGCTGCTCGATTCGTTGCCAACGTCAAAGATTGTAGCATGAAGAGAATTGTCGAATGCTTCAAGTCTAAGAACACACAGTTTAAATTTGAATAGAGAGCGTACACATCAATAGATAGATGTGTAGCAAAGGATCTCTCTAGGACCAGGACATGCTGCATCGACATAATGAATCTTGAACTTTCCAACTCTTAACAGCCAAAGAATAATTAAGTAGAAGCAAGACCGAATCAAATGAATAGATGTCAGAACTTGAGACTTTGGAGTCTCCATTATTTATATTTATTAAGGAAATGGTTCCAACAATTGGCTCCTCAACAAGCCCCGAAGCTTCTGCCGCCTGAATTTAGGCCCCGCATAATCACGATTCAGACCATAATTAATGATTAGCTTGATAAAGCTTTTGGGATGACGAAATGAACGGTGAAGGGACTAAAAAATGGGTCGCACACTGTTGGTACTGTATGTTGACATCGCCAGCGTCAGGATCTGCTATTGTTGCAAATGCTTCTTGCAACAAATCAATCGTTCCCCGACATGAATTGAGCGGGCAACAGTCAATGATTTTCACCATCACAGTACCACTTCCGCGGCATGGCATCGGAATGCCTTGGTTCCTGGCGCCAACACACTTCACTTGGTAGGATTGGTCACAAGCTCCACCGTCATTCCAAAGTGCTTCGCTCACCGCAGCTGTCATCACTCCTTGGTCTTCAAATCCATAACAAGCGGATGTCATGAAGCCAACTAAGGCTGCATCATCCTTGTTTTAAGCACTAGCATTTCAAAAGGAAGCGGTGTTGAGGGACAACGTGGAAGTGACGGATGTAAGGAGAGATGAAGTGAGAGGAGGCATAGTGGTATGTACCACCAAGGGTGACAAGGCCTGGTGCAGAAAATGTGTGGTCACTGCTGGGGCTTGGACCAGGAAGCTGGTTCATTCAGTTGCCGGGCTCAAATTGCCAATTCAACCCAGCGTGCTACTGAAGGGTCGAGGAGGTTATGAGGAGAAATTTGCCAGCGGGGCCCATATCCCGACCTTCTTGAGCTATGAAGATGTGCACATATGCAGGACACTGTCCCTGGAGTTCCCGGGGCTGATCAAGGTTATACTGGACCAAGGATGACCTTGCGAAAGGCAGTGGATGCCCAAGCCCAGCTTGGATTCCCCGAAAGAGTAGATTGACGGGAGATTTCTGGCACTGGTGGATGGCTGTGCACCTGTGTCCAAGCAATCCTGTATGTACTTTTGATGACGCCGGATGAGGTTGTGATGGATTTCCTGGGAGGGGAGTTCAGCGAGGATGTGGCGATAGGTAGTGTTTTGGGTCAGGGGTTGAAGAGGGCTCCAGTGGTAGGGAAGATATTGGTGGGCGTCGCGCTCACTGGGCATGCAGATGGGTTGGAGCTCAACCATTTTAAGATTGGAAAAGGTTGGAATAGAATCCCAAGTGAAGGAACAAAAGCCAGTTCCCATAGACTGATAGTCTCTGATTTGGTCTTTGGTCTCTAATGATTGATTGCCTCAATCATGTGCCATCAACGAAAGCAGCTAGATGTACACGAGAGTTGGTAACTCTGTATGTGTGTAACATCTGCTATCGCTTTCTGCTTTTTCTTGGATGACCAAGCACCTTCACTGAGCCAGGTGGACTGAATGTTTGATTCAATCAATGGTAAATAATCGATCATCGCCCTTTGTTCTACTCAGCGAAGCAACTGCAACAACAGTGCGTCATCTTTGATTCTTTGGTGCTCAATGACAGGAAATCTCGGTCCAATTTTGTGGTGAAAAGAGAAGGATCATTATCTACGGTGCCCGTGGAAGTGATGAAAGGAAACGCGTACAGAAGCTTAACATCGAATGCCTTTTGAGTCGTTTCCTGACACGACTGATATTTACCATGAAGTATCACTTGATAATCTATGCTGATAGAATGGACATAGCTCAATGAATGAGAAGACAAGGCAAAACACATAATTCATTTCGAGACTGTGCATGCTCACAATTACATTTGCCAAGAGCATTCAAAAAGTAAAAGAACTCCAAAAGGAGTTGATTCTAAACTTCAGCGGCGTTACATTATGGGGAGTGGTTCCATTTCCATGAGAAGTTACTCTAGCAAACGATCTTCCACTGTCCGAATTCAGACCCTGCGTGACATCAATTTAACAAATTCTGATTTATATCGCGGCACTGATTGAAAAATAACCTAGCAAGTTGCAAGGAACAAAGTGTACTTACTGTTGATAATTTATGTTAATAGCTCCGGCGTTTGGGTCTGCTATGGACGCAAATGCTTCCAGTGACAAGTCAATAGTTCCTCGGCATGCATTGGCGTGGCAGCGGTCCACTATCTTCACCACCACCGTAGTGCTTCCACGACATGGCATTGGGACATCTAGGTCGGTCCCGCTGAGGCATGTGACCTGGTAAAATTGGCCGCAAGCGTGACCGTTGCTCCAAATGCCGGAAGCTATGTGTAGAATGAGGTTGGCCTCTCGCCAACAACAGTTAGTGAATGCAGCGGCAGAAGAGCCACAAGGATGAAATCTCAAGTATGGGACACCCAGTGGAATCCACAAGTATGAAATCACGAGCTTCTATCGCATCAAGTGAACCGATATCCGAGTGATGATGATGACACACCAGTTTCTAAACGCTTGACATGGTCCGTGTATGCTATGGGGGATAGATACTTCTAACAATGCTCCTCCTGGTGGCCAACGCCGGAGGGGTCTTGCGGGAAGGAGCGAACATGAAGCATGTCAGTAATTGTATCGATGGCGCATTAGATGAAGTGAGGCACAGAATTGAGGGGGGAAGCAGAAGATTGGTAGGGATGCAGGAAAGAGACAGCATGAAGACAAGAGCTGAAGCCTTTTCTAGCGATTAGCCCGGAGTTGATCCCTACAAGGAGGCCGCCACAGGTCGGGCAGGAAACCTCAGAAACTGGTCGAGCTTCTTGGGGGAAGACCAAATAATGAGATTCGTTTTTCAATCTTTGTTTGTTCTCTTTCTTTGGAGCCATGGCCAGCTTCTTTTTCTAAGTGTTGAATCAGTCACTTCGTTTATGTTCCTTGACGTTCAGATTAGGCTATTATAACTCTGGTGGTTACTTGTGAATGATAAGTTTGTTGTGATATAATGGTGCTGTTCTGCTTTGTTCAGCCGATTAGCCCCTTCTACTAGACGTTATCTGTTGCTAATAGAGATACCAATCGAGAATCCTCTGCAGCGTCCAACTCTCAATTACCGCAGAACCTTGCATAGCCAGGTTTGCCTCGCTTCTTCTTTTTGGCTGAATGAGCTTTCCAAACAGTTTGGGATGGCAGCTGCACTCTCGCAATCCACGACGATTGACCAACTTCAGATTGCGCATGGACAGTAGTAACTCACCCTCTGCGGATGCTAAAGCAACTACGTGCGAAAAATGGTAAGTGGTTTTTGTGGAGGGAAATGAGGTTCCAGAGCTTTTCAGCCCCTTAGAGAAACAAAAGAATATACGTTAAGTTCAAGGAGAAGACTTCGATCTTATACATGGCGTATCTTTTACATAAAAGAACTATTTTTACCAAGCCTGTTGGTTTATGATTCAGCGGGAACAAAAAAAGTTCAATAATTTTACAAAGTCAAAAAAATAACATATGAAACAAATAGATGGGTATCCAAGTTATTCCTACGTTATAAATGTTTCAAATGTTTCGCATTTTCATAAAGTCAAAATGCATAAACCCCGAGATCCAGATTAAGCAAATTGTAGAAAGTTAAAATCAAACCAAACATACCTGAATTCATGGATTTCTTCAACAAAACATTTCTAGGTTTTGTTTGATTAAGCATCACGGTTAGATATGCAAGCAGAGAAGGTAACTAATGCACTTTTTATCCCCTGGGTCAATCAAATTGAATGCACCGTATGTATCATTCACAAGATCCTTCAATCAAAGAGAGAATTTCCGCTCAAATCATCAAAGGAAGACATTGCAACATGCGCTATCCTAAATTTTCCAGTTCACCAAACTGAAACTTCTTGCTTCTAGAGTGGATGGCAGCTGAAATACATTAGGCTTCTTCACTTTGGGGCGACAATTCTCCAGAATGCTATGGTCGGACTAATAATCACCTCGCAACAATGCATCCAGTGAGCATGGCCAATGAACGATGTAAGGAACTTTGGGCGAGCCGAAATGCTGCTGCCATATAAGATTCACCAGAATCAAAATAACATGACTAACATTCCAACTGGTGTCACCATCTATTGAGAAAAAGGAAGCAAAGAAGGGAACCTCTTTGCAACATCATCACATTCTTCATGTTCAACAAGAGACTAAAATACAATCCGCACAAGTCAGGTCAGATCAAGCAATGAAGTCATGGAATGCCATGGGGATCTATTTTAGCACAATACTCGTTGAAGATCCAGTGATAGTCGGATGCAGCACATCACTCGAAGAGGAAGCATGGTGCGCTCCCTGAGCTTTTTTATGTGCTCCACAATTTGACAACTGAAATATCTGAGTAGTTTCGCCCATGATGGGGAGATGTGGGTACAGTTTTCACCCGTGATGGGGAGAGGTGGAAGCAGTATTTTTCTTTGTGAATTCCCACCATCTCATTCGTAACTTCCCACCATCTCATTCACGTTAAAAAACTTCCCATCCTGGGCTATCTACAAGAGGCATATGTTCTCCTCTAATAAGACAATGCAAAAATAAATAAATAAATAAATAGAACTCATTACACGAAGGCTTCCGTTATTGCTTTGAGAAGGTAATTGGCATTTGCTTTGAGGAACAAAAATATTTTCCTTGTGATCATAGACAGACTATTGTAGAGTTGTAAATTCGTCCATAAATGCTAGTGATTCAATTTATATTCCTGCGTAATTCTCTTGTTGTTCAACCAGAGGTAAGTCAACTTTTGAGAATTTAAACTACACAAAATAACCCAACAACAACAACAGCTGATTCATATAAAATCTAAGAAATGTACCAAATACCTAATAACAACACTTCACCTCACCTCACCTCACCTCACCTCAGAAAGAAGAACATGAATAATGAATAATGGTCGAAGCAAATACTCATCAAGATCCTGCGGACTTCACCCTCTAAACATAAACATAGAAAGCATAGAAAAGGACTCAATTTTGCATATGGGAAATGTACGATTGGAATTGGAACTTAATTCAACAAAAGAAAGCACGGGAAGTGCAAAAATGAAAGTACCCTTGAATGAGATGAAAGTGAAAAAACCAAGTCCATCTCACTTGGCAACAGAGAAGGATAAATGAAGTGTAAATAGGATCCTTAACCACGAACAGGTACCTCGTACCCTCTCCCAGTCAAATGAACCCGACCGGATGTATCATCCAAAGCGCATCCCTCAGACCAAGAGATTCGTCAGGGAAACATCAGTCCTATCAACATCCATCACGGGGATGCGAAAAAACCCGGCAGCCGTGGACATCTAAAAGGAATGTTGAGCAATTCGATCATCACGAAGGAAAATCGAGCGCGACGACCAAAAGGATGAGACCAAAAAACATTAAGGACCATGGTATCAAAAGCAACATCTCCTCAGGAACGAATTTGATCATCAAGAGTGGTCAGTCCACTACTTTAAATTTCAACAGTCCTCACAGGGGATCCATGATCCAGAGATATCAAGGTGATGAATGAGCTCAATACAGGAGATCTGGACAGAAAAAAAAAAAACCGAAAAAGATAAGCCTTTGCAATTGAAAAACCTTCAAGCGCATCCCAAATCGATGCAATCAAGGACCCAAAATGCATCCCTCGGAGTTTGGATTCATCAGATAAAAGTCAGTCCACTACTTTTATGAAAAAAACGAAATCGTCATAGGGATTATAAACGAGGCAAAACCCGATTGCAACTGCGAGGGAAAGAACAGCAGAAACGAAATACTCTCTGCAATCGCCGTAGCAGAAAAAGGGGGAAGATTACAGAGAGATCTGCATCGATTTTATACTTGCTCGTATTGAGGACTGAGCAAGTGAAGAGAAAGAAGGAAAGAAAGATGGAAAGATGGCAAATAAGTTCGCACGAGAGCTTAGTCGTTATGAAAGAACTTCACTGCTTTATCGTCAGGAGACGACGAGAAGCGCCATTGCTGGCTTTCCGCCGCAGCAGCGGCTACGGCACAGCGACTAGGGTTAGGAAGAAGACGACGCCTTCGGGCATTTCTCTCGGCCTCGGATCCGAGATAACCAGTAGAAGAGCGATTTTTATGGGGTGACGTTAGGGAAAATCCTAGGGTATATCTGTGGACCGCGTCGTAAGTCAGATTTTCAACGGGAATTTTGCGATTAATTTCCTTTATTTCGCGAAAATAAATTATTTTAAAAATACTTTTAAAAAAAATGATCGTATAAAGTCTCATAAATATGAATAAATAAATAAATTATTCTTATCTTTCACGAAAATATCTAATTGCACATTATTGTAAATGATAAAAATATTTTTTTTATTATTTCATTATTTCAAGTAATATTTTTAGGACAATAAATTATTTAGAAAGTATTTTTCTAAAACAATAGTTGGTATAGCAAAAGGAAAACATATTCTTTGTCCATGAAAATATTTAAACATAAATTATGGTAGATAATAAAAATAATTTTAATTATAGTTGTAAGTCCTAACAACATAAAACCCTTTTATATAATTTCGCAATATTTTTCTAATTAATTAAGATAATATTTCGTAAATTCATAATATCATATGTATTATAGAAATGATGGTGTTGCCATTCGAGAAGTAAATTTTCCAATTAATAGATAAATATATACATACGAGATCAGATATTAGTAGGGGTGTACAAAACGAATTATTTGAATCGGCCAATTAAGTTAAGTTTTCGAAAGTGTTGATTTGGTTCTTGATTCTTGAAAGTTGAACCAGTGTTTAGGCAGTTTAGTTCTCGATTCCAAGGGAGAACAGGACCGGACCAACTATATATATTTTTTAATTTCTTCAAAAATATAAAAGTGACAATTTCTTTTAGCATCAAATAGTGGGAAAAAAATAAGTGATCGATTTCATTGGATTGGACCGGGTCAGTCCAATTTTTTATCCTAGGACAACCGATCCCGTCATCGATTCCCAATCGTGAGAACCGCTTCTCTTGATTTGGTTGGAATTAAGAATCGAATTGAGAACTGATCACCCTTAAGATACACATTCTTTATAATTGTTAAAAATTCGAGTAACATTTTAAATATGAGCTAAAACGAACGGGCCCCATGTGGCCCGTTCATCTGGACTCTTGCCTCTCGGCCCATAACCAAACTTCCCACCGACGGAAGAGAGAGTGGGGCCCGGCGAAGTTAGCCGCGGAGCTCTCAGCCGTGAAGACAGTCTCGGGACATTTCTCTTTCATCTTCTTCCTCGTGGATTCCGACCTTCACCTAATTCAGCTTCGCAGCAGCATCAGCAGCAGCAGCGAAGCCATGGAATCGCGGCGATGGGAGCTGCTGCTCTCTCTTTCTCTCATGCTGTCGTTCCTCTTCGTCTCCGGAGCCAGAGGCTGGACCGGCGAAATCCGCGGCCGGGTCGTCTGTGACGTCTGCGGCGATTCTTCCATCGGACCCGAAGATCACGTCCTCCAAGGTCCCTCTCTCTCTCTCTCCCTCTCTCACGCGCACACGCCCGCCGATGAGCGAGTTACTGTTGTGTACGGTGAAATCGAATCCTTGTGATCTTTGCGTCCTCCGTGCCCGGTTGATCGCGGAAAACGTGTTTTGCCCACCCTCTCCGCGGAATGGGTGGAATTTCTTGTTGATGATGGGGCCGCGCGATTATTTCGATAGACTAGTTTTTGGGTTGCGTGCTTATCAATGGAGCGAGTCGATGCACTTGACAGTGCTAGACCGTGGCGAATCCACTGCGAGATTGCAATATGCTCATGGAATCGGTCGGAATTGCGTGGATGATTTTGCTATCTCAAAGAAAAATGATCGGAGAGAAATCGATTACTGGCCCACGTTAAATGGAGAAGCACCTTGTAATTTTGCCCTAAGGCGAATAGAACAAAGGCAACGGCAGCACCACTTGGCATGGAGAATACTAGGTCTAGCGATTCCACACCCATTTGCAGCTATTAGGTGGTAGTAGAGCAAAGTTGTTGTCATGGTTAGTGTTCCCGTTATTTTTTTTTATTTGGAGTCGATCCAATTAGTACCATTTTATCTGTGTTATTCTTAATTTCCGTCCTGACTAAAACACGAGACGGTGTTGAGCTTGATGGAGGCTCGACTGTACTGAAGGTTATCAAGCTACAGGTTCTTTCTTGAAATAATCTTATGATGCCCTTAATCTGCTTTTCAGTTTGGATTGTAAGGCTTCTTGTAGATTGCTTCTGAGTGGAATGATAGGTGCAATTTGTCAATGAGGTTGCTTTATCTGTGGTCATTGTGCTCCAGCATAATCTCTCAATTGGAGATCGTAACGTACCAGATGATCATACAAGGAAGAGCTCAAAATGAGACTTACTTGTTCGTAGAGATGTCTTAGCGTATGCACACATTGAGCTTTCGAAATGATTGGCCAGTGCTGAAGGTCGAGGTATTTGCAGACCAGTTGCTCATGTTTGCTTCAATCAGTGAGATGTGAATGAGGAAAAGGCCTGGCATTTGGAGGGTGAAGGCCTTTTCTTCTTTTATTTTTTTCCCCAACATATTAATGAAATTTGTTGGATAGAAGAGAAGACCTTAGCATAGGCTTATTGCCTTTTATGATAGAGGAGCTTCAGTTATTCGGCATTGTAGAAAGCAAATAGAGGTTATGGGAAGAAGTAATTTGATGGAAGAGAGAAGAGTGTGAGGACATTCATATCTTGGGGATTTTGCTAGACATTGGTGAGAATGCTTACCATGACACCAATAGAGTGCATAAGATGGGCAACCCACTGGCTGGGGCGAAAGCCCGTCAGTCAAGTTTTTGCTTTTCGTATGGATGAGATACCATATATTGGTAATAACTGAGGTGTCCTCCACTGCGGCAAAGGTTTCTAGATTCCAGGTTGTTACATGGTGGGAATGGGGCTTATTCTTCTTTCTACGTAGCTCAATCAATTGAGCTGGACTTCATTAACAAATATCTTGTCCATATGATAATTTACAATTGATTACATGGCTATAGGTTAAAATGGCTATGAGATTCAATATATTGGCTGTCTGACAATTTTTATGCTGGTTACTTGGGGGTAATCATATAGAGTCCCTTCTTATCTAGGTTGTGAGAACCTCTAGAGATCACTATATTGAGAAATTTCATTCATATGACCATGACTACTTCGTTGATTGTTGAAATAGAGTGACTTTGGTGGTTGGATACGATACATGATCATTTATATTTCGGAGGAAGCATGGCTTTTGACTTTTCTGATCATTCTGTTTAGAGAATAGTTGAGTATGACCGTCCAATATAGATGGATTCATCTTTATAAAGCCAGGATTGTAGTTCAAAAGGGAATTGGAACGTTTCTGTTTCAATCTTGCAAAGTTTCTTTTTGATCTTTCTGTAAATTGAAAGATGATCGGCTGTACAAAATTATTGAGTTTTTTTCTCTTCTATCTGTTGCAGGCGCTGAAGTCGCCGTTCTTTGCATCACAAAATCCGGTGAAGTTGTCAACTATCAAGCATTTACAAACTCCAAGGGGGTATACAAAGTTGCAGAGACGATGCCCGAGAGTGATCGCTGGGACGCTTGTCTCGCGCGTCCCATCAGCAGTTTCCATGAGCATTGCACTCAACTTGGGGGTGGCACTGCTGGCGTCAAATTTAGCTACAACCATCCATCAGGTTACTTCCATACGGTTAGGCCCTTCGTGTATCGCACTGTCAATGTTCCAACATACTGTTGATTATACTTGGTTTAAAAGGGGGTGAAAAAGAACATGCTGATGAGTGTAAAGGTTGCTGTTCCAGCAACTGCTATAGGAGTGCAGATCTCAACGCATTGTCTCATGCTATATTGCCCAAAATGTAAAATGCTTGGTGATAGTCACCTGGAAATACAGATTTCATTAATGTGGTCGTGGTGATCATCCTTGTGTTCAATCTTTGAGACACCGGTGGAAGCAAACAACGGGTAATCTTATTCAGTGAAAACAGCCCGACAGGAGGCAAGTTGTTTTCCTGCTGTTATGAAGGCACAAAGGTGCCCAAATCGCATGCCGCTCTCCTTAATAATGTGTCAAGCCACTGAGATCTTTCTAATGGAATACCAAGTTAGAGTACAATGCCTAGACGTCGAAATGATGTCATAAATTTCACAATCAACTAATTAATGCCAAAAAACTCCAATCCTCATGAAATGAGAAAATGACGTGAATGCCGAATAATAAGAAATGAATCATGTTGAAAATCAGAATCGGATTTTCTGGTTATTTTGTTTCCAAACCTTCCAGATCTTCTAGATTTTTCAGATTTCATTTTTCTAGATTTTGTTTGTTAGCTTTTAGGAATTTGTTTACTACGTTTTAGGGTGCCGTAGCAGCTATAAAAAGGTTAAATGTCTCATGTAAATATTCATTCTATATAGAATAAAAAATTCAGAGTAATTTCTCCTAAATTTCTTCAAATTATAAGTGCATCAATGGCAACAAAAGATTGATAGGCACTTCCTAGTGGTTCATTAAGTTTTAAGATGCATTATTTTGGGGAAAATGAATCAATTATTTCGCTTATAAAAATGTACTAATAAATAAGATATTTATGGTTCATTAAAAGTATATTGTTATTGATAATGATAATATTTCATATTGATTAATTATTTCAAGTGATACAAATGATTATTTTTAGATAATCTTTTTGAAATTATTCATTTTCTACTAAACTAATAAAGCTTTATGTACTTCTTATTTTCTTATTTTTCCTTGTAATATTTCTCTGATAAAAAATTATCGCGGCTCACAGATCGAGAATTTCTGAATGGACTACCCAAATAAATTATTCTACACATGCAGACGGTGGAGACTGCCCAAAATGAGCAGAAATCTCGACATAGATGGAAGTGCTTTTTCTACCGATTTATAATAATCGGTCAACGCACATTACTTCCTTTTTCTGAGAGCAATTGCTGTCGTGGCGACATCCCATAGGTTCGGAGGACGTGTCCCCGAATCTCATCTCGAATTGACGGTATCACCCCCGACTTTATTCGCACGCCCTCTTCATTCGAATTCCACGAGCAAGGACAAAGCGGTCGACCTATATAAACACGAAAAACCAACCGTCGATTGAAAGCATGCCCGTTTGCCAAGAGACCAATTGAAACGGAATTTCAGGGATGAGATGGTAGCGCGAGATCCCTCCATTTTCGAACTGCAAAAAAGGAGGAGAAGAAGATGACTAAAGGATTGAAGCAGCTGAGAGCGGCATTCGGAGCGTCGTTCCTGTGGCTCGTTTGCTTGATCTACTTCACTCAGGTTCGATTCGAATCCTACGCTTCGAGCCGATTCCCGTTCGGACATGTGGATTGTTCTTTTTCCTTTCGCTTCCTTTCGTGCTCGCGATCATAGGAAGGATCGAGAGTCGCATCGTCTTGTGGAGTTTTAGTGATTTTTCCGGTGTTGTGTGGTTCTCGTTTGCGTGTGTTCTCGGGTGAGTAATGCGCGTTGGTGTTTGGCACTTCGGATTCGTTTCGATATCAGAAGATTTTCTTTTGTTGATCGGTTTCTTTAACTGCAAGCTGATTAGGGCTCTGAATTGTGGGTTTCTGATTACGGGCACGAGTCTTGCGTCCGTGTTTCGTGCTTTAATGGTTGATGCGGATAGGTGCCTGTACCTTCTAGCTGGGAAACGATCGCATCGTGCCTCGCTCTATTGGATTTTGTTGTTGCTGTCGCTGCTTCTGGTCCATTTTGTGATGGTTTTCTCTATTTGCATGCAGGGTTTCAGGTCATTTGCGTGGACTGCGGTTTCTTACCAGCTCAAAGACATACTCAAATTGTCGCCCTCGGCCTCTCAATTCGTGTTTTCAGTTGCATTTTTCCCATGGAGCATAAAGCCTTTATATGGGTAATGCATTGAATATGCCCTGCAGCACTGATCATAGTCATGTCTGCCGAAATGGGTTTATTTTTAGGGCCATGTTTATTACAAGACTGGTCCTTGATTTCCTCATCCCTGATTTTGTTTGTGTAGTCATTCTCTTGTCTGGAGCAATGTGTGTTTGTTTGTCGGTGTTCTTTCTCTCAATTTACTTCCTTTGACTTCACTATGTTATGGCGTGCAGAATTGTGTCAGACTGCATTCCAATTGGAGGAAGAAAACGGGTTCCATACCTGATTCTTTCGACAATATTGTCTCTTGTGCCATGGTTTATTTTGGGCCTTAGTGCTTATTCGAGGAATTCTAGATGGCACCTCACGATCTTCTTAACTGTCCAAAATCTGGGGTCGGCGATGGCTGATGTTGTCATTGATGCAATGATCGCCGAAGCTGTGAGATTCGAGAAGTATGTCCCTTCACTCTTCTGCTTTTTGAATTGCAGAGAAAATTTATAGTTATAGCTTCCACCTTGCTTGTGTTTATCATACAGCTCAATGACTTTTTTTTCTCGTTACCCTATTTTAGGGCATCAGACTAGAGTAAAATGTTTACATTATAGACATAATTCTCGGATTTATAAACATTCACCCTTGTTCTTGCTGCCAATGAAAGAGACTTACTTTTATAAGATTTTTATTAGAGAGAACCCTTAGAGCACTTGTTGAGCAACAAAATAAGGAAAAATTAAGGTATCCAAAACAGTGACTTGTTGTATGTGTGATCAATAACATGGAAATCCAACAATTACTAATTATGTTTGCTTAACAAGTGTCCCAAAGGCATTCATTAACAGGTTTCTAATATTTCAGATCAGGCTACATTTTCAATTGGATCATTCGTACTTATAATTGAGAGGAGATTATGTACATTTAATTTGTGAGCTCAGCATAACCTTAGCTCTTATTGCTCTTGTTCAGGGCTTCGTTTGCTGGAGATCTTCAGTCAATGTCTTGGTTTGCAATGGCTTTTGGTGGTATTTGTGGGAGTCTATTAGGCGGATATGCATTAACCAATGTGGAGATAGCAACTATTTTTCTTCTATTCACCGTGCTGCCAGCTTTACAATTACTTTCATGTGGTTTAGTAAAGGAGAATCCCCCACGCAAAAATGATGAAAAAGATCATCTTGAAGGCAACCATCTGATGAATGGTAACAGTAGTTTGATAGATGAGGATAGCTTTACAGTTAAGAAAGAAAGTAAGAGGACTTCGAGAAGAAAGAAGAGCCGCAAGAGTAGAAAAATGACGGATGTTGCCTCTGATAGGTCCAGATCTTTCTGGGAAGGTGATCGACTATTCTTGAAATGGTTTCGCTCTCTGAAAAATGCTATTTACAGTCTATACCAAGCTTTTCAACAGCCAGTCATATGGAGGTAAGTGGACAGACAGCTAAACCTATGGAAGTGAAGTAGGTATAAATAATCGATGATTTGTCAATGACTCTACTTTTACTTTGTCTAAGGACAAAACGCCTTGCTACTGGTGTTATGCCATCAAATGATCTGCCCCTTATTCTTCGTATATGTTACCTAGTAGATATGCACATAAGTATGTCTATTAGCCTCGTCCTTTTTATAGAGTTAAATGTGTCTGAGTGGTAAAAAGGAATGCCCTTATCTTTGTCGAATTCTTTGTCCTGAGTGATTTTAGGATGCATTTGGCCAAATTTCTAATCAGATGCTTTTCTGTTTCTTTTCCTCGATCCTTGTAAGACCAGACCTATGGCTTGGTTTTTTCTAGCTCATGTAACAGTTCCAAACCTCTCAACGGTCATGTTCTACTACCAGACAGAGTTTTTAAAACTGGAAGCATCGTTTTTGGGGACTTCGCGTGTTGTTGGATGGGTAGGCCTCATGATTGGGACCTTTATATACAATCGTTTCTTCAAGACCATGAAGTTACGAAAAATCCTCTTGTAAGTTTTGGCTGCTTTCTGCCTTAGTTTTCTCTTCGGTAAATATATTCTTCTATAATTCAGTTTGCTGATGGGGCTTCATTTATTATCTATGAACACAATGCAGGTTTGCTCAAGTTGGTTTAGCCCTGCTGACCACACTGGATATGATTCTAGTATCTCAAATAAATGTGTCATTTGGAATATCAGATAAGGTTATGGTGTTGAGTGGATCTGCTCTTGCTGATGCAATCAATCAACTCAAGTATGTTCAGCGTGTCTTCGTCTGCACTTTACTAAGATCTGCCCTTGCTGTTCAATAGTGTGTTCCTAATTGACTTTACCAGCACAGCTCTCTAGACCATCCTTTCTCATAATCTGTGGGCATTGTTTTTTTCTTGTGAATGCAGGTTCATGCCGTTCTTGATTCTATCTGGACAGTTGTGTCCGCCTGGAATTGAAGGGACTCTATTTGCACTCTTCATGTCAATCAACAATTTTGGAAATACGCTGGGTTCATTTGTAGGTGCCGGCTTGGCTTCATTCTTGAACATCGACTCTGGTTCTTTTGACAATCTCCTTCTAGGAATTGCTATACAAGTCGTCTGCATATTCATTCCAGTTGCCTTGCTATTCTTGATACCGAAAGACGCCACTGGGATTTCAGCTTAGAAGTAGATTATATTTTCAACAGGGTCGCAGAGAAGAGTTTAGGATACATTAGGAGAGGACTTTTCTCCTTCATGTCTCTCTCCAGTATAGCAGTTGACAGGTAGATTTTTTAACGTACGACTCCACTGAGCGTTAGATACAACATAGAAGTTAAATGGAAGATATTCTTGTACTTTTTTCCATAGAATGGGAAAAATTCCTTGTGCCTCACTTAAACCCATCATTCGAACTTCAGTGATTTTATGTGATCATATGCGGAAATTGTATCCCCAATTTTATGCGAAGGCCTCGGCGAGCCGTGCGAGGCTTTTGCTAAGAAATCCCTCCCGGTGATGTTGATGTCTAATTGTCACGTCATTTTTAAGGTTTAGGACGCCTGCCTTTTTTGGCATCCTTATGATCCCCAAGAGAAGCATATAAAGTCGTTATCCAGCCTAAACCCTACAATCTTCACATTGGATGGAGAAGTGAATTTTTAGTAAAGATATAAAAACGAAAATGAAAGGGGAAACAACGTTCTCTAGCATCCTAGAAAAGCTATATAATGTCTTGCGTACTAGATTAATGAGCGGGCAATTGGTTTTTCTTTACTCACCGAAAAATAAAAAAAGGAAGATTATATAGGGGGAAAAAAGGAAGAGAAAAAGGAAGATTATATAGGGGGAAAAAAAGAAAAAAGAGGAGAGTGGAGAGAAGCCTTTTCTCTGTATATCAGAGCCAGGTTTCGATCCTGGGACCTGTGGGTTATGGGCCCACCACGCTTCCGCTGCGCCACTCTGATTGTTGTTGACACATCTCCTTTCTACATATATATATCGTCTATCTTCGAGTCGCTCCTCCACACCATTCATCTCCTTCCTTCTGGTCATTCCAAAAACTTTCGTCTGAACTGAACGCGGAGAGAGAGAGAGAGAGAGAGAGAGCGGAGATGAGAAGACGACCTGGAATCGGAGGCCTGCAAACGGCGGCAAATGCTAGGGTTCGTTTCGTTGGCTTGCCATCCTCATCATGTTTTCCGTTATTCTCTGTAGCTGAATCCACTACCGCCTGCTTTGCTTCCTATCCCAATCGAACCGTTCCTTTCTCGCTCAAATTGACCCTCGTTGCTTTCTTCGTTGCGTCCGGGCAGGATCAATACCGATTGCTCGGAGAGAATGTGGCGAAGATCCGGACCGATCTCATGAAGGAGCAGCTCGCTACCTTCCGCTCCCAGCTCGAGGACTTCGCTCGCAAGCACAAGGTCGATTCCTGCTGCACTCGATTTTTCCATCTCTTTTGTCGATTTTGAGGTGGCGGGATTTACAGTGGACTGGAATGAGAATTTAACGGGGAAGATTATATAGTCAGTTGAATGCCTTTTCGGATGGAATTGGCTACAAAATGCGGCGATGGTGTCTGAGAATTTGTCGTCAGAACGCTATGTAGTGGAGGCCTATTGCCTAATGAGTTTGCCTGATGTGCGCTTGTTCACAGTGCTTGCGGTTTGTAATCGCCATAAATGATTTGTCGTTCATGATGCGGTGCTGCCCTTCGGGCTAGTTCTGTCAGTTTTTCTGGTTGAATCATATTTGATGAATTGCCATTGCTTCTGTATTGGCAATAATATTTCTTTAGCTTGTGAATTAGCTGTGTCTCCTTTTTTTGGTATTAGAAGTTGTTGATTGGAGTTTCTGAAGACGAGTCTTGTACCCTGTTGATAGAGACGCATGTACTGACGATGCATACTTTTGAACGATAGTTTCACTTCGTGTTTAAATATTTCTGTTCATTCTTTCTTGCAACTGAATAGATTATGGGGAATGATGATCAAGCTTCACTAATGATGTGCAGAATGACATTCGCAAGAATCCCGCATTCAGGTCGCAGTTCCACGAGATGTGCGCAAAAGTCGGAGTAGATCCTTTAGCATCAAATAAAGGTTTTTGGGCTGAGCTATTGGGGATCGGTGACTTCTATTATGAAATTGGTGGGTATTTCATCATCTTAGTGCTTAAGTTGTAGCTTTTGTCACTTTAAGTTCTGAAACATGCCAAATATTGGTTGAAGTGGAAGGGTTTTCCTCTTGTCCTCTGCCTTTGTTAATGTTAATTCTCTTGCTTTGGAGGAAAAAAAATAGATGGCCATAAAATGAATCAAATGTTTTTCAATGATAGGTGGTGAATGGCGATCTGTCTTGAATTTACAGTGGTTTGCTATTCTCCGTGGGTTTTCAAATAATCTACATAAGTAATATAGAGGTTTTTATTTGGTTAGGGCAAACTTTTCTATGTTATGAAGTTGGACGAAACATTCTAGGTCTAGAGTGGGGCAGCGGGCTCATCTAAATATACCTGCAATTAGGTTCTGTTTTTTCTTCTTTGAAGGATAAGAGCAAATTTTCCCCTTTGATTCATTTAGTCTTCTTTCTCCATATAATATTAGTTGGTTGAAGCTTATGTATCAGCTCGTCAAAGATTTTCTTATGCTGAATAGGCTACTCAATTAGTCAGGGGTGCAAATTGTTGAGATTTGCTTGGCAACGAGAGCCCAAAATGGAGGTTTAATCAACCTGCAGGAGCTCTGCAGTCTTCTTCGTCAGAAAAGAAAAGGCTCTAGGGAAGCTGTTTCTGAGGATGATTGCTTGCGAGCCATAAGTAAGCTGAAGGTATCATGTAATAAGTTTCCCATGCAACTTCTGATCCTATCTTTTCATGCTCCGCCTTAAGACTAACGTCTTCATCTGATATTGTGTTTGACCGTTCAAGTAATTCTATTAAGACACAGCGGTCATGTGTTTCTTAAGTAGTGTTAGATTTAAATATTTGATACAGGAAACTCTAAGGATGGAAATTTTTATCTCACTGAGGCTTTCTGACATTCTGTCCATCTCTATTGAATCTTTTGTATATTCTACTAATCTATGAGGTGTATGTATCTCCCTATAAGATGCATTAAGATCAAGTGCTTCCACACATCACACAGTACCTGGTGGAAATACTGCATTTTGTGCCTACCATCTGTTGTGAAAGTCTGGCTTGTTGAATCTTTGATCAATCTGGATTGGGGTTCATCTATGAGCTTCCTTTGTTGCATAATGGTTCTAGTGAAGTGACTTCTCTATAGATGTCCCTGTATGTTTGCTCATGTTAACATTTTTTTTAAACTAGTTTACACCGTAAACTTAGTTGCATAAATGGCATTTTTTGTTTCCAGGTGTTGGGTAGTGGTTTTGAGGTCATATCTGTTGGGAAGAAAAAGCTTGTTCGATCAGTCCCAACTGAGTTGAACAAAGATCATAATGAAATCATTGAGCTCGCCCAGGTACTTTCTCTTGTGGATCTGAACTCTTTTATTCCCTTTTACATCTCAGATGCGGTTGTTCAATATCTTTTAGAATATAGTTGCATTGGTCCTTTCTGTTCTAGCTCTCTTTACCAGTATCTTAATATGAGAAATCTTGATGAAAAAGCTCTCAATTTGCTATGATGTTAGGCTCAAGGTTTTGTGACCGTTGATGAGCTAGAGAGACGGCTGTCCTGGACCTCTGGCCGTGCCATTGATGCACTCGAAACTTTGTTAAAAGTAAGTTTGTGTGGCCATTTGAGTATGTTTCTGTCCTTTTTCACTCCGAAAGGGTTTTGGTGATTGGGTTGCTTAGGCTTATAAACACCATCATCTTGCTGGGCGCAGGAAGGTTTTGCTATGATTGATGACGGACACAGAGATGGCAGACGTAGGTACTGGTTCCCCTGTGTATCGTCCATCTCTTCGTTGGGAGGAAATGACGCCTAAAATGATGGAATCCCTTTCCCCCTCTTTTTCGGCTTTAATTTGAGACGGTGTTCAAGAATATGTTCCTTTCGAGTTCAAAGCGATGGCAAAAGAGGGTCAAGATAAGTCTGTGAACGGGACAAAATGGTTTCTGTTTTCACCTGCAGCTCCTATAGCTTTGTCTGTAATTTCACATGTCAGCGTAAATACATGCAATTTGTTTTCTATCTGGAGATAGAGTGGAATACTGATTCGATTACAATTACTCGGATAGTGCGTGCCTACAAGGTTTGTAGTAACTTGTCATTCTTCCGATCAGCGATTCTTCTCTTGAACGTGGTCCTCATACCTCTCGACGATTTTTAGCTTAAATTGTTTTTTCCTTGTATGATTAAATTTGTCAATCTGTTCATCGTCGGGCCTTCTGGTCTCTTTCTTTAGCCACAAGTTCCAACTCAGAGGACAAGGAAGAGGGCATCCATCCGACAACTTCCTAGTTCTACTTCAGCATCGCGCCATTAGCGTGCCTTCAAGGCTTTCGGATATTCCGCGTGCATATTCCATCTTTAGATGCGTGAATAAGGCGAACTTCTAAATTCTTCGATACGATTCTATCAAGGCGTCATCTCCATGGGTCACATTCATATTATATTTTATTTCTAATCAATGTATAATATAATTTGTGAAATTTCATCGAAACCTTCATATTTTACCCGCTCGAGTTAGGGCCATTGCACAATATTTCCTTTCCACTGGCAGTAAAGCAGTAAATGTCTGGCGGATAAAATCGAGATAAATTATTCGTTTCCAGAGTGATATAGGAGGGGATGGAAAAGGAACACTTCAAGGGGCAAGGTATCATTTAGCCGTCCCCTTTTATGCTTCGGTTCTCGAATCAGGCCGGATTACACAACTAAGAACGGACCGGGTCGGGTTCGGTTCGGGTCGGGTTCGGTTCTGCGTCAGCGAAACATCTCGGCCGAGCCTAATGTATCAACTACCCCTTTTCTCGTCTTGCCCCAACGGAAGATCAATTTCATGCGTTGAAGCGATTATCAGCGCTGACGAAGCCGCCAAATTCCAGGAATCGTCGTCATCTCCATCAACGACACTAAAACTCTCTCTCTTCCCATCTATCCATCGCCCGCACGCCCGCATACCAGAATTCTCTCTCTCTCTGTCCGCGATGGCAATGGCTTCTTCGGCTTCTTCGTCTCCAATCGCGCTGCTGCTCGCCTTCCTCGCCGCCGTCTCCGCCGTCGCGCCCCTCTCGGAGCCCGCGAGACTGCCGTTCCGCCCCGAGGACGCGCTCCCGCTGTTGCCGAGGCAGCTCTCGTGGCCGATCCTCAACCGCCTCCGCGGGCCCCTGGATCTCTTGCCCACCTTCGTCGGCTCCGCCTCGCCCTCCGCCAATGCCAGCTTGAACTGGAAGGGCGCCTGCTTCTACGATTCCACGGCCTGGATGGAGTTCCACAACAAGAGCGAGAGCGAATTCGGCGGGGGCACGCTCCACATCGAGGTCTGATTCTGGCCTTCTCTTCGCGGGGTCCGTGTTGTTGAACTCCGTGAGCGTATTTTCGCTTGTTGTTGGGAATCGGAGCGCTGGAGATTGTTGATAGTTGAGGATGACTGAGTTAGGTTGCAAATGAATCCGAGTTATTGCAAGCCACGTGAGCTCCGGTTGAATTTTGTTAGTTTTGACTCTATGATATGTATCGAACCAAGTGGAGTTGAATTCGATTTTGTGATGCTTTACTTGATTGGTTCGCATGTGATTGGACAGTAGACTTTCTGGCGATAACTATGTCTTCGACTGATTGAGGCCTTTGTGCTTATGATTTGCTTTTGGATAACCATCCAAGCTCTGGCCTAGCGGAATAGTGACTACCTTATCAGTTGAGTTCAGTATCCAGCCTTGAGTTTTGATCTTTGAATCGAGTTTGGACAAAAACCTGTATTGAGTCGACTCAGCTCTGACCATTCCCCGGATGGAGTTAGTGTCGTTGCAATTGGCTGTGCATCTCAATACAGTTGGTTGGGAAAAAGCATTTAATTTCTCTATTTGCCCGTTCAGGTTTCTCAGTTCAAGATATTACTGGAAAGTGAGGCTTTTCTTTTGTGGGCATTTGCTGCTTGCTTAGTTTTCTTCCCATTTGATGTATCGTTGTGAGCTTTTAGACGTTTTGTTATTTGATCGCTGATTCTATTCTTTTCCTAGTATCATAATCCTTATAAATATTCAATTTTGTTATTTATGGGAAGGCATTTATGTCATGTTCCTAGGGACACGTGGTTGTTGCTCCATCCGTGATTTTAAATAGTGCCGCATATAACCTGTTATTATCTGTGTTGTGTCATGCTTTCAAGTGGTGACTGGTAATTATGAATTTTATGGGCACTAATTCAGGTCAACAAGGCTCACAGTTGGACATGCATGGATCTTTATGTCTTTGCAACTCCATACCGTGTGACATGGGATTACTACTTCTTATCTCGGGAGCATACCCTTGAGTTTAAGGCTTGGGAAGGAAAAGCAGAGTATGAATACGTACGTGTGTACTCTCTTTAATAAGGGGCTTAACATCTTCCTTGTCATGTTTTGTAGTCATTATTATCTGGATGAAAACATGGTCCCTTTTCATCTGAAATCAGGTAAAAAGCAAGGGAGTTTCTATCTTCCTCATGGAAGCTGGGATGCTTGGAACAATTCAAGCTCTGTGGGATGTCTTCCCTTTGTTTACAAACACTGGCTGGGGTGAAAACTCTAACATTGCCTTTCTCAAGAAGCACATGGGTGCTTCCTTTGAGGAACGCCCCGAACCCTGGGTGACAAACATAAGTACAGATGATATTCATTCTGGAGATTTCCTTGCAATTTCAAAAATCCGTGGGCGGTGGGGTGGCTTTGAGACATTGGAGAAGTGGGTCAGTGGTTCTTATGCTGGTCATTCTGCAGTTTGCTTGAGGGACTCTGAAGGAAAGCTGTGGGTTGGAGAATCAGGACATGAGAATGAAGAGGTAGGATCAAAAATTGGCTGGCCTGGAATATAAGGTGCTTCTATAGAAAAAGTATTGCGTCTGATCTGTCCTTTACCCATCCTAATGGGAACATGCCTTCATTAGCATGATGCAATTGATTTGTGGTTCGGCTTAGAGTATTTCACTTTTGTTCATGCCAAATTCCTCATCAGCTGCCTTACCCAGTTATTCAGGGGACGAGAAAAGTCATAAGCAGCAAATACATGACCTGAGTGATCATTGTAAAAGGAGGAAAAGTGGTTGCAGAATTTTTGCCTAATTTACAGATATATTTGCGTTGCTGCATCCAATAATTTACTTTGTGTTTTCACTGTCCCATCTCACTATGCTGGTCTTTTCTTCTTAGTCTGTTCAACGGAAGCTCAGAGCACAAGAGACTTTTTTCGGGTTATTTGGACAGCCAGCCATTTGTATTTTCTGCTTCCTGCCTTCCATGCTAAAATTTAACAGACCCGCTTTTCTCACAAGTGGCAGCAATTTGGTGTTGATATAAGATGCTATGCTGATGAGTAGTGAATCTGGGTGGATTTGCAAGTCCTTATGAGAATGCATCAATTTAATATAGACCTAAGAAAAAACTGGTGCATTGACGAACAGCAGCTTTCTAGTTTACCATTTGTAGTTGTCTGAGACATGATTCATAAAGCTCATGGTATTTTAAAGTTTCGCCAATTATAATGACTTTGAAGGACTTTTCCTTTGTTTTTTCCTCCTTTTAGGGTGAAGACATTATCGCGATGTTACCATGGGATGAATGGTGGGAGTTTGAGCTGAATAAGGATAACGCCAATCCCCATATTGCATTACTTCCCTTGCATCCTGACATACGGGCCAAGTTCAATGAATCTGCTGCATGGGAATATGCTCGGAGTATGGAAGGAAAACCGTATGGTTATCACAACATGATATTTAGCTGGATAGACACGATTGACGGGAACTATCCACCTCCCTTGGATGCTCATCTGGTATCCTTATTTAACTTTATTTCTGTTTCCATAGTTTATCTGAATAAATTAATAATCATCAATAGGGTTATCCATAGGCTACCTTCCGGTCTATGCTCAGTTGAAAATGCAAATTCTTGTGCCTTTGAGACATCTAACTAGAAGTTCAGATTTCCATACTGTGACATGTTATGCATTTTAAAAGGTCTCCTTTTCCGCTGGTTTAACTAGTGCAGTGACTATACAGGTTGCATCTGTTATGACAGTGTGGAATCAATTAAGGCCTTCTTATGCTGCTAACTTGTGGAATGAAGCCTTGAACTTGCGACTTGGAACTGAGGTATCATTAACAGTTTGTCGCTGCTGAGGAACTTTGGTTTAGAAAAATACTGTTTAATATTATGACTCCATAGGATCTTTATGTAGACTTGAACAGTTCACAAGGACATATCTCATGGATGAGTCAGATATGAGTATTATTGAGTATTCATTTAATTTGAGTGAAATGGCTACATTATTAAATTTTTTAACTTGTATGCCTAGGCTCTGCAATCCACCTAGAATGTTCTCTAGTAAGGACTTATGTTATGGTGTCATTTAGTAGGAAGCCAATTAAGGTTTAACTTCTCTATGTCCATAGTTTGATTTGCCTTGATGCTGGAGTGTAGACCATGCATCACTTATCTGGTTGTAAACAGCACCATCCCTCTTCTCCCTGTCAGGTGAACAGTAGGCCTCTTATTTCTAAAATCCTTTTCCTTCCTTGGGACTTTGCCATCTGGTTTATTGGGACTCTAGTGACAAGACGGATTAGCTCAGATTGAGATCCTAGAGAGAGCGGATTGCTGAGGACAAGAGGGATTCGGATGTACTTCATTCATATATTTCTTTTTTGTTTGTTTTTCTTTGCAACAAAATGATGTGTTGTCCCATTAAAAATTATACATAATTCAGCTAAGCGAAAATGCTCCAACATCCAACTTTTCTTCAAGTAACTGATTTGCCTTGATTTTGATTCCTTAGTCAAGGAATAATGTCAAGTTTTGTGTTTCATGGAATAAGAAGTGAAAATTAGGGACATGAGGGAACTTGTAGGTGTGATTGGGTAAAAACTCATTTTTTGATGGTTTAAACTTTTAGAAGAAAAACGACTTAAACATATATGTCGGGCCATTGAGGGCAACAACCTGTATCTCTGGTACTTCTCTGTATGCTTGATGAGATGTGCCAGATGAAGCGCAAAAAAGGCAGGTTGAGGATATGTCTATGAAAACATATACATACTTTGACAACTGAGGGGGATAAAAATTGTTATGTGAAATTCATCATATCCTTTCCCTTTTCCAGAAATAATTGTTGACTTCATGCAGGGGCTGGATCTTCCAGATATTTTAGTGGAGACTGAAAAGCGTGGCTCATCCTTCGATGAACTGCTTGCCATCCCTGAGAAGGATGATTGGCTGTACAGTGATGGAAAGTCAACCTCTTGCATTGCCTTTGTTCTTGAAATGTACAAGGAGGCAGGATTGTTTGGTTCAATTGCCGACTCTATTCAAGTGACGGAATTCACGGTGAGGCCACCATGCACAATGTGCATCATCTTGTTCGAGTGGATTGTCATTTCATATTGGGTACCGGGAGTTAGGTTCTTTCATGACGTGAATTCCATTTCTTTTCTTGAGGAGAAGAATAGTGAATCGAGTCATTTTACGTTGGGAGAAAGGAAAAACTAATTAATTGTATCAGTCCTATGAATTATGCATTTGATTAGAGATATCTCTCTTAGATGCTTCCAGTTTTCTGTTTCTGAAGTTCAAGTTCCTCATTTCGTCTTTCTTCACATGCGCAGATAAAAGATGCATATGTGCTGCGGTTCTTTGAGAACAATTCGAGCCGTTTGCCAAAATGGTGCAACGATGCCGATGATGTCAAACTCCCCTTTTGTCAAATCCGAGGGAAGTACCGGATGGAACTACCGGGATACAATACCATGGACCCATACCCCCATATGAACGAGAGGTGTCCTTCCCTGCCTCCAAAATACCTCAGGCCAAGAAATTGCTAATGTAAGTTCGGATTTCGGATGGCATGTTATATTCTGTTTCCTCGGATGGCTTCCGCCAGGTATTTCTTTGTTTCCTCAAAGGAATTGTTCATGTGCTAGTGGATAGGTACTGTGATAGTTGTAAATATGTGATTAGACAGTCGTGGAGGGAAAATTATTGGTCACCGGATGCAAGTCTTGTAGGGCATGCTGTATATTGTACATCGTTTGTAGCTTTTCCCAGGAGTAATGTTCTTATTTATTCTGATTCTGACATGTAAAGACACATTTGACGTTGAAAAAGTCTACAACAGGCAAAGTTGGCCGGCTAAATTGTAGAATTGGGTTATATTAAGTTTCATTTGCTTTGTGGAAAATATTAAAATATTTTTAAAAAATTCCGAGAAATGACTTCCTTTTCTGATGCTCGGCAGAGAGATGAAAATAAATTAGAAAGTATTTTCTATCATTTGATATAAAAAATTTGATTTGATTTTTTTTTAAATAGACATGCACTATTTGGGCATTAGTTTTTTGTCCATGGGTAGCTACGAAACTGAGTACGGGCACTAGAGTGTCAAGTCTGACTACGATGGACCTTGACTCGAGTGTCGAGAATGGGGCATGGGCACCGAGGTCTTGGGTCTTAGCCCAGATAGACCCGAGCTTGAGCACTAAGGACTCAAATTTGAGCGTTGAGGACCTAGGCTCAAGTGCCGAGGACTAGAGCTAGTCCTCGTGCGATGAGGACTTGAGCATTGCCTTCGTTGACCCAACCTTGAGTGATCGGACATTTGGGCTTTGGGCCCTACCTCAGTGGAAACGAGCAAGGGCATTGGGGTTCCAAGAACAAGTATCGGGGTTTTGAGCTTGGCTTTGATGGATTCGAGCATAGGCATCAAGGATCCAAGCATGGGCGCTAGGTCCCAAGCATGGGTGCCAGGTCCCGAGTATGAGCACTAGGGTCACGGGCTCAGCGTCAATGAATTCGAACTTGAGTGTCGGAGACTTGATCTTGGATGCTAGGACCCTAGACTTAGCGTTGGGGTTTTGAACCCAAGCGTAAAATTTTGAGTTCAAATGTGATAGGCAAATTGATTATGACTTTTCGATTTTTGATAGATTAAATCATTTCTATAGCATAGGTTTTTTGTTGATCAGAAAAACATTTTCTTTAAACGAATTAAACACTGAAAAATAAGGAAAATGTTTTTTTGGAAATGTTTCCCGCACGTCCTAAGTGCCGCAAAATTGTATTTGCGTTTCTCCTCCTATTTTCTTTTTTCAGGCAGGTAATAAATGGGGGTATCCGACAGTCCTAAACTAGCATTGACATCACATTCGAAGCTAGAGCACGGAGATCTCCATCCAAATGCACAATTGCAAAAGTGGCCTCTCTGCTGGATCAATGTCCCGACATAATCACACTTCAAGCCAAACCTGTTTTTCGCCCATTCATTCCGTGTACAGTAGAGCACTAAAATGAGTCCTTAAAATTGAGTTAGGAACGCTAGAGGCTAATGCTGTGGATACAAACCAGGATTCGTCCAAGGAAAGATCTCTCATTCACCTAAACAAAACAACAGTAGTTACACCTGGTAATTTTAAGTCGAGATCTTCAAATTTCCATACATGAGTGCCTATCACCAGTGCCATCACTCAGCCTTGGCTGCGAAATGGTTGCCTCCGGTCGCAATTTTGTAGATATAAAACCCGGTCATCAGAGCACTGAACAGAGACGAATTGAAAAGTGCATTAGCTCAGAATAAATTACTTAGGCAAATGAGAACACTATGAAGTAGAGGAAAGCAGGCTTTAGCTAGATACGAAGCTACATAAAATATAAAACGGACAGACTGAATTCTTGGGTTAAGAGCAGCATGATTACAACTTAAAAACAAAAATACGGAACAGGTATCCAGTTTCCTATTCAACTGAATGAGCTGTCCGGCCGTTTCAAAAAACACTTGGTAATATACAAGTAAAATTGCATAAATCAATTCAGTCATTAACTCCGTCAATGGTAGATACAAGATGAGCTAAAAGAATCATCCGCGAATTCTTAATTCAAGGAGGTGAGATGCAAAAATTTTATTAAAAAAAGTTCATATAATATAAAATATAATTAAAACAACAAAGGATTTTGTGGAAGTTCTAAAACTTATCACGAAAGTACAATTGAGTTTAAATCTAGGTGGCCCTCAGTCAAACCCGGAAGAGGGCCGGCGAACCTCACTTATGGGCCCAGCAACTCCCATCGGCCATCCCCCACCCTTGCCAGCCCTAGCGAGCCATGGTGGGCTGGCTGCAGCGAGGGCTGTGCTAGCCCTTGCCACCTGGTTCCAAACCTTTCTTCTTCTTCTTTCTTTAGTTAATTTTTAAATTTAGATTAAATAAAATTTGTATTAAAAATCAGATTTATACTAAAATGATGTCATTTTAGCCATACCAAGAGAGAAAATACTTTAAAAAGCCACGTTATCGTCAGCCAAGATGGATGGAGTTAATGGATGGACCGATTGCACAAATTTGACAAGTTTTAGGATTTGATTGCATTTTTTATAAGTTTTAGAACATAATTGCACTTTCATAATAAGTTTAAGGACTTTCAGTGCACATAACAAAAAAAAAAGTTTTACATGAAATTTCCAAGATTATAGTACATAATTACAGAAAATTGCACCAAACATCTTGTCTGGTATGTAAATTACTATTAAGCCATGATTGACTCCAGTAAGGAACTCTTTTTCCCCTAAAATGATAATGATAGCCTTACTAAGTGTATCATCAACATCTAAGAAACACCTGCACAATTAAGTAGAAGTACAAAACCGTAGGAGGAGAAAGCTTTGAATAAGTTACAGCGTAACTATTTTTCTTTTGGTTAAACAAAAACATAATATCTTATCTATATGCAATGTTCAAAATAAGATATGACTTTCAAACTTCCAATGAATCCAATTCTTCAGAGCAGTTATTTTCAAACTTCTATCAACCGATGTACAAGCTTAAATTGGTAGGATGGATGCATGCTTCATTAGCTTAACAACTCTCACTCTATTATTACCATTGGGGCACGCACATACACACAACCAGAGATAGATACTAAACATATTTATCATCATAAATAGCTTTTTTCTGTTTTCACTTCTTTGGAACTCTATAGTTTTGAGGTTTAAAATTTACCGACTGCCAAAATAACTGTCCACCTATCAGTCTGATGAAAAGAATACCAAGAGAATTTATGAACTTCCTCTATAAGGCAGACATCCATGACCATGAATTGAGATTGATAGGAGATGAAGCAAATGATGTTCTCTGAAGGTCAAGACCATGTGAATCAGAGCAGATTAATCTGAGTATTTCATTCTCTCTATGAAGGACCATACAAATGAAGAAAAAAAATAGAGGATAATTCTTCTTCTCATTTAAAATGATCAGCAGAATGGTATTCTTGGTACTGTGCATCTGATGATCAATCATCATCCATATTAAGTTATATCATAGGCAGAGCAGATCTCCACATTTCATCTTTTTTAATAAAAAGATCCTCCTAGAACAGTCGCTAGTTTAAACTAGCAGTGGCAATTAGCAGTGAAGGCGAGAATATCTGGATGAAAGTCACTCTTATGTCCTAACAGATGTTAAATCAGAAAGTATGCAAGCAACTGGTGTTGCAACTACATGGCATGAGAGAGAAAACACAACTTGCTTATTCAGATGATATATAAGTTCTGTAACACCATGTACGGTTAGCAATGGAGGAAAAAGTTCTAGCTACCTTAATCCCGCAAGAAAACCCGCTGGCATGATTTTAGATGTCTGAAGGTAGCGCTGTCCCATGACAAAGGTAAGCATGGCGGCACAAACTGTCAAAGACACAATAGTAAGTCTGCTTTAACATCTATACAAAATGCTTAATCTACACACCACTTTCACATATGTGCATGTCCACATGTGTGTGATTTTAAATGACTTTCATTCAGATGAAAAACTTATCCATAAACAAAAAGAGAGAGACCACAATCGTATTGTACAGGTTCTTGACACATCCTCTAAGACTAAACCCTTCTACATGCATCGTAAGAAGTTGGGAAATATTTGAAAAACATAAATGACTAGCTTTATCTCATTAAACAAACTAAAATTTTGATGTCAGAATTAGATATGATCTCTTCTTCAGCAGGAACCCCAGAAAGCTAGCCAGTTGTGACAATAACATTTGCCATTTGCTAAATCTTATCCTTGGATACTGCGAGCTTAACATGCAAGCATTTGACACCAACATCAAGCTATTCATGGACGGAAATTCCATAGTTCTTGAAAACTAATTGTCCCTTTGGATGACCAACTCCGTTGATATAGTAACTGTGGCTTCATCGGGAACGTTCCTGATCAGGATGCATCAGGCACCCTTTTCTAGCCCCCATCACATGAGACTGCTGCCCAAAAACCAGAAATCACCAATTTCACGGAAAATAGAGCACTTAGAGAGTGCAGTGCGTTCTGCTTACAAGCGAGATTGCCATCGTTGATAAGCAACAGAAAAGAGAATGAGAGAAGTGGAAAAGTCCAGAAAAACCAAAAGCACATAAATCATCCCTACGGCTTTGAGGCAGCATTAAATGATGGATGCAGATAATTCAATAACAGCAGTGATTAATGCAACAGCTAACCCACCGATCCAAACTGACTAATGCACTGCTGTTAGATTGGATTCCAGTTTCTCCACCTTGCAAATCTCACTATCGAGTTCGTAACCACCTAAAACCAATCGATAGAAATCTTCCGTAGTCTCATTTCATCCGTTCACCTCCTACAACTCAACCTCTACGCGACGATTCCAAACGGTCTACCACTAACACGCCGACGAAATGCAGCATCACACCACAGAAGCCAAAAAAAAAACACAGAATCAAATCGAAAGCGAGCGAAAAGCGAACACGGCTATCCACTCGTTAGCTGCCGAAACCGAAGGAAAGCAAAAAAAAAAAAAAAAAAATTCCACGCGATTCCAGCTTCCAGAACCAATTCCACGCATCGACGAACTGCGGCTGAGGAGGACGAGGGGGAAGCTCACCGGTCTCGAGAACGAGAGCGACGTAGGAGTTCTTCCGCTTCTCGAAGGCCTTGAGGCTCAGGTAGCCGGCGACGAGGAGGAGGAAGCCGGTGCCGGCGCCGCCGGCGAGGGAGTTGACGCTCTTCTTCCTCAAGTACCCGATGACTCCTCCGATCACCAGGAGGAGGCCGTACGGGATCGTGAAGCAGAAATCGTGCATCTTCTTCTCCTCTTCCTCACTCCGTGATGATCGTTTTCAACAGATCGAGAAGAGAGCGAACCAGATTCACGAACAGATCCTTCAAGTGAACTGTTTATCATATATATACATAATTTATTTTTCCTTTTTTAAATTCATTTTTCTTTTCGTTTTAATGATTTTTGGGTTGTTGAGAGCAGTTGAAAGCGGAGAAGGCGTGTGCCAGCGTGCCGCCCTCGCAGGTCAACGCTGACTTCCGATTTCCTTATTTCCCTTTCCGTCCGGGCCTTGAATGTTTCGCAATTGATCATTTACACCCCCCAGATTTATTTCTTCTTATTTTCGACATTGAAGACGTTTGAAATTTCGATTTCCAATTACGGATTCATTTCTACATTTGGAAAATGCACAACATTAAATGATCCAAACCCGAAATTTCGAATGCGGATCGCATGGCGCGCATGGCGTTGATGAGAATGTTAAACTAAGGCCTTTATACTGAATCGAATATTTTGACAAAATTGGCTTGAAGGGGTTACATGCTACATTCAATCTGCACACGAGCTATTCTCGACGATGCTCCTTTCCCATTCATACACGCCGCATCTCTCGACGTCCTGAGGCGATATAGCGAGTGGGTTCGAAGAGCCCGTCCGGAGTGTACTTGAGATGATGAGCAGAAGGGTTTGACATGCGTGCTGTTCGTCCAGTCTCTCCAGATCTGTCCTCTCCGACGTCAAGTCCTTCCATGGCTGATGAAACGACCTGTACACAAAATATGACCCACCATAAGAGATACAAGCAAGCAAAGTGGGGAAAAAATATGGCAGAAGGATGCAGAAGAACAAGCGACGTCTTTTGAGGTGAGACTGAGGTCGCTGAGATGGTTGTGACTCGTAAATTAATCGCCAGTCGGTTTACATCTATTCATTCGACAACAAGGAATGTCGATTGTATGATAACCACTCGGGTTGACATGTATAAAGATGAACAGAAACTGCAAGACATCGAGTAAAATAAGTATTACCATCTCCAGGCAGGATTTGCTTCGAGAGGGCTGCTTATCTTCGCCAGTTGTGATGCGACGGGAGTACCATTGAGCAAGAGATCTGATTCAGTAACTGCATAAATTGCATTCAAGTATTTTAGCTTAGACTTGCTTAGTCTAAGAATGAGAAATTCATTTTGATAAACAGTATTTCCCGCTCTGATAAACACAGTAGGTTAACCTACCTGCAACATCGCAGAAATCATATAGTATAAGGCAAAGTGCAGACACAACAGATGGAAGCACTCTGCAATCCATGCCAAGAAGCTGTTGAAGGTACAAGATCGCAGCAGCTAACGCCTTTCCTGTTCCAGATGTATTTCCATGTCTTCCTCTGCTTGTTTCTTTGACAAATTGTAACAACGAATTTAGCATTTTCGGATCAGATCTTTCTGAATATCTTGCATACGTATATGTGGATCTATCAGAGAGCTTCCCATGAATTACAGATGCCACCAACCAACGAAGAAGCTTTGATGCCAAAGAATCTTCACGTATTTCTTCCTCTGAGAGGATTGTTAAACAGACATGAGATTCTTGGGGATGAGGAATTTCGTTGGAGTCTGCTTTCAAGGCAACAGAGATTGCCCAAAGGACAAAATGCAAAAGCTTTTCTTCATCCTGTAAAGCAAATCAAAACGAGATGTCATCACACATACTATCAATGACAAACCCACATGAAGTCAACCTACCTAGATATAAAAGACATCAGTAAGCTATGGGACATGGAAAAGCACACGAGAAATTCACAACTGCAGATTTGAAATGCTCATGCATTCTTTGGGTCACACCTCAAATATCTTTGTCCAACAAATTCAAAGAGTAATGAAAATGTTCATAACTGTCCAATGACAATTGACTGCACACACAAACACAGAGAGAGAGAGAGAGAGAGAAACCATGTCGATAATTGATGGAGGAGGTGCATTCATTAGTATAGATCTGAGGCCAACTTCAGAACATGGGAATGCTTGGGTGCTGTCGCACAACTTAACGGCTTCATAAATGTGAAACAGACCCTCGATGGCAAGGGTAAAATGCGGCTGGAATATCTTTCTTTTCTGAGATATCTTCAGGGTCGTCACCAAAATCTGGAGGATCAAATCAATAACCAAAGCATTCTCGCTCATCAATTCTGCTTTGTCTGACAGAAACTTGAACAGATGAGAAGAAAGTTCAGAGAGCTGCTCGAGAGCATGTTTCTGCAACCACTCTGTAATATTTCTGGACGAGATAATATTACTGATAACCTGAACCCAAAAAGTTTAAAGTTAAAGAAGCAAATCCTATCATGCGCTTAGCTTTACTTAAGTCAGCATCACAATAAAGACAATATAGAAGCATTGACAAGAGTAACTTTCTAGTCCTCCAGGTATTTATTCTTTCTGAATGTCCTTGCAAGTGACATGCATCTAAGAAAAGTTTATGTGCCCAAAACCTCAAAAAACAAGAAAAAGATAATAAAAGAAAAGAAGAGAGAGATGAGGGGAAAAAAGAGAAGGGGGGGAGGCGAATTTAATAACCATTTTAGGTTGCCTTAGTTTTACATTTTCGTAGATAATTCCAGGCCATACCCAGCTTAAAAAGAAAATTAAAAGACAAGAAGAATTGAGAATGCAGAGAGGCAGTGGGGGAGGTTGACGAGAGAGGATCTAAAGGGTAAGATTTTGTTTCTCTTATGATGCACAGACAGGCAGAGAAGAAATTTTATGCCCTAAACAGACCAGTTTTGTACCTCCAATAGACTGTACAGGAAACTATGAAAATAACTATCTGAAGGAAATAGATGTTAGGAGGAGTGACTACCTCAATATCACCACCAATTGATCAAAGTAGAAACCCTTTTCATCTCCAGACAGCATCTCATTGATATGAGGAAGGACAGATGATAACCATGAAAACAAACCGCAGTGCTCCACCAGATGACAAGCCATCTTTCGCAATCTAACTGATTTTTTAACTATCTGCAAGAGATGAAGATTTTGTTACCGCCATATCAATAACCCAATAAGAATTTTCAATGGCTCACCAAGAGAAAATAGACATATCCAATGACGCATTACTCATTCACATTACCTGAAGAATGAGTTCTTTGGACTCATTATCTGAAAATGAAGAAGCATAAAGGCTCAGCAGATTCTCGAAAATGGAGTTCCTCATGAAAACTGGGGCATCATCATCTACGCCAAGACCCACATATACGAGTCGCAATATCCAAGTTCTTTCAGCTCGGAAATTGACAGAGCTACTCCACAAAAACTCATGGAACAGTGGTACAGACTACAGACAATTAAATGAAGCATAATGTTACAACGCTTCATTATAACATAAAGGCAATATGCACAAGAAAAACAACCTGCCTTTGAAGCCTGATCAGGAAAGAGCTAGAAATTCATCATTTACCTTCATATTTATCCTGGAAGAGCGCATCAAGAGCTTACTGAGTGTAGAATAATGATCATTTGATGAATCCAATAATATTAGAGATGCCTCTGCCGCAAAGATGGCAATAATAGAAGGAATTCTTTGCCAGGGTTCTTCAATCCCATTTTGTACATAGTTCAACAAGAGACGAAGCTGAACAATGTCCTTCTTCTTTTGGCACTTCTGAAAGATTATTTGAGCAATTGTTCAGAAAAACCTTTAGAATATATATCACCAAAAAGTAATATCATATTAGTACAATAGTGACATGACAGAAGAACCACTATATATATGCCTAGCTAATTAATGTCTCAGCATCCCCTTAATGGTTTAAGCATGGGATGGTAACTAACTTATTTTAGTTTGGTCCCCTGCCCAATTCAGCTAGATTTTCAGATCGAAGAAAAGTCACTGCATGTTTTTGCATAGCAACATTTTTTTAATTTTTTTTAATTTTTGGGACCAAAACAGAATACTTCACTGTCATACTATCACAATAGCAAATTGAATTTTAAGGATAATGAGTGTAATGAGAGACATAACTCATACAAAAGGAAATTGCCAGTACAAATTCAGAGATCGCAGCTGCAGACAAGATACTGTTACCTCTAAAGCTATCTTAAAACTGGCGAGAGTTTGATAAGCTAATTTCCTTATCCCATCATCAGGTGATGATAAGCAGGAAAAAGCAACAGCTAGCAACCCTAGACCAGCAAATTCCACAGGCTCAATGAAGCCTATTGGTAGGATATGAAGCGAAAATTGCAGAATGAAAACAGGATCATATCTTTGCTTCCTCTCAACAGCAGGTATATGGATCTGCATGCGAATTAACCAACAGAAAGTTAGAGACGAAGATAGATTCATAACTAGCTGTCAAATAGTTAGCAAAAGGAGGAACCATGTCATGGAAAAGAAAAGGAACAGATGACAAATGTAATTGCAGACATACCACATCTTTAGAGTTATTAATCTGGACCTTGTTCGAGAAAGAAAGCTCTTCATGTGCGGCTCTATCATATGGAAAATCTAATACAGTCAATGCACATAACTTGGGATCAATAGGAAGATTTTCCCTAAATTGCAGTCTCCGGTATTCATCTGTTTCAGTATCGGTCATGACCTCAGATGACACCTTTTGCTCCAAATCCCATACTTTCATCACTTTCAAGGCAGCACTTCCCCACAGGTAATTTGTGTCAGTAAGCTTTACCAACTCTGATCCACCACTACAGTCTATCTCTTGTAACAAGCTGAATAACTCAAGATCACCCTCACCTAGAGTCGCACCATAAGAATACAGAATAAGTGAATGCAGTTGTTGAAAATTTATGCCATCCTCATTTCCCAAATCAATTTCCATGCCACAGCCATTGAAACTAAAATGAATCAGAGTTCTGAGCAACTGGAGAACTTCAAGCCTCTTTATGCTATGCTTGTTTGATTCTCCATCTTTTTTGCTGATATGGGAAACTCGATTGATGCGAGGAACAGCAACTGATCTAAGAATGCTGGACATGGGTCTCAAAAATGCTCCAAGCTGTAAAGAATGTGAAAACTCAGGGACAGAATGCAATATAGAGGTGAACTGAGAGTGTGCAAGTAGCAGCTGCAAATATGGTGCACATGAAAATTGCTCCTTGCACAGTAGAGTTAAAATATTCCTAAGTAAGTTCAAAGTTATGGGCTCCTCAAACCTATAGAGAAGAGAGGCTCTTATCAACTGTCTCATGAAGGGAATGAACTTCAACTGAGCAAGATAATCTTGCATCTCCATTATCAACTCAAAAATGCTTCTCAACATCAACTCTTCAAAATATTTATACAAAGATTCACATTCTCCGTTTTCCACCTTTTCAGAAGAAGAATCTAAGTGGAACCGTTTAGCGATCTGTTCCCAAGAATTCACCAAAATGCACAAAAATCGCATCCTTGATGACTCCAAACCTGCTTTTATCGCCTGAGAGTTCTCATTTGAGTATTCTGGTGCTTTATTTGTCAAAGACAGTGAACGATTGTCGCTGGGAAACAACAACATCCTACATAACAATATCTTTGCCAAAGCTCCATTTATAAGATTCAAAATTTCTTCAACTGAATGAGAATTTAAATCCCTCAAATCACAACCTAGCAAGCCATTACGACTTTCAGAATCTGGAAAACTGAATCAAATAGTTCCATTTGCTTCTTAATATTTAGTGAATCAGCATCCAAGACAAAGTGATAGTGTAACATATGAACTGCTTTCCCAAGAGAACTGTTTTTCACAAAATTGAGGAGTTCATCTGCAGAAGATATTGTGAACTCACTGTATCCTTCCCGAAATACAGACATGGACACAAAACTTTTCCATTCATGGAAACCGTTTAAGAGAATACTGAGTAAAATAGAGGTATATATCTGAAATTCCAGTAGCACTGCTTCCCATATCTCAAAAAAATCGAATTCATGAATGACAAAGCAGTTGGGAGGAGCATCAGAAAGTGCTCATTTGAAAGACCTCTGCAATGGTTTTTATACTTCAGATTGCCCTCAGGAGTCAGAACACCTGAAAGCATGCACCCAAAGACTGACAGATGCAGAGGACTCAACTGAGTAAGCAGAAACAAAACTTTAGCTCTCATCATACTCATCCCACTAATGCAATAAGAAACCATCTGCGCTGGAGTGCTCACTATAACCCTCAAAAGTACAGAGCTCAGCGGATGTACATTAAGATGCTGCACAGATTTCAGTCGGCATGCGGCAGTAATAGCTTTCAGCAAACAAATATCAGCGACATCTGTTTCATAAAGACTGGAAAGTTCAATTACTTTCAAATAAATATCTTCAATGATATCAGCATTAAAATGTTGATCTCTAGTCCTCCATAATGAATCATATTGTGATCTTTTCTTGGTTTGCTGCTGCAAATATATACCAAGAGATTCGAAAGCATTGGCAGCAAAACGACATCCAATATAAACAATAGATTTCCGACAGGATTCAGAGATTGTCATGTTTTTCATGTCAATTATATTGAACACAAACCAGACCAACTTGAGCACCTCAAATGGGGATATAAGACGATTCAAAGTATTCAGAGCATGATATGTTGGCAGAAGGGGTCTGAAGTTTTGTGTCTGAATGCACAGATTAAGCTCATTCTTGAACCCAACTAGAAGCCTATGTACCAGAGAGTCAAAACCCTTCACAAGTTGTCTAGTTGCACCAGTTTCCACATTGATAAAGGAGGAGTGATTCTCAACTAAAGACAAGAAAAAAGCAGAAACTGTTTCTAGTAAACCAAAGCAACGGGAATCTATCTCAAGAGATCTTTTACTGGATAAATCAAAGGTCTTGACAAAATTTTCCAGAACATCGTCCCCGGCTAACATCTCATTGCGGCCCAACAGACAGGTCAAGGATGCCGTCGATGCAGGATGGGAGAAGATGCATCCAACTGCTTTTTGAACATAATCTGGTAACAGGATAAGTTCATCCTTCTCTGGAAAACCACTATTAAATTTTGAATTCAATAGTTGAGACAAAATGTGATTGAGTAGAGTAGTGCAGATTTCAAAAGATTTTCTGAGTTGAACTGATGGCATGCTTCCTCTAGACAGTTGTAGCTGATGTATCCAGAACAGCACAAAGTGTATACAGGAAAGGAGGCACTCAAGGTTCACTTCAGAGGCTTTTGCAGGAGCAACTTTTTCATTTTCGAAGAATTTGCTAAAGAAGGGTCATCAAAGCACAAAATTGCAGGAAACAGCACATGGAAAGGTGTCTGCCCCAACAAGAAACTAAAAGCAGCAGAAGAAGATTCACTTGCACCACTGCCACTGCCAGAATTCAGTTCTTCAGAATGAAAAGATTGACTGCAAACCCCACCAGCATCACCTTTTCTGCCTTCAGAACTGACATTGACTAGAACCGTTTTCACAGCTCTAATAACCATTTCAGGCCATAATCTGAAAATGTCTGCAAGCAGATTGTGTTCAAGAAAGAATAAGGATGTCAAAAATGACAAAGAAACTCCACTGATATCCTGTGCAATGGTTACAACAGCCGGAAAATGTTCTATGATCAGCTTCGGTGAAGCACACATAATTGAGGAAGAAAACCTTTCGGTAATTCCAACTCTTTCAGTGGTCTGGCATCTCCTCAGAGATTTCTTCATTTTATCAAGTGTACCTAAAAAGGAACTATCTGCAGGCGTGGCCTTCTCATAACTTGCAAAAGAAAAACAACTTTGACCCCTCAGTATGCTCTCCGCAAAGAGCAGCAAACTCCTGGGTGGTCCCCATTCGGCTGGAATACCACCAGAACCATTTACCATGTTTGAGCAATTTTCATTGCTCCCAGACAGCAGTGACACAAGTACAGCAGACAGGCATCCTGCATCTACCTGTTCAAATTAAGAGCTCTGAGCAGACTAGAACGAGAAGTTTCACAACAACAAAGCAAAACACAAATTAGTACCTGTGTTTGCAATACATACTTCAACGTACTACAAACGTACAATGAAAGCATTGTCTTCTCACATGATGAAAAAGAACTTGACTCAGACTTGAGCACCCTCAAACACTTCTGAAGGATACATACAGCAAGAGGGCTGAAAGAAGGCGAAACATCTGCTAGAAAATAAAGAAGCATTGCATTACGTATAAAGGATGAGCCAACCAGGTTCAAGTGAACCCAATTCACAGAGAAAGTAAAAGTAGAGGTGCACCTGCTTTTGAATAAACAACTTCATATACTCAAAATTGAGGATCAATGTGATGTCCAGAAACATTGTCCTTATTGTGTATAAATAAAATCCGACTTTTGGTATTATATTGTACATTAAACCTCATGACTTCTTCATGGTGGTATAACAAGATAAGCTAAGCCATTAAACACTAAACATACTTGGGGAAAGCATGATACTGATACAGTCAGCACAGGCAAATTTTATATGATCACAGTGAACATAGCATATGTTTTACAACCTTCATCAACACATTCCAGTGAAACACTGCTTATGCAAACACAAAACATTTAAACATAGTATAATTAGCAACCATGACAGCCAAAAAGTGGACATACATGTGAAAAAGAATTACCTGAATAATCCTTGAGGTCATTTGAGCTGTTGATAAGATTCCGGATGCTATCCCAATACTTGAATAAGTTATTTCCAACAGTAGAAATAGCATCAGCAAGGAAAGATATGACAGCTTGAGATAAATTTGGTAGAACTTTAGTTTGTTGGAGGACAAGTGAACACTTATTGTTGTAAAAACCAGGTAGAAACAAGAACCATGCATTAACCTCACACGGATTCCTATCAAACGCACCAGTGCTCAACATAGCTGCCACTGACAGATCATATGATTGATCCCGGATGCTACGAATTGGTGAATAGAGTAATAAGTACATAAAAGTCTGTAGATGCTTGTACATCAGCATTGGAATTTTCCGTGGCAATCCACTTCCAGGGGCCAATTTGATATACTCCTTCAGCAGGGTCAGCAACGAGTTCAGCAAGTTAGTCGGCAGTTCCAAAGCATCATGAAGAAGACCGACAAAGAACTCAAAGGACCCCTCCAACACTGTAGGCATCATATGCTGCAAGAAAAAAAATCGCATCAGTTGCAGAAGCAGTGACAGACATGATGCAGGTATAAACAGTAGTACCAAACTAAAGGTTTATCTGAAGCTGAGGTAGCATACATGTCCCGAGCAGTACACCACTTGCAATCAGAGTACTGACTATGAGAATAATCAGGAACAAGACTAGTCGTTGCAGCACAACTTAGGAGGAAGACTTATATAGAAGGCAACAAGCAATATGTCAGACACATAGGAGAAAAAGTACGATAGAGCAGTTCCATTATGAATCAAGAGTAAAGAGCAGAGGACAAAGGGGCGCTAAACTGCTTGAAGTTGAAGCTAGTCAACACCTCTAACGTGCTATACTCTAAATAACAAAAGCTAAACTGCTATACATGGTATATTGGCTCAGAAAATTAGGTAGAGCCTAAATGGTCATGGTCAATTCAAAGCAGAAAATTAAAATCACAGTCTCCTGTGCAAGCTGTGGACCCCAGTCCATCAATGAATTTTCTAAAATCCATCATGTGATCATCAATTGAGATATCAAGTGCCATTAGCCATATGGGGTCATGGGAAAAATATCCAAAAAAACGAAAGATGTAAAAACCACTAACAAGAAATTGGTGCATTGTAGCCTTTCATGACGCACATTTGTCATATACCTCCATCACACATTTAGGTGATGATGTCTATTAAACTGATGATAAACTGAAAAATGCAATAATGCAGTATATGAAAATGCATGGAACACCATGAGATTAACTTCTTCCACTGAGATGGTACAAAGCAATTACTGTGCAGAAAATATGTGACGTTCATTCATTAGCAGTAGGCCCACACCTGTTTTCCTTTTTATCATGGTGATCAATTAAGGCTTGTGCTCTTAGCCTATCTACAAATCTTCCAAAAAAGATCTATGCTTCCAAAGAAAAAATGCGGTATCAACTTACTAGATATATCTGGAGAGCATCAACAAGCCTGGAGTAGAAATATATCTCTGCCTCCTGTGTGGTAGAAACAAGCACCTGGGACTGATCAAGCCCCCATATTTCAGCAAAAATATTTGCAAAACTATTTTCGTCACCCAACTCGTCCCCCGTTTCCACATTTTTTTCACTTTTTCCAGACAAACCAGCTTCTGGACTAAGTGAAATCCCGCTCACAATGATATCTCCATCATCATGAACATTGTCCATCTTCAATTTCTTTACACTGTTGCTTCCATGTAATTCTGAATCTGGCATCCTCTTATTCTGGCCACTTTTTCCAGAGTTACTGCTCAGAGTAGAAAGTAGAGTCACCAAGACTTGGGGATCAGGGAGCAAGGTTCGGATTTCATTCCGTATTTCTTGCTTGAGAGATTCCCAAGTTTGCATGTCCCTATCACTAGCACAAGAACAATGGCTCAAAGCACCGACAAAGGAATCTAAGAGCTTAAGTGCCTCCAGAAGAAGCCTTAAAGTACCATTCTTGACAAGAAAATCAGAGTGAAGCAAGCCCTTATTCATACCTGATCGGCAGTATGAATGAGGACATACAGATCTCATGACATTCTGCACGTCTACACTATTCAAAGAAGGTGAATCGGGAGATGCAGAATCAAGGAAACCAAAAGGAAAGCCAGAACCCACTGAAGAAACCACATCAGCTGCCAAAGAAGCAACAGAAAACCTGCAACAGTTGCCATTTAAAATATGGAATTGGTCCATTATTCAGTAACGAATGAAAGAGGGAAAAAAGGAAGTGGAAAAGCATAATTTAGCAGATACACTGCTCCACAGGGACCTACCATAGTGGTGATGAATGATCTTCCACATTGTAAGGGAACTCCTCCATGTATGCAGACCCAAACAATGGTCTTCCACGAACAATAGCCAAAAGAAGGTCTCTGTGATTCTTGAGTTCTGCTGCTCTTAGTTTCTTCATGAGGCCCACCAGTCGTGCAGCATTACCTTTCAACATGCCCGTGCCTCTCTTCATATTAGGCATCAAGCCATTGGAGGGATCTGTACAAACTATGAGTAGGATGCCATGAGCCAACTCTGCAGCGAGCCCTCCATTCTCCCTTCCAGAAATGCTGATGAGCTGCTCCAAGGTAACGCTTCCAAAAAGAACACTACGCAGGCCAGGGTGAACTAAGGATTCTTCAGTGAGAATCCTATCACGCAATGTGGATAGGACATGAACCACAATCTCGTGGTCATCATTGCCAAGACCACGAAGGACACTAGAGTACATGTCCTTCTGTTGCAGGATCCACCTCAACAATCCGGGTTTCCCTACCTCCAAAAACGACATTGCAAACCCAATAAGTGAATTTCTGGTGGAATACTTCCTTTTGGCATCAATCTGCTTCTTCTTATACACACAAAGCTTGTGAAAGCCCTGGCTTTTAAAATCAAACTTCTTTGCAACCTCAGAGGCTAAGTCGGGACCACGCCGAACGATGGAAGCCATAAGCTGAAGGGCAGCATTTTGGCGCTTGGATTCTTTGCTGTCCAGTTCCTTATAAATATCCCCCAACTTTTCATCGACAACCAACCTGGAGAACTTGTCAAGAGCCCTATGAACAAAGGTTCTGCTGGCATCACCCTGCCGATACTTTCCATCGGGATGACTCAGAATAGCAGAAATCAACTTAAATACGTAGGAAATTCCAGGTTTCCCTTGACGAAGCTTCCAAGCTTCCAGAAGCTCAGTACACTTGGAAGAAGTCTGCACATACTTATGAAGCAACTGACCTCCATGACCACTTTTAAGCAACTTAACGAATTCTTTCGTGGCATCAGCGCACAACTTGATTTCCATCGAGGTAACATAATGAAGAAGTTCCTGCAATTTCGCTTCGTAAGACACCTTAAGAACATCCTCAGCAACCTTTTCTCCACTAACCTCAAATTGGTCTTCATCCATCGTAACTGCATTCAGCAAAAAGCGCCCGGAAAAAAAAAAAAAAAAATCAGCGAAAGCAACTTGTTTCCTACACACCACTTTCCGAGTGACAAAAAAAAAGTTATTGTACAACAAAAACCAATCAAAAAGAAGAAGAAAAAAGAACCAGAAGCAAGCAGAGGATTCTTGTAGAATGAGCGTGCGCGTAACGCCCGAGACGTCCCAAAGAAAACCCAGGAAAGGAGATGGACAGAGACTAGAAGTTTAACCTGAGAAAGACACGGTGGCCACGTTTTCAGCTGAAGCTTGCGTAGTATACCATTAGAGTCGTGAAACGGGGCAAGGAAGAAGACAGGAGAGAGACTCGGCTTCGCTGCTCCGATCAACTCTCCGAGCTTCAAGCGCCGGGAAAGGGCGGTAGAGAGAGAGAGAGAGAGAGAGAGAGAGGGCGCGGCGGTGACGGAGGTGGAGGTGGAAGAAGAGAGCAGCGTAGGAGGGGGAAGAAGAAAAAGAGGAATGTGGCGGGCGAGCACGGCGGAGGGCAAATGTGTAATTCCGGTGAAAAGGGTTGAGAACTTGCCTATATTGTCTCAGAAATATTTGAGTACATTTTTTCATTTTTGGGCATCGACTTAAAAAGCCCAATGATGACGTCATAATTATCGAATTACGTAATCCACGGAAGTGCACCTTCATTTCTCTGCAAGAAAAAGAAAAAAAAAAGTAATTACCCCCCGTTCCATTCAAAACTCCCTCGCAAGAGGAAAAAAAAATAGAACTAAAATCAAGCAGGAAAAAAAACCAAAAAAAAAAAAAAAACTATATTCGGTCGGAATTTGATTTCCTAATAATACGGCAATTTCATCGTAATTAATGGAAAGTATATATTCACGTAAAATATCTCTGGTGGTAGCGGGCCTGATATACACGGAAAGTCTCGACTATAAAAGGCCCCTGGCCAGCCCATCGACCTCCTCCTCTCTCTGGACCCTCTCTGGGGATTAGGATCTCTCTCTCTCTCTCTCAAATCCTTACCGTCCCTCCCCTAGGGTTTCCTCCTCGTCGACCGCCCCTTCTCCGAGCCCTAGCCTCGCGCGGTAAGGCCTCCTCCCTCCGCCGCCATGATGCAGCAGCCGGTCCCCGGAGCCGTCCCCGACCAGCAGCAGCAGCAGTACCAGCAGCAGCAGCAGCAGCAGTGGATGATGATGCAGCAGGCCGCCCAGCCCGTGCCCCCGCCGGTGGGCTGGACCCCGCAGCCGGTCCCGCCGCCCATGCCGGCCCAGTCGATGGCCGGCGCGTCGGCCGACATCAAGTCGCTCTGGATCGGCGACCTGCAGCCTCACATGGACGAGACCTATCTCCTCAACTGCTTCGCCCACTCCGGGGAGGTAACAATGGATCCCGTCGCCTTGATTTTGTCCCCGCTTACCTATCTCTCTGTTTTTTTTTTTTTTCCTCCCCTTTGTGTGCTTTTGGGTTGAGGGCTTGTCTTATTGTTTGGTAGCTAGGTCGTCTTCGAACTATTGCCATATGTCTTGAGCTGAAAAATTAGATCATGTGTTGGATTTTGAGGTTTCTGAGAGCTAGGCCGCGTTTTCTAGTACGAGAATAAGAGCATGTTTCGCTATGTCAATTCTCTATTGACGCGATTAACTCGGTCTGCTTTCATCGCTTTTATCTGTGAAATTACCGAATCAGAAATTTCCACATGTGCTGTAGTTCAAAACAAATTGAAATCTGCCCGTTTTCAGTTGTGATGACATTTTTTACACTTTCTGAACTTGCCGTTGTTAGCTCTTATTGTGGGTTCTCATTCTCTGCATATTATGATATACTAGTATAGACTCTGTACTCGTATCTGCCTTCCCTACAATTTTTAAGTGGACATGGGAATGTTGCTTCAGATTGATGGTGTGGTGACAGATGAATCTTGGACCTCTTTATCCTTTATCTAGCTGCTTAGATTTCTAGACATCCTTATTATGGTCTCCACCATTCTCTTCGAGCTACTACAGCCATCTGATAGCTGTTTACTTAATTGGCTCTCTCAGGTTCTCTCAGCTAAGGTGATTAGAAATAAGCAGACTGGTCTGCCCGAGGGTTACGGTTTCATTGAATTTATGACCCGCGCGGCAGCAGAGAGGATTTTGCAGACGTACAATGGCACATTGATGCCAAATTCTGACCAGAATTTCCGACTGAACTGGGCTACACTTGGTCCTGGTGAGAGGCGTCAGGATGAGGGTCCTGACTATACAATTTTTGTTGGAGATCTGGCTGCTGATGTAACAGATCACATGCTACAGGAGACATTTAGAGCTCACTACCCATCTGTGAAAGGTGCCAAAATAGTTATCGACAGGACAACTGGCCGTTCTAAGGGCTATGGGTTTGTTAGGTTTGGCGATGAGACCGAACAGTTGCGGGCCATGACCGAAATGAATGGCATGTATTGTTCTTCACGCCCCATGAGGATTGGGCCTGCTGCTAACAAGAAGCCTATTGCTACCCAGCAATTTCAGAGTGGTATGTATTATGGCCTGTATAGTTGCTGATGTTACTCGCTAAAAGTTACCTTATGCGCTGTTGTGGCTTATTGATTATGATGATAGCAGTTTGACATGTTTTATGATGATTTGCAATTTTACTTCAGAGTTTCACTTTGTTGAAGTTCTAAGCTGAATATGCTTGATGCATCTATTAGAGGTGAATTGTGTGAAAGGACTAGTCAACTTTGAAGATGAGAGGAATTTACATAATTTCCTCAGTGCTTACCTTTCTAAAATTGGGCGCATTTAATTCTAGAAAACGTTCAAAAACTTATATAAAACTCATGTTCTCTTAAAGCAGGACGCCAAGAGGCTCTCATTTTGGAGGGCCTGGAACTGATTTCAGCTGAAATGATTCCACTTTAATGCGTGGCCTCATTTTAGGTCAGTTATTTTGTTTATGTCCCGAGTTCTATCAATTACCTAGTAGCATTTTCAATGCTACAGTTGGATTTACTTCACGCAATTGCTCACTAGGTTATCGGTCAATTTAAATTTTTTCCGCTTTTATGAAGTTAATACGATGGAGTACTCCCTTTAGATTATGGTATTCTACAATGCGGCGGCCTTCTTTTGTTTCTTTAACATAATGTTGTCTTTGACTATTCGTGTCGCTAGGAATTTGGAGGAACAGTTCGTCTTTTTTTACTCGTCATTACTTTTTCTTTGAGTCATTTGTTACTAGGACATTGAATCGGTGCATGAAAGGACTGCCGAAGATATTATGTGTGTGGACTAATTTTCCCATCAATTTGCTGTTTTGAAGTGGGATGATCCCTGTCTCTTTTAAGTTTATGACTTCTAATGCGCTTAAATATGAGGGATTTTAATTTATTGGAGCCCCTAACAAATTTCTTCTTTATAACATGTGCCTGTGTGTGCATGTGCTTCCATTTATACATATGAGTTGCCTGTTTTCTGAAGTCTTACATGATCCATCTGAGGCTTCGTGAACAGCAAACTGGCTATACATGTTTGTACTGATCAGAGAATTGCAAGATCATTGCTGTGATGGCAATATTTGGCTTAAGTTGAGTGCATGAATCTTTTTCTGTTTTGAATGTTTGCTTCCTGTGGTTGTGGAAGTTCATGACTAATCTCTCCTGGAAGATAATTTCATTGCCCAAGACTCTGAAACTTCTGTGTTGCCTAGCTAGATAGCATTGAATGTGTTATAGTGTGTATGATCTCATTTACATGTCCGTTGCAGCATCTTACCAGAACAGTCAAGGAAACCAAGGGGAGAATGATCCAAATAATACAACTGTGGGTAGTCTATTTTTACTGTGAGATTTTTGACATACTACTTCCTTTTCTTGACTAATTGTCTTTTGGAGCTTAGATATTTGTTGGGGGTCTGGATCCAAGTGTATCAGATGACCTTTTGAGGCAAGTATTCAGTCAATATGGAGAGTTGCATCATGTGAAAATTCCACCTGGCAAACGTTGCGGTTTTGTTCAATTCACAAGCAGGTGATTAATTGGTTTTTTTGCCTCTTTTCCCCTCTGCATGTTTCACGTGAATTAATTTGTGTACTTGCTCATTTCAGAGCTTGTGCTGAGCAAGCCTTGTTGATGTTGAATGGAACCCAGTTGGGAGGACAAAGCATTCGACTGTCATGGGGGCGGAGTCCCTCAAACAAGCAGGTAAGTGAGCTTTTTGGGTTCTTCAAAGAAGAAGGTTGATGGCGATAATGGATAGGGAAATGACAATGGATTTGTAATTCAGGCTCAGCCGGAGCAGGCACAGTGGAATGGTGGATATTATGGATATCCACAGGGATATGAAGCATATGGTTATGCCCCTCCTACCCAGGACCCTAATATGTTCTATGGAGGTTATGCTGGGTATAATTATCAGCAGCCCGTAACCTACCAGCAGCCACAGCAGGTAACTGCTTTGACAACCTTTGTGGCTTTTTTCTAAAGGTTCTTTGAAAGTCGGGGGTAAGGTTATGCTGATGGGGGGGTACTTGACAAGTTGGCAAGAATCATCAAAATAAGTTGTTCTTTGGAATTATTCTTGTAGTAATAGGAATTACCTTCTTATCAGAAAGTAAATAGTACTTGACAAGTTGACAAGAATCAAAATAAGTTCATTGTTCTTTGGAATTATTCTTTTAGTAATACGAATTACGTTATAATCAGAAAGTAAATAGCACCAGAAGTTATTTTCTATAGCATCTGCCCTTTTCATCATGTGTTGTGTTTGCATTGGTGCAGTGATGCTCCTCACATGATGGAAGTATGAGCTGGCGACGTACCCACCCTGCTGCATTTTGGACTCCAGTTGTCTCGGATTTATGGCGGTGGTTGACCTATGGAGATGGTCTTCTGCTATAATTTACTATGAATTTATGTTTTGTGCTTGTATGTTGGATTTTATGACCGTTGTTTTCTATGGATAAGTGTGCTAAGATGAGGCAGTTTACTGTTGACATTCCCGATAGTAATGTTTATTGCTTACAGATTATTGTGCAATTTCTTTGCCTGGTTTTGGCTTTCTTTCATAATATTATGTGATGGAAGCGTTATTATTCTTTCTTGGGTTGCAAAGTAGTGCAAATTTGGGTTTGATTAGTCGGACTAAAATCAAAATCGGGTATGGCGATTGTTTTCTTTTCCGGACTTGGTGTTGACCCATTTACACGCTGAATCTCGTTACGATCATGTGGGTCCTAAGCAGAGATCACTCGTTCCCAGTCCATATCTCTTGCAATGGTTTCTCGGTGTCGATATCCATTGCTATATAGATCTTTCATCAAAAGTCTTGTAGCCTAGGAATGAAATTTTTCAAGCTGACTAGTTTAGTCGAAACCGTCTCTCAATTTCTGTCTTTTGCCGCACCATGTTTTCTCTGTGGTCACGTGAGGGCAAGCAGCGTTACCCGTGAAACGTGACTTTTGACATTCAACCGGTACCGCTCAACCAGCTTAACTTGGTCGTATTGACTGGGCGTTTGCGTATAGGGCAGCAGAAGAAGAACTGCTGATGTGCATGCGACCATGGCAACAGGTGATTCGAACGAGATTGGCCGTCTAGTAGTCGATCTGAATTCTCCACTTCGTAAGCTAAATAATCAACCCCATTAAACCATGGTCCTAGGCTCTCCACGAAAAAGAACAATTATTGAACATAAAAATTTGCTTTGAGATAGTTGGACAGCCAACCAAAAAAACTGCGAGACTCAACAGACGAAAGGACAGAGCTTCGACTAGGACTTACGAGCTCAAGAAAGTCGTGTGCTAGAAAAAGCTGTCTCCAATTTTCTCCAGGTTGATTTCTCTACATCTTTGACCAGCGCTTTCAAGATATATTGCAGAATTAAGTGAATAAAGTCTAAAAAGCTTCAATACCTAAATCTAGACCTAATGAAAGTTAGAAGTACACGATTACTAAAGCTGTTATTTTGACAAGTCACTGGTTACCACCAAGTGTCTCTCATCTCCTGTCAGCTCAATTTCAATTGTTCTTGAAAGATCGATCTCCAGGCATCTCGCTCTTCATTGCATTTTCCTGCAAAGCCTTGCAAAATGATAACTTCTCAATTTGGGCTGCCATGAAAGTTGAAGTCAAAGAAAAGATTGCTACTTACTCTTTGGAAAATAATTTTACCTGCAACAGCTCGGTCATTTTGCCAGTTCTGCTGCTATCCAGATGCGGAGGCATGCTGCCAAGGTGGGGGTTGATACTGGGTTGCACAGCTTGTAAAGGCTCGATGTAAAGAGGCTGATCATCGTCGCTATCTTCGTCTTCTGGAGTACTGCCAGATTTATCACCTGACTTGCTGCTTTCGTTTTGTTCGGCCTCTACTTGTGAAGGTTCATGAATTCTCTTGATGACCTCTGTCACTAGATTCTCAAAAGGCATACCAGGAGTCCCCGTTGACTTGGTCTCTACGTCATGCAACGCCCCATCTGGGTATTGAGAATCAATACCAGTTTCACTTTGTACATGTGCCATACTTCTTGGCACTTCCTTGTTGGATGCAGAACCATTTAAAGGAGAAAAGGTATGGACAGAAACAGGTGCCATGTGCTTACCTATTGAAGCCGCAGAAGCTTGGTTCGGAACAGGCAAACCATTTCCAGGAGTACCAAGAGGTGGAAGTACCACAGGCACCACATTGCCTCTCACTGTCACTGAACGAATAGGCTGAGCTGTTCCGGGAGCTACCTGTCTACCTTTCAAGACAGCCGAGCCAGGAGGCGATGCCACTAGACTGGTGGTTCCATTCCTCTCTCTAGAGCGAGGGCCAGAGACCTGCATCTGTATATAATTTTCACTCTGAAGAGGAATCTCATTTCTTTTGATCATTTGGATGTTTGGTGCCACATCGTTTTCTGCAGAAACAGGTACATATCGCCCCGGCTTGAACACAACGCCCCTTAAAGTAGTATCAGAGTTGCCAACCCTAACCGCAAGCAGATAACCACCATCAAATGCCGCTTCGATGACACCAGAAACCAACTGTCCTATTGAGATGTTGTTTGAACTGTTGGTTGCATCTACTTGCCGGGGTTGGTTTCCATTCACAAATTTATATGCAGGAGGAACATGCATATTTGGTCCACGATTTATGTTCTGATCCCTCAGTGCACGGGCATGCTCTGCAAAGATTGGGCTTTCATCTGGCATGGGATACTTTCGTGGACGACCACGTTTGCGCTTCAAAGGGGCACTGGCTGAAGCATCGGAATTGATTCCTTGACTGGCTTGGTTCATCTTGTCAATTTCCAGCATATATTCTTACACCAACAGAAAGATCCTTTTACTTCTGCCAACAGAAGAGTAGCTGTTTTGAGATATTATAACAAAGCCACACCAACAATGGGACAACTGATTCTCCCCAAACAAACAGTTCATAGAAACTAATGAGTGTGCTGCCTCAACTTTCAACATACGCCGGATGTTGTTAGCGATCAATTATTGTGATAAGCACATTATGCTAGAAAATATTGATATCTTAGTAACTCAACAAAGATTGCCAAAAAGTCGCCAATATCTATATTCAAGTTCAGTCTTTTTAAAGGGAAACTGCAAAGAGAGTGAAGAACTCCCTCTAAAATATTTCAGTTACAGTTTATCAAATAAAAATCTCCTAACTGGTAAAGACAGACAAGCAGTTCACTATGAGCTCCTCACCAGCTGCTAGCATATTAGAACAAAAATACATAAAAGTTCTAGACTCGTGACAGAAAAACCTATGAAGGGACGTCATTTTCTCTTTGGATGGGAAAGAGTTGACTTAGAAGTTTTATCTGACAATGCAAAGTCAGTTTCTTCTTCGTGATTAACAAACAAACTTAAACAACAGACATAAAACAAATAGCTATGGTCTGCCTTCCCTAAAATAAGGGAACTCAAATTCACAGGACATTGGCACCACTTGCTGCTAAGACTGAATTTCATCAAGAAGAAATAACACAAATTCATTCTGATGGTGTATTTCCAACAAGTGAACCGCCCCAATTTGCAAATACAAAAAATGGGTGCACAAGTGAAGTTATTGCTTTAAATTATCAAATTGAAGGGTAGCATGACTCTCAAACTCTCTTTACATCAACACGAGATAATTAAACAACGCGTAGGTACGCCCTCCCACAGAATTATATGTGTAACAAAAATTGCCGGACATAAAAGGAATGCGATCAACGCAATCAACACCGAGGTCTATGCAAAAAGTTAAAGAGCCATAACATCCCAGTGCCGACGGTCGAAGAGACAGCAACATTGACCGATCCCGAGGAATCTCAAATTTTTCCCCTTTTACTCCTAAAATCAACCAATGCCTAAATCTAAGACCTAAAATAGTCAAACTGCCCAAAATAAAAATGCAGCAAAACTCAAAGACAGAGAGAAAAAACGAAACACAGATACAAACCACTCGACATAAGATTCTTCGAGTTAAATCGACGGACCAACGGTCACGTGCGCACTCATTCGCACATGCACACGTGAACAGTGCCGAGTTCTTCCACGATTCGATATATATATATATATACACACACACATATATATATTTCGGCGAGAAATTTTGCACAGTAGCCGCCATCAAACGACCAGCGACCTACCTTCACTGTCTACCTCAACAGCCACCGCCCGATATCTTGTCCGGTTCGGGCCTACCGAAGACGCTCATCGGCGCGCGGCTCGCGATCTCGGACGCGCGCGCACCGCATCGAGGGTGGCCGCCGGCGATCTGGACCGCCGAATGCGGCGCTCCGCCGTCGCGAGGAGGAGGAGGAGGAGGAGGAGGGGCGAATGGGGAGGAGGAGGAGGAGCAGGAGGAGGAGGGAGGAACCGATTGGGAATCGAAACCCTAGCTGGAGGAGGAGGAGGAAGAGGAAGACTATCTCTCTCCCCGTGTTTTGGCTATTTTTTGGGTTGTTTTAAGATGGATTTTAAAGCAAATCCCTTCTCTCTTCCCTCTTTTCTTTTTTAATAGGAATATTAGTATTTTCTTTTCTAGAAATTGCCGAATACCGGATTTGTGTGGAATATTTCGCAACGTCGTAAAATCAATATCTTTATTTTTGTCTGATTTTACGCCGATTATATTTTATATTTATATATTAATCAACAAAGCAATGAAAAAAAAAAAATGCTCCGCGTTACGTTATTTGCCTGAATATTCTTTTATATATCCAGAAATGATTCTGTTTCCCAACGGATTTTTATGCCTTCCTTCTTTCCAAAATTCCATCAATAATGTATTTTTAGTTAAGATTAAATTGAGTATAAGTAAGTAAATGACCAAATTCTATATAAAAACCTTCAAATTTTACGTCATGCGCTATTTAATTTCTTAATCTCGTGCGTTCTGCTTCCCTTTTGTATTCTCTCGCTTTTTGACTATTTCAACCATGCTACGGTGGATTCCGACCACAAAAAAAAAAAAACAAAAAGGAAAAAAAAAACAATCCTTCGATAGATGAGGATGAGAATCTCCTCATTCTCTAATAATCAAATACGTTATCATCTCACTTTATATTTAGTGGTCAAGTGGTGTTCGCATTGATTTTCATGTACCTTAAGTAATTCACATCTCGAGAATATGCACTCAGCAAAATTTAAACTCAAAATAACAATAAGATGAATAAATTATCTCCCCATTTAATTTTTCTCGTAAGCTCAATCAAACCATTTATATTCCTTTCATACTTTGTCACCATATAATTTTGAATATCTAGATAAGCAAATTTCTAAATCAATTAGAGTTAAAGATTTTTTACTGAGAATGTTTTTAAACTAATAGTAAAATATACTTCCAACAAACATCATTCGAGATGGAAATCTCGTTTGGTGAGTCCTAATGTCCCCTAACATCACTTGCTTGTTAACTATTAAAATAAAATAAGCTGGAACTTGTCTACTGGGTTTTTTTTATAATATGATGATGAGACGAATTTCCATCGAATGCATAGACTTTGAAAATGACTTAGTGCCAAACGACACGATGAATTGGTCCCAATAGACCAAGCCTTAGCATCCCCACATTGGTCAAAATTATTTACATTGCTATATGGTGGCAGATTTTTGCCGTGTCTCATCAGCCACCATAGAAAATAAAATGAACTGGAGCTTGCCTTGCCCTACCTAGCCTTTAAAAATTACTGGATCAAACGAAGGACAAAAGAACAGGACAAGTTCCACAGGTGTGATGATCAGACGGACAACACGAGAGCGACGAAGGACCGTGCACTGACATTGACTTGGGCCAGATCGAAAGATTTCTTGGCCCACAACAGCCATAGGGTTTGTCAACTATGGTCCCAAGTACAACCTCTTTCTTCTCGGCCTGAAAAGGAGAACATTTTCCCACCTGCACGTACGGTTCGGCAGCAAATTCTTAAATACAGCGCCCCCCCCCAAAAAAAAAAAAAAATTTTTTTAAAAAAAATCATCTTCTTTTTCTAGGCCAGACTCGAATTTCTTTCATCTTCAAAATCCGCGATTTGCACGTTCATCTTTTCCCTCATAAACAATACATGTCCTTACTGGCAATTCATCATGAGACAAATCCTGCTTTAAAATTAGGTATAAAGGGCTTTTGCTTGTTTGTTAATTTGGTCTGTACTAAATTGTCTCCTTTAGCTGCAGTGCCATTCATCTGGAGAAACTAATAAAAAATATATAGGGGCCTTCCAACTAACCCATAATATATATACATATATATATATACATATATATATTGCACAAAGAAATAAAAAGGAAACTAACTAACCCTGTACGGGCAACAACAATGAAAATCCAATACACTTGTTTTCACCCAGTCCGAACGTCAAAGCAAGAATAAGAATTCCCATCCTTCGTTCAACGTCTAAAAACTCCCATCTTTCTGCAACGGTAGCCGTCTGGAGGCTTGCTTATGCTTACATACCAACATCCATATATGACATCCTTTGAAAACGCAACGCCCACACATCGCATGTTCTTCACTGGGAACATTTGTTTCTCAATTTCCATCCCACTTCCACATCATTCCGATGGCACCAGTAATCTTTTGATTCAAGAATTAGGAGATCAGTGCAAGAAAACTCATTTTCAAGTGAATCTCAAAACTGCATTTGCGTTTTCTATTTTTTAACCATTCAAAGGGTTACAACAACACTAACATATTCGCGGTGCTTTATTCCGGGAGTTGATGGTACATGCTTCCTAGTCTAAAATGATACAAAGTTGAATTGAAAAGAAATTCACCTAGGAAACTGAATTATTCCTAGTAGCAGCATTCGATGAATGAGGCCTCTGCGACTCGGGAAGGTGTTTCACATACATGTCATGGATCATTTCCACATACTCATCGATATGATCAGCAGTCCACTCATCAGTTTTGATTGGGGGAAGGAACTTTACAGTAGGAGGTGCGGGGCGAACATGTAAACTGCCCTTTCTCCATGCTAGATGGGTCCCAGTCAAGACTACAGGCACTACTGGGCGTCGTGATTGCAAGGCCAAGTGTACAAAACCCTGAACAAACATGATGCATGCCCATGAACAAGAGCAATGACGAATCACAATGCAGCTTAGGACTGCATCTTAGGAATGAATCAGTTATTAAAAAAAAGGGGGGGCTAAAAGCAATGTGCTTTAACTGTTTCAGGCAGTCCAACCACACTGCAACTTCTTATTCCTAAATTTCGTGACGAGTTCAGTAAGAGCTTTAAATTTTAGCTGATGAAGTAAGGGACTTGCCTTCTTAAAAGGAAGCAGTCGTCCATTCTTTGACCTGGTGCCCTCAGGGAATATGATCAGAGACAGATTGTTTTTAACCACGGCATGAGCTGCCTGTGCAATTGCACCATTGACTTGTTAGAAACACATAAAAAACCCAGCCAAACAATGCAGAGGAAGACACTTACTTCCCTCATCGACTTGATGGCTGCAGTGGGGTTGGAACGATCTATGCGGAGATGATTGGCCAATACATAAAGCTGTCCAAAAAGTGGGTACCAGATAATCTGCACAGATGATTTTTCATTTGAAGTTAAGATTTTGAAATCCATCAATAAAATAGAGGTGCACATGATTATCATATCTCAATGTTGGACACGTGACAAATGCTGTTGAGACAAGTATGAATCATTATAATCTATAGACATGGAAAATAGTGCCTCGCCTAATGATAGACATATAAATCCCAAGAGCTAATGCAATGAGAGTAAGATGCAGGACCACAGTTACAGGATGCTCCTTGCATTGCAGTCAGCATGATGCTTCTTATCCCTGACATGTATTACCAACAGAATACACTAGGGATTTTACCTCCTTTTTTGCAATACCAACAGTGCCTGTCGGAGTCAACCACATTATAAGGAAAATATCAATTGGGGATACATGATTGCAAATATAGATGGCCTTCTCATCAGCATATTCCAACCCTTCAAACTTTATTGGATTTCCCAAGATCCACATCTGGAACGCACACATAAACTCCACTTCAAATGCATAATCAAAACCACTATCGCAAAGAAAAAAGAGAAACACTTCAAAGAGCCACAAAACTTGGCAGCACTGTAGAATAATAACTAGCTATCAACGAAGTAATTGCATTCACTTGCAGTATCCTCCATTTCTTTGTCTTAAATTGCTAAAGAAAATAACTATATCTGCTGCTGATGGCCCCAAGGAGAATAACAGTTTCAGGCATGAGTGGAAACTCAGACTCGTCAACTCAACAAACGATGATAAGGAATTAGGGATCACATTTTCTCCTCAGATGTCAATCCAAGTACCGCCACATATTAATTACATAAACCCTTCTGATAAGATTTACATAACTAATTGTGTATTCTGAATTTAATGGACGATGCAATGAATTAATACATCAGTAACCAACTATATGAGTTGATAAACCTAATATCGCTTCCCCATAGTAATATGAGGGAAAAAGAAGAAAGATTCCAAATTGCAGCCTACAAGTGCCCGCACATGGTGGGTTAAAGCAAGATTAGTCTTTTAATCTTCAATCAACAGAAAAGTTAGAACGAAGCCTTCTAATCACTGCTGTTTTTGGAACTGACAATTTGCTACAAGGCCAACAATTTGAAGTAATTGAGAGACTTTAATCAAATAGCAGCATAAATAAAGTACTATCACTTGCAATGTTGAAGTAACTTATGAAACCAAAAGTAGCTTACCAGCAGCCTGCCAGTTACGTGCCCATAAATATTTCCTTGCCTTATTCTTTCATAGGGCCATGGGATCAAAACAACCATGATCAATGTCCAAATGAAAGTCGTAACCATCATCGACAAGAAGCATGTCACTATTCTGATCCAAGATATCAACTCAGAAAACCAGCCATCGCATCAACATATCCATCAGTCCTTGGCCGATATCCCACCTCTTCTTTCACCAAGGCTTTTGATGAAACTCCAAAAGTGTCTATGGAGCTCGCATTCAAAAAGCTCTCCAGATTTCTGTTCCTCAGGAAAGAGCTGGCGCCACTACTTTCCATTCTTTTGGGGCGTTCTAAAATGAAGTGGAAAAGTGCAAGCTGTGACCGTTTTGTATATTATAGCAGAATTAGAAACGGAATATCAGCAAATCACGAAACATGAACTATGGTGAAAGCAGGATTAGTCAATCAACCAAGAAATTATCAGGTACCATCACAATAAGAACTATGCACAATTTCTGTGCCTTCCATTCAGTTGCAGAGAATTGGAAGAACCATGAAAAAAGGTTTATTCATCAGTTCTACACGAAACCAGCTGATCGTTTCAACCGCATACATAGTCAAACTTCAAATTAACCGTCCTGCAACTCATTCTTCCTCAATTTGTCGAAGACAAAAGAGCTTGAAGAGCGTCAAAGTCCAGTCGACGATTGAAGCTACTCAACAGTCTGCTCAGTAATCTACTTGAGCACAGGATTTTGAAGTAAAACTGAATTGCACTCCTCAAAGATTATTTGAAAATGGGGGGGAAAAAAACAGCAACAAGAAACTGAACACCCTATGAAGTAAGTAGAAAACGAAGTCTTGACGAGACGAATGTCGCCATTCAGCTCGCTTCCTCGTAAAACCAAAACAAACCCATGTATCAAAACCAAGACTTGATGACTGTTCGAGACAGAGAGAGGGGAGGCCACGACATTCTTACCCGAAGCACGGTCGCCGTCCCGCCAAGAACTGCCGATGAGGTGCCAAGTCAAAGAGCCCCGAGAGAGAGAGAGAGAGAGTCGAGGCGGAGAATGGATAACTTGAAGCATGAAGACGAAAATCGGACAGGTGGAGTAGTCCGACAAGGATTTCAAAGGGATGGAAGAGGGGGGAATTTCGTGGGGAAGAGCGAAAGGGAAAGATTGCAGAAAATTACAAAGCGTGGTAGGCTGGTAGCTACTGCGACCGCCAAGATGATGATGAGACGATACAGAGAGAGATGGGGAATGCCTCTCGCTAAATTATTCAGTGCGCACGAGGAAGGAATTCTGATCTCGCGCGAACATTGGTCGTTTTGGTCTCCGCGGCGTGGAATTTTGCGAGTCGCGCGTCCCTTTTCTCGCGATGGGTTCGTTTCGAGAAAATGTGGTGCATGTTTCTTCCTCAGACGAGGCCCAAATTATGGGCGAGGAAAAAGAGCGTGTGAGGATGGCCTTTTTTCTTTTAGGGATGAGGAGATAATGTGATCCTGAAATTTGTTTGAACTGTAATCCAATATATAATATGATCTCAAAACTTTCAATTCGATACATATTTAATTTGGTCCTTAAAATAAATGAAAATGTCTAATATTATCCTTCTAATAATTCAAGTTCAGGGACAACAACATTTTCATATAATTTGAGAATTAAATTGAATATGTACTAAAAGATTAATTATCAGATTGAACAAATTAAAAGTTCAAGAATTATATTGCATATTAGGCTATGATTCATTGATAACACCGAAGAAATTGAAAATTCAGGATGTGCATTACATATTGGGCGAAAGTTTACAGACCATTTGTGTTATTTTCCCTTTATTTGAAATTGAAGTCATGGATAATTTGAAATTCCCTTGATAAGCACTGAGATTAAAGAAGATGTGCATTTTTTGGGATCCAAAGTTGTGTTAACTCCCAACTTTTTCTTGTTTTGGGGACATACAGCTCAGTCCAATCAATTCAATAAGATGGATCGAGATAGTGATTACTTTGATCCTCAAAAGAAATGTTTTAAAATAAAGACATGCTCAATAAATATTAACTGAATTTTTAAGCGTACAAATCACGAGAATATTTGCAAGATTTTTCATTGAGTTGTGAAACAACCACTCGGATGTGCTTGTCTCTGAAAAAATCTTGAAGAAAAGAGAGAACAAGAGCTGAGGAATCACCCTATTTTGACTCTTGTATTGGGAATCACAATAGGTGTACTCGTAATTGTGTGGTTAGAAAAAGAAATATCCGCAGGAATACAACAACATATTGGTCCCGAATACACCGGTCCTTTGGGAATTCTTCAAGCTTTAACAAATGGGACAAAACTTATTTTCAAAGAGAATCTTTTTCCATCTCCCATTCTTCCTTACCATGGCAAGTCTTTGTGAAATAACTCCAATGAGAAGAAAAAAGAAGACGTTAAGAGACAAACCCTCTTGGCCCAACCCTAGACACTCTAAGATCATTTTTCAAACCTACTCCCATTTCGAGTCAAGAAATAGATAAATAGACACATTCCATTGCACTGATTGGGGGCGTTCTTCATAGACATGTCTATTTCGCCGAGACGGTACCTAGATCGTTACACCTTTCGTGCAGGTCGAAACTTACCCGACAAGGACGTCCATAAGGCCAGGCATTGCTTAATTACACATGAACTTATCAATCAGAGTATGTTATTGCGATAAAGCCTAACCAGATTTCATTATCTTCAGCTAGAAAAATTGATGGCGCAATATAGGGACACAAAAAAGTGCATATGAAAAAAAGAAGCATAAGACAAAAAATTTTCATTCATGCTAACTAATTTTGACTTATTCAATCAAACACATTCGCTAAAAATGAAAAACGTGGCGACCAAGCGAGCAATGTTCATTGGCCTAGGACGGCCTTTTCCCTCAATAGATTTCTCGAAAGGATTAGGACAGAAAGCGAATCGTGGACCATGAGGAAAGAGCATCGAAAAGTTCACATTGCAATGTGGGCCCAAGACAAGACTATGTAGCTAGCCAATGGCCACAAAGCTTTCATTAAAATAGAGAAGAGCGTTTTTGGTGGCTGGCGATGATTGATCCAGCATTTGACTATTCCCAAAGATAAGGACACTTCAAATTCGTGGCCCGAATAAATTTACCAGTTGATTCCAAATAATAAATGAAACGCCCACCGAAGCCGGAGGCGCTTCTGGTCTGCTCTCGTGGACCGGGATGGAGCATCCAGTCAAACTCATCTCACCAAAAATTAAAGAAACGTCGAGATGACCCAATTTGTCAAAAGTTATTGAATGAGACTTCCGTTCTCCAACTAACCTTAATTTTTTTAAAGATTATTGACACCCAAAAAGACCGACATTTTAGTTGTAATCAATGAACATCAATCTTAATCAATGAAAGCAGATATTGATAAAAATAAAAGTTATCGATGAATAAAAAAATCGACAACTGAAGGCGATCGATAACTCTATAATGAAGTCGATGACAACAAACACCAATTATTGACAAGAATCAAAACTTGTCGATGAAGTCATTGACATCGTCGTGTAATTGTAAAGTAGAGAAAGCTTCGGATGTATAACTTTATAGAAGATTGCAAAGTCATTTCTGCATGTAGGATTAGTAAGACTTTTGTTTTATCAAATTCAGTAACCTTTGTAAGTAATTGCTGTATATAACCATCGATAAAGGGTTGTAAATATCGTAAGTGTATTATTTCTAAACCCACCCCCCAATCAACCAAAACACTCAATGTTCTTGCAAATCTATCTTTATCCTCTCTCTTTTTTTGGCAATTTGCATGGCTGATCATAATTTCGTCTAATCTCAATACCTTTAATTTTGTTGTCATTTACTTTTCAGTCCAAAATCAACAAAGGACCCTTCACAACTTTTGTCGATTTACTTATTGATCCATCCATATTTTTGAAAAATATTTCATCATCATTTAGTGAAACATTTTTTTGGCACGTCCAATGGACACATTTTGTTGATTTGATGAGATTGTGATGGCAAGAATAAGAAATCAACAAGAGTCCAACAATGCTGCTTGCAACAATAACCCACCACCACAAATTGGTAACAAGACAACCACGCATTCCAATACTTTACCTAGTAGGAGAGCAACGAAAGATGACCGATGTGAAGAAGTTGATCTTTTGATGCATCACACTAATGAGAAATTGAGGAAAGTTGCACCAAATCTCAACATGATGTCAACCATGAGAAGAACGTTCGAAGAGTGATGGAATGATATGGCCAAGTACATTATGAGTTACATATTCGATGTAATCAAGCAAATTGTATCAATGTCATGAATGATGCCCTCTTGAGGCTAGGATCATTTAACAAGTACGTTTCTAGTCTTTCTTTCTTTTTTCCATTTAATGATGCTGATAATGTTGGTCAAATTAATCAACCCCTTTAAAAGAATTATGTAAAGGCCTGAATCTTCTAATCAAGGTAAGTATAATGGGAATAATCAGGTTAATGTTGGTCAAAATAATTTAGCGAGTCCAACTAGTCAACAGGTTGATCAACGGTTGAAAATGTAAGGCCTAGGACTCCATTGGTATCACCCAATGCCAATATTCTTGTTGGGCCTAACATGTCGATTAAAGTAAATAATCAGGCAAGACTGACATCACTGCGTGGGGGGCAAGATGACCAACTAAATCCTCATTTGAACCCTACACAGTTTGCCAAAGAAATTCAACAACAATTGAGGTTGGACAAGGGTATGTGCATACTTATTTGTAGAAAACTACATCTTGAATGGTTCGATAATTAGTCTTTTTCAAGAGGTTTTATAAATGCTTGATTTTGTCATTTTCCGTTGTAAAGATGAGCAATTGACAATCGAACATACTGTCTAATTTATGGCCTAGGGTAGGGAAGTAGAAATGAGATTTTTATGACTCGAGTTATTTATGGAATTTTTTTTTTGCTTGATACACTAATATAGCACCTAATTCAGTGTGTAATTAGGCAGAGATGAAAAGACAATACCATTCTCAATTTATAAAAATTGATACTAGAGATAGTACCATTCTCGATAATTTATCAATTGATACCACAAGTACCTGCCGCTGATTTGGCTAAATTTTATAAATATAATAGTGAGTCACTTGATCAGGTTATTGATAGATTTAAGAAGGCTAATAATATATGCCTCAATTTTCTCTCAGAAAAAAAAAATCACGAATGTGGTTTTCAATTATTCAAAATTCAATTTAAAAGAAACATTTGAATCTAACATTGAAATAAATGTGGCAAAAATGATGCTTGACAAGCCTCAAATTTGTCGATCCTTAAAAACTCCCAAAATGAAAGACACAAGAATGGCTAGAGTTAAAGAAATTCAAGTTGACTCGTTGAAACTAATAAGTTGGATGAAATCTTCGATTTCTCTTAAAAGATGGCCTGATAAATTTAATAAAAGGCCAAATTATCCCATGTAAAGAAGATTTAGTAAACAAGAAATATTGTAAGTGTCACCATTGATGGAGCCATAACAAAATTAACTATATTGTTTTCAAGAAATTAATTCAAAGAGCAATCTAAAAGTGAAAAATCAAATTTGCCAATAGTAAGAGGGTATATGATGACTCTTGATTTTATAATTTAAAGGAATTGAATGACCAAAGAGTCATTAAATTCTTTTATATATGTTGACACCAAAAATTGATATACTTTTGGTTATTATCAACAAGCATCGCATTTAGCCAATGAGAATAGAATTTGATGAAGATAGAAATCATTGATGAACAAAACAATTGATAAATCGAAGGAAATTGACTACTTTTCAATGAAGTCACCGATAACAAACATCAATCATTGACAAGAACCTGCACTTGTTTCAAACGTTCAATTCTTTTAAACGACATCTTTAACCGTCGATAGAGGGTTATGAATACCGCTAGTTGATTCTTTGTAAACCTCAAATCAATTACTTTCTTGCAATTTACATGGCCAAGCACAGTTACCTCCGGTCTCAATACCTTTAATCTTCTTGTCATTTACTTTTTTGTTTAAAATCAACAAAGAATCAGTCACAATCTTTGTGAATTCATCCATCAATCCATTCATATTCTTGAAAGACATTTCATCACATTTTCGGTGAAACAAAGATGAATATTTTACAACTGGACATTGAAATGAAATCAACCAGAGGGATCGATGGTCAAGTAGTCTTTCATGAGCTCAAAAGGTAGAAGCTTAGGGTGAGTACAACAACCATTTTATTTTTATTACAGAACGATTTTTCTATTCCAAACTTATTTCTGAAATAGAAATTCGTTTGGTGACGCAATTTTATTTTTCGATTTCTGAAACAAATTTTTAGTCCATAAATTGGTTTGGAGCGGAAATGAAAAGTACAATTTTTTTAGTTTTTTTATTTCTGGAACGGAAATGAGAAATAAAAATCATTCTCATCGCTCATTCTCTTTACTAGTCAAGCCAGTCGTTGCCAGCTGCCACCCCTGGCCATAATCAATCGTTGGCAGCTGTTGTTGTCCGCCGCAACCAGTCGCCACTAGCCACCACCATCACCCATCATCATCTACCGCTGTCCGCTGCAATCATAGTCCGCTGCCGCCATCCACCGCCCCTCGGGAAGGAGAAATTTCGTATGGTTATCAAACGAAATTATATTCCGGAAATAGAAATTTTGTATTGATATCAAACATAAAAATCTATTTCGTTTTCAAAAATCAATTTTTGATCAGAATGATTATTATTTGCGCCCTTGGCAAGCACTATGCAAGCAAACTACCTAGGAAAAATGTCCCTCGCGTGGGCATGTCGCCAGGGATGCCGCGGCAATGGATTCAGCCTCTTCAAATTTGTCGGCGACGGTCAAATAACTACTACACAATCAAATGTTCTGTTCAACGAATCGGCGGATGTGGAATTTCCATGGCAACGTTTCGTGGAGGCGCTTCTCAAGAGGATTAGTCCTAGCTTAGCCGCCTAGCTTAGCCGCTTTGTTTTCTGTTTCATCGAAAGCAACGTCTCCGAATGATCTTGGGATGACCTGTCTTTCATTTGATGCATTTCGACTTCAGATATGTGTCTCCGCGCACAAATAAGAATTGCTGATAGGATAGACCCTAAATCCCCAAAATATTGTACAGTCATAGCTAGTTGGCTCAACTATCTACGTTTAAAATTATCATTCAAAACTTCAACATGCTGAGTCTGGCATTTTTTTAGGGTTAATACCCTAAAAAAACTCTAAACTGGTACATTTGTAACAAATTTACCCCCAAACTATTTTTTTGACCACCAAAAACCCCAAACCGGTACATATGTGACAGATCTACCATCCGTTAGCTTCCGTTCGATTTTGCCGTTAACCTTGCTGACGTGGCAAGCCATGTGGAAATTCATAAGTTTAATACCATTAAAAACCCCAAACTGGTATATTTATGACAAATTTACCCAAAACTGGCATATTTATGATAAATTTACTCTAAATTAATTTTTTTGATCATAAAAAACCTAAATTGGTACATGTGCGGCACGTTTACCCCCTTTCAATTTTCCCAAATTTGACCGAGTTGTGATGTCTAATCAATTTTATTTTCCGAATTACTCTAATATTGCCTCCATATCATTAATACTTGATTTTTTTTCTTTTTATTGGAATCATTATTAGAAAACTATTCAAAGACAACCAAATGTGCACTTCATTCTTGTGCCGAGAGGATGCCCATTAACTAAAAGATGGACAGATCGCTTGCGCACATATACAAAAGAAGTGCACATATCACGGTTGCTTCGCTTGTTTTTGGTTTGTGACAAACTTGGCTTTATGTTTATACATGGTTTACTACTTGTCCGCAATCTGTTTGTACGCTTACATATTACTCTTGCTTTGCTAGTCATTCGTGTTAATCCATGTCCTTATTAGCGTTACGTAGTTTTTCCTACCTTGAATCGTAAGTGTGTCAAAATTTTAACATGGAACTTGCATGTGAATGGTATGATTGACTCGTACATCACATGCTCATTGAAATGCCGGAACCAAAATCACTTATGTTTGTCACTAATTTCAGGTGTACTTTGAGTGTGATTTTTTTGTATATGTGCGCAAACGATCTGTCCATCTTTTAGTTAATGGGCATCCTCTCGGCACAAGAATGAAGTGCACATTTGGTAGTCTTTGAATTGCTTTCTAATAATGATTCCAATAAAAAGAAAAAAAATTAAGTATTAATGATATGGAGGCAATGTTAGAGTAATCCGGAAAATAAAATTGATTGAACATCACAACTCGGTCAAATTTGGGAAAATTGAAAGAGGGTAAATGTGCCGCACGTGTACCAATTTAGATTTTTTATGATCGAAAAAATTAATTTAGAATAAATTTGTCATAAATATACCAGCTTAGGGTAAATTTGTCATAAATATACCAGTTTGGAGTTTTTAATGGCATTAAACTTATGAATTTCCACATGGCTTGCCACGTCAGCAAGATTAACGGCAAAATCGAACGGAAGCTAACAGATGATAGATTTATCACATATGTATCAATTTGTGATTTTTGATGGTCAAAAAAATAGTTTGGGGTAAATTTGTCACATGTGTACTAATTTAGGATTTTTTTAAGGTATTAACCATTTTTCTAAAGAGGAAGATGATGGAGATGATCCGGTGATGGTTTTGGGCTTTTAGCCGTTCAAATATCTCAGGCGCGACGAAGATGATCGTGGGCCGACCTCGGCTTGGGCCAATTGACTAGCTTCTCCATTTGGCTAGAATGACGGAATTGCCCCTACGGTAAGAGAATGAAAATGGAAGCGAGATTTTTTTTTTTTTTTGGTCGAAATAAAAATGGAAGCGTGATTAGGCAAGGCAAATTCCCTCGCTTGGGAAGGCGTGCGGACGATCTCAAGGTCCACTGGGGCCCGCGCCATTTGTCGTGACTCCCACCTTGGGAGGAGAAACTCCGGGGATTAGATAGTAAATTACAATTTTCTCAAAATTGACCTCATCTTTCCCTTTTTTTTCTCTTATTTTGAAGATAAAAGTGCATAAAGACTTTTTCTTTCCTCCTTCTTTTCCTCTCCTTCCCAACAAGATAATTTCGTCTCCTATATCTTCATCACCTTCATTTTTATTTTATCAAAGAATTCATTTCCCCCACCAATTTTTTTTCCTTCACCTTCGATATTTCTTTACCAACCTCTGTTTCCCAACATAAAGTAAGAGGACACAACCTGGAGCGCGAAGTAACGATTGCTAGGCAAGAAAAATCAGCTCCTAACTAATCTCAATTATCTCCAAATAGTAATTTAGGACAAGAAGAGAGAGACAGAGACAGAGACAGAGACAGAGAAAGTAGGAAGGAAATGTACAGTATTATCACCATCACTTGACAATACTCTGTTTTTCTCTTATGTTCTGTACACCAGACTGCAAAACCCAGCAAAAGAATATGAATTCCTCCGGAATCAAGATCGATAAATCCATCTCTATGTGCATCTCCTAATAAAAACAGAAAAAAAAAAAAAAAGAGACAAAAAATCCCTCTCGGCATCTACCCAGTTCACATGATATACCAAAAGCTAATTGACCTCAGGGATGCTCTTCAGCGCGGGCCTCCACGACCTCTGCCCCGTCTCGAACCTGTCACTCGCGCTTATCGCAATCAGCTGCGAAACCAGTCGCTCTACGGGCTTCTCCTCCTTCGTGTCCGGCTTCCCCAGCAACTCCTCCAACTGCCTCTTCGTTATCCTTATCTTCACCTCCATCCTGCCGCTGCCGCTGCCGCCACCGCCGGCGTCGCCGCGGCATTGCCCGGCCAGCGCTGCCCGCTCTTCTCGAGGAACTCCTCCGTCTCCTTCGAGCCCGCAGCCACCGCAGCATCTGCGCCGCTCTCGGGTGAGGAGGACAGCCCGTCCTCCCAGTCGTCGCCGCCCCATTGCATCGGAGACTCGTGCCTGATGCAGTTCCCCATCTGAGATTGTTCTTCTCTTTCTCTTTCTTTCTGAAAGGTTCGACGGTTGTTGCGGAGCGAAGAAGAGATCAAGATCTTGGGAATGGAGGAGGAGCGGGAGTTAAATAAGAGGAGAGAGAGAGAAATTGAGCTGGAGGAGATGGTCCTGGGTTGATGAACGTGACGGTGACAGGGGGGTCAAACCTAATTTGTTGCCACGTCGGGCGACAACCGTCTGACGTGGCAGGTGAAAGCGTGGGGTTGACCTCATCCTACATCCACCACCAGCTAATTTCGGGAGGCACTTGCCCCTTGCATGTGATGGACGACGTTAGTGCTTCCGCCTGCGGGGAGCTGTCGGTGAACATGGTTTAGCTCGGCTCGGATAGGCTCGGCTCGAGCCATTTCGGTTGTTTGTTTTTTTCTTTTTTTGATCTACGGTTGTTTGTTGTTCGGTCCTGTTGTCTCGGTCGGCTTGGACAGTGCCACGTAAGCCTACACGGATGATACCAACCGCCCGTGAGTGCAATCATAACCACCGAATTTTATCAAATTCACGTGATGAGAAGATTGCAATTGATTAGATTTATTATTAATCAGGTCTGGATAAGTATTTTCTCATATGAAGTGTCATTATTTTGATGTAATGATTAAATTAGCTAGAGTGAATAAAACTTTCATGCTCTAAAAGCACCGAATTTAGTTGATCAAAAGGAATAAAACTTGGGAAATTTGTGTACGCTTGACGTATACGAATCTTGATTTGTAAATGTTCCTTTTATCGATTTACTTTCAAAACTATATTGATTATGCATATAGAGTTTTTCTTCCTCCACAATAACATAACTTCTCAAGAATTTTGTTGTTGTAGTCTAATTAGGGACATAATCGAGCCAAAACGATATACTTTAATACTTAAACTTGACACGACTCGAAAAAAGGTTATAGATCTTTTCATCCCTATAAACTCAGCTAGTTACTCCCATTCAACTTGATCAAATTATCATGATATCAAACTTGAGATCGAAATCAATTTAAATGTTTAGTATTTCAATTCAAGAGATTTAGACATTACGGATTTATTTAGATTAATTTAAAAAAAAATTGTAGCTCATGCATTTAACCTTCTTCGTAATGAAAATTTCTTTAAACTTTTGAAAAGAGCTTCCATCAACATTTGCATAATTATTCTCAATTTATTTTCAATTTCGATGGATTAATAATAAAGAGAATTCTTTTCAACTTTTTCAAGCAAAAAAAAGTACCCTCACAAGTCACGACATGCATACCTGCATGCTCCAGGTGCGTACCTCTAATTAGATCTGATCGACTCATGTAAATCTCACTTCATTCAACGGCGGACATCGCCGGAAGAATTTGCTTTCCCCCTCGCGAGCCGTGTGTATCTTCGCAAAGCCGATATAGCCTAAGAAAGGGCTCGGCTCTCCCGACGCAAAGCCGAAAGCCATCGGCTGGAAGGCAGCTCCCGTAGGCAGGTGTGAAAAGGGCGCCCAAAGAGAATCCGCGCCGTGTGAACGCAAAGGGGGAACGGTATCTCTCCCTCCTCGGCATTTATTCCTTTCACACACGTCTCGGGGAGTTCGCCTAAGCCCGCTGAACAATGACGTCATTAATTATCGAAATGCTCATCCATCTTATCCGGGTTTGCAATTGCGTGCCTCTTTAATCATTGCACCGTAATCATTGCCTCTTTTGTCTTTTTTATCCCCCATCAACTAGGTAAAACTGTGAAAATGCATTCCACGTGCTTCACGGTAATTAAGGTGCGTCCGATTTGACTTTTGAAAAAAACATTTAAAAAAATACAAATGATTTTAAGTTAAAAGATTTTTTTTTATTTTATAAAAGTAAGCAGTGTTTAGTAAATTGTAATTTGAAAATACATCCAAAAAGAAATTTCATTACAACGGTGTTTTAAAATTCATGCTTTATGCATGACTTTTGCCTTCTTTTCTAAAGAAAAAACCTAGAACTCATAAAGGTCTTAACAGGAAGCTAAATATGAGATTGGCAACCCTTACCTAGAGTCACATGCTAGGCGACCTCTAGCTGTGTCACTTGTGGTCATGCGACATTGCCGATGTCAGATCTGGCCTCACCAACTCTAGATCTAGCCTTGCTTGCGGTTTGAGCCCTTCACTGGCCGAGTCATGTAAAAAATATTTGTTGAATTATGAAAGTTTAGTGCGAGCAAAGTTGAAAGGAAAAAAATATATTAACATTATGAAACGCTCAAAAACCAATACAACTCTAGACCTATATTGGATGAAAAGTTTTTGGAAATGCAATTGCATCTTCTTAAAAACTCTCCAAAAAAATTTATCAAATGAGACTTGCATTTGCCCAATAGACTTTTAGAACTCCAAATCCCTTCCAGACGCACCCTAATTTGTACCAGCGCCACCACCAAATTCCCCTAAATAACTCAAATACAAGGTCCGATATACCGGTGCAAATGGAGGAATTTTCTGTTTTTTACGTGAAATAAATTCTTGTGCTGAAAGGGATGCTTCTTCAACTTTAGAGTAAACAACTGCTGTAAATAGAATAACCAGATCAACATCGGAATTACTTTTAAGAACACCAACCATGGTAATTTCTCCATCAAGGCATTCTATAGCACGCCATAGCATAATACTAAATCAGGCAGAAGGGCTTCGTGATGTTGAACATGTCCCGATGAACTCATTCATGACGTTCTCCTTCCCCTTTTTACTCGATGCAATCACTTGAGTTCTGATCGGACATTCAAGAAATAATTTCTTAAACGAATTTTTTATTTTTTAGTGTGGAATGGTCTGTCTTCGACTGAATTTAACAAACAGACCAGATCTGATGTTACAAAAGACTAGTCCCTCACGCCACCTAAACGTTAAATAAAGAAATCCCCTCCAAAAACAAAACAAGAACAAAATAGTGAGGTAGGTATCATATGTGACGGCAAGTAGCGTCACCACATGACATGTTGGAAGTGCCTATTCTCTTTAGAAAAAGTTGGTGAGTCTCCGTTGTCCAATTCACCAACCCTTTCGGTGCAAGAGCGAAGGCATATGATCGCACCTTCACCCATCACTTCCATCACATGTAACGCGGCAATCACAGACAAGGCATTCCCCCCATGAATAAGATCACATTCAAAAAGCTTTTCTTTTTGAAATTCTAACACGCACTCTCATGATTATCAACGCGTTATATCACAATGTTCACGGTTTGGTAATCATGCGTCAGGTTTGGATATGCCGGTGTCATAATTTTCACGCATAAGACAGGACTTATGTGCCACTGATAATACTGTCAAAGGCTTGTTACGTGAATAGTGTTAAGTCTAAGTGTCTAGCATGGGCAGTCAAAATGAGCTGCAAAATAGACTAAGTCTAATTGAAAAGTAATCAATCGAGGATCCTGCTTAATTACTAGGGAGTCTGGCTACGCAAGTGAGCGTGCCCAATCATCAATCGCTTGAATTTCTCATGTTGGAGTCATGCGGTTTAGTTGCGTTTAATTAATGGTAAATCAACACTCAATCATTGAATGATTAGCTGTTGGGTCATAAAGTAATAGTGAGGAAATTTCTAATTTTGAGAATATTGTATTACTTTTTGAAGCCGTTTTGTCTTCTTTATTTATTTATTTATTTATTCTATATATCCAAACAGCCCTATGTAGGCATTCGTCGTGGTGACCTCATTCACACGTCACAAAGCGGTGCCCTTGTGTACGAATTCTTTTGTGAGAAGATGGTTGTTGATCTCTTACGCTTCGTTTATTTCACAGAAAACAATATTTAAAATTTTATTTTTTAAATTTTTAGCGTTCATTTTATAGAAGATGAAATAATCAAGAAATTGATCCAAAAAAAAAAAAACTAATTAAGAAAATATTTTTTGCTATTGAAAAAAATACCTTCAAGAGTAGAGAAAATATTTTTTACTTTTCAAACAATAGAAAATATTTTTATAACTTCATCCACTTCCCTTTCTTTCACCAAACACATTTTTTTTATATTTTGTTTTTATTTTTTTTAAATTGAGTTTCTAATTCTTTTTCTTCTTTTCTTTTCCTTTTCTTTTCTTCTTCTTCCTTGGGCTTGGTTGGTCGCCGGTTACGGCAACTACCAGCAACCGGCCATTGATAAGCTCCAACCTTACCCTAGGTCGGTGAGGCTCGAGCTCGCCAAAGCCTTGCCGACCTTTGGCGAGGCTCGAGCCTCACCCAACTTGCTAGCCTCGGGCGAGCTTGGGCATTGCTTGATCAAGCGAGGTAGAGCCTCGTCGGAATTTGGCGAGCTTGAGCCTTGCCAACCTAGGGCAAGGTCGGAGCTTGCCAATGGTTGGTCACTAATCGACCATCACCATAGCTAGCAACCAGCCAAGGCCAAGGAAGAAGAAGGAAAAAAAAATTCAAAAATTGATTTAAAAAAATTATTGAAAACAAGTGCATGCAAGAAAAGATTTTCCTTACTAGATGGCGGAAAATCTTTTCTAGTTTATTTTCAAAGTTCAACCAAACACTGAAAAATATTATTATTTTCCTAGAAAATAGCTTCTTGGAAAACAATTTTTAGAAATGCTATATTTTCCGATAAACGAACAGAACTAGATTAGGTCCAATTCATTCACTAATTTCAAATGTATGTGTGATATTAAGGAAAAGTAGTCCAAGCATAGATAATTTTCATGGAAAAATTGTCCAAAAATTCATTAACTTATTATACGGTGATCAATTTAGTCATAAATATTTTAATTGTGCCAATTAATGCTAAACCTTTGACAATTTGCCAATTTAACCATAAGCTTTTTAATTATGTCAATTTAGTCCTAAATTTTTTGATGATTTGCCAATTTAGTTATTTTGGTTAATTTTGTCAAGAAATCGCTTACGTGACAATCTTATTAGCATAATCGACAATGATGTGGCAATTTTCGCATTATTTTTTTAATTTTCTTTTTTTCCTTTTCTTCCTCCACCTAATTGCTAGCCTTGGCGATGGCCAGTGACTAGCCACAAGTGAGGGCTAGTAAAGCTCAACCTCAAGCCTTCACTAGCCTCTAGCGAGCTAATGAGGTTGGCCTTTCTAGCCTCGAGCAAGGCTCACCCTCATTGGTCACTAGCTATTGTAGAGGCTCGACAACCAACCAAAGGAGGAAAGAAAGAAAAAAATTCGAAAAACATAGTAAAATTTAGAAAATATAAAAACACAAAATTTGTTTACATAGGATAGTCGGCATCCATGTCATACTTTCCAATCGAAATTGACCGAAGGGACCAAATGAGTAAATTGTCAAAAAGTTTATGATTAAATTGGTACAATTGAAACGTTTGAAACTAAATTGATCATTGTATAATAGTTTGGTACTTTTTAGATAATTTTCACAAATTTGAATTAACATGTACTTCAATATGGAACCCACGAACTTGATTTATAGCAGGTAAATGATGGGTAAACGAAGGAAATGGGTTCAATTTTCAATATTATTTTCGGTCCATATATCTAGATTTTGATTTACATCTTACCTCATGCACAAAGTTAACAAGTTTTTAAGATGGACATTCTATATATATATATATATATATAAACATACTCTACACCACCGTTGTGGGAACTTTGACAATGTCATTTCTCCTTAAGATTAAGATTTTAAAAGTAGTTGTTATACAAGGGAAACGAAATCTCATCCTAAAGGAAGCTTAGCATATTAAATTCACATAAGTTTTGTCATTCTAGGAGGGCTGACATGAGTTAACAATGTTATGCGATGAGCAGAATAAGATCAAATCAATTTTCCAGGGGACAAAACCAAAATTAGTGGGATATCATCATCATCATAACTGCATAAATTAGAAGTAGAATGGAATGGACCCTATCTTTGTAGGAGGAGACCTCTTGAGAGAACGCCTTTAGAACATATAAATTTTGGACACCCAAGACCTCTCTTTTGCAGAGAGAGAGAGAGTAATGACGATAACATGCGACCATGTTGTTGGCAGGAAAGTGGGAGAAAAAGTAGTTGGCCACTTGTTAATCTCATCAAATTGTTCACCAGCCAGAATCGTTAACAGGGGCACTTTCAAGATGTTGAATTTTTAAGTGATGACTGCCAGGAAAGTCAACCAGGAATTTTCCCATCTTTGTATAATATTGAAAGCACGTCGCAAGCCCCGGCTGTCATCCTTTCTACAAATGAAATGCCCATTTTGTTTTGCCGTACTTTGACAATTAAGAAGTATGAGACACATAATTTATACATCCACGCTCAATGCGATCGCAAGGGGCCTGAATATCTGTATTTGCTAAACACTAAACGCATGGTGTACAGCTGATCTTATCTTTCTCTGCCAGGCCAGATTTCCACAGGAATTCTTTCACCGCCTTGGTGCGGTCGGTGTTGAGTTGGATGACAATGCTGGCCCCCTCCTTCCTGGTGATGCCTCCGTCGCAGCGCAGCATCTTCTTGAGATCCGCAAGGATGACGTCATGCTTCAGTTTCTCGTTGAGGCCTTCCACTGTCGTCACGCAATTGGTCACTTTGATATCCTCAAACCGCACGACGAAGCAATTGCAACAGCTGATCTCTCGGTTGCGATCCCTGAGGAAACACCCGCGGCTAGTCATTTGGACTTCGTCCCCGCTGAAGCTTCCTTGAGCTCGGATGTGCACGATTCCTTTTTGACTAGGAACTGCCGGTTGCCTGGCCTGCATAGCCATTTACTCTGCTGGCAATAACCGGATGCGATTTCGCTATTCCTGGAGGCCGCGAGAACTGAAAATCAAAGTCACGAAAAAATGCTTTCGACTTACATTTCTACCAAAGTACACACCGACACTTCGAATTTAAATTGAGAAAAAGAAGGAGAAGAAATGAAGTTGCAGAAAATGCCCATCAGGAAATTGAATTGAGGGGAAGCAAATCATGTCCTGAAAATCTTCGACTTTGGATAGAAATTCGCTAATGAACTAGTAGCCACTCATGAGGGTCGTTCTTTAAGAAAAAGGAATCGGCAGCAGCAGAACTACCAATTCAGACAGACTATTCCCAGTATATGTCAGCGCGGGAACCGTCCAAAAGAAAGTTGAACATAACAACCAGAAAACGCCAGCACCAGAACACTTATCTGCGACGAACCCTAACCAAATCCAACCCGATAAGAAACTTTCATGTAAAAGTTCCAAAATTTCCGATGAAGCAGATCTACGTAAGAAACTGGTGCTTGCTTACCGCTTAATAGCTGGAGACTCTATGAGGATGCTGGATGAAAGGCAGCTGGGTCTTCTTCGAAGTGAAAAATTGGGCGGAAAAGAGCCTATTATATTCGGCAACCTGGAAAAGCAAGATTCGCGTCTAGATCAGTCCATGTTAGGACAAGAATATGAGGAGAGGCACATGGAGATAATATTCCTGGCCTCGCGTCACTGGTCTCGCGTCACTCTCCAGGGTCTAATCGATGAAGATAACTGCAGCAAAATTCTTGGAATCACGTCATTTCTCCCATTGTTATGGTCGTCGCACATTTTCGGTGTGGGAGATAGTTGCACAATTTTAAATATGAGAAGCCATATTCTCTTCCTGTCCCAATTTCTTCTTCCCTGGATTTTCCATGTGAATTACGGGGAATCGAGTGTCATGGAGGGTGGTGAGATCATCATCAGCATCTAGGGCAGCAGCACCCACGAAATCACCAAGCAAGACCCGAGGCAATATTGCAATTAGAGATAACTCCTTCCGGCTATGATTGAATAGGTTTTCATCAACGTGTAGTAGGGATGCATTCCGATTAGGGTCGTGTTCTATGCTTACGAGGCAGCCCCTCCGGCCTCTTCAGGCACATCGAGAGGGAGTAAAACTAAGTAGTTCAGAATAAAGGGTAGATGCATCTATGTCTGTGTGCAGTAACAAGGAGGAAGTAACTCATTTAGAAGATCTCTACATGCCTCTCTTCGGCCGTATCCTTTGATATTCGAAACAGCGAAGCACTATACTATTCCTCATGTTCCATTAACCTTTAAAGTTATGCGGCATGGCGAATGGAACATATGACTCGTGGTGGGCAACAATAACTGTTTTCATTGGCGAAATACTTCCAAAATGGGGGCAAGATGCCTTTCGTGATTGAATTATTGCGAAGAATCGTTGATGGGCTTTGCTAAACTGTATACGATAGATAATTATAGCAAAAATTATCCAAAAAATCCCCAAGTTATTTGCAATTTTACTAATTCATTCATAAACTTTTTATTATCCCAATTATGTCCCGACCCTATTCATATTTTGCAAATTGAGTTTATCCGACCAATTTTAGCTGAAAATCACTGACATGAACGTTGATAAACATCGATCATCCTCAAAAATATTTTTCAAATTTTTTGATATTTTTTCAATTTATTTCGGATCTAGCCAACTCTAACATGGACAGAGATTGTCATATCCTATAATATTCATTGCTTGGTTTAAATGGCATATCAGTGTAAATGAACCTAAAAATTGCATAAATGGAGATGATAATAATTTCTCTCAATACACTTGCCTACTTCATTTTCTTTTACTTGTTTTTATTTTTTCCCTCTGTGTTATTGTTTCTTTTTACACCTTCCATTATTTTGTAATAATTTTTTTAAATAGCAAAATATACTAATATACATAAAATACCTAAAATATGTAATAAATATAAATATAGAATATATTATATATACTGAATATATATTATAAGATAGAAAGAAATTTGAATAAAAAATAAAAATATGAATAAATAAAAATGAAATTGTTGTTTATTTTTTTTTATCTTATTTTTTATATTAGAATTCAAATATTAATTTAATTTGACCTAGTTCTATTTTATACCTACTTTAACACTTACTCTCAAACTTTTGCTCTACTCTTACAAGGCACGAGAGTCGAAATTTACACTTAAAATTAAATCATCCTTATCTCAACCCCTCAAGAAAATGGAAATTCGAACATCTCACCTCCTCTTTCTCATGTGGGCCCACAACAGGCGAACCTCTATTCAAGCCTTCTAGAGACTGCCTTTTCGCTATAAACTACCCGAAAATTTGAATTAGAGCATAGAGATGCTCAAACCTTAATGGTTATGATAGATATTAGAAATCATATACACATTTATCTCATCTCCCTATAGAATATTTTTATCCGAATTATATCCCTTTCATATCTGACTTTATCCAATCTTAGGTAAGAACCACTTATACCATCCTGAATTTTATTGGAAAAATTGTCAAAAAAGTCCAAAACCGATTATACTTTTGGTAGTTTAATTCTAAATCTTTCAATTTTATCAATTAAGTTTTAAACAATTTCATATTTTGTCAATTGAGTCCATGAGGCTAATTTTGACTTAAAATCACTGATATAAACCCAACTTTCCTACGTGGTACGGCCGACACTGAAATAGATAATTTTTAGTATATTTTCGAAGTTTTGATTATTTTAAATTTTTTTATTTTATCTTTTTTTTTCTTTTTTTTTTTCCCGATACTAGTGAGGTTCAACGATGACCCTTATCGACCACAAAGGCTTTGCCTAGACTAGGCGAGGGCCATCTCGCTTGTAGAAGGCAAGGCTGCAATGACCTATGAAGGTCCTCATCGGATCTAGGTGACCCATTACCTTGATTCATACACACTTCCTCCACGTTGGCAAAACCCTAGCAAAAGTAAGTGCTTTCTCCAGAACTTCTGCTTTGTGTCGCTTTTTGCTGGCACCATTGTTGCTGCTGCTACTACTACTTCTTCCTTATTGTCACAAGTAAGTACAAGGTCGTCTTCTTCATTATTCCCCCATTTTGATGTGATGTCAAATATATAAACGTGTTTCAATTCAAAGTTTTGGCACTTCACATAGGCTGATATGAGTTTCTTCAATATATTTTTGTTGTCTCCATATAATGATAGTGTTTAAGATGTCGAACCCAAGCGCACACTGTCAAAAGATAAAGTCGTAACTACAAATGAATATCTCGATGTGTGCTTATCCCTGATGATGCTGTGTGATTCGGTAATCCACCGTACAATCACAGATCTGTTCTTATAGAACAAGTATGTGATTATCTCTACCAACCATACTCTAATGATACCTTGATTTCTAGTTTTTGGTTTGTTTTGGTGTTTTATGAGCTTGTCATGTTATTATGACTTTTATGAATTCTAATCATGTATCATTTTAGTAATAGACGAAAATTTCTTAACAAAAGGAAAATAGCAAATAGCTCCCTATGTCGAATCTCAGGTACCTTCAAGGAATCAAAGTGAGTTCCAAGTTCGAAAAAGGACTCCCTACTCATTCATCTTGATGACCTCATTCACACGTCCCGCTGAGTTTAACCCAACCTGGGCACTTCCGCAAGAGTTCTTTTACGATATGATGGTTCACTAATTACGAATGCGATATTAAGGAAAAAAGTAGTCCGGCCAGACATAATTTGCATTAACATGTATTTAATTATGAATTGGATGAGCCCTTGAACTTGATTTAGTTGGTAAATGAAGGACATAGGTTCGATTTTCACAACCACAAAGTAATTTTATAGTCGGTCTATTTATCTAGTTTTTGATTCACATCTTATCCATAAAATTAACGAGTTTATGTGATGGGCATTCTCATCATGAGGAAAATAAACACGAGTATAAACAGGAGCTAAACAATGCCTTGAGATGGGAAAAAAAAGATCAAATCAATTTTCCAGGGTTTAAATTGAAAATTAGTTTGATATCATCATCATCATCACTACTGCATAGATTAGAACTGGAATGGAATGGACCCTATCTTCGGAGGAGGAGACCTCTTGAGAGAATGCCTTTAGAACATATAAATTTTGGACAAGCCTCTTGACTTTCGTTGCAATGTCAGCTCAACGCTTTGTCTCAGGATCGTAGTGGCAAAAGACCTCTCTTTTTTTTAAAAGCGAAAAAGGAAGAGGGAGGCAGAAAAGGGACAATAACATGCGACGATGTTGTTATTGGCAGGAACGCGGGAGAAAAAGTAGTAGGCCCCTTGTTTAAGATGTCGAATTGTTAAGCAATGATTGCCGGAAAAGTCAATCAGAAACTTTCCATCTTTTTATTTAAACCAAGAGCACCTCGCTAGCGCCGACTGTCATCTTGCTTCGACAACTAAGAAGTACAAGAAACGTATTTTTACACCCACACTTGAAAATCATAAGCGTTCCACGTCCACCCACATAGAAGGAAAAAACACTAGACGCGCGGAGTACAGATGATCTTGTCTTTTGCTGCCAGGGCATTTTTCCACAGGAAATCCTTCACCTCCTTGGTGCGGTCGGTGTTGAGTCGGATGACTACGCCGGCCTCCTCCGTCTTGTATTTGTCCCCACGGCAACGCAACATCTTCTTGAGATCCGAGAGGATGACGTCGTGCTTCAGTTTCTGGTCGAGGCCTTCCACTGTCGTCACGAAACTGTTCGCTTTGATCCCCTTGACCTGCACGGTGAAGCAATTGCCACAGCCGAACCCTTGGTTGCGATCCCTGAGGAAACACCCGCGGCTGGTCATTTGGACTTCGTCCCCGCCGAAGGTTCCTTGAGTTCGGATGTGCACGACTCCTTTTTGACTAGGAACTGCAAGTTGCTCGGCCTGCAGAGCCATGTACTCGACCTGCGATGACCGGACGTGGACTTCTTTATTCCTGGAGATCGCTAGAACTGAAAATCAAAGTCACCAGAAAATGTTTTCGGCGTACAATTTTACTAAAGGACGCACCGACGATTTGAATTTAAATTGAGAAAAAGAGGGCCGCCCGGGGGGGTGTGGAATTGGAGTTGCAGAAAATGCCCATCAGGAAATCGAAAATCACGTATTGAAGATCTTCGACCTTCCATAGAAATTCACTAATGAAACTAGTAACCAGTCTTGAGGGTCGTTCTTTAAAAAAGGGAATCAGCGGCAGCAGAACTACCAATTCAGGCAGACTATTCCGAGTATACGTTTACGCCGGAACCGTTCAAAAAGAAAGTTAAACATAATAAACGGAAAACGACAGCACCAGAACAATTATCTGCGACGAACGCTAACCAAATCCGACCCGATGAAACAGAGCTATGTAAGAAACTGGTGCTTGCTTACCGGTTGATAGCTTGAGACTCGGTAAGGATGTTGGACGAAAGGCAGTTGGGTCTTCTTCGAGGTGAAAAATTAGGCGGGAAAGAGCCTATTATATACGGCAACCTGGAAGAGCTAAATTCGCGTATAAATCAAGTCCTTGCTAGGACAAGAATATGAGGAGAGGCAGATGGAGACGAATGGCCGGCCTCGCGTCACTGGCCTCTCGCGTCACTGGCCTCGCGTCACTCTCCAAGAAATAATCGATGAAGATCACTCCAGCAAAATTCTGGGAATCGCGCGATTTTTCCCAATCGTTCTGGGCGTCGTATACTTTCGCTGTGGGACAGAAAGTAAGAGGATTTACGCAATTTTAAATACAACAAACCATATTCCCTTCCTTTCCCAATTTCTTCTTACCCAGATTTTCCATGTGATAAGGGGTATCAAGTGCCATGGAGGGTGGCAACATCATCATCAGCATCTAAGACAGCAGCACCCACGAAATTAGCAAGTAAGATCCGAGGCCATATTTCAATTAGAGAAAACTCCTGGCAACTATTGAATAGGTTTTTCATCGACATATAGCAGGGATGCGTTCCGATCAGGATCATGTTCTATGCTTACGAGGCGGCTCCTCCGGCCTCTTCAGGCACATCGAGAGGAGTAAAACTTAGTAGTTCGGAAGAAAGGGTAGATGCATCTAAGTCTGTGGGCAGTAACAAAGACGAATTAACACGTTTAGAAGATCCATAGATGCCTAGTTTGGGCCATAAACGATCTCTACACGCACGTGTTTAAGATTTTCCCATATCCTTTAATATGTGAAACAGCGAAGAACCGTGCTAATTCCTCATGTTCCATTAACCCTTTTAAGTTATGCGGCACGGTATATGGAATATATGACAATCGCGGTGGGCAAAAGTAACTATTCATTGGCGAAATACTTCCAAAATGGGGGTGATATGCCATTCGTGATTGAATTCTTTTAAAGAATCGTAGATGGGCTTTTACTAAACTGTACACGATAGATAATTATAAGAAAAATTGTCCAAAAATCCTCAAACTATTGCACTTTTACCAATTAAGTCATAAACATTTTAATTATGCTTAAATTTTGAACATTTTTAAGTATTGCAAATTGAGTCCATCCAACCAATTTTGATTGGAAATCAATGATATGGACGTCAACCATCCTACTACCAGTCTACCACAGCCAACACTAAGATGAACAATTTTTTAATAATATTTTAATATGTTTTCAACTTTTTATTTATTTATTTATTTATTTTCCTTTTTTTTAACAACTCTAGCCGGTGAGGCTACTAGCCATCCATCATCATCGAATATTTTCATATCATAGCATCTTTATTGTTTGGTACAAATAGCATGTCAATGTAAATAAACTAAAAATTGCACATTGAATATGGTAAGAGTTTCTTTCAATATTCTTGCCTACTTCATTTTTGTTTACTTATTTTAATTTTTTCACTGTTTTTCTTTATTTATTTTTTCCCTTCCATCATTCTCGAATGAAATTTTATTAAATGGTAACTATACTAATATACCTTAAATGTGTAATAAATATAAGTACAAATATATATTTATATATTGATTATATATTATAAGATAGAAAGACAGTCAAATATAAAAATAAAAATAGGAATAGATAAAAACGAAATTGTTGTTATTTTTTCTTATTTTTGAATTTTCTATTTTATATAAGAATTCAAATATTATTTTAATTTATTAATTTAAGAAGTTTTTTGTTTGAAAAAATAACTTTTCACATTTATAGATGTTAGAAATTTTATTCACTGTTATCCCATCTACTCATTTGATATTTTTGCTCGAATTATATGCCTCTTATATCTGATTTTAAATTGTCTTGGGTAGGAACCAATTATCCCATCCTAAATTTTATTTGTCCAATACTTATTACATTTTTGTTAGCTCAATTCTAGATCTTTCGATTTTTGTTAATTGAGTCCATAGGGCCAATTTTTCCCATAAATCACTGAGGCGGCCCTCCTACGTGGCATGACTAGCACTAATGTGACAATTTGTACTAATATTTTCGAATTTCTTATTTTTATTTTTATTTTCATTTTTTCTTTGCTTTTTTTTTTCTGTGCTGGCAAGGGTCATCGACCTGCAAAGGCCTTGCCTTAGACTGGGCAAGAGCGTGAAGGTCTGGCCGATCCATTTCCTCAATTTACACTCTTCTCCACAGTTGCAAAGCCCTAGCAAAAGTAAGTGTTGTCTCTAATACTTCTGCTTCGTGTCGCTTTTTGTTGGTTTCGTGACTGCTGCTGGTGCTTATTCTTCTTCTTCCTTATTGTCACGAGTACGTACAAGCTCTGTCTTCTTCCTTTTTTTCCCTCCATTTTAACGTGACAAAGTGTTTGATGGAGCTCACAATCTCATGTCGCCCAAATCTAGTGAGGGCCATCTTGGCCCTACTGGCTGCGGGTGAGGCAGTGCTCAACAGATCCGGTGAGGGCCTTCGTGCTATCGCTCATGGCTAGAGGGGTTGTGAGGCGCCGATCGTAGGAGATGTGGCCCTTGCATAGTCTAGGTGAGGCATTGCACTGGGTAGGGTCGCTGGTAATCCTTGTCAATGCCCAAAAAAAATTATATATATAAATAAAAAATTTAAAATATTTTTAAAAAATATTATTAAAAATTATCCATGTTAACACTAATTGTGTCATGTAGAACGGCTAATATTCACACTAACAATTTCGATCAAATGGACTCAATTAGCAAAGCACGAAAAAATTTAGAACTTGATTGGTAAAATTAAAAGATTTATAACTTAATTGGCAAAAACATAATATGTTTAAGATTTTTTGGACAATTTTGTTGAATTCACAAATTATAGTCTGAACGGTCTTACCTTTGACCAGATTCAAGTGGCGGGCTTGATATGATATGCCTAGAAATTAATTCTTGACGCCACCTCAGCGATAATTAAAACCCTTAAAATAATTAGTGGCAGATGCCATCTGTGACATGAGTAGCATGACTAAGTGATATGTTGGAAGCGCCTATTCTCTTTAGAAAAAGTTGGTGAGTCTCTATTGTCCACTTCACCAACCTTTATTATGTTTGACCGTCCCAATCTAGATTGGGATAGAATATGATAAGATCGGATCAGAAATCTTCCAAATATCTCGCTTGCCCAACATAGACTAAAGCGAAGTCAGAAGACAAAGTATGAAGCACGAAATCAGCTTTACATTTAATAGGAGAAGAAATTGACCGGTTTTGTTGCAGTGGAATCCACAGGAAGAGTCGCAGCGGCGAAGGATCGGTGCCGGACGTGAGAAGTGAAATCCAAAGAGAGCTTCTTCTTCTTCTTTTTTTTCTTTTTTTTCTTCTTTCATCTCTCTGCTTCTGACGTTGCCCAAGCGTGACTGATCTTCCCTCTACTCGAGGGAGGAGACGATGCGCCAAACCACTCTGAGCGAGTCGATTACATTCTTGTAGGTCACAGAGGTTCCACTCCTCATCGGACTCACTGAGTGCTCCGGTCAATCAATCAGAGAGCTTTGGCTGAAAGTGAAGAAGAGGATAAACTCCTCCCCGGAGATTCTTCAGAAAAATTCCCCTTGGAGGGAGGTTATGGCGGGCTGATGGGAGAAGAGAGATCGATTGAGAGGTGCAAACCTGGCGTGTACAACGTCTAGCGATGAACAGCGAAGCGTGTCCAAGGGATTTTTCTCCTTTTTTTTCTAGTCTTTTCCTCAATTTTTTCATATTAAATATCATATTCAGCTTTATTTCATTCACCTCCTCACTGGGATTTTTTTTATCCGGCTTATATCCAAATTATATCTGAATATATATGAATCCAGTGTTCTCCCAAACACCGAATAGGATAAAAATTATCCTATCCAAATTTATATCCAGTCCACCAAAGGCAGCTTTTGGTGCAAGAGAGAAGGCGTATGATCACACCCTCACCCATCTCCATCGCATGTAATGCGGACGGTCGCAGACAATGTGTGCCCCCAGTAAACATGGCCACAATCATAAGGTTTCTCTTTTGAAATTCTAACACTCTCTCACAATTATCAATACGTTATATTACAATGTTTATGTTTTGGTAGTCATTTATCAGGCTTGAATATGTCAACGCCATAATATTCACGCATGAGACGATAATTACACGCCACTGATAATACTGTCAAAGGTTTGTTACGTAAATGGTCTAACATGGGTAGTCAAGATGAGCTACCAAATAGACTAAGTCTAACCGAAAAGGAATCAATCGAGGCTCCTGCTTAATTTTTGGAGAGTCTCGCGGTGTAAGTGAGTATAGTCAATCATCAATTGGTTGAATTTCTTATATTAGAGTCATGTAATTTAGTTGCATTTGAATAATGGTAAATCTACACTCAATCATTGAATGATTAGGTGTTGGGTCATAAAGTAATACTAAGGAAAATTCTGATTTTGAGAATAAGCATAACCGGATTTTTAAAGCCGTTTTAATTTTATATGTCTATAAATACATCCCACATCGTAGCACAGGAAATAAAATAGCAATAATGGTTCGTGAACAATCTTCTTTGCTCCTCTCTCCCTCCCACTCTCACCCTCTCTTAACCTTTATCCTCTCTTCCACTTTTGGAGTGGACGAACTTGACCTAAATCTCTCCCTTCCCTCTTTTATTTCTTTCTTTAATCTCTCAATCTAGTTTTAGATTTGAGAGTTTTTCTTTCGATCTCAAATTTTAGAGTCTTAATAAATAAATATTTCACCTCCAATTTCAATGATATTCACAGCAGTTTCAATCTCAAATTTATACTCGTTTGTCGCGTTTTAGTTCAAAGCTTTGATGCTTTGTATTGGCTACATAGCTCGCTCTCACATATGTCAAATATGAGTTTCTTCAACATGTTTATATTGTTTCCATGCGATGATTGCGTTGAGACGCAAAACCTAGGTGCACACTGCTGAAAGGCAAAACCGTAACTATAAATAGAGATCTCGGTGTGTTCATTTATCATTGATGACATTCCTCCTTAAAATCTCATCCTAAATGAAGTTTAGTATATTAAGGCTTCTTTATTTCGCAAAAAATGACTGATTTAAAAAATATTTTATAAAAAACGATCACTTGTATCGATAAAAAAATAAACAGAAAATATTTCCATTGTTCACAAAAATATTTAGACATAAATTGATTTTGATAACAAATAGAAGTGATCGTTTTAAAAAAAAAATGTTTTCCAAATAATTCATTTTGCATAAAAAAACAGAGCCTAAAGTTACAAAAGTTTTGTCATTCTAAGAGAGGGAAAAATTATCATTCTAAACCCTTTGTTTGAATGCTAATTTGGTCATAAACTCTTGAAATTTACTAATACATTCTAAAAATTTTGTGCAAAATACTAATATGTAGTCCTTTCAACAAATTGTCACAAATAATTTCTGACGTGGTGGTTCATGCAAGACATAATTTCGAGCAAAGTTGCTCACGTTAGCATGCTATATAAGATGGTCGACGGTGACTAGTCGCTGCATCAATAATTGGCTAGAGGGACTACATTGGAACTTTGCTCAAAGGTTTAGGACTACATTAACCAAAAATTAAAAAAAAAAAAAGGTTAGAATGAAATCGACATATATATAATAAGTTTATGGCTAATTTGATAACAATCTCTTCTAAGAAGCATAACAAGAGCGAAACAATGTCTTGAGATGCAAAAAATAAGATCAAATCAATTTTCGAAGACGTAAATTGAAAATTAGCGTGATATCGTCATCATGGTCACTGCAAAAATTAGAAGTGGAATGGAATGGACCCTATCTTTGAAGGAGAAGACCTCTTGAGAGAACGCCTTCGGAACATAAATTTTGGACACCCACGCGAAATGTCAACGCAAGCCCATTGACTTTTGTTGCAACGTCAACTCAACGCTTTGTCTCAGGATCATAGTGGCAAAAGACCTCTCTTTTATTAAAAGGGAAAAAGGAAACGAGAGAGAGAGAGAGAAATGACAATAACATGCGACGATGTTGTTATTGTTATTGGCAGGAAAGTGGGAGAAGTAGTTGGTCACCAGCTTAATTTCATCAAAAGGTTCACCTGCCGGAATCGTTAACGGGGCTTTTCAGATGCCGAATTTTTGAATGATGATTGCCGAAAAAATCAACCAAAATTTTTTATAAATAAGAGCACGTCGCAAGTGTCAGCCAGCCATTATCTTTTCCAAACAAGAATACCCCTTGTGTTTTACTATATTATTATAATGGGATAAGTGCAATAGAAGTCCTAAAACTTGTTATGAAAATGCAATTAAGTTCTAAAACTAATAAAAAGTGTAATCAAGTCCTAAAACTTATCAAAATGGTTCAATTGAGTCCTAAAATTAACATTGTCAATCTTACTGATGGAAAATGCTGACGTGGCATTTTAAATGATTTGTTATTTTCCACCTGACTTTTTAAATTATTTTTTATTCAATTTTTTTTAAATCATATTTAAAAACTGAAGTTCATTTTTTAAAAAACCGTTATAAAAAAAAGGAAAATGGCAGCTCCTCCGTTGCCGCCCATCACTAGAGGGGCCGGCGACGATCGCCAGCCTTGGGCGAAGGTCGTCGGTCGCCACCCATCCAGGGCGAGTCCTTGCCAACACCAGGCGAGGACCGACGACCCTTGCCAAGCTCGGGCGTAGGCGCGGGTGCCCAGATCTGGGCACGTCGGCCCTCACGGGGGCCGGCGACCATCGCCCGCCCCGGGCGACGCCTCGCCCGCCCTCACTTGGGGGCCAACAAGCGTCGCTCGCCCTAGGTGAGGCCTTGGCGACCCTCGCTCGGGGCCGACAAGGCTCGCCCAGATTCAGGCGACCCAGATCTGGGTGAGCCTCACTGGCCCCAAGCAAGAGCCACCGAGGCCTCGCCTAGGGCCGGCGAGGTGTCACCGGCCCCCCGTGAGGGTTAGCGTGCCCAGATCTGGGTGCCCTTGCCCTCGCTTAGGGCCGGCGAGGCCTCGCCCTAGTCGGGCGGCGGCCGGCGACCTCCACCCAAGGCCGGCGACCGTTGCTGGCCCCTCCGGCAATGGGCGGTGACAAAGGAGCTGCCATTTTCCTTTTTTTTTTTTTAACAATAATTTTAGTTTTTAAATATAATTTTTTTTAAAAATTGAATAAAAATAATCTTAAAAAACCAGGTGGAAAATAAAAAATCATTTAAAATGTCATGTAGGCATTTTCCGTTAGTAAGATTGACAGTGTTAATTTTAGGTATCAATTGTATTTTCATTACGAGTTTTAAGATTTCTATTACACTTATCCCTATTATAATTAAGAAATACAAGTTACGTGTTTTAACTTCCACGTTCAAAATCATAAGCGTCCAACCCACATAGAGCAAGATTGTCCATTTCATTTTGTCGTACTTTGACGATTAAGAAGTACGAGTTACATACTTTTTACACCCATAGTAGAATCATAAGCGTTCGTCCCACATAGAAGGGAAAAACACTAAACGCTTGGGGTACAGTTGATCTTGTCTTTTGCTGCCAGGCCATTTTTCCACAGGAAATCCTTCACCGCCTCGGACTGGTTGGTATTGAGTCGGATGACATCGCCGGCCTGCTCCGTCCTGTATTTGTCCCCCTTGCAGTGCAACTTCTTCTTGAGATCCGAGAGGATGACGTCCTGCTTCAGTTTCTGGTCGAGGCCTTCCACTGTCGTCACGACACCATTCGCTTTGATCCCCTTGACCTGCACGGTGAAGCAATTGCCCCGGCTCATCCTTTGGACTTCGTCCCTGCCGTAGCTTCCCTGAGTTCGGATGTGCACGGTTCCTTTGCCCTGCGGAGCCATGTACTTGGCTGGGGATGACCGGATGCGATTTCACTAATCCTTGAGGCGGCAAGGACTGAAAATCAAAATCACGAGAAAATGCTTTCGACGTACAATTTTACTAAAGGACGCACCGACGATTCGAATTTATATTGAGAGAAAAAAAAAAGAAGTGGGGGAAGAATTGGAGTTGCAGAAAATGCCCATCAGGAAATCGAACTGAGGGGAAGCAAATCACGTACTGAAGATCTTCGACCTTCCGTAGAAATTCACTAATGAAACTAGTAACCACTCTTGAGGGTCGTTCTTAAAAAAAAGGGAATCAGCAGCAGCAGAACTACCAATTCGTACAGACTATTCCGAGTACACGTTAACGCCGGAACCGTTCGAAAGAAAGTTAAACATAATGAACGGAAAACGACAGCACCAGAACAATTATCTGCGACAAACGCTAACCAAATCCCACCCCATGAAGCAGAGCTATGTAAGGAACTGGTGCTTGCTTACCGGTTGATAGCTTGAGACTCGGTAAGGATGCTGGATGAAAGGCAGTTGGGTCTTCTTCGAGGTGAAAAATTAGGCGGGGAAGAGCCTATTATATACGGCAACCTGGAAGAGCTAGATTCGCGTATAGATCAAGTCCTTGCTAGGACAAGAATATGAGGAGAGGCAGATGAAGATGAATGGCTGGCCTCGCGTCATTGGCCTCTCGCGTCACTGCCTCGCGTCACTCTACAAGAACTAATCGATGAAGATCACTGCAGCAAAATTCTGGGAATCGCGCGATTTTTTCCCAATCGTTCTGGGCGTCGTATACTTTCGCTGTGGGAGATGAAGTAAGAGGATTTACGCAATTTTAAATACGATAAACCATATTCTCTTCCTTTCCCAATTTCTTTTTCCGCAGATTTTCCATGTGATAAGGGGGTATCAAGTGTCATGGAGGGTGGCAACATCATCATCGGCATCTAAGACAGTAGCCCCCACGAGATTAGCAAGTAAGACCCGAGGCCATATTTCAATTAGAGAAAACTCCTTCATGCAACTATTGAACATATAGCAGGGATGCGTTCCGATCAGGATCATGTTCTATGCTTACGAGACAGTAACAAAGAGGAATTAACACGTTTAGAAGATCTATGGATGCCTATTTTGGGCCATAAAAGATCTCTACAAGCACGTGTTTAAGATTTTCCCATATTCTTTGATAGGTGAAACAGCGAAGAACCGTGCTAATTCCTCATGTTCCATTAACCTTTTTAAGTTATGCGGCACGGTGTATGGAATATATGACAATCGTGGTGGGCAAGAGTAACTATTCATTGGCGAAATACTTCCAAAATGGGGGTGAGATGCCATTCGTGATTGGATTCTTTCAAAGAATTGTAGATAGGCTTTTACTAAACTATACACGATAGATAATCCAAAAAAATATTATAGGAAAAATTGTCCAAAAAATCCTCAAACTATTGCACTTTTACAAATTAAGTCTTAAACATTTTAATTGTGAGCAAAATTGCTCACATTAATGTACTACATAAGATGGTCAGCGGTGACTAGTCACTACATCAATAATTGACAAGAGGTATTACATTGGAACTTTGCTTAAAGGCTTAGGATTACATTAACCAAAAATAAAATAAAAATAATAGAATCAAATCGATATATATATATAATAGGTTTATGGCTAATTTGATAACGATCTCTTGTAAGAATTATAACAAGAGCTAAACGATGTCTTGAGATGCAAAAAATAAGATCAAATCAATTTTCCAAGACGAGCATCATCATCGTCACTGCATAAATTAGAAATAAGAAGTGGAATGGAATGGACCCTATCTCTGAAAGAGGAGACCTCTTGAGAGAACGCCTTTACAACATAAATTTTGGACACCCACCAGAAATGTCAACGCAAGCCCACTGACTTTTGTTGCAACGTCAACTCAACGCTGTCTCAGAATCATAGTGGCAAAAGACCTCTCTTTTATTAAAAGGGAAAAAGGAAACAGAGAGAGAGAGAGAGAGAGTAATGACGATAACATGCGACGATGTTGTTATTGGCAGGAGTGTGGGAGAAGTAGTTGGTCACTTGCTTAATTTCATCAAAAGGTTCACCAGCCGGAATCTTTAACAGGGGCACCTTTTAAATTGCCGAATTTTTTAATGATGATTGCCGAAAAAATCAACCAAAAATTTTCTACATTTTATAAAATTAAGATCAGGTCGCCAATACTATTATAATTAAGAAGTACGAATTACATACTTTAACTTCCACGCTCAATATCATAAGAGTCCAATCCATATAGAACAAGATTGTCCATTTCGTTTTGCCGTACTTTGATAATTAGGAAGTACGAGTTACGTACTTTTACACCCATGGTCGAATCATAAGCATTCGTCCCACGTAGAAGGGAAAATCACTAAACACTTGGGGTACAGTTGATCTTGTCTTTCGCTGCCAGGCCATTCTTCCACAGGAAATCCTTCACCGCCTCGGGGTGGTTGGTATTGAGTCGGATGACATTGCCGGCCTGCTCCGTCTTGTATTTGTCCCCCTTGCAATGCAACTTCTTCTTGAGATCCGAGAGGATGACATCGTGCTTCAGTTTCTGGTCGAGGCCTTCCACTGTCGTCACGACACCATTCGCTTTGATCCCCTTGACCTGCACGGTGAAGCAATTGCCCCAGCTCATCCTTCGGACTTCGTCCCTGCCGTAGCTTCCCTGAGTTCGGATGTGCACGGTTCCTTTGCCCTGCGGAGCCATGTACTTGGCTGGGGATGACCGGATGTGATTTCACTACTCTTGGCGTCCGCAAGAACTGAAAATCAAAATCACAAGAAAATGCTTTCGATGTACAATTTTATCAAAGTACACACCGACGAGACGAATTTAAATTGAGAAAAAAAGGGGGGAAGAAATGGAGCTGCAGAAAATGCCCATCGGGAAATCGAACTGAGGGGAAGCAAATCATGTGCCAAAAATCTTTGACTTTGGATAGAAATTCACTGGCGAATTAGTAACCACTCATGAGGTTCCTACTTTAAAAATAGGAATCAATAGCAGCAGCGCCACCTAGTCAGACGACTATTCCCGGTACATGTTAACGCACCGGAACTGTTCAAAAGAAAGTTCAACATAATAAACAGAAAACGCCAGCACCAGAACATGTATCTGCGACCAACGCTAACCGAATCCAACCCGGAAAGAAGTACTTTCGTGTAGATGCTACGAAATTTCTGACGAGAGAGCTATGCAATAAATTGGTGCTTGCTTACCTGTTGATAGCTGGAGACTCTGTAAGGATGCTGGATGAAAGGCAGCTGGGTCTTCTTCGTGGTGAAAAATTGAGCGGTAAAGAGCCTATTATATACGGTCACCTGGACGAGCTAAAATTCACCTCAAGATCAAGTCCATGTTAAGACAAGAATATGAGAAGAGGCACATGGAGATGAATGGCTGGCCTCGCGTCACTGGTCTCACGTCACTCTCCAAGGTCTAATCGATGGTCACTGCAATAAAATTCTTGGAATCACGTGATTTCTCCCATTGTTATGGGTGTCGCATATTTTCAGTGTGGGGGACAAAGTAAAAGGATTTACGCAATTTTAAATACGAGAAACCATATTCCCTTCCTTTCCCAATTTCTTCTTCCCCAGATTTCCCATGTCAATTACGGGGTATCAAGTGTCATGGAGGGTGGCAAGATCAGCAACTAGGACAGCAGCACCCCCGAAATTAGCAAGTAACCTCCCGAGGCCATATTTCAGTTAGATAAAACCCCTTCTGGCTACGATTGAATAGGTTTTCATTGACATATAGCAGGAATGTGTTACGATCAAGGTGGTGTTCTATGCTCACGAGGCACCCCCTCTGGCCTCTTCAGGTACATCAAGAGGGAGTAAAACTAACTAGTTCGGAATAAAGGGTAGATGCATCTAAGCCTGTGAGCAGCAATAAGGAGGAATTAACTCATTTAGAAGATCTCCACATGCCTCTTTTTGGCCATAAAAGATCTCAAGAAGCACTTATGCAAGATTTTTCCATAACCTTTGATATGCGAAACAGCAAAGCACTATACATATTCCTCAAGTTCCATTATCCTTTTTAAGTTACGCGGCGTAGCGTATCTAATTTATGACAATCGTGGTGGGCAAGAGTAACTGTTTTCATTGGCGAAACACTTCCAAAATGGGGGTGAGATGCCTTTCATGATTGAATTCTTTCGAAGAGTTGTAGATGGGCTTTGCTATAAACTGTACATGACAGATAATTATAAGTAGACGGACAAGAGGAATCGATCATTGCAGAATCCTGTGATATTGGATGGCATCTTATAAGGAAAGAAATGTGTGGTTGTCAATTCTCGTGTGGCTTCCAACGCTAAGAATCCCGTGACATTGGATGGTAATCGATTTCCATCAACTTCAAAATGATAGGGGAATAAATGCGTGCTCTCTTCGTCTTTTGGTTCAAATCTCCCAAAGACTCAAGACAGCTCAATGCACACAATCCCAAAAAATGGTGGGTCATGTCTAGCTATATTGGTTCGGAAAGTTAACCCAAGATTTTGCTGAGTTAACTAAGACTCCGACATCTAATCGTGCATTGTGCCTAAAAAAGGGATGCCGCATATTGTCCGAGCAAAAACAAAGTACGTGGGACCGTGTCCAAGTACCTCATTCTCATAATTATCTGGTTACGACTGGATGGCACACAGCTCCTGGAATTACTCAGTTTCTTAAAAAAGGCAAGTTTCTTCTAGGTTGGTTGGGAATGATCAAATGACTGCTCATTTACTTTCAGTTTTCTTCGGCTAACTGACCATTCAAATAAAGCATAAGAATATCGCAAGAAAATAAAACACAAGAAAAAGGAAAAGCTGGTCTCCAGTTCAATGAGAAATCGCATCAACCCTGCATAGAAACACTCTAGACATAGAGCACGTGCTAGACTCATGCAAAATGGAGGTCCTTCGAATTTGTGATCTTGTAATGCAATACACTATTACACAGAGATACTGTTTACAAATTGGGAAAAATATTTGAACAGTAAAAATAAAACCGTGTCTTCGAGTAATAATTATCAATTTGACTTTAGCTTAATACGATGACAAGAATCTGAGAAACTGCACCTAAGAATTTGATCAACAATTTCTTTTTCTTTTTTTCCTTTCCCATTCTTTATTTTGGTTGATTTTCTTTTCTGTTAGGTCATGAAGAATCAGCAGGGATCAAGACCAATATGTTTTTCACCTTAACATTTGCTATAACACACAGAGTAAACAGCAATCACTAAGCTTCATCCAATCCTTGGAACATAAGTGCAATCAAGTAATAAACCACGATGCCATACTTGAGGGGGCCCAAAATATTCATACATTTGGGTGATCGGGCATGCGCTTCAGGTCCATTTCCACTTGGTGAATTGTCCATTGCATATTTTCCAATTTCTGTCACAGGGAAATCAACCATTAGGTTTCACTCTGGAGTCATGGCAGAACCGTAAAAGCATGGACTTAAATTACCTTCACAATATCATGATACTGCCTTGCAATTGTATCAAAGTGAGGATCAACGCCTTGATACTCCCTAAGTCTTGTTACCTGCAAGAACCATTAGAATATGATCATAAGATGAGAAAAAGACAGGCCACTCTGAGGGATTAGGAAATTACAAGGAAAATTTTATCTTCATTGTCACTGAACTAGCAAAAGAAAAGGATGAAAATTCACGGCATTATCTGGGAGTAAATACATTTATGGCAAAAACAGCCAAATATGAAAATACGGAGATTTTTTTTCACAGAAGAAAGAGATCCAACATATGAAAAATATAGTTTTAGCGAACAATAGAGCTAACCGCTTTGTTATAAGCTATTGAAGCTTCCTCTGTGGCCTCAACAAGATACTTCCTGCATATAATACCAGAATTTGTTAATCCTTACCAGCAAGCAAACATGCCATTAAATCATCTGTGATGCCACTAAAAGTCACCTTATTTTGTGGAGAGCTGGAATCGATTCCTGAGTATAAGTTTCATATAAAAGTATATGCTTTAAAACTCTGCAAAGAGATTGCTTCGTCAAAGCACATCGAACAAGACTAACAGCCATACATGAAGGCACTGAGAAGTACAAGATCTGTCAGCTACACATACATTTCGTATTATTCTAAGAGTTATAAAGTTCGACCAGATGAGGATGTGCACAAGGGTGTGGTTGAGGTGAATGAAGTTCCGCATGAAGCTCACAGCACTAAGTTGAGTTGTTCATTACTCTGATTCCTCAATTCTAAAGAAGGCTTCTTTGGAACAGGAGTGTTGGGCTCTATATTCTGTCATATTCATGTGGACTTCTGCTAATAATCTGCCTCACACCTTTGTCCTTCCTATAGTGCTCACTTATGGGGAAAAAAATATATCGGTTTCAACAGTCTTGCATATGATATTGAAGATCTGAAAGAAAACTACGAAGAATCTGCATCAAATTGCAAACGATGCAAGTCACTGCAAATGACTAGCAAAGTGTCCTTGCCATCTTTTTCAATTATCTACTGATGTCAGCATACTCAATGTGCATACTTCAAATACAGAGGAGAGTTCCATTAACAAATGCTTGAACAGTCACAAGTTGGAATTGCTCTTTTGAAAGAAAAAACAAAATTTAGGAGGAAATTTCCAACGTATCAAGCTTAACAATCCATCAAAGCAAAAGCCAACAAATTAAAGAATGAATTCAATAAGTAAGAGTATGCAACCGACCTCAGTTTAGCACTCATGGTTTCACACCTTTTGCACAGCCACGTCTTTTGTAGTTCATCCTATGATGAAACAGAAGGTAGATTCAGAATTTTTACCAAAGGAAGAATGAGAGAAAATACAAAGGTGGGTTAAAAGATTGAAAGAAGTTCAGAAAAATAGAATCAGTACGTATTTATGCTGATGTTGCAACTTCAAATCCTTGACCAGCTTGATGAGCACTCCAAGAATTTGCTCTAAGACCTAGTTGGGCAAAATGGATCCAAAACCACAGATAACCTCCGAGCTCAGAGATGCATTTCATTGAGTCAACATAATCAAAAATATTTCAAGCACAGAAAAGACCAAGAAGTTTATGCTTATTCACATACATTATAGTATTCTGCAAATTTTCTATCTGCAGAGTAAAGGTCTTCCCGAAGAGCTGCTTCTTCCCTTTCAATCTCCTCAATGATAGATTTCACCCTGATGTAAAGAGAATAATTTAACCATTCACTATCATGAGCAGGTTATTTATCCAAGCATATGAGTTCAATCTTTTTAAGAGGCCATCTGATACACTTCAGAGAACCATATACTGAATATCTACACAACCTAATTGCTTGAGTTCTAGTACCAAAGAAGCATAAGATAGACAGATGACTTTGCCACTAAATGTTAACTGACCAAGGACAACACATTCCTAGGGTGCAAGTTCTGTTTAACATTAGCCTTCAAGGATCAATCAAGGTCACTTTTCACAGTTCAAAGAAGTTCATGTTCCTCCAAGAGGGCGAAATGGCGTTTCCAGGAAATAACATTTTCTCGGCCCCGCAAGATGAATTTATAGGAATATGTGCTTTCTCATCAAGCTCTCTTGCCCATATTTCATGTTTTCTCCTACTTTATTCCTGCATAAAATTCTCCCAATCAACCCATAGGGCTTCAAACCAACTTCGCAAAATTATAACTCCTCGTGGAGTTCTAGCACAACAAACCATCCAAATAAACAAAGTACAGTTTCTTCTCAGACTCCTTAAATGATTAATTGCTAATGCTACCTTTAAATTTTATCATCTACTATAAAACATACATTGCAACAACTCCTAGTTTAAGGAAAATATTCAGTTTTTATCTTAGTGTCATCCAGTCCTTCTGGAAGATACTCTAATAGAGTCCAAAACCTTAAAATGAGAAGCTGCTTGATGAACCATTGATCACACGTCAAATTTTTTGCACGGATATCCTCTTTTAGATGGGATTTCAACAGCAGGTAGCATCTCAGGAAAAAGGAAGATGATATTAGATAATTTTAACTGCTAGTGCGGTCATGCCTTAAACAGAGATATTGAAACTGGACTGCAGATATTTCTCAGGTGAAGAACATGGGTGTATGCCAGCGGATGTAATTTCAGAAAATTCAAGTGGAAAAAGATTAGATTAGAGTACCATCTTCTGTATCGATTCTTGGGGTGGAGATATGTCCATTAACATCTCCAGATAGTTTGACTAGGAATCAGATATATTGTTTAAAAGGGCATAGTAGAGCAAATTCAGATGAAATTGTAGCATCAACACGAACAACAATGGCACATATAAAAAGAGAAACTTTCATCACATTCAAAGGAGATATGATGGAAACATAACTCATCAGCTAATTGTATATTCGAACAAGAAACTTATTGAAGACACAAACCTTTCTGGCAAACGGGCACTCAAATTTTGATTTCCTGATGATGAATCTGCATGAGAATGAAAGCATCAAATTTCATGAACACAACAAAATCGTACCAAAATTTCTTGTTTCCCAAAGAGATGTCATGCTTTGTGACGAAGGTATTCCTCCAAATAATATCTTAGACATTTTCCATTGAGAAGTTGACATTCACAGGCATTAGTGGAAATAGAATGTAGTCAAAACATGCATTAGCTAGAAATAGAGAGCAGATATAAAAGAAAAAGATTTGAGAGTTGCAAACTACCAATGTCATCGGCAAACGCATCAGCCAGTTTATCACATTTGACTTTCAGACGAGCCTCAATCTCGTGGGACAGAGACATCTGGTACTCTGTCATATCCTACATATCAAAGCAGGAATATATATTCTCCATTTAACTCTTTCAATTTGTGGTAACAGGTTCCATTAAAGCATAAAAGAAAAGTAATGAAATACAGTAAAAGGGATATAAAAAAATAACACATGATCAGTAACCTATTGGAGCAATATGTATATTAATCATTTCACGAATCAGTACCACAGGTGGTGTCCGCTGAAGCTGAGTTTGCCATAGATAAGCAGGTGTAATCCCAAGAAAACGGTTAGGAACACCACCAACTCCAGGTTCCGCTGCATCAGCATTGCTAATTGATGGAGAATTATTAGCGGTGCCTAGGCTGCTATTTGTAGAGATATTTGTATAATTTGTGGAATTAGCGCTTGAACTGATGGTAATACTAGTACTAGTACTGTCAATGGAGCTTCTTGACATTATACTCCACTTCTCAATTTCGTCCTCGTGGATCTCTCCATCTTTCGATATCAAAGGAAGCCTCAGTCTTTGAGCAGCTTCTGCAACAACCAGACGGTGCTCTAGGGTCTCATATACCTATAATCAGTAAAAAGATGATCAATGCCAAAGGAAAAGTCTCGATATAGAGCAACAGACTCGGGCAACATTTCATTGACTAAGCATCAAATAAGTATGTTCCATGTGAAGGAATTTTTCAATAGCTGAGAAGAAAATTTGGACACAAGTGGCAATGCCGAGAGCACCAGCTCTGACACATTTCCATAGCATTCTCAGGCATTGTCATAACTGGACAGAGTGTTCCCTGCAGCTATTCTAGAGCATGGCACCGCAACTCATGAAGAAAAATAAATGAGAAGCACGGGAAGCCTGTAGGCTAGTTCATCTGCTCAAGGACGCAAGAATCAACAAACTATTTTAGTCATACAACATAGACTACTGTGGTAGAATATCGAAAGACCTGTGGGGCGTTCTTCAACCCAAGCTGTGGATATAAACCCTGAAGATCACGAATCCCACCGAGATTAGCCACCGAAACAGCCTGCTGATACTCTTCCACCATTGCGATTGCCTCACAATAGATCGCCTAAAGCAATTCCAACATGAACGCTTCAAAGTTAGACCTAAGTAATGTACAGAGGGAACGCACGGAAACTATCAAATTTAGTAATGAAAACAATCTCACCATGGCTTCCAGATAACGCAGCCTCTCTCTGGACATCTCCTCTCTCGCCTGACACATCAATGCACACGAATCAACAAACGCTTAAAACCGAATATGACTACAATCTCTCTCAATGCCACGACGCATTTCGAAATCGAAACAGATCAACCAAGCCTAATTCAATCAGCCGCAACGCACGATTCCGCGATCTGAGCAATCGTAAGCTCGCTTCCGTCGCTCTCCTCGCCGCCATTTTCTCCGCAGCGAAAAACACGAAAGAGCGAAGAGCCGCGGGAAAAGGAGGCGGAAGGTAGAGAGAGAGAGAGAGAGAGAGAGAGAGTTACGAGTTGGAGGTCGTAGTAGGCGGATTTGGAGACAAGAGAGCCGTCGGGAGCCAAGCAGTGACGCTCCAGCTGATCGACGAGCTGGGAGACGTCGGCCGGCAGGTTCTGGCCGCCTCCGCCACCTTGCAGCCCCTTCGCCATCGGAGGAGGAAGTGCCCCCGCCGGTGGATCTCGGCGACGGTGGCGGTTCCGTAGAAGACGGCGAGATCGCTAGGCGTTTCGCTGCTTTTGAAAGCCACCGCCACCAAACACTGGTTAGTTCTCCGGCGGTTCGGTGGGATTTTTAGAGTTCAAATGTTTGCAGAGACGAAGGTGGGAGAAATGGCAACCTCCCCGGAATTTATATCCAAACAATTTTGTATTTACTTACGAAAATACAATGGCATTTCGAATACTTTCAACTCTATTTCAATTCCCCCTCAAAAAAAAAAAAACCGAATGTAGGTTCACATGTAATTTCTTTATCTTCTTGGTAGCATGGAGGGGAAAAAAATCAAGCAAACTCACTATATCAAAGAAAGCAAATTTTAACCGACCAAAAAAAAAAAAAAAAAAAGAAAGCAAATTTAAAAAAAAAAAAAAAAAAAAAGTTTTCTGTGCCTTAAAGGACTAGATAATTTTAATATGAAATGTGAATTTCACAAAATGGGCCTGACCCAATTAGGGTGTGGCGGGTTGCCGAACTCGAATGGCCGGAAGCAAATGACACAAATCTCCCCTACTGCCTCCACCTGTGAACTTTTTATATTTTTGTAAAGAAAAATTATTGGTAAAATTTGACTTCGCAATGATTGATTGGATCGGCAAATCAGTCAATGTTAGAATGACGGGATGGATAACGATCCCCTCAAGGGTCATGCTCGAATTCAGGACCTTAATGTTAAAGATCAAAAGTTAAAGAAGACTGAAGTAATACAGGGAGACAAAGAAGCTCTGGATGTTGCTAATGCTGTGCTCGTGGCTATAAGGAAAAGTACGAAAGATAATGGACTCGAGATTGACATGAAGTGAGAGGCTGGACCACATGTGTCGATAAAGCTCGAGCTTAAAAAGCAAGCTCACGTGCTTTAACACATAGGGGTAGTTATTCTGTTTTAGAATAGTAATTGAGTTTTTTTTTTTTTTTTTTTTTTTTTTTTTTTTTTTTGGTCTGAAACGATGATACTTTTCATTCAAGGAGGACAAAAGTTACAACCCATAGAAAGGGCGTTGATACATAGCAAAGACATTAACTCTGAAGGAGGAGATGTAGACCAAGAAGGTGAAAGTGAAATACGGGCTTGGGCCTTAGCGGCCCAATCGGCCTGCAGCATTGGCTTCTCTTCGGCAATGTTGAATGCGCAGGTGGGGGAAGGAGAGACACAACGCTGAAGCGTCCGCAACCAACGCTCGGGTCTCCCATGGTGGCAAACGACGATCGTTGAAGATCACCACAAGAGTTAGACAGTCAGACTCGATGATGAGGTGAGCTTCTTCCTTTCCCTGTTCTAGCAAATAAGTGAGAGTGGAAATAAGGGCTTGGATCTCACATTGCAAGGGAGAAGACGCACGAACAGTGCAAGTGAATCCGTCGATCAAAACACCGGTGTAATCTCTAAGGACACACGCGATTGCATCATTATTAGTAGCCGAGGGAAAAGCCCCATCGATGTTGGCCTTGAAACTGCCCCGATTCGATGGAGTCCAAACTCGATTAGGGTTGAGCGAGCATTTCGCTTCGGTAGATTGCTTTGCACCGAGCCGCTGCATACAGCTTTGCTTCAGCAAGCGCCGGATCTACCAGTGGTCGGGAGTGGTCCGATGATGCCGAAAAGTGAAATGGTTCCGCGCCTTCCATAGCTGCCAGAGTATGAAGGCAATGATTTCCTTAGAAGGTAATCCCGACTGATTTTCAAAAACATCCTCAAGCCACGCATCTATTCGATTTCTTCTGTAAGCTAAATGATCAATTTGTACTTTAGAGTGAGACCAGATCTTCTTAGTCCATGGGCAAAATAAAAGAATATGTTCGGTAGTTTCGGATGTGTGCATTGAATGTAACCGACATACGGTTTCTGTATGATGTGTCTCCTGAAGAGATTAGCTTTAGTAGGGAGAGCATTATGACATAATGACCATATAAAAACTTGAATCCTAGGGGGAGTCTTTAGATTCCAGATATGTCGCCAGAGACGGGCTGATGGCTGATAAGAGGATGAGGCTAGATTGTTGTTTTTGGGGTGGCCCGATTGTCTGAGAATGTGGTAGGCAGATTTAACTGAATATTTACCTGTTTGTGTGCCTGTCCATATGAGATGGTCTGTTGTAGGAGCATGACTTAACAGGATATTAATAATCTCCTCAATTATGTGATGGTCAAAATTGTGTCGTAGAAGAGGGATATTCCAAATCTGCTCATTTGGGACTATAAAACCATCAACCAGTTTTGGTTCTTCTCTAGGCGCTGGTCCGCCGATTATTCCACTGGTGAGCCATTTATCCTCACGGATATTGATTTGCTGTCCATCACCAACAGACCACTGTAGCTTAGAAAGGATAGCATCTCGACCTAAGAGTAAGCTTTTCCATCCCCAAGAGGAATTAGCTCCATTCCTTGCTTGCCAAAAGCTGCTAGAATGGTAATATAGGCCTTTAAAAATTCTACCCCATAATGAGGATGGGTTTTGGAAAAGTCTCCAAGCTTGCTTCCCTAAGAGGGCTCTATTGAAGGTTAGTAAATCTCTAAAGCCGAGGCCTCCTTCTAGCTTCCTTTCTTTGAGTAGATCCCATGCCCTCCAATGTATACCTGATGTAGTGCTACTGGTCTGCCACCAAAATTTAGCGATTTTTCGCTCAATAGACTGACATATAGAAACAGGGAGTTTGAATATGGACATGGCGTATTGCGGGAGTGCCTGCACTACCATTTTTAACAAAATTTCCTTTCCCCCTTTAGAAATGAAGTGCTCTTTCCAGCCTTCAAGTTTGGCGTTGACACGACCCAAAATCCAAGCGAACATATCTTTCTTGGACACACCCCAATCAAATGGAATACCCAAATACTTGCCTATCTTATCTATAACAGGAACTCTTAACTCTACGGCGAGGTTTTGTTGTAAAATAAAGGGACAGCCCCTACTACAGAATAGACCAGATTTGTTTCTGTTGATAGACTGGCCCGTGGCAACACAATACTGTTGTAAAATATTGGCTAGATTTTGGCTTTCTAGGGTGCTTCCATTTAAGAAAAATATGGTATCGTCCGCGAAAAATAAATGGGAAAGGGTAGGGTAGTACCTATTTAGTTTAATTTCTTTGAGAGTGCCAGAGTGGACAGCTTGGTGCATGAGAGTAGATAACAGGTTGGCTAAGAGGATGAACAAATATGGAGATAGTGGATCCCCCTGTCTTAGACCCCTTGTAGGATGGAAGTATTCCAATGATTCTCCATTAAATTTAACGCTGAATGTTGCTGTGGTGACACATTGCATCACCCACCTAACCCATTGATCATGGAACCCCGTCGTTTAAGATAGTCCTCTAAAAATCCCACTCAACCCGATCATAAGCCTTCGCATGTCTAATTTTAAAACCGCCCGAAAGTGTTTCTTTCGTTTTCTCGATTTTTAAATGATGCGTAACCTCCCGCACAACCAAAATATTGTCTTGGATCGTCTACCCGTGACATAAGCACTCTGTTCGTTGAAATTAATCCGGAAGCCCCTTTGCTTTAAACGGTTTGCCGACACCTTTGAGATGATTTTGTATATGAAATTGCATAGACTAATGGGTCGATCTTGTTCTAACATTTCCGGGTACGGAACCTTCGGGATGAGAGTAATGAGAGTTCTATTGAAGGTAGAGGGCATCACTCCCGAACTGAAAAAAATTGTTGACTAATGTGTATATGTCCTCTTGGATGATATCCCAGTGGTTCTGATAGAATAACCCATTAAAACCATCCGGTCCTAGGGCTTTGTTGGCTCCGAGCCGGAAAGCGGCTTGTTTAACTTCCTCCCTAGAAACAAGCGTTGTTAAGCTTGTGTTCATTTTCGCCGTAATGACTGGGGGCATTGCATAAGAACAGGCGCATAATTTCGATAGCCAGTCGAGCGATAAAGATTTTGGAAATATGTTTGCGTTGTGTTCTTGAGTTGAGTAGAATCTCGGATCCAGCCAAGGTGCTCGTCTTTTAACATGCTGATGCGATTCCGTTGTCTGCGTTGAATTGTCGTTGCATGAAAGAACTTTGTGTTCTTGTCTCCCCCCCTTAGCCATTGGATCCTCGAACGCATTGCCCAATATGTTTCCTCTCGCTGCCATTTATTGTGAATTTCTTCTTGTAGGCTGGATACAAGTGCCTTATCATAGGTATGACTTGGTTGATTAAGATGATTCTAAATCTGTTGTTGTAACAGGTAGACTTGTTGCCGATCTTTACCGAAAAGGGATTTACTCCACTTGGCGAGAGCAAAGGAAGTACGTTGAAGCTTGCTGGTCAAAGATTCAGCCGCGTTGATGATGAAGCCCAAGCATTGCGATAATCAATCGATGAGGCTTTTTCTTGAATCTAGAAAGCCTCAAAGATGAAAGTTTTCTTCCGTTTTAAAGATTTCGGTTCGGTGAGTAAAAGAAGAGGACTATGATCTGAGGCTAAAGCAGGATAAGCAAAGACTTCCGCCTCCGGGTAAGTTAATCTCCAGTCAACTATGCACAGGGCCCTGTCAAGCCTTTCTTTAATAGCTTCATCACCATCTCTGTTGTTCACCCATGTATAAAAGCAACCCTTGCTTTCAATATCCATAAACATGCAATCATTCACAAATTCTCGAAAGGAATGTAATCTATATGGCTCAACTATCTTTTTGCCCTCCTTTTCCCAATGATAAAGTATGTCATTAAAATCGCCTATACACACCCATGGAAACATATTTGAAGACCCGATTTGTCGATATCCGCCCATACTTGTTGTCGATGATGGTATATCGAAGGTGCATGAAGACATGTGAGTCTCATGGTTGTAGCACTTTGATTCTCTCGTACAAATTGTGTCAATAAAGTGGCTGGTAGAATGCTCCACGGTTAAAGTCACCTCCTGGTCATCCCAAAAATTACCAAACCTCCCGCCAAACCCATAGGATTCACCACAAAATAACTTGAAAACTTCAACTTTCTCTTGATCTACGGATCACCATTTCTTGATTTTTCGTTTCCATCAAAAAAACAATGTTAGGCCTTTCACTAGCCACAAGGGCCTTTAATGCTTGAATTGTCAGGGGGTTGCCCAGCCCCTGACAATTCCAACTGATGATCTTCATTTGTCAAGTGATGGCATTTTTGGGCATGCCACCTCGGCCCATTTCGCGACACCTTCAGCTGTAGAGATGGTGGTGTCCATGAGATTTGATTCATCAAGCATATCATTATCCTTAGAACTAGATTCATAAGGGCTGTGTCTTTTAGTTTTCTTCAAAGGACTCGCTTTGGATGGTGATCGTGGACTCTTGAGCTTCTTGTTAATTGAGTGATCTTCAGCTACCTTGTTGATTAGAGTTAAGCGGTTAGTCACGGGGGATTTTGTTTTGGGTCGCAAGTGAAGGATGCTTTGCCGTGTGAGGATTGGATTACAAGGCGTACGCTGGTCTATATGAGTTTCCTCTATGGCGGGTTGCATGTTGTTAATCCGAGGTGCTTGCTTTGTGAGTAAGAGGGGTGTCTCTTTGTTGGGTTTCGGTACAACCTCTTCGCTTCATTTTGATTCAAATGCTGCTCATAAAAAGCAATCCGAGAATGGACTATGTTGTCGACCTCGCCCTTAACCACTTTGCCCATAATACAAGTTGTCTTTGCCATCCATCTTTGCTGCATCATAAGGAATGTCTTTACGGTGCATGGCGTAATGGCCTAAGATGCCACGGGAATAACAATAATGTGGTAGGCGTTCATACCGAAAGTCAATCCATATGTTCTTCCCCTCTAATTTAATAAGTTTGCCGATTTCGAGGCTCATTTAGATTAAGTTCCACTCTTGCTCGACCGATTGAACTGTAGAACCGTCTCTGCCTTCAATTTTCACCTTCTGCACTTTGCCGAGATTTCTAATTGATTTTGTAATCATATCCTCTGTACATCGTTCTAGGGGGAGGCCATAAACTTGCACCCAGAACTCGCAAGTTGTAAACTCATAGCAAGTGCAAAGGAGTATTTGGCATCCAAGGTTTCACCATCACCAGATGGTTGGCAAACAACCAAGGACTATTATCTAAAATTCGTTGCTTTTCCTCTACCGAATTGAATTTAAATACATAGAGCCCCGCTTCACGTGGTGAGATTACTACTTGATCATTGCGCCATACTCTTTTTAAGGTGTTCTGAAAAGCTTGAAAGTTGATAGAAGGGTTTGACAGTATTTTACCCATTAATGTGAGTTTGCAATCTTGCAGTGTCTCCGGCTGAACTTCATCATCCCAGACTTCCACCTCCTGTTCTGGCCAAAGTCTTCCAAGTCGGTTACAGAGCGCTGCAACCCGAGCATCTTCTGACGATTGAGATTGTTCCATTAGAGTCAAGCGTTAAAGGACATACAAGCGCTGATGAAGATGGCGCCTAGAAGAAGACAGCTAGTGGGACCACACACATGTTCAGGGGAAGAAAGATAGAGGTGCAATGATGATGAAAGGGTATTTGCATGAAGAGGATTATGAACAGAAAGAAGGGAGCGGAGGGTTCAATGTTGAAATGGCGAAACAGTTTAGTGAATTCCATAAGGAAGTGCAATAATCATCTGGGTAGATTGCAGAAGAGAAGGAAAGGGATGAAGATGGGTTGGAAATTGAGGGCTAAGGCGAACAGGAACTACCCTAAAGGTAGAGAGAACTCTACATTTCGAGAGAACATTCGAGAGCGTTAAAGTGAAAGGAATAGTAACTGAAGTTGTTGAGTCTGTTTTTGATCGTCTTCTTCCTCGAGTCTCTGATTCATCTTTAATGTACTCTCTGTTTTCTTGAGCTTGAAGAATATAGAAGAAACAGAACATAGAAAGAGAGAGAGATGAGAGAATTGTAGAGAAATGAAAAGCTCTCAGATGTATGTACTTTTCATTCTTTGATTCATGGAATACAGAATTCTTTCCTTTCATCTACATCTTGTGCTTTGTTCTTCGTTTCTTCACACTTAATCGTGAAGAGGGGGATGCCAAAGGCAGAAATAGCGACTGAAGGAAAGTCAAAACAAGGAATTGTGAAGTAACATGCATAAAACTCGCCACTCGTCTATTCTTGTGAAGGTCCTAGATGGGTAAACTACTCAGGACATCATCTTACTAGCTTCCGTGGTGGGTAATCTCATTTAATGGTCAGAGGCGAATTTAAAACTGAGCAATGGGAACTCGAAATATTTTCAGGGGCTTCACGTGCTCCACAACCAAATACTTGAGATCTTCCTGAGTGATGCTACAACTCATGAAGATTATACTTCTTATACTTCTTATACTTCTTATACTTCTTATATTACATCTTTTTGCAAATCGAAGCCTATGATCATTTCTAATTTTTACTCATTCTCAAACAAAAGATAAGCAAAGCAATCTAGAAGATGTGCTACACTTTGATCATGAAGCCAAGCGGCAAGACTAGAAAGATAAATGCCCTTCAGCAATCATTGTACAACCTTGAATTTGACTGAAACCGCACAAGCTGAAGCTTGCATATGATTCAACTCGAGTCTACTTGAGCATTTGATTCAATCTTCGCACATTGTCAAGCAAACATCCGTTCCAGGAGCAAGCATAATTCCAAAAACATCTCGTCGCCTTCACTTGGCCTCTTTATTTTTCATTGTACTTGTAATGCAGTTCGACACAACATGCAACAATCTCAGTGATCCCGAAGGTGCAACTTCATCTAGATCAATGCCCAAAATTGTGAGAACAACCTACAAAATGTCAATTTTGGCTTTAAAAAAAAAAAAAAACACGAAATCAAGACTCGGCATTGGAGTCTTGAAAGTTATCTGTCGAAAAGGAACTGCCGAGTCAGCACATCTTGAGTCATACCCACTATTCTGACTAATGAATCTCGCCAAAGAAGCAGGGACAGGACCCGGAGTACTGCAGTATTGAACCTTTTGAACACCAGGAGGAATACTTTCAAGTTGGCGGTTGCCATGTCCCCGGCTTGAATGATGCACCAGATCCTGTGGGCTCTGTTGACCTGAAAGGCGATTTGATTTAGTTATGGTCTCATACAGGAAAAGTCCCATAACATAAAGCATCTCTATCTCCAATGTTCTTTTTTCTGAAAGCTCAAGAGTCTGTTATGAGACAGGCCTCCACTAGCAAAACTCGTCAACATTCTAACGCACAGTATAGAAACCGCTAAAACATATTGGAAACCAAACTTTTGGGCTCCAAAACACTAATTCAATTCCAAAGGAACTTACTCTGGGACTGGCTTCTCTTCTTCTTTTGGTCTTTCTTTAGTTTGTCTGCACAGAAGTCCCGCCAAAGTATGCATTAATCACATTTGAACCATGTCTCTCTCCATTGTAAGTGCAAATGAAAACATATTCTTTCATTTTTTCTTACTTTATGTTTTGTTTCTTTCCTCATCCTCTCCAATTTTTGGGAGGGTAAGGGATTGATTGAGAGCAGTAACTTTGCCTATGAAGCAATGTGCCCACAATTCCCTTAACCACAATATCTCAATACAATTGCAAGATTATGGAGAAGATATAGATGATTGTCACGAGCTACACAATGTGAAAAAAAAAAAAAAAAAAAAACAAAAAAGGAGGTATTTCTATGGTTCAAGACAAAGCAAGAACAAAGGATTAACATTATTTCCAAATGACAAGCTCTAACAGCATGCTTAACAGTAGTATCCTAGCTTGACTTGAAGTACTTACACAAGAAATTGCATTGGCAATGAAAGAGTTTTGCAGCACAGCACCAGAAAGAAAAAGGAAAGGAGTTGTAGTGGCATCCTCAATAGTACTAATCAAACGTAGAAAAGTTCTCTCATTCTTCACTTATCAAAAAGAGTATAAGTGACTCAAAAGAGTATAAGTGACTCACCTCAAGCTTTCTGTTTTATCAGATGTCTCATCAATCTTGTCACCTTCACAAGACAACATCACAGTGTCAACATCATTAGCAAATAAAGTTATTCAGCGATGGCATACGTGCTACAGTGGAAGCATAAAAATAAGTAAAAAAAGAAGGTGAAGAATGTCCCTAGGGCAAATTCAGAGCCTTTTCTTTACCGATAATTCTGGTTCAGGAAGGTGGTGAGTGTCATGTGGGGGAGCATTTGATACCACAAGCATAATGCAGAATGTAAACTGTCCAAGCGTACTGGCGGGGAAAGTGATGATAATTTGGTGAGCTCAAGTCAATAAAAGCATCAGAAATGATCTAATTCTTGTTCCATTTGTTGAAGTATATTTAGTGGTGTTAGTCAGTAGCTAGTAGGTGAGTCTTAATTAAGGTAATTAGGGTTTTGGGTGTCTCTCATGCTCTATATATAGAGCCATCTTATGAACTCTTTCATCAAGTCATTCAGTAAAGCTGTAGACTTTGAGTCTTTTCACTCTCCCTCTACAGCTTTAGAGGTGGAAGGCTAGATTTGAAGTTATGAAGATGATGGTTGACAGTGTACTTGTACTCACATCTCTGTCCATCATTTAACTGTAAACTGTAACTAGAGAACAAAAACAGTAACCAATAGTAATGTTTCCTTCAGTTCTAAACAGTCAGGTGACTTCATCCATGTTTTCTGAGACTGTTGGATGAATCCTCCTACTATAAATAAACTGCCTCCATGGTGGCAATTGGTAATTCAATTTATCATATAAAGCTCATTATATGTAATAGTTTTGTCTTTTAACATGCAATCTAACTATAAATACACAAATCATCATACCTTCTGCAGAGGATGGAAACTGCCGAATAAAACTTCCCAAGTCTGGACCTCCAACTTTACCTACAAGATGGTGTTATATAATCATGGGTTTGGAAAGGTTGATATGCAATCACAGAGTAATTATAGGGCAAAGAGCTGACCAGAGCTCATGCTTTTACGGATACTGCCTTCTTTTAATTTCTTTTCTTCTTCCTCTTTTAACCCTGTGGAAATGAAGGCAGCGAAAGAAATGAAAAACTCATAAAAAAGCAGGGAATTTATATAGAAAAAAATCTGAAAATGCCGATGCAGCAATTGTACACATTGGAATTGACTTGAAAAGTCTGAAGTGAGAAAACACAGATGATCATCGATTAAGATCAATCCAGGCATATTCCAAGACTTAGCTGTCATGGTCCAAAATTCAACAAACTATAAGCTGTGATGACCATTCCATTCAGTTCCACAATATATTTACCAGACAATAAATTTGGTCTGGTTTTTGCAGATTATAGTTGGCCACTGCAGTTACGGCATCTGATCGCACACCATGCAATATGAAGGTGTTCAAGCATTTTTGTTTCAGGAAACTTCAGAAGATTTCATGTGTTAACAAACATTTTACAATTTGGTATGAATGAGAAGGAGGCCTACAACTTGACCCATTCTACAGATACAGAGACACAGGAAAATTTCACCAAACATTTGGCTGGAGGATAAACAATAGATAGAGACTTCGTGTCAAGATGACAGCCAAGTCCAAAGCACCTAACATGCCAGAAAGTCATTTTGAATATGCTCCTTAAGAACCATACTGTCTATCATATCAGTCAAATGTCAGTGGAGAGGTCAATAAGAAGCCAGGGACTAGGAGAACCACATAACGGGAAAAAAAATGACGGGGGACAATAAATATATAGAGATAAGTTAGAGACACGTACTGGCGACATTGAGTTTAATCCGCTCACGCCTAGCTTCAAGCTCTGCCATTTCCTGAAGAGAGGTGTAGCATTATCTAACAGTGAAAGAACAAAAAATCACTACCCAAGATATTATTGATAATGAATTTAGTACACAGCACAATATACCGACTGTTTTTGTCAGACATGACTTCACCAACCCATCTAACAATGCAGAACAGGCAAGGACTATGCCACAAAAAAGATATTGTATGCAACTTCCAGCATAAGAGGAAAGGAGTATATGTCAAGAGGAGTTAACCAGAGTTCACTAGAGTTTAGAAGAATCCATACTTTATGGAAGTGGTGAGAGGGCTTTTCAAGGGGAAGGCGGGATAAGAAAGAAATGTGACTTTGTGTGGACTTACAACGACACCAAAATAAAATTCAAAAGCTCCTGTGCAGAGAACTAAGCTAGTCATATTGAGTTCTCCCCCGTCATAAATTTATTCAAAAGCATGAGGTTTTCCTCACAAATTTGTTGCAGAACTGAAAAATAACAGAAAAGGAAGCATTTAAACAAATCCAAAGCCCGCCATTACTGCACAGACTACTCGCTTTATGTACTAACACAATATTAAGCAATTCTACATCCAGGGTGCATAGTGATTTTCTTAACTGTAGAAAGGTTAAAGTACCACTTTGTTTTTCCTTGAACTTGACTATATCTTCTTCAGTTCTCTTTTTCTCCAGACCTACCCTTTTCACAATCAAAGTTTCCCTCTTTCCTTCCCCTAGGTGGGACACTAACTGTTGTGTATATACATATAGAGCTCACTTTACCTCTGGAGTCGGAGCTATCTTACGCTGTCCATTCAGCCAACAAATCCATTCAACTGCCAAAGAAGAAATCGAAAAGGAAACTGTCATCAGCCATTACATCGCAAGTGACATATTCCTCCTAAAAATTCATAGAACCGACACTATAAACTTACGAGTTGCCAGAACCAAAAAGTCATAGTCCGTTGGAAAAATGCTTACCAGGAACGGATGTAGGTTCCTGCTCACCCTTGAATTCCACCCACCTTTTCTCCTTCACTAGTAAACACATCCATAAAGTACGTCGTAAGCAAACAATGTGCTGAACTATTTAGCAGTGCAGTTCATTCTCATACACAAGCAAAATGCAGATACAGACATCTCTTTTCTATTTCAATCAATCTCATACTACAGCAAGCAGAAGTTCCTGTAGATGATGAGTCCAAATCTAAGCACAGCTATCAGTCACATTTTCTTTACATGATTCCTCAGCTGATTAAACACTTCCATGAGCTTTAGCTCAAATGTGTGCTCACCCTTTTGCAATGTCAAAGTCCTTCAGGAGCAACCAAGACAATTCAAATCCAACGTGGCACACAACCCAAATGGCATCCAAGGTTGCACATAACCAATTAGACTGATAATAACACAGTCGGTATTCATAGTACTTGTGTAACTTCATTAGGCATAAAGCTCATTCCTTTTGAGGCATGAATCCCCTCCCATACAGAGGTAGCTGAAACAGAGCCGTCTACAACTCGAAATAACTTAAGCATGAAACTCGAACATTTCTTCGCCGCCACGAGAAACCCATAAAACATGTACATTATAGGGGTAATAAATAAAAAAAAAAAGAGAAAATAAAAGGGAAAGACACTGACTGATTCCATCGATGTCTTCTTTTCGAGCAAAATAGCGATTCCCAGCCTTATCCATACCCACGAGAGTCCGGCTGCTGAAAAATCCAGCAATCCTCGAAAATATCTTCGACATCCCTCCCTCCCTCCCTCCCTCCCTCCCTCTCTCTCTCTGCGCAAATTCAGAAAATCTCGATTCCCTTTAATGAGTATAGAATGGCGGTGAGGCACTAGGCAGGGACGAAGATGATGCCCAAAGCGAGACGAACGTTTGCGGTGATCGAAATTAGGCGTGCTCAAGCGCAGCACACTGTAGCGAGCGGGTCGCGAAGAAGAAGAGGAAGAAGATGCCGACAAAAATCTGGTTTTTTTTTTTTTTTCCTTGGAAGAGCGAGGCTGGCACGGAAAGGCCGGTCCGACTTTCTCTGGGACTCGGTTCGCATCGGTCTGTCGACTCGCAAAAACCGGACCGGACCCGAGTGGAGAACCGAGGGTTGCTCACGAGTTACACGTTGATATTTTAATAGGCCGACCATTTCCGCTTGAGCTCTTAACTTTTTCGAGCTCAAGTCATGCCGACAAACTTTTGAAAGTTTTGAGTTGATTGGGAATGCAAAGTACATTATTTTGCCAACCCAGTTACATGATAGAGGGGCCATTTGAGTGGGGATTAGAAATCCGAATCTACGGAAAAGCCTTATGATTGGAGCTTTTATAATCCTTTCCGTTAGATTATTCACCTTTCTAGGACAATGGGCTAACTTTGAATTAAAGAGCTAGGCTACTTGATGACAAGAGCATCGACGTCCCAAGAAGAGAGAGAAGTAACTCATGAGATAACTCCTCAAACTCGAGTTATTTGACTGAAGTAAGTAGTTGAGCTCAAATTATGTGTGATTCAACGTGTTTGAGAGGGTGTGAAGACAAGCTAGGGTTTCAACTTGGAGACCTAAAGATAATCATATTGTTCCATTGACCAAATCCAATAAATTAAAAAAAAAGAGTCTTTGTTTGCTAAGGTGAATTAAAATTAAGTTGAAATTGCCACAAAATGTAGACAACATAGGACAGATATTGAAGCAATGGAACAATCAAATTTGATAATGTTTATTGTTTATTGTGACTTGAGTTTTTTATTTTTTGGTTTTTTATGATGCCTCGATCTAGATATGATAAATTTTGTTTCAATTAATCGATAATCTTTTTAGGAGACTTTCTGTTGAACTGGAGGACCCAATTTTTTTTTTTTTTTTGTTTATGTAAGTAGAATCATATCACTTTGTGATGTTTTTACTTTGAAGAGAGAGATGAGTCGAGCTGTATTTGTGCTTTATGTGTTGAGAGCTCTTTATCTTTCTAGTATTGATTAATGTATTTTTGCTACCTTGGCCTCTGAACCACAGCCATTAATCGAATCGCGCAATTATGTTGTCTTTTTACTCTTAATTTTATTTCACGGTTTGCCTAAAATATTGTTCTAATTTTTTTTAAAAGGAAATTTTTTTAAAAAAAACTCCTAAAATCAGTCGAAGTTCTCAAAAGTCTCTCGAAAGTGTGTTTTCTTTTAAAGAAATAGCCCCTGAAATTCGACCCCGTAGCCCATCGACTGCCAAATCATTGGCCATCGATACCGGAGGTCACCAATCTTCAGGGGTGTTTTCGAAACAAACTCTATTCTTGGGGGGACATTTGGCGAAATCAGGCGCGCTACAGTTTGAATTTTGGAACTTTCCTCAAAACAAAAGAATAATACCAAAAAAAATAAAATTAGAGTGCAAAGAAGAACACGCTGCTTTTCGGCGGCCGCCGCGAATCCGAAGGGCACAAGCTCGGACAAGAACAGAACTATCGATGGGAACATCTGCGGACGCCCTGCCGAGATTCCCTCCCCTCGTTTTCCAATGCTCTCCCCGACGCTTTGGAAAAACTCGTCAAGTGACCAGAAGCGACCAAGAGCGCTTTTTCGCCGAATCGGCTTAGAATAATACCACGCCAGAAAGCGCAGCTCCCACGTCTTGTAAAGGAAAGCCCAGATGCATTGTATGACGGCTCTATCGTATTCGCTTGTGGGTCAAACGTTGCCGGATAGCAAAATCTCGCAATAAGAAAAAAAAAGATCTCCCTTTCAGATTACGATGTCAAAGCTCCTTGATTGAACCGCCCTTTGGCTGTTCTAGAAAACGGCGAGTTGAAATGACCGATCTATCTCGCTCCGGGATGTCATCGTGATGCTCGGCCAATCGCCGCTATAGAGAAGTTACGAGACCGCCGATCGCATGACGAGTTCCTATTTTGCACCGGCGGTTGTGTCTGTTTACAAACCGGCCATGGAAAGAATCTACTCATTATGCTTTTTGGTTGTCGTTTCCCCATTGCTCAACTAGGAAGACGGTAGAAGAGGTTAATCCAGGGAGACATTTTGGACAGACCCTGTGATGAGATTATACCGTGCATTATTCCAACAGGGTTCCTAAAGCTGGATCCATTAATTAAGTTGGCCAAGATAGGACTGTTGACAAGGATGTGCACAATCATTTTTTACTGGTATTCCATATTCAGTAGCTCCTTTCCTGCAATGCATTTGCCCTCGGTAGCTTCATACCAATCTTGTATTCTCTCTCTCTCTCTCTCTCTCTCTCTCTCTCAACAGGACGTAAAACGTCGGCCTCTGAATCGCATGAAGGACAAAAATAGTCTCACTCGATCGCTTTCTGACTCCTCTCTCTCTCTCTCTCTCTCTCTCTCTCTGGATCTCGAGCTTCGATATAAGGCCGCTCCATCGCTGATATTCCCCCTTCAGTATTCTTCGGGTGAGCTAGCGGTACTCTGATTCTGACGGAGCCAGTAGATTTCGTGGGTCACTTTTCGAGTTGATTGAAGAGAATACACAGCTACTCAAGTTTCTCCTTTTCCGTGACGCCTTCTTTATTGATTATTTTGCAGAGATCTCTATCAATCGGTGCTGACCTGTGGCTCTCCGGAAGATTCTTGATTCAGGGAATCGGTAAAAATTCTTCTTCCATGTTTCGTTCAACTCAATCCCGTCCTCTCAACCCGAGTTTCATCTCTTGGCAAGATTGAATTTTGGCCTTCATACTATATACAGTTTACCAAATCACCTTCAGTCCAATCAGTTTTCGATTTTTTTTTTTTTTTTTTTTTTTTTGGTGGGGTGTGCAGTTATTGATGGAGGACAGGAATGGTTACTACCACCAGGGGAGTGGTCTATGGAGATCCTTAAGAGATTGCGACTTTGAAGAATCAGACATATGGGATGTTCTTGATGACCAAAAAGATCACAGCCCGAAATTTCACTCCACCTCCGAACCCTCCAGATCTTACTCGAGCCAAAACCCAAAATATTCGGCGGCAAAGATGATCCCAAGAGCGAGCAGTGGCAGTAGCAGCGGTTCGACCCCTGAACCCAAGATCACACAACAGTCAGCGCCTGTCAATATCCGAAACTGGTCACACATTGAAAGGCGAAATTCCAAATCCAAGAAAGCTTCCAAAAAGCCATCTTGGAGAGAAAATGATGGTGATGGCGATGAGGATGAAGAAACCGACAATGACGACAACGTGCATGGAGGAGGGAGTGATGGAGACAAGGATGAAAATGACTATAAGATGCCCCCACATGAATTCATAGCTTCTAGGCTTGCAAGGAGTCATATATCCTCGTTTTCGGTTTTCGAAGGCGTTGGGAGGACTCTCAAGGGAAGGGATCTCAGCAAAGTGAGGAATGCTGTTCTGACCAAAACTGGGTTTCTCGAATCACCTTGACAGGACTATAGAAATTTCTAGCGAGTTTGAACAGTCATGTCATTGATTGTTTAGGTAAAGTCATCTTCTCAGGGTTGTGGTATGGCCTTCTGAATTGGAGATTGTAGTCATTTTAGAGTGGACATATAAGAGTATCCATTTCCATGTAGTAGTCTGCATTTATGTGAAGTTTGGATTCGTCCTGTGAAGAGGTTATGAACTTTTTTCTATGTCTCCTACGCCACATATTCATTTAGGTGGAGGAGATTTAAGAAACCCCATCACAGCAATCAATTGCTCATTTTCTGCTAAATTCTAATCAGTTCTATCTGTATGCTGAAAACTCATATGGTCAAGCTCACTTCAAGAGCACTTGTCGTCATGAATCGGTCACACTGATCAATTTTACCAACATGCAGCACAGATTGTTCCGAGATCATGTATCTCGGTTCTCTGTTTCCGGGAGCCTCTGTCAAGACCTAAGAGGCCATAGTTATCTGCCATACTCAGCTTTGACATTGATGGAGATCTAGTCACGAAGACTAATTTATCCTGCACATGTCGTAAGGTACACGGTACCTGCGAAAAACTTAATCTTTCCCTCAGGATATCTGGTACAGATATACGGGACTAATTTGATACCCCTTGTTCCATCTAATTTCTAATTGTTTTGCTGATGAATGCCTATGACTCGGCCGCCCTGTGGAAAGCGAGGAGGAACTCGCTATCAGATATTTCGAAATAGTTTTAAAACACATTAGCATATCAGACAGGTTTCTCTGTCAATCTATCATTAGCTTCAGAATCCATGTCACTCTCACAAAATTAGATTTGTCCTGGCTTCATGCGCGTGGCCACTTAAAATGTTTCATTGCGTGTCACGTCTCTTCAACACAAGAACCCTTTTCTCATTGATTACTTGGGTAAACATACTTTCCTGAGCACTGCAAGGGGCGGATCAATGAATTCGCACCGCAAGCAGTTTCCATCCTACACTGAAGCTGTACTAATATCTTAAACAAAGATCGATACGGCGACACAAACTGTGTCGGGCAGTCCTGAGAACCACAAACAGAGAACGCAGAAATCACGACCGTCTGCAGCGTGCAACTGCCGTCCTCAGCAGGCCCGAGGGGTTCCAATTTACCTATAGGATTTCAACAGACTCTCTCTCTCTCTCTCGTCATTTCAAGAAGCAAGCGAGGTCCAACTTTTTTTCTTAGATTTGAGCTGCCCGCGGTGGTCCCCGAATCACGGCCCCACTAATTGATTAAAGGAGAGCCGTCAATTAGCACCAGGAACTGAAAGAGAAGTGCCAACTGCCTTCTTCATAATTTTCTTATATCAACTTAAGATACCTTTGTGTTGCTCGACGACACAATGTCATTTTCCAGGTTTTCCGCAGCTTTTTCTTTAGAACCCGAGTGTTCTTTTTATGCCGATCAATGCAAGGGAGGGAAAAGACTGAGTGGAAGATCGATTTTTAAAGAGCGTAGGAATATCCTTAAATGATTATCTGAACAAGTGGGGCATTAGTAAACGCACAACAAATGTTTGCCCTATCATCTTAACAATCTTGGCCCTCTTGCCCTTTGCTTTCTTCTTAACAAAGGTTAAGTGCTATTTTGAATAAATTTCCGCGCAATCTAGACCTATATGACCTCCCTGTCCCTAGTCGAGTCGAGTCGAGTTGAAGAAATTCGTTCCTTGTAACTGGGTCCCAAGAGATTTCATGGAGCAGAAATCGAACACGAGACTTCGAGCCGATCAACCTGAGTTTTACTATCATGACCTCAGACATTTGTCCTGCAATTTCGAAGTTAGTAATGCGTCACGTGGCTGCTGGTCCATCCTTTTCAAAAGGTCGTGTACCGAACTTCGACTCGTCATCGATGCACACCGTGGCCCACGACTCGAGCCCGCACGCTTTTTTTCTTTTTCTTTTCTGGACATACAAGAGCACGTGAACTGTTGAGGACTCCTCTCACCAAACGCGAGGATGCCGATGGATCGAAGTTGCATTTTCCAATTTAGGCTTGCTGTTGCGTTGATGCGTCGAAAAGCCTAATCGAGAGTTCGCATCTGTTATCACTTACCCAGATTGATAGTGAAATAAGTCGGTACCAGAGGTGGCTGCCATTGATCCACTCAATTTGTTGCTTTTACAAGATATGCATGTAGAATCCATGTAAATGAAAAAACAGTACGCATGTATTTACTCTAGGATTGAGCTAGTGACCAGGGCGTTCTCGTGCTTTCGGGTCAAGAATCAATGACTTGGATTCGACTCCTGTTCTAGGGAATTCTGATTTTAGTGGGGGCCCATGATGGTTACATGAATAGGTGATTTGTGAATAAGAGATTATTAACATATTATGAAGAAATCGCACATATACATATGGAAAACAATGTATTTTAAGATTTGAACTTTTTTCTAAAAAAGTAATTTATAAGATTAAAAAGTCAAATTTTCGAAATGAGAAAAATAAAAATGAAAATGAAAATATTAGTTTAAGCACTTGTTTATAAATTAAACTGACATAGGGTATTTTGACCAAAAGTAAAAAAAACGATGATTCCTCGAGAGTTGGAAGTCCTTTTTGTTTTATATATGATTTTATATAATATACATATAAACAAGTGGGTGATTCCAATAAAAATAGGGTAAAAATGATTCAAGAGATTACAAACATCGACCTAAACATATTCATAGTATGATTTAATTAATATATATTACCATGATAAATCATTCTCAAAAACATATTCGCCGTCCAACGAATGTATTGGCGCCGTCCATAAGCTGGGGGCCATTTGAAAGAATGTCGGCAATTCCGAGGGTCTTTTCTAAAACAAAATATTTTTGGAATTTTCCTTAAAATAAAAGAATAATACAAAAATTTAGAGTGAGAAGAACAAATACAAAGCTTGTTGCTTTTCGGCAGCCGCTGCAAATGCGGAGCCCAGAGTCATCGCAGAAGTCACAGGGATGGAACATCTTGAAGTAATGGCAAAAAATAATCACTTATATCACTTAAGATTATTAATTAATAAAAAATATTTTTCGTCATCAACAATAATTTATGTCTGAATATTTTCATTAATAATGAAAATATCATTCATTTATTTATTTTGATAAGAGATACAGGTAATAATTTTTAGGAATATATTTTTCAAATTATTCACTTTTCGCGAAACAAACATACCCTTAAATGCGAATTTGTCGGCACGGGGTTGACCCTTTTTTAGAAGGAATGCAAATTCACGGGATTATTTGCATTTACACAAATCATGTTGGACAGAAATACAAGCGATCATTTAAAAAAATAAATCAAATCATCTATTTCTGACGAAATAAAGAAGGCTTTAATTATAATTGTCTTCTCAGCTTAATAGGTAACAAATCTCGTCACAGTTATCCGCGCAAACTACAAAAGCTGGAGACGGTGAAAGGAGGGTAAGAAACCAAAAAAAAAAACATAGATGAGCCGGCATTATAGTGCAGAGTTATAATGAATACACCAAATAGAAAGTCTAATCAAAGTTGAATTAGAATTTATGCCAGAATACCAGATACATACATAAATCCATGCATTTTCAGATTTTCCCCCACTGGCCAACCAAAAAAAGGAAGTTTCTGCTTCATATTCTCAAAATTTATATACCAGCATGCCTCGAATAATTAGATATTACCATGACATTTTTTTCCTTTTTTTTGTCATAAAATTTTTCCTTATAAAGGGCATAGATATAAACACACAAAAACCAATCTGATCATCGGTCAGTAATGAATCCGATTAACATGCAGAATAGGAAGCAACAATCATGGGAAATACCAAAAAAGTCCTAAACTTATTATATTTTTGCTAATTCAATTCTAAACATTTCAACTTAGTTAATCTCCTAAACCTGTAAGCAATTTACCAATTAAATCTTTTTGATCAATTTTGACTGGAAATCCTTGATACAAACACTAGTCATCTTAAGTGATATAATCAACATTGACGTAGACAATTTTTATAATTGAAAAATGAATATTTTAATTATTCTTTTCTTTCATTTTGCTGGCGATGGCTGCAGTTGGTGAGGCTAGGATGGCCTTGCCTACAACCTTCATAGTCTCATTGCTAGCAATTGAGGCCACCCTCACCCAAATCTAGGCAAGACTTTCGCGCTAGCAAGGGCTTCACTCAAATCTAGCAAAGTCATTGTGGCCTCATCAGCTATAGGTGAGGCCTTTGCATTTGATGAGGGCCCTTGCCCAATCACAATAGAAAGAAAATGAAAAGAAAAAAACAAAAAATTCGAAAAAAAATTAAAAAGTTATAGAAATTGCCCACATTAGTGCTAATCATATCACATATAATAATTTATGTCAATGTCAGCGATTTTTAGCTAAAATTGACTGGAATGACTTAATTAGAAAATTGTCAAGAGATTTATGACAAAATTTGCCAAATTAAGAGACTTGGGACTGAATTGGCATACATTCAATAGGTATATGACTTTCTCAATAATTTTCCTAAACAATCGGGGATTGGTTTGAATATCTAATATGATCACATAATTGTTCTCAAAAGTTGCATACTCAATCATTTGATTCAATGTTGATACTCTTATTTTCATAATTCACTCGTTTCTCTTTTGGTACAAATGAAATCCTTATTTTCATGATTATAAACGCCTAAACTAGATAATTCTTGAAATCCATGCTCGACAAGTAAAATGAGAGAACTTTTAATTAGCATGCTCAAGAATGTTAAAGTGTATCCACTTTTGAAAAAATAAATGATTTGAAAAATATTTTTCAAAAAATAATTATTTGTATCGCTTAAGATAATTAGTCAATTGAAAATATTTCCATTGTCAATAACAATTTACGTCTAAATATTTACATGAATAATAAAAATATTTTTCGTTCATTCATGTAAATGATACAAACGATCATATTTTAAAAAATAATTTTTAAATTATTAATTTACCATGAAACAAATAAGATGAAAGTGTTTTTCCCCCCCCAAAAAAAAAAAAAAATCACTCTTTGGGTGCATGCAATATAGCCGTTCTCATTGACGTGGCTAATGTTATTGAATTGGGCTGTCGAGACTGTTGCTTTGCTAGGGAGATCAGGTCTGCTTATAATAATCTCAAGATGGATTGGGCTGCTACTGAATCCTTGGGTTAGATTGGTATGGATAGGTGCCCCCAAGAAAGTGGCGGTCCAGGCTGACCATGATCTGCTCTCTACGCTGCTTACTTGACTTACGCTTCTGTCTAATTTGCTAATTCGAGTGAACACTTCTGTCTACTAGCCCCCCACCTTAGGCTGCCTCCCTCGGGCTGCTGCCAGCACAATATTTCCCATTCAAATCGCAATTCGCCTGGCTTCCACACGGCTTCGAGATCTCTTGTGTCGAAATGTTAAGAGACAGTCATTCATGGGCTTCCTTTATGCAAACAACAAGTGCCTGATATTTCTCTATACCATCATGCCTCAATCATTCTTCGCAGGTCAATCTAATGAAGGCTGATTAATAAATTGGAAGTGGGACTGTCAATAGGGATCCTTACTGTGTAGATATTTTTGTGCGCAGGTCAATCTAATGAAGGCTAATTAAGTCGGAAGTGGGATTGTCAATAAAGATCATCATTATGTAGATATCTTAGTGTGTCATAACGAGGTGGAACGAGGTGGAAGTGTGTGCAATTTCCTCACTTTCAACTGCATATATTTTAAAACTTATTCATATCATATATTATAAAGCTTATACATATCATATGGAGAGCATGATGATTTGCTTTTTGCCAACTGCCATTAACATGCAAAAAGAACTAAAGCCCTCACCACCACTCCATGTGAATCCTCTCTCCCCGAAAACAGCACCTTTTTGACTTCTCTCTCCCCAGACAAGACACATGTGATTGAGATCAGATGAGTAATAATGTGAAGAATGATAGGTCTAACCTTGTTGGTGCTGTCTTTTTTTCCAGCTTTGAGGTGAACTTTTTTGCTTGGCCTGGATATGATGTACTTTGTCATAATTTGACGTTTAGTGATGGATCAATCATCTTTAGGAAGGACCCTTTTGGGTTGCAAATCCTCCTACCTATTGTTCCTATTTGTAGCAATAATCCCATTGTTTTCAATTATTAGCAAAAGGCACTATCCAACTTTTGTCTCGTAATGAATTTATCTCTTCATTCGTGCGTGTATATATATGTAGTATGTACGTAAGATCAAAATACTTCAATCTTCTATTGCATGCGAGTTTGTTTGTTTCTTTTTTTTCTTTTGAAAGTTATCAAATGTTCTATGAACACTTGTTGATTGTAAAAGTAATTCGTTACAATATAATTGTAAAAACTTTAAAACTGCATTTATTTTTTTAAATTTATTTTTATTTGACGAAATTATTCTCGAATGGCAGAAAAATTAAGTTTATCTTTAGATTGCATTGCGGGTTGCAGATTTTTATGTCAAAGTGGATGATGATGTGCATGTAAATATAGGTAGACCAGATTCTTTCTTAGTTTAACCACATATTGGAATCTTCGCTTTAAATCTTGGAAGAAGTGTCAAAAAAAAAAAAAATATAACATGTTTGAAATATATTTGTTTTGTGAAAAATGAATAATTTGGAAAATACATTCTTAAATGATGGTGTCACTTATTAAAATTAATCAATGAAAATTTTTTTAATCATCAACAACGGTCTATGCCTAAATCATTTTCGTTGATAATGAAAAGCAATACAAGTGATCATTTTGATGAAATTTTTTTTTTTTTTCAAATTCATTAGTTTTCTGCATAACAAAGGTATCCTAAATAGAAAAAAAAAAATATATGCTCTATGTCAGGCTTTCAACTCCTTCAGTCCCTTAGGGATTTTATATTTCCATATATAGTTCTGCGTACTGCATGGAAGTTGCTATAGATAGTTGCTCCTGTCCTTTGAAGTGCTCTTGCATTTGAAATTGTAAAATGTCCTGCTAATTGTTAAACACAATGCTTTTGAAAGAGAAAAACTTTGCTGGCATAAAGCAAATATAATACTTTTGAAAGACAAAAAATGGTATTATTTCATTTATGACTTTTAAGTATTTGAATTGAACTTTCTAATAATGTATTTTTTTGAGTTTGTGAGCACAAGGAAAGTTGAATAGTTTACTGTACTTGTCGAAGTATTCAAAATGGTCGGGCATGTGGTGAATGATTTCTCCTCATTCTTCTTGGGAATGTGGGAGCAGTCCTTCCACAACATGAAGCATTAAGGAAGAACGCTTAAAAAGGAGAAGATAATTAGTTATAATATAACCATAATTATATATAAGGCTCGGTTTGTTTCTCAAAATATGGACGTTTTGAAAAATATTTTCTTAAAAATGATTATTTGTATTGCTTAAAAAAAGTAAACAAAGAATATTTCGTCGTCAATGAAAGTATTTAAACATAAATTATTATCGACAATAAGAATATTTTTCTTTAATTAATTATTTGAAATAATTCAAGTAATTATTATTTTTTAAATAGTTCTCAGATTATTCATTTTTCCCAAAATAAATGAAGATTTAATTATAATCGTTTTCTCAGCTTAATAGGTAACAAATCAAATCACAGCTACCAGCGCAAACAATAAGAGTTGTAGACGGTGAAAAGAGGGTAAGAAAACAAAAGGAAAATATAGATGGACAGTCATTATATTGCTAGTTATAACTGACACACAAAATAGAAAGTCAAATCAGATTCGAATTAATACTTTATACTAGAATACCAGATACATACACAAATCCATCCGTATTCAGAAATTACCTCACTGGCCAACCAAAAAAATAAGTTTCTGCTTTATATTCTCCAAATTTCTATATCAGCGTGCCTCAAATAATTAGATATTACCGTGAAAATTATTCCTTGATAAGGTTTAAATATACACCCAAAAAATCAAACTGGTCACCTATCACTATTGAATTCAATTAACATGCTGAATAGAAAGCAACAATCAGGGGGAAAATTACAAAAAAAATTCCTAAACTTATTACACTTATATTAATTCCATCCTAAACTTATAAATCATTTTTGCCAATTGAGACATTTGGCCAATTTTGATAAAAAAAAATCATTGGAATGTGAACATTGATCATCTTACATGACATTACCAATATTAACATAAACAATTTTTATAATTTTTTAAATGAATTTTTAATTTTCCTTTTCTTTTATTTTGGTTAGCTAGGGTTGGGAAGTCCTCTTCGGCCGCCTGCAAGGGTCACAACCCTTATTGAGTGCTGGCAAGGGCCGCCTTGCCCACAGCCACAATTAGCAAGGTTGGAATGGCTTAGCCTAGGGCCTTTGCAACCGGTGAGGGCCCTCTCCCAATGGGCAACGATCCTTATTAGCCACATCAGAAAAAAAAAAATAAGGAAAAGAAAAAATTCAATATTTTTCTAAAAAGCTATAAAAAAATGTCTATGTTAGTATTAATCGTGTTATATAGGATAACTAGTGTTTACATTAGCAATTTCTGATGAAAATTGCCAAAATGACTCAATTCGAAAACCATGAAAAGTTCAATACTATATTGGCCAAATACGAATGAGATACTTTTTAGTAATTTTCTCAACAATCAAGGACTATTACATATATTTTGTAGACAACATGAGAAAATTTGATACGAATATCCAATATGATCATATAATTCGATGTGGATATTCTTATTTTCATAATTTACTCCTTTCACTTTTGATACAAAAGAAATCTTGATTACACATGCCTAAAATAGATAACTCTAGAAATCCATGCTCGCCAGATAAAATGAGAGAAGTTTTAAATAGCATGCATACCAATGTTAACAGTGTATCCTCTCCGACAAATTCTCTTGAAATAATTAGTTAATAGAAAATATTTTCATTATTAATAATAAGTTATATCTAAATATTTGCATGAATGATGAAAATATTTTTCATTCATTTATGTAAGCAATACAAATGATCATTTAAAAAAAATATCAAATTATTCATTTACCGTGAAATAAATGGGTACTAGTGTTTTTCCAAAAAAAAAAAAAAAACACTCAATCGTGGGCATGCAATATAACCATTCTCATTGATGTGGTTAGTGGTCCTGAATTGGGCTATCGAGACTCTTGCTAGTGAGATGAGGCCCGCTTAATAATCTCAAAATGGTCTGGGCTTTTACTGAATTCTTGGGCTAGAATGGTAATCGATACAACCCCAAGGAAGTGGCAGACCAAGCCGACCTGATCTACTCTCCGCTCCGCCCACTTGACTTGCAACTTCTGTCTAATTTGTTAATTCTTTTAGTTCGGACTGTCTAATTTGTTAATTCGAATGGACATTTCTGTGTACTGGCACCCCTACCTTTGGCTGCCTCGTTTGCCCTGCTGGCACAGTTGTTTCCGTTTGAATCGCAATTTGCCCACATCCACACGGCTTAGAGATCTCTTGTGTCGAAATGTCAGGAGACATATTAGGTATAGCCTTCCCTTATACAAATGACACGTGCTGGGTGTTTCTTCGTACCACCAAATGCAAATAATCTCATGCCTCAATCATTCTTCGCTCATCAATCTAATCAAGGTTGATTGAGATGGAAGTGAGACCGTGTCAATGAAGAACATCATTGTATAAGATAACTTCGCGTGGCATGACGAGATGGAAGCATCCACACAGCACATGCAATTTCCTAACTTTCAACTGCATATATTATAACACTCATCCATATCATATGGAGAGGATGATGATTTGCTTTTTGCCAACTGCCATTAACATGCAATAAAGAAGTAAAAGCCCCCACCACCACTCCATGTGAATCCAAGTCGGCCTCTCTACCCGAAACAGCACCTTTTTGACTTCTCTCTCCCCAGACAAGACACATGCAATTGAGATCAGATGTGTAATCATGTGAAGAATGATGAGTCTAGCCTCGTTAGTGGTGTCATTTTTAATTCCAGCTTCGAGGTGAACTTTTTTGCTTGAAGAGGATATGATGTACTTTGTCATAATTCGACGTTAGGTGATGGATCATTCATCTTTAGGAAGGATCCTTTTGGGTTGCAAATCCTCCTACCTATTTTTCCTATTAGTAGTAACAATCTCATTGTTTTCAATTATTAGCAAATTGGCAACCATCCAACTTTTGCATCATAATGGGTTAAGATCCAAATACTTCGATCTTCTACCGCATTCAATTTTGTTTCTTTTTTTCTTTTGAAAATTATCAAAAATTCTATGGATACTTGCCGATTGCAAAAGTAATTTGTTAGAATATAATTTTAAAAACTTTAAGATATCTGCATTTGGTTTTAATAGCTTCTCATCTCAGTTTCGTTAAGATATTTGGCGAAACTATGTATTGTCACGGTCTTGAATGGCAGATAAGTTAAGTTTCTAAAGGACATAAATATAGATGAACCAAGTCCCCTGAGAGAGAGAGAGAGAGAGAGAGAGAGGTGATACCATAAGTTATAAGTACTTCGAGTCCCCGCAAGGTGGGCAGATCTTGTTGCTTTGTAATGATTTCCGGCAAATGATGCTGGCTTGGACCATGATTCACACCTTTTGAGAGCCCGAAAAGATCCAAGAGGAGTTGGCTTTTCGGCCTGTAAAATTAACTGAAAAAGACAAGAATAGCAAAAAACCTAAATGAACTAGGAGCAGCTAGGGCTTTTGCATAGGCTGCACTTGGAGGGAGGGAGGGAAGTGTTCATGATTCGAGAGACACGTTACCGTGCACGTGCTCCACGTGTGGGCGCCCCATGATTCATGGATGTGCTGGGCATGCATGTGGTTTTGCATAGGGCAGTTGGAACGATGATGATTCATGTCCTCTTCTTGATGGATCGAAGCGTGGCCGCTGGCTGCTGCACACATCATCGCCATCGTCGACGTCAACAAAATTCTAAGGCCCGCCCGAGATTGGAACCCATTTAATGATGTCGCATAAGCTCTCGCTCTCGTACAAAATCTTTCTTGATTACAATATGTTGTCTAATGATTTCAGACATCGAACGAGGAATTCACTATCTGAATTTTTTACATTAGGATTTCCAATCCAAAACTTCAAATTCATAAGTGAATGATAATTGCATAATGTTAGAATTCGTAATGAGAACAAAAATCATAAATTGAGTTTATACTTTGATTTCTTATTTGCCAGATGCTAGGTTCACGCTTTCAATTTTTTTCCCTTAAAATTCAGGTTGGCTTGTTCAAAAGCTGAAGACAAACCGCTCGAGGAAACGAGACGCTATCGTGAAATTAATTAATTACACAATCCACTATTAACGTACGGTCACCTACCAGTCTTTCCGAAAACTTAAAGAAGCTCAACAACCACAAAATTCCTTTCCCTTTTTACCGCACGGGAATGAAACAAAAACGAAACTCGCCGACATCGCGTTCACGTGGCCAAGGAAGGTTTCCTTCTTTAAATTACCGCGCGGGACTGCATTCCTCCCCGGCAGAAAACGAAAGAGACAAGATTCTTGAAAGTTGTGTAACGGGGGAGCGGGGTTGTGGGTCAGTTAATGAACAGTGCTGTCGTTTTTTTTGAACCGGAAGACGTACAATGAGCAGTGACTTTTCTTCTGTCTTCCGGGTTTGGTTTTGTTTATTTATTTCTGTATGTAATAACTAGGGCTGGGAAGGATGGTTCGTTGTTGTCAGTTTTTTGTTTTGTTTTTTTTTTTTGGTTGGTGTCGGCTGGAAATTAGGATTAGAATATAGTAGACTCCAGCTATTTAATGAACAGTATCAGTGGAAGTTGTTGTTCTAGTCAAGACTCCATTTTTCCTTTTCCTTTTCCTTTTCTCAAATCATCATCTTCTACCTTCCACTTGCAATTCAGAGAGAGAGAGAGAGACAAGGAAAGCTCAACGCCCACCTTGCTAAGAAGGGACCTTTGCAGCTCAACGCCCACCTTGCTAAGAAGGGACCTTTGCTTGTACCCATTTTTGCGTTGTGGAAAAGTTTTCGTCTTTGGGGTGGGATCCGAATCTGGGTCAACCCGGCGAGTTGACTCGGGGATTGGAATGGTCATCGCCTGTGTTCTAGCGGTTGATTCGGCGTGAAGGAGGGAGGGACGGAGAGAGAGAGAGAGAGGGAGGGAGGGACGGAGAGAGAGCAATGTCTTGGAAGAGCAGGGGAACAGACTCTTCAAAGAGCTTGGTCTCTAGGAAATGGACTCTTTTGCTTTGTATTGGTTGCTTTTGGGGTGGGATGCTCTTCTCCAGCAGGTAATTTCCTTTCCTTGGAATTTTCATGATTGAAGTAATCGTTTTTGATGGGAAGTTTCTTATTTAAGCTGCAGTTCTGGAGAACTCTTCTGGGCTCTTAATTGTGGGTTATGATTTGTGATTTCTATTCGATATTTGTAGAGCGTTTTGGGGGGGTCGTTCAGTGCATGAGGAATTGACATGATGCTTGAAATTGTTTCTGGGTTTTGAGTTTATCACTGTTATGTGATTTTCTTAATGGAGTCCGGAATGGTGAGTTATCATGTGGAAATTAGCTGCATTTGCATCCTATTCATATTTTGTCTTTCTCTTCTTCATCTCCACTTGTCCATTTTTATTTTCGGTGTCCTCAATACTCGATGAAATTATCTAAAGATTTTCCCAATCTTGCAGTATCTTGTGCTCATGGAGGCACATTTGCATGATCTGGCATGGCCAACTTCTTGTTTCGATTGCTATAGCCTTAATTTTCCACCTGTAATTTTGTTATAAATAGGTTAACTCATTGCTTTATTGTGGTATTTACTGAAGGATCGAGACAGAACCGGAAGCTAGAGATATTCCAAGAACAATGAATGAAGATGGAAAGCTAAAGATTGTTTCCGGGGGCTGTACTCCTAAACCCGTAAGTTCCTCATCTCTCTTAAAACTTGCATTTTCTTTTTGAAAGCTCTAGATAGCGCTTCTTCAATCCTGGAAGTAGCTGCTTATCGGTCGCGGTTCAAATCTAGTCAAAGTATTTATCAGTTGATCCATATCTTTTCTGTTAGAAGGATGGAAAGCATGAATCGACAGAAATTCTGGGCGAAGTTTCAAGGACGCATCATGCTATCCAGTAAGCTATAATGTCGGCGATCTTTATCTGGATTCAGTGAAGATATCTGATTCTTAACTTCTTTATTTCTTGTCGGATGCAGAACTCTGGATAAAACAATCTCAAACTTGGAAATGGAATTGGCGGCTGCAAGAGCTGCACAGGAGTCAATACTTAATGGTTCTCCTATCTCGGATGACATAAAAATCAGTGAACCAATTACGAAAAGAAAATATTTAATGGTCGTGGGGATTAATACTGCATTTAGCAGCCGAAAGAGAAGAGACTCTGTTCGCAGTACCTGGATGCCTCAAGGTTTGTTTGCTAGCTACCTGTAGCTTTGTTAACCCATGCATTTGACTTAAGATTATGCATTGACGATTTGTTATGCTTATATCATCAGGTGACAAGAGAAAGAAGCTTGAAGAAGAGAAGGGCATCATAATCCGCTTTGTGATAGGACACAGGTGATTACCAGCAGTAGTAATCTGGTTTGGTGTTATTCTTCTGAAAATTTTTTATTCTGAGAAGTTCATTAACCGTAGAATCTCCGCATTAAGAAGATAATCCATTTTTTCTGTCATAATAGTATCTTAATTGTCACATAGGTGTAGAGATTACTAATACCCTCAATATCTTCTCTGAATAATATGTAGAAAGGACATAATGTAAACACATTTACTTTCCACGGATTACTCTGAAACAAATTGTCACATCATCGCATGAGAGTTACATGTTTTCATCAGGCAATCATCACATGATAGTTATACGCATTTATCAGTCAATTCTAGGGGGAAATCTTTCTGGTCTATAACAAACAAATAACTATATCTGGCATTGTAGTGTGATTGCATTCTTAGAAGCGAAACCAATCGCATTAAGGAGATGGATGTCCACTGAAGGCCAAGGTTTTAAGCATTTTTCGGGCAAAATAAAAGATTTTAATTAACTGAAGTATAAGTCATTTATGTGAGCCAAAAGACAAAGATAGTGCACTGCCTGCTTGAATCCTTGAAATAATATAGTACTCCCATCTTTCTGGAGTAGAATCAATCTCTCTTATTAAACAATAATGTACAATCAAAAGCACCCCTTTTTTTTTAACTCTTTTTTCCCCTCTCTAATAGGCAAACTATTTTTCTCTTTTTGGCAAATTCTTTGACGTTTAGAAAACCAAGGAGTGTTTTGATGACAGTCATCTAATTCTTTTCCCTTTGTCTGGCCCTTCTGCTGCTAGTGCTACATCTGGTGGTATTCTCGATAGAGCAATTGAAGCAGAAGATAAGAGGCATGGTGACTTTTTGAGGCTGGTAATGTCTTGGCTATCTCCTGTTTACTGTGCAATGCAAAAAATAACATACTAGCTGTCAGCACGTCATTATTTAAACAGAAGACTCAACTAACTTGTTTTTTCTTGCACTTGTTGATACTCTGGAAACAGGAGCATGTGGAGGGTTACCTTGAATTGTCTGCCAAAACAAAGATATACTTCGCAACTGCAGTTGCATTGTGGGATGCAGATTTTTATGTCAAAGTGGATGATGATGTGCATGTAAATATAGGTAGAGACCAGATTCTTTCTCAGTTTAATCAAATCTTGGAATCTTTGCTTTTTTTCTTGGAAGAAGCGTCAAAAGAGAAGAATATAAAATGTTAGGGTCCATTTGTTTTGCGGAAGATGAATAATTTGGAAAACATAGTCCTAAATGATGGCATCGCTTACAAAAATTAGTCAAACAGAATATTTCTTATCATCAACTACAGTCTATGCCTAAATCATTTTTGTTGCTAACGAAAAGCAATACAAGCAATCATTTTGAGGGAGCTTTTTTTTCAAATTCATTGATTTTCTGTGAAACAAATGTACCCCAAATGGGGAAAAAAAATTTTATGCTCAATGTCAGGCTTTCAACTCCTTCAATCCCTTAGAGATTTTATATTTCCATATATATTTATGCGTACTACATGGAAGTTGCTGAAAAGAGTTGCTCCTGTCCTCTGAAGTGCTTTTGCGTTTGAAATTGTAAATTGTCCTGCTAATTGTATTCCGCCAAGAAATAAATACAATGCTTTTGAAGGAGAAAAACTTTGCTGGTATAATGTTAGAAGGTGCTACTATTTAGAGATCAATTCTGTCATGGTTTATAGTTGATTTATCTAGGCTCAGTAAAACTTCATTTTGACTAAATTGTCAATCTGCAGCCACACTTGGAGCAACTTTGACGAGGCACAGATCGAAGCCTAGGGTGTATATTGGCTGCATGAAATCTGGTCCAGTCCTTGCTCAGAAGTAAGCAAGTACCCTTTCATTCCGTTTAAAATTTTATCAGTAAGAATTGCCTTTTCACCCTGCATTTTGATGATTAGGGGTGTGAGGTACCATGAACCAGAGCACTGGAAATTTGGTGAAGAGGGAAACAGATACTTCCGTCATGCTACAGGCCAACTCTATGCTCTTTCAAAAGATCTTGCAACCTACATATCAATAAATCAGTATGCGGTTTCCTTTGCATTAGGGGGGATATTTCTTTTTTTCCCAAGTTCATTAGCGTTAACTTGTTGCTTTGCTAATGGTAGGCATGTGTTGCACAAGTATGCTAACGAAGATGTGTCACTTGGATCATGGTTTATTGGATTGGATGTGGAGCATATTGATGACCGCCGACTTTGTTGCGGTACTCCGCCTGGTAAATTCTTAAGCATTCTTCTCTCGGACTCCTTTTACATATATGCTAGAGGAGTTATTGCTTGGCATTGAAGAATAAATCTCATTGATGTCGTGTTGTCAAATTCTGGAAATTTTTTTTGACTGTTGTCTTATTGGTGCTGATAAAAGAAAACTAATGTCTTGCCAGTGGTGTTTACTCAGTGACTTACGTCATATGAATTGATGCTAATAGCACCTCAATGGTTTATGTAATGCATGAATGACTTAGAGTGGCATAGTTCTTGTACGGTGAAGCAAGAAACATGACTTTGGTGTCACTAGCGACATATAGAATGTCAGATCATTTTTTGCAACAGAATTTAAATTCTCAAATCGTGTTGCAGATTGTGAATGGAAGGCTCAGGCTGGTAATGTCTGCGTTGCATCGTTCGATTGGAGCTGCAGCGGCATATGCAAGTCAGTCGAGAGAATGAAAGTAGTTCATCGGAGATGCGGGGAAGGCGAGAATGTGTTGTGGAGCACAGCTTTCTAAAGACACGATGTTTCCCTCCCATCTCAGGAGGAAAACTGGAGCTTTTCCATGAAACTTGGATATAGAGGAATTTGTATGTATGTAAAATATAAATGCAAAAGCTGGAAGTCAGCAAATTATTTTCCACATTGACGAGGATGAAAGCGGCCCGTTGGCCGGGGATATCGGTCTTGCCATAGGGGATTCTGCTCCAAAGAAAGGGAGGGAGACCCATTAATCGATGCGAGGCAAGACCCTGTAACCAAGCATTCTTTCATTAGACTATGGTGTTGTTTTGTATGTGATGCCATGGGTAATGAAACTCCACAATAAGTGAAAATGTTAGGCTTAGCAATTTTCTGCTCTGTATATGTAAATTTGGATGTCGAGTTTTGGAAATTCTGGTTGAGTTTTATCTCCTAGATTTGACAATTGTGTCTTTCATCTTGTCTCCGTAGTTTCTCTGCTCTGCAGCCACGCTTAGTTCCCACCATTGTGGGATTTCTGTGAGTAATGGTGGGCTTGAGTTTGTCATCCGTTTCCGGGGACTTGCATATCATTGCATGGAACCAGGATTGGTGGAGAGTTCTCAAAATGAACCTTGCAAAGGCAAATAGGTTCAATCGGGCCTAAGCATCCTGCAATGGTCCTTCATAGCCCCATGGTCCGTTGCAGGTGTTTAGACCGATCGATTGACGAGATCGAGCCTCTCTCTCACGCTAGCTCGAGGAAAACATACTAGATCCGGGAGGCTCGTCCTTCTATTCTATCTGATTGTCAAGCTTTTGCTCGGCCTGTCTTCATCACCTGAGGTGGAGTATGGTGATACATAAACATCCGCAAAAGCATGAGAAACACCGGTATCATATGATGTTGAGTTCTACGCTCGAGCTCGAGTTTTTAGCACGAATTTGAGTTGTGTAGTCAAGATCGAAAGCATACCAAAAATGTTCACGAGGCTCCTCCTGAGCCCGGCCCTACGTAAACCAGAGTCTAAGGCCCGTCCAAATCACCTTTGGGCCGCTTGGGCTTTTAAAAGCTGAATACGGGATTATATGTCTAATCTAAGCGCGTTCAAATTTTATGAAATAATGAGACAAATGGTTCATGAATTCTGACCTAGTGTGTAATATGATCTCTTTAATTTATTTAATACATGATCTGAATTTCAACTCAATTTTTAATATGTTTTCTTAACTTTTAATTTATTCAACGTGGTTTCTAAATTTTTTTATACATACTCAATATAATCCATGAATATTATGAAAATGTTCAATATAATAATTTCATTAATTCAATATTATCAAAAATATTAAACATATTTAATATAGTTTAGAGACTAAATTAAATATGTATTAAAATTTTATGAAATATGTTGAATAAATTAAAATTTTAGGGATTATTTTACACATTAAGCTAAAGTTTATAGATCACATTTAACAAATAAGAAATTTATAGGCCACATTGTAAATTTGACGACTATTTTATCGTTTTTCCAAAAAAGAAAAAAAAGAAAAATTGAGAAGAAGAACCAGGACGAACACAGTGCGTACGAAGTACGAACTGCGTGATGGATTTATTGGGATCTCTCATTGCTTGAATTGCGGGCGACATCTCCTTCTTCGAGTTCAAGCATTTGTTGGTTTTGTGTTTCGCACGTAATCTCAGGCGATCAGTTTCTCTTCTTGATCTGCTCTCCGTGCTCTCTGTTTTCCCCCCGCCCACTTCTGCGAAACCCTAATTTTGTTGCTCCTTCCCCCTTGGTCGTGGACGTTGAATTCTGGAGGATCTGGCCATGTCCAAGAGCTCCTTCAAGCTGGAACACCCTCTCGGTTCTCTCTCTCTCTCTCTCTCTCTCTGTGCTTGTGTGAATGCATTGACATCATGAGGAACTGAACTTTTAGAGTTTGCTTGGCCCTCCAGGCTCTCTTTCTTTTCTTGGGCATGAGATTGTCCTTGTGTGAACGACTGAGAGGGCGGGTAGAGAGTTAAGCTTTTGTGGGTTACTGGGTTTTGCTCATTTGACTCTTTTTTATGCCGTTCTTTGCTTTCTTTGCTGTCCCTGCGCGCCTGATCCTTTGGGATTTCCTTTTTCGTTGAGCTGGTGGTAGGACTGATACTTAGGGTAATGAATTATGCGGGCCTTGTTAGGCTCTGGGTATAGCAGGGTGGAGTAGTCTCGAATGTTTGCTTGTTTCTTTTTGTGGTTATAGATGAGGGAGCTTTTGGGTAGTCTGACTGCCATAGTTGTTTGTTGGGTCTGTCAAAGTGATGGATTCCTCAATGATGGATTCCGCTGTTCGTTGTGTGTAAAATCGTTTTAGGAACTTGAACGGTAGGCTTTTAGTGGATATTGTATATGGCCCATTTGTTTAATTACCCATTTGCGGTTTGCTATGATATTAATTTCCAAAATGATATTATGAATCAGTCCTACTATAGTTAGCATTGCTCTCAATTTTCCGTTTAGTTAAAACTTATGGAGTCTTCTCTATCTACTAGTAGTGATTGTTCCCTCCACTAGTTTTAGTCTCTATCTGGAAGTATGTTTTCATGGCACTTCACTGTCATGCTTCCGTTCCTTTTGTTTGCCTCAATGTTCAACCGTAATTCAGATCACTTGTGTGGAATGTTGTTTACTCATATACCTTAGTGAGTGAAATTCTATTGGCATAGTTACTTGCGTTCTACTTACATTTATTCGATCTTTGGCTTCAGAGAGGAGGCAGGCAGAAGCTGCCCGAATCAGGGAGAAATATCCTGACAGAATACCAGTATGGAATTTTCACTTTGTTATTATAAGGAACCAATATGTTTGTTAAATTGCTTTGCGGTGATTGTGGTCATGGTTTAAAAGTTCTGACCAAAACCTGCAGGTCATTGTGGAGAAAGCTGAAAGGAGTGACATTCCAGATATTGACAAAAAGAAGTGAATTCCCTTTTTCTTCTATTAGTTGACTTTGTATCTTAGCCCGTTTACTTCTTCTCGGTAGGGAAATATCTGCCCTCCAAAATGGTTATATCTATTCATTCATGTCATGATGCAGGTATCTGGTTCCTGCTGATCTTACCGTTGGGCAATTTGTTTACGTTGTCCGAAAGAGGATCAAGCTTAGTGCTGAGAAGGCCATATTCATCTTTGTTAAGAATATCTTGCCACCTACTGGTAAGGAAGCTTAGCCTACAATTACACCGCTTTCATGTTCTTGGCCAGCATGTGTTTGTTAGTTTGCTTATATTATTCACTTTTCTATTGTTGCAGCTGCTATGATGTCTGCAATCTATGAGGAGCACAAAGATGAAGATGGTTTCCTTTACATGACTTATAGCGGCGAGAACACATTTGGATTTTGAGTCGAATTTAAATGCAACTTTATGCTTTATCATATGTATATAAGATCCTAAGAGCACAAAACTTGAGTAAATGTAAATTGTTTGGTTAGCAGTACTCTTAAGTGAGTTGCGTACTCACAAACACGTCCGTTTCTTTGTTGACACAAAAAAATTTGGTCGTGTCTTCTGAAAGCAGTAGAACTTATGGCTTTTCATGATTGGACCCTCTCTCTCTCTCACATAGTTATATATATCATCTGGGTTGGCCTAGCACGTGCAATGCGCCCAGCATTCATCAACTCCTTTCAAATCTCTTGGTGCTTCGGGGAGGTTCCCCTCTAATATTTGCTCCGCAGCAAGATTATCTCCCAGTCGAGTCAAAGGTCTTTGCACTCCTTTATGGCCTCGAATGCATAGTATTGATAGCTTCTGGAAAGCGCAAGTGCTATGGAGATGGTCAGGGAAGGCGGTGGTTAGATAACCGCAGAGAAGAGTTGTAATGATTCTGTGAGCATCACATGGAGCTCTCTGCATTTGTGAGAAGATCGATAGGATGCAGAAGCCATCAAACTTATAGGTTGCAAAATCCTTCATGAATCGGTAATCTGAGATGAAGTTGACTGTGACTCATGAAGAATTGAAGATTTTATCAAGATGCAAATCACTGAAACAGAACACGGTAAGACTTGCCGCTGACTGGAGGTCACTCCAATTGAAATAAAATTGCTTGTCAAGTACATAATTTGCGAAGCTAACTAATGCAAAGGTTTCCTTTAGTGGCAAAGAATCCAAATCTTGTTTCATGTTTGGACAGATTAGGAATGGACATTGGTTTCAATATACAATGGTCATGGCCAAATTGGGCAAAAGCTTGATCTTCCTTGCGGAGCTTCCTCTCGAGAATCATTTCGCCCATGTGGCCTCACTCCTGTATCAAGGCTCCACGAACGAAACACCTCTCCTGATTCATTGAATATATATCTAACTTCTACAAATGCAGGGCAGGCTTCTTAGCATATTAAAGCCATAACATTAGATAGAATCATATATATATATACCATATGGTGTTTAGAAAGTAGGAAAACAGACATACTATGATAACATAATCCAAAAAGATGCAGTTTCTCCAGATATAGCCAATGTCAGTTTCATCAGCTCGATGTACATAGATATTATAGGTAATAAACCCCTCTAAAGCCCAATCTAGACGATCTTATAAGAAGGTGAATGGTCGAACAGCTTCCTCTCATTCCTGCATGTGCCTCAGCAAATTCCGCGGAAGTTGTTCCAAGAGCTGGGGACGGGAGTTCTTTCCTTGTCAATAGCAGTACTGACTGGAAGTGACAGGTGCCATCTGTTGCTGCATCTTGAGCTCTCCCATGGTAACATCTTCCCCGGCAGATACGTAACTTGATGATTGCCTGCTGCAGAATTCACTGTTACTGTTGTATCCTGAAGAAAGCTGAATTGCCGGAGGGATGACGTGCAGAAGTTTTGATTCATCTGCTTGCACGGAAGGGATCAGCTCCAAGTTCTCCTTTTCCAGCCGTGCTTCTTGTGCCAAAGGTAAACAGATATTACCGTGAGTGTTGAGGTCAGGGGTGGAATGCCCCGGATTCCCTTTAAAGAAAACATTTGAAAAGGAACACAGAAGGTTAGAGTGATGTAATAAACAATGTTGATGAACAGTTCAAATGTTCATTACTTAAGTGTCTTTGCAATTACTAAATATGTTTAACCTGTCTGAAGGGTCGAAGGGATGGCATTAAGTAGCTTCGACAAATCCTCATCTTGCATGGAGTAGATCCGCTGTGGAGAATCTTTCTCGACTTTGATTCCTTCTTGTACCGAAGGCAAATCAAAACCTTTACGAGTGTCGATCTCAGAATGGGAATGGCCCCAGTTCGCTGTAAAGTGGAGGAGATAAAGTCACTTTGTTAGGCCTATAAAAGAGAGTGCAAGATCAGATAGGGTAAGAAAAGAGCAAGAGAGCATCTGATGAGCATTTGCCAATAGCATTAACCGCCATAGCATTCATATAGGCTACAAAGGTCTAACGATGTAACGACTGTGACATTAGAGCAATCACAAACAACAACGATCTTCAAAGAAAATGGTATAATTAAATCAGCTAACATCCATGTTATGAGCTGTAGTATAATGAATCAATAGAAGGCAACATAGAGTCCCACCACTTAAGTTGAAGCTTTGAAGGCGAAAATCAGGAAAAGGAGGAAAATATATGCAAGCATGCAGTATGCACATATAAACTAAATCATGAGATGCCAGAAGCTGCGGCACACTACTAACGCTGCAGCTTTTTCTCTGAAATATATATATATATATATAACGCTGCATATTTTTCTCTGAAATATATATATATATCTTCTTAACTTGATCATTTTAGACCAATAGTTGCAACCAGTCACAGCGAATGCTTCTTAATATCAATAAAAAAACAAACCTGCAGAGGTATTCAAAGAGCTTCCAGCATGCCAATCACAACCAGAACTCAAGGAGACGTTGAGCTTCTCCGCTTGCAAGTTCATGAAGCTTTGCGTCCGTGGGTTTTGATTAGATAGTGCTTGAGTCTCATCCAGCAAATCCTCCAATAAACCACTACCACTCCAATGCATACCCCGTCTCTGCTTCCTGTCGGTCTCTGGTTGGATTAGGTACAATTGGCTTGAAGGGAGCTCTGATTTTGAGGGAAAAACTGAAACGGTTGATGAGTATCTGTCTGAATCCAGCTGAGTCTGCACATACTGAGGTGAACTCACATTGCAACTCAGTGGACTGAATTGAAAAGAACCCATGTTAGGCAACTGGGTTGGTGTAGGAACAGATGGAAGCGGAGAAGAACCGAGTGAGATGGGTGGAAAAGAGAGCGAAAACTTGGTGGTGTCCTCATTACTACCCTTCAACCTGAGTAGAGAGGACGCAAGAACTGGGGTGGTGCGGGTATTGGTGAATATGCTTGCAGGGCAACCAAGGGAGGGGGAGGGATGAAAGAAACAATCGTTGAAGCTTGATTTGAGATAATGCTGAGAACACTGTGGTGAGAGAAGCATGCTGCTGGGAGTTTGTGGCAAGTGTTGGCTGGTGGGTATCGGTGGGATTAGGATTCGGACTGGGGTCGGTGTGTGAAGCTGGGTGGTTGTATTTGATCGGGGTTCCATCGCCCACGGTACTGATGAAGACGGCAGATGTTCAGGAGTGATGTCGTGAGGGTATGGAGGGAGGCCTTGACGGATCCGGTGCTTGATTCTCGTATTCCAATAGTTCTTTATTTCGTTGTCTGTCCGCCCAGGTAGCTAGACAGTAATGAGGAAGATTTACAAATTGCTTGAGAAGATACAAAAGTGCAGATTGTCCAGAAGCATAAAACCAGGCATAAAATGGGCAACCTCATTAAATTAACCACAATATAGGAGCTAAAACTCAGGCCTTGGAGAAAAGGAGACTAACTATACCTGGTAATTGGCATTAGGCTCTCATCATGAGAAAAAGGAGAATTTTTTCTTTAATTTTTTTTAAGAGCGGGGGGAACATGCGGTGAACAGGTTTTACTCAAACAACCCAAATCACAACACAAAATGGCATAAATCTCTAATGCTGAAGTACCGCCAACACCCAAGTTCTCTGGGAAAGGAAGAAAACTTGATCCGCCATCAAGCAGCACATAATGTATCATTACAAAACCAAATTCAGACCACGAAAAGATGAAACAGCACAGGGGGTATTGAACTCTCCGAGAATCGGTCTAATTACAGTGCTAACTTTACTTTATAACTACATGCCTTAAACCTTTAAATGAGGCTCAGTCAGTGTAACAACAACCATCCATACAAAGCCACAAAAATACTCAATTTTATAACCAAATCAAGCAGAGGAAAACAGCAGAAGAGCCAGAAAAAGCAGAGGAAAACAACGAAAGAGACATCACCTGGGTAGCCATGCGGGCCCATTTGTTGCCAAGCTGAGCATGCAGCTTAAGGATCAACCTCTCTTCCTCGGGAGTGAAAGAGCCTTTCTTCAAGTTGGGTCGGAGGTGGTTGGTCCACCGGAGCCGGCAACTCTTGCCACACCGGGGTAGACCCGTGTTCTTCTGCACCGAATTCCAGTTCCCCTCTCCATTCTTCTTCACATGCTCGATCAACACCGCATCTTCTGCTGCCGTCCATGGCCCCTTCTTCAGCACCAGCCCACCTCCACCGCTGCCAGCACTGCCAGAACCACTACTACTCGACCCGGTTGATCGTCCATCGTTCTGCTGCTGCTGCTGCTGTTGTCGTGTTGATGCAATTCCTTTTGTCATGAACACAACTGGAGGGTGGGATCAGTTGCACGTGCACAGAAAGCTCATTCCGATGGGTTTGTGTGTGTTAAAATGGAATCGTTCTGGTTTTTCTTTTTCGAGCTTTGGAATTTTTTTAAAGAATTTCAGGATATATTGGTTATGTGTTTGTGAACTTTTCTGCGATTTCAAGGGAAGATGTTCTTGTTCCTCTCTGGAATGGAGGTGGTTGTGGTGGTGTTGGGGTCAGTGAGATTGTGTCCCTTCTTTTGTCTCTTCTTTTTGCATGAAATGGGAGTTGAAACAGGAAAGTTGCCCAGAATTGCAGGCTAGATGCTCATGGGCGTTAGTAATTGTTGGAGACTAATTCTTCTCAAGCCCATCAAAAAACATTCAAAATAGAAAAACTCCTTATTTGAAAAAAGAAAAAGGAAAAAGGAAGGCGCAGAATTTGATGGTTGGAGTCAATAAGGGGACATTTTTGCTGATGGGAACAATCAACAGAATCAAGAAATCTGTTTCTCTGTTTGAGCTGCTCTTATGCTAAAATGAACAGAAAATCTCACCAGGACCATCCCAAAAGAAGGCCCCTAATTTGCTGCTCCCCAGACAAAGCTAATGTTTTCTTGTGAGCGGAGGAGAACAATCCACAGGAAATTCAATTGGGAAACTGTGAGCTGCTGATTCTTGGCAAACTTGGGTTTCACGGAGGAGGAGGAAGAGGGAGGGACAGAGCCATAGGAGAGGAGCTAGCATGTCGTTTCAGGTTTCACTGGCTGACCCATTAGTCAGGCTACATGATTTTCTCTGTAGACAAGGCTAATTTCCTCCTCTGATTCGTCTGTGCAGATACAGGCTTGATGCTTTGATTTTTACACTGTAAAGGAGAGGACAGGACAGGCTGGCGATTGTTCTTTTTAAGGATGCAAAGCATGCAAATAGTAGGGCACGGACCTTTTCTGACACAGTCAGCAAGTGAAAAACCAATAATTAGTGGCACCAGCAACGATGTGGGAGATGCTCACACCGTTGGAGACCTAAATTAGGAGCACTTTCCTCTTGAGGGTTCATCTTAATTTATCGTATCCAATCTCATTTCACTGTAAATTTTGTACGGATGTCCTTCCACAAACATAACCATTAGTGGAAAATTTGTATATGCGGCTCTTTTGATAAAATGTAGACAAATATTGGGCACAACGCTTTCCAATGGGGAATTGGCTCCTTGATGATTCATGAACGTCCCTTTATATTCACTGTCTGTAGCAAGCTTTTGTTTTTCTGATGAAGATTAGCAAGAGATCATTTTTTTCCCATTGTGAAAGGGTTCTTTGGGGGCCAAAGCAAGTAAAAATTAGGAAAAGTAGAGTGATTGCATTTGTCCTGTGTCTATTCAAACCGTTGATTTTGATAAAATCCCATGCAAAAACTAGTGGAACCCATCTAATTTAATGGTACAAATGAACTTAGGGTGCATGCATAGACATGAAAGAGGGGTTCATGTGGCTGGTGTTGATCCTTTGTATACCGAGTGATCTCAATTGTACAATTTATGGATTTCGTATGACACCTATCATATCTAATAACTCACATAGACTCATATGCACTTCTTTCCATTTCACAAATTTGCTGAGAGATAATATTTTTAACTATTAGAATTCAGGTTAAAGAATAAGGATACAGCATGAATTGCTTGACAGTTCAGTTTTACAGCTTCAATTGTCACTCATCGCAAGAGTTTCACCTATTGGGTTTGCCAAGTAAGCTTGGCTGTACTTCCAAAATAAGGGAACTAATACAGGTGTTTGGTTTCCTAATTTTGGCCAGAGTTTATTTATAATAAAAAAAAAAAGGTATTTGATTTTGTGTTGTCTTGGTGCTATGGTATTCTGGCATTTACCATGAGATATAACAAGCAAACAACAAAGTTATAAATAGCTCATCTTCTAGCCGTGAAATTGATTTTCACCGACGTATTTTCCATTTCACTCCCTTTAATATAAACGCAAAAAAGAAAAACGAATCAAGGAGCACATGCTAAACCACCTCTCCCCACATCATTATGCCCTCATCTTTTCAATGATTTTTTGCCTTTTTTCACTTGCTTTTGATTTCACTTTTGTATCTGCAAAGAAAGCAGATTCATGGTAGGGTCAGGACCCGCAGATATGCTATAACGTGAAGAAAGGAAAACGAGAAATGAGTATCTATCTACCCATTTTGATTTTCTCCAAGATCCGATCTTGATTTGGTGGGGGCAGAGCAGATTAATAAAATCGAAGTTCAAGAAGAGGCCTGGAATCAGCTTTTTCAATCACATGTTTGCAAACTCTTATTATAATAAGGGACATCATTGACCATAATTGAAGTACATCGAGCCAAAATCGCTCTGTCAACGAGCGTCGACCTTTTCTGGCCACAGAAAGCAAAGCAAAACAGAACAGAACAGAACAAAACAAAACAAAACAAATGTTGAAATCTCATCTCGGAGAAGAGCCAGGAACAGCAAGTATTCAGGAGACAGGACTGAAGAATCTGTCCGAAATTTAAGCATAAAATAGCTTATCCAATTTTGTAATGTTTGCGAAGCAGCGGCTGTCTCATCCCATCGCAAGTTTATCCGTCGATCAAATAAAACAAAACTGGAAGAAAGCAAAAACAGAGTTACAAGACACCGCCATTGGTCGGCCTAGAAGATGAAAGACCAGATTGATTCCCAGGTAAACTTTTTTTTTGTTTTTGTTGTTTTAGGATAAGTATTCTAAAATTCCTAAAATTTGTTATAAACGTGTAACTGAATCCTAAAATTTACAAAAAAAAAAATACAACTCCTAAAATTTGTCAAATTAGTGCAATTGAGCTCTCATGTTAATTCTATCCAACTAGACTAATGGAAAATATTAACGTAGTTTTTTTAATAATTTTCTCTCTCATGGCAACATTATTTGGTCCAAATCTGATTTTTAATATGAATTTTGTTTAAATTATATTAAAAATAAACTAAAATAAGCCTTTGTCATTGTTGCCTGCCCCCTCCATCGCCAGGAAGGGTTGACGATGGTGGGGCACCATGGAACCATGGAAGGGTTGGCAATGGTGGGGCAGGCAAAGGTCATCGTCTTAAGGGTTGCCAAGCCTCGGCCAGAGGTCGTACAACCCTTACCGGCCATGCCCCACCATCATTAGCTCTTCCCAGCAATGGTGGGGTATCGGCAAGGCTTATCATAAAATAATTTTTTAAATAATATTTAAACATAGCTAATTTTTTGACTAAATTTAAATAAAATTTACATTTAAAAGCATATTTAGATCAAAATGATGTCGTTTTAGCCACATCATCGCAATGGAGGAAAAATAATAATAAAAAAAGTTACATAAGCATTTTTCATTAGTCAAATTAGATGATTATATCGATTTAACAAATTTTAAGATTTAATTGCAATTTTTTTTTATAAATTTTAGAAATTAATTATATTTTTATAAAAGGTTTTACAACTTGGTACTTTTTTTTTTTTGGGTCATATACAACTTGGTACTTTTTTTCTTTGTTTTTTTTATGCTGAAGATCCGGCCTAAGCCTCGTGTCTATAAATGCCAAGATTTGTCGTCGGTAGATGAATGGCCTCAGATGCAGAAGCGTGTGCATGGCAATGTTTACAGTAAAGTCAAAGCCAACCAACACGGACAATCCTTGGCCTTTTGTAGACCTTTGACGGATGAATCGAACGAAAGGAAGAGCAAAGAATCATTAAAGTCGTGCACCAGGACGTCTTCTTCTTCGCCTCTACTTAAACAATTACAGAGGCCTTCTTGGGATCTCACAACCTCACATCTCCATCTCTCCAGGTCCATGGCTCTGCTCTCTAACATCTTCGGGTGTTTCTCCAAGGCGCCCGAGCCTCGAAGGCATGTGTGCAATGGAGATGTCTGTGTCCTGGCGGATGGGAAGAGCTCGAAGAACGAGAAGAGGCAAAGCTTCGGGTTCTCGATTCCATTTGCCCGCCTTTCGACGAGAAGGAGCTGAAACCACAAGTTGTTGACGTGATGATCTGAGAATCGGTGCTCTTTCTGTATCACAATGATTCTTTCCTTGTGAAATCAATGTCTTGTAAGATTTGCAAAGATTTGTGTTCAGTGAAATTGAAAAACAATAGTAGAGATATGAAGAGGCAAATCTCTATTTGAGTTCATCGGGTCCTGAAAAATCACTGTTATTGAGGAACAGAATTGTCTGCGATCCACTTTTTCTTCTCCTAGCGTCTTGTCAAATTGAGGTTCATCGTCTTGTCAATTCAGCTTTCCCAGCTTAGAAAATTGATGGAGGCAAAGAGAGGATTCCGCTCGTATAGGAAGAGTCGAAATTTTCTTACTCGAGAATTGACAATATAAGCCAACTCTTGAATTTAAGTTGGTCTTCCTTTTCTTCCAAGGCATTAAGATATTTGCTCCTTACAAGCAAAAGCAATCAGTCAGGTTGCCGCTTCTAATGAATATCCAATTATGCGACGTTACGATGAAACTGCGCTAATTATTTATTGTCCAAGACAGCCTTCTTTCGGGTAAATAATCGGCTAAGTTTTTTAAATCTCCGAAAAACAAATCCTTAGCAAACCACATAGTAGTCATTTAGGCGGGGCTCCGAAAAGGTTACAGTCATCCGGTGAGAGCGATGGCACCATTTCATTAGTATCTCTCGTGATGAATCTTCCTTTTCCAAAGGAACAATCAGGATAACGGAAAGCGATGCCAATCGCTGTGTCGATGATTGAGAAATTCAAACTCCCACTTACTTTGCATCATGCATGGCTTCCATAACTAGTCCGCTGGCTCATAACGTTATAGCGGAAACAACCGTTTAAAAAGAACTGAGGATGGATTGGAAGTGATTGGGACTTTCTTGCGAAAGCCTAATTTCAGTACTGTTGAGATGTACGCTGTAGCAAGATGAATGAAAGGGCAAAACAAGGATTGGAATATTACAATGAAAGGCACTGAGAAAATGTTACATCCGAAACTATCACCGGCCTGCAAAAATGTAACCCCATCTTTTCATTTTCTTTGCGAGTCAAAGGCGCAAAATACAGATTCCATACACAAGACCCTTCTCCAACACTATCCTAACTCCGTATCTCCATAAATTGTAACTTAGATATATCCCGCCATAAGTTAGTTGTCATCGTCAGGGAAAAAATAAGACAGAATGCTCCTCTACCTTTACAGAGACCACAACAATGATCCTGTGGCAACCTCTAGGGGCGTCAGTTGTTGGAAGTTCTGACTTTGAAGCCAATGTTCATCCTCAATCAGACAAACAACCACCTCAATTCAACAGGGACTTTGCCTCATTTGGTCATCTGGACTATCTAGGCATTAACAAAATGGGCATTCCGAGGGTTCCAATTGACCAAGAACATATTTTCACTTTCACATTCCCCAAGACAGAAGCCACAAATTCTTGTTCTCTTCCTCCGACATCCATATCAACAGTAAGCCATCAGTCTCAAAGTTGCAAGGCCAAATCTGGCTGCTGCGAATCAACCAGAACACCAGAAGACTGCGGTGCAGGGGAACCTGGTGATTGGAAACCAACGTTCAGATCTGGCGGACGCATTTCTTGCTGCTGCCTCTGCTGTGCATGCGGACTAACACCTCTCCAAGGAGACTGTGCTTGAGACCCAGACGAGTCAGCTGCTATGAATTGAGGGAAAACCACTGGCCTATTTTGGTATGGGGCTTCGGTGCCCATGTGAATGGGAGGACGTCCAAATGTCTGGACTGGAAAACTGTTCTTCGAAGGTTGAAATTGCATCATCCCAGAAGCTGGAGTTTCACCACGAACTCGAGCCACATGCAAAAGATACTCATGAGATAAATTGTGTGGAAAAGCTGGATGTACTTGACTTTTCTGCATGCAGGGATTTTCTATAACCTGTTTTAGCCCTCCAGCACCAACGGACATCCAGACCCTAGCAGCAGTTGCTGCGGCATTGCTTTGATCATCTCTTCTTATGGAAGATGAAGGCGTCGTTACTGATGAAGCATCAATTGCAGCATGATTAGAAGAGTTATGTTGCTTTTGAGCCGCTTCAGACATCATTCTCATCAACTGAACAGGGTCGCTGAGGCCCTGGTCCTGTCCGTGGGGAAATGATATCATTCTAGGCATTTGATTAGGAATACCAACAGAGGACATAGGAGTGATTCTGCTATTCTCGAAACTATTACTTGCAACCTTCCCATTGGGCAATCCCCTAGTAACCAGTCCATTAGCATCTGGCTGCTTAGATGGCATACACTGCAGCTGACTATTGTTTTTTAAAACTTGCTCCCTAGCTGCAGAAGAAGCAGCCCCTGAAATCCCGGAATTTTGATTAATTAAATTTCTTGGAACAGACTCTCGAGACCTGGAAGCCTCTGCTTCTGAATTCTTGGAGAATTTCTTCTCTGCAACATGCTCAGCATTCTGGTGATCTCCCAAAGGCAAAGAGTTCAATTCAAATTGTTCTGTAACTTTTATCTTTGGCTCGCCCGAATTTTTCTGAAATGGGCTCTGCATTTGAAAATTGGCATTGTTTGTAGTACTGGATCTTCTTGCAACAGGAATAGGTTGCTTCCCTTCCAAAGCAAGCTGACTAACTGAATGCTCCTTGGCAGGTTCTTGGATTTTAGAGATCATTATTTCATTCATTTTCAATTCATCTTGGTTATGCAATCTTGTTCCTATAGGAGAATCTTTCATCATTCGGTTCTCAACTAGTAGAACTGGGGTAGGATGGGGCTCATACTCTCCAACCCATCCTCGCCCAAATTTACATCCAGCTGGCAAAGCTTGCTCAATATTCTGGGAGGCAAGTCTCCAAGCAACAGGACCAAGAGTTGCAGCAAAACGAGCCAGGCTTCTGGCATAAGAATACTCCACAGGAAGCCCCACCTGATTCAAAACAAAAAAGTTATACATCCGCATGAGCCAAACTCCAGAAATGGCTTAGAGATTCATGGTTACATACAGCAACCAACTGCCTAACTTCACCCTCAAATGTACTGAATGTGGTGTCAGGTTGAACCACAGGTTCTTCTGTTATGTTATAAGTTGCACGACGATTCTCATCATGCAAATATGGCTTCCGTGCAAATTTCGATGGAAGACCTTTACCTGAAATTGCCAAAACAGTGAGAAGCAAATTTTCTCCCAATCAATCAGAAGATTTCATTCAATTCGACAGTTAAAAAGGAACTCGCCACTTTCCAGCAAAGTATATGATAACTTATCATGTCACATGTCTCTCAAAGAATAGTCAGATCATCAGAAGCCAACAACAAGTTGAACCTTCTCTTCCCACATTAATTCATACTAATTATCAACAAATACATTATTTAAATTACCTACCAATACTAGTTGCCAATGAAGGGATATTTTTGTCATACCTAAAGATAGGTCTTCTGCTTTCTCTACATTATTGTCCACCTGCATAGCATTACCCTCCACGAGACCGTCGCAATTGCTCGGTCTATCATAGCCAGCAGCTTGGTTTGTGGCGGCACTATTTAGGACATCTGGGACGTCTGCACAAGTGACGCCGGCATGATCAGATTCCTGTACAGGTTGGGAGAAGTGCTTTTTCATATGTTTCTTTGCCAAAAAATTGGACTTCGTTCTCTGGTCAGATTTAAGTTCCTTTTCCGACTGTTCCAAGTCAATCTTTACTTTGTCTTTCTCGGAGCGTTCAAAGTCAATCCTCAACTTCAAAAATTTCTTCCTCCCCAACTCTTGAATACAACGAGCCTTTTCAAAGAAACAGAAAGACAACTTTAGGACATTCTAGAGTTCAAACTTACTATAAAAATCTCTAATTAAAAATTTATTTTAAAAGAAAAAGAAAAGGAAAAGGCATAAGGACAGAATTTATACCTGTTTGTGGTATATGGTATCTGGCGTATTATATTGCATAGCATTAGAGCAAATAAGGAAGACATCACCCTGCGTAGAACAAAGGCCACAGAATCAAATATTATGAAAGTAGTTGCAACTTGCAAAGCATGAATAACAAAAGCAAAATCACAATCTTTCACAGCTGAAAGGTCCCATCAAAAGGAATAATCTAATCTAACCAATCAAAAACCCGTCTAAATTTAGAGATAAAGCAGTGAATCACATTTTAACCAGAACCTTTCCCTATGGAGATGATAGGAATGGTAAGAAACAAATACAAAGTGGCTATGTCATTTAAGGAAAGTCATCGATGAAAACCAACAATATGTTTTAGCATGTATGTTTCACACCGATGATGATTAAATATGCCAAGAAACAGATATTGGTCCACGCCCACAAAACAAAAACGCACAAACCAAATCAAAACCTTCCATTAAAGACTCCGATGGATACGGACTCTAAATAAAGAAGCTGAACTATACAAGTTAACCAGTGATAAACAAATTAACTTAGAATGTTCTGGCATCCTTTCAGACTTCATTAAATACACTAACAATATCCAGCAGACTTATAATTAGAATTTGACAATCAAAATGCTATGGGATAATTAACTATAGGAGCACAATCCCATTCAAGAAAATGTACTTGCATTCCACTTTGTACTTCATGCGGGAATACAGTTTCTCGATCATAAAATCAGTCCAATAGACATCAAAGCCATCGCGTGAAGATTAGGCTCAAGGACGAAAGAGCCAATACATTGGTTAGCCTCAAAATGAAGTAAAGCTATCACTCACCTAACTGGCATCAATTTTTCATTTTTCTTATTTTGAACCTTCAGCGTTTTTTAACTCGTCAATAACATCAAAAAGTATTCCAAAATGCCCATCAATGAAAAGAAGTGGGAAAGTGGAGAAATCACTGTATAAAATTCAGGATTCAGTAAACGCTTGAACCCAAAGAAAGTTATCATCATATTGACACACAGGAATCTCAGGCTTCAATAAAATATAAATGCACAAACGAGCGAGGATGCCCACCTCGAACTGCTCCAAAGTAGAGTATGATCCATTGGCAAGCTTCTTCCTCACAGTGGAAAAATCCATTGGATGCTTGATAGTATCATGGTAATCTGGAAGCTACAAAACCAGAAACTAATTCGCTCATTAAAATCACATCAAATTGTACGGTATCCACTCAGTACTCTAAAAAGGAAGAAATTGCAAATACCTCCTCGGGATCAACAGGCTCAGCATAAACACCGTAAATATCTTTCCTGCCACAATCACAGCACAGACCATTGAGCCATTTACAAAGGGGAAAAAAAGGCCACAACATACTCATTTGAAAAGGGAAACAAAACACTTATGCAAACCGCACTTCTGGAGTTTGTCGAGTATCAACTCAAGCTTCCTCTTATCGGGTAGCGGAATCCCTGACGAAGGAACCGGAGACCTCGATCTCCCTAATCAAAACCGAATCAAAAAAATTCCAAATGCATTCCGCGTTAAAATCGGAACACACGAGCACTGAATTCCAAAAGCTCAAACCAGAAATCAGAAACCCGGGGAACGAGACCGAACCTCGGGGAGAGCTGAGCCCCGCCGATTTTTCTCGGAGTCCTCTTTCCTGGAAAAGTCCATTAGAACCAAAATCTCAGCCACCCACCCACGCACAAAAAACTCATAAACCCGACACAATATTCTCACTAGTAGAAGAATAAGAAGCAAAAAAAGACCGATCATGTATGAAAACGAGAGCGCTCGACAGGGACAGAGGCAGACAAGGAAGAGACAACACGCGAGTACAAGCAAAGTTGCGGTTTTAAATACAAGAGGCAGAGAGAGAGAGAGAGAGAGAGAGAGGAAGAGAGAGAGAGAAAGGTGGGACTAGCGGGCGTGATTAGATTCTGTCTGCGTTAGTTATCGACAGTTGACCGTTATCTCTCACTCTCACTCTCTCTCTCTCTCTATATATCTCTGTGTCTGCGCGACGAACGACCTGGAGAGAAAGTTGGGGACAGTGTAGTTTTACAAGTCCCGACCGATTAGAAAAATCTCTCAGTGTTTTCGTCCGAGCTGGACACGATCGCAATCTCAGCGCATTTTCTACGTCCATCCCGCACAAATCTCTCCATTTCGCACGCACCCTCTCCAGCTTAAACCCTATCGCCGCACCGCCCCCCCTCTCCCGTTCGAATTTCAATACCTCCTCGTCGTCATCGCCGCCGATCTCCCCCGCGTCCTCTTCCCCCCCGCCGCCCCCGCCCCTCGCCGCCGCCGGCCGCTTCTTCGTCTCCCCGCGCTCCTCCTCCTCCGAGCTGGACGCGCCGCTGTCGAGCGCGTGCTCGCCACGCGCCCCCTGGTCAAGCTTCACCACGAGCTTCAGCTTCTTCGCCCGCCTCCGCTCGTCCTCCTCCTCCTCCTCCTCGTCGAGCTCGTACTCGTCGTCGATGTAGTCGTCGTAGTCGATGAAGTTGTACCTGACGCTCCGCCGGCGGAGGCTCCGGCGGACGTCCGGCTCCGGCGCCGGCGCCGGCGGGGGCTTCGGCGAGCGCTTGGCCAGATCCGACTTCGGCGGCCGCCCTTTCTTCTTCCGCTTCACGATCTGGCCCATCATCGCGCCCCCCGGGTGCACAGTGGGCGCGCGCGCAGACACACTCTCCCGCACACACGCTTTCTCTCTCTAGAGAGCCCCTCTCGCACTCTCTTTCTCTCTCCTCCCTCGCTTCCATTAATATTTTCGATGTTGCCTTCCTCCCCCAGTCCCAGTCCTCCCCCGCCCCTCCCGAGGGGACTTTATTATCCGAACCTGAGTCCGAGCCTGGAATTTGAGTCGGCCGAGGCTGAGGCTTGGGTGACGTGGGGCCGGGGCCGTGGGAATGATTGATTGGTGCGGGGGACAGAAAACGGCGTCAATAGAGAGAGAGATACGGGGAGGAGGAACGGGGAGGGCGAGTTGGCGCTGCCCGTTGCCCGGCCTGCCCGTTGCCTCCTGTCTCGATTTGCTATTTTTCTACAGCTTCGGTGGCGTCGGCGATGGTTCGCACGCGCGGTATTAGGCGCGTGCACTTCACTCCATTCCTCCTATCCTCGTTCGGACTTTTAGGTCCATGGCCTCACGCGCTAGAGTCCAAAAAGTGCCCGCATTAGTTAAGTCACTCGATATTCAGTCGTCTTTACGAGGAGAGCCTAGGGAAGTTGACTTTTGTCACTGCGAAGGGTCAGGAAAAAATCAAAGAGTAACAAGGCCAAAGGTGGTATTAGCAATTATTCTATTCTTGATAATAATTTTTATTTTAAAATGTTGGAACTGATAATGGATAGTGACATGGTTGGTGGATGAGTGGAGGCGACTGATTAGGAAATGATTCGGGTACGATTAATGCAACAAAACTCCATCTACTGTGTTTTTCCAGTGGAATTCATCTTCAAACCAAGGATGATCTATTGAGATTTATGGTCAATTTTTGATAAACCAAAATCGACCCGCGTGTCTTTTTTTTTATCAACGAAAATGTTGAAAAAGAACAACCAATGTCAAGATAAGAAATCTTTTGTTTGAGCCATAACCTCTATTGCTCTAGATGAAATAGAGATTGGGGGAAAGTTATCGAGGGTTAATAATATGAAAAATCATAAATTGATATGTCTGTAACAATTTACTCTAAACTAACTTTTGAATTACCAAAAACTTCAATCTAGTACATTTGTAATAATTTCATTTGAATTTACCATGTCAATTATATTATTGTCAAGCTTAATAATTTTACGGTAAAATTTAATGGAAGTAAACGGAAGATAAATATGTCAAGCTTTTGGTAACTTAAAAATTAGTTTATAGTCAATTTATTACAAACCTACCAGTTTATGGGATTTAGATAAATTAAAAATTAGTTGTAGTTTAATTTATTATAAGAGTAATAGTTTTGAGTTTTTCGTAATATTAATTTAATTATTAATGTGTCCTCTGCGGACGATAATATTATAAGTTGTTCGTTGCCGAACGTTATCACCACGCGCTAGGGGAGAAGCTGTTGAAAAAGAAAAGTTCTGGTTCTTCGAACGGAGACGCCTCATGTCCGGACATGGCAGTCTTGTCATTAAACTTGGTTTTCTGTCAGGATTATTATTTTGGCTCAATAAAAAAAGGAAGTCAATTTTTGTAAAAGATTATTATTTCCTACGTCAGAAAGAATAAATATAGGGAAGCTTGGACCTTTTTCTTATAAATTGTGACGGTTAAATTGCCATTTAGAGCGAAATTGGCATGCATCGACAAATGTCGAACTGACGCGTGAGTTCATCCAATTTTAAGTCATGCATGATGGTATTCTATCTCAAAAAATAAATGGAATAATATAAAAAAATCAAAATACATAATATGAGTAATTTCATTTAGCTAAACAAAGGCAACAAAGATTATTGTAATTTTAATATATTAATAGAAGGATTCAATATTCAAATCATCCGGGCTACAAGCCATCTTAAAAATTGAATTTCACCTATCAATCATGATACTAAATTTTGAGAAAGTATCATAATTTCTAATTCATGATGTTATGGAGAAAATATGAATTAAATATATAATAATTTAGCAACACAAAAATGTTGCTTCTAGTGACAACCAAAATGACTAAATTGATAGATGCTAGCCAAATTAGATCGGTTGACAAGTCCCAAAATAAAAAAGATTGAGCTGTCAAAGTTAACACAAGTCATACTAATTTTGTACCAAAAGGGAAATATTTTGTTCCAAAAGGTATAATGCACTAGAGAGATTCTATTTATGACTTCTTTGAGAAATGCGATATTTATAGTTATGTTTAAAGAGTCACGTCTCTTCAAAATTAATGTGCTCATTTACTTTATTGGGTCTTAGACCTGAGGAATATTGAAAAAAAAAATGACCAATCCATGTTCGTGATTTCTTCTTCTCCTCTGCCACAATAAATGTCTATTGAATTCACGGGCTTCATTCCATGGTTGAAAATCACTTTGAAGTGCATCGATATTGTGTTTTTATAGAAGGGTAGGATAATTATTTAAAAAGTCATAAACTTATTGTAAAAAAATCAATTTAGTTATAAATTTTTTAATTTAGCTAATTTAATCATAAATATTTTGACAATTTACTAATATAATCATTTCAGTAAAGTTTGATTGGAAAAAATCATTAACGTATGGACAACGACTATCCTACATGGTACTACAACGAGTGTTAACATGGATAAGTTTTGCAAAGTTGACAGCACTTTGAGTGATCTTCATAAAACTTCATGCTAGTGCCTTTTCCTCATCGAGTTTTTTCTTTTTTTCTGTTTTGGCAGTCTGATTTTCTCTATTTTCAATTTCTGATTTCTTTTACCTTTTTAACCCGTGGCTTTTACTCCACGTCAGATTATTGCAATACGAATTTTTCTTTTTGGAGGCCAATTATGTTTATTCCCCACTTAATGATGAAAAGCCGAAAAACATATGATCATCGACAAGAATATGAATTGGAATATAATCATGCTAGAGGGGCCATGATTGTGTGACAGCACACTGCACAAATATACCAAACATGCCAAAATGCCTCTGCAAAACAGATCACCATTTCAAAATTGATAGAATATCAGACATTCACGAGATTTAGATCACATAATTTGATTTCATTCCCTTATATTTTAAGACGGATCTCATAAGTAATTCGAATGTATATATATATATCCAATTTAATCCACCATTCCACAATTATATATCTTGATATTAGAGCATGTTTGGATAATTTTGTTTACTTTTTTTTTACCTATTATTTGAACTTCAATCTTACTCACAGATTCACTTTGATTTTTATCATCCTAAACACCCGTAATATTTACAATACACAAATATCAAAATTTAAATTCGCATATCCTATCATCATAGTTTTTAAAATCTGAATAATATTTTAAATTACTCTGAAAATTTGAATAATGTTTATAATTGGAGGAGAAAATAAAGGAATATTTTATAATCAAATTTATTGTCATAATTGACAATGAAATTTTAGAGCATGGATTCATTATTGTAATTAAAAAAAGGTTAATACTATGAATTATCCAAAATTGATATATCTGCGATAAATTTATCTAAAACTAATTTTTTAATTACAAAAAGAAAAAATAAATTTATTCCCCATTAGTTTTTATTAAAGTTTACTTTCAAATTGCTAAGTTTTAATGGTTTTGATGGGTATATCAATTTGGAATTTTACCTTTCGTTTGTCATAGATGTATTCGTTTATGATTTTTTATGATATTAATTCAATTTAGTGAAAAACTAACGGAAGGTAAAATTGTTACAAATGTATCCATTTAGGATTTTTGGTGGAATTTATTACAAGTCTATTTATTTTGAAAATTTTGATGGTATTAACCCTTTAAAATAGGGGCGTGCAACGGGAACCATTTGAATCGGGAACCATTCAGACTGGATAGTTGATATAAAAAAAAAAAAAAAAAAGCTAAGAAAAATAACTTTGCTCCTTTGATCACTTCATTAAACTTAGAATTCGGTCCAATCGTTAGCATTTTGGTCGGATCGACTAATGATGACTGTGTAGATATCGAGCTTGTTCACCTTTTTCCTTTTGCTTTTTAATTTATTAGGATTTAACAAGAATTGCATCTTTCGTTTTAATTTAGATTAGGTTTGCCTTAGAAGCTTTTTTTGTCAGGGTCAGTCCATGAAATAAGAAGCAGTAACATTTTTTAATTTATCTTTGTCCGGTTCTATCGAACCTGGATTGGATAAGTCGGTCGGTTTCGATTCCGATTTTAGGATCAATGAATCCGATTCGATCCTAGAATTTGGAAACCGATCCTCCCAACCCGATTTCTGATTCCATCTTGAAATTGGATCGGATCAGAAATCGATCAATCCTACCTTAAAAGACAATTATATCAAGCAGAGCATTTTCATAATCAGGATCATGGGGGCAGAGGAAACGGCACCGCACCGTATCTTTGGCTCCCCGACGAAAAACCAGCTCCTTCCTCACGGGACCCGCTTCTTCTTCTTCTGCGAGTGCACGCTGATCGAGCGTTTGGCATCGAAAATGGAGAAGCTGAGGAGAGCAGTGAGCGAAATCGCGTACTCGCGAGATCGCTCGAAGCTCTCCTCGCTGCACCGCTCTCTCTTGCCTCTTCTGTGCCTCGCCTCCTCCGTGTACGGCCTCACTCTCTCTCTCCGCCACCATCTCTACCGCTCCCGCCTCTTTTCCAAGCGCCGGTAACACCTCTCTCTCTCTCTCGCGCGCGCGCGAGAGTTTCGGTGCTCGAGTCGAAGTTGAACTTGAGAACTTCGCAAGCTCGCATGAGTTCATCAGTTCATGTCAGTGAAGTGACAGCGTCTCGATCAATCGAGTCGCGTGCCTGTTAACGTCAAGAATTTGTTAGCTCTGGCAGGATAGTTGGAGACTGTCGGTTTTTCTTCTGCAATTTAAGTTTTTTTTCTTTTTAGCCGACGAGCTTATGAAATGGATCAATGTGGCAATGTTGTTTTTTTTTAATTATTGGCCAATGATGCAGTAATGCTGTTTGTTCTAATGATTTTCTCGCGGTGCTTCGCTTGTGGAGGTTGCCGGTGCCGGTGATAAGCGTGGGGAATTTGACTTGGGGAGGCAATGGGAAGACGCCGATGGTCGAGTTCATTGCAGCTCTACTAGCTGATTCTGGCATTTCGCCTCTTATTCTCACCCGGGTAAATTTTTCCTTCTCTCTCTGCTGGCTCTACTTGGAGTTCCTAATGTCTCAATCTTTGAATGTTTGGCATTTCTTCTAAATATTTGGTTTGGATTGGATGAACTTTCTTAGAAACTTATGTTTCCAGTATGAACCATAAAGAAATGTTAAAAAGATACTGCCTTGTCTCATTTGAAGGGCTAAACATAGGAGTTCTATAGTGTTCTTTAGGTGGCCCCAACATTTTATTAGATACCAGTAGAGTAAATAACCAGATAGGACCTGCAACTTTATTGGCAAATGGTTTATACTATTAGGGAGTGATTTTTTGCTTGGTATGTCTTTCTAGACAGGGTTATGCTGGTGGGGATGAAGCTAGAATGCTTCAAAGGCATCTCCTTGGGAAGCCAGCAAAAGTTGGTGTCGGCGCTAATCGAGCAGTAACTGCTGCTGCTTTCATTGAAAAGTATGGTTACCGTGACCTACATAACCATGGATGTCTCAAAGGAGGCTCTACTGACCAGAAAATGGGAGAAAAAGCGGGGACCAATGATCAAATTTGTTTCAATCACTGCTCTGAGGAAATTGGTGCTGCAATTCTAGATGATGGAATGCAGGTACACCACTAAATATTGCGTCTTCAGTTGTTGTGATGCAGCAGTCATCATGTGTGGAAAGCTTTCTCCTGGCTACTTGTGGTCTCAGCTCAGTTTTTGCCGTAATTTTCTCTGTGGCAGCACTGGCAATTGTCGTGTGATCTGGATATAGTGATGGTTAATGGGTTATGCCCATGGGGAAATCATCAGTTACTTCCACTTGGACCTCTGCGAGAACCTTTAACAGCACTTGGGAGAGCAAATATTGCTGTTATACATAACGCAGATCTGGTAAGTGTCCACTGATTCTCATTTTGTGCAGTTTTGTTTACTTCATAGCATTGTATAGTACGATGCATGTTTCCATCTCATACTCATGAGTTCTGATGCTCGTGAGTTTGCATTATGAGACAGATACAGTGAGCTACAATTTTATGTCTTGGTGCTTCACAGGTGTCTGAGCAAACTCTCGCAAGCATTGAGTCTGCTATTCGAGAATTCAACAAATCTATAAAAGTTTTCTTCACTAAAATGGCTCCATCATACTTCTTTGAAGTGGCGAACATGAATTCTGTTATACCTCTAGAGGCAGTGTCCAACAATGTTGTATTATGTGTCTCTGCAATTGGTTCTGCTGATGCTTTCGTCAAGAGTGTGGAAAAGGTATTTGCTTTAATTAAATTTTATCAGCATATAAGGCAGTACTTCTTGGTACTGGGTGAAAGCTTCTTAATTCATGCTTAGTTTGATTTTGATGGAAAAATCTTGCAGCTTGGAGCTATTCACGTTGAACGGTTGGACTTCAGCGACCATCAATTATTTCAGACTATGGTAGAATCATCTCGTTTTTTTCTTTTCTGTTTTTGTTTCATCACACAAAAGTTGGATGTCTGTTGCATTGTTACACTCAGTTAGTCCCATAATTATGCCACGAGTGAGATCTTTGATGTGCTGATCTCATGATAACAATGGCTATGTTATTAGGAACATTACCTGATTAGTACACGATCCCTTTCAAGCAAGTTACTTGCTGTTTAAACTGCTTCAGAACTTTTACTTTTTGCTATCACAATATGTTATTGATTTACCTGAGGTTTGTAGGAAATTGAGATGATTAAGAAGCAGCTTGAGGACTTGGAGTGCAAATTTAGTTCCAGGCCAACCGTCATTGTTACAGAAAAGGTGAGGTGATCATATTGCCAGGAGTCCTATTTTTGCAGTTCTTATGAACTAGATGGGTTGGGTTTCCAAATAATTTATCATATGGGTGCCTTTTACATTAGGCATATCCAATTGCTAATTTTAAATCCTAGATACCATGCATTTTAAAGTGCACTGTGGGGGCATGCTACTGTAATCAATATTTTTCCCATGAATTATCAAATTATTCTCAACTGAGGTGCCTTGAGTTTTCCGCTATTCCAACAGTCTTTCTGAGTAAAACACCGATAAGGCAGCTACAAGAAACTCAATTTTCTCTGGCTGTCGAAATAGCCTGTATCAATTATTGGGAATGAATTTTTAATGTCACATTCTTGCAATACTTGACAGGATTATGATCGAGATCCAGAGATTCTGAAGCATCTGAGTCCTTACAAAGCTTGGGCGCTCTCTGCTAGGTTGCAGTTTATTCCTCACAAAGGATGCAGTGGAATTTGCTTCAAGAATTTGTTGGAGGAACTACTGCAAGTAAAATTGACAAGTGTACCCTACATTTAAAACTAGTGCCATGTATAATATGGCAAGCGTATATGTCCACCAGCCCTGCTGCGTTCAGGTTTCTAGTGGTTTGGAGGAGCAATGCTGCTAGTTCACATGATCGATTATGAACATCCTCAGGCTATGCAAAAAGACCATCAACCATCTTCCTGTTCCTAGATCCTTCACCTAAGTCCATCTCAACTCATTTTTCTACATATAAGGTATTGCTATCTGGAACTTGCCATCTGCAATCTCTCATGTGTCAAAAGTTTACCATTCTAATTTCTTGAACTTTAGTACCTAAGAACATCGGCAGGTTTTTGGATCCTTCTTTCATCCTAAGTATCCGTTTGATGTTCAAGTTGAGAAATCAACCCCACTTGAATTTAAAATGTTTACAGGGTTTGCAGGAAGAAGTGCTTCTTCAACAAATGAACCAGAGAAACATCCGACCCTGGAAGTCGGAGCCTACAGGAATATGAAGCACGTTTATCTTAGCTGCATAGATGCGAAAAACCCCGAGTGGGTTGACAATACATCTAACAGACAAAAATTTCACCTCTGTTCTTGTATTATCCTTTCCCTTTTTGTGCCAATCCAGTGCTATTTTCTATTTGCGGATGTCGTTTGCAGGAATTCTATGCGTTCATAGGAATTAGTGAAACTCAATCATCATGCGCAGTATAGGATGGTGAATTTTCTTTCCTTATTATCGTCAAAATTACAGGAATCAAGCCTAACAGAATATCTTCATTTTGAAGATGGTGGCATTTGAGAACAGAAACAGACGATAGAAATGCGAACACTGAAGCCGACCCAATGTAAAGGTCAGCTTCGGGTGCTGTTGAAACCCCGTTTCTTACTCATCCTCGAATTTGCTTGAGCTCCTCTATCTCTCTCTTCTCCTTCTCCTTCCGAGGATTTATTTTTATCATCGTCCTCAGAATTCTCGCCTTCGTTTATCTTGTCGAACCCCAAGTACTTGGATAGCAAGTCGGGGACGACGAAGTTCGCTATCCAGTACGCAAACAGTAGCACTGATCTGCAATCAACCCCGAGTCATCAAATCAATAGGCGACACTTGCAGAAGGGAGCTCTGTCCGAGTAGTAGCATCGAGCCGACTTACCCCGTTACCAGGAACACTGATATGTCGCCCGTCTTCGTCGGAGCAGCAGCAGCACTGAGAGCAGAGCCGTATTGATCGGCGACTGCACTGGTTCCAAAAAGGAGCTCTCGTCGCGGCGGCGACGCCACCCTCACTTGCCGACCAAGGGGAAAGCTGGAGCAGCGGTTCGTTTTCATGGAGGAGCGGGCGCTGTGAGGGAGGTAGGTAGGAGGAGAGAGGAGAAGCTTTGAGTGGCAATGGCATGACGACGCCAACTTCATTGGGGATTTTTCGTTCTCGGTTTTCAGTAGAAGAAGAAGCAGCGGCAGCAGCAGCAGCAGCAGCGAAGCTGAAACGAGAACTGAGCCTAAGCCTGTAGATAAGGAGATATTTTCAGGTACAGGACAGGAAAGTTGTGCATGCAGGCGGGTTCGACCTCCCTGTCCAGGTCCGCTCCTGATGGATAAAATACAAGAAGTGGTCGGGTACGGGTCGGCCAATGTAAAGCGGGGGCCATGCCCGAAACCGAAACCGCTGACTGGGCCCATCCATTTTGGTAGTGATGGTAATCGAACGAAACTCCTTTGGTAGATAAACAGAGTTGCAGAGATTTGTAGTTTGTATGTGACAGAAGACATCGATTATGGTTTTTTTGTTCTCGTTGGACCTTCTCGAGAAAGCTCCAGATTGAGCTTTGCTTGACCATAGGAGATGACTACCTTTCTCATTCCAATCAAAATCGCACCAAGAAACTCCGGTTCATGAAGGCCTGTCTCAATTTTTTTTTTTTTTTTTGGTGAAAGGTAATTATATTAAGCTGAAACCAATAATTACATTAAAAACGGCACCAAAACAAACACTCATAATGAACAAAGGCATAATGAGTGGAAGGGTGCCGAGAGAACAAAGAATGGAAGCCAACAAGGCACAAAATGCGGTTAAGCCGCACAACTACAGCCACAACCAAAGAGGACAAAAAACAAAAGAAAGCGACCAGCCGGCCAAACAAAGGCAACCGCAGCCAAAACTAAACAAAATGTCATCGCCCAAATGGAAAGAACGAGACAACCGGCAAGAATCAAGGCTAGCACCGAAACAAACAGCAGCGGTAAATCTGCACCACCACTCCAACCTGGAAATATTATGAATGCGCCGGAGTAGAAGAGAAGATGCAGGGATTTATCCCCCAGCTACGTTAAAGTCTCTTGTTTCTTGGGTTGTCTTCAACATTCGAGAATGTTAAAGCCTTATCCTTAACCACTTTAATAAGGTGATTTTTCACGGCCGGAAGTGTGAAGGTATAGTTCCTAAAGAGAATCTCATTCCCGTCTCAATCTTGTTGAGTTTTGCTTCGTGCCGAATCCTGAATGTTCCAGTCGACTTTGGCCAGTTTGTACTGCATATCTCATGTCTAAATGAATGGTCACTGTCAATTTCCATAATCAACGTATCCTTATGTTTACACAGAAAATGAACCAAGTCACTATAATCGGCCTGGGATCAATTTGAGTACGCATAGGACCCGGGGCCAGGTGAGGTGGCTGCTGGCGAGATACCGACTAAAGGTGGTCGCGGGAGTTCCTATTGATTTGCAATACTTACTGATGACCATGCTTAGCTATCGATATGCAATAGCAGTTGGTTGACAATTGTCGTAGTAAAATTGACCAAGTGCAAGAAAAGGCAAAGATATCAATTGACTACTGGACGAAAAATCATCTGAGAACAGACTGTTTCGTGAGCAAAATGGACGTGAGGATCAAGTATAGTGGAATTCAAAGTTGAAATTGCTTGTGGATAAAGCAATGGAGTACAACGGGTCATGATTAAAGTACGAATTTGAAGGAGTAATGAAGTGGACGAGAGTCAAGGGGGTGGCGATTAAACAGTTAAGAAGCAGTACTTGGAGATAATGACGTAACGGCAACGCAAAGGTGTGAAGCCGAAAGCTTTGGAGATGAGATGGCATGGTTGAAACTGTTGAGAACTGCTTGGGGACAGTCATGTAATAGACACTATAGATACCAATACTTGTGCATAGTTGGACCCCAAGTCTCCAAATATTTCATCACCGATTCAATTCAGTGTGTATCTTAGTTGTAACTTTCTAAATTTTATCGCTGTCAATTCAATTCTAGCATTGTATCTCTTAACTATCTTGTTTTGTCGTCGATTAAATTCCGACAATATATTATATACTTTGACATTGATGAAATTCCATTAAAGTATATATCGCTTTTCTTGTACTCGTGATATATCCTGTTCAGAATTGCCGAATGACCTATCTTCTCTTATAAAAAAACAAAGAACTATCTTCAGTGAAAAATGTTTCGTTGTCAAATCCCATTTCGGCAAAACACGTTGTTTCATAGATCCAGCGTAATTTCATTTCAACCATCCAACTTTTGGTGGGCGACACCACGTTAGATGATCCAAATGAGGATCAGGGCAGTACCTGCGTCCTTTGTAATCGATAATCTCGACGGATGCTGAATTTTTTTCATGACATTTAATCTCGACGGATGCTGATCGGTGCAGTACCAGCGTCCCCTGCTTTATTTCAGAGGATGCTGTGTATTCCTCCTCGTTCTTTTTGACCTTTGGGGTTTATATTCTTCACGGGACCAGAGTTCTTCGCGGGACTATTCTAACTTTTCCACAGAGAGAGAGAGAGAGAGAGATCACATGGAATGGGACCGTCACGTTAAAGAAGCGGCTTCAATCCCAAAGGTGGTCGAACCTCTCCTGGAGATCGAACTGCAAGTAGGGGCGACATCGAAGCAGTTCACTTTGACATCATGCATGCATTAAACTGCAACGCGTGTTTGTAGCTGAGGAGATGAGCTGAATTCATTCAAGAACCCTCCCTCCTCTCTCACTCTCTCTCAACCGTACGTCGTCTTCCATTAATTCTCTTTAGCTTCACTTCTTCTGTATAAATCCCTCTCCCCATCCTTCAGTTCTCGCCAACAATACTACCATTGCTCTGATATTGGGTGCTGAGCACTGAGAGTGATGACGGTCTCCAAGTTGGTTCTTGCTGTTGTGCTCTTGAGTGCTCTTGTTTGCTCCATCAGCGCTAGGAAGCTTGCGGGCGCGAGGCCTGATCCTTTTCAGGACGAGAAGACATTCTTCCGCGGCCCTAGGTATGGCGTCGGCGTTGGCAGTGGAGGTGGCGGCGGTGGTTTGGAGGCGGAGGTGGCTTGGGCAGTGGCGCTGGTTTAGGTGGCGGTGCTGGCTTGGGAGGAGGCGCTGGCACCGGTGGCGGTCTTGGTGGAGGTGGTGGAGGAGGTTTCGGGGGAGGAGGTGGAGGAGGAGTAGGTGGCGGGTTCGGTGGTGGAGCTGGCGGAGGGTTTGGAGGAGGGGCAGGGGCAGGGGCAGGGGCAGGGGCGGGGGTAGGCGGGGGTGGTGGTGGAGGATTCGGGGCGGCGGCGGGCTCGGTGGCGGAGCTGGAGGAGGGTTTGGCGGAGGTGCCGGTGGCGGCTTTGGAGGTGGATTTCCCTGAAGATTTGCCGAAACTAGATCTGCACTACTAATCTATCTATGCACTTTCTTGCTAAATAAATAACGCACTCCGTGCATAATTGTTTCCATGTATTCATCATTCACTTGTACGTTTGATTTGATCATGATGAGAAAAATAAGTCCAACTCCAAACAATAAACACCGAATACTAATCAATATAACTTCACATCCAATTGTTCAAACTGAAATTACTCAAAAAAATAAAGATAGTATCTATGTTCATTTCAAACACTCTATTATATTGATCTTATATCGTGCACATATTGATATCAGATTAAGTCAAGCACAAAACGTGGATATGTATTGTAGGCACCGTTTGGTTCGGCCTTTCAAATGGGCTTTTGGACTCTAAAGTCCCTTGGCTAAATACAAATGCGTTTGGTTCGATTTTTTGGGCGACTTTGGCAAGATGCAATTGCATCTCCAAATGGCTCTAAGGACTCTTAACCCAAAGTAGGTCTGGAGGTATTTTGGGAAGTTGCATTTTCGAAATGCAAGTCCTCGGTACTATTCATCTTCTGCAAAACCAACGCACGGAAGCCGACGGCCACCGGCCAAGGGGTTGTGCACGCCGGCGACCTCCGGCCAAGGGTCGCCCGACCCCGATGACCGTCGCCGGACCTCAGGCGACGCCTGGGTCGTGCGACCTAGGTGGCCGTCACCTGAATCGCGCGACCCAGGCAGCCAAATCTGGCCATCCGGCGGTCCGGTGGCCGGACTTCAAAAAAGAAAATAGAAATTTTTTTTTGTTTTTTTAATTTAATAAAAATCATTTACAAATGTAAATTTTACCAAACGGTATTTTGGCCAAAGTTGTATCTCAATGCAAATTTTATCAAACGATATTTGCATTTTGGAAAACCCCATTCACCCAAATATATTTGCATTTTGGCAAATGCATTCCCCAAAAGCCGAACCAAACGGGCCGTAGTTTTGTAGATCAACAGAGAATTTTGGTTGCTTGGCCTCCAAAAGAGAATTTTGGTTGCTTGGCCTCCAAAAGGTTCTTTGTTAAGAGGTTCACTTCAAAGCGCACAAACTTACCTGATAATCAAATACCAAAACGTCTGTATGCAGTAATTTCCCCAGGGGGTAAGGTATGCCGTGCTCCCATTTCAATGGAGAAGTACATATTCTTTAGCTCCCATCCTAAGCCGAACCTCATCAGCAAAAAGCCTCCTTGCTATATTAAGGGGCAGCGACCGCAAAAACCAACACATCAATTTGGTTTTGTAAGGGCCAATTGATATCTCAAAATCCGTCGACTCTCTTTGTCTCGGAGAAGATGACTCAATTCTTATTTGGCCTTGTATTCATGGAGATGGCTTTGACAGTCGTCCTCCTCTTTGGAAGTCCTCTGAGGACGTTGTTGATGCTGGGGCTAGACCGGTTGAAGCGGGGACAAGGGCAGCTTGTAGCCGGGACTGTCGCGACGACCATGGTGGTCGTGTTCAGTGCGACGGTCTACAATGTCCTGGGCGTTCAGAGACACCTGACCGATGCGACCATGATTAATCCGACCGACCAGATTCTCTTAGCGAATAGCCTTCTAGAAGCGTCTCTCATGGGTAAATCACAAAATCATACTTTTGTTCATATGTTGCGAATCCCTAACTCTTTCATGTTGCACATTGTCAAAGGATAATCTCATTTACCTAATGGCTGTTTCATTGATTTATACGATTTCTCTTAGAAGCAAAAGGAAATTGTGGGTATTTCAGGGAGGAGAGAATAATTTTTCTAGACATCAATTTTTCAATGTGGACTACAGTATAGGCCAAGGCTTCAACGAGCTTCATAGGCCCAGCCAGCACTAAGTCAAGCCAGGACAAAACTCTTGGCCCATCGTCCTCAATTCCATGTTTTCTGCTTTCGACATAGACAAGCTCGTGCAAGTGGCTTCCGTCCTTACCTATTCAAACGGTCTGAATCAAACCCGAGGACTGTCACGAACTTTCTTTCCAATCTTTAGACCAGATCAAGTCGTTATTTTTGTACGTTTCGATGCGATCCCGGTCTGGTCCAAGTCCACCCATTGATATGATCTAGGAGAGATGAGATGCCCCTCCCTTCTCTCCTTTTTCTTCTTCATCCTTTTGTTAATTGTAATCGTGGTCGGCTGGCTTCTTCGAGCACGAGGAGTCGAGCCTGAAGCTAACTCGGTTCGAAGTGTCGGTGCAGGCTTCTCTCTATTCCTCGGCATATTGATAGACAGGTTGCATTATTACGTGTCGGAGCTCTACCGTTTGAGGAACCACCTCGAAGAAACCAAGAGCAAGCAAAGAGATTATCCGGAGATGCAGGGCACTGGATCATCGAAGACTCCACATCAGTCGACGAAAGAGCTAACTCTGAAGAAGACTTAGTACGTAATTTGGGTGAAGAGAGACCGTGTATTAATTAATCGTATCTCGGCGCACTGTATATTCATTAACGACGCGTCTAAATCCGAAGAGGATTATCGCTCCAATGGGTCTCCTAAGACCAAATTTAACATCATTTCAATTGTACATATAATGTGCGACCAAAAAAAAAAAATTGTACATATAATGTACCGCTTTATCTGTTGCTAAAATCGTCCAGCAAGTGTTGCTTTTCAACCCTTTTCATCTTTCATTGATTAGATACCGATTCGACTTGACTTATTTAATTAATTGATGAGGATAGAAATTTGACATTTGTTAACAAGTCCGTTGGCCTCCTCCAGGTCATAGTCTTCTCTTATCCCCAGACCAAAATATGCGTATGCGAGCTTATCCCCAGACCAAAATATGCGTATGCGAGCTTGACTTGCCTATCTAAAAACCATCTTGAATTCCAAATATGCAATACCATTCCTAAATTATTGATAAATATTCAGTGCAATCTCTAATTACATGAAAATGTTTAAATTCAAGGATTATACTTAAAGTCCAGAAATAACATTACACATTGGATTAAAATTCAGAAACTACCCGTATCATCTTCCCTTTTAGTTAAATAAAAATAAGATTATGACTTTTCTTATTTGAAAAGGAATAGTTCCAATGAGGAATAGGAACATGAACAAGATTGGATTTGGAGGTGTACAAATAAAAGAAAGGCTAAATTAATAAGATCAAGATGAGGGCAAAAGAGCCAACCACCAAGTGTAAATCAATTCCCACTTCGTTCTTGTTCTCCTCCATTCAATATCCCACAAAAAGCCAAAAACGCAAAGAAGCTGACCCTGTTCTTCCAATTGTAGCGTTCAAAACGGGCATAATCTGTCATGGCCCTTCACATCAGCAAGCACACCCCTGGCTTAGGGCTTTTCTCTTTTCATTACTTTTTTTTTTTTTTTTTTTTAATTTAAAATAACGGGTGACTTCGTAAGAGTTGGGGCTTAAATCAAGGGCTACTACGACTTGCTAGACTTTTGACAAGATGGGCGGTTGTTGCGACGGTGATGGCGTCCCTTCAAATCATCGAGCACCGCAGAAATTGGTGGTCGATAGAGAACGGTGGAGTAGTGAACCCCCGTGCGCCATTGCGCACTAATGACACGGTCAAAGAGGAATGTTCCATGCACTGAATCGAGCACGATTCCCAACTACCATCTCGCTCTTTCATCTTTTTCCCACGTTTAGATTGGTTTTTAGCACAGCCATTTCACTTAATTTGGATGTTGGAGTGAGTCCTGCGACCGTAGAATAGCAACGGCATCTATGTATTGAAGGCCCATGTTGACACCTCTAGAAATAACAGAGTTGCAGAGATATGTAATTATATCCCAAAGAAGACATTGATACAACTTAGGGATAAGCATTGGTCCAGGGTCAGTCCTGGACCGGCCCTACTCTGCCGGTCCTGGTCTGGTTCCTAGGGAGACTGGGTTGGTCGTTGGTCCTAGAATTCCTGGACCAGCATTATGCGAGTTGGTCATCGGTCATGAGAGTTCCGAATTAGTCCAATCCGAACCAACCCTAACTATATATATTATAGTTTTTATATAGAGAAAATTTTAAAATAAACAGTGTCAACAACATTAAATAACTCTTTAGTAAAGAGTTCAAGTAATTTTACATTGTTCTTTATAACTAAGTTTTTAATGCCTTTTATGGCGTCAATAGTCATAATTTACGAAGGAGGAAAATGTTTTTGTAAGGACTCCTCACGGCGTCCAAAAAGACACGTTATGGCATCCTCCTCTAATATTTGTTCTCTTCTGTCTTATTTGTCCTCTAAGTCTTCAATTTGTTAAAATCGAAAAAAATAACTTCTCCGCTCACCACTTGACACTCGCCTCACTCACTTTAGGTATCTCTTGCCGTTGACTGCTTGATGCTCGCTTGGCTTGTTGTTCCTTGCTCGACATTCGATACTCATTTTGTTCGACGTTCACCCCACTTGACCCTCACCGTTTGCCTTTCTTAGCTTACCTTGCTCATCATTGTATCTATTGAATTGGTACGGTCCTCGGTTGCTCTTTCAAGGAGTACAAAAAATGAAATAAAAAATTATTGGTTAGTTCTGAGTTGATCTTGAAACCGGACCGAACCCATTAGGTCAATTCGGTCCTCAATCGCTTTTTTAATAAGTACAAAAAATGAAATAAAAAATTATCAGTTGATTCCCGGTTGACCCTAGAACCGGACTAAACCCATTGGGTCGGTCCAGCTCTCGGTCCCAAGCTCAATAGGGTCGATCCTCGATCCCAAAAATTGAGAATCAGCACTGTGCGGGTTGGTTATAGGATTAGGGGGTGGACTGGCCCAACCCGGACCATGCTCACCCCTAATACAACTTTTGTTTTCACTGGACCTTGAAAGGTTTGAGATTGAGCTTTTACTTCACCATGGGAGATATCTAGCTTTTTAACCTAAAATCGGATTGAGAAGAGTTGAACTCAGGTAGATGAATCCTTATATCGATCATGTTAAATTTTTAAGTTTGGCTGGTTAGTATTAGATATATGTTAACACCGAGATTTGTTCAAGTGTTTGGTCGGCAGCCTGATCGGCAAAAACCTATTAAGATGGCAACAAGAGCTGAAAATTGTAAGTGCTGGGAACAATTAGTGATAGTGTACAATCGATCGAGAAAAATACCTGATTTTAATCAAACGAGATGTCATGGAAAATGATCAAGTGCAAGGCAAAGAGTTGGTAAATGAGACAGATCAACTCAATAAGAAAATTTACAAGATATAACTGTCAAGTAGTGAAGTTGACTATCTTAGGAACTATATTCGTTTGTACATAAGTGTTGCTAAATAATAGGAAACACGTAGGGCAGCTTTTCCTTCTTTTTTTGTTTTTTTTGGTGAAATTTTGATAACCTTTTATATAAGTCGATCATAGATTATAAGAAGTTAAAGTGCTTTATGGAGGACCGCTAATCTCTCCAAAAATGTGTTGTTCATCTTTATTTTCTACATATTTTATATTTCCAATACTATTTACACTACTAGTAATGATTGTTCCCATTATTTATCCCTTTCAAGTTCTTGCCATTTACATTTCTGGACTCTTCAAATTTTTGTTGATCAGACTAGTTAGTTCAATTCCAAAGGTATTTCGCCCTTTTGGTGGAACAATATATCGTTGAAATGAATGCCTACGGTCAATTCGGAAATCAAAACATCCTTTACGTAATTTCTTTTCAACCATCCCAATTTTCTGGTGGGTCCAAATAGGGACCGCGGCAGTATTACACTCTTTGAATTTGATAATTTTGATTGATGCTTTAATCTCTTACAACATTTACAAATTCCACGGGGAGAGAAAGAGAGACTTTTGTGCACGGTGGTCGTATTCAGTTCGGCGATCACTAGGGCGGTGGGACAGGCGGGGGTGGTGATGGAGGATTCAGAGGTGGCAGTGGGCTCGCCGGAGGAGCTAGAGGAGGATTCGCCGGAGCGCCGGTGGCGGCTTTGGAGGTGGGTTTCCTTAAAGAGTCGCGAAACTAGACTTGCAATACTAATCTGTGTACGCTCTACTAAATAATGCATGTCCACAGATACATCATTCACCTATATGTTTGATTTGATCATCATGAAAGAAATAAGTTTTATTCTAATTAATAACTAACGAATACTAACCGATCGAAATCACTCAAAGAAAAAACCAATAAGGCATCTATGCTCATCTCAAACACTCTAGTACATTAATCTCACGTCATATAGATACTGTTATCAAATTGAGTACAAGACATGGATATGGCTTGTAGTTATATAGAACTACAGAGAATCATGGTTGCTTGGCCTCCAAAAGGTTCCTTGGCAAGAAGCTCACTGCAACGCACAAGCTTGCTTTAATATTCCCCAGCGGGGAAGGGATCCCCTGCTCCCATTTCAATGGAAAAGTACATATTCTTTAACTCAAAACCTAAGCCGAACCTCGTCGGCAAAAGCCTTCTTGCTAGCCTATATTAAGGGACCGAGACCGCAAGAATGAACACTTCATTTTTGATTTTCTAAGGCCAATTGATTCCTCAAAATCCGTCGACTCTCTCTCCCTCCCTCCCTCTCTCTCTCTCTCTCTCTCCCCATCGAAAAGATGACTCAAATCTTGCTTGGCCTTGTACTATTGGAGATGGCTTTGATAGTTGTCCTTCGCTTTGAAGAGTTTCTGGGGGAGTTGTTGATGCTGGCCGTGCTGTTGCTGGAGGGAAGAGGGCGACTCATCAGCCGGACTGTGGTGGCGACCATGGTGATCGTATTCAGTTCGGTGATTTATAAAGTCTTGTGCGTTCTGAGACACTTGACCTATGCAAATAACCTTGTGGAAGCGTCTCTCATTGGTAAATCACAAACTATTCCCTTTGTTATATGTTTGACACGATTGTCGTAAGATATACACAATAGTCGTGAGTCTCGACAATATTACGTAGTCCATTGTCGAAAGATAATTTCATTTACCTAGGGTGCATAAAATAACCATTATATTTCTAGTCAAATTTACTTTTCTGTTCTCCGGAAAATGTTTGAAATAGAAATTCGTTTGGTAACGAAATTTCGTTTTTCTATTTTCGAAATAAATTTTTAGTTCAGAAATAGGTTTTGAACATAAATGAGAAGTAAAAATTTTCTATTTTTCTATTTTTAGAACAAAAGGAGAAATAAAAAATTTTCTCATCGGTTGCCCTCACCTCTTGCCACCCGCTGCCAAGCTGCCTCCTACTGTCGGCGCCCATTGACGAATGGAAAGGAGTGTAAGAGAGAGAAATTTTGTGTCATTATTAAATAAATTTCTATTTTGAAAAGAGAAATTTTATATGGCTATCAAATGTGTAGATAAACTTGTCCGTGTAATAGAAATAGAAAAATTTATTTCTAGCCATAAATCTATTTCATGAAAAGATTGGTTATTATTTGCGCTCTTAATGGTTATTTGTTGATATGTATGATTTACTCTTAGGAGCTAATTATGGATATTTCACCCAGCAAATGAAAATTGTGGGTATTTCAGGAAGGAAAGGTTGGGAGTTTTTTTTTTTTAAAATTGATTTTTCTTGACATGTCAGTAATCTTTTGTCCTCAATTACATAGATAGACAAGCTCGTGTAACTGGCTTCCGTCCTACCAATTCAAACGATTTTGAATCAAACCGTTGACTGTTACAAACTTTCCATCTATCTTTTGACCAGATCAAGCCACTACTTTTTGTACATTTCAATGAGATTCTGGTCCGATCCGCCGATTGATTTGATGTGGTAGAGATGAGATGCCCCTTTTCCTTTCTTTTTATGTTCCCTCCTTTTGTTAATTATAAAAAAAAGTGGCCGGCTTTCTCGAGCTCGAAGCTAACTAGGTTCGAAGTGTTTGGTGCAGGCTTCTCTCTACTCTTTGGCATATTGATATGCAGGTTGCACTATTCCGTTGCGAGGCACTACATGTTGAGAATTCTCAGAGGGGCATTGTTCCATGAATTAGCTACAACGTGATATGGGTGAAGAGAGATCATGTGTTAATTGATTGTAACTTGGCGCTCTACATATTCATCAGCGACGCATCGAAATCCAGGGATGATTATTGCTGGAAGGGTTTTATCATCATCCCAATTGTACACGTAAACGCCGCATTGACAATCGCTTGAATCGTCCGGCAAGAGTTGCTTTTCAGCCCTTTCCTTTGCTCATTAATTAGATACCGATTCAACTCGACTTCTTTACTTGATGAAAAAAGAAATACGAAGAGACCCAACATCGGTACATAAGCAATGGCTGCACAACAAAACATTGATGTGAGATTGATCCTCATGATAAATGAAGGCTTCAGATCTCATAAACTATCCACATGATTGTCCACAAAAAAATCTTGAATCTATTACATTTTTACTAATTTAGCTCAAAATCTTTCAATTTTGCTAATTGAGTCTGAAACCTTTTTACAAGAATCACAACTTACCAATTAAATCAATTAGGCAAATTTTAGCCAAAAATCATTGACTTTGATGTTAGTTATCCTATCTGATATATCCGATACCGATGTTGATATTTTTAAATAATATTTTAATACTTTTTTTTAATATTTATTATTATTTCTTTTATTTACTTTTTTTTTTAACTTAGTATCAGTGAGGGTGTGTTGTCCCCTGCCTAGATTTGGCCGCCCTCAACGGTCCTAAGCTCAAAAAAGAAATAAAGAAAAGAAAATAATAACAAAAATAAAAATTAAAAAATATTATTAAAAAAATATCTATGTCACCGTTGACTTGTCATATAAGATAACTAATATCCACGTCAGCGGTTTTTGATAAAAATTGGTTTGGATGAAGTCAATTGCAAAATATAAAAATGTTTAGGATTTAATTGGTAAAATCGAAACACTTATATCTGAATTGATAAAAGTATAGATTTAAAATTTTGTAGGCAATTTCCCCTTTAGCTAACGTAGTTTTATGTATGAGCTTATCGGGAAAGGAAAAAGGAAAAGAGAGGCGGAAAATTTTTCAGAAAAAGAAAATTAATTGAAAATGCTGGGCAACCTAATCATTTGACATTCGTTAACAAACCCCGGTTGACCTCCTCCAAAGTCAATGTCTCGTCTTATCCCAGACCAAATTATTCGCACGCGAGGCTGACCTGCCTATCTAAAAACCAACTTCACCAACTCCATTTACGGGAAGATGCTTGCCTGGAAAGACTGCCTTAACTCAAACAAAAACTAAAAAATTAAATTAAAAATCGAGGCACACCTTTTCGACCAGTCAAAGGTTGAGCGAAGTGCACATAATGGATGATATTGTCCAGTCAAACGTGATTCCTGGATGAGCATGAAGTTGCATAGAGAGATTCTTAAACCTCGATTGGAACATGAATTCTAATCGACATGTTCTCGACATTGGCAAATCAATCTAATCATCAATTGGATTGGATAGTACATTTCACTAGTTCACATACTAATTTGTCATCTGGATTAATAAATTTCGAATATTTTATATTTTGCGTAAAATGACAATACGAGAATATAACTATTTCCATCTAAAAAAGAATAATTCCAATGAAACATCGGAACACGGACAAGATTGATAGCGTACAAATAGAAGAGGCTAAATTAATAAGATCAAGATTAGGGCAAAAGAGCCTACCAAAACCTCCAAGAACTGATTCCCACTTCGTTCTTGCTATCCTCCACTCGACATCCCACAAAAAGCCAAAAGCGCGAAGAAGCTGACTCTGTTCTTTCAATTGTCGTAGCCCTTCACATCAGCAAGCATCTCCCTAGCTTCGGCCTTTCCTCTTCTTATTTATTGATTTATCTTTTTTTTTTAAAGGGTTGACTTTGTAAGAGTCGGTGCTTAAATCAAGGGCTACTACGACTCGCTCGAGTTTTGACAACATCGGCCGGTGGTGAAGAAGGGCGTTGACCTTTCTCGAGTCCCCTTTTTAAGTTTCCCAAGTTGCGACGGTGATGTCGGTGGCGGACGCTTGCAAAAAAGCCCGTTCTTTCTCAAATCATCGAGCACCGGAGCTGCCGGTGGTCCAGCAGAATCAACGGTGGCGCAGTAGCGAAACGCGTGCGCCACCGTGCAGTAACGACACGGTCAAAGAGGAGTATTCCATGCGGGCCGAATCGAGTACGATTCCCAATCACCACCTCGCTCTTTCATCCTTCCCCTTGTTCAGATTGGTTTTAGCATGCCCCTTTCACTTAATTTCAAAGTCGGAATGAGTTCTACGGACGTAGATAGCAATTTAAGATGTCCATCGATCAAGGCCCCATCGAACGTATGTATTCCGTTTCTTCATCTTAGCTTTACAAAAGTACTTAGGGTGCGATTGTCTGGACGAAGAAGTGTCTCGCTGGGAAAAAAAAAGAAGACTGTACAAAACGTAATTTAAAATACTTGCATGTAGACAAGAGAATGTATTGAGAGGTTTTCAGTATGTGTTTTGTATTCACGGAAATGCATACAGACCCATTTCATCCACGAATCTTATGTTGATTTTACCAAATCTGACCATCCCAATGTAGTTTTGGAGCATTGATCCGATGATCGTATAAATTCCCCTTTTTCCGTGATTCCTAACCATCCTTTAAACAAGCACCGGAGATTCTACTGCCATGTTCTTTGGATGGAGACGGTCGTCCGAATGTAGTTTTGTTCGTCGCTAGTCAGATTAGTGCTCGGAGCATTGTTGACCAGTCGTGAAACGCGATCCGTCTTCCTCTTCGCGAGGGGTCACTTCTCACTGTGATCCACCTCTTTTTTTAATGCCCAAATCAAGTAAACTCCGATTAGCCGATGAAGACTCGCACCCCTCGATTAGCCTCTTCATCCACTCCATCGCAGGACTCCGAGAATACAAACATAAATCGACAGTACCAGAACCATTTCGGTTTTCTCGGACTCTCCCAACATCTAACGAATCCGACCCCACTTGGTGAATTCCTAGTGACATCCTCAGCCATAAGTTCTGATCTTTACTTTCTCGACGCTGGTAGATAGGTCTAACTCTCGATTCGATTAGGTCAGATAACCAAATTTTACAGATTTAATCGATATAACAATTTACCTGCCTAAACACAAGACAACGGCATCAGAGTACAGCCTATTTGCCCAAAAAGAAGAGATCCAACGAGGAATCGGAACAAGAGCACGATTAGCGGTGTACAAATATGAGACGATAAATTAAGATACGTCCAAAGTCTAATGCCCACTCTGCTTTTGTTCTCCTCCTCCATCCATTCGATATCGACAAAAGCCAAAAGCACGCGGAAAGCTTGACTCTGTTCTTCCGATTGGAGCGTTCGAAACGGGCGCAACTGGTCCTTTGATTCCACGCCGTGTCGACCCCAGCAAGCACTCGAAAACAAAAAAAAGGAGGTTGACTTGTGCAAGAGCAGGTGCTTCAATCAAGGGCTAGGACTCGCTTTGACTTTCGACAGGATCGGCCGTCGTGAAGAGAGGCGTTGACCTTTCTCGAGTCGCACCTTTTTTTAAGTTTCTCCAAGCTGCGAGGGGCGACCGACGGCAACGGCCGGCGCTTGCGAGAGGCCGTTCGTTCTCGAATCATTGAAGGCACCGGGGAAAAGAAACTCGACGGTTCAAAGAAGTCAACGGTGGAGAAGCCAAGCAAACCTCGCACGCCGTTGCGGACAAATGACACGGTCAAAGAGGGATTTCCATCTTAATTAAACCCAAATAGCAACATTGAAAGTCTATCCATCGAAGAGTGCTCGGTCGAACGCACAGTGTCTCTCGTTTCTGCATCAAGAAAAGATATAAAAAAGAAGAAGCTTTTTGTTCGGAAAAAACTCTCGCTAAACGTAATTTGAAATACAAATAGGTTCATGACGGTGGACATCGAGAAATAAAGGTATTGAGAGATTTTCGGCGAGCGTGTTATATTCATGAAAACGCAGCTAGGCATTGGAAAAGAACCACGCAGAGAAGTGAGCAAATCAACCGGAAACAGAGCTTTTGAATTTAGATGAAGAACTTGCAATTCAACCGAATCAGTAATTTTATTCTCTGCCTCATAAGTGAGGTCTCTTAGTACATTGTCGTTGTCCCTGAAATCATCTTCAGAGTCTGCAAATGAATCTACTTTATAAATTACACCGCCCATGATGATGCAATCATCAAGAGTATTATTAGAAAAATGAGAATTGTCGTCGCGCGGAGAGCTCTGCAACTCTTCCTCGTCGCTAGTCGAATCGGCAGAGGGAGGAGCGTCGTCGATCGGTCGCGGGATTTCTCCGACTTCCTCTTTGTGATGTTCACTTCTCACTGTGATCCACTCTTCATCCGATGCCCCGTCAGGTGAACTCCAGTTGGCCGATGAAGACTCCCACTCCTCAATCAGCTTCTTCATCCTCTCCGTCGCGGGACTTGTAGAACAAGAACACGAATCGACCGCGTCGGAAACAGTTCGGTTTCTCGGACTCTCCCACACATCCATCGAATCCCAGAACCCCGAATCCAACACCCCACTTGGCGAATTCCTGGTGAACTCCTCAGCCGTCTTCGATTCATCGAGAAACGGATGCTTGAGCAACTCTGTCACTGCCCACCTCTGTCTTGGGTCTCTCGCCAAGCACTTGGCCAGAAAGTCCCTCCCGCTGTCCGACAGCCGCCGTGGGATCTCCGGCGCGTCGCCCGAGAACCCGATCCGGTAAAGAACCGACACCGGGTCCGACTCGGCCCACGGGCCTTTCCCAGTGGCCATCTCGATGACCGTGCAACCGACGCTCCACACGTCCGACGGGAAGCTCTGCTCTTCGTTGCGAGCCACTTCCGGCGCCATGAACATCGGCGTACCTGAGAAGACGTCGGAGGAAGTCATCGCGCGCTCCTCCGGCAGCACGCCATCTTCTCCACGCGCGTCGTGGGCCTCTCGCGAGTCGACTCCGGAGAACGCGTCAGGTGGAGAGAGTACGCGGCTGGGTCGTCGCGGTTCGACGAATCTAGCACAACCCAAGTCCGCAACCTTCACTCCATCGCTACCCATCAACAGATTCTGGCTCTTGACATCGCCGTGAACCAACCCGTTCTCGTGAAGATACTCCAAGCCCCGCAAGACCTTCCTCGTGTGCGACCGAATCGCGGGCTCGTCCAAGCGCCCGCCGCGGCGCCGGATCTCGTCGAACAGCGTGCCCTTGGGCAAGTACTCCGTCCACAGGTTGAAGTAAAGCTCGCCGCTTTCTCGAGTGACGTCGTGGCCCAGGTACTTGACGACGTGAGGAGAAGCGAGCTGGGACAGGAGGAGCCGCTCCCTCTGCAGGGGCGCCGACCGAGAGAGCTCGGCGGACTTGACGGCGAAGAGCTCGCCCGAGGGGACGGCGGTGGCGAGGGAGACGGCGGCGGTGGAGCCGCGGCCGATGGCCGGTCCCCGGATCCACTCCATCGTGGGAAAAAAAGGGTCGAGACTCGGAGGAGAAGGTATGCGGAAGGTTTCTTTACGTGACGGTCGGTTCTGGTGCTTATGCTTGAGGGGCGTGGTCGATTGTTGGGTATTTATATGGAGGCTTGGGAGGAGTTTTGGCGGGTCTGGTGTGGAAGGAGTACAAAATACAGAGTACCCAACGACGACGGCGACGACGAAGACCACGAAGATTCTTTCGAAGTTCGACGCCAACCGTCGCTCGCTCCTTTTTCGTCCGCTTCCTGCGCGTCGTTCATACGTCATCTAAAGTTGCAAAACGGAGTTGACGATTTCCCTTGTGCGCGGGCGCGCGTTACGGGGGGACACGTGGCGAGCGGAGGGGCGAGGGCGTGGTGGGTCGGGTTGGGGGGTGGCTTTTGGCCGCTAGCGGGCGGCGCGTGGGGAGCCGTCCGCGTGGGGAGGGCACGTGAGCACGTGCCGTGATTTCTGGGGGCGGGGGCGGGGCGGGGGGGGGGATGTTTACAGGGGAATGATTCTGCGCACCACCCCGCCCCATGATTAGCTCGGCAGATTTGTGGCGGTAGCGCGAAGCTGGTGTGTGAAAATGCAGTGCATGTAGAGAGAGAGAGAGAGAGAGAGAGAGAGAGAGAGAAAGAGAGAGTTGCTTAGCTGGGGGGAATCAAGAAATTAGCGCGTACCTTTTTGCCTTTGATCTGACAAAGCAAATAGAAATTGATTTCCATTTAACGCCGTCGAAAGAGGGTCTTTGATTTTTGGGTTTTCAAGCTTTGGATTTTGATTCGTCTATTGATGGCGACCCGTCATGTACGGATCGCGGGGGTATGCATTCTCGAACTCTTGAGATGGTCGTTTTGATTGGGTCCTCGCTAGTAAAAGAGAAAGCAACGGATCGTGCACTCGGCGTTATGTGCACTGTCGTTGTGGTTGAATCATGATTCATTCATGACCAATGTGCTTATGATTCTCGTCTCAATGGCCTCATAATGTCGGGATGGCCCATATAGAATCGGTCTTTAGTCGTTGATCGTGTTTCATCTAATAGTAGGCGAATGATGTTTCTAGAGAGTGTAATATCTAGATCAAATCCTCGAATGATAATTGCTATAAGCTTTTTTTCTTTTCCCATGCAAACGGATTCTTTAAAATGATGTGAGAGAGAACAAAAATCGTGTAATCTCTAGCCAAAAAAAGTATTACATATGACGTTCATATCGCATGATAGCGACACATAAAGAAAAGCGTCGAAAGAAATAGAGTTTCAAAATTTAAATTAAAAAATTATTAGGGATAAATATCATGTAATTGACCCGAGTCAATCATGCAATCGATGCATGCATCGCCTTCCTTAAGAACGCCCATCTCTGATCGTGCCATAGATAAAAAGGTCAATGGCCTTCACCTACTTTGAAGCTTAGATCCATCATCTACCTACTTTATCGGCTCCTTTCCCTGGGTTTTCTTTTTTCAACGGAGAAAAGGAAACCATTCCGACGAATTAACACCATCGAGTGAAATTCAGTTGAGTAAAGGCGTTGTAAGAGTTGACTATCTCGTTAAAGTAGACAAACAGATAAAAGAAAAGAGTCAATGGCGACGTGGGATGTTAGCCAAACCTCGATCATCGCGGAACTGAAGTTCCTGCGAACTCCATTGAAATTCGGACAAAAAGAAAACGTTATTTTCATACCTCGGAATATAAAACTGATGGTGATGACCATATGGACAGCACCCATGATTTGGATCTCTAAACAATCAAAAGACATAATGAAGAAGAAGGCAGTCGGAAGTTGCGGACGAAGAGGATAAGGTAGCGCTCACGTTGCCCATGATCCGTCTATGGAATACTATATTAGATTACTCAAAGAAGTACTCCAGTCTAGATTCAATTTACCCGAGTCTAGATCCAATCAATTTCGTGTTATAAGAGAAACCCATCATTGCCTGTACGATTTCCAGCTCACAAAGACAATTGAAAAGGAAAATTTAAGGTTATGTGGTGCCGAGTGCAGATCTACGTGTTGAGTTTTGCTCGATCGGATTCAAATCGTAACTTTTTACTTCGTCTTTCTTATTCTTTTGGACATCGATCCTGAACTTATTTGATTCGCTCTTTTCCTAACTGTATAAAGAAGCATGCGATGGCTGCACATGCATTCGGTGCGTGTCCGATCTGTCACTTTTGGAGGCTGGGCATTTGCGTATATTCCAATGCCGTAGAGAAGTGCTAAGAAAGTGAGAATGTAGCACCTATGACCAACGTCATGATGAGCAGCGAATCGGTTCGGCGTCAGTCGACTTCGCTGTATAGAGTATATAAACATGCAATGGAAAAGATTTGAACATTAAAGTTTAAGGAAAAAAATTTCAAATAAAAATCTAAAATATTCTTATTTTCTCAAATAATGGCATGAAGTTAATTTTGTGTCAAATAAGATGGTTATTTCAAGTAAGGGGTTACGGGGGCTATAATTTTTTTTAATAAGGGCATAATCTTGCCAATTGCCGATTGACTAGATATTCCAACTAATGAAAAGCATTTTTGTCCCATTACAATTTTAATTTTAAATTATTTTTTATTCTTTTATTTTTTCATTTTTTATTTTTTATAGGCAAGGGCCAATGGGCATCGACGAGGGCTCGAGTCAGCCACTAGCGAGGCGACCCTCGACCAAATCTGGCTAGGGCCAATCTTGCCGATAGCCATGGGGCAACCTCCCCTAGGTCAAGGATTGCTGAGCCCTCATTAGCCCTAAGTGAGGGTTGGCAGGCCCTTACCAACGGCCGATGAGGGTGGCCCTCTCTAGATCTGGTGAGGGCGACCCTTGCCAAGCCCTTACCCGCTTCATCGGTGGCCCGTTGGCCACTAGCAAAGAAGAAAACAAAATCAGTAAAAGGAAAAAAAGAAAGAAAAAAGGAACAAATCTTTTTTAAAATGGCAAATGACTAAAATGCCCTTGACCAACCAAATAATCAAACTCTTATTTGAAACAAATAAAAAATAAAGTGATTTTAGGCCTTTATTTGAAACAAAAACCATTTCAGGCTTTTATTTGAGAAAATAATGACATTTCAGGCATTTATTTAAAATAAGGTTCACTTTAGATCCTCAATTGAAATTTTGCCAATTTTAAAGATTCGTTTACTTCACAAAAAATAAATAATTTATAAAATATTCTAAAACTAGTCACTTTTATCACTTAAAAATAAGTTAATTGAAAATATCTTCATTGTTCACGAAAATATCAAAACATAAATTGTTATCGAATAAAAATATTTTTCTTTTGAAAAATTATTTCAAGCAATATAAGTAATTATTTTAAAGGGTTTTTCAAATCATCATTTTTTGCAAAATCATCAACTTTAGACTCGAGCAATTTTGTTACTTGTGATCATTCAGAGTAAAATATGACTGCACAAAATGGAGCGCACATGGATGCATATCTAGCCTTCTAACATCGTGTAACTTTTCTTTGAAGAAAAGCGTAGAAACCCTTGCCTCCAGAAAGGACTGAAAACAAGATTTGCTATGATTACTCATTCAACATTGTTATGAATTATGTGAAGGCATGTGCATTACATAAATTAATTGTCAAACAAGTGGCAAGAGTACGTTACAAAAATAGCAAAAAATGACAAGCTAAATCAGGAATTTAACAAAATCGACCAGCATAACAGAATCTGCTGGTGGATACGTACAGATGATATGGTCAGCATAGAACAAACGACGACCAGAAAATAGTCCTGTACAAAGTCTTGTTATGCTTCTGCGCCAAAGTATCCAAAACGGTACAGGTCATAGAACGGGATATTTATACACTTCTCAGTGTAATGCTTTTGAATTGGTAGTAGAACCTGCTGATACCATGACAGGTCAAGACACACCAAATCTCTTAATACAGCTCACTTGGTACTAATATATTACATGGTTAGAAAAAAAAAACCAGGAGCACACCTTTTCTGTTTTTCTGCCAATTTTGCATCTTTCCACTTCCCTTCTTTCTTTTTAATTTTTACTATACCATTAAGTAACGGGTTGTCTAGTTTACCTTCGTTCAACAAGTTTCCCTTTTGACCTGTTTCTCAGTTTTTTGCCAAGTCCAGGTCAGAGCGTCCAACAGCACCTGATGGCCAACCATTACGCAGATAAATCAGTCAAGCCTGCCTGTTCTACTTGATTCTATAAAACATTGTCTATGGATCTCAATGAAAGTTCACATGCAATTTCTCCTCACAAAGTTCTCCAGAAGTTCCCATTCAAGATCATTATGGCATAAAATATCACAGCTTCTCATATATCCAGAGAAACAAAGTTCCAGCACTCTCTAATCGCTACTCAAAGGCTCTCCAATGTCATTCAGATGGAAAACATAGAATGCTAATATGAAGCAGCATCTGAATAGATAATAAAGAATGGATAGGAGCATGGATCCTAACAGTCACCTTTTCAATTGCTTAAACACTTTATACGGATGATCTCACGTTAGATGTAAGGCTAATGGCAACTAGCATAAAAAATTGCGAACAAGTTTTTTGTATCCACTCTAGCAAGTATCTATACTAAACATAGCACGTTAAATCTCCATCTTCGCAGTAGCAACTAATATGCGCATTGCCTAAGCCTTTTGGTCAAACTTTCTCAATGTATATTGACAAGTCTGAAGGGATGATTCATACAGGAGCTCAGGTTATGTTCTCTTGCAATATCTTTTAGCAATTATTCTCTATAACAGCAACTCAATTGTGGCATTATTTTCACAATGTATGAAGAGAAGTTCACAATTCAAAATCAGTCATTCATAATTTCCCTAAGAATGAACGCAAAGCTTTGAAGGGAAAAAGAAAGATGGACCAGCACATATTTTATGTCTCATTGCATGAAAAGATTGCAGAAATTGATTCACATGATCAGGAGTTACCGGCCAAGGTACAATCTTAGATGATGCATAGCTTTTCATCAAATGCCCTCTTGTGCCACATCTGAAGAAGTCAGAGAGCATGTTTCCAAGAACTTAGTTGTGGACTTGACGTATTTGTCCTGGGCACCTAAACATAACTTAGCTATCCCAAGAAGCTTGAAGCAAATGTTGGATGTTTCAGGACTCATCTGCTAGTCACACACATAAGATGAACCTGGTCATTGATATGTTCACGCTTCTGCTTGTAGTGATGCATTTATTTCATTTACTATTTTGTCAGACTTATAGAAATAATGTAAGCAGAAAAAGGCAAAGGATCTGTGAGATGGGATAGTCAGTAGAATAAAATGCGCACAACTTACTCTGAAGGAAGATGCAATGCAGTTGCAAGCTTCAAGGGCCATGATTCCACGAGCAACCTTAGGGTAGCCATACAAGTCAGCAAGAAAGCAACTGACAAGGCCATTAATCTCTAAGACCATCGGTGATCATACTTACTGAAGAAGGCTCCTGTTGAATGGCATCAACCAACTTCTGAGCAGCTAGACTAGATATAGATACAAGTTCTTGTGAATAGGATGAATCACCATAAAATAATTGGTCGTTACCAGGAATCTGGAACAAAACATAAAGCATATAGTAAATCAGCCAAAACTCTCTGGACTCAGGAAGGATCAGCAAAACTTGAAATGAATGCATAAAAATCAATGTGATATAAATGTTGAAAGGAGTTACTGTTCCAGTCATCTCAATTGTTTGGAAACAAAAGCGAGCTGATTTAAGGGTTCAAATCACTAAATAATGAAACAATGAGCTGAGACCCAAGTAAAAATGTTCCAAAAACTAACTAATGTATTCAACTCTATGACAATTCTGTGCTAAGAAAGACAGGGCATGATCTCAGTTCTTCAAGCCATCAATGATGTGCAATCAAGACGTTCTTTAGACATCCATTAAAAAATTTAACCAGTACCAGCCTGATATTACCCCAAAATTATCAGCATGATATGGGAGAGTCTCCTGGGAAAGTGCTGCTGACAATAAAATAATTGCTGAGAATAGCCTCGTTGTTGTTCGTGGAATCATCCTGTGATATGAGCAGATAAACATTGGTCAAAAGAGCTAAATAAGCACAGGGGATTCCTCAAATAGGTAAATGGGAGACTTACTTTGATTGAGAATCTGTAAACACAAACAAGCTTTTTGGAGCATAGTTAAGGCTGGGCCCAGTATTAGCTTCAACAAAGAAAAGAATACATATCAAGTGGCACTTTCAAACAGATGTGGGGAAAGAATATACATCGACTAGAACCTTAATACATTGAACGAGTCAAGGGAAATTCAGCACACAATGCTACAGACAAATGCTTGTTAAAACTAAGAACTCACAATTTCTACCTGGTACCATAACTAGTAAACTGCACAGTTTCTGGAAAGAGGAGAGAATTCCTTCTACATCAGCAATTCCAGGTGAGCCTGCACCAACCACAAATTCACAATGAAAAAGTGCAGCATCCATGTTAAAATCATGGGAAACTCTTGAACTTTGAAGGATTAGTACATGGTCAAGTCTGACAACAATGCCAGGAAATGTATGGAAGAGATTACTCATTAGTGAAAAGAAAAGCCGATTGATGAGTGAAAAATTAAGCCCAGAAACCACATGGGTTTGCAATTTCATCATCATTGATCAATTGTATGGTTGTTTTGTACTAAAAGCTCTTTCCACTGACATCATCCCAGTAATATTGACAGAAATAGACATATAATGACACCATCCAAAGATCCACTAAATCTAAATGATTGGAGGAAGGATAAGAGCACGCGCACTATCCCTCTTTCTGTATGAGTGCACAAACCTACGTACACAGAAGCATTCATCATAAATCACCAATATTGACTTATCATCCGTGATCTTAACTTACTGGGCATGCAATCTGTCAGTCAAATCTAGTAGCAGCATCAGAGACAAGTCCCTTCAGAAGCATCCAAGGGCAACTTGAATTTCACAAAAATGCTTTAGGACTATTATTTTATCTCTAGACAAAGTTTGCCAACTTATGCATTCCCAAGACATATCATGTTTTGCATTATAGCAACATTTGCTCTAACTGATAATTAAGCATCAAAGATAATCCTTAGGTACCATTCAATACTAAGCTCTGCAAACAGCTGACTGCAGATTCTGCAAGTCCTTCTGCATGTGAGACTAAACCACCTAGCAACGCAACCTGTTTAATTCAAACTCAAAATCACTATAATCATTTGTTGAATTAGACAAATTGAAAAGCAACAGAAGAGCAAGATGATTAGACCTCTGCGGTCTCGATGTATAAGTTTGACTGCTTCATAGGAGATGAAATAGAAGGTATTGTAACTTCACTATAAGCTATGCAAGACATGATGAAGCTAAAGTGCTTATTTGAATGTTTCAAGCCCTGAATTGCCAATGAATTGCTTGAATGAACAAGAGCTTCCTGCAAGAGCATCATGCGAAACAGAAGTGTGTGAAGATGTTTAGATGGCATTGAAAACATCATTGATAATTTCACTAAGTTATTGTTTACTAAGGTTGTCCTTCCCATTACCCTGATGCCAAAGAGAGTACCATCTACATGATTTTCTCCATACATGCATGTAAACAATCTGCATATATGCAACATGAAAATTCCAAGAAAATAAACTCGGAAAAGAAGTTTTGCTTGGGGCAACAAGCGTCCAACCAATATTTTACATCACATGTCACTTTGTCCCACTGGTAATAATCAAATAGAACCTGGATCCTTGATCCTTAACCAGTGACACAATGCAAATACCCAAAACTCATGAAGTTAGTGTACCTAAAGAGTCTACTTGAACATGTGCAATGAGTTATAATTGAAGAGACCTTAAGTTCATTAATGCTGCCAAAAGCCCCACGACATTCAGCTAAGAATGCCAAATGCCGCTCCACGTCTGAACCATAGTCAACCTAACATCGTCAAAGCATATAATCAGAACACGACTTCCATGAAAAAATTCTTTGAACTGGCTGTAGTATTCATACAGGAGTCAATATTCCTCACCATGCTGACAAATCGAGATATCAGGCGTGCTGGCTGTTGATAATCATTATCTATCATGCTTGTTTGATCTATTTCATCCATCAGGGACTTAGAAATTCCAAAAAGCAACTGTATGATGTGGTGATCTTGCCAAAGTCCTTTCCTGCACAGTGAAATAAGGAAAATGTAGAGTTCCACCATGAAAGAAATAAAATAATGTACTGAACTCAATGTCACAAAACCTATAGGTGTCAAGTTCATTTATGCAATTGAAAATTTTCCTATTCCAAAGCTTTTGAGCTTAAAAAAATTGTAGATCGAGTTCCACTAAAAGTGTTAAGTGGACTTTCAGGTACAGCCAGCAGAATGCCCAACCATTGTCATGCTGCCAGATTGTTTCCTAGAATGAAGACCTCCAGATATCTAATTCCATGTACTCCTGGTGGCTATGAATAATCAATCAAGTGGGTGGCAGGTGAAGGTCACCCGAGAAAAAGGACTCTCCAGCAAAGAAAAGATACATGAAAAACAACGTGAAAATAGTAACTGATTAACAGAGACAGTGTTTCTATGGTCCCATGCCACTTTTCTACCCTCTTGAAAGGTTACAACCTCAATACCTCAATACCTCAATAGGGACAATGATTTTCACAAAATTACTAGGCATTTTTAGAAAACTACTACCACATGAAGAAAATACTATCACGAGACAGGATTCTAGATGGACCCATGCAAATAAAGTAGCAAGGAATAAGAATGTACCTTATTGCTCTGTCAAGTATATGCACATTGACAATGCTCCGAGGTCTCCCATACATCATATCTAGGATTTCGAGATAGTGATTCTACAGGATATGTTTTCTTAGATAAGATCTCAAGAAATAAATATTCCAAGGAATAGATTTACGGTAGCATGATGAATTCTTGTTGAACACATGAAATGCACAATAATGAAATTGAATATAGCTACAAGTAGTTCATGAGGGGCATACCAGGCCAAATAAATCTTCTAGATCCTCAAAATGAGAAACAAGCTTCACCAAGATGGACTGCAAACTTTCGAGTTCTTCTTCAGTAAATGCTTTATCGCGTGCTAGCATTGCAACGCCTTCTAAAACATTCAAGATACGGTTGTCCTGATGTTGATGTGAGAGAGAGAGAGAGAGAGAGAGAGAGTAGCAGATAGTACATAAGTAATAGCATGCCTAAAGCTGAAGAATTTATACGACAAAGACTCAACTCAACATAACAAAACAAAGTCATGCACCCAACAAGTCTATTGCAACTTTTTATTCCATTTAAAGCCATTTGTCATTTGCATTTCACATGGGACCACACGAGTCCATTGCAACTTTATGATCAACCAGGTTGCACCAGAGTCAACTCAACATAACAAAACGAAGTCATGCACCCAGCCAATCTATTACAACTTTTCATTCCATTCGGTGCCTTGTGATTGTCATTTAGATTGGGCTAACTGAGTCCATTGCAAGTTTATGATCAACCAGATTGCACCAAGCTCAGACCAAAGATACCAAACATTTAATACAGCTTTACTTATTCCCAACACAAAGTCATAGAAAACATGTATGGAAGAAAAAGGAACCAACTAAGGCAAACACTCCTTGTCTCAACCTCCTGTCCAGGAATTCAGCACCCAGATTTATGTCACACATTATTAAAATTCACCCTAAAATTTAAGGCATCAAAGAACAATATAGAAAGCAAAAGTAAGTCTCTTCTGGAAAGGGTCACCAACTTCGACACAAGTTGCTGGCCAGACATTGACATACAATGCAAAACCTAACATAGTCTCTCCCATTGTAATTAACTGCCTTTGCCATAACTAAAATTTTTTTGATGATATTTATTCATCAGCTTACAAGAAGTTAATGCTCTAAGAGTTGTATGAGTGAAGTCCACACCACAAAAGGCACATTACCATAAAGCTTAACACCCATAACTTACCATTTGATTTTGTAAGACAAGATCCAGAAATGCATCCATGACCTTCAGAAACTCATCAAGTTTACCCCATAGGAGAACAACCTGACATGCGGATGGCAATTAGAATATGTAAGCCCAGTGGAAAATAAGTCCACTGATAAGTCCTTGAAGTAGAGCCCACCCAACAGTATTGACTTGTTTAGTGCAACGAGTGGAAGACTTAAGCCAATCTTCCAAAAGAATGCATCAATTAGTAGGAAAATAGATATAAAAAGAACAAGGCAGTCGTTAGTTTCAGACTAGACTTAAGAATGTTCCATATTGCAGCTACCAGGAATGTTGTATAGTCACGAATTATGTCAAACAATATATAAGCAGAGACAAATAATTCCATCATATGAACATTAAAATCACAGATGCAGAGACTCCATCTTTTCAATTCCCATTTAACAAAGAATCAAACGGACTGAGTTTGTAAGATGTTGACTTGTCAGTGCTAGTGGAACATTTATTTTATCTTTCTACAGTTACCAACGCTGTGTTCCGTTAATTATTGGAAATATGAGAGCTTCCATTATCTATCTAGTTAACAATTGGTAGCTGCTGCACTCTTTATCCATGCAGAGACTACACGCTCAGCAGAGAATTGCATCACTCTAGATTAGATCTAACATGTACTAGCCAAGAAATATCCCACTTCCAACAGATGATAAGAAATTGGGAACAATTACCATATCAGAAAATTTCCATCAGTTTATTGTATTACATATATGTGTAACTAGATAGCAATTTCCATCAGTCTATTGTATTACATATATGTGTAACTAGATACCTTTTCAAAGAAATGGAATAGGATCTTGCAGATCCAATGGCATCACCAAGTATGGTTATTTTGTTTCCCTAATTCAGTACAGTCATTATTGTACCACCATGAGTAATGTTAACTCTGCATTTTTCCTTTCTATCCTCCTTGCACATGATATTTGTTTAAGTTCAGCATTATTTATTCACAGGGTTTATGTATATGCAACCTCCTCCACTTAATAGCTCAAATTTTGGGGTTCGAATCTTTAATATGGTATTGTTATCAGAGCCAAGTTTTGATTATTCATGCCCCTTCCATTTTTCATTTCGCTCGTGCATTCTCGTTCATAGTATTCCCCATTCTTCAAATCCATGTGTGTTACTTTATATGGTTTCGCCTAGATTTGCACATGAGAAAGGTTAAAGTTATCCCACAATGCATGTTCACAGGTTTTAACCTGATGTCTATGTACATAGCTTCCTCTGCAAAATTGCCTAAAACTTTTGGGTTTGAATCTTCAATAACATTCAATATTAAGGACATTGGAAGATTTTGTAGGACCACCACCGATTGTTCTAAAAGCTTAGGCTATTAGATGAAGGAAGAGTTTATTATTTAAATATTCTAATACTTCCCCTCACGTTTAATCTGGTCTTTTGCCTAATACTAAACGTGGAAATTTAATTGGGGAGGCAAATAGACCCTGGTAAGATTTGAACTCAGGACCTCCAGCTCTGATATCATGTGAGAATTTGTGCACTGCCAACTGTTCTAAAAGCTTAAGCTATTAGATGAATGTGTGGTTTAATATTTCAATATTGTAACGCTCCCCCTCACGCTTAATCTGGTCCTTTTGCTTAGTACTAAGCGTGGACATATTTGATTGGGAAGGCAAATGGAGCCTAGAAAGATTTGAACTCAAGATCTCCTATTTTGATACCATGTAAGATTTTGTGGGACCACCAACAGCTATTCTAAAAACTTAAGTTATTGGATGAAAGTAGAGTTTATTATTTAAATATTCTAACAGACATCTTTTGGCTTTGTCTCCACCATCAAGATGAAGAACAGGCTAGTACTATCTACTTCCTACATGTCACCATATTTTTCAGCTCATTCGAAGAAAGCCATATCCTTCTTAAAAAGACATGTTATGGGGTCCTTAACATCTAAGGCATCATAAGAACAGAAAACAAGTAGCTAAGTACCTGGATGACATGATCCACCACGTCAACCATGTCCAGCGGAGATGTTATCTCCGACAGCCTGAATCCAAGTAACCTGTAATTTAAGCACTGCACATACCAAGTTGAAAAGGAAATAAGTTCAAACAATCAAAGCATCTACTGAAGAAGCAACATTTCCTTCCTAAGTAGGTTGTTTGTATTATCAAAGCAATACCTTATCTAAGCTACAATCATTGCAACATTCGATAAGATTGATGATCTCCTTTGACTTAGACTTCACCATGTCAGCTGGAAGCTCCTTAATATAACAATGGGCAACAATTGACACGCAGGAGACGACTTTATTATCCCCTTTCCCTCCAAGTCCAAGATCCACAAGTGCATTAGCTAGTTGCTCCTTCAAACAAAATCGAAAGTTGTATGCATTCAGTTGTAGAGAAACTTGTTGCCTAAATTCTCATGTAAATCTTGGCCTTACTCCACAGTCTTAACCTTAAAAAAAAAAAAAGCATTTTGTGCGAGCTAATTTGCTAGGATTACTGGAGCAGTTAAAACAAAAAATTAAAATTGATCAATATTTAAAGCAAATGCACCCTTATAGTGGATAGTCCAATCTCCTCTGTTCTTTCAATAAGTAGTAGCTGATGCTTTATAATTAAGTCCTGATTGAGCACAACCTTTTCTGAATTATGGAATTTATACTGTTCCTAGAATTAACATCACTATTTTGGGAATTTGCGGAAAAATTGACATCAAAGATTGTTAATGATAGAGAAGTGATGTGACAACAGCACAGCTAACCTTTGGTGTATCCTCAAAAATGTGGTGCACAATATATTCAATAGTTGGCTCAATCAAATTGATGAGCAATCTTTTCTTCTCCTCACTAGTTTTTGAAACGTCCCTCTTTAATGACATGGCATCCATAAGTAGAATATTCATGTCATTCATGCAGGTGATCAAATATGCTGCAAAAACCACATCTTAAGCTTCAGACCAGAAATGTTACAGCAACTGCTATATTACTAAGTAGGAAGCGGCAATTAGACAACTTGCAAGTTTATATTAGTAAAGGAATATGTTTGAGACATATTTTCAGTGTGTACTGTGGTTTTTTAAAGATGGTCATCTAACTTAAAATTGGAGGTCAACCCACAATTTCAAATCCTGGCACACTCTCTCAGGTTATTCCAATCCTATTTTCCTTGTTTTCAGGTGGTCCATTCAATAGAATTACACTTACATCATTTTGTTTCAAATGTGTCCCACAGCCAACCCTCATGGAACAGTGCTAATGAGTGTATTTGAATGCATTGAAGGCAATTGTTTGAAGCTTAAGTTTTCTGGACAGACAGTGGTCCAAGAATATGTATTAAAGTGAGGTCAAAGAAAAATGAAAGGTCAAAACATGACAAAGGCTTTGCTCAGATGCACATTATTTTTCATAATTGAGAATTGTCAATTTTTAAACGTTACGAGGCAGCTAAAAATTGAGTCAACTATTACTTGGGTACAAAAGTATAAAGTAGAAAAAAAATCTTAAGCACTTCAAAGTTAGAGAGAAGAATATGCAGTACAGCTATATGATCATAAGAATTCCCAAGGTTCATTCTAAATATTTAATCTCTGTTTTAATCTACAAGCTTTTCCTAACAGTATTCTTTAACTAGAGGAAGAACCCACGTCCAGCCTCCATCGCCATTCAATGCCTTATGCTTTACTTTACCATTTATATTAGCACAAGAGTTATAATGCATGCCTGTGTCTCGTGATAGTAGCTTTCTTGCACGATGTACCATGTAGAGACGGCAATAAGCAGATGAGAGCGGATCTGCTAACCCTCTTATCATCTTGACTAGCCGGTGAAGACAGTCAGCAGGTTGAACGAGAAGAAAGCGCCAACAAGGTAATATTGCCAGCTCCAAATAACTGAAAAATCATCATGATTAGTTCACAAATCATAATAACACTGACAACAATGACACTTGTTCCCACTTAAAAGTTTCAGTGACACAATTCGAGTTGCCTAACTCCAAGCTGGAAAAACAAAATCCTGTTCTGTGGATGCACTTGAAAGATTAACCCAAATTATTCACAATTCCTTGCCACGTCTGCAGTGGTTCAGAGAACCGGCATACCCAATCGAAGCATGAAGATAATAACATACATAGCACACAAATTTTTATCTAGTTTCAAGTGATGGAGACTTGGCATAGAGAGAACTGCTGAGTAAGAATGGTACCGTGACACAATCAAACATGTGTACTGTGATGCAAATGATCATCCTACCGCGAACACAGCTGCATGAATCAATAGCTTAGAGAAGTTCCCATACTACTTTTACTGAGTAGCATTACCATAAAAATAGCCAATGCAGTGACAATTCTGCTAAAACTGCTCCAAAAAATTAATTGGTACAAGATATATTGAATTTCAGCCAAGTCTCAAGCTTAATGAGGATGACGGAAGATGAAAACTTGCGGCAGGATAGTTTCTAGCATAATACTGGATGATTTATAAGCCAAAGAATCCAGACTATACATTCGTGGAAGCAGCTCCATTATGGCACCGACTTTGTAAAACCAGTTATTGCAAGTTTCTTTGGCATCCTCGCAAACCCCAGTCACATCAAAATTTTCTGCAAATAATACCACAAAGTTTCACAAAAGAAGAACAAAAGTTTCATATTTTATCAAAAAGATTTGGAAAGAAGCGAAATAGACCTGCTAAGGAGCAAAGTTTGCTCCCATCTACTGTAAATTCAGCCTTTTGCTTTATGCGCTCCCATACCATATCTCCAAGCATGTCCATCACGTCTGTAGCAAGAACAAATAATGTAGGATAAAATTGTCTTACTGATGTATCCATCAGAAGCCTTGCAACCTGCATAAGAATGGAAATTCAACCTTATAAGCTGTAAGTTCTTCCATGAAGATCCTTTGCTTGCAAAGCTAATTGTTTTCTCAGGAGTCCTATAATCCAAGAAAAAGAATAAACAAGTCCAAGGATCATATTTGCTGAAATTTCAAACTAACAAAAAAAAAATCCATGTTTCATATAAAAGATACCCAATCCATCGAATAATGATCATGGTAGCTTACAGAAATTTCTTAAAGTACAGAAGTACAGAAGTACAGATATAGAAAAGAAATATATAAAACAAGGACAGGAATCGAAATTGACACCATCTACCTTTATTGTGAGCTTCAAAGCAGTTACCCGGTCCTCTGAACGCCAAGCTTGGACAATCTTTTCCTTAAAATCAGTTAATTGGAAGACATACTCCTGGCGAGTGATTGATGTGTTTCCCTCTTTAGCAAATTTTTGTGGATCATCCAGTTCTTCCAGACGTGAACTTGTGGAAGATATCTCGTCAACTATAATTGGTCAGCAAAAGTAAGTATACCGAAAATCTCTTTGTTTATTTATAAGCAACAGAAAATAACCATAAGTTGTTATGACAACTTCAATTTATTCAAGAAAGGAGAAGGAAGAAAGGGGATTATGAAAATGGTTAACATACCCTTATTACTTTTCATTATTCCATCTGATATCTGCAACAAAGGGCTCGATTACAACAAAGTGGTAACAGGCAGCAAGAAAAGTGGCTTCTTGTAATGAAGAATGCCATTTGAAAGATGAGATGGCAAGATTTACAAGAGCCGCTTCCAATGGGAACTTATTTTTATTGTTACAAAGGTTTTCAAAGACACACATGTCACACAATTGAATCAACAGCTTCAACTTGCATGCATGACAGAATAATCCGAAAGACACAGATCATGACGTTTTCAACAAATGTCAATATTAGACCATTGTTCCTTAACAACACAAAAGAAAAACACCAGGATTTCAGACTATCAAAATCTGTCAACAGTCCATTGAATATCGAGTACATAATTTCACCATATAGATATGAATGACGTACATGGAACCTCCTTAGAAGGAAACCACCAACTTCCTAAATTTCTGGATAGTGCTCACCATATAGATAGGATTGACATACGTAGAACCTCCTTAGAAGAAAATCAAAATCCTCCTAAGTTTCTGAATAGTGCTAGTAAATTGCAATGTAATGCCTCGCAAATTCAAAATAGAATTATTTGGCAACCATAGAAAAAACTTCTGAAGCACGTTACTCTTAAACCAAGGTCAGTGACCCCAACATTACCATGCACTCGAAGAGGTAATATAGAGCTCTAGATGCCGCTGCAGTCTCACCCAACAACACTCAACAGGAGATTCATTATTTCCTAGATATATTAGAGATCCAAAAACAGTCGGGTGAATATATGTACAGGAGGTCAGAATCCAAACTGCTCTTGTTGAAAATAACCCAAACACACAATTACATACTTGACATCATTAATTTCGGAAGCTGTCGCCTGATCCAGGCTTTTTCCAACAGTCCACAGTTAAGCAATAAATGATGCCACCGAAAGGCCATACTTACTGATGAGACAGATATCATTTTGGAGATAGGAAACCTCTGCATCAGCAATCTCTTGAACGAATTCCAGTCCCCTGCATGCGGATCATTACGTTCAGCAGAGAAACCTCCAGAAGTACGCTCCTTGTCCGGTAAATTTCGAGGAGCGTCTTCAACGTCAGTGTTTGGCCCTCTTAGAGGATCGAAGAAGTCCTCAATGCGATTGTCCCTGACGGCCTATGGCACAATGCAGAATCTCATATAGCAGAAAACCTCTTTGCGGAAAAAATGCGCCGCACAAACAAATTGAACCCAACCTAAACTCAATTTCCAACTCCTAAAACTCCAAGGAAAAATCTGTGATGGTCCAGTGGAGTTCGATCAACTGAATTCTATCAGCATCGATGTCATCTGAAGAGCTCTGAGATGCGATCGAAAGAGGTTGATGATTCAGTCGAGAGTTCAACGGACCTGAGGTCTCGAGGTCGCCGGAGTGCACAGAGGATGATCGTCGGCGCGCGCGCGAGGAAGCGCGCGCGATTCCTTCTCTCGCTTGTAGTTCCGAGGTCGGAACTCCATTGGAGCGAACTGTTGCAGCTCCTTCGATCTCCTTCCCGCCCTCGTTTTCCCTGCGCTCGTCTCCTTTCGCGAGGGAGCGGACGCGGTGACTGAGTCGTGACTCGGGTCTGAGTTTGCAAGGCCCGGGTTTTTACAGTTGAGTTTGACTGTACCGTGGTTTGACCGTGGTGAAGAGAAATGAGAATTTCTATTTACCGGAAAAAGGGAAATTTCTATGGATTTATTCCAAACATTGCCAAGAAAGTTTTTTCTTCGCACGATTTTACTTGAGAAATTATATTTTACTTTTGAATATGCTAGCAGATTTGAAATTCTTGATTAGCATATTTATTGAGGATTGAGCATGATTCACTTATTTAAAGCCATTCAATTGTCTACTTAATATTAAATTTTTGTTCTCCGAGTTAGGGTAAATTATCTTACAGGCTTGACTTTCATCAATTTGAATATTTCATGATTTGAATCCCACCTAAACTCATAAAGTCACAATTGAGATCAATAATCAATTGGTCAACTGCCTAAAAATTAAATTATCTTACACAATGATACTATTATATTACAAGCAACTATTTAATTTACATTTTATTTCTACCATTATAATTATATATTTATGAAAATATAATTACAAACAGAGAAAAGGAGCAACGAGAGAAATCGATCTTACGTGGATCCACCTTTATCAAGATCTAATGACTATTGTGTACCTTTAAATTGTAATATATATGAAGGATTGGATGGACTTGAGAAAAATATTTGGGTATATCTAGATAGACATTTATTATTATATTTTTACTATAAAACACGTCAATTAATTCGAAACTTGTAAAGTTTCAAAACTCACGAATGTCGGTACCTAGAATCATGTTCTTAATTCCAAAACTGAACAATATAAAGAATTTTGGTAGGAAATTAAAAAAAAAGAAAGTGTTTTTAGGCCTTTTTAAAAGTAAATCAAACCCGGTACGCTGGAAAGGCCCGATCCGCTCATCCCCGATCCGGCCCGCCCATTTGTAAATCGGGCGTCGCGACCGTGCCACGAAAAAACCCGCCCGAGCCGACTCGACTCAACTCAACACGACTCAACTCATAAACCCCAACGTCCCGACTCGGCGAAGCTGGAGAGAGCAGCGACCCTTCCCCTTCTTATCTAAAACCCTCCCGCGTCGGGGGAGCTCCATCATCCAATACCATGTCAATGTCTTCTTCGCTCTCTTCTCTCCAATTCAAATTCCTCCATCTCTCCCCCAACCTCGCCTCTCCTCACTTCCAACCTCCGCTCCCGCCTCACCAGCCCATCGATTTCGGCCGCCGATCCAAGCTCGAGCTCAGAGCGTCCTCCTCCTCCTCCTCCGCCTCGAAGCCGCCGCCGCAGCGGCCGAAGAAAAGGCGGAGCGCGGGCGACGCGGAGCGAGGGATCGATCCGACGGGATTCCTCACCAAGCTGGGCATCTCCCACAAAGGCTTCGCTCAGTTCCTTCGCGAGAGGTATGTGAGTAGTTAGTTCGAGAAGAAGCAGGAGTGCGATCCGTTTCGGTCTGCTACGTTACCGAGGAAGTATATTTTTCGACAATGTGGTGTCGCTAGGCTACTGATCATGTCTTTTTTCGAGCTTCGAAACTCGAAGGAGAGTTAGTTTCGGGCTGAAGCTATATCGCGAGCACAACGCTTATAAATATGGCCCGGGACATTACGTCATCAATGAAATTCAATCTTACTGTTGCATAAGATAGTAGCTCGAGGTTTTGCGGCCTTCTTACTTAAGCAGTTAGTGCCTTTTTGCGCGCGCGTGTGCGCTGAAGTGTGAAATGAAGGTGGAGAATGGATTCTCCAGAGAATATATTGCTGGCCCTTTGCTTCGATCATCTGGAAATTGTTCTTCATTTTGTCTATTGTTGCCATACTTTTTCAGGCATAAAGCACTGAAGGACCTCAAAGATGAGATATTCAATCGTCACCTCAATCTCAAGGAAATGGCCTCTGGGTTAGTCTTACCTTGTGATATTTAAGTTCACTTACTTTCTTGCTTCTTATACTGAACCGTACCTCTGATACGTATAAAGGAAAGATCTTTTTGACTAGCTATTGCAACCGTTGTCAATCTTCTTCCGTTATCACGTTCTTTCACCCATTCCTATGGTCTCTAGCACCATCTCAGTCCGATGAGGGAAGAGATCCTTTCTCTCAAGGCTGTTCAATGAATCCAGCCACGGAGGGCACACAATTCATAGTGTTTTGCTAGTCACTATGCAGTTTCACCAAACCACAAGGGTGCAATAGTATGCATTTATATGATTAGGGCTTTCTGTTTTCCTTTTCTAGCGAAGGAAAACAACTTACATGTTTGTCGGAGTATATATTCCTATGTTTTTTCACTCCCATATGGCAGTTTAATGTTTTCCTCTTCTTGATTGGCTGGTATATCTATTTGGTGGCTGAACCTGAGTGAGATTTTATTTGTCTAGATCTTAATAATTATTTTCCCTTCAGATTTGAGATATTGGGTATGCATCGTCATGTGGAACATCGGGTAGATTATATGGAATGGGCTCCAGGTTTGACATAATACTCAACTCTGATTATAGTCTCAATCTTTTTGATGAACTGGACTTTGTTTTATTGAAAAATTTGTCAACCTGCTCTGTATCTCAATTTGCCTATTCAAAGTTTTACGAGTCCCTCAGACATTTTGTCTACTTTTTGGTGCACAGACTTGTCCATCACTTTTTCCCCCTCTTGCTCTAAGAATTATCTTTTATCTTTGCGTCACCTTTCACTTGTGGCATGTTAATTCTAGGTGCTCGCTATTGTGCCCTTGTTGGTGACTTCAATGGCTGGTCACCAACTGAAAATTGTGCTAGAGAGGGTCATGTTGGCCATGACGACTATGGTTATTGGTTTATCATTCTCGAAGATAAGCTAAGGGAAGGAGAAAAGCCTGATGAGCTTTACTTTCAGCAGTATAACTATATAGACGACTGTGACAAAGGTGACAGTGGTCTTACCATAGAAGAGATCTTCAGAAAAGCAAATGATGAATACTGGGAACCTGGAGAGGATCGTTTTGTGAAAAATCGATATGAATTACCAGCAAAGTTATATGAGCAGTTATTTGGGCCAAATGGGCCTCAATCAATAGAGGAATTGGGAGAAATACCGGATGCTGAGACAAGATATAGAGCTTTCAAAGAAGAGCATAAGGATGATCCGCCTGGCAGCCGACCTCCATTTGACGTTATTGACAATGGTAAAAACTATGACATTTATAACATAGCGGGCGATCCTGTTACCTATGAAAAGTTCAAAGCTAAGAAGCCACCAATAGCATATTGGTTAGAGACGCGTAAAGGGAGGAAAGCATGGCTAAAAAAGTATGCTCCTGGTATTCCTCATGGAAGCAAATATAGGGTATACTTCAATACTCCAAGCGGACCGTTGGAACGAGTTCCTGCTTGGGCTACTTATGTACAGCCAGGTATCCTTGCTTTTCAACTATCAGCATTAATCAACTGGTTTCTATCTTCCTTCCAAACAATAGATCTTGTGCGTTGTTATTTGACGTGAACTACAGTGTCAAGTTTTTTGTTTCAACAACCACAACCAACTCCACCACCAAGCCTTTTAACACTAAGTGGAGTCGTCTAAATGGATCTTTTGACACATTGTGCTGTATCCTGGACTAATTCTTTGTTATATCGTATGTCTGATTTTTATTCAAAGTATCTGACTTTATCTTTTTAGGCCTTCTCCTACCCCTTTTACCCTGCATTTCACCATATTATCACATATTCTGACTGAAGCATCTAAATCTGCTCTTTGACATATCCGGACCGCCTTAATAAGTTTCTCCTAATTTTATAATCATTTGGAGCCACTCTATTTTTTCTCAGATACTTTTATTTAATATCCAACATTTTGTTAGATGTGATTAATCTACAATTCTAATAGGTGTCCGATACTTTAAGAGAATCCTCTTAGTTGTTATTGTAGTTAAATGTCAAAACAATCTGTCTGAGAGGTTGCCTGTCAGATCAAATGAACTACTATAAGCTCTTGTAATGATTTTTAGTGGGAACCAAATGTCTAAAAGTCCAATTAACTAGAAGTATGCCATAGGAATGAAAAGTTTATTGCAAGTATAGAAGCTCTCCTCTATCTCCAAAACATTATACATGCCTAAGTCAGTACTGTTTTGGTCACATATTTTCCAGGTTCATTACAATGGTGTACTTCTGATCATTACTTATTTAATTCTATTTGTGTGGGTATGCAAGTTATTCCAAGAAACTCTTGCCTGCAGTTTATAGATACACTGAGATGGCATCACATAGATTCTGTATGATGTTAAATAGTCAATGACAGATGCAGAAGGAAAGCAAGCTTTTGCTATTCATTGGGAACCACCACCTGAATGTGCCTACAAATGGAAAAACCCTAGCCCGAAGGTGCCAGTGTCTCTGCGTATATATGAATGCCACGTTGGAATTAGTGGATCCGAGGCAAAAGTATCTTCCTTTAATGAATTCACTGAGAAGGTTGCGCCCTAAATGTACCTTTTATTCTGATTCAAGATGTTGTAACATCCTGACAATTACTTTCTTACACTGTAGGTTCTTCCTCACATCAAGGATGCTGGTTATAATGCAATACAATTGATTGGGGTAGTCGAGCACAAGGATTATTATACTGTTGGCTATAGAGTGAGTTACAAAAGATAATCCTCTCTTCTAACATAAAACGTCATTTTTTAGATAGAGCCGAGTTTTAAGTTTCTCAGCTGAATTCAAATGACCCTTTGCATGCCTTATAGGTAAAAATTCTGTTGATTGTTTGAAACTTAAGTACAATTGCTGCATTGGGTGCAATAAATATGTGATGTTGTCAAGCATCATTTGGCAATGCAGGTGACGAATTTTTATGCCGTGAGCAGCCGATTTGGTACTCCTGATGACTTCAAGCATTTGGTTGATGAAGCACATGGTATTTTCTCTAGGACTTACAAATGACTTATTACAAGTTAATGTCTTAATCAGGAGAAGTTAGTAAAAAATTTTGTGACTTTTGGGACCTACAAGCTAGCCACTTTAACATGTGGCTTGATTTTGTAAATTTCTAATGCACTATAGAATTCAATATGTTACTCATTAAAGAAATAGCTAGCATTTACTGTTCTGACGCTCTGATTTCAGTATTTTGGTGAAATAAGTGTTACTCTTTCCAGTTACATGGCGAGCCCAATAGCAAAATCTTTTAGTATTAAGAAAGTGCATTACCTAGGTTTTTACCGGTTTGTAAAGAATTAGGTAAATGTTAAAAAGAATTTTCTGAATTAGTCACACACAGTTCTTTCTTATTCAAGTTTTCTGTGAGACATTGTTAGAAAATTGTATCAAGTGTCTACTACCAATTTTTTCCTCTCGTGAAGAAAGGAAGTATGTAGTGAATGTACCTTGTATTGCAATTCATGTTGTGCTCGAGATATTTTCTTGTTGAGCAGTTTGGTTGGGCATCACAGTCCATTTACATCCTAAAGCCATCTCTCTCTGTTCCATTCCTATAACCTTAAATGAGGTTATGCTTGTCATTTAGCGTTTCTTATTCTCTATTTCTCATTACAGGTCTTGGATTGTTGGTCTTTTTGGACATTGTCCATTCCTATTCAGCTGCAGATGAGATGGTCGGTCTCTCACTATTTGACGGTTCAAACGACTGTTACTTTCATACAGGTAGAAGCATGTCGGAAGCTTTTGTCACCATTTTGCAAGAGGAATTTGTTTACGTATATCCTTGTTTTTCTTTCATCATGGTAAATGACCTTGTTTTCTGCATTAAATTTGCTAGGGATCGTGATACTTTAGTTCCAGTCTTTGATTATTTTTTACCACCAATTTTGCACTAGAAATGATGGAGTAATGCCTCTGAATGTATGATGAACCTCTGCTTGAAAATATAATGTCGTTTTTGTAAAGATGTAATGTCATGATATGCTCAAGCTATTGATCTTCTAGACTTGGTTCACATTTTATTGGTTCACACACAGCACACGCATATATTGCTCAACATGATAACTTTATGAACTTATTTTCGCTCTTCATTCTGTTATTCTTGTCTTATTCCAGTCACCTTTCTCTATTGAATGCTGTGGCTTGGCCGAAATTATTTCCTATGCTGTATTCGAGTGTTATGGCTAACATCTAAATAATCCCTTTCAAACTTTCCAAAACTGTCCTTCACCTGGCACTTACTAATTTAGTGCATTCAGGAGCTGTAACCGTATGTGGGTTTTAATTAACTTTTGCCATTGGCTTTTATGCTGTTGTGTCATGGCTTCTGTATTCCATCTGGTATCTGGAAAATCATCCAATGGTTGCATGAAGATTGTGCATTACCAATCTGATCAAGTAACCATGTCTGCTATATGAAAAACTGCTTGCTCGTGTAGGTAAGCGAGGACAACACAAATATTGGGGTACCCGAATGTTCAGATATGGAGACCCTGATGTTCTGCATTTTCTTCTATCTAATCTAAATTGGTAAATGTACAATGCAACTGATATTTTTTGTTCTAATCTCTGGTATCAATGGACTTATGACCTGCAGACTTCCTGTCTACCTAAAGGGGCAGCTGTGTTTTTTTGGGCGTTCAAAGTTTGGTGACCTGTTAGATGGTGTTTCTTTGGGCATGTACTCAAGTTAATAATGCTGCCTTGCTCATAGATGCTGCTTTGGCAGGTGGGTTGTTGAGTATCATGTTGATGGTTTCCACTTCCATTCTCTCTCATCAATGATGTACACGCACAACGGTTTTGCCTCTTTTACTGGAGACTTTGAAGAGTAAGTTCACCTTGGCTAAAGTTTTTCCATCATCCACCCATGTGGTCTTGAATGCACTGTAGATCCCTGTGAAAGGATTCTCTGTTTGGTTTGCTCTCATGATATATTAGGAACTTAGTTGGCAATTCATCCATTGCAGGTACTGCAATCAATACGTTGACAGGGATGCATTGATGTACCTCATTTTGGCAAATGAAATACTCCATGCTCTTCATCCAAATATAGTGACAATTGCTGAAGATGTGAGTTTTGATTCAGAAGTTCTCCTCGTCAAGTGGACAATTAGAGTTTCGATATAAGTATTGAATCTCAATTTGTCTGTTTCTTTCCCTTTAAATGGAAGTTACAGAATATTTGATGACTCAAAAGTGATAAATAAGGGAAAGAAATTCATCCCCTGACAGTTCTTTTAGCATGATGTCCTTGCAGTCATAAGTGATTAAAAGCATATTGCAGATAGAATTGTTATCAAGTAATTTTTTTCAATTGTCAACTAATGTCTTTAGACCAAAAAAAATTTAATGCCTTTAGACCCTATATACAGGCGACATCTTATCCAGGTCTGTGTGAGCCAACTTCACAGGGTGGATTGGGATTTGATTATCATGTCAATTTAGCTGTATCAGAGATGTGGCTGTCTTTACTTGAAAAAAATCCAGATCACGAGTGGAGCATGAGTAAGGTCATCTTCTGTGATATTTGAGATCATAATATTACTCAGCGATAGAATGAAATCCTTCCTAATTATACTTAAAAATCTTCGACGCAGCTTTGCAGTATTCAAGCTGACTTTAATTATCACTGCAGATTGTCAGCACATTAATTGGTAACCGACACTATGCTGATAAGATGCTAATTTACGCGGAAAACCACAATCAAGTAATTATTTTTTTTATTGCATAAAAGCTTCTGTTTTATTCCTAGATCATCATCGTCATTATCCTCACTAATTATTTCGTTTCTTGCTTGTGTAATGCCATCATTGTGACCTTCCAGTCCATATCTGGAGGACAGTCATTTGCTGAGATACTTTTTGGTAAAATCGGGGAGCATTCTTCTGTCTCAAGAGATCTACTACTTCGAGGCTGTTCATTGCACAAGGTAGGTGAAGTTCTCCCTCAAGATCTAGTTAGTGTTTCACTCTTCTTTTTACCACCTGTGTTATTTTTCTTTCTGATATCTCATTAAGGTAGCAATTGCAAAGAAATTGTAACTTTCTTTTCTTTATCTGCACTGCATTGATTTTGTAGTAAATATAGATTTTGTAGTAAATATAATGAGATACTATTTGCAATACCTCACAAAGTGTAGGATTTTGGTTTGATGAACAAAGTTAAGATAGGTACCTTCAATCTTTTGTTGTATTTTTGGCTGCTAAGACATGATATGTGCTACTTTTAGCTAGTGGATTTTCTGTAGATAGCAAGTTATCTAATGACCTTGACTGTTGCTATTCCTAGTACTTGGTGTGCTTTGCCGTGGTGTCAAGTTAAAATTGTGCATGCTTCTCTAATAATCTTTTAGCCTCATATGTGGCATGTTTATGTTGAAGTTTACTGTGCAAGATGGTGCCACAGATAGGTACTAGATGTTGGGACTGTATCTCTGATGCCTTGAGAAGGATCGAAGACTTTGCAAGCCTTAAAAGTCGAAATTACATATATTCTTTGGCTATGAAATCACTAAGGCAATTGATCATTGTTATTGTTGTTGACATCACCATGAAAGATTTCAATTTCTTTATTGTTGTTGCTAACCAGCAATTACCTTTAAACTCACATTTTCAGTTTTTGAAACTAGTGTAGTTGATTCTGAATTCTATCATCTTTTCTTGAGTCAGATGATCCGACTAATAACATTCACATTATGTGGACATGCTTTCCTCAACTTCATGGGTAACGAATTTGGACATCCGGAGGTAACAAGTGCTTCCCTCGAGCTGTTTGTAGGACTTCGTATCATATGAATAACAAATCTTTTATGCTGTTAGAGGGTTGAATTTCCGATGCCAAGCAACAACTTCTCCTATTCCCTGGCCAAACGGCACTGGGATCTGTTGGGAAATGGAGTGTATCAAAATTTGTTTTCCTTTGACAAGGTATGGGTGCTGACATTAACTTACTTATGAACCAGAGATGAAAAGAATTTCAATGACATTTTATCCCTAGTACTGGAAGAGTTAACTTTCTGCCTTTAGTCTGCATCCATGAACTGATCCTTCCTCTTGAAGGATTCCTCACTTCTTTCTCTCATTCAAAACCGTTTAAAAGTCTGATGTTCTGAGCAAGTTCCACTTGACCTTTTACCTCTCTCTGTTGCATATAATTTTTGTATTTCGGTAAGCACCCTTTGGTTCTATGATGCTACTCCATTTATTCTGCTCTTGAAATAGAAGAATATTGTTTCCATGTTGTTATCATTAATGTGCAAACGGTTGCAATTAAACTTTGTGTAATATTCTTTAAGGGCGAAATTTTGCAATTTTTTTTTTTTCTAGGACATGATGAAGTTGGACGAGAATGAGAGGGTGCTTTCTAGAGGTTTTCCAAATATCCATCATGTGAATGACTCCAGCATGGTATGAAGATTATCAGTTGTTATTTTTTGTGTTTGCCTTTATGTTTCTTTGTGATGGGAGCATGGCAATCAGTCTGTGGATCTTCAGGCTTATGTACCTTTGTGTGTGCGCGCTATCGGCAGCATGCTTTGTTGAAACCAGTTCCAGATTTCTGGATTTATGATCAGCTTTTTTCTTTGGGCGGGTTGCTGTTTGCCTGTATTTTTGCATTTTTTAAGCATGCGTAACCACTTGAACTTCAAGGTTGAGCAAGTAAATATGGGGGTTTAGCTGAAAAGTTGGTGTGACAGGTCAACAGATGAATACAGAAACCTAAATGAATTATAAATATGCTAGTTATTCATCTTCTTTGATGTCAATGGACAATCAACTCTTTATTGGTCCACTATGAAGGGTCCTCTCTCTCTCTCTCTCTCACATGTGCACGCACACACTCTCACACACTCACGCAGGTATGCACATGGATTTGTGGGTTCCTAGTGGTATGTGACTGAGTATGTAAGCTCCCATTTGGACATAAGTACGTGCACTGCTGAAAGCCATCTTCAAGGAGCTATCACCGAACCTTATTAGCATCATATGATATTAAGTTTACAGTTTGTGCAACAAGCAACAAGATTGATCTCCCTTCTGAAAGTACTCTGAAACCATGTGACACGCTTATTGTTTATGCATGGTTTGTGATTTGCAGGTGATTTCTTTAATACGAGGTCCTCTTCTCTTTGTATTTAACTTTCATCCAACTGCTTCCTACGAAAGATATGTGATAGGTGTGGAAGAGGCTGGAGAATATCAAGTAAGTGAATGCTTCATATCCAGAAGATTTTTCCATAGCATGTAGTTTCGGTACGGCTTGGAAGTGCTTAGAATGAGGATATGAGGCCTGCGTGCAGACCTCACAAATGTTATCTTTGAATTTGTTGGTGCACTGAATGGGTTAGTTTATCTGTTTTGAGTGGTGTTTACATGATGGCCAGGCAATACTAAATACAGATGAAAAGGACTATGGAGGACAAGGGCTTATAGAGGAAAGCCAGTATCTCCGGAGAACCATTAGCCGACGGTAATATTTTCTTTTCCAGTGCATTGCCTACTTTTCGAGTTCTGCAACATCCTTCTCCTCCAACTTATGATCCTTAACTCTGTAGAGCTGATGGCTTGCGGAATTGCTTGGAAGTGCCTGTACCAAGTAGGACTGCCCAGGTTTGTGAATGGACTGGACTGTCATTGGCATCTCTCTCTCTCTCTCTCTCTCTCTCTGTGCCTGTGCGCACGTGTGTGCTTGTGTGTGGCAATGATACAGAATCATTTCAGATGTTGGCGCAACCAACATTTCAGTATCTGACTTGCTCAGTTCATGGTTATAGATTTTAAGTAGATGGAACTTATTTCCTATTAAACATTAAGTAGAACCAGTTTTATATGCGTTCTCATAGTTGAAATTGTTACAATCTTAGAACTGCATATGGCTCAGCCATTCTAATGGAATGGATGATTTTCCTGTGTCTAAGTCTCTAAGTTATCAAATCAAGCATTAAGGATTCATCCAAAAATGTTGTTTTCCTTTTTCACAAGTCTCATGTATACTTTCCACTGGCAAGGTTGTTAGTCCCATTTGATACTGAGAAAGTTCAGAAGTGATGCCTATGTTCCATCTTTTACCCTGCTGACCCGCTTGAGGATACAGGAGGCTAGAATTATCGCAATTTTCTTTTGTCAAGCAAAGAAAAGTTCACAGTTTCATTTAAGATATGTACTGAGAAGCTTTGCATTTCTGCAGGTGTACAAATTGAAACGGATCTTGAGGATATAAATATTATATAACTTTCTCAACAAGAGTTCATTTGGAGGTTGGAAAGGACAAAGAAATGCAATTTTGCAAAGCTAATTTTGAAACACAAGAAGCAGGTGAGATAAACACTGCTTGGCATGTCAGCTCTGAAAGATTACTTGCCCTTTTGACTTGCGTCAATGCTAGTTGCTGGAACATAAAACTGTGACAGAATAAATAATTCCAATTGAGGTATAAGGTGGAATTTTAGTCTATTCACCTTAGAAATTTTTGCCGTCCTCTTTCAAGGAAACAGATCAAACTTTTTCTGGCATGGGCAGCCTGGAGTAGTGAAAGTTTCAGCTCTCACAACATGTGGAATCACTAAGAATCGGAGTGGCATCAGGGCAGACCATTCAGAATCTAAGGCCCTCACTCCGTTTTTTTTTTTTTTTTTTTGGAGATCGAGACCCTTACTCCGTTTGGTGTCTTGCAGAGGAACGTATGTGGTTGGTCTAGATCTCTCTGACAGAAGACCGTAGAAAGATCATCCATTGTCTTCTTTTTGGCTCCTTCATTTGATCATGTATATCCATTACCATTTACATGACTGTTTTTCTTAAAGACAAATTTTGACACGAGGGAGTTTGTATTGTAATTAGCGAACCATTTAAAAGGAGCATGAGATTATTGTATTAGGTCGTCCTCAATGCTGTAAGAGATTGCGTCTATATGTGAGCAACAGGGGCATGGCAATTGGATTGAGCTGGTGGAATGCATCGTCCTGTGAATCCTCCTGATCTCTAATGATGGCCGCTCGAACATTGCGATCAGTAACTTGCTAACTTGTCCACGAAATTTCTGCGCTGGAGCGACGTGGGGGGCTTCATCATAGCTTCTTGTGTATGTATGGCTTGATTGAGCGGGCGATTCAAGATTTGTCGGATGGCATGTGAAAGGTCAGCCACACAATCTGCCATTTGAGATCCATACAAGAATAAGGGGGGAGACAATGTCAGAGTTCTGGTCCGAGTGGCGTTAAATTTGGAAGCCTTTTAGGAAGATTTGTCAAATCTATGCCATCAATCTTTCTGCCATTCGTCCTGCGCCTCCAATTTGGTAGTGGATTTGTCCCTTCAAATGTTGAAATTCAAATTATCAAAGTTGTGTCTAATAGAAATAAAAAATTCGTGTCGGAGATATTCGTCAAATAAGACTAGAAATGGATTTTTATGACGAGAAAACAGTGGTCGAGCTTTCACGAAGCGGGAATGTTTTGGTTTCTTGTTCCCTGTTGATTCAATTAGCCAGGCTAAACACTCAACTTACAAAAATGCAGAGAAAAGGATGCTATCTTGTCTCAATCTTTTTTAAAATCTCCGGCATTTATCTGGCATCTAGCCTGTTTTTATCTTCTTATTCAATTAAAGAATTTGACGATGCTTTCTAGAGTTTTGATGGGAAGTTTTAGCTGGATTAATGGCATTCTATTTACAAGGAGTATTACAGATGTAAAATACATCTTCTGTCAGTTAGACTAATGGCATTTTAATTAGGAAAAAAAAAAAGGTTGATAAACAAAATATTGGTAACTGGTGAGAATGAAGTTGGTAACTTAGAACAGTGGGTGACGAATGCAAATGAAAGTCGGTAATTTATGAGAATGAGGGGCGATTTTCGAACCGACCAACCAACTAATTATTGATAAATTCAAAATAAGTATCTTCAACTTATGGAGAAATTACCGGACGAACAGTTAGCCGGTCAAATTCTACTTACCAACAATATTTGTAATAAACCAATACGGAAAATGGTTCCGTTTTAAACAATAGAATTTTGCTGCAATGTAGAAGTTCAGGTGCATATCCAGGAACAGGTGACAGAAAGCCAACGATGTTGCATTCTGCTATGTAATGACGGTGAACTCAGCCCTAAGTCGTGGAATGTCCAACCAGTCTCATTGCTTCCACCAGTGTGCCCTTAAATCTATCCAAGTTGATCGTCACATTCTGGCCATCAACATACAAAGCCCCAACTGCTGGGTACCCCTTGGCAAAGACCGATAAAGGGTCAACAATCACCGGATGATCGAGCCCGTATTCTTCAGCGAGAGAGCTCTCCTGGGGCTCTATCTTATACTCCAGATATTGCAGATCCATTGCGGTAGCCGGAATTTCGAAGTAGTTGGTCGAAGCCCACTCTAGTCCTAGTAGAACCACCTGAACTACCACTGCGCCATCCGGCAAAAAGATCTCGTTGGCAAGACCGGCACCGTGGACTCCGACGAGAACGCTGCACGAACCAACCATCTTCGCAAACTGCTCTAGATTCGATATCGTACTAGGCCCTGCCATCACTACTTGGAAGCCCAACTCCTGCGCCAGTTCCATGATGGCGTCCTCATTCAGGAATTTTCTCGAGTTGCTCCTGGAAATGAGGATCAGGACCGGCTTTCGTAGCTTTCCGATCTCGTGCACGTTCTTGGTCTTCAAATTGTAGGAATCTCTGAGGAATTGCCTGAATTCACGCATGGAGTGTCCTCCGGGGACGTCGCTGGTGTTCAGGGCTAAATTGCCGTGGTACCTAAGTCCCACAACTGCCCCTGGAAAGCAGTGAACGCTCCCATCGGCTAAATTGAGAGCCTCGTAATCAGACAAGCGGTTCAAAATACTTGAATATTTCCGAATCCACCTTTGGTTGTAATCGGTGGCGACGAACTTCAGCTGCGAGCGGAAGTGCTGGCAGGTGAGGAACAAGGGAATGATGATTTCGCTTAACTCGTGGAAGGTGTTTCCGGTGACGCCGGTCGAGAAGATCACTGCTGGGGTGCTGTGCATGAAATTGCAGGCCGGTAAATTAGCTGCGTCCCTGTGAAGTATCTGGACCTGAGTGACTAGTTTCATTGCCCCCCTGTCTTCTCTTCTCGCATAGGGTCGAACCAAGCGCCTGAACTGAGATCCATCCGACCGTACGTGAACAGTCAAACCGCCATTGAAGATCCTAACGGGTTTAGCTGAGAGACACATTTCGGTGTGTAGGTCAAAGTGGCATGTGAACCCTTCAACGTGAAGTTGGTTTCTCTCTTCCCCTGCATAAGGGTATGAGCTCAACTTACTGTACGCGAAACAATGACAAATTGAAAAGCAAGCAGAGGTCGAATATGCTGTCTTTTTGCTTCTGAAAATTCTCTTTGACTCAATTAAGTTTGAGTGTGCACGATTCTTGTAGAAATAATGAGGCTTACGTTAACGTGTTGGCTACATTTGAAGTAAGCAAAGAAATGCAGAAGCCGAAAAGGTAACCTCTTACTAGTCTTCTTAGCAGATCCTTGAGAGCGTCTCTCTCTCCGGTGACCTCGCCCAGCTCTCCGACATCACCATTGCCCCTCCAATTTGGAATCTGATTCCTCCCTAACATTTGTACTCTGGGTTAGGAGTTACCTCAACATGACATACGATAGGAAAAGAGAAGTGAGGTTGAACTAGGAACCGTAGCTACATGATAGAAATGGCTCGTCCTTCCATACGAGAAGCGCAATACAGAGTGAAACCGCGATCAGCAAGCAACCCGTCGACGCTGCTCCGAGCACTGGGCGCTTCGACTCCTTCCCCATACTCTGTCGAGCTAAAGCACATGGCCGAGCCTGCAAATTTTAATAGACTAAAACCCTGAATTGAGGAATTCATTGTGGTTGAGGGGTCTCATTCTTTCTTAAAGATTCTTGCATACATCTGCCTCTGCAACTAAGGCAGTTCGATCTAATCGGTAGATTCAATTTCGTAAGACTTCCTAGAGATGATAGAGATTAGTTAGCTGGAGTATCGTATTTTATTCATCAAGTCTCCCGAGGAGAATAGTAGTGATTAATTTAATGCTTTGTATAATGGATAGCCTGATCATTTTGATTCTTTGCTCAGCGCTATTTTAGCTGAGCAGTCTTAAAAATCTTAATTTACGGTGCCGAGCAAGCTCTTGTTTGACTTTCATGTGCTCAATCAGTGGACTGTCCCCACTTTACATTTAAGTGTCTACTCCATCTCGTGGAAGAGGCTCGAGTCATACGCAACCAAAACCTCGTGACTTTTTATACAACCGGTCAAATAACTACTTTACAGAGAAAAACCTGTAAAATTACGTCGATACATGTTGTGTCGCATTCGAATTTAGCTCTAGATGTTTCGTTCTTCGTCCCGTGTTACGAAACAGATCATATCTTGAAGATAATTAGCCACCTCTTCTCCATAAGTTTCATCATCGCCACGTCATGTGGGATCTGGAGTGATCTTGCATCGGATCCTAGTAAAGTGAAATTATGCTCCAGGCTCTGTCTCTCACAACGACATCTAGATGACAACAAAACATGACACGCCCTGTTTGTTAATAGAGCTGTACCGATAGATTAAACCACGAAGAGAAGGGTCGTGTGGAACCTGCAAATTATGCGGATTCGTATTGTCTACGGAGCCGAGGTGAATCCAGAAAATATCGCAGATAACAAGGTTGCCTTCTGTTATCATTCTACAAACGTCTTCTTCTGTTCAGCTTAGTCAATCTTCACATGTCGCTTCACAATGTCCCCTTTTCAAAGATTATCTACAATATCGTATTTCAAGATAATGTAGTATTTATATGTTGCATTATGTAGTGTAACGTGCAGACCTGGTTTTGTTTGGCACATGAAATGGGTTGTTTGATACTATATATAAAATCTGCAAAACGTACTAATATATTTTATATTGACATGTCTCAAATTTGAGCTTGAAAAGGAAATTTGCTTAATGCAAATGGGTTTCCTTTATTTCAGTAGATTTTCTATTTGGGTGGTTACATTTCCTATTTTGGATCTAATCCGTTTACAAAACGCAATTCGCTAGACTTTTAAAGCTGCACAAAAGAGGAAATATAAAGTAAAAAAATAGGGAGCAAAAGTTTTCTTATTTGCTGGGGAATCCGAAAAAAGGCAATCGGTTTGTGGGGGCCCAGAGTCAAAGTGTTGACTCTGGGCACACGCACAACTCTTTTGGCGTGAAGATGAAGTCCCCTACACGTAGACAGAAGGAGGTGGGCTCAGGTCAAAGTTTGACCTGGGCACACGTATAAAAGAAGAAATAATTGCAGGTCTTTTCTTTACCTGTAAGAAGCCGCCGAAACCCTTTCGTAAGAAGCCGCTGCAACTTTACGAGAGAAAGGAGCCGCACGTCCACGCAAGCCATGCGAAGCTTTTCAAAGAAACGCGAAGATTTACGTACGTGGACCAAAGACGAACGCTAGAGTTTTTTATTTTGGCATACGTAGAGCGTTTTGTTTTGAGCTTGAACGCGCGCTAATTTTGTGCCGTGAGTTTTTACCCAAGTGAGTATAAATACTTTGGGTTTGGGGTTAAATTTAAGTGTGGGAAACACGTTCAAGTAAACTCTGATTCTCCGATTATAGTGGATTATTTGCTAAACTATGATTCTTCAATTATAGTGGATTATTTGCTGCTGGCTCTCATAGATGTAGGTACCGATACTCAGACCGAACCACGTAAATTTATGATGTTCTTATTATTTCTCATTTATTTCTCTGATGATTTCGCATTGATGTAAATTGCAAGATCCTGTCGTTTCTGCATATTATATTCCAATAATTGATATCAGAGCTTGGGATCAGGTTTCTTGATTGTGATTTGGAGCTTTTGCTTGTTTGATTATTATCTGGTAATTATGTTATTGCAATTATGTCTGAGAGGAAATCTGAAATTGAAAAGTTTAACGGGAGCAACAACTTTGTGTTATGGAGCGGGCTTTATTGAATACCCAAGGTTTGGCCAAGGCACTGGATGGTGAAGATGAGTTACCTATTATAATGAAAGCCTCAGAGAAAGTAGAGCTAATGGAAAAAGCAAAGAGCACAATCTTGTTAAATTTGTCGGATGAGGTCTTAATAGAGGTTGCTGAGAAGAAGGATGCCGCAGCATTATGGGCAAAACTTCAAGCACTCTATGTGAAAAAATGTTTGAACAATCGCTTGTACATATTGAAAAAGATGTTTCAATTTAGATATACTGAAGGTACATCTATCAAAACCCACCTGGATGAATTTAATAAACTCATGATGAATTTGAAGAATGTCGGTAAGATACTTGATGATGAAGAACATGGCATGATGTTGTTAGCCTCTTTACCAGAGTCATGGGAGCACTTTACTAATTCACTTTTGCAGGGGCGTACTACAATTACCTCAGAGAGGTAAAGTCCGCCTTATTCTCTAAGGAGTGGCAAAGAAAGTTGCGAGATGACGATCTGGCGCAAGGAGTAGCGCAAGCACTGACAATTCGGGGTAGAGAACAATATCGAGGGCCTAGTAATAGCAGAGGTAAAAGCAGATCAAAATCACGCCATAGAAAGTCCAAGGAACGCGTGAAGTGCTTTGAGTGTCACAAGGAGGGGCACATCGGGAGAGATTGTCCAAAGCGGAGGAATAAAGCTGATAGGCAGAATGCCATAAGCAATGTGGCAAACGTTATCGAAGGAAGCAATAGTGATGTAGAAGTTGTTTTATGTGTGACTGCTACTTCGTCAGGAGACGAATGAGTGCTGGATTCGAGGTGTTCTTATCATATGACGCCTTATAAGAACTGGTTTACTACTTACTAGGTTGCACATGGTGGTAGGGTTCTTTTGGGGAATAATGTAGTATGTAAGGCTGCGGGGATAGGGACAATTTAGATTCGGATGCACGATAAGGTGGTGAGCACATTAACAGATGTGAGGCGTGTACCAGAGCTCAAGAAGAATCTTATTTCTCTGAGGACACTCAATGACATCGGGTGTAAGTACACCACCAAAGGTGGAGGACTGAAGATTTCTCGAGGTGCCATGACAATGATGAAGGGGGAGAAATTGAATATTCTCTATCATCTGCTGGGAGAGACCATGACCGAAACTGCTGTAGTTTCATCAGGTGAGTCAGATTCTAACTTGACTTAATTATGGCATATGCGTTTAGGGCACATGAGCGAGGCAGATATGATGATACTGAGTGAAAAGGGGTTGTTGAAAGGTCAAAAGACAGGAAAGCTGGACTTATGTGAGCACTGCATCTTTGGAAAGCAGCACTGAGTTAAGTTTACTACAACTATTCATTTGACCAAATGACTAGTTGAATATATTCATTCAAACGTCTAGGGCCCATCTTCGGTTCCTTCGAAAGGAGGTGTCTGATATATGCTGACATTTATTGACGATTATTCGAAAAATGTATGAGTATACTTTCTGAAGCACAAAAATGAAGTATTTGATCGGTTCAAGAAATTTAAGGCGTTGATTGAGAAGCAGTCAGATAAACAAATCAAATGCCTGAGAACCGATAATGGCATGGAGTTTTGTGATAAAAATTTTATTGAGTTCTGTGAGAAAAAATGTATTGTAAAACACCGCACAGTACTTAGAACACCACAGCAGAATGGCATGGCAGAACGGAAGAACAGAACTTTGCTTGAGCGAGCTCAATACATATCTTCGCATGCAGGACTTGGCAAGGAATTTTGGGCAGAAGCAATAAACATGGCATGTTACCTGGTTAATCGATCTCCATCATCTGCTATCGAGTGGAAGACTCCTGAGGAAGTATGGTCGAGAAAACCTGTTGATTATTTTGGATTACATATATTTGGATGTCATGTGTATGCTCATGCGAGTGATGGTAAGCTTGAACCGAGAGCGAAGGAGTGCATGTTTCTGGGTTATGCACATGAGGTGAAAGGGCTATCGGATGTGGTGCACCGATCCCAGATCACCCAGTTTTCTAATCAGCAGAGATGTGATCTTTAACGAGACTGCAATGCTTCAACAGATAAGTTCTGAGACATAACCAGCAAAGAAGACAGATCATGGTGTCATTAGTGAGGTGAAGCTTTAGGTGGAAATTCCGAAGACCTCGAAGGTAACTGAAGGTGAGATTGCAAATAAGGCCGCAGTTCTTGAAGTTGGTGATAGTAGACAATCAGCACAACCGTAGCACACTATAACCGTAGATAGATAGAGAAGATACATTAAATCACCAGTACGTTATGGTTATACAAATATTGCTTATGCATTGACTGTAGGTGATGAGGTAGAGGCAGATGAGCCTTTGTCTTACTCTAAGGCGATGACTAGTCCGGAGTCGTCGCAGTGGCTAGGGGGTATGAGTGGAGAGATGGAAATCACTTCATCGAAATCAGACATGGGAGCTGGTCAAAGTACCTAAGAGCCAAAAGATTGTCGGAAGTAAATGGATCTTTAAACGGAAAGAGGGCATTCCTGGTGTCGAGGCAGCGAGGTATAAGGCGAGACTTGTAGCGAAGGGATATACACAACGTGAGGGCGTTGACTACAATGAAGTATTCTCTTATGTGGTAAGACATACTTTTATTCGTGTTTTACTTGCCTTAGTTGCTTCGTAGGATCTCGAGTTAGAGCAACTAGATGTGAAAACTGCATTTCTTCACGGTGAGTTAGAGGAACAAATTTACATGAGGCAACCAGAGGGATTTGCTATTCCGGGTAAGGAATATCATGTTTGCTTGTTGAAGAAATCTTTGTATGAGTTGAAACAGTCTCCTAGGCAGTAGTATAAACGTTTTGATACTTTCATGGCTAGTCAAAACTACACAAAAAGTCAGATGAATAGCTGCGTTTACTATAAGAGGTTGGAGAATGGTTCTTTGATTTATCTACTTTTATATGTTGATGATATAGAATATGTCTGATATTGATGTGCTGAAGAGGCGGTTAAATGCTGAATTTGAGATGAAAGATTTAGGTGTTGCAAAAAAAATATTGGACATGGAGATTTGCGTAACAGGACTGCAGGAGTTTTACGTCTATCTCAGAAGCAATATTGAGAAGATCTTGACAGATTTAATATGCAGTTGACAAAATCTGTAAGTACACCTTTAGCGAAGCACTTTAAACTTTTGAAAAAATTATTACCGCAGATTGAGGAGAAGGAGGAGAATATATCCCGTGTTTCTTATTCTAGTATCGTGGGTAGTATTATGTATAATATGGTGTGCACTAGGCCTGATATTTCACAAGCTGTGAACGTGGTTAGTTGCTATATGAAGCGTCCTGGTAAAGCTTATTGGGAAGCTGTGAAGTAGATCATTAGATATTTGAAGGGGACAACAGACGTGGGTATAATGTACCGGAGGGACAGCAATGGCAATGGAACCACTGATTTTGTGGATTCGGATCACGTCGGTAACTTGGATGATTGCAAATCCTTAGTAGGGTACGTATTTACGTTAGCGGGTGGTGCAGTTAGTTGGAAAGTGTCCTTATAGGATCACATTGCATTGTCTTCGATTGAGGCAAAGTACATGGCACTAACTTTTGTAGCGAATGAGGCAATATAGTTACAAAGTTTGCTCTCGGACTTTGGGTTAGAATAGAAAAGTGTGGAACCAAGGTGCGATATATTTGGCATATAATCCAATTTATCACGAGCGAACGGAGTATATCAACATCACGTATTACTTCATCCGAGATGTCTTAGCTAAGGGTAATGTTAATGTCAAAAAGATTGCTACAGCATATAACCCGGCAGACATTATGACTAAGTATATTCCTTTGGCGAAACTCAAGCTTTACTTGAGCTCTATTGGCGTCTATGGAGAGTAAGCGTCCATCAGGGCATTGGGAGAGCAGCATGAATGATGAGCACTATAATTTGACTTCAAACATCGAGCCAAGGTGAAGAATTGTTAAATTATCTCTCGAGTTTGAGCGTTTACAAAACGAGATCCGCTGGACTCTTGAAGCTGCATAAAAGATTAAATATAAAATAAAAAAATAGGGAGCAAAGTTTTCTTTTTGCTAGGGAATCCAAAAAAAGGCAATTGGTTTGTGGGGGCCTAGAGTCAAAGTGTTGACTCTAGGCACACGCACAACCCTTTGGGCATGAAGATGAAGTCCCCTACACGCAGACAAAAGGAGGTGGGCCCAGGTAAAAGTTTGACCTAGGCACACATATAAAAGAAGAAATAATTGCGAGGCTTCTTTTCTTTACCTGTAAGAAGCCGCCAAAACCCTTTCATAAGAAGCCACTACAGCTTTACGAGAGAAAGGAGCCGCATGTCCACGCAAGCCATGCGAAGCTTTCCAAAGAAACGCGAAGATTTACGTACGTGGACTAAAGATGAACACCGGAGTTCTTAATTTTGGCGTACGTAAAGCGTTTTGTTTTGAGCTTGAACGCACGGTAATTTTGTGCCGTGAGTTTATACCCAAGTGAGTTATTTATTTATAAATACTTTGGGTTTTGGATTAAATCTAAGTTTGGGAAACACTTGAACGTATGAGTGATTGTAAACTCTGATTCTCCAATTAAAGTGGATTATTTGCTGCTGACTCTCCCCATAGATGTAGGTACCAATACTTGGACAGAACCACATAAATTTCTGGTGTCCTTATTATTTTTCGTTTATTTCTCTGATAATTTTGCGTTGACGTAAATTGTAAGATCCTATCGTTTCCGCGTATTATATTCCAACACTCCTCGTGAGTTACAAGCCAACTAATTCTTGTGTACAAGAATACTGTTATTCTTTTGTGAGATTATTTCATGAGTAATTGTGAGGGTACTGATTATGTGACTTGAGTGTGATTGTGATCTATGTTTTATTGCTTGATCTCACGTGCTATTTTGTTTGGGGAACCAATCAAACCACATAAACTTACTATTCGATTTATTTTCTTGTTCTATTTCATTTTATTGTTGCTAATTTTCTGCAATAGATTCAAAAACAAATCCCAGGTATATTCCAAGAAAAAAAGACAGAAATCCAACAGTGTTGCGTTCCTATTTTTCAATGACAATTAATTCATCCTGAAGTTGTGGAGTGTACAACAAGTCTCATTGCTTCCACAAATGTCTCGTTGAATCTAGCCAAGTTGATCTTCGCATCTTGACAATCCACATACACTGCCCTGACCTTCTTGTATCCTCCCTTCACATAGATCGACCCAGGATTGCGATCACCTGGTGATTGAAGCTGTAAATTTCTTACACCCTGCTCCCCTCTGGCTTTACCTTGTACTCCAGATATTGCGTATCCAAGGCAGTCGTGGGGACTCCGTAATGGGTAGCTGATGCCCAGTCCTACCCCAGCCGCACCACCTACACCACTACCGCGCCGTCTGGCAAAAAGATCTCTTTCGTGAGACCTACCCTGTGGACTTCTACCTTGACGCTGCATAAATTGACCGTCTTGGTGAACCAATTGAGGGCCGACGTTGTATCGCAATGTCCTGACTACTTCTTATACTAACTTCCGCACCAGTTCTGCGGCATCTTCGAACAAGATTTTCCTTGACGTACATCAAGGTACTAGAACTCAAGACCGGGCTTCACCACTTTCTATCTCTTGCAGACTTTTTGTTGAAAATTATATCCAAAGAAAACAAATCATTTGTTGTAATCAGAATATCAATGTAATAGAGGTGAGGTACGGATATCTGAATCTCCTTAAGGCGATTAGTTTCTGCCAATGGTGCTTCGATTCACGAACTATGCCTCCCAAGATATAACACCTCTAATTTATCTAGCCAGAGAAAACACATTGTTTATTGTAATCAGATTATCAATGTAATGGAAGTGAGATACGGATATCTGAATCAGATCTTTCAGAATCTAAAGCACTTGCTTCGTTTGGTGTCTTGCAGAGGAACGTACGCGGTTTGTCTGAAAATTCCCTGACAGGAGGCCGCAGCTTGAAAAGTGGCGTTAAATCTTGCTAGTCTTGCCGGAAGGTTCTTTCAATCTATACCGACAGTCTTTCTGCCATTCGTTCTGCGCCTCCAAGTCGGTACTTCGTTTGCCCCTTCAAATATTCAGATTTATATTATCCATCTCGTGTCTAATAGAAATATAAAATTCATCTTGGAGATATTTATCAAATATGACTAGAAATGGACTTGCACGACAGGAACTGTATCCATCAATGTCGCAAAGGGAATGTATATTGCAACTCGGAGAAAACAATGGTTGAGCTTTCACTGAGTGTAAACATTTCGAGTCCTGTTCCCTGTTGATTCAAATAGCCACTTGAGAAGAACGTTACCCATCTCACTCTTTTTCAAAGTCTCTGGCATTTATCTAGCATTTATAGCATATTCGTTAACCATCCAAATAGTGTATGATTTTGATTTTTTGTTCCCAATAGCAGTTTGAGAACATAATCGCGTTTGGTAAAATTTTTATTTCAGGAAACAAATTTCTATTTTTTTTTCCCGGAAGTATATTTGGAACAGAATCAAGAATAAAAAAAAAAGTTGATTCTTGTTCTCAGAAACAAATCTAAGAATCAATACCATATTTCTCTTCTTCTTCCCTTTTCTTCTTCTTCATCTACCACCATCCCGCGGTTTGTCGTCCGCCGCCCGCCGGTCGTCGGCAACCGGTTCGGCAAGCTCACCGGAGGCTCACCGAGGCCAGGGTGAGGTTCAACGAGCTCGCCGGAGGCAAGCCCAGCCACCGGCGAGGCCGAGCCTCGGCAACAGGTGGGCCTTGCCCAGCCCCGTTGGTGGCCAGGCGGGCCTCGCCTAGCCCCAGCAAAGCCCACCTCGCCAAATCTAGCGAAAATGAGTCTCGACGGGGCTGGGCAAGCCTTGCCGAGGGCCAACGATGCTCTAGTAAGGTTGCCGGCGACCAGCCACTTGAAGAAGAACAACAAAAGAGAGAAAGGGAAAAAAATATATTAAAATTAAAAGAAAATAATTTGGAGTAGAAATTTTGAGCACGATACCAAACGCAATTCTATTCCAGAATCAGAAATTTTGGACAGTTACCAGACGACTTAAACTTTGAAATTATTCCCGAGAACAAAATAAAAAATAATAATTTTTTATCAGAATTTGTTCTCGGAAACAGAATTGTTACCAAACGCGCCCTTATAGTCTGTTTTCTCTTCTTTTCATTTGAAGACTTCAACGGCACTCACTAGGATTAAGAAATTGTAGCTGAACTTATGACATTTCACTCACGAGGAATACCGCAGTTGTAAAATACATCTTATGTTAGCTTAGAGAAAAAAGGTCATTAAATCACTTGTATTAAGATTGATAATCTCATATAAGAGTTTGTAACTTTGAAAAGTAGATAAAATTTCGTTATAAATTAAAATAATGGTTGAGTTTGAACCAATCAACTAAGGGCACGAATGATAACCATTCTATTTTAGAATAAATTTTTCTATTTCTATTTTCTGAACGAATTTCTACGCGAAAAAATGCATTTGATAACAACCTAAAATTTCTATTTCTAGAACATAAATTCATTTAGTAACTGTAGAAAATTTCTATTTCTAATAATAGAAATTCATTTGATAACAACATCAAATTTTTATATCTAAAATTTGTAATAGAGTAGATTTGATGCTAAAAACAATGTGAAATCTCCCCTCGTTGCATCAAATCTATCGAAATTATGTGAAAAAAATGTCTGATAAAGAAACTACTAACTATTAAATTGCATTATTAAACCGATTTATCTACCGGGAAAAAAAATAGAAAAACAAAGAAACAGAATGATCATCATACACACCATAAATATCGATTATTGAAAATAAGTAAATCTGACAATTACATTTTGCATAATACCAACCTTATTCGCAGTTTACAAATATGAAAAGTTATCAAAATTTGTAGCATACAAAGCAATAGAATTTTTCTTCAACCAAAAGTTGTGGTGTATGTCCAGAAACAGATGACAGAAAAGCCAAAAATGCTGCCTTCTGTTGCGTAATGACAATGAACTCAGCCCTAAGTCATGGAATGTCTAACAAGTCTCATTGCTTCCTGCAGCGTGTCCTTAAATCTGTTCAGGTTGATCTTCACATTTTGGCCATCGAAATACACAACCCTCGCTGCTTGGTAACCCCGCTTCGCAAAGACAGATGCAGGGTCGACAATCACCGGATCATCCAGCCCGTATACTTCGGACAGGGAGCTCTCCTTGGGCTCTATCTTATATTCCAGATACTGCAGATCCATTGCGGTCGCTGGAATATTGAAATAGTGGGTCGAAGGCCATTCTAATCCTAGCGGCACCACCTGAAATACCACTGCACCGTCCGGCAAAAAGATCTCATTAGTAAGACCCGCACCGTGGACTCCAGCCAAAACGTTGCACGAACTGAGCATCTTCGCCAACAGCTCTAGATTCGACATCGTATCAGTCCCTGCCCTCACCACTTGAAAGCCCAACTCTTGTGCCAGTTCCACGACAGCGTCCTCGTTCAGGAATTTTCTCGTGTGGTTCCTGGAAATAAGGATCAGGATCGGCTTCTGTAGCTTTTCAATCTCGTGCACGTTCTTTATCTTCACATCGTAAGACTCTCTGAGGAATTGCCTGAATTCACGGATGGAGTATCCTGCGGGGACGTCGCTGGTGTTGAGGGCTAGATTGTCGTGGTACCTGAGTCCCACAACTGCCCCTGGAAAGCAGTGAACACTCCCATCGTCCAGATTGAGAGCCTCGTAATCGGACAAGCGGTTCAAAATCCTGGAGTAGTTCTGAATCCATGAGGCATTGCGATCGGTGGTGACGAACTTCAGCTGCGATTGCAAGTGCCGGCATGTGAGGAACAAGGGGATGATGATTTCGCTGAACTCGTGGAAGGCGTTTCCTGTAACGGCTGTCGAGAAGATCACTGCAGGGATGCCGTGCCTGAAATTGCAGGGCGGTAAATTAGCCACGTCCCCGTGAAGTATCTCCACCCGAGAGACTGGTTCCATCATATGTTCGTCATCTCTCCTCGCGTAGGGTCGAACTGAGCGCTCAAACTGAGATCCGTGGGACGGTACGTGAACAGTCAAGCCGCCAATGGAGATCCTCACGGGTTTTGCCGATAGACACATTTCGGTGTGGAGGTCGAAGTGGCATGTGAACTCTCCAACCTCAAGCTGGTTTCTCTCTTCTCCTGCACAAAGATGTCACCTCAATTTACCGTAAGCGAAACAAGAACAAATAGACGAGCAGGCAGAGGTCAAAGATGGATTCATTCGATTAGGAAACCGCCCTTCAATTCCATCAAGTTTGATAGTAGTAACATTGCGACAAACTTATGTTAGGGCCTGTTTGGTAATGTGCCAAACAGTACTCAATTCGATTCTTTTGTTCTAAGTAATAAAAGAATAACAGAAATCCGTTCATTTGACAACATTTTTATTCTTGGAAATAGATTTGAAACGGAATCAAAAAATTTTTAAAAAAAATTAAAAAAAAGTTACTTCTTTACTCTTAAAAACAACTCTAGAATCAATCCCAAATCATTTTTTGTCTCTTTTCTTTTCTTTCTTTTTCCTTCTCTTCTTCTTCCTTTAGCCAGTCGCCAACCATGGCAACCAGCCAAACGAGGTCCAGCAACTGGCTAGAGGAAGAAGAAAAGAGGAGAAGAAAAAAAAAATATTTAAAAATTAAAAGAAATTCATAAGTCGGTACCAAACGCATTTTTATTCTGGAACAGAAATTTTATGCAATTACCAAAAACTCTCAAATCAACTAAGAAATAAAATGAAAAAGAATTGATTGGTTACCAAAGGCACCTTAAAATGTTGACTTCATTTTGAGATGGGTATAGAAATGCATCAGCCGAAAATCCAACCTGATACTAGTCTTCCGAGTAGATCCTTGAGAGCGTCTCTCTTGACTTCATCTTCTTCTGTGGAATCATTATTGCCCCTCCAATTCGCAATCTGAATCCTCCCTGAAATTTACAATCCTGGTTAGGATTCATCTTTCAATGATGGATTGCGCAACATGATATGCGACAGTGAAAAGAGAGAGTATAAGTGAAGTCAAACTGAGATCTGAGATTACATGAAAGAAATGGCGAGTCCTTCGACACGAGAAGGCCGATGCAGAGCGAAACCGCAATAAGCAAACAGGCCACCGATGCTGCTCCGAGAACTGGGCGCTTCGACTGCTTCCCCATAATCCGTGAAACTAAAACACTGAGCCAAGTCCGCGGATTTTTACTGATGAAACCCTGAAATGAGCGATTCACTGGGGATCAAGGTGTCTCATTTTTCTTAAAGATTCTTGCACGTCTTCCTGTGCAAACAGGCAGTCTTGTAAAGACTTCCTGGGGATATGACAGAGAAGCCTTAGTTGGAGCATCGTATTATATTCGTAAAGCAAGTCCCAAAAAGGAAATGAGGAGATTAATTTAAGGTGGTTGGCCTGATTTTTTTTAATAAACGCGCCAAGCAAGCTTTTGTCTGCTTTCATGTGCTCAATTAGCTGGACTTTTCCCTCGAGATAAGTCTGCTACTGTATCTCTATCCCGAGGAAGAGGCTCGAGTAAATATGCATTAGCACCAAATTGTCATGACCTTTTATTCAACCGGTCGAATCATTATCTTACATAGGAAACTTATTAATTCATATCGATCTACTGCGAGTTCGAACATACTACATCATGTCGTGTTCGAATTCGCTCGAGACATTCCGTGTTTTGTCCCGTGCATCATGAAACGGATCACTTTCAAATTTTTTTGATGCTAGATGGTTCATTGGCCCTAGATGGTTCATCACCTCTTCTCCATCTTTTTCGTCTTAACCGCATCATAATCGAGACATTGGCTCTGTTTGTTTTTTTTTTTTTGGTAAGTTTTTTATATTTTTTTTTTGGTAAGTCTCTGTTTGTTTATAGCTCTGACAATTAAAAAGGAGTGTTTCTTAAGAAAGATTAGTCCCTGGAGAACGTGATAAAAAAATAAAGTACCGAAAGAAAACAACGGGGACCAGATCCACGTTCACAATAACTTTGGGCCAGAAAGAAAATTCATGGTTATTTCGAAAGTAGAGACAGGGATTACTGCTGTACTGATAAATTTAAATCAATATGAGAAGTGTGAAAAAAAATTCAAAAGTTTATGGGAAAAAACAAAGAGAAGGCCCCAAGAAAAAACCACAGAAATCCAACAACGTTGCCTTTCTGCTCTGCAAAGACAATTAATATAACCTAAAGTTACGAAGCGTCCAAATTGCTTCCATAAGTGTCTCATTGAATCTAGCCAAGTTGATCTTCACGTCCACATACACTGCCCTGACCGCATTAAGTTCTCCCTTCCTATAGATCGACCCGGGATCGGTGATCACCAGGTGCATTGAGACTGTATATTTCCGACAGAGAGCTCTCCCTGGCTCTATCTCGTACTCCAGATATTGAATATCCTCGGTGGTCTAGGGGACTCCATAATAGGCGGCCGATGCCCAGTCCTATCCCAGCAGCACCACCTGCACCACCACCGCGCTGTCTGGCAAGAAGATCTCATTCGGGAGCCCTGCCCCATGAACTCCTACCCTTACACTGCATGAACTTATCATCTTGCTGAACCAATTAAGGTCCGACATTGTATCAGGCAATGTCCTAACCCCTTTGAATCCCAACTTTCGTGCCAATTCCGCAACAGAATCTTCATTTTTCCTTATTGTGCATCACGCAACAAGCATCAGAACTGGGGTTTGCCCCTTTTCTATCTCCTGCAGACTTTTTGATTTCAGGCCATAGGTTTCTCCGTGAAACTGCCTGAATTCGTGCATAGTGTGTCCTTCGGGGACATCGCTCCCACAACTGCTGTGGGAAAGCAGCGAACGCTTCCATTTGCTAAATCGAGAGCCTTATAGCTGGACAAGTGGTTCAAAAGTTTCCTGTATTTGTTGCTCAACCATCGGTTGTAATCGGTGACGATGATTTTGAGTTGCGGCCAGAAGTGTCAGCATGTGAGGAGCAAAGGGGTGATGACTTCACTGAATTCATGGAATGCGTTTCCTATGAATCCTCATAGGAAGATCACAGTTAGGACATCGTGGGCGATACTGCAGGTCGGTGGACCGTTAGTGTTCCCAGGAATTAGCTGCACCGGAGTGACTTGTTTCATGGCAAATTCAGCTTCTCTTCTAGGATATGGTCAAGCCGGAACCAGAGATCCTAACAGGTTTACTTGGGAGACATCTCAGCGTGTCGGTCAAAGTGGCATGTGAACCCTGTAGTCTCGAGCTGGTTTCTCTCTTCTTCTCCATACACATAGGAACTTCAATTTCAGAAGAGGGGTGAAAAGAGAAGTTAGATTCTGTCTACTTCCGACATTGTTTGTTTAGTCCATTTATTTGACTTCAACAGAAGCAAACAAAGTAACGTAGAAGCTGAAATGGGACCTTTTGCTAGTCTTCTTAGTAGATTCAGCAGAGATTCTCTCTCTTTAGCACCTTCGTGGACCTTGCTGGCATTGGAATTGCCCTTCCGATTTGGTAGCTTGTTCCCACCTTAACACGCGATTCTGGTTAGCCGAATCACATCTACAGTAATGACTACCGCATGACATATAGGTGCGGAGAGACATATGCATGGCATCAAAACTAGGAACAGAAATTACGTGAAACCGCTGCATCCATCCAAACCGAAAGGACAAAGCATAGTGAAATCGCAGTCAACAAACAAATGATAGAAGGTGCGCCCTATCGTCGGCGGCTTCGGCTCTTTCCCCATCGTCCCATCTGAAGGACATAGCCAGATATGAGATTTACTACAATTTTTTTTAGGGAAAAAGCCACCAAAATCCTAAACTTTACTCAATGGGATCAATTTACCCCAAATTTTTTTTTGTGAGACAAAAAACTCCAAACTTTATCATTGATGACACATTTACCACAACTCTACGGTTGAAGGGCATTTTCATCTTTCAATTTTTAACTCTTTTTCTTTTTCTTTCCTTTTTCTGTTTTTTCTTCTCTCTTCCCTCCGCTAGTAGCGGAGGAAAGCCGGCTCAGGCAAGGGCCACCCTCGCCGGTGTTGGGCGAGGGTTGCCCTCCCCTGGGCAGGCGAGGGCAGCCCCCCCTAGGTCGAGTGGCCCTCACCGAGGCCGACGAGGACATTTCCTTGTCAAATCTAGCCCAGGCAAGGGCCACCTTGTCCAACCCAAGGGAGGGCCACCCTCGCCCGCCCAAGCGAGGGCAACCCTCGCTCGACACCGGCAAGGGCGGCCTCGCCTAAGTCTGACTTCCCTCCGCCATGGTCGGCAAAGGGAAGAGAGGAGGAAAAAGAAAAAAAGAAAAAAAAAGCAAAAGAAAAGATTTTAAAAGAAAAAAGACAAAAATGCCCTATAGTTTGAGTAAATGTGTCACATGAATATAAGTTTGGGGTTTTTGTATTAAAAAAAATGTTTAGGGTAAATGTGTCACAATTGGAAAAATTTGGGATTTTTTGTATCACAGAAAAAATTCGTGCTAAATTTATCATATTGGGTAAAATTCAGGGTTGATGGCATTTTCCCTTCTTTTTTTTTTTGAAAAAAGTGCACTTTATTGTGGTTATAGTGTCACATTCTTCGTGAGAATTCTGGAATGTGCTCCATTTCATCTAGGCTGTCAGCTCTAATTGAGTCAAGAATTATGTTAGCTAAACTACAATAACTCATAAACTAGAATTTTTAATTCTTTCTATATTGCAAGATTTAGTTGAACACTATGTTCATCTCGTTATGGAATGTATAAGGCTACTTTTGCTTTGATTTAATGTGTTCATTAAGCTGATATTTCTCGTGCTACGTTTAGGTGAACTACTGGATCTATTGCGCGGAGGAGGATTAACTAGCCGCAATTTTCTTCTCGAGCTTTTTCGTTTTTATGTCTCCATCCATAAGATCCGCACACGCAAAACATCTACTCTTAAAACTTGGCGAGCAACGGAACATGACAAGCCCAGTTAGTCAATAGCCGTAATAAAAAGAGGAGATAATTTTGTCGATCTGATAAGGTTTTCTGTGGAGGGAAAGTTCAACGTTCGAGAACCTACTCGAGGTCAGTCAAGTTAGCATTCACATAGATAAGGTATTACATATTCCCGAGATCAACTTAAAATGTACATAATTTCAGAATTAGCTCAAATTTCAGTTAGAACTTGAGTTTCGACAAACTAAAACACTACGTAAATAAGCTGTAGCATGACTAATCACACGATTTAGCTCCGTTGAGTCTCACACTCAGAGCATCTAACAAGAAATAAAGCCAATTTCAGATAGTCAAGACTTCAAGCTCAACTGATGAGCAAAGATTAAGGAAAAAGGCAATCGGTTGCAAGATTAGTCCTCAAAGAGTTTCAGCAATCATTCAATATTGGAGTCCATTCCACACATCTAATCCAAGGATCCTTGTATCAACTTCTCGAGTGTAACTAGTTTACACTGTCGAGATGGAAAGGGGCGCAAAACTATGTTTGGTCAGCTCAGGTCGTGATTAGAAGAGCATATATAGGAAATAACAAAAGCATATTGCTACCAAATTTACATGTGACGGGCCCATGTCTTGGGATTTTGCACATTAAAACACCCTAAACAATCACTATAATTAGATCTTTTCAGTTAAGCAAGATAAACCCATTCACCCGTTCCTGTTCATCCGAACAAATGTTGGCAACTCACGTCAAAATTTAGCGCCTTTGTTGAAGTACACCATCAACTTCCAATAGAAGTTTGTCCTGTATCAAGCCAATTCTTCAGCTGGAACTCATTAGATATGCAACAATGCATCCCACCATGGCACCTGCAACAACCTGTTGGCAAACAAAGCAAGTAAAAGAAATAACTTATCTCGTGTTCAAGAACAGGCTTTTACTTTTTGCCACAAATAAGATGTCAACCTTCTCAATTGTAGAGTGATTCGGTGGACGTATGGTTTCTAATGAATAAAAGAGCAGTTGAGCACAGCAAACGGACAACTCAGACTGAAAAACAAGAGACGACTCCTAGTACAAACAAGTAAGCATCTGCCACAGCCATGATGTTGTAGATGAAATATATCATTTTAGGAGGAAACGTACTCGATTGAAACATCAAACTTCTGAAACGACGACACATATAAAGCCTCATAAAACAAATCTACTTCCTAAAAAGCCCTTTGTCCCTTCTAAAAAGCATAGTTTCATCAATAGTTATGAAATTTTATATGTAGCCTTACACCTCGAGAACCACATTTTAACTCTTCTCACCAGTCATAATGTCTTCAGCTGTAAGGCTACTGGCATGCAGTTTGGTACAGCATTTAATATTAATTTATTTGAAGGGTAACAGGAACACATATTATGTGTATAATTAACAAAATTATTTGCCACAATACCATCCTCTAAGTAGACCTTATTATGAAGCACGTTGTCCCCAGATTTCTCCATAGAATATTACAGGAACAGTCCTAGAACTAAAAGAAATTTCATTCACAATGAGGCATAACTAGACAAGTTCAATGTCAGATAGAATTGGCCCCTTAAAGTTCCACATCTAAAAATGGTAATTTTGCCGCATGCAATCTTGTCAAAGAATATGGTCTTTAAAAAATTATGAATATGGTCTCATCATTCACATGCGGATAAGCAGTATTAAGCTCCAAATTTTAGTGCCTCGGAGTGTTCAATAATATTCACGTATGAATCAAATCAGTACCAAAACAAACACAGATGGCCTCATTTTTTAAACAATTTCCGCATGAAAAGAAAGCGTGTCAAACCTGAACAGGCGTATGTCCCAGTGAGTCTCGTAAGGGTTTAATGCTGGAGACAGGGTGTTCTGGGGGTAGTTCACAAACAATTTGATTTAGCAACTGCAAGAAGAAGGACAAAGTTATGATCCAATGGCAAGGCAAGAGGGCAGATAACCGAGTTAATCTATCGCCCACACATTCATCACTGAAAAATTGCACCATAAGTCTTACTCCTTATGTACGGAATGCAATCAAGTCCCAAACTGTTCAATTGGTTTAACAAAGTCCTAAACCTTTACCAAAAGGGCAACCGAGTCCTAAACCTTTGCTGAAAAGTACAATTAAGTCCTCAAACTTATTAAAGTGCAATTTAAGGATGCCGTATAGGCAATCTTTAAGGAACACATAGACAATTAGATATGTTCATTATAATGACTCAACTGCTCTTTTAAAAAATGTTGACTAAATTGAACCAAATTGAAAAGTTTAGGACTTGATTCCATTCCATACATAAGGTTTGGACTTTTGGAAAACCTTTTCCCCACGGATCACAGACAAGAGCATTGCATATTGCTATCAATACTACACAATTGAAGCACCTAGAGACAGTTAACACGTGGACTTTAGTAGACTACGCTGATGGTCTTAGATCAGTGACTAAAGACTACAATAAATGAGAGCTTATCTCCACTTTTTCCACAGAAGATAGGCTGAGATTTGCGATGAAAGGGAGAATCCACAGAAAAAAAATGCCTAAGAACAAAAGAGCATACCAATACCACCCCAGATTCTAAGAGAATAAGGTACTGTGAATTGGATCGCATGTACTTACTTCTGCTTGCCGACCAGCATGAAGTCTTACACCAGAAGCATCATACATAACCTGTAAATGATTGTAGTGATGGTTATATGGCTAATAAATTGGAACTTATTATGTTTCAAAAAGCTCAACTCTAAAGAAAGGTGCAACACATGCAAGAATGACAAACAGAAACCCCCACCCCTTCAAAAAAAAAAAAAAAAAAAAAACTCTGAAGACCAAAAAACAGGCTTGCCATGCACACAGCCAACACCCTCAGTGGCAGGGTGAGGATGGGTAAGTTATCAGGCTATCAGCCCTCACAGGTGAGCTTGATATATGTACACTGACAAGCACAAGTTCGAAGGTAACAAATGCTTCCAATTTTTTTCCTTTTCTTCATGAACTGACGTTAATGGCAATAGCCATGTCTAAACAAACATAATATGAGCAAAAGTTGCATAAAACGGAGGTTTGCAGCTGAACAAGCAAACTTAAGAATCCTGAAAGAAAGAATTGCATCTACAAGAAGAATTGTGAAGCATTGCTCATTTAATATGACGTAAAATTAAAAAGGACTCGGCTAAAAAAGTCCTCCAGCAGTTGTTATGACTACAGTTTTTTAAAGAAAAATAATGCAACGAGTTAAATGAGATTGAAGCTTCCAATTGTTTGCACTGTTACAGCATGCATCACCAGAAACTGAACAAGACCTGGTTGTTGAGTACATACAACACAGGCCAGGACCACCGCTATAGCAAATGCTGATCCTTTGAGTCCTTCTTGTAAACCAATTGCAACAGCAAGAGCCGTAACAGTAGCCGAATGTGATGATGGCATTCCACCTGAACCAAGCATTTTTCTGGAGTTCCATCTCTTATCCTTGAGCCTGCACATCAAATGGGATCATGGAATTCGAGAAATTGGGAAGAGAAACAGAGCCCAAAAATCCTCTTAACGAGACAAAACCTGTAATTTTTGCACAAAATAAGATGAAGTTGACGAAATAGAATAGGACATTAAACAAAATCACTTGCCAGACTGCTTTGACAAAGTCAAACTCAACATATTCTAGAGGGCTTTGCCACGCTCGACTCTCTAGACCACCACATAATCCTTGATCAACGCTAATTCAGCAACACTCGGATGTAAAAAAAATGCGAGAGAAATGCTGGACGCTGCAACGCTGGAATCTAGAAAACCAATATGAATCCTCAGAGTACTAAACACGCCCATGATAATTTCATCAAGCCGCTCTTACTCATTCAAGCACCCGATAACCTCAAACAAATCTGAACCAGCTACCTAACGACCTCGGCTACTCCAAAGCTCGACACAAACCACCGAACAAAAAGCACGTGCGCACGAGCAACAAAGAGGGAACGCGGCGAGTTCGATCGAGCACTCGGCACTCCACAGAAGGAATCCAAGACGATTCGACTACGGAGGGCTAAAAGAGCAAGAGTGCGGAGAGGCCGTCTTACCAGCAGGTGAAGGGCTTGAGGAACTGGGCGAGAGCCAGGGAGAGGAGAGCGGAGAGGAGAGGCGGGTTCAGAGGGACGAGCGACGGCTGCGACGACGCGGATCGGAAGGCCGACGAAACGTCGGAGGCCGTGATCACTTCGTTCATCGCGATCTCGCCGGTCGAACGACGCGCGGTGCCCACCGGACGGACGGACGGACGGGGCGAGGGAGACAGAGAGTTGCAGAGAGAGAGAGAGTGGAGGGCGTCAGCTGGATTCCGACGCTTCCCCCCACTCCTTCTCTTTCCTCGTCTTCCTCCTCCTCCTGCCAATCTTTCCCCCTCTCTCTCTCTCTCTCTCTCTCTCTCTTGTTAATTGGACGCGGGTTAGGGATTAAAGAACCCGGGTCCAAACAGAGTCTTCCAGGAAATCTTATTTTGTTTTGCAAAATGAGTCATCTTAAAAATATTTTTTTTAAGTATGATGGCTTATATTGTTTACGAAAACGAATCAACCCAAAATGTTATCATTATCTATTAAGATATTTAAATATAAATTATTATCTATAATTAATTTTCTTTTTTAGAATGCATTTTTCAAATCATTCATTTTGTGCGAAATTAATATAATTTAATTACGATAGATTGCATTTCTCCACATTTTGACACTCATTACCAATTGCTCCCAAATTATTAATTTTTTTTTAATGTTTCCAGAGTCTTGAGATCGATTGCAATAATATCCCTTTTGATATTGACTCGAGCGTTTTTCAAAAGAAGCTCCACCTATGCTTGTCACCTACTAATTCACTTGTCTTAACAAAAGGTGAATCCATCCAACAACAAAAGCAAATTGCATTTTTTGTTCCTTAAGTTAGGCAAGTGCCGTCAGTTGCTACCTATATTTTTAAAGTATGCAATTATCTACTTAAATCATTGAAATCATTTGCAACGTCCCTTCCTAGTGTTGACTTTGGCCAATTTCATGAAAGGACTACACTTTTTTTTTTGTGAATTTCGAACCTACCCCATACTTCAGATATAATTATTCAAACACCTTAACTTTACATTTAATTTTCATTCTGGCCTCCAAACTTTGTCCATACTTTACAAGTAGCATGAAATCAACCAAAGTTGAGTGTCATTTCAGAAAATTGACCTCTTAGGCTTGCTATATAGTGTAAAGACATTAAAAAAAAAAAATTGAAATGCAAAGAGAAAATATGGCATTACAACACAATATAATATGCACATTATATTCATTAGGATAAATGAATGTGTTTATTATGTAAGTCAATTATTTTGCTTGTTAAGTACAAGATATGATATTTTAGTGACAATATCAATTTATATGTATAATACTACGAATAGTAAGCATTGATGTGACATGATGATGAACCAAGTCTTTATTATTAAACATACTAAAACATCATAATTACTTGAGAAAATCTCAAATAAGGACTCCAAGTGAGCTTATTTTCTCAAATAAGAAACTGAAGTAACCGTTGTTCCAAATAAGGACCCAAAATGGCTAACAAGTCTCAAATAAGGACATGAACTTGTCGGCCAGCCAAAATGTTCACCGGCTGGCAAGAGTGTGACATTTTCGATGGCAATTTTGCCCAAAAAGAATATAGATAGAAATTAACAAACCTTAAAAACCAACCCCCCAAAACTCTTTACGTTTTTTTGACCTAAAAAGAAAAACTCTTCATGTTCTCACGTTTTTCTTCTTATGCTCTTCATCTTCTTCGTTCTTTGTCCTCTATCACTTGGAGCACGGAAATTTTTTGTTAATGGAACACGAATTGAAACATAACAAGAAACCCCTACCTTCGTTTCTTCACATCTTCTTCTTTTGTTTTCTGGCTTTGTTTCTTTTCAACGAAGAAGACAAATCTTGGGTAGAGTCACATTTTCATTATTGAGACACTCGTGTGTAACACGAGGGCCTCGATTCTTCATTATATTTTCTTAGATTCGCCATACACTTTGATTCACGTTCTTGTTCAATCAAGGTCGGTTTCGTTCAAATTGAGAGAGAGAGAGGGAGGGTGGGAGGGAGGGAGGGCACGTACCTTTGGAACTCAAGAAGACAGGGATCTTGTTCCATCAACAGAGAATTTGGGTTTTCCAAACGAGAGGGGACAAAGAATGTAAAAGATGAAGAGCAAAAGAAAAAGAACATGAAGAGAGAACGTGAAAAGTTTTGGGGTTTTGTTTTTAGGGTTTGTTCATTTTGATCTATAATTTTTTATGACAAAATTGCCCATATTCCAACCATCGGAAATGTCACACACTCGACGATCGGTGAACATTTTGGTCGGCCGGCGGGTTGAGGTCCTTATTTGAGATTTGTTAGCCACTTCGGGTCTTTATTTAGAATGACAGTTACTTCGGGTCCTTATTTGAGAAAGTAAGCTTATTTTGGGTCCTTATTTGAGATTTTCCCTAATTACTTTTTAAGTGTAAGAGTTCTCATGACGGTGAGAAGCGGTCTAGCAAGCTGTAGCCGCTATTAGCGGCTACAGCACAGCCACATGGACGTACCAAGCAGTGGCAGGTCAGCCCTTGCTTATCAAGGGGGGCCATTGAAAAAAATAGAAAAGTTAGGGGGGAATTTGCCACATATGCCAAAACTCGAGGGATAAAATATAATTCGCTTTTTATCGTTGGGCAGAGAGTCATGTGCCAAACCCATGGCTGGAACGCCAACTGAATAACAATCTAAGTCAGCGCCGGGAGGACATTGCAAACATCGAAAGGTTATGGGGCAATTTGCAATAAATGCCGAAATCCTGGGGAGGTGTAATTCACCCTAATAAAAAATATTGCATCCCCGATATATATTTGCTACTAATTTCATGTCCTCCTCCTAAAAAAAAAAAATCGAGGCCAAACTCGAAATTCATATTCGCATTACTCCAATAAGTCGACCATACATAGATCGCCAATCTCTTTAGAAATATTTAAAGATCTGTGATCGTAAAATTTCAATTTCATGTTGCTCCTTTTCACAAGATATCGTAATTATTTTATTTTATTTTATTTCATGTCATATTCCAATTCTTCTCTCTCTTAGGCATTTACTTTACCTTTTTACAGACGTGGCCACCTCCACTCAATTTCCTTACCACTGAGGCGTGTGCTCAGTGGTTACGACTTACGAGATATCGTGGCCAAGTAGCAAGATTTTTGTCGCTGGAAAGTGGCCCTGGAATTTTAGTGGTTAGCGATTGGCGTAGGCCCGATTTCTAGACCAGCCATTGGAGGTTGGCCTCTTTGAAAGCTTCCGTGGATGAAATATTTGCGGCCATGATGTTCGAATTGGGCTATGTACTTATCTTTTTCGATGGAAATCTTATTCCTCATCGACCAAAATACGTGGTGCATGGCGAACTTTTTCGTATAAACTCAATTAGCAGTTGCAGTTCGACAAATCTCATCTTTATTCTATTATTGAAGTTGGTTGAGTGAACCTAAATCGCGACAACAAATTAAGCGTACTTCCAATGAGACTATGTCGTTGTATCATTATATGTTTAACAAATTAAGTTCATATTTCGTTTCGAATCTAACTATGAGTCCGCTCGGACTAGCCTCACATGGCAATCCATCATCTAGGCAGGCCGAGCAAGATTGGTTTTCATTGAAATGAACAAGCCTGGAAAAGAGGGAAGTAAAAAGAATAAAATAAAATAAAATAAAAATCAATAAAAAATTCATAAATTTTTTAAAAATCAAAAAATTATCAATGTCAACACCGATTATGCCACATAAGACAGTCGGCATTAACCGGGCCGCCATATCAGTAATGTCTGATTAAAATTAGTTAGAATGATTAAATTGATAAATCGTCTGTAAATATATAACTAAATTAGCATGATCGAAAAGGTTTCGAATTTAAATAGCAAATTGTCAAAAGGTTTAAAACTTAATTGATAAGATCTAGAGTTGAATTAGTCACCATATAATAGATATATGATTCTTTGGACAATCTTCCCAATAAAAGAGAAAAAAGAGAAAATTCCATCCATTGATCATAAAACCTTCAAAATTTTTGTTTATTATTTTGATATATGAGCTACGGTCTCTTACAATCCGAGGATCCATCTTTCGGTGGACCACGGAACTGCTGCTCGAGGAACACCAAAGGCTTAAGGACAGACAAGCGAACGTGGGCGGACAAAAAAACCTACAATCGCCATGTGAGCTCTGCACTAGTGACAGCCTTGGACCTTGTTTTTCAGCAGTAGGTACTGAATTGTCCCTTACCGATTTTCAAGGGCCTAGATTTCGCACGAGAAGAAATGGTTTCAGATAGGGCTGTCCTTCGAGATAAGGTTATCTGGCCCCGTCGGTCCGGCCGGCGCGAACGTGCATGTATGTCTTTTTTTCCGTACTTTTATCGGCTCGGGTAAAAGCAGCTTTGTGACTTTGGTTTTCATCCTTTCGGCCAGACGAAACATTTCCAGGTATTCGGATGTGCGTTTAATAATGACGTTCGACATTTTTTTTTTCTTGAGAATTGGAGGGCTTCGATTTCAATTTCCTTGGTTTCCAAATGGCTATCCTGCTGATTCGATTTTTGTGCAACTCTGACCCTTAAGGAATCCTTTCTATTAAAGCCCATTCGTTTAATGAAAAATAATTATTTTAAAAATATTTTTTCATCGTTTGAAATAATTATTAATAACAAATATTTTTATAATTGATAACAACTTGTATCTAAATATTTTCATGAACAATAGAAATACTTTTTGTCCATTCATTTTTCTTAGTAATACAAACAATCATGTTTAGAAAAATATTTCTAAAATTTACTATTTAAAATAAGTGACTTCGTATAAAGATGTAATTGTTCTATTTTTAGAATGTCTTGGAAGTGTTATTTTCTTTTTTTTATTAACTCAGGCAGTGCCGCAGAACACTCATTGATGTTATCTCTTGTCATTACTAACTCATGACTTTTCCTATTACCATCACAATAGCGCAAGTAGATTGAAATACAGCGATACTTTCAACATCTTTAATATCTATTGTCGCTTAAAAAGTCGATGAAGGTCGCACTTTTACTTCGAGTTTGAGTGTGCTTCAATTATATCTTTTTTATTTTTTGGGAAAAAATACTACAAAAAATCTTAAATTATGCCAACTATGACACTATTACCCTAAACTTTTTTATCGTTACCAAAAATCTCGAAGTTAGACACATGTATACTCAATTATAGTTCCATTCAAGACCACATTAAAATTCGACCAAAAAAAAATAACTACATTAAAAATTTTACATGGCGGGTTATGTGGACAATTGAAGGCAAGCAAAACTAATGGGGCGCAATATGGCAAAAATATGCCGACTCATTCTAAAATGAATGAAAAATTCCATCTTCTTTTATATCTTTCTTAGCTCTTTTTCCTAACTCCTTAATTTGCAATTAGCTAGCATGGAAAAATTGTATAAAAAGTTCTAAATCTATTGTACACCAGCCAATTAGATCCTAAATCTTTTAACTTTGTCAATTTGATTATAAGTTTTTTGATAACTTGTTAATTCAGTTATAAATATTTTAATTGTGTCAATTTAGTCATAGACCTCTTATTAGTATATTTGGGTCGGCTTTTTTATTTTTTCCTTTTCTTTTAAATTTTTTCAGCACCACGTCGGCCTCACTTATTATGGAGGTACATTAATAAAGTGACGTCATAAGCCACGCCAGTCCCTCTTGTCCCTAAATTTTATTTCTTTTCTTCTCTTACTTAATATTAATCAATTCAAATTTCGTAAAACATAGATTAAAATTTTATTGTTATCTTAAATGTAGAGTTACTTGGACCGCCCAAAAAAAAAAAGTGTAGAGTTGCTTCATAATTTCAATCATATGAGTTATTTATTAATTTTGATGGGAAATATCTGGAAAAAATGTGTTTATTATAAGTTGTGGGTGATAAATTAACTTAATAACCTATTAACTGAGATAAGCTCTCATCCGTTATTCCATGAGTCAAACATTGTGGTTAGATGCACTGATTGGTTTAATGGCATACGTAGTAAACCAGATGAAGACCCAAATTTCAAAATCTTTATCTCTAAATTTGGTAGCCATGCTAAATGTCAGGTTATGATAAAATTTATATCCATGATATAAAACTACTTTTCTCGAACAACAAAATTTTGAAATTAAGATAAAAATAATTAGATATAATATAATATTTAAATTATAATATAAAAAAGAATATTCAAAATAACACAAAAATAATAGCATTATTTATCCATATTTCTTATATATTTAAATTTATTTTTGTATATATAGTTAGTATCTATCTTTATTACATATTTTAGTTATATTAGTATAGTTTGTTATTGAATAACTTTTTTAATAAAGGATGGAAGGGAATGAAAAATAAATAGAAAATGAAAGAAATAAAACAGGAGAGGGAAAATAATTGAAAAACTAAAGTAAGTAAAAATGAAGTAGAATAACTCATAGTTTATATGAATAGATTTAAACTTGATAAAAGATCTTTTTAATTCTCTCCAACTCCTTCTCCTTTATATCTCCGATTCATGTTCACGATTTAACGGTAGTTCTTTAGTTCACGTCGAAGCTCTAGGAAAATGGCTAAAGAGTCAAAACTCCTTTTTCTTTGGAACTCTTTGGTCCATGTCAACAATCCATTAAATTAGCAAGAGAGTGAAAATTCATTTTTCTCGGGAGAATTACCAAAAAAGTCCTAAACCTATTATAATTGTGCCAATTCAGTCATAAACTTTTTTTTTTTGTCAATTTAGTCCTAAACCTTTTATAATTGTGCCAATTTAGTCCTAAACTTTTTTTTTTGTTAATTTAGTCCTAAACCTTTTATAATTGTGCCAATTCAGTCAATCTGGTCAAAATTATGACTAAATTGGCACAATTACAATAGATTTATGACTTTTTGGTAATTCTCCCCATTTTTCTCCATAGCATCGTGGTTCATGTTGAAGCTTTAAGAAAAGCGGCCAAAGAGTCAAGGCAGTTATATTTCAAAATTGTGAAGGTGAATAATCACGTTTTCTTTCTCTTACTAGATTTGGTGTTCTCTAATACTCCGTTGACATTGTCCTAACCCATTTAATCATAATCAATTCCATGACTCTAAAATGCTACAATGAGCTCATTTTCTTGTCATCGATCGGGGTTATATATTTCAGTGCCTTTGTGTTTTCTTTAGTGGTAAATAATGAGAAAATTCTTATTATCTCCATATGTGCATTTTCAAGTTCGCTTACCATAAAAAGAAAAAAAGAAAAAAGAGGCGATAGAATATGAAATATCGGGCTTTATTATTACAATTAATCAAATAGTGGATTAAATATAACAAAAGTTCACGAATTTCATATCATAATCTATCTTATATTAATTAGAAATCCAAACAATCAAATATAGTATGTGCCTTTCTATTTTTTCGTCGTAATAGTATATGCCCATTTGAACATAAGAAGTTGGATATACTTCATGCGTTGGCATTTTCTCGTTTCGGCAATACTACTTCCTAATTCCGAGCCGACCATTTCCTTTTTCTTTTCCCGCATGATCACGTCTTTTCCTGTTAGTTCCCGACCTCCGATAATAGCTCATGCAATGTAAGCGCGATGTTCATCCGATGAAATGCACGTGCGATCACATTTAAATATCCAACAAAAGAAATTCGACACATCATTTTCAATTTCGCGAAACGCCTTTCCAAAGCCAAGCACTCTCGTCCTCGTCATTTCGTCTATATTCCGCAGGAGGAAATCGGGGGAAAAGGGGACGAAGATCCCGATCGGACGGTGAGCAGCGAGCAGGAGGGTCCGAGCCAAGCACATGTGAAGAGCACAGCGGGACAAAAAGGGTGGAGAGATTATTCCACGAGCACGCTCGATTGGTGATTGCCCCAGCAAAAAGATTCCGAGTCCCACCGCCTTTTTCCAGTACAAGCAGGACCACAGCGCTGTCTAGTTGCCAACTTCCCTATGCGGTCTGCACCGCTCATTTGATAAAGGCAATTGACCATAATTATTATATTATCGAAAGTGCTCCGATGATTATCGAACCGATGCTTCCAATGAATGTGATCAATGCCGTTACATATATGGTTAGAGTTAATATCACGAAAAATTTAAAATCGATAAATATACGATAAATCTATTAAAAATTACGAAAAAGCCCAAATTAGTATTCTGTGATAAATTTTATCCCCGTCAGTTTCCGTCTAATTTTACCGTTAAATTATTAAGTTTGATAATGTGTGACGATTGATCGGTGCACCAATTTATGTTTTACCTCTCATTTATTATCGGCGTATCAGTTTGTGGTTTTTTGCAGTATTAATCTAATTTAACGAAAATTAATATAGAATAAATTTGTCACAAATATATTAATTTTGGATTTTTGTGGTAAAAAAATTGGTTTGAGTTAAATTTATCATACGTGTACCGATTTAGAATTTTTCCATTTACTTTAATATTTTAATTTCACTCTCAATAATCATATATATATATATATATTATGACATCTTGAATCATTTTAAATATTTTTGATATATCTCCTTCCTTTTCAATGAGAAATTCAAATGAGCTTTTCACATCTCCTTTTCATTTGGTTTTAGGAGAAATCGAATACGCTTTTAAAATTTTTTATCATGTGTGATTATTGCGTGTTAATTTAAAAAATGATTAAAAAAACTTATTTGAAAATTACCGTTATACTAAGGTTACCTCAAGATCTCTCTTGATTCTACAAATATCACTTTTTATTTGTGGATGAGTAAGGAACTCTTTTTTTGGGAGATTTCAAGCCACCCATTTGAGAAGGGTGAAGACATAACTCGAGTCTTGCGTGCATACCCTATCAAATTTCTTTTAGGAAAAATCCTGATAATGTCATTGCTAAATTTATCGATGTATTAACAGATTTTTATGGCGTATTTAGTAAGAGAACATTTACGAAAATAATTTATATTCAAAAATAATTTTGTCTAAATCTATTGGCTAGATGAGGAAGAAGAAGAAGAGAAGAAGAAATAAAAAGAGAAACAAAAAAAAGAAATTGACTTAATTCTAGAATTGTTCCCAATAATAAATAAGTAATTTTTTTTTCTATTTCTTAATTCTATTTCAAATCTATTCCCGATAACAAATTTGCTCCCGAGAGTTAGAAAAATTAGCTAATATTACCAAACGTATTTCCGTTTCTTCTTTATTCCAAAAAAAAAAAAAAAAAAAACATAAATAACAAAGAATTAGTCAATTACCAAACACTCTTATTTGAAGAAAATGTTCATGTGTCTTGTTGCTGGACTGGACTAGATATGTTATCCCAACCTTTGAGACGGTCGTGATGGAGGTGCCACACGCTAGCGTGGTAGTTCACTCACACCTTGCTTGCCCGACGAAATTTCCCGCGTGCCGCCAGGCTTGGGATGTCGGAGCCGCGCCGAGCCTCCTGGTCAGGGAGAAGCTTCCGAGCACCGAGCCAAAATCCCCTCCGGCCACCTCAGATATTTTCCGCTCTCCGAATTTAAGACGGACGAAATTTCCTAAGGTGGACTGTTACCGAGCCGACTCCGACCGTCGGTCCTAAAATTCCAGACCGTCACATGAAAGGAAGCCACGCGTTGGTTGTAGCCAAACGACTCTTTCGTCTGATCCGTCGATGGAGAGATTCCAGTGTTGTGATCCGCAGATTCCTTTTCCTTAACTCATAAGTTGTTAGAAAAGGCATTTTATTACTTTGGGAAATTTGGCGAAAATGTGTTTCACCTAACTTGCATATTATAAAGATACGTATTGATGCGGATCGATGATCAATAAATTGACGTGTATGGGTGTTCTAGCTCGATAACCTGCTCAAGGAATGCGCTGCTTAATAAATCCTATATTTCGTATATGAATCGTGCTCTCGATCATTGTTAATTTTAGTGTACCATATGAAGTGATTTATATAAAAAAAATTCATGCTATGAGAATTTCCTCGAGGAACTCGATGTTCAACATGGAGGGCTTAACGTAGATATAGCCAAAAGGAAGGAATGCGATGCTCGGTTTTATCGGCTTAGAGAACTTTTATGTAATTACTTGGATATAAATGAATGAAGCACGCTTTGACCCCTATCCAAAACTTCAATGCCTTTGAAGCTAAATTCCCGAGATATATTTAAATTTTTAATAAAACATCTAGTATAAATATACGTATTTATCATAATTTATAGGTGAAGTGAGACCATACATATAAATAGCTATATAAATTATGTAGTTAATATGAAAGAAATATCACCAGATGATGACATGATATGGTGATTCGATTCGATTCGATTCGATTAAATTCAATGGTCGTCTTTGAAAATCTATAAGTTATTTTATTGGATATTGGACCGGATGTGTAGGTGGAAGGGAGTCGCCCCCTTTTTTCTTTATGGCGAGATTCTCCCACGCGGTCCATCCCAGATTTCATAATCATATAAAAAATAGAATGTCATTAACTCCTCTGACGTACCGCCTAATCCCTGCACTGATAATATTCACATTAAACAAAGACTTTTCAGTATCGGAATCCGGAAAATATTGCCAACATGCCGGGCGAGAGCGGGATAAGATCCTCGCTCGCGCGCGTGCTTCAGCAAGCTCCGGACGCGCGTGGGCAACGGGCGGGGGGAGGTGGGCCCCGCCTTGCCTTTTCTCCTCCATAGCTGAAAAATAGGTGGTTGGAAATAGAGCAGCAGCAGCAGCACCTTCGGAGTATATGCGCCTTCCTTCAAAAGAGCACAATAAATAAAATATAAAAAAAAGTTAAAGGGACACGGGATGATCCAAGGAAGGACTATTAATAAGTATTGACCTTTGACCGGATGATGATTTTCACTTTATAGCACGGGCGATGCTTTGGATTAATTTTCGCGAACCGAAACTAGAAGGTTTAGAGAAAAAGTTGTGCGAAAATTCTAATTCATCAGGGCAAGTTGTAAGAAAAGTACGTAGAATTGCATAAATAGTCGAAAACACTTACTAATTTTTACACATGGCTACAATCAGGGTCGATGAGCCTCGCCATATTCTTTCGATTTTTCATAAATGTGAACAACGCCAATTTGCAAATAACAACTTCATTGCGGTTTAGGGCACATATATTTTGTAAAGAATAAATGATTCGCAGAATATACTTCTTAAAACGATCATTTGTATTGTTTACAAAAATGCACGAACAAAACATCGTTTTAACTTTTAATTATTCACATAATTATCGATGATGAAAATATTTTTTATCGGAAAAATATTTACGAGTGATCGTTAATTATTTATATTTCGTGAAATAAAGAGAGTGGATTTCCAATCAAGTTGCATATGATGAGTATATCAAATTCGAGACCGCATGCTTTGTGGGGATGGAAGGTCTGGTTGTTTTATTAATTAGACCAACTTAAGAATTGACCATCTGCTTTTAGAATGTACGTTCATCTTGTCCATTGAAAATTAAAAATTTAAGGCTAAATAGGTCCCAATTGATAATTAACTTTATATATATTGTAATTACGTTGTAATGAGAGTGATTTCTTTAAACTCTAGATAAAAATGAAGATGTGAACTCGAGACGACACGTTAAAATTCGAATAATTATATGATAATAATTTGGGCCAATGAAAATGATAATCCTATTCTTAATAAATAAGAGGGATACGTACTCGAAAAAAGATTTAAACATCGGCGCGCGCGCATGAATCTATAAAAATTGAAAAGATAAATCCTCATATTAAAAGGAGATTATATCACTTGTGAAAAGTTTTCTTTGCACGTTTACCACGCATGCTCTATTTTTTTTTTTTAAAAATTTTATAAAGTACCTCGACAAAGTCTTATTAATATATGAAAAAATGAGATATCTTTTCAGTAAAAAAAGACGAGAAAAAGGGGGAAGGGAAAGGGGAAAGGAATCCCGGTGCATCGTCCATGCGTACGGTTCTGCGGTCCGTCTTCTTCCTCGCAATCCGCCAGTCGCACTCGTACGAGCGAGAGAGCAAGAGGACGCAGAAGAGAGAGAAAGAGTTTCTCTCTCCTCTCTCCATATTCACTGTTATCACCAGGTCCACTCAAAACACAGTAGACAACCATAACCACATCCCCTTTCCCCTCTCTCTCTCTCTCTCTCTCTTTTTCATGTCATCTATATAACACCGCTTCCGCTCCTCAGCCTCACCACACACGCACAACCAAAGCCAGCCAAATATCACCTCCCAGCAATCTCTCTCTCTCTCTCTCTCTCTCTCTCTGTGTCTCCGATTGCCGGGCCTCCGATCGTCTTCCTCGGCTCCGGCGAGCCTCGACCACCGGCGTGGCAAAAGGGTAGGTAAGGTAAGGTAAAGTAAGGTGGAAGGGGTGGGGTAATACCCGGGACAGTCGAGTTGCAGACATCACGGCTATACACGGAGCAACGTCGCCTCTACTCATACATGTCCGTGCCGGCCGCCGCAAGGGTTGTCATTGCGTGACCGCGAACGTCGGCAACCCTTCGCCGCACGGCGGGCGCGGCGCTCTCCCCTCCGAAGGCGGCAGCCCCTCCGATCTCCTCTTCCTCGCCGGCGGCGGTCCCCTCTCCCCCTCTACCCTCTACTAATTACTATTAGGGCTTTCGCCTTCTTTTGCCTACATCGTGTTTAAGCTCCTAGGGTATTACTTCCGTACAGTTTCGCTCTGATTCTTGAGAGCAAGCGTCGTCGGGGTGAGGGAAAATTAGATCTGTCTGGTTCCAGTCGCTTGAGAATAGCTAGGGTCTGTTTGGGTTTTGGGGATTTCGGTTCATTACTGTTGCATAGAGGGACTTAGCTAGAAAGAGTAGGAAAGATGATGCTCAGGATTAAGAGGGTTCCGACCGTAGTTTCGAACTACCAGAAAGAGGAAGCTGAGGAGGGTGCTCGCCGCGGAGGGGGTTGCGGCCGGAACTGCCTCAACAAATGCTGCATTCCAGGTAACTCCGGCGAATTTCCGTTTGGTCATTCATGAGAATTGTGAATTATGTGCCTGTGGGGTTAGCCGGTAGAGGTTTTTGATTATCTGGTGTATGGCATGAGCAGGGGCGAAGCTCCCTTTGTATGCTTTCAAGAGGTTGAACTTTGTTGCTGGTGAGAAGGCTGGGATCGTGGGTGAGAATGCGGAGCCACCCGTTGCCTTCCTCGACTCGCTTCTTCTGGGGGAGGTAAAATTTGTTTAGCCGAGTGACGGACTGATGGATCCGGAATAATGTTTATATCTATGCAGTTCTAGAGTTGAATTAGATGAGTTGAACTCGTTTACAACTTCACTGTAGTGGGAGGACCGCATGCAGAGGGGTCTATTTCGCTACGACGTAACTGCCTGCGAAACCAAGGTCTCTTACTTGGCTCTCTATTTCAATGGATTTACATCCAGCATGCTGCATTTCAAGAGCTTGATGGAGGTTATGAGTTCATTCTGTATTTGTGCTGTGATTCTGTTGCAGATCATACCTGGTGGGTATGGATTTATTGCCCAGCTGAACGAGGGTCGCCATCTTAAGAAGAGGCCAACTGAATTCCGTGTGGATAAGGTCCTCCAGCCCTTTGATGGAAGCAAGTTCAACTTCACTAAAGTTGGGCAGGAAGAGATCCTCTTCCAGTTTGAAGCAAGTGAAGATGGTGAAGTGCAATTCTTTGCAAAAGCTCCAATTGATGCTGACAACTCCCCTAGCGTCGTTGCTATAAATGTAAGCATTCCTTTTACTGCACTAAAATCTTCTGTAAATTACTCGGAAGTTGCTTGAGCCAGCTTTATGACTAATCCACGATCCCTGTCCCTACTGAACAGGTCAGTCCCATTGAATATGGGCATGTGCTGTTGATTCCTCGTGTACTCGAATGCTTGCCTCAGAGGATTGACCGCGAAAGCTTCTCTCTTGCGCTTTATATGGCTGCAGAAGCTGGGAATCCATACTTCCGTCTTGGTTACAACAGCTTGGGTGCCTTTGCCACCATCAATCATCTCCATTTTCAGGTTTTTATGTTGGCTATCATCTTAATCTTCTCAATTTAGTTTAGATCGAGTTCATTTACGCCGCGGCAATGTTTATATTAATTGAATAAGTGGAATTGTTACAGGCATACTACTTGGCAGTTCCCTTTCCGATAGAGAAGGCTCCTACCCAGAAATTAACTGCTTTGGAATCTGGAGTTACAATCTTTGAACTTGTCAATTATCCAGTCAGAGGTCTTGTTTTTGAGGGTGGAGACACCGTGCAAGATTTATCCAATGCAGTTTCTGACTCCTGCATTTGCCTCCAAGATAACAACATCCCTTACAATGTCCTGATCTCTGATTGTGGGAAGCGGATTTTTCTCTTACCCCAGGTAATCAAATCAGGCCGGCCATTTCTTCTACTTACCTTGTTTTACACCTTCATGTTCTTATTTGAAGCTGACTTTGTCTCTGCGTCGATCTCTTAACAGTGCTATGCTGAGAAGCAAGCTCTAGGGGAAGTGAATTCAGAGCTTCTGGATACCCAGGTGAACCCAGCTGTCTGGGAAATCAGTGGGCATATTGTCCTGAAGAGGAAGGAGGACTTTGAGGAGGCAGCTGAAGAGAATGCTTGGCGTCTTCTTGCAGAGGTTTCTCTTTCTGAGGAGAGATTCCAAGAAGTGAATGCTCTGATATTTGAAGCCATTGCATCTGTGGAAAATGGGGGGCAGGACAACCCTGATGTGGAACCTCAAGCACCGAAAGATGTTGATGTCGTGAAGCAGAGCTCCCACCCTGCAATGGTGGCTGGATCGCAGGAGTGCCTGGTCCGGCAGTGAGAACTGGGTATGTGAGGGAGAGGAACAGGCACTGCTTGTATCTACAAGCCAACCGTCATGGTTTGGCATATTGCAGTATTGGTACCCCTGTGGATGCTACTAATTGATGGAATAAGCAAACCATGTTTGCTCAGTACATTGTGTATTAGCAGTGTAGCTGCTTGTGTATGCCGTGTACTAGTTCCTCTTCCATGTAGTCCGGGGCCTGTTTTATGGAGGTCCACTGTTGATTATGTCAACAGCTATGTCATATTTGCTTGGCAGAATGATGATCGCTTGCTCTCAATGTTGCTTGTGAAGGGTCCCCTACCCAAAGTAAAGATTGGCTACTTCTATCTGCTATTGATTTATGGGCCGCGTGAGCTTAATCCGCTCAAGGATGCTTCAGATTCTTGCTGAGGTCCAATTTAAAATGATCAGCTTCGTACTCCTTTACTTGTCGGTGTCAATTATAAACCTAGGTCAAGTCGTCCTGTCATCTAGTAGAGAATTTGGAATGGTGAGTGCACTGATTCTTCTCCCCCTCATACCAAGAGCTGCTAATGGCGACGGTGGACCCAAACATTCTGGTGGAGTATATGAACTGATCAATGAAGATTTTCCTTAGATGGCTAACAGTATGCATTGAGCATTATCTGGCTTCTTGTTCAGATTTGTTTGAGTAGGAATGTGCGGAATCATATGCGATCTGCCTTCCCACTAAAACTAAGAATACGCGTGGGGACCGAAATCCAAACATAACACGACAGCATCCAAAGTTTCGGGCATTTTCGGGTCGGTTTTCTTTCTTTTCCTGGTCAGTTCATGTCGAGCAACTTGTTTAGGGTGGTTTGGATCGTTGACAAGTTGCTTACCACTTTCGCAAAAGGAATCTGGGTTGGTTTTCTTTCGGTCGTTAGATTCGGGATATCACCAGAATTATTTTATCTTGGTGGAACAGAAATCGAACCTGGAAACCTCGTGGTTTTTTAGGCCCAAAGGCGCAACTTTTTGTCCCGCCATGATAGCATATGCGATGGCCCATCTTGCTTTCTGAGAAACAAAGCTTCGAAAGTGTCTTATCAGGCCTAATTTGATACCATTCTGTGGCGTAAAATTTTTAAGTTATAAAGCCTCTGACGAGAATATTCAATGTGGTTACCATGATCCAGGGAAAGAAAAGTCAATTCCATCATTTGAGGTATATAGATTAGTAATTAGAGTTTTGTGAAGTCATTGTCGAGGTAAGAACTATATTATGAAAAATTTAAAACAACTTTCAAAACATGATTTTATTATCTACACATTTACCGCTAAAATCATATGTTTATAGTGCGTGCATGATGGACATACAAACGATATCGAAAGCTTTTCAGTCTGATGGTGCCAATTTAGTTTTATTCCAAAATGAATTGTCCACTTACACAATAATTTAAATTATTGGCGTGAGATAATGTTTTACACGAAAAAATTGATGTTGCCTCTATGCGAACAAGATAAACTTGCAACTTATATAAATTGTTGATTTTTCCTTGATCGAAAGTCAACGGGACTAAATCGAATGGAATAATTGAGGCATGCGAAGATTTTATAATTCCGGCGTAATTTGATTTCTTCATATGGGAGTTTCCGCATGCATCATTAAATTTGGAGAAAGTATGGATAGACCACATCAGTGACTGTAATCGAAAGCGTTGCTTTGAATGATAAATATTTGTTTTACCTCAATCACGCGTGATGTAGACTGAAACAAAATAATCCCCTTCTTCTAATTAACTATAATTAAAACTCTCTTTTTGTAATTTTCCCGGCCCCAACGCTGTAGAGAGCAATTTCTAAAATTTGGGAATAATAGCATATGCCCTACCCTCGTTCTTTTTTAATAGGCCAAGCCGGCCGGCGCCTCTTTCTTCTCTCTGCTCTCTCTCTCCGTAGATTTTTCCGACATATATACACACGAGCTGCACTGCACTCTCCACCTCGAAGCGGTTCTCTCTCTCTCACATCTTCTTCTCGCTTTCACGTCGAAGCGAACGCCTCTTCAACAGAGACCCGCTCGGTCGCTCACAGCTTTTCTTGCCGCCGCCGCCGCCGCCGAACTCAACAAAGAGCAGCGGCGCCGCGCCACCCGCAGCACTTGTCGTTGTCGCCGGACCTCAGGTAACCCCGGCAATGCGATCGTGTCTCTGTGTGTGTGTGTGTGTGTCTAGCGTGGGTTAGTTGACAGGTTCTCTCTGTTTGGGCGTGCGTGCGTGCGTGCGTGCGTGCGTTGGAACTTTGGGAATGTGAATTTGAGGCAAAGTTCGAAGCTTGGCATGTGAGTGTGTGATTTGTCTCTCTGAGTTTCGAGAGATTATGAATGCGGAACCATGCTTTTTCGGTGGGTCGTTTGTATACTTGGTTTTTGAGTCTCCGTGATTGCGTGAAAGTAACGGCATAAAAACGAAATGAGAGGTATCGATGAAGCCAAGGAGCTTCCATGGCTGAATGGAAATTTATGGCTGGAATTTGCCTACGATGGGGCTTCGGGGGCAGGAACAAGGGATGTGATCCCTGTCCGCGCTACTACCCATGCCCATCCCTTGGTAGGAAGGCGATTTTCCAGAGCAACACGTCATCCGTCCTTCGTGAAGATCAGTGTTACTAGTATCCATCTATTTCAGTTTGTGCATAATTGGTCATCAGTTAAATGACTAACCCGGAAACTAAGATCTATATAGTGATATCACCCTCACTTTAATCAGTAGTTTGGCCCCATTATTAGCTGCTTGTGGTCTATGTAACAGGTTTTTTACTGTTAGTTGTTTGTGGTCTATGAGAAAAAAGTAAACAATGTAATAGAGATTTGAGCACTGCTTATTTTTTTGAAACTTGGAACTGTCTGTGCTTATGAAAGTTGAGGTGATGAGACAAAGGCAATAGGGACTTTAAGTTCACTTCGGTTGGTTTAAAGTGCCAAGGTGGCAGCTGGTGGAAAGTATCGAGTGAAGGAGTTACATGATCTGCAGAAGTGCTTCAGAGCATGATAATGTGCAAGTACTTGAGAATGTACATTGATTCAGCTGTGTTTTACGCACTGCAAAATCACAGTGGATGCTGGCAGTTGCTTTACAGATAACATCCCTTTTTGCATGTGGAATGAGAACAGTCAGATTGTTCAAGTTATGACATCCTTGTCCATCTTGGAATTATTTAGACTTCGGGTTCAAATTTACAGTTGCTGGATTACTATCTACTAAGGTTTATTCAAAAGTGTTTGTGGGTAATCTGAATGCAGTGTGGCGGGTTCAAGTTTAGCAGTGCAGTGATGCAATTCCTTAGAGAGGATTTGTTTGACAAGCCTTTGAAGTTATTGAATTAAATTTAAGTAGATGGTCAAGAACACGTTCTTTGTTACTAAAGCTTCATGCCTCTGTCCATAAGCTGACCTCTGATCTCCCTCACTAACTTGATGAGCCGGTCTATGGAGCCATCCATCCTTCATAGACAACAATATAAGGAGAACAAATGCTAAAATAAATCTGGAGATGGATCGGGTATGAGTTGAGAAATTTACATTGCAAATAAATGTGTCATAAACTAGTTAAATGGCTCAATTTGGGTTGGGCCATTTATGAATCGATCTGACCCACAAGTTTGACTGATCTAGTCGTAGAAGTGAGCAGACACTTCGATTTTTAAGTTTGTATGCTTTTTTCACCTTAATATTGCTTGCTGGGTACTCGCCTTCATCTGGGAATACCTTTCTATTGCCGAGAAAGTTAGTTTTTTTTTGTATTTTGTCGGGCACAGCTGAGCGGATGAGTGTTAATCCTTGATTGAACTCACCTCGCCTGCATATTGGCATAATCTTCAGATGCTTTTATCTCTCGTATCCGGATTTCTTTGTTATGCAAATTAATGCAGATTCTAAGCACCCAGAAACAGGTGGACTCGTCTGCAGAAGCTTGCGTTTTCCTGGAGTCTTATTTGATTTGCTGTCTTTGTTTTGTCTGATTCGAGTTCAATTTGATTCGTTATTTTCACAGCGTGGTATCTGCTATCATTTTAAAGTGCCACTCAGAAGGAATTTGTCAATGTGCTTCCTTCTTTTGATTTCTTAATTCTTCTGGTTAATATTGTGATTCAATTTTCATAGATTGCAATGGCTACTTCTTCCTCGTTCTCTGCATACGCGGTACAAGGGCAAATGTCCTGTCCTGAAGCTAGAAAGTCCCCCCAATACCTGTTCAATGTATCCACCTCTGCATGCAAAGAGTCGGTTCAATGTAATGCAGTTTCTTTTTCTGCTTATATGACAAAAATGAGGTTGTCATCCTGTGGAAATCCATCGAAGTTGGCTATGACTGAAAGATCTTCACAAAGAAAAGGAGTCTGTTGCTCAGCCATGGATGTTGACAATTCAAGGGCTTTGTTTTCGCCTGGAAAGAAGTTTCAACTCAACGATGTGATTGAAGCTCAGCAGTTCGACAGGGATACTCTTAGTGCTATTTTTGAAGTTGCACGTGGCATGGAGAAGGTTGAAAAGAATTCACCTGGAAGTAAAATTCTCAAGGGTTATCTGATGGCTACTCTATTTTATGAGCCCTCTACCAGGACTAGGCTTTCATTCGAGTCTGCCATGAAAAGGTTAGGCGGTGAGGTCTTAACTACTGAAAATGCACGTGAGTTCTCATCAGCAGCGAAGGGCGAAACACTGGAAGGTGATTTTTGACTTGCGTCTGTGCATGAGTACTGAGGAAGTTGCAATGCAATTAAGCATCTATTTCATTGCTTGGTTTGCAGATACAATAAGAACTGTTGAGGGCTATTCGGATATTATTGTGATGCGGCATTTTGAAAGTGGCGCTGCGAGAAGAGCAGCAGCTACAGCTGGAATCCCAGTCATTAATGCAGGGGATGGTCCAGGACAGCATCCGACTCAGGCATGGTCCATATTTCTTTGTTATGAGTGTCTATATGATAATACAGTTAGTACTGACCTAGTTCATAGTTACTTTAGCATCGATCAGGCTTATGTGAAAAACTCGGTACTACATATGGAAAAATGATGAGCATTCTTGAAGTTTCATTGCTTGGTGATGATTAGCTTCATCGTCCCTTTAGAAGTGTCGCTGATTACTGCATCTGTATTTGTTATTCGAATGAAGATCGTTATTTGGCACACCTGACATTTCGATATTTGGGCTCTGGGTCAGGCTCTTTTAGATGTGTATACGATTGAAAGGGAGGTTGGGAAGCTGGATGGCATTAAAGTAGCACTTGTAGGAGACCTCGCTAATGGAAGGACGGTTCGTTCGCTTGCATATTTGCTTACCAAGTACCAAGGTGTGAAGATTTATTTCGTGGCCCCTGATCTTGTCAAGATGAAGGTATGCACTGATCTTGTTTGCATGCTTCTCTTCATTAGGTTCTTTTTTGGCTTGATTAAGTATTCGGAAATATGGGATGGAAAATGAAGGCTCTTTTCTCACTTCTTCTTCGAGCTAACGGGAAAAGGATGTAAGTTATTAAGTTCCATTGCTTATGCGATGTAATTTTTTCATCAGGACGACATCAAAGGGTACTTGACATCGAAGGGGGTGGAATGGGAAGAGAGCGCCGATCTAATGGAAGTGGCGTCGAAGTGCGATGTGGTGTACCAAACTCGCATCCAACGCGAGCGTTTTGGAGAGAGAGTCGACCTCTACGAAGAAGCGCGAGGCAAGTACATTGTCGACAAAGACGTGATGAATGCGATGCAGAAGCATGCCGTGGTGATGCACCCTCTTCCCAGGCTTGATGAGGTAAGTTCTCGCCCCCCCCTCTACGTGAAGTTGAAGCTTTTGACATGCCGTAACTGATCTCCTGGTTCCATTTCTGGTTTGCGCCGTGCGGTGCAGATTACCGTGGACGTCGACGACGATCCCAGGGCTGCCTATTTCCGTCAAGCGAAGAACGGTCTGTACATTAGGATGGCTTTACTGAAGCTTTTGCTTGTCGGATGGTGAAGCGGGAATGTCTGATCTCCCAACAGTTTTGCACTTGACGTTGCGAACTGAGTTTTTCTCTTTTGTTTCGGAGAACAATTCCATCACATAATTAAATGTCAAGTTTTGAGACTGCTGATTGAGGAGAAAGTATAATCTATGGAACAAGTTTTTATCTCGCTGTTCACATATTTTCATCTTTTTCTTAATCTAAAATTCTTGAAATTTTCGTAATATCTGGATGAGAAGTGAATTTATATTGTAAACTTCGACGGGAAAACGTTCAAAATGAAAATTGAACTCGGTTTAACTCCTTTCCACTGCAGAAAAAAAGGGACTCGTGCTCTGATCGCATCATTTGGCCTTGGGAAGTGACGAAATTTCTACAATCCAAAGATTTTATTACTCTCCATAAATTGAGAAATTTACAATTTCTAAAGTATTTGCATGGAAGCATGAGGTGTCAAACGGGGAACGCGAAGCGGCAACGCGGCAGGGCTCAAGAAGAACACGTATCGTCTTCCCTCTCCCCCCCTCCATCTTAGAATGAATGCCTTCGAACTGAATGTAAAGTGCTTTTAAGAAAAACAGGGTAAAAACAAAGGGAAAGGAAAGAAAAGAAAGCCTGCGTTCCCTTTGAAGCATTCCCTTTGAAGCACGCGTACTGACTTGCACAAAAAATGGCGGTGGGTAACCATCTCCGTCTCTGCGCATCGTCCCGGCCATGGAAGAAGATCTTCACGCCTGTGGCACCGTCGATGGCGTATTTGCGCCACGCCAAGGTATCCTCTACTTCGTTCTTTGGGTTGGCTGGACGTCCTTGCGGAAAATGGATTTTTGAGTTGTTTCCTAAACTTTTGATCGTCTATGGATTTTCATTTTGGGTTCTGTTGAATTCGGACTGATAATGGTCACGCCAAGAAATTAATTTGTGAGTCGGCGAAGTATGCTTCGGGTATACGATTGCAGTGTGTATGCACGTGCACTGTGTACGATACACTTACATCCTCACGTAGATGGTAGAGACATCCGTTATTCGGATTCACGAAACCAGATGTTCATTTGTTGTACAATCTGTCAAGATCTACGCAAGTAGAGGGGAATATCCGGGAACAAATGTTTTCTCATTAAAAGGACAAGCATGACGTCCCACGAAGTTCTGGTTTCTTTCTCTTGGCTTATCTGGGCAAGTACTTGTCAGATGCTACGTGTGGATGATAATTGATAAATGTCATCTTGTCATTATTGCGTGCCTCCTAATTGACGTCTTTAAAGTAGAGATACACCCAACGCAATGACTCCGAGGACGGCCACGGCGGATTGGAGGAGAGAGCGCCGTCGACGGCGGAGGAGTTCAAGAGAGTGGCGGAGGAGAAGTTGAAGGAGGCCGAGGAGAAGTTGAAGGAGGCCGAGCAGGGGGTCGCGAGTCAGGTGTTCGATAAGACGTATGACGGCACGGAAGAAGCGGTGCTAGGGGATGCTAACCCTGAATCGGTCAAGAAGAGGTATGAACAGCACGAAGAGAATGCCGACTACCGCAGGAGAGGGTAGACACGAGTGTTGAACGCATGCTCACTGTACTTGAACGTGGGTCAAGTGATATTTTCTTATGTTATATGACATTGAAGTCTTCTATACCCGCCAGTTTTCAACTGCTGAGGTCTTGCATTCCTTTTAGAAAGGATTAACAGCATGAAAAATTCTAAGATGATACTAAAAATTCTCAGATAAATTTATCTTAAGTTAATTTTTTGACTATAAAAATTTTTAAATTTGTGTAGTTGTAACGAATTTATTATATATTAATTTTCATTAAATTTTACTCTCAAATTATTGAGTTGTATGACTGTCGTTGAGGTTATCTCAATTTAGATATATGAGTTTGTGGTTTTTCGTAATATTAATTCAATTTAACAGAAATTAATTGACGGTAAATTTCTACTAATTTTGGGTTTTAGTAAATTTATCACATTTGAATTAGTTTGGAGGTTTTTTGTGATAAACAAAATATTAGGGTAAATTTATTAGGTTGAGGCACTAAGCTCACGCACATGGGATTTGTCGGCAAATCGGTCTTTTGGAAAGTAGTTTAAGGTGTAAATTTGTACTTTTATATATAAGTAATTAATATGCGTTATCATTCACTTTAATTTGTTATGATAACTTTAATTTGTTAAAGAGTATGGAGCAACACGGTTGATATGAAATGTGAAATAATGTCGGATAATTTCATTTTTCTGCCGATGAAAGTCCTGTCGACATGATGTATTTAATTCCACAGATATAAATATAGCCCCGCGCTTTGGTGAAGAGATACAGCTTAAACAGTGGCATCATGGCGTTCGACTTCGTTAACAGTTACGTTGTTCCTGCTCTCCTCCGAACAACCGCCTAACAAATACACCAAATCACTCTTTTCCTCGTTAACTTCTTCGAGTTGGTACAAGAAACCATAATCTCTAGAACGTGCCATGCCAGATCTTGCATTGAGGAGGAGAAGTCGACGTGAAGTTGGACCGCGACCTTCTTTGGATTAGGTTTTGGTGATTTGAGTCCTTTACACTCCACCAAAAGTTAGGGTTAAATGTCTCTCACCATCGGAAAGAGAAGTCTGTCGCAGTTTGGGGACAATTCAGCATGTTCCATGAAATTACCATTCAGACTTGTTGACCTTGAAATTACAATTCACGCTTAACCCGAGACTAGTTGATCTTGATGTATGATTGCTTTGGGGGTAATAGTTTGAGTATATAGTGCAACAACTTTCGAAGAAAGATATTAACCGGTGCGATGTGATATAATAGTGGCGTGGTTATGTTTGGTTGCGATAAGAGCTTCCCATAATCTAAGCAACGCATTAGTTCTTGTGAGGGGTTAAAAAGGGTGGAGATGGACTATCAATGCTAGCGAGTCCATTTAGGTATTATCATAAGAGTTCCATACCTTATTAGGGAATCGAGGTGGGCGAGCCTTCTAAGCCCTGAAAAGATACAGGATCTTTTTACGGCCATATCAAATCATTTTATTGGTGACGGAAGTAATGGACACCTAAACGGTAGGACACCTAACGAAACCAGCAAACGTGGCCGTCGTCCCCGGATCGCGAGTGAACAATCAGAAACGTGTGCGGCTGTTGAGATCGTGAACGGATGGCGAGTGATGGAGGGAGGGAGGGAAAGGAGCTCTCTAAATCGGATGGAAAGAGAAACGGAAACGGGTCAGGCGGATAAAGAAGCTCTTTATCGTCGTTTCTTTAATTTCTTGCACGTTTTTGCTCACGTTAGATCGAAACATTGTTTTGAATAATGCTGAAGGATAGATTTCCGACAATCTATCTTGTCTTATCTTGTCAAAGTGGAAAAAATTGAGACTCGAATGCATTTAGGTCACTAAACTCTCCCACGTCCATACCTAATCACATAAATTTTTCTCGTTTCCACATTGCTGGTCGTGCATGGAGTGAAACTTGCACGCCTCGTACATTCTTTTGCCAAAGTCACGTGCCTCTCTTAGAAAAGACTACTCCATAAGTAAACTATAGATTTAAAATTTTTGAAAAAAAGGAAAGAAAATCGTCACTCTATTTAATTTCCGATGACGTGGAAATTTTGATTTTGCCTCAATGTGGATCTAAAACCGGCGGGCAGACAAAAGCGGCGGCATCATCATCATGAGAAAACATATTTTGTTTTCAACATTCTACGCTTTGTTTGCGGCTTTCTCATAATAATGTCTGCTTCCTACTTGATTTTCAATTTCTCCGTCCTCCTCCTCAACGTGGGCCGTAGGCCGTAGGCCGACATCAACTTACTTGGCTGGACTAATGTCCGCAGCTTTTTTGACTTTTTCCTTTGACGTGAAGCTCGACCAACGTCGCGATTTGTCCCTAATGCGAGAGAAACTTTTGCTTTTCTTGTGGGAGCAAAGAACCAAACCGTTTTCTATGCCTGAAATCGTCTTTTCTTGCTGATTCGTGTTGCAGAATACGGGGACTGCGAGTTCCCCACGGGGTAACTAGAGAGAGATTCTTTCAACCGAGTCGAAAAAGCGACTGCGTTTAGGTGGAGACTTGGCCATGGAATTTGGTGGCGGCCGCCTTACCTCATTCCTCAATTCTTTTTCTTTAAACCCGGCCAGTGGTTGATAGTTTAATAATTTGGGTCTGGGGTCTGGGGTCTGGATAGGAAGGTCTTTTAGCTATGGCTATCTTTATTTCTTCTGCAGGAGGATTAGGTTCGCTTTTGTACGCCAGTTTTCCTTGACTCATCCGCCTGTAATTATTTAGCCTACTTATTGTATTTTTCCCCGTGTTATTATATAATACATTGGGGACTGCTTGATTGCTGACGTGGACGCAATACTTAATCTGTCTGATATGGTTTCTTAAAGGCGATTTAATTTAATAAGAGACGGAGATGTGTTCGTCTCTAATGGCTTGCCCTCTTCTTTGTTTTGGCTCATCTTATGATTAAGCTCCGTACCGATGATAATCATAAAAAATAGCCGCGCCTGATGCCTTGTGTTTCTTAGATGCCTCCGAATCACGGCGTTCTTCTAACATTCGAATAAAGTACGTAGAGTCTCATCGTTTCTAAAAAGACAGGAAGATAATTTACAAATCTTTAACTATACAATATGGATTTAAGTGGATAAAGATTATTGTGCTAGAGTCTCTTATGAAAGAGGCTGAGGCATAATTAAAGTAATCATTAGATGCTATCTAATACAAATCTTAACAATAAAATATACTTATCTTTGAAGAAGAAGAAGAAGAAGAAGAAGAAGAAGAAGAAGAAGAAGAAGAAGAAGAAGACGCAATTTCTTTGAGCCTACGTGGGGCTCCGGGGAGGAAAAAGGGACGCGATCCCTGTCCTCGCTACTCCCCATGGCCATCCGTTGGTAGGAAGGCGATTTTCCAGAACAATACATTATCCGTCCTCCGTGAAGATCAGTCTTACTAGCATCCATCTATTTCAGTTTGTGCATAAGTGGTCATCAGTTAGATAACTGACGTGGAAACTTACATTTCATCCTCGCTTGAATCAGTAGTTTGACCCCAGTATTAGCTGTTTGTGGTCTATGTAACAGGTTTTCTACTATTGGCTGTTGGAGGATTGTTTATTTTTTAGAAACTCGGAACTGTCTGTGCTTGTGAAAGTTGAAGGATGAGATAAAGGCAATAGGGACTTTAAGTCCACTTGAGTTGCTTTAAAGTGCCAAAGTGGCAGCTGGTGCCAGGTGGATGGTATCGAGTGAGGGAGTAACACGGTCTGCTGAAGTGCTCCAGAGCATGCTAATGTGCAAGTACTTGAGAAATGAGAATGTACATTGATTCATTGATTCAACTGTGTTTTACCCACAGCAAAATCACAGTAAATGCTGACAGCTGCTTTACAGATAACATCCCTTTTTGCATGTGGAGAGAGAACAGTCAAGTTATTCAAGTTATGACATCCTAGTCCTTCTTGGAATTATCTTGACTCAGGGTTCAAATTCATAATTGCCGGGGTATTATCAACTGTGGTTTATTCAAAAGTGTTTGTGGTTAATCTGAATGCAGTTTGGCTTTTATGGGTTCGAGTTCACCAGTGCAGTGATGCAATACCTTATAGAGGATTTGTTTGACAAGCCTTTGAAGTTATTGAATTAGATTCAAATAGATGGTCAAGAACACGTTCTTTGTCACTAAAAGCTAGACGCCCCGACCATAACCCAACCCCTGAGCTTTCTCACTAACTCGATGAGTCGGTCCATGGAACCATCCATTCTTTGAAGGCAACAACATAAGGAGAAAAAATGCTAAAAATGAATCCTAAGACGGGTTGGGTATGAGTCGAGAAATTTGCATTGTAAATAAATGTGTCATAAACGGGTTGAATGGATCAATTTCGGTGGGACTATTTATGAATCGACCCAACCTATCCGTTTGATAGGGTTAGTCGTAGGAGTTAGTAGACTTCGATTTTTACATTTGTATGCTCTTTTTACCTTAATATTGCTTACTGGTTACAGCATTAATCTGGGAATGCTTTCTGTTGCCGAGAAAGTTAAGGTCTTTATTTGCGAGGGCGGGAAAGTTTTCTCAATTAATGTATTTTGTTTGGCACAGCTGAGCAGATGAGTTTCAATACTTGATTGAACTCGCCTCGCCTGTACATTGGCAAAATCTTCAGATGCTTTTAGCTGTCATATCCAGATTTCTTTGTCATGCAAATTAATGCAGATACCAAGCACCCTGAAACAGATGGACTCGTCCACGGAAGCTTGGGTTTCCCTGGAGTCTTATTTGATCTGCTGTCTTTGTTTTGTCTGATTCAAGTTCGATTTGATTCGTTATTTTCACAGCTTGGTATATGTGATCATGTCAAAGTGCCACTCAGAAGGAATTTGTCAATTTGCTTCCTTCTTTTGATACAAGTAGAAGCTGCTTTGCTATTTGAGACCTTAGAGTTTGTGTAAAAGGAATTGGGCAAATTGTGGGATGCATTCAAATTTATTATGATCTGAATGTTTGATCCTACCTGCAACAGTTCTTGTTTTGGTTCGTCTAAGGTGAAGTATCTTAACTCTTCTGGCTAATATTGCGATTCAATTTTTGTATTGCAATGGCTACTTCCTCCTCGTTCTCTGCTTACACGGTACATGGGCAAATGTCCTGTCCTGAAGCTAGAAAGTCTGCCCAATGCCTGTTCAGTATATCGACCTCTTCGTGCAAACAGTCGGTTCAACGCAATGTGAGTTCCTTTTCTGCTTATATGACAAAAATGAGGTTGTCATCCTGTGGAAATCCTTGAAGTTGGCTATGACTGAAAGATCTCCACAGAGAAAAGGATTCTGTCGCTCAGCCATGGATATCGACAATTCAAGGGCTTCGTTTTCGTCTGGAAAGAAGTTTCAACTCGACATTTACAGAGATACTCTTGATGCTATTTTCGAAGTTGCATATGATATGGAGAAGGTCAAAAGGAATTCATCTGAAAAGAAGTTTAATCAGCACTAATCTCTTTATTTTTATTTTATTTCGTACGGTTATCTTATTAACCTTTATTAGTTCAAATGTTGTTTTTGTTTATTAAGTATTTTGGAAATTATGAAAATTCGAAATTTTATTTATTACAAAAATATTATTTTTGTTATTCTAAATTTTTATATATGCCTTTTCAATATAATATTTGGAAATTATATTCGTTCAGTTTACAATCTCTTTTGAAGGGTTGCATTTGTTTATTTTGCAACTTCTTTTGAAGGGACATCTTTGTTCACTTTACAACCTTTCGCGAAGAGTTGCTTATTTTTTTAAGATCGATGTGTGTGTGTGTGTCTGTTTTGGCATTAACGAGTATGGAATCATTTTTGAGTTTTCTTTCCAAAACTATAACTATCTTTTTAATTGTTTTTTAGAGAGAACTTAAAGAAATACTAGAATTACTTTATAGTATTCTTATTTGAGACTTTGTTGCATTTTGAAGGATATTTGTCAATGACCATTAACAATGTTATGGGACAAATAAATTTTTATAGAAAATGACATCACGCCTTAAAGTTTGACTTGACTGTTCTATTGATTTGAAATCATATTTTTCCAACAGAAGCATTAGGTGTCAAATGGGCAATGCATTCTAACCGAGTGTAAAGTGCTTTAAGAAAAACAAGGTAAAAACAAGTTGAAGGAGGCCGAGCAAGGGTTGCGATCCAGGTGTTCGACAAGATGTACGACGGCACGGAGGAAGCGGTGCTAGGGGAGGGGATGCTAACCCCGAATCGGCCAAGAAGAGGTATGAACAGCACGAAGAGAATGCTGACTACCGCAGGAGAGGGTAGACCGGAGTGTTGAACGCATGCTCACTATACTTAAGTATGGGTCAAGTGACATTTTCTTATGTTGTATGACGTGGAAGTCTTCTATGCCCGCTACTCCGCTAGTTTTCAACTTCGAGGTTCTGTATTTGTTCCATTAGTTTTCTTCGAATAAATCAAGGAAAGAAGGGTTAGTATCATAAAAAACTCAAAACTATTATTTTTATGACAAATCTATTCCAAATTATTTTTTTAATCATTAAAAATCTCAATTCAGTACACCCGCGATAAATTTATCTATTAATTTATATTAAATTTTATTATCAAATTACTGAGTTGGATGACACATAACAGTTGACAAGTGTATTAATTTATGATTTTACTGTTTGTCATAGGTGTATCTAGTTTTTTATGGTATCAATCTAATTTAACAAAAATTAATAGATAGCAAATTTGTCCGTTTGAGATTTTTTATGGTAAAAAAATTAGTTTGAGGTAAAATTGTTATGTTTCAGTTTTGGGTTTTTGGTGATTAAAAAATTAATTTGAGGTACTTATCACATATATGCTAATTTGGGGTTTTTTGATGATATTAATTCTAGAAATTTTTTTGGATGCCCTAAGGTCACGTACAAGGACATTTGTCGTGGAATCCGTCTTCTGTAAAGCAGTTTAAGGTGTAAATTATTACTTTTGTAAGTAATTAATATGCGAAATCATTCACGTCAAGATGTTGAAGAGAATGGAGCAATATGTCGATATGAAATGTGAAATAACGTCACATAATTTCACAATTTTCTGCCAATAAAGTCCTGCCGACATGATGCGTTTAATTCTACAGATATAAATGGAGCCATGCGCTTTGTTCAAGGGATACATTTAAGACAGTTGCATCATGGCGTTTGACTTTGTTACCGGTTAGGTTGTTCCTACTTTCTCCTCCGAACTTCGCCTAACAAGTACACCAGAACATTCTCTTTTTCCTCATTAACTTATTCGAGTTGGTGCAAGAAACCCTAATCCCTAGAACATGCCTTGCCAGATCATGCAATGGGGAGAAGAAGTCGACGTGAAGTTGGACCCCGACCTTCTTTGGAAGGGTTTGGTGAATTGAGGTCTTAAACTTTTCTCAACTGCACTCACCAGCTTCATCCCCCTGCTGCCAGTCACCACCGAAACTGGGCAGGTCAACGGAAAGCTTTGTACGCGTAGCTGGTTTTTTTGGCCAACCCGAAATCCTCAACTCCCTCCACCAATCTACTCTCAGGGTTTCAACATACGATAAACTCATAATCAAGATTCTTTAAATGAAAGAAGAAAGCAACTCGAGATCTCCAAAGCCTCTTTCGTTTTCTGTTGTATGATTCGGTCAACAATCATCTTGTGATATATCAGGGAATTCAGACGTGCTAATGCTCATCCTCTCTCTCTCTCTCTCTCTCTCTCTCTCTCTTTAATTATTCTTTTCAGGGCTATTTCTTGAAGCCAAGGGCTTCCTCTATTGAGAATGTGAAATGAAGAATTTATGTCAGGGAGTTGAACAACTCGACAACGGAGGAAGCAACGGCGCATGCTACAAAGGGGTCCAAACACGACACTACGCTTTGATTACTTCTGCTGATAGCGACAGTACATCAAACGCTCTTATCCTTACAGCCTCAAAGCAAAAGTCGTCCCTTGCTGCTATTGTTTTCACAAGCATCTACTTCAATTTTGACGATGCAAGTCTATGTAACCACTCCACGACGTTACCATCTGGTACATCGATAATCACTTTGCGATGTGACAATTGGGTATAACCAAAGGCTTTATCGGAATGAGAATCTTCTATTACTTACAGAGAAGCTGATCCGCCAGTGTTCTTTTGGTTCTAACGCTACTCGATTTGCGAAGGTCAGAGACAGGAGCTAGTAAACGGATTAATGGCAGGAAATTGATGGAGCCTTTGATTCCGAAGCATTTTTTCCGGAGGGGAAAGGGCAGAGATTGCAGAGAGAATTAGGAGATTTTAAGGCAAAGTCAAGGAAGCAATCAATTGAAACCTCCTAAAAAGAAAACAAATGTAACGGATAGTTAACAGTACCAGCATTGTTGCCCGTTAAATCCCTAACCGACCTGTCATGAAATTGCCCGGTGGCCCCTCTCAATCTCAATCTCAATCATGACACATCAAATCTCAACGTTCACATTTAGATTGCTGTCCTTCACGCTCCACCAAAAGTTAGGGTTAAATATCTTTCACCACGAGAGAGAAGTCTGTCCCAGATGGGGGGACAATTCGGTGCGGTCGATGAAGTTACCGTTCCCGCTCGATCCAAGACTCGTTGATCTCGTTGCGTGATTTCTTTGGGGGTAGTAGCACGAGTATACAGTGCAATAATTTCCAAAGAAAAATGCTAGCCAATGTAACGTGATATATTAGTAACGTAAATATGTTTGATTGCGGTAACTATTAGTTCTTGCATGTTAAAAAGGGCGGGGATAGACTATCAACGATAGCGACTCCATTTAGGTGTTGCCATAAGAGTTTCATACTTTGCTAGAGAATCGAGGTTGGTGAGCCCCATATGCGCCCAATGTGAATTGAATTCTTAATCTCGTGAAATGTACCGAATCATTTTAATGGCAACCGAGGTAATGAGTTAGTTAAGCGAAACCAGCACACGTGGCTGTCGTCTGAGGAGTCCTAATCGAGGGGGGAAGAGTGGGGGAGATCTGAAACGTGTCCGGCTGTTGAGATCCTAATCAGATCGCGAGTGATGAAAGGAGGGAGGGAGGGAGGGAGAGAAACTTTCTAAATCGGATGGGAACAGAAACGGAAACGGTCAAGCGAGGGGAGGGAGTGGGAGTGGGAGTGGCGTGGTGGGTCGCGTTAGTTGCACCACGAACGACGAGCCGAAAGCATGCAGCGACGGATGATGCATTCGCAGATTTCACAACAGAAAAAGCAAAAGCTGATAACCTCGATCGGTGAAGGACGTGGCTCCATATGACAAAAAAAAAAAAAAAAAAAAGGACGTGGCTCCACGTTGGGCCTCACTCTGGACCGGCCCATTTCCCACTACCCAGTTCTTCTCTCACTAGTGCCTATAAAAAAAACCGTGCGGCATTCGTCCCTCGGAAAATCTCCTCCCCCCCTTCACTCTCCAAAGCTCCCGCTCTTCTTCTACCGTCCGAAACAGAGCATGGCGAGTCCTGCATTATCTTGCCTCCTCCTCCTCCTCGTGTCCATCTTCGCTCTCGCAGGTAACCTCCCGCCCTCGCCTTTTCCCCATTCCATGAAAGTCTGTCTCCCTTCATCTGTTTTTAGTTCTAAACTAGTGCATGAATCGAACAAACTCCTTTTGTAAAAGGAAAGTCCCTATCTTTCTCGACACTCATCCTCTGGTTCTGGCGTACCTCCACGCCCGCTCTCCTCCAAAAGAACGACCGAAGTAATACGTGAGAATTTTTTGTCTGGCACATTGGTCGTGTGTCCTCGTTTAGAAATTCACGTGTTAATTTCAGAAACGGCCCACCTCTCGATTTAGCGCGGGAGCATATCTAATTCCTCGGATGCTGATTCTGTCATCCTATACTTGACGCCTCATTCTGTTTTCTCGTTCCCGATTTTCATCATCTTGTCGTTAACGTTTTATTGCAGAGTCGGGCTCGGTCGGACTGAACTGGGGCCGCGTGGCCAACGACCTCCCCCCGCCGGCGAAAGTGGTGGAGCTCCTGAAATCGCAGGGCATCACCCTGGTCAAGCTCTACGACACCTACGACGGCGCCCTCACGGCCCTCGCTGGCTCCGGCATAAGCGTTGTCGTCGCCCTCCCCAACGAGCAGCTCTCCTCCGCCGCCTCGGCCCAGTCGTTCACCGACTCGTGGGTCCAGTCCAACATCTCCAGGTACTACCCCTCCACCAAGATCGTCGCCATCGCGGTCGGCAACGAGGTCTTCGCCGACGCAAACAACACCACTGATTTCCTCGTGCCCGCCATGAACAACGTCTACGCCTCCCTCGTCAAATACAATCTTTCCGACATCTCCGTGTCTTCGCCGATCGCGTTGAGCGCGCTCCAGACTTCGTACCCGACTTCCTCCGGGTCGTTCAAGTCGGATCTCGTCGAGCCCGTGATAAAGCCCATGTTGGCGTTCCTTCGCAAGACCGGGTCGTACCTCATGGTTAATGTCTACCCGTTTTTCGCTTACACGGCCAATTCGGATCAGATCTCGCTGGATTACGCGCTGTTAAAGCAGAATCCTGGCGTCGTGGATTCCGGTAACGGATTGAAGTACAACAGCCTCTTTGACGCCCAAGTCGACGCCGTCTACGCTGCCATGTCGGCCCTCCAATACAACGACCTCAAGCTGGTCGTGACGGAGACGGGGTGGCCCTCCAAGGGCGACGCCAATGAAGTCGGTGCGGGCACCGAGAATGCGGCGGCGTATAACGGGAACCTGGTGAGGCGGGCCCTGACCGGGACCGGGACGCCGTTGAGGCCGAACAACACCATGGATGTGTACTTGTTTGCACTTTTCAATGAGAACCAGAAACCAGGTCCCACGTCGGAGCGGAACTACGGTCTGTTCTACCCGGACGAGCAGAAGGTTTACAGCATACCGCTCACGTTGGAGCAGCTCGCGAACGGCGCTAACAACGCGAGCGACCCGAACAACGCGAGCAAGGCCCAGGTCCCGACGGCCCCCGTGGGGCAGACGTGGTGCGTGGCCAACGGGGGAGCCGGGGCGAAGAAGCTGCAGGCGGCGCTGGACTACGCCTGCGGAAAGGGAGGGGCCGATTGCCAACCCATCCAACAGGGCTCCGCCTGTTACAGTCCGAACACATTGGAAGCCCACGCTTCGTATGCGTTCAATAGCTATTACCAGAAGAATGCTCGTGGGGCGGGGACGTGCTATTTCGGCGGCGCAGCCTTCGTGGTGACGCAACCCCCCGGTGAGTACCACTACCGCCACTTTATCACCTCTAATTCTTTCGATATTTACATATCACGCCATGCCGCCATGGCAAAGAATGATATCGTTAAATTCAATCCATCGTCGTTTTTTTGATTTCTTGCACATTTTAGCTTTCATTAGATTGAAACATGTTTTGAGTAATGCTAATGGGTCAATGTCCGACAATCGATCTTTGTCCAATTTCGTCAGATTGGAAAAGATCGAGACTCGAATGCATTTAGGTGACTTAACACTCCCACGTCCATACCTAACCCCATAAATTTTCCTCGTTTCCACATTGCTGATTGGGCATGGAGCGAAACTTGCACGCCTAGTGCATTCACTTGCCAAAGTCATGCGTCTCCTCTTAGAAAAGGGTACTTCATAAGAAAACTACGGTCGGGTTTTGTTTCGCCTATATAAAATCAAGTGACGTACCTCTAGATTTAGGATTTTTGAAAAAAAGAAAAAGAAAGAAACTCTTCGCTCTATTCAATTTCCAATGACGTGGAAAATTTGATTTTTCCTCGGTATGGTTCTAAAACCGGCGGACAGAGAAAAGCGGCATCATGAGAAAACATGTTTTGTTTTCGACATTCTACGCTTTGTTTTGCCGCGGTGTCATGATTTTCAATTTCTCCGTCTTCCTTCTCAACGTGGGTCATCGTGTAACTGTAGCTTTGAGTCGTGATCGGGACATCCGGACCCGCATGGCCCGATCATCGTCAGCGATGGAGTCGTGCGTTTTCTCAACCGATTCGGAATCGCATTGGACTAACGTCCATAGCTTCTTTGAATTTTTCCTTCGACATGAAGCTCGACCGACCGATAGTTTTACTGCATTTTAATAATTGGATCTCTTCGAGGCAACACTTCGTCATTCGTCCTTAATGCGAGAGAAACTTTGCTTTTCTTGTGGGAGCGAAGAACCAAACAGTTTTCCATGGCTGAAATCGATGTTTTGCTGATTTGTGTTGCAGCATATGGGAAGTGCGATTTCCCCACGGGGTACTAGAAGGAGAGAGATTCTTCTAACCAAGTCAATAAACGACAGCGTTCGGTGGAGACTTGGCCACGGAATTGGGTGGCGGGGGCTTAGCTCATTCCTCATTCTTTTTCTTTAGACATGGCCCAGTGGTTGAGAAGGGTTTTTAATTTTTGTTCAGGGTCCGGATAGATAGGTCCTTTATCTATGGCTATTTTATTTCTTCTGCTGGAGGATTAGGTTCACTTTCGTTCACCAGTTCCCTTGACTCTTCCACCGCCTGTAATTATTTAGCCTCCCTATTGTATTTTCCCCCCTGTTATTATGATACATTGGCGATTGCTTGATTACTGATGTGGACGCAATACTTAATCGGTCTGACATGGTTTCCTAAGGGCGATTTAATTTAATAAGAGACAGAGATGGGTTTGTCTCGAATGGCTTGCCCTCTTCTTTGTTTTGGCTCATCTTATAATTAACATCCATGCCAATGATAGTTAGGAAAGATAACCATGCGTTCTTTTAACACTCAAATAAAATTGCGTGGAGTTTCGTCGTTTCTAAAAGGACAAAACAAAAGAGAATTTACAAATTTTTGGCAATACAATATGGATTTAAGTGGATGAAAATTGTTGCGCGCCAGTCTCTTATGAAATCGACAATGCTGAGATGGTGAGAGGGCGGGGCTACAAACAATGGATATAGAAAGCATCTCTTCGAAGAGATAAGTTTCCGTAATCAATATCCGCATAATTAAAGTAATCATCTATAAATGAGAAATTGGACTCTGACGTGACAAATCAAAAGTCACTTATGAGTTCTTCTTTTGCTTGGTTTTCCTAGCGGCTTGCCCTCTTCTTTGTTTGGCCCATCTTATGATAATGCTCCATGCCAACGATAATGAGCTGTAGAACACGAGATAAGGTAAAATTAATCATGGCACGCTTTTAATGGCTATGAACTCACTCGATCGGAACTCCTTATTGTTTCGGCATTGATTTGCATGGGGCACAACGGAAAAAATAAAAAAGGAAAAGTAGTGATTTTGTTTATTTCACAAAAAATAAATGTTTTGAATTTTTTTTAGGATTGCTCGTATGATTTGAGATAATTAGTCAACGAATAATGTTTCTCATTATATCGCAACAAATTAGGCGTAACTATTTTTGTAGACGATGCAATATAAGTAATCAATTTTTAAAAATTATTTTCTGCAAAATTCATTTGTGTTTTGGCAGGATAAACGGAGTCGTGAAAATGGTTGCCAAATTGGCCGACAAGGTTCTTTGAAGTGTGGACATATGTATTGAAGGAATGGAAAAAATCAAGCAAAACCGCAAAAACAAGAAAGCGAAGGATGAATAACTGCAGTCTCGGGTCAGGATTAATTTTCATCACTTCTGATAAATGAAACAACGAGGCCCAGAAAGAGAACCCATGCAATTTTGGTTGGGTAGGCCTTAGGTCGACCTGGATCAATTATTTCAGCTCGGTTCATGAAGTGCAGGGCCTTAATCGGAACCGATCCTGCTACGAATCCAAACCAAACGGGATGAAAAGCACGATTCATGCAGAGGTGTCTCCAACGAAGACGGAAGACACGAAGGATCGTGGATTCCTAGCGTATCACGAAAGGTGTAAACGGGCAGTTCGGACGGGGTTCGGTACCAAACAAGATACCTGGTCTCTTCCTCTTTTTAACTTCACTTCAACGAAATACTTGCTTAGATATTCCAAAAAGCAACGAAACTCGCTTCTAAATCTCCTAGGATTAGAAGGAATGTGCTTTTAGGGTTTAGGGTTTATCTCCACTTTTAGGATTTGTGTGGTAGAATATACGGAGAAGGTTGACGGTTGCTCGTATTTTCGCAGACGATTTTCATAATGAATGAATGATTTGTTCTGAATGATGGGTCAAGGTATGAATATTTTGATGAGGAATATTTGGACATGCCATGCAAGTATGGGTCAAAAGACTCTGCTCTCCTATTTCATGTAATTCCCTATGCACATCTGAGGCATAAAAAAAATAAAACGACCAAAAGACAATCCCTGGCCAAAAAAAAAAACAGGTACATTGGAATTAGAATACGTAGGTCCGCAAATAACTGCTTTCGTCACGACTTCCTTTTTCTTTCTCATTTCCCTGCAAAAGTTTATAATGGCGTGTCTAAATAATTTTTTTTTCATTTTTTATAATTAAAATTTTTTTTTGGATGAATGTATTTAGACTATTTCTTAATCCAAGATACCTTAACCTATCATGATATATAAATTTTGGCATGTAATTGCACGTATAATTTCTTTTAAATTAGAATAATACTTTAAATTTTAGTAGAAAGGTGAAAAATCACTTTCTATTTTTTCAAAATAATAAAAAAGGCTCTTTAACAGAGATTGCAGGGGCACGATGCTAGACACTTCCAGGGGTATCAATTTCTCACTAGGTCGACTGTTTAGTCTTTTCTGCTTCTGCAATTTCATCGAAAGAGCATAGTGTAAGATGCAAAACGTGCAATCCCATGATTTCCATAACCAAAACAAGAGCACAAATAATCGAATAAAAAGATTAATGCACTTGTTTTGGAAACCATCGTTCTTATTGTGGAAGCGAAAAAAGTGTTATTGCCTTTTGTATCACTAGCTCAATGAGACGGCCTTCTCACCCTTTTAGTGCTAGGTAAACGTTTCTTTTGCGAGGATACTTGTGAGAATTAAGGTTAGATGAAAGACTTGAGTACTATTTATAGAGTTTTTAACCAAACCTTCTCATTATAAGCTAGGCTCAACTCGGCCCACACTAACCAGCCCCATATTATATTAATTAAGAAACCTTCTATTTCACTTTATACTAATCCTGTAAAACAGTGAATTACAATATTAATTAATCTAGTCCACATTAGTTCCTACACTCCTTTCTTTTATTATATTTCCTCCTTTTGACTTTTTGATGCGGACGTTTCCCTCTCTTTTTGTATGAAAGAATGTGAAGGTGTAAAGCGCATCATCTGCTACTCTGTCATCGCTGTGGAACCTAAGTTCACGTCAGTTTCAGAAGCGATCGCCACAGATTTTTGCTGGTTCTTCCAGAGGATGGTGTTCGCGATGCGTTCCTGGTCGGCCAACAGCGATTCAGACACCGAGAGTGGAGGCAAGGTGAGGACTTCATTCTTGTGAGCACGAGTTGACCGAGCTGGATCCTATTCTAGTAAAAATTACAACGAATCAACGATATTTCTACAGGGGAGTGGGGACGAAGTGGTTCGAGATTATCATGTGAGGATTGCGTGCATGCTCTCCCGATTCGGTCAATCATTTGTTTTGGGTGTAGAAATACGGCTGATCTTTTTGCAAGCTTCTTATTTCTGGATTTATCAAAGATGGAATGTGCCTATTGCGGCAGAAATTGATACTAGAGCTCAAATTGAGGGTGAAATCTCGCCCCAGTGACAAGATCAAAAGGAAAGCCACGCGAGTGCTATCGCTATCACATCTGGGTACGGCCATCTTTCTTCTGTCGATATTCGTTTCATGGGTCGAACTTTTATCGCGGCATCAGACTCGGATCTGATTTTCTTGAACATTTTAGAGAAACAGAGCCTTTTCGATTTAATGATCTCTTCCAGCTGCTCCTTTTTGCTTGTCCTGTATATTATGCACTATGCAGGTGTAGATACTATTTGCTTTGACGGAAAAGAATGGACATTCACGTTCGTTGGCCATGTTATCCAGTTGAGGTGGTGTTTGAACTGCGGAAGATTTGCGTCTTAGAAATCATGAGCGTGGCGGTCCTGTCTGCACGACATGATACCTTCCCTACGACAGGTGCGTGAATACATCAACACGCACCCATAATATGTGTAGTAGAGAATAAAGATGTAATAAGCTCGAGTTCCTTTTTACATTGGAAAATCCAGAGGAAGCGGTGCTCGCTGAAAGTGACTGATTCGATGAACATGAAAATTACTCTTGATAAAATGAAAATGTTTTCACGAATCGAAAGGACCCAGTATTTTGGCTGTAAATCTTGTTATCGTATGCTTCCCCTGTGTAATTGGATCGAATGCTTCTGGTCCAGTTCAGAAGGCCAATGATTCTTGTGAGAAAGGAAAAACACTTGGATGAATCGCTGGGGCTTCCATCCTCTAATCCCTATCTGTCAGTGCCGGTTGCTTTGTTACTGTATGTTTGCATCTCTCTTTCATAACTCTTTTAAAATCTGGAAGCCCTTTTAAGTTTATGTCAGTAGCTTAAATCAGCCTTGGCCTGGCAAAAGGGGGCTTCCAGACATGCTACGTGTTACTTAATTCTCGGTCCGTTTAGTTCCTTTGCCTTGTGAATTTTAATCCTTTCCTTTAAAAATATGTGCAGAGAGAATCACCGAGCTAATACTCATTGAGGACACCGACCTGGAAAGGAAGAGATCTTTGGAGATTCTGACACCTGAAGAGCAACAAGAACAGTCGGAGAAGCAGCAAGAAGGCCAACCACTACTAGGACAAGCTGATTCTTACATATCTCAAGTAGAAGCATCGCCTTTTTCTCATCCTCATCCTCATCCTCCTCCGTCTCTCCCTATTGTTTCCGAGTCTCGACCTTCGTCGTCCCGTCTCCCGTCCATCTCAACAAACATTAGATCAGATGCAAGCCCCTCCTGATCGCGCCCCGAACTTTCGTTCCCTTTTGCTCCATCCTCTTCGCGCATTTTTCATAGCGTGAGTCTCGTGGACGTGCCGGCACAGTCAAGCAATTCTGGGGGAGCTTGCCGTCCCAAGGACATGAAACTTATGGAGGAGGAGGGACTGGGAGGAGGCCATGTAGTTAAAATGCATGTTATAAAGGTAAGTTTTAATTTCAAGATAAGAAAAAATCCGCGTGTTTATTTGCTTTAGTGTGTTTATTTCTTGGTGCAATTTATTTAATTCATTGAGTGTTTAATAATGATTGAGCATCCGTGTGATCACCTCATTGCATGATAGAGATTTAGGTTAAAATACATTCAAGTTACCTGCAAAAACATTTTTGAAATTAAAAAGAAATGGTACCGAAAGGATACTAGAGAAATCTAGTGTAACCAAGTCCCCGTACCCTTAGTCTCTGTTCGTAGAAGTAAAATAATTCTTCAATTATTTTACTTAGGTGTCTAATTGATTTATCGTAAATCGATTAGTGGCGACTCCTAGATAATAATCATTTGCATGCTAAATATTTAAACTTTAAGTCGCGAATTGGTATGGGCTTGAGAAAGCCCGAGTTAAGTTTAAAGATTTAGTAGTCCATTAGCCTAAATCTAGGTGGTGCACCCGAAATTTAGGTCGTGACAAGCGTTAGGAGGATCAACCCAAATCGTAGGGTGTGTTTGTTTCACGGAAAACGTAACGTTTTTGGAAAATGTTTTCCGAGAAACCATTTTCCAAGAAAATGGTTAGTTTTCCTTTGTTTGGTGATACGTGACTGGAAGTATTTTCTGGTGTTTGGATCGCATTTGAAAAATGATCTAACAATTGACAATAGTGTGCCTCTTACTTCCAAATTAATTTGTTGAGTTCATGTTACTTTATAAATGGATTTTTCTTGATCAGTTTAGTAAATTTAGAATTTGAACTTGCAAAATGAAAAGGAAACCTGAATTCATACACGTGTTTTTTTTTCCTGAAAATGGACATGATTTCTGATTACAAGAGCAAGTCAAAACGATCTCATTAATTGCTTCAATACATTTGGCTCTCTTCAGATGGATGCGGCTCTCTGCAAGTTATCCTGAATTGCCCATGGACACCACGAAGGACCATACCTAGAATCTATGTCCTGTAGATAAGGAAATTGATCAATTCTCCATGGACACACATAACTACTGCTCCGCAACATCCCCATGGAGGGTCCTCATGAGTTTTTCTATTCTCCCACAGGATACTTTGATATCAGAGAGTTCAATGATGAGTTTAAGCTTATGGTAAGAGAAGCTCAGCTCTAAAGAGCTGGGAGTTGTGCAGTGCCAAGCCGTAACTTGCAACAGCAATAAGAAGCACTGATATTGTCAAACATGAAGTTCAGAATGCACTAGACGATCTTTCTTGCGTCGCCCACAACTTGAAAGGACTTGGAACTTCAAATATTACATACTCTTTGAAGACAACCTGTTTGAATGATAAAGATGTCGCATTTTATTGCAAGATGGCCTCTACGTGTATTTGTTCATTTCTCTTGAGCATTTGGTTTACTACTTGGAAGACAACCTGTTTGAATTGTTATGCTACTACAGCAAGTAATCAAAGAACATTGTGCCACAAAAAGCGACTTGGATAGCTACTACAAGTTACCAAAGGTCCAATGTTCAGACAATATCAAGAACAAACATTCAAAGTCTAATGTTTAGCTACTTGAATAGCCACTACAAGTAACCAAAGAACAAGTCTAATGTTCAAACAGTATCAAGAACAAACATTGAAAGTCAGATGCTTGTCAATATCCACTCTCTCTGCTATTTAAGAAATCTTCGAGCCATAACTTCTTCAGCGTAACACTCTTGACAATGAATGCTTTTACAACTCTCTCATTATCCACTAGATAATCAAAGGCATGTGCAAGGGTAGCTTCATCAAAACCTTCAACCTCCATCACTTCTTTGTAGAGCTCAAAGCAACATCCAATTGATTTTGACTCATCTTTTTTATTGCATTAGCAACCTCTCCAATTTGCTCCGAGAGCATTGCAAACCTATCATCCTTGTTAGTGGCACAACTTCGCTTTCTATTAAATCTTGAAGGATCTTCTATTCCTTTTGTAGTATTGTCATTACCATCATCTAGTTCAGTTGAGAAGTCCGCATCACCAAAAGAAGGTAAGTCGATGTCTCCAAATTGTTTTGCAAAGCATCCTGTGGCCATGTCTCTTCCAGCCACCAAAGCAAGTTCATCGTACATCTTGATTTTCTTGTTCAAGTACTTCTCATGGGTAGGATGTGCCTACGAAAAATCACAAAAACACAAAATTATTGCAGCCTCCAATTCCTACATATCTCAACAGCTACATGTATAATAAATCTCTTGAATCAATGAATTTCTAGTTGCCTGGATATAACAAACTATAGCATACCAAGGTACATAAACTTAACCCACAATTTTTGGATATCAAATGCTAAGAGTATTAAGTTATATAGAAATTTGAGAAGCACATTACCGTTATTTCTTCATCATAAACTTCCTTCCGAACAACTGTGATCATCTTTGTTATGGTTCCGCTGAAATCCACTCTTAACTCGCAATTTTTGGATGTAGCCCAATTGTTTTTAATAGTTCTAAGATGATTGTCCACATGATCAGGCTCACATTCAGTCCCAAATTTCTCATTTATAGCTTGAGCAACTCGAACGAAGGAAGATGGTTTAAAAGTGGCTGAAGGTTTGTTCCCTTTAGAAGCCTCATCAGCTAGTATCTCTAAAAACATACGGTCCATAGGTCCTGACCATCTGAAATGCTTGGACTTCCCTTCTCTAGTCTTGCCCATTGCTACATTATCAAACATATCCCACACAAGAAATTGTGATAAACAAAGAATAACACAATAACAAACATCATTTGACTATTGAGACAAGGAAACATCACAGTGATATAGAGTAGTAAATCAAGTTCACATTTACAAGATCTTCAATCACAAAGTATTCGTGTCACATCAAAAACATCATACACCTTCTAAGAAGATACAAATACTAAACATTCATTCTATGCCTACTATAGTCATCCCACATTAAACGTGTGATACTATCTCTTTTTGCTACCCACTCTCTGTTTTCCTCCCTCTCCTCTCTTTGTGTTTGTTGATGTCTTCTTTCTTGACTTTGAGATTCAACCTCTACATTTAGTTCTTGCATAAAGGGATCATAAGGGTCAACTCCCATAATGAAGTTATGTAAAATACAACATGCTAAGACCACATCAACTTGAGTATCAAAAGACCAAAAGGGTTCGGCGTCTAATACACGAAAACGCCTTTTTAGGACCCCGAATGCCCTTTCTACTGCAGACCGTAAAGATGAATGGCGATGATTGAACAACTCTTTCTCATTCTCGGGTGAGTGGTCACTAAACTCCCTCCTGTGATATCGAACTCCACGATATGGAGAAATTATTCCCGGTTGGATGCCATATCCGGCATTAGCAAGATAGTATTTACCTACCAATTTTATGTAAAGTTTCAATAACATGTTTCAAGAAAATAGGGTATAAATTTTATAGAAAATATGAAATAGTCTATACCTTCAGGAATTTTCATTCCTTGAGGCCTTGAAAGTGCATTTGTAAGAATATGAGAGTCATGGGCCGTGCCTTCCCAACCGGCCAACACATAAATGAATTTTAAATCATAAGTAACAGCTGCAAGAACATTTTGTGTTGTTTTCTTTTTTCGACCATGAAATTTTCCTTGAATTTCTGGGGGAATTGATGCACGGACATGGGTACCATCAAGAGCTCCAATACAATCCTAATGTACTCAATAAGTAAGTAAATGTAACAACATACTATAAAAATAAAGTTCATGACACTTGTCATATTACATACCTTAAAGTACGGATAAAATCTTCGACTCTTGGATATTGTCGGGGGTGTAGTGCCATCTGGTGGTCTTATAACATGCTTGTAAGACAATTCTAAAGTATCGATGAATGGTCTCAGTGGACCTATTGAACCTTGACCCTATTACTCTCAACCTCACATTATGCCCTAAAATATGGCAAAAGACCAGCAATTGCTCTTTAATTGACACATTTACTGTTTCATGTAAAAAATTATTTGACCTAAGGACTCTACACAATTCAAAGAAAACTTGTGATCTCATACGTATTTGATTGACACAATTAGTATCTCCCGAATGAAAAATGCGATTAATGAATAACACTCTCTCAAAATCTCTTTCCCCCTGTGGCGCTCTAGGTATCTGACTACTAAAAGCTTCATCCTCCATTACTAATATACCAGCTGCCATTATTGACGCAGCTGCACCCATTATTGCTCCATTAACATCATTATTTTCCATCTACAAGCAATAATAAGAATTTTCTAAGCCTGTTATGACAGATGTTTTATCTTAAGGGTAAACCTACTAGCAAACATTAAATAAATAAATAAATTGTTAAAAGGATTAAGAAGGCTAGTGCAACAACATCAGCAATAACAGAATCAACTCTCGAAGGAACATGTAAATTGAGTAAGGAAAGGCATATGAAGTGGCCAGTAGCATAAAAGACTAGGCAAAAGTAAATTGGGCACAGTGCTCAGAAAGTACCTTCACTATGAAAACAATGTCCCACTCTAAGCCTTTTGACTGCAAGTGCGAGAAAGCATAAGAAGTTTCATACCAGAAAGATCAAAATTCACAATAAATAAAACCAAAAAGAAAAAAAAAAGTTATCCCACAGTCTAGTGAATACTTGTTATGTTTGAGAAAAGTACCTGATGAATAGTGGTCAATGTTATGGAATTTTCATTGTCATGTCTCCATGCATGAGTTGATAAGAAGCTTGACACATCATCCAATAGGTACTGAAGAACCTGCAGAGAAGAGAAACCCCATCCAAATAGGACTCTAAATACATTGACCACACTCGAGCCAACATTTATATGTAAGTTTTCTTCTTTAACATGGCTGACATAACAATAACAAGAAAATGAAAATTTCATGGTGAATATTCCATATAGTCTACACACCAGTACCTTTGACAAAAAGCATGAAGAACTACTGTAGTAATTATGCCGTTTCAGTTTCTAAAAGATAAATAAACAACACTATGGACAAATGTGACTAACTAGGTGATTAAGATGTTGCATCATGGTTCTTAGGGACAAAAAGCTTACAGATCTAAGGTCACTATCTTCATTTAGCAGCTTCCCTACATCCACATTTAGAACTGCCCATTGCTCAAGGAGATACTTCTACAGGAGAAAATCATACAGCAATTACCAAAACATAATCTAAGAAACAATATCTTTATTTACCAGGAAAAGCAATATACCACCTTTATTGGAGACCTCTGTAGCTATTGAAAGAAAGACATTTTTAATAGCAAACACTAAAACTAATGAGTGACACATGCTGTGAAGAAAGAATCTTTGTACCTTGCAAAACTTGCTTTGTCAATGGTCCAAGTGTCACATAAGCATTTGTAGCATAAGCTATATGCTAATATTCTTCTTTCTACACAATCAAAACAAGACTTAGAACTCACAAAAATAATTAAAAAAGGTTAGGAGAATCTAAGTTCTTACCAACACTCGATCCAATATCAATTGTATCACCAATTGCTCTAATTGCTCCTTCTTAAGATCAGAACTTGAAGAAGATACATAGCAGAAAAGATAACATAAATGAAAAATTAAAGCTGGAAGAAGGGACAATCACAAAAGGAAGCTATAGACTCCTAGAGTGGCATTATCAAGCATGAAAAATGGATCATTCAAAATAAATGGATAGCATCTCATAAGAGGAGATTTATCAGCATTAGAACAAAAGGAAAACCCATTTTGTAATCCTTCTATCTAAGAAACTTGGAGCCTACGAGTTATTATTATAATAAGATATAATATGCCCCCTAAAATCAAATAAAAAGACACAATGTAATATGTAAGCTGTAGTCCTCTACGCCCTCTTAACAAATAACTAGAAAAGCTAGCCTAAGTGACAGGATTTTTTGGCATGGAGTGCTGCCAAAGACCGTCGTAAATAACTAGAAAAGCACTATGTAGCATGTAAGCTGTAGTCTTGCAATTTGCAGGAAAACAAAACCACAATAACAAGTGAGATTATAAACTTATGACAAGCACATCTATACATGCTAAACTATTAACTCTGCACAACTTCTTGAAAACAAGGTCTCTCTTCTATGACTCTGCAGAACATCTTGAAAACACCGGATACAATTGACATCACAAAGGGTTCTGTTCTCCAAATTGCTACTCTACGATAGATAGTAGTATTCAGCTAATTAATGGGTATAGAGGCTCCAAACCACTCTACATGCGCGAGCAAATAAACACATAAACATGCACTCAAGAAGAGTCCAACCTCGAAATAAAATAACACCAGTCAGCTCACCTCGAAACAATTAAAGAACTAGTAAATGCCAAATACACACATTTCCCTGGAAAAGAACTCAAGCATCTGCACGACATGATTCCACCCTATGCAAGTACCCCCGAACTTGTGCAAAAATCCAAACCACACAAATCATCAACACCTTAGAAATGACTCAAACGAGCTCTGGAGGAGAACAATGAGTGCATACATCAACGGAATACTTTTCTCGACTCTAGCTTCCTTGTAAGATGCAGATAACCTAACATAGCTAACGGAGTCATTAAGCCCCCTGAAAAGTTCTTAAAACTCTCAGTCCTTTCATGCTCAACATTTGATTTGAAAGCAAGATAGCAATTAGAAGTGGCTGCCGAAAGCCACCTGAAATTTGTCAGTCAATAAACTTGAGTCCATTGATGGAGCACATGGAATCGAAGCTCAAGCGCGCGAGAACATCACGATCCGAAGAGCACTGGATGTGGCAAGGTGAACGGCGGATTCCGGCGCCAATCAGCGGAGCAGAAGCTTCTGGAATACACAGAGGATCGAGAGAGAGAGGCTTTGAGGGGTGTTTCACTTCAATTGCTTGAAGAAGATGAACGGAAATGTGAATCAAACAACTGAAACGCAAAGAATCAACATCAACTCAACGATGTAAAGCTATTCTCAAATCGGAGAGGAGAGAGAACCTGGAACCGTGTTGAGTGTCGTTGAAGAAGAGCCAGACCTTCGATGATGATGAAGAAGATCTAGACCTTCAATGGCGAAGAAGATGCGTGTTGTTGAAGAAGAGCTGAAGAAGAAAGAAGAGCGAAAGAGCGAACGGAGAGAGCGGCGTACAGAGAGGAAAAGTGAAAGGCTAGAGAGAAAAATGAAAAGGGAAAGTGTTTTCCCCTTCTCAGCCGGAGTAATTCGTTTTCCTAAAATAATACGTAATATTTATGTTGACCAGAAAGTCTTTTCCGTTGACCAAATCTTTTTTAGAGAACCAAACAGCTGAAAATTCGAAAAACACTTTCCGGTAAAACACTTTCAGTGAAACAAACACACCCGTAGTGTTTGAGTCCTTGTAGGAGCTACCTTGAAATCTCAATACTTTGAAAAAAAGAAGAAGATGGAAACCATGAGAGTTTATTTGAGAGACCCTTACCTAAACCATGATCCAATTTCTTGGTAACTATTTTTCCCATATGTTACCTAGGTAGTAAGAACACGATCGAGTGTCTTACCTTTCCTTTCCTTTTTCCCTTAGTTTAATTAAAGAATTTGTTTACCCAGAGAAAAGGCAAGTGGACGGATCCTGCTGCAAATCCTAACTGAACACTGAACAGATTAAAAGCATGATAAACTATTGCGCGCCAATATTGTGCTCCAGTCAATGTGGAGGTTTCTCAATGATATATCGACATCTCTAGCAGGGTCAAAAATGTCTTTCGCTTAGATTGAAGATAAAGGATCTTGAATTTATGGCAAACCGCGCATAGGGCAAATAAGCATTCCAAATAATTTTCAGTACCAAACAGGATACCCGTCTCATTTTAAGTGCCGAATGGCCCGGTCTTCTCGTCACTTCAACCAAGCACTTGCTTTGAAATTTTCAGCAAATATTGTGCACGGTTTATGTGTGTGAATCCAAGAATTATAGTGAAAAATGTCTAGTGTGAAGAAGATCTATGTTGATTATGGAAAATGAAGGTAAACCTGGCAATGGCTATGTCATCCATTCGATCCGCAAACAACAATGAATTCCACAACGGTGGAATATATCTCTATTTTTAAAAATTTGGTGAGAAATTGACTGTCAAACAAGTGGTTAGGTCAAATTTGACCCGTCAAATAGGTGGTCGGGTTGAAAATGACCTAGGCACATTTAATCATGACAAATAAAAAGACACAGTTAACTTGTTTTGATCAAATTTAAGAAAACTCATGTCCAAACTAAGGCAAAAGTGCGAAGTGAGTGGGACTGAAATCAAGTGAAGGCAAGAGATAATGAAAAGAGAGTCATAAAGGTGTGTTGAATTTAAATAAGTTGTAAATCCATTTATGATTTATTTACTGAATATAATAAATCCATATAATAACTCATTACATCATATATTGTTTAAGAAATGAGTCTATAACTCATTTTGATAGATCTACTGAGAAAGACGACACACACCAATCCAACAAGTGTGAATTTAAGCCAAAGTTTGTCATTTCAGTTAACTTATGTTGAACAAGTCAGGCTAAGAAATATCCAGGTAACTAATGGCAATGATACATGTGGTTTGGAATAACTTATGTTCATGTGATTAAACTTTGTTGGCTGGGTCCGCCTCTTGTGGGCCCAGATGACATTAATATAAAAAAGAAAAAGAAAAAAAGGTCAAAAAGTCAAAAGCTAGAAGAAAAGGTGAGTGTTACATTCGCGTGTGCCTGAGAGATCAAGAAGAGATATGGGCGAGAATAGTGAGAGTTCACCGAGAGAGAAGAGAACGGTCGAGAAGGAAGTAAAGGGGTGCAACTTTGTAGTCTCAATTCAAAGGCTAAATATTGACGAAATTGACTCAAATTTCAACATGTTATTCATGAAATAGAGTTCCCGGTTCTACCCGAGAACCGAGCTCACGCCTGAGGTTTATGACCATTACTTAGACATAAATTATCATAAATTATTGTTGAGAACGAGAGCTTCTTCCATCGGCTAATTAATTCAAACAATACAAGCAATTACTTTTAGAAAAAGATTTTTTAAATCATTCATTTTTTATGAAACAAATGGAGCTTTATAATCGCATGATACGAAGAAAACAAGCCTATAAATATAGTATTCGACTTACCTTGGAAGGCCCGGTCACATCCAAAAGCCCGGTTGCGATGGAAGGCCCAACCTCTCGTGGCCAGGGGCCGGCCTTCACCTGCATTTGGACCTAGAAACCTAAAATCTCGAAGTGCATTCGTGTAATCAAAACACCTATGATTGAGCACGAAAGTCGTACATGGGTAAGTTGATGGGTCGGATACATCGAAAATTCCCACCTTTTTCTTTCATCATATAACTTGAGCGTAAGAAGATCTCCAAAAGCACCAACTTCGAACTTCCTCGTCCGTGTTCTTTACTATTGGCGCTTGGCCAAGCAGATTGCGTGCCTCGACGTTCCATCGATTACATGACCCGAATTCTGGTCCGGACCTCGTGTGAGAGAGAAATTTAGCAGCATCAACACTTTAATTTGATATATCTGGATCATACCATCAATGCACTTAGTGTGAAGGCATAGTGTGAAGGCATCCTTTGTACTTTTGTTATCTGTCTCCGATACTTGGTTTCAAATAAACCTAATTTCATCACAATCCACAAGCGCTCATCTGCTCAACATTGATGCAATCGGAAATTAAAATTAAAATTTGTCAAATATAAAAAGGAAAGGAAAAAAAAAAGAACTCCAGGAAATCAAAGTAAATCTCGCCGTTGGATTCCTGAAGCCAATATGACGCCTCTCCGGGGAGAGAGAATTCGTCCAACATGTGTCCCGATGAAGTTGGGGACGAACGAAACGAGTGTAATTTTAGCTGGGTGTACTTGGAATGAAACGAGCTAATCTCGGCAAGAACGTCGGAGAACATGTTCCTGTCTTATTGCGCTTCGAATTCTCCTGTTTGCATCAATTGCTACACGTTGCGATCCTCAGGATTCTCGATCTGCCATTGCACTCTCAGGTTTTTCTACTCGCATTCATTTTCTTTTCGTGACTTTGATCCGCCTTGGCTTTGTTACCGACCTTTCGTTCGGCGATGTCATTAGGATTTTTCCCGATGGATTCCATGAAGGGACAAGGAGGGATTCAGATGCTGTTGACTGCGGAACAAGAGGCTCAACAGATCATTTCGAGTGCTAAGAATCGTAAGGATCGAGCGAATTCGCGTTTCTTTAGATTTTTAAGATGCTGTTCGGTGATGTTCTCATTTCGGAAGAACGAGTTCATTATATGGGCGAGAATTTTCCTCCGATCATATCTTTTTCATCACTCTTAACCGTTCATCGGTTCATCTGTTCATTCTATTTGATTCAACAGTGAAAAACACAAGATTGAAACAAGCGAAGGAAGAAGCGGAAAAGGATGTCGCAACATATCGATCACATCTAGAGGCTGAGTACCAGAAGAGGATTGCTGAGGTACCTTGTGCTTATTTTGTAGCCAGAAAATCTTTTTCTTGGTTAATTTTTATAGTCGTTTGTATGAACTGATGCTTTCTGTTTGTAACTCGTAGACGGGCGGGGCATCTGGAGCGAATGTGCAAAGGCTCGAAGAAGAAACAGACATGAAAATCCAGAACTTGAAAGGATCGGCTTCGACAGTCTCCGAGGATATAACTGGGATGTTGATCAAGTATGTTACAACAGCGAAGGTGTAAGCGATTGTATGACTCTCATTTGGAGAAGAAATGTCAATTATGCTGAATTCGGCTTAGAAGAGGATCATTGCTTCTTTTCATTTCATTCATGTAATGATATCGGCATAACCCATTTCTCATGGGTTTATCTTGCTCTCCTCTTCTTGGGCTTTTCCCTCTCAATTTAGCAAGACTGTCATATATGAAATGCTTAATTTCACTTGAACCAGCACATGATATGAGAATCCAACTGAACATAAACAGAATTGCTTTGAGTCTATGACGATCATGAATGGTTTTGAAAACAAAACTCTCGTGATAATGCGACGAACTTATGTAGTTACTCATAGGAAAGTTCTGGTTTTCAAGTACCGAGTTATGGTCTGGAATGAAAATTCTTTCCGTCTGACAACGCATGTGGTGTTCATTTTCACCATTCGTATGCTTTCCTTTTTTTCATCATCTTATCTTGCTTACCTTCCTGTCCCACTGATCAAATCCACCATTCCGCATCACTCGTCGTCTCACTCCTATTTCATCCTCCATTGTCAATTTCGCATTCCATTCCAATTGTCACTTGGAATGCTAGACGCCCTCCAAAGCTTAGACACGTCCTTTGGAGATGCTGTAATGAAGCTATTGCGACTAAAGGGAATCTTTTTCTACGCCCTTTATGATCAAGTTGAAAACATTGAGCACATGCTTAATTAATGCAAGTGAATGTGGAGGTATCTGGTTTGGTGCTGCTGATGTTGAGAGAGCCAAGAGAGCATATTTTTAGAGGAAATGATTTGTTGCTTGCTTTTAACTGATGGAAGGGAACTATCTAAAGAGGGTAAGGTCACATCGTTCATGAACATAGCCTTCTGTTGTTGGGCAATATTGAAGAGGAGGAACTAGATTGTGGTTCTGCCTAAGAAGGCTGCGAGCCTGCGAGCAATGAAAAAGCTGTAAACAAAATTCAAAGAGCTTGTGGGAAGTTAGGGCGCGCATGACAACCATTCTGTTCCAGAAATAGTTTCTGGAATAAAAATAGATTTTTCTATTTCTATTTCTGGACGAGTTTCTGAGCAAAAAAATATGTTTGATAACGATACAAAATTTCTGTTTCATAAATAGAAATTCGTTTGATAACAGTATAAAATTTCTATTTCTTAAAACAAAATTTTCTTTTTTTGGAGCAAATGAGATGTCCATTCTTACAAATTTCATATGCTTATGAACCCATTGACCCAAATACAAAGTAAGAGTTTTTTTTTTTTTTTTTTTTAGTAAAGTCTCCATTTTTTGAAAAAAAAAATACAAAGTAAGAGTTATTATATCAAATTTTCTAAATTTTCACACATAATTCTTTAGCATCCACCTAGATAGGCAATTACGGTTAAACAATATACTTATCAATAGTCTCCATACAATAGAAAAAGAGATCAATATGCATTACTCTTAAATATGATAGAAGGTTCCCAAAACTCTAGTAGAATGAAGGTGGGCAACCATATTTTAATCCTCTTCATGCTAGTGTGTCACATCGATCGCCACCACGGTTAACGATATCGAGCAATCTTTTTAGAAAGAAACACAAAGAAGTGTATTGGGCAATTTGCCGCAAATTTTACAAAATCGGTGAATTTTACGAAGTGTAATAAAACTTGTCATAAAGGACCATTACAAATAAGGGAAATCCTCAAGTAGAACATCACATTACAAGAATTGTGATAGGAATCATCAAATACAGTATCACATTACAAAAACAAATATTGGAAATCCCCAAATACAAAATAATAGAAATACATTACAAAAGTTGAAAACATAGTTTCATGGAATCTCCGACATATTATGATCTCTTGCCATCTTATTGGTAATACTTTTTCTAAACATATTCATCTTAGTAGAAAATTTCATAGATAAATTATTTCTGGAAAAATTATTTCGATTTTGTTCCGAGAAATAGAAAAGTAGAAAATTTCTACTTCGATTTTTGTTCCAAATCTATTTTCGGAACAGTAAATCTATTCCAGAAATAGAAAAACGGAATAGGTTTATCAAACAGATTTCTATTCCAGAAACAGGTTTGGAATAGAAAATTTGTTTCTGGAACAGAAATTCTGATTTATCATGCACCCCATTACTTTTCCTTGAGGAAGGTGGTGGATTAGGTAAAAAGAAAGTACTCAGCACTCAACAGACTATAGAAACTCGTCTTGCATTGTTTCTTGACACATAATTTTACTTGAGAAACATGTTCTTTTTTTCTTCTTTTGGTCGGCTATTTGAGAATCACGTTACCTACTGAAGTTCCGACTGCTTTTCGGGATCAACAGTTTTGAAATGAGGGAAGTTTTTGAAAATGTCACATGCCTATATTACTGAATTGCAAAGAGCTCTTTGATTTTCATTTGAATTATGGCAAAATCTATATCCACCCATGAATTCTGGGTATATTCAATTGGCTCCTGTTAGGGCAGCACCTACTGTGTTCGGCCGGCAAAATCGCCTTTTCAAAGTCATCACGTATGATAAAGCGAAAAGAAAAGTTTAAAGGAGAATCATGAAAAAGGAAAAGAGCGAGATTTTAAGTACACGGCCCATGTACTCTTTCTTTTTTATACAAATCACGTCTATCACAATTGATTTGGATAGGTGGTTGACTTTTTTCAAACTATAACTACACATTCCATGGCAACGAAAGTGGGTTGCTTATGCAGAAAGAGGAGATGGCACGTAAGGGCGAGAATTGAGTAGTGTCGCTTTCGATAATGTAAGATTCGAAAGGGAGATTTTTTTTATAGCTTAATGAAGCCAAACTTTTTTAGGCAATACATCAATCATCCTGAAGACGAATTTGTTTAGCATTCAACCACATCAGTTAATTTGTTTCTAAGCGAGTTTCGTTAAGAACAAGTAAGATATGGCACATTTGCGTTTCTATCCCTTTGAGTTTACGAATTGGACAAAGAACATGCATGGACTTTGGAGCTAGACGATTCCTTCATGACCAACCACTTCAACAAGTCTTCTGGTTTGTAAAACATGAGCAAGATAATCACCGTAAAGCTTTAATGTAAAAACAATGGCTAGACTAGCCATGAGTAGATCTTGCTTGGAGGCACTCGCCATTTGCGAACCACCACATAAGATTTCGAAACATGTATGGTTAGCACCGCATAAAAACAGCATGATCTATCGAGGGTGTTACGTGATAACTTTTAAATAGTAAATGCACCAACATATACATTATACATGTAATGACCATCTAACTTTTAATCGAGAATATGGTTGCATGACATCAAATAAAACTAACCTGTTGTCGACCTTTGAATTTGTGCACTAATTTCCACGATCACATGCTACTTTACAAGTCATAGGATCACTGTACTTAAGACGCATATGATACAGTGTAAATCTGCAGTCAAACCTTGAGTTTGAAACCTGCCTGCCTCCATCCTAAGAAGCATAAGCCCTCAGAGCTACAAAGCGATGTAGTAACATGGCAACTTCTCTCTTTTGCACACCCGTATATGTGTGCATATGCACTAAGTCAGTATGGATATGAAATCAGCAAAGGCAGCAGTAGCAACCCTCTCCAAATATATGGAATCTGCTACTTCCTCTAGCTATCGTTTAATGTATAAGATCCCCCGGTAACCAAGGAAAACCATGTAGCATCCACTCTTAACTGTACTTTCTACTAAAATATCTCATTTTTTTATTTACACTTGCTTATTCCACTATTACAAGCAACTTTGTATTAGTCAATTATATGTTAATGAATGGGGAAAAAAACCCTCATTTGTTGAGTTGAATTAGATTATATCAGACAGTTTATGTACACAATCCAAGACTAGATAGGGATAACCCTGATAATATTACAGCGATTTGCATGCACTAATTGTAAAATGATTTAGCCTGAATGCTACCTAGCTAATTGAGAACAAACCCTTAAAAAGTTCTTTAAAAACAAAGTCTTGTAGGATTGAAAACCTCCTCCTCGTACACACAGGAGAAACATTATGTACACAATTCTTTGTCCAAGAGGTCTGATGATAATGGAAATCTGAAAGGATAATGGAGCTGTTCATAGCAATCAATTAGCAAAAACTATATCACTCAGTCGGTAGTCCATAAGCACTTCATCAAGTTTCAATTGCAGCCGAGCTATATCGAGGCACCCGGCATGGCAAACCTGAAGTAGAGACAACGAGAAAAGAAGACAATGAATTCGTATTGCTTAGATCTGTTTTCCGGAATACCAAGATAACAGATAAAACCCTAATTCTACAACACTTCTTCTGAGAGTTTTACCTCGGATTGAATGGTGTGGATGAATGTCATTTCACTACTTCTAGTGGAAAGACAATTTGCTACACTAATTCCTTCTTCGAGCAGTAGTTGCAGCACCTTTGATAAGCGAAAATCATGGTCTTGGTCACTGGAATTGGTGCTTTGGATGACTATTTCCACTCCATCCAGAGAAGGCCTTACACTCAAAGCTCTCACCGAACAATTACCACTCTTCAATTCGTCTCTTTTGCTTTCTAGCCCCTTGATCTTCCTCTCAAGATGGCTTATGTAATTTATGGCCCCACTTACATGATCCGATATTGCTCGCTTCCCCTAAGACTCTCATGCAAGAAAACCCTAATTTTAGGGGAAAACATGAGAATAATAAAGAAGATAATCTCTCTGATTACCTTAATATACTCAAGAGGGAGTAATGATCTGAGAGATGCATAAAGCGTGCTCATCTCTTGCCTCCTCCGCCGTTCAATGTCTCGATGCATCTTCTTCTGAGGATCACAATCTGCATCCCTTTTGTGGCTTCTGCCAAAGGATATGAGTACAGATTTGTCTAAGCCCTCGTTCTTATCGTTTTGGTCAGTGATGCAAAGGCTGAGAAGATCTTGATCATCATGAATGATCCGATCCTCTGGGATCGGGTAGTGATTCGGTGGGAGATAGGGCAGATCGTTGCTGGGTTGTAAAGGAAACATGTTGCTCGATAAATTATAAACTAATGGAGGAGCTCTAAGCTTTGAGCTGGATGGAAATGGAGATCAAAGAAGAGGAAGAGTCATATTAATCATGTTAGGGTTTGTGTGAGTATTCTATTCTCCTTTTGATGGGCCTCAAGTGTCGGGAGATTCTTGAAAATCTCCTTGAATTAGCATAATCACTTTATCTAAAGCTTAGGTATTGTTGTCCTGTTCTTAAGGCACACCAGACCTCATCCACCTTAATACAATACCGGTGTTGGTGTCCTGTTCTTATAGGATTTGTATGATACAATAATTCCACTACAATACCGGTAAAGAAAAAGATTTTCGATTGATTTGGATATGGTCTTCAAATAAAAAAATAAGGAAAATGATGAAAACTATCTTAAATTTTGTCTTGTACAGCTATCATCTAATGGAAAAAAAAGAAGAAGAGGAAAATAACAAAAATGGTCAATGAATTTTGATCCGACATAGAATGTGGTTTTTGAATTTTTAATATGTTCAATGTAGTCTAAAAACTTTAATCCAATATGTAATATCATCCATGAACTTTAAATTATGATCATTGAACTTTTGATATATAATTAATCTAGTCCTTGAATTATATGAAAATATTTAATGTTGTCTTTAAACTTAAATAATTGAAAAATAACATTAAACATTTCCATATAATTCAAGGACTAACTTGAACATGTATAATATATTGAACAAATTAAAAGCTCATTGATTACATTATACATTGAATTAAAGTTCATAAACCATTTATATTATTATAAGAAAATGATGGAAACTATCTCAATTTGCATCTATCATATAAATCAAATCAATAGTTCATAAATGTTTTTGATTATAATTGGTGGTGTGTTTCAGCTTTAAGAGAAAAGCGTGAGTCTTAAATTCGGTTTGTTGAATTACATGACACGAAGAGAACTTCCATATATTCATTACAATTTTCCGTAAAGTGATTTTATCGTCATCAATCTGCATTGAGAAACCGGCTCAACATAGAAACAAGGTTTTAGTTAGTTCCTTAAAATTAAAGTCATGTGTGTATATCTACAAGAGAGCATTGTATTCATTTCTTAATTGGTGTAAGATCATGGACAACTTCGTGGAACTGACAACATTAGAATGTACTTGGTAGTGCTTCCTGACATGCTGCATATATTTAAAATATGATTCCCAGTCATTGTCCGTCAAGTCAGAGTTCTAATCGCGAGAACCCTTGAAAGCTGATTGGAACCGTTCTCTTGGTCAACGAATCCATCTTGGGTCTTGTCGAGTTATAGCGTTATGAGATGACTCTCTTAGGGCTTTTGGAGCTGGCCAGCCTCTGATTCGCATATTTAACTAAGATTATAACGATCAGTAGAAGCTCGTCTTCTGATTCACATAACCAACTAAGATCATAGCAATCAATAGAAGCTCGTTGGGAATGGAAGTGAGTTGGGAAAATCGTTAAAAAGAGAGCTTAAGTTCAAACCCGTCAATATATCTAATTGAAATCACATTCACTCAAAAATTTTAATTCATAAGTTATTTATGAGTTAATTAAGATATGTTAACTACTTCATGCCGCAGTAATTCTTCAATATGAGACTTTATAAATATAACTCATATATATATATATATCTCAATAAAACGACGATTGGGCATTGTGCGAACATTCCCGTTTAAAAGTTGGGACGTTTTTTAAAAAATTCTTGTAACTTTAATGGTGTCCTTTCTCTCACAACTTGTGAACTTCTAGAGATGTCCAAAAATTGTTGGAAAAATTGCTAAAAAAGTCATAAATCTATTATATAGTGACAAATTCAATTTTAAACATTTCAATTATGCAAATTTGGTCCTAAGCTTTTTAATGATTTGTTAATTTAATCATCTTAGCTAGTTTTGGCTAGAAATTACTAACATGGATGTCAATTGTCTTATGTGATGTGACCGGTGTTGATGTGAACAATTTTTGTGATTCTTTTTAAATTTTCTAAGTTTTTTTTATTGATTGTTTTACATTTCTATTATTTTTTTCCATAGAAGAATTTGCAAAAATTGTTTATGTTAATACCAATCATGTCAAATAAGCTGGCTAACATTCATATCGGCAATTTTTAATCAAATAGTACCAATAGTTACCACCTACTATAGTTATCTAATGCAACAAGAAGTCCAAATCAACTAACATGTACTTACAAAATGATATCGAACATAAGGAATCTAATGCAATCATCAACTTTCTCCAAGACCTCACTCTCTTCATCTTCTAATTTGTACTTACAAAATGATATCGAAAAAAAGGAATCTAATGCAATCATCAACTTTCTCCAAGACCTCCCTCTCTCCATCTTCTTGATCATCACTTTGTCCTCCGAATAGTTTAAGTGGCGTCGAGGATTTGACAAGTCAATGTGCGTGAAGCAAACAATATCAAAATGATAACTGGGGCAATCGATGATGATCAAGAAGACGAGTACGAATCAATCGAAGGAAGTTAAAAGTACCCATCCTATTATAACCTACACCTCCGAGTCCAGTGATGATTCTCCTGTGCCCTGGGATATTGCTGGGTCATTGGATGAAATGCATCCAATTGACCTTTCACAATAGACATCTCTAAATCATTACTCTTTTGCAAAGCGGGGGAACCGATCGAATGGAGAAGGGAGCAAGCGTCGGTGCCGAGCGAGCCAATCATGAGAGCTGAGTGAACATGGGAGAGAGCGACTGAGGTGAGCGAGCGTGAGAGAGTGTAGAGACTAATTTTGGGCCGGATATGGTAACACGTGCTATGCACGTGGGCTTGGGACATTTGTGGTCTCGGACCTGAGACGCCTGCTGAAACGGAAGCGCTATTATTCGAACGGCCCGACGAATCCTTTCGTTCTCTGCTGCTTTTGTCTTAACTTCTGAGGAAGCTATCAGACCGAACATGGCCTAAAATCCGGTCTCATTAGAAGTTGACTCGACGGTCAAAATTGAGGATGTCTTCAGGCGTGGGAAAGGAGAAGAAGGCCCGGCCCGGCCCAAAAGAACTCCGGACCCGTGTCTTAGGTTTTCCGGTTCCAAACCCGGGCGGGGCGGAAAATGACTCCGAACCCGGCCCGGACCCGGGCATGCCATGGCCTTCTTTGCCAACAAGAAACCTTCCGAAAAGCTTTAATCGCGCAGAAGAAGAAGAAGCTCTTCACAGAAGCAGCAGCGGACGCGACCTCGGCCAGTTCCTCGCATTTCCCCTTCCTCAAGCGAACTCGCCATTGGCTCCCTCGCGATCGCAATCCCAATCCCGATCGTCTTCGCCGCTCTCGCTCGAGGCCGAGATCCGGTGAACTCTCTCTCTCTCTCGCTCTCGCTCGATCGCTCTCTGTTCGTGTGTGTGTGTGTGTGTGTTCGATTTGATTGCAATTTGATGGATCCGTTCGCGTTCTTCTGGCTTGCGAGAGTGACGCGCGCCCCCTCCTTTCTGCCTCGCAGGTTCGCCGCTCCGTTGTTCCGCAATGGGAGACAGTCAGTACTCTTTCTCGCTCACTACCTTCAGGTGCGTCCGCGTAAGCCGGCCGAAGCCGGGGCTCCTGGTCGTCGCTGGTTTTGTTTCGTTGCGTTCGGTTGCGTCTTTCTTCGATTTCGTGAGTTTATGATTTTTTTGTTCCGTGTGGCGATGGGGGCAGTCCTTCCGGGAAGCTCGTGCAGATTGAGCACGCCCTAACGGCGGTGGGTTCGGGTCAGACGTCTCTCGGAATCAAAGGTGAGGTCCCTCGGGTGCTTATGTTTTTGTCCCGTCGGTTGAGTGCTTTTTCTTCGGTACGTGTGAGTACTTTGCCATGGGAGTTTCAGCATTGTAGCAGGCCCGCACGGAGTATAGGGAAGCTTTCTTAGCTAGGATTCTGACAATAATCACTTTGGTTCTGCTGTAACACCATTGGGTTTGATTAGTTATGTGTTATTAGTGTCTCAATGTTCAGCATAGAGAAAATTTTAAAGGCCATTGGGCCGTTAGTGGGCGTCAGTAAACAAATTCCATTGTGTAGGTACTGCCAATGAAGGGTTCCTTATGTACTGTTTGTGCAATTTTCACTGGGACAAGGATCCAATGATTTCACACTTTTTCGGCATGGAATTTGGCATTTTAGACTTGATTGATCAATTCAAGATAGACCATTTGACCTGAATATCCTTGGGGGTTATAAATAGTTCTTGGCAGTCGATAGCACCAGAAGGATCGAGTTCTTTAAGATTCATTCTCTCTGTCGTTCCCTTCTGTGGCCAACATTTGTGTGTATTTTTATGACCTACTATGCAATATTTAATGGCCTTAATCTGATTTACGTGATTGCAGCTAAAGATGGTGTTGTCATCGCAACAGAGAAGAAGCTTCCCTCTATATTGGTTGATGAAACTTCCGTAAGTAACTCTTAGCATGTCTTTTATTTTCTTTTTGTTTCTTTCAAGGAATGATTTTTTATCTAAGAAATATTTGTCTCATGCCTGTTGGTTATCATTTTCTTCTTTCCATATTTCTTATGCCCTCGATGAATCTGCCTCTTTGGATGGTTGTCATAGGTCCTTGCAAATTTCTTATGAATAATTTGGTAGCTAAAGAACTTTCTTGAAGATAGAAAATTTATGTGAAGAAGTTGCAGACGGGTTTCAAGGCTTTTGAATACCTTAGAGCGATAATTGGTCCCAACTCGTAACAACTTAAGTTATATTTTTGGTTTGTCTAATTATGCAAGGCACTAGAATCTATGTCCTGCATTTGGTTACTGTCTCCACTCGGTGGATGGCTTACCCTCTAATGCTTTACTTATGAAGGGGTTTTATCGTCGGCACCTTTGATAATGCAAATTTTATCTATCTGCAAAATGATAAATGAGATCATACTTGTCATTGTTGTAATTGCTATTATGGCCTTATGTGTTTGCATTTAGTTTTTTGATTCTTCAAGTCGGGACCTTCACATTCTTTAAATCAATTCTATATAGTTGTTGGCTAACCATATATCTTTCTTTTCTGCTAAATCTTATCAATTTTACTTTTGTCAGGTTCAAAAGATACAGTGCCTGACACCAAATATTGGAGTTGTTTACAGGTTTGTTTCCTCAATGCTTTTTCATTGTTGCAAGCCTACATTTTTGGGCCCTGATTCTGGTGGAACTATCACCGTGGGTCATCCGGTTCTGTGGCGATACGAGTCTGTTCCCTAAAGGGGAGGGGGGCAATGTGAGAATAGTTTTTTAACAGGAAAATGTCATTAATGTAAAGCTCAGGGACTGAATTCTTTCAAGTTATGCCCATATTGTTTTTTTAGTAAGATTATGACATGACATGGTATATTTTGACTTGACTATGAAGATAATTAATCTGCTAAAGAAATTGTCGAGCTTTCAGTTCTGCTCTGGAAAGCAGATTTGGCCGCTCTTCTCTGGCACCATTGGAGAGTATATGGTATATAACATGCTTTTGCAATGAAGCAAAAGAAGATTTGTTCAATGCATACAATACCATGAAGAAATGTGGGCTTTTGAAAGACCAAAATGCAAGTGTTGCACTGTGTCTCCCTTATTTGTCAATGAAATTGGAAATTTGTGTTTATATGAATATTACATCTTGAGTCAAGCAACGGTTAGAAAGTATTTTTCACTATTCCTTTTACTACTTGACATGCTCTACTTGTTGCTCTTTTTGGTCACTGATTTATTTTCTCTTTTTATCACCATTCCTTTTGCAGTGGCATGGGTCCAGATTTTAGAGTCTTAGTTCGGAAAAGCAGGAAACAGGCAGAACAGTATCATAAGTTATATAAGGTACCTCTTTGCATTCTGAAGAGTGATCCTCTTTTGTTGGATCAAAATAGTTGGCAAGCCAGCCATTCTATTGTGTTGCGACCAAGGGTTGTTCTGACCTATGTTTTGTTCATATGTAACCCAAGCAAGCATAGTATGGTTTCGTAAAATGACAATCCACAGTTCACATGAAATATAAGGATTATAATATCACAGAAGGACGCTCTTGTGTTATATAAGTTGGTTATTCATCTTTTGTTCTTTTTGTGGGGGTATACATATGAGAGAGCAATCGGTAGTTATTGCGGAACCTGTACATTTGTGTAGTTGTCTGAATTGTTATCAACATCTATCGCCATAATCTAGCAAACACGCTTATGGTACCTTTTAATTCACAAGATAAAAGTATTCTTGAGCTGCTTCTTGAGGATTTATGTATGTTTCTGTTTTTATTTTGTATATGCATTTTAACTGCTTCATTTTTATGTGCCTTCTGCTCTTTCAAGTTCATCAGCAGCACTATTGTAGCTGCTGTAACTTTTAAAAGTATGATTGTAAAGCACTCCTAAATAGATATGAGTGGAAAAGATATGAGTTTTTGTTGCAATGTTCACTTATCATTGACCATTCTTACTCTAACTGTAGGAACCCATACCGGTCACGCAACTAGTGAGGGAGACTGCAGCTGTCATGCAGGAGTTTACTCAGTCAGGGTAAATGAGCTACTTTATGGAGTATGCTGTATTTGTTTTTTTTCCATAGTCAGTGTCGTTTAATGGAAGGTTCAGTTGAGCCTAACACGATGTACGTACAATAAAGAAAGTACGTTTGTTGATTTTATAACGGATGTCAACCTTGCAAAGTTTTTATTGTTCTTTTGATCTTGAATGCCATTTCTCACATGGCCTTTCCTTTTCGTCTGTCCTCTTTTGAAGTGGTGTGAGGCCTTTTGGAGTATCTCTTCTGGTTGCTGGATTTGATGATAATGGTCCTCAATTGTATCAGGTATTTTGTCTTCTCTTAGGAGATTCTGTAGCGTTTTAATGACAGCTATATATTTAGTTAATCTGGTTTATAGTGTGCGACTGGCAAAGTGGATGTGAGAATACCCCTTAAGATGATATGAACACCTCTCATCATTGATCCACCTATAATTAACTTGTGAGTCAAGTTTAATATGTTGTAATGGGGGTCTAGTCTGTCCATGACAAGATTGGTGGTGTTCACTATTTTTCTTCAATATTTTATTACTCTGACATTGAACAATCATTATGAAGGTTTCACATTGATTAAAATACCTCAAAGATCTTTTCTGTACATGGCGGCAACATTGTTTTCAAGTATGTAATTGGTGTTAGATTGTATGTCTTTTCAATATCTTATCTGTACTGGAGTTCAACTTGATCACAGTAAACTGGAAGAGTTGAGGATGTGGTCGGTGGAGACAAGGGTAATGGTGTCAGAGAAGTTGTGAATGACCGAGTGGTTGTCATTGGAAGAGTTGGCAGCCTTGCCCTTGGCTTTGGCTTCACCAGCCATGGTGATTGGATTTTGGGAGGATGAAGTTCCATGAGATAGTAACTTAAGTGGTCGAATTTTAAAAGTTTTAAAAATAAAAGAGATTGATGGAAAATTGTTGGTACAAAACTGAGTGCTGCATGGTAGTTTTGACACTTCAAGTGTAATTTTTCTCAGAATCTTATATCAATCTTGTGAGCGTTGTACCACTTCCTGAACTTCAAGACATTCATCATTGAAATATGCATATCCCAGCAATCACAGTTAGAAGCATTAAAGAATGCTTATATAACCCTCTTGCTTTATATTTGTAAACAGAAACAACAGTCTTTTATTACCTTGTATGTGGTTAATTAGAACTATCATGAAGTACTTGTTGCTGTACACTTAATAGGTGGATCCATCTGGTTCATATTTCTCGTGGAAAGCTTCAGCAATGGGAAAGAATGTTTCGAATGCGAAGACATTTCTTGAGAAGAGGTAATAAGAATGCAGTAGCTGTTGGAATGTCTTCTGATTTCTTCTAACTGTATGTCTGATTATTATTAATTTCATGGAATCGTTCACTGGAAGATACAGCAAATAGCCTTCATTTCCCATACGACTCTTGATCTTTAGCCAAGCTTTATATCATTGCATGAACTATGCAAAAATTGAGATCTTCCTACTGTGGCATGGAGAGCTAGATGCTTTAAAAAATCTGTTTGTTGTTATCTTTTTCCTTTAAATGTAAACTTGCATGATTGACATGATTTTGAGTCAAGAGGCATACAACTCTTGCCTGCGCCCCTTTGCATGTGCTTATTTAATGTTTTCTATGCCATGCGATTGTGTAACAAAAGTTTTCTATCTGAATCATGATAGATTATTCTGATTGCCTCGTCTCTATCTTCATCTATATTCTGAACTTATTTTGTTCCAATGGCCATGAAGAGGCAGAATGACAAAGGTTTCCTTTGTATGATTTTAAGTAGATGTTTTGGCTCCTGGCTGAAGATAACTGATATCAATATTCCCTTTTTCCAGTTTAAATATCAACTTGCTACTGTAGGTGGTAACTTAAGGAGGAATTCTTAAGAGATTCTGTCAAATGCCTAATTGAGTTAGAATGGCTGGCAGCAGTGATGTATGAGGAGACGATATCAACAGTGGATTCTTAGAGCTGTATTTATGTAGTATCGAGTGAATCTTGCATTCTTGCACCAACATTAGATTGTGGTAGATCACTTTCCACAGACCAATCTACTATCCTGAAAATTGATTATGTGCTTAAAAGGTTTACTTTTAGAAACTTTTGGACCACTCAATGTATAATCCTCTATCTTCTGAACTTCCTTAGTTGTCCATTTGCTGTGTCGTGTGATGTCTTACAAGTAGAGTTAAAACCGATATAGTGATGTACGAAATGGAATATGTGTCAATGAGTGCATCTGCTTCATCATTGTGCAAGGCAGGATTTGAGAATTAACCCTGCACGGCTCCACAAACACATGGAGGAGGTCTAGCCTCCCCAGCCTGACTTCCCCAGTGCCTGTCCACTTGATATACAGCGGTGGTGGGCTGCCTGGATTCTCCCGATACAATGCCTCGGGGAACACGGCACCAGACTCTCCCTGCACCTACCCAAGCTTTTCTTCCCGGGTAGAGGGGAATACGCACCTAGCTGAACGGGGTCTCCCACCCCAGGGCGGATCTCCCGCCATTTCGGTGCTTGGGCCTTTTAGGACGGCCTTTCACCGTGTCGGTTATCTCATTATATTTTTCTTGGGTGGATAACATCCCAATACCCCCCTTAGTTTAAGGTCGGAGGGGCCCCTGGGAAGCCAGGGCGAACCTGCCGAGGTCGGCAGCAAGCCCCCCTGTGGGGCTTACCCTTCATTGCCGAGGGAGCAGTTTAACGAGCTGCTCAGCTCAAAGGTATTATGATTCTCTAAGAGGGTTCCAAAATGGTAGCTTGAAAAACCTTGATGGTCGTAGAAACCCTAGCTAGTGTCCACTGCACTACTAGGGCAGAGAGTGGGAAAATATTCAATATGTGTAGGAATTATGTTAGTTATTCTAAAAGGAACGGCCTCTTATCGTGTAGTCACTCCTGTTAGTTCTGAATATGTGAGCTGTAAGTGCCACATTTTTCAAAAGTATGGAAGTTTAGCAGGGTTCATCATATTGAATCAACTAATAAACATCATGGTTTGGCTTGTCGTTTCACATTTCTCTTTGGTATTATTTTAAGGGGACATGTGAATGTCCTGATGAAGATTCTTTTCTGTCTTTAAAATTGTACCATAAGATCATTTTTCTGATGACATAACTTTATTATGTGGACTCCCTTGATGACAAGATTAAGCTCCTTCTTGGGTATTGTAGGTACACTGATGACATGGAACTTGAAGATGCCGTCCACACAGCTATTCTTACACTGAAGGAAGGGTAAGTGACATTCTTTTTTCCTTTACCTGGAGGCTTTGTTTAACATGCGATAACTTATGATTCTGGATATAGTATCTAGTGCATATACTCTGGGGGGAATGTTTCGGCAGTATTCTGTTTCTCACTTTTAAATCCGATGACGGCAGCTGTTTTAATGCTTTTCTTTCTGATTCCTTTGGCTAGGATTCATTTGATTGGTAAAGGCGAACAATGAGATCTTTTCGATGTTAAGGCATTTATTTGTGCTGATCCTATTACTTTCTGGTTTCTTCCTGTCCGTTTTTTCATACTGGAGACTAGAAAACCCACGGAGCTTCACAGCTTAATGTTTTCAAGAATGAGATAAATTGCAGAAATACTCTTCTGTCTTTGCCACCGCATTTTTTGTGCATTAAGGGAAATTTGGAAGTGGGCTTGCAAGAGGCCAAATTTTGAGCTTTCTATCAAATTACACAGGTCCTCCCTAGAATGTAGCTGTGAGATTTTAAGGGGTTTTCATAGTTGATTTGCTGATGGCCTAGCGATGCCTTTGTTACTATGACTGATCCAGCTATATCTACAGTTTCAAGTGCTCCTCTGCAATGTGTTACCAGTATGCAGTTGGTAGGCCTAACTTGTTGCATCTGTAAGCCAGAAATTAGGGACTTTAGAATATCACTTCGTTGGAAGAAAAACTGCTTTTGCAATTTTTTCTATTCTTTAGAATTAGAAAAGCTGCATTTGGACATCTGGCTTGATATTCAACTAGAATAAAGTATCCAGAATCTTGCAGTCAGAAATGCTCCGGTTAGAGAAGTAAACTTGTCAGAAATCAAGTAATCAATGAGTGCATGTACTGATTATGAACCATGAATGAGTCGCATTGTGCAAGGGCAGTCTTTTTGGTTGAATGTTTAGGAAAAGCTATGAAATATGGCATTTTTTGCCATGTATGCTTTTATTGTCAGTAGATGGTTCCAGACAGAGTCAATTTGCTTTTACTTTGGTATGTACCTGTAAATTTGGTATGTACCTATAAATTCGGTAGATGGTTCAGACAGAGACCAAAATAAATTTGTTGTGTGATTAGTACTTTAATTGCTCATGTTTAATTGGTAATTGCTTAAACAGGGTTTACATGTTAAAGCCAAGGACAATTATTATCATAGGTTTTTAGGTGTACATGGAGCCAGGAAGGAGCTGTGACAGTTCTTGTTAATCCCTCTGGCTAATGGCTTCCTTTCTTCTGTTCTGGAACTTCTGCTGTACTACTTGGGCTTGCTTGTTAACTTTTTCCTTTTGTTTGAGATTCCAAGTCATATTATTGTTAAATGGTTTGCAGGTTCTTCTGTTCCACCTTGCTTCTTGTGATCCATACATAGCTGATGTAACTTCACTTGCAAATGCTGATAGTACAAATTAAACATCTTTTATTGTGGATTGCAGATTTGAAGGTCAAATTTCAGGAAAGAACATAGAAATTGGAATAATTGGCACTGACAAGAAGTTCAGGTAACATCTTATTTGTGAACTTCTCTTTAACATTTGTGGCAAAATCTTGAAACTTACTCAAATTCTGTTGGTGAATAAGTTTCTCCGTGATTGCCAGACTTTTTGGTACATTCATCTATCGTGGATGTGAAGCAATATGAACTTTAACATTCTTGAAGAGAAGTCGTTTCACTCATCTTTGGAAGACCTCTAATTAAATTTTCTTGACTGAATCCAAGTTGTCTTAAAGAGTTCTAGCTATTTTAGGTAGCTGACATGTTTCTAATTGAATTGAGTTTTCGAAGTATACCAAAGGTCTTTCCTTGTCATATATAATCATCAGTTACTTTGTACAACATCCGAACATAGGCCAACACCTTATAAGATAAAATGACACAGAATCTCCTGTTGAATTTGCTGTTTTTTTTCCCTTTCATGTGCATCTGGTGATTCTTGTAGTACAACATTGGTGATGATGGGTCAAGTAAGATTTCCAAGCAGACATAAAACATAATGATTGGAAGCTGAACCTGTCACTAGAGTTGAGAATGGAGAGGCAATGAGTCAGACATGAATGAAACATCTGGCATTCTTGATTTATGCTTTGAAGTCTGGAAGAGGCATGGCATTGATACTTCTGTGACCAATATATCGGCATTTTTTTTGAAAGAAAATGATAGCTATTTTCTGATTTGACGTGAAAATATTAATGCTTATGTCTTATACACTACACAATGAAGTTTACCACGTGCTTAAGGTGTGGATCTCCTGGATGCTTCTATGTGATTCTTTATCATTAAAAAAATGAAGAGCAATACGTTCTTTTTTCCTATAAGATACAAGGACATTGGTTATTGCGCTTTGTGACATGCTTCTCATGCTGCAAAACAGACAGTCCCCCAGTCTAACCAGCCACACTCTCCGATCAGATGTCCAAAATCTAAGATATCTAGAAATTTGTTTGGAACTAAAGATAATCTGCTGATGAAATAATATGCAATCTTTTATGATGCGTGTCCTTGTCGATAATAACGTTATCTATTGACACAATACTTGCTTAAAATGATTCCAAGTTGGGAATTGCTGCCCATGCTTAATGAGGTACAGCACTCCAGATTTTTGTTCTTCATGCATGGGTAACTTAAGCACAAATTCTCCCATGCAGGGTGCTGACTCCAGCTGAAATTGAAGATTATTTGGCAGAAGTGGAGTAACTTGATTCATTCTTGTATACTGGTTGATGAGGTCCGGGCAGATCCTATGAGTGGTTCTGTGCATTTAGCATGACAAGTACTGTTGCTTGGATAATTAGTTTTCGACAGCTCAGAAAAGCCTAATTGTATTAGACAGAAGGTGGATTTGTGTTCCAGTTTTAACGGTTCATCAAGTTGTGAGCACTAGATCCTTTCTATTTTATGGCCAGAATGCGAAATCCACATTTTAAAGTGATGAAAATGTGCTGCTTATGTTTAAATCTTGCCAAACTTTTTTGAAGTGTTATATTTGGGGCCCTCTACTCCTAGTAGGCTGCGATGGGGCAGAGGTGATTTGATTGAAAGGCGTCCAATCCATGGGGGCTCACAACTCGTGGGATGACCTTTTTGATCAGTACCACTATCTGATTTCACTTTTCTCTTATCATTAAGAAACACTGCACATATAAACAAGGTGCTGGAGAATGAGAATTCCATTTCCCATGGTACCCAACGAATAGTATGAGAAAGGATCACTGCATATGACTCAGGGCTACATTTTGCCTCAAGCCCTGAGTCTTGTGGGATCAGGCTTTCATGAGAGAATGTCAGATACATGAGGGGAAAAGATATTCTGTTACTCTATACAATCGCTTATAATACTTCTTCTCCTCATGTACCCTTTCTAGCCCAAGGCGCAGATCCGACCTCTTCCGTATTAGAAGGGAGATGTTGCGGGGAGGCAGCATCTCTCTTCACAAAAGACGGTAGGCTATGCAGTTTACAATGTACGTGACTGACATCACCTTACAAATCATTAGTAGGTTTAAGGCACATCATCCCAACGAAGTTGTAGTTTGAAAGTTAATTTGCGTTGCCACTTCATGATTCTGGTCGATTCTTGTCTATAGCTTCTGTATCACAGTTGAAGCGAATGCATCTCAGCTGTCATTGAAAATGAAGCGCATTTGCATTAAGATGTGTTTTTGTGGATATAAGTTCTTGTCAATCTCTGCTTCCTCTACGATATTTCTCCACGTGTTATCGTATAACTAAGAGATGCCGACCATTCGTCGGATTTTTAGATCAGTGCAACTGAAGGTGGTCGTAGAACTTGAGTTCTGGTTCATGACCTAGAGACTATTTACTGTCCTTCGCCTTCATGAGCTTTCCACTTCGAAATCAGCATTGCTCGATTCAGTATCACAACTTTAGCACACGTCTGGTGCTCATGCTACTTAGAGTTTAATCTTATGCCCCCGACCCTTTGCCGCATTCATGGATGGACTTTTTGATTGCTACGTTGCCCGATTTCAATCCCAAAACGTTTGGAAGTTTCCATCATTGCGATATGCCCCTATAGGTTCGGCAGAGTTATCAACATATATGCTGAAGATCACGAAATTTGCTCTCCGTAATTAGCAGGCCGATGCCCGGTTTAATATAATATTTACTGGCCGTGTACAGGGTGAGATTCCTAGACAGAGTTGTCAATGGAGAAACTCGCAATTTGGCCACTGCTTTGGACGATTGTCACGTGGGATATGTAGCGGGCATCATTTTCATATCGATATAAGCACATGGAAACACAGCAAGTTCCCATGTGAGAAGTTCGATCCACCCATTAAGACAAGGACAGCGACTCTACTCCACTAAGATAGAAAGACTTGAGAAAAACCAGACGCTACTACCCTCTTCCTTTCAGTTCACACGATAGACTACTAGAAGCACACCATATACACATAACCCTGAAACATTGAAGTAAGGATCATGACTAAAACACATAGCTAGAGCCAGAATTACTAAACCACGAACTACTACTGACTACTGATCATTGCCGTGACCTCATGATTATGCTTGACCAATCCGGGGGCGAAACAGATCGGAAGATGTCCTGTTTGATCTCGCGATGTAGATTACGGAGTCTGAAACCGCACAGGCGGTTTGCTTGCAGGATCCAAGATTAACAAATCCCAGGCCATCGCTTATCCTCCTTGAAACCTTGGCCACAGCCCAGCGATTCTGGGTCATCTCTCGGGTGTCGTCCTTCGAGCACTTGACGAATGCTGAAACAAAAGGGTCTCTCTTGCTGTTTCTTGTGGCGGAGGTTGTCCTGCTAAGCCGGTGTTTCTTGGAGGACGGAGAAGCAGTGGCGGCGGCAGCAGGGGGTAAGGGAAGGAGGAGGCTGCTGGATGGAGATCGCGCCATCATCCAGGACAAGTGGTTCTTGGGGATTCCTGGAATCTTTTCCCAGGAGAAGGGAACGCCGGAGGAGGCGACAGGGGCGGGGGGCTGGAATGGAGATACTGATCCGTGCCTAAGTTCAGGGGAGTCTGAAGGTCCATGAAAAGGAGAAGAAGAGGAAGAAGAAGATGACCGCGACGAAAGTGATGATGTTGAGGGAGACAGTGAACGAGTTCTGCGAGAAGATGAACACCTTAGTGTTAGCAGAGAAGGTGAGGAATCCATCTTGTTCATGAGAGAGAGAGAGAGAGAGAGAGAGAGAGAGAGAGAGGCTCTGTTGCATTTATTTCTGTGCCCTTTGATCTTGGTGACTGTATTTATAGACGAGCTCAGCCGGCGGCTGTTGTCATCTCTCAGGCGTCCGAATGGAAGAAAAGAAATGAAAATAAAATGGACAAGGGAAGAAATGTTATTTGACTAACTTAACGACCACCTACAGCATTGATGACTACAACCACATGGGGAAGATGGCTACTAGATGGAAATCGGAAGCAAAAATTAGGAATGTTAGATTGTCAAGGATTTTGATCTTGTTGAGTCCATGCGAAATTTGGAAAAAATAAATCCATGTGCTATTTTAGAAAAGGTAAAAGACGTGGCCGAAAGGACGACAAGTGGACTCCTAACTCGAAATGTTAGGAAATCATACCATATATGCAACATACCTCACATGTCCTATACAACTTCTTTATAGCAATTCTAGTCGTGGGGTGATTCGATTTTTGATATCTATAGAAATATGTACTAGGTCTTTATATTATGAGTCTTCTCCGTTATGGGTAAAGTCCCTTTTATGCGATTCTATCGCAGTGGGGAAAACAAAACCTTCCATGTATTAGGTATACAAGATTTCTTCATGAAAACTTTCATTGGTGGAAAAATTTCATTGCGATAAGGGAAAAAAAACCCTTATTTGTATTCCGTCGAAAGATTATTATATTCCGTGATTAGTTCTATTCATTTTGTCAATATATATCCCTATGAGATCGGATCGAGAAATTCCCTGGGTGGGAAGCTAAAATCGTTTATCATTTACGTGTACGATGCGTCTCATCCATCGCATTGGCGAAGCGAGGAGCACGGGATTTCCTGTGCAAAAGAAAATGGGGACAAAGGAGGCTTTCGCGTCGCTAGACATTCGGTGCAGCGGTGACGTGCATCGCCCACGAGCCCCATGCACGTGATGGAGGCTTTTGTCCGCTACTCGCACGTGAAACTCGATCGGGCCCCACCTCTTCCTCATGACGGCTGCTGACGTCACCCCCACCTTAATTATATTAGGGCTATAATTACCATTTTTCTTTGTTCTACGACAAATGGATGATTTGAAATGAAAAATTATCACTCGTGTAGCTTATAAAAATAAATAAATAAAGATTACTTTCATCGCCAGTGAAAATATTTTGAGGCACAAGCGATAATTTTTTGAAAATTCATTTTCAAATCATTAATTTTTTGTAACGAGGATTACTGATTATTTATATCCATTCTGAAAATACTCTTGTTTAATTATGCGCGCTTGAGGTTTAGCCATTCAACGAGCCTCTTGCGGCTGTGATCTCGCACAATTAAAAATTAACCCATTTCGTCCGACATAGGTGCTCCCCACTTAATAATTGTACCACAGTCTTGTCCAATTCTCACTCAAACTGCAAGTCTTCCCTGCGAGATCACGAGCAAGTTTTAATTGTAGTTTCATTCGAACCTCTCGATCGCTCGACAAGTCAGTGCAAGTGTCATCTTGCATAGCCATCTCCATCTATCAATTCATCTAAGCCTAGATACTCTATACATGCTTGAAGAAGATTGCATGATGAGGATTGATACCTAATTCACTTGCCGCCATTTAGATATCGTTTGATCTTCAGAAGATCCTCTAAGTGACATTAGTTGTTTAAGCAAAAGATTATGCATTCTAGAACTAGCTAGTCATGTAATATGATATTTTTGATCATGTGCGCTTCACACGAGACTTAGCTGCTCAAAGACATTTGATAATTGAACTGGGAAGGACGCTTTCCAAAAAATCGAAAGAGTAGGATGAGGTGCCAATTGATCGTGAAACGCAAGAGCCACGATCGGCTTTTTTGTCCTGTGATCATCGTCTCTTGATCTTGATAGATGAGTAATTGTTTGCATTCGCCGCAACTCCGGCAATTCTTGAATCAGGTAGGTCTTATGTGGGCGTCCAGAGTTCAAGATGGATGAGTGGTAGTCGTCATCTATGGCATGAAACAAAATGAAAGCCCGAGAAAGATTAAGAGCTTGTTTGTTTTAATCAAGCATCAGCCTTTTTTGCTTTCTTTCCGGAGTTCAAAGTATCACCTTAAATTTGAAGAAAAAAACTTACATGCCAATGTATGTTTGTGAAAGTTTAACGAGGTGTTTCATGCTTATAAAAGGTCAAAAAAACGGGTGTCGTAAGATCTAAATTAAGTAAAAAAAAAAACAAAAAAGTATTATGGATATCATTTATGTTTTGATAATGCTCGGTGGTTATGTGAATTTTGTAAAGAAGCTGATGCGGTTGAATTGGCCTGACTCCGTTTGTGGCCAACGCCTTGACACCTCTTCTTGGTTTAGTTTCCTGCTTCATTATTGTCATATGCGATTCAAACTTTTGGAAATGTTACACCCGTGGTATCACAGTACCTTTGCCCCATATTTGGGAGTTGTGGAAAGATAGGGAGGAGCGAAAATTAGAGCGAAAAAAGATGAAAATCTTGAAATTCTCGTGAGAGCATAAAATAAAAAGAAAAAGAGAGAAATTCAAAACTAGCAGGAATTTCCTTTACATTTTTCTCCTTGAGTGTCTTCCAAACATCTAAACATAGCCTTAGAACGAATTTGTGTTGTACCCTAACGTTCAGTACAAGGGTAATCGGTTCCTAATTTGGTCCGGTTCCACCTTGAAACTGAGAACCGATTTCCAATTTTTGGGACTAGGAACCGGAGTAGACGGTCCTAGGACCCGGAACCGATCACCTAGCAAAAAAAAAATAATTTAAAAATACTAGAGTTGTTACTATTTTGAAGGTTTATTGCTATTTTAAAGAAATTAAATAATATATGTATTTTTAAAAAGAGTCGGTGTGGTCGGATTTCCCCCCTCCCCCCTGGAAACTAGAAATCAGACCGACAATCACCGATTCAATTTTTATGGAAGCGGGAATTGGATCGATCCTTCTAGGAATTGAACCAAACTAGCTAGTCCGGTCTGGTTCAGGCGATTCTCAATTGAGGCGGTCCAACATGCTCACCCCTAGTTCAGTACAGTACTATGCGACAATAACGTCAATGTGGTCAACTGACCTCAATGAAGTTCTACTCATTCATTAGAAAATACATATATGCACGCATTTATATAATATTTATTACATAATTTATCAATAGATATTGAGCGTTAAAACACCTGAGGGGGTGTCGATGAATATACTAAAAGAAAATTAATTGGGAGAATTACCCAAAAAGTTCTAAACCTATTATAATTGTGTTAATTCACATAGACCTTTTTTTTTTGCCAATTCAATTCTTAACCTTTTGTAATCGTGCCAACTTAGTCCATCTAGTTAATTTTGATTGGTTGATGCTAACGTGGATGTTAGTCGGCGCTGGTTATCTGGCTGACGTTGACATAAATAAATTTTAATGATATTTTATATTTTTTGAATTTTTCATCAATATTATTTTTTTTCTTTTCTATTCTTCCATCTTTTCCCCTTTTTCCTCTACAGTAGCTAGCAAGACTTACTAAGCGAAGGTCAAGACCATCGATGGCGGCCAATGAGGGTCTTGGCCCTTACCCAACCTCACCCCAATCTGGGTGAGGCTAGCCTCCCTAGCCTTTCTCACGGTTGATGAGGCCATGGTTGCCATTACCCAAGCCTTGGCAAAGGCAGCCATGGCCTCACCCAAATTCGGGCAAGGCTGGACAAGGGCCTTGACCATCGTCGGCGGCTAGCGAGGGTTTTATGACTTTGGCCCAGTGGTTAGCAAGCCTCATTGGCCATTGTGAAGGGGAAAAAAAGAAGGAAGAAGAGAAAACGAAAAGGAAAAATAAAAAATTCAAAAAATTAAAAATATTATTAAAAATTATTCATGTCAACGTCACAAGGATAATCTATGCTGATCATCATCCACATTCACATCAATGCTAGCCAACCAAAATTGGTTGGATGAATTGAATTGACAAAAGAAAAAACTTATGATTGAATTGGCATAATTATAATAATTTTAGGATTTTTTTGGTAATTTTCCTTGAAATAATGTAATTGCACTCTTTGTTTATTTTTCTTTTTGTAAGTGCTAATGCTAGCCCATCCTCTCTTTTTTGAGGAATTTGACAAGCCCATGTTGCCAAGCTAGGAAGGCCCGGCGGATTCCAAAACCCAAAAAGACGTTTTTGCTCCATCTTGGGTTTTGGGAATCGAGGCCTTTTTAAGAAATTAATATGATTCGGGAAGTGCCGAAAGGCTGTAATTTCGAGCGATTTAAATTTATAGATGGTGGGTTCATCAGGCCTTTATGAAATCCTTTCGTTTTATCCTATCGTCTGAAAATGGAAAAAAGCTAGATTTCATAGTCACCTATTACGGCCAGAAGAAACATGGCTAGAACTTTATCGTGGCCAAAGCCAATATTAATGTGAATTTGCCATCGTTTGTAGAATTCTAACTAGTAATGGCCCATTGGGCATCTTTAGATATTTTAAAATTTATCCATAAAGTTGATATAGTAAGCGAAGTAGTAATTGTGACTCAATATTTAGACCAGCCGGCCATATTCATCACTCAATTGGTCTGTATTACACAAGTTTGTATATTGAATTTGGAAAGCAATCTTCATAATCTCAACTTTCGATTTTCTAAATCTAAAATCACACACACATATATGTATATATTGTATTATATCAACAGTAATACTCTAGATAAGAGTAGTTATAAAAGTGTAGTGATCATCATAACTTGAAAAACCCTGTTATTGCTCGTGTAAACGATTAATACATGATTCCAAGGAAGGAAAAAAAAAGACTAATACATTAACAATATGTCAATACATGCGATCATAATTGATGAAAAATATTATTTTCATTTCATTCGATCTATATTTATGTTAATAAACTACGGTTATTCTAACTTTTCATCTTTTATGTGATTACCATTAGTCAATTAATTTCAATATAGTAATATTTCATTTGTGATTAAAATTGAAAAACTCATCACAATGAATACTTATTTGGGTAAAGAATCGAGTTTACAATTTTTCAAATTCACTATTCAACTCTCTCCTATTTTTTTCTTTCTTTCTTTCTTCTGGGTATTACAAATTACAAATTAACCGATTTTAACGTGAAAGAACCTACTCGAGAAACGATCCCATTAATACATGTGCTGCATAAGGCAAAACTCGTTAACCATCGAACAAACGGCAACGGGGTGATCTACCCCTAGAGGCTAGCGCCCCGTCCGTGTTCCATTTACCCTAAATTTGATTGAGGAGGACTCGAGCTCCCCTAGAAAAACCTTCACTTTTTTTCTCGACTCGAGAAGCTCTACTCTGAAATTGACTCGATTGAATTGATCTCAAGGCTTATTTTAGAAAAAGAAAATGATTTTGCACTCACCTAGAACGAACCATGTCTTCAACATGAACGAACAACAATGTGGCCCCTCGATCAATGTATGTTTAGAAATGGTGAAACTTTTATATCTTATTACAAGAATTCAATCATTCACACAAAAACTAACTAAAGTGAGCTGATTCCAGGACGTCTCAAGTATCTTCATAGGTCATTTACTAAAGAGAAAACACCAATAGATCTAGGGATAATTATATAAGAGACTCACGAATTTTGGTCCAATGTACAATGTTATTCCTAAATTTTTAATTTGTTTAATGTAATTCTTAAATTTTAACTCAATATGCAATGTCGTTCATAAACTTTTAACTTAGTCAGTCCCAAAATATTTGACAAACATTCAATCTAATTTTTAAATTATAAGAAAATATTTAATATTATCCTTTCATAAATTCAAGTTCATGGATAAAAATTAAACCTGTATCAAAAGTTTTTAGAATTACATTGAGTAAATTTAAAAAAAGGTCGGGAAATATATTGAGAAAATTAAAAATTCATGGACGGAGCAAAAATTAAGGGATTATTGACGTCATTGAATTAAGTCGTGACGCTTTCGAGAGAGAGAGAGATGAGAGATTATTCTGGTTCATTCTGGCGAGCTCCATGAAGACGACGCGAGCAGCTCTACAATGGATGACATAGCTGAAGACCGAATCCCTTCGAAGACTTGACCCGTCATTACCTTCGCGACCGAGAGGAGGAGTTCATACAGAGGATGGAGAGATCGCCGTCCCCGCCATCGCCGCCGCCGTCGCCGCCGCCGTGCGAAGGCTCGAGGGAGCTCCAGTGCGTGGGCAAGCTGGAGATCGTCAACCCCAAGCCCGTCGGCTTCCTCTGCGGCTCCATCCCCGTCCTCACCGACAATGCCTTTCGTCACGCCTTCGACTCCGCCCTCGTCCCCTCTCGCCAAACGTATTCGTCTCTTTTCCCTCCTCGTTCATCCCCTAAATGCGTTCGCGAACGCGTTCGTCTGATACGATCGCCTCGTTCGTTTGGAACTCGGGACGCTGTCGGTTTTTTGTTGGCTGATGATTCCTGGCTTTGCTTGGTTCAGGGTGAGCGCTCCGCGGTATCAGATGCTTCCGACGGAGACCGACCTCAAGAGGCCTCCCGTCGCTCCGAATTCTTCCGAGAAGTTGCTCCCCACCGGTGCACTGTTGTCGAGGATGGCCGCTGGAGGTAATTTTTGGGATTGCGTTGAATGCTGGAATATGATGCGCATGTGAATATGTAGTTGATGTTGTTTTCGTAGTGTTGTCGTGATTGTACTTCTGAATGGATTGATTTGGCATCCAGGAAGTCCTCCATGCGTTGTATGATTTTCAGAGAATTCGCAGCTTTGTACGTCTAAATGATTCTTCTGAACGGCTGTCTGTCAGTACACGATGATTGAGGCAGCAGATTGTGAAATTATTTGATGATTATATGGATTGAGCTGTCCTGTGTGGGTGCAACATTCATTTAGACTGCGGCCTTGGGGGTTATTAGAGCAGTCATAGGGTTTGCATAGAAAGTGTCGAAATCTTCATTGTGCTTAGTGTGGCTCTCTCATCATGATTTTTATTAGTATTCTTGTAATTCTCTGCTCGGAAGATTAAGGTCTATGCATTGCAGATTTTGGTGTTATGATTTGGAAAACCAGAGGTTTTGTTTAGTTAGCTAGAACTGGATCAAATAATCTAATACTCTATGGCATTTATGGCAACTCCTTTGAAGAATGAAGCTTTGGTGGGAAGTGGATTTGGTGTTTTAATACTGAACACAATGATGTTTGGTGAAAGTTGATAGTAGTATTTGGCCTTGAAGGAGAAGGATAAATTTCAAACAGCAAAGGAGGCACTGAGTGGCAGTTTTTGAGAAGGATGGGAGTTGGTTGGGGGAACTTCAAATCAGTTGACACTTAAGTTAAGAATGGGAGGGAAAGACTGTTGATCATGACATGCGGTGTTGCAATGAACCTCTAAAGAATCGATTCCTTAATTTTGTGTTGCTGGGAGCAAAGAGACTGTGGTAGCATACGTGCTTTATAATGATAAGATGTCTGCATCCAATTATCTCTCCAAGCGTGCCCTAGACTGGGAATTGGAACCCTTCTCTAACTTTTGCAGAGAAATATATCAGAGTTATCTTAGCAGGCAAAGCAGAGGAGGCTGTTCATGGCCTATGGCTTATATGGTGTTATCATTATAATAATATTGTAGATCTTGCAGAATATTTTTCATCAGTAATGGGAACAAGAGACTTAATTGGGATACGATTTGGAAAAAAGAACGTCTTAAGAAAAGTAAATTCCTTTGTTTGAGAAAACCTAAGAGGTGGAGGTGATCGACGCTTTCATGCTAGGAAGAAAGGGACATGTTGCTCACATCTTTCTACACAACCTTTGGATGTGGCATACTTGGTCAACTGTTTGTGCACGGAGATGGATTGGGCCATAATATGATTATTGTAGCAAGTTATTTGGGCTTGGTACAGTATATGAGTCCTATTAATAACTGAAAGTCATCATTTTTGCATGTTAGCGCATATTTGTTAGTTTTGATTTAAAAAAGAGGACAAAAGGCCTTTCAATGGAAAGTATTCTTATCCTTTAGATCAAAACTGTGTACTTTTGGTATTGTATGAAAGTGCTTCAACAGGCACTGCAGTTTCTGTTGCTGGTGAAAGAGCTTATTTTTGGGCTTTGATCTCTTTATGTTGATGGTTCGCACCCCCTTGGTGTCTTTTTGATTACATTTCTGGCAACCTAAAAAGTTAGCGATACTTTTATTCCAAATAAAAACTAATAACTTGTTAAAAACCCTTCACTTAATGGGAAAAAAGAATATAGAAATATGCATCCTGAAGGTGTGGAGAGTACAATCGATGTCAAATAGCACATAAGAAAATGAGCAGGGAATTTATTGAGTGATGTACAGTCTCTTGTGTACCTAAAATAAGCAGCCCAACTACATCTTTTCATCTCTGGTCAACATGCTTTTCTTATGCATGGGAATATTGCAATGGAAAATTCAAACTCTTCTCCAAGGAATCAATTCAGATCTAGAGCTTTTTGCAATGACACCTTTTTGCCATGTGAGAATAATTGGGGACACTAAGGACCTTGTTGCGACTTTACGAAATGGTTTAGGACTTGTTTGATTCCTTACAAAAAGTTCATAACTTCTGGTCTTATTGTCTATTATACGAAAGATCATTTACTACTTTTTTGAATGCGTGAATGGTTGATCATCAGAAGAAAATAAATAATGAACCATTAAAAAGGTGGAGATAAAAAAAAAAATTCCAGTTAAATGATGGTTTTGGACTGCCACTTATAACAGAAAATTGTCAAAAAGTGGGCCTCACAAAGAAAGAGTGCATGAAGCTCTTCCCAAACTTTAGGTTAGGAAACAGCTGAACTTGTAACTTGGTTCACACGAAAGTGAATTTTCATAAATACAAAGATTTGCATTTCAAGAACCATCAAAATGCGGGTTCGGAATTGATCAGTGTATCATGTGGTTATTTTGTCCTTTCAGAGCATAGTTGTCTGGTGGCTGCATTTTAACATTTAATACTTGATGTTGTCCAGTTATTAGTTACAAAGCCTGATCCTTTAGTTGAACTTGATTAGATAATTCTTTCCTTCTGTTATTTTCATCTTGAAGCTCCATTTCTGAAGATGTTTCTGTGTCATTCTTATTGACAGATTTACCTTGGGAAGACAGTGCTATCACATCAAACTTTAGTAGGAAATGTGAAGCACTTGCTGTATCTGGCTTGGTAGAATATGGTGATGAGATTGATGTGATCGCTCCTGCAGATATATTGAAGCAGATATTTAAGATGCCTTATTCAAAAGCTCGTTTGTCCATTGCTGTCCATCGTATTGGGCAAACTCTTGTTCTCAACATGGGGTCTGTGCGAGAACCGACTGTCTTTGGCTCAACATTGCTTTTAGATTTCTAATCTTATGTTTCTGATATGACACAGGCCTGATGTGGAAGAGGGAGAGAAGTTGATTAAAAGGCATAGTCAATCACAATGTGCAGAACAGGCATTATTTCTTAATTTTGCCATGCATTCAGTTAGAATGGAGGCTTGTGATTGTCCAACATATAATGCTGCTTCATCAAAGGACCAATCGGATTCTTCTGTTCTTCCTGGGATAGATACTTCCAACATTTTTGGTCTGCATGATGACATTGCTGACAAAGAGCAATCAAGACAAAGCTCAGAGTATCCACAAATAAAACAAAGTGGTTTCATATGGGAAAGTAAGTCCAAGAGGAATAAAAGGCGTGATCCTGTCAAAAAGACGACACAAGTTAGCGAAAAGAACCGACATGCGGTGCAAGAGTCTGACAGGCATAGAAGAGCTGCGAATGATGGATTTTTGAGGGTCTTGTTTTGGCAATTTCACAATTTCCGTATGCTTCTGGGCAGTGACTTGCTTCTCTTCAGTAATGAAAAATATCTTGCTGTGAGTCTGCATCTGTGGGACATTACAAGACAGGTTAATCTAATGAATCATCTGTTTTCTTCTCTTTCTTTTTTCCACTTTAATCATAACCACATTTTTACACTATTTCTATGTTTGTGCAGGTCACTCCATTGACTTGGCTTGAAGCCTGGCTTGATAATATCATGGCTAGTGTGCCGGAATTGGCTATTTGTTATCATCAGAATGGAGTGGTTCAGGGCTATGAGCTTCTTAAGACAGAAGACATCTTTCTATTGAAAGGCATCTCTGAGGATGGCACTCCTGCTTTTAACCCTCATGTTGTCCAGCAAAATGGCCTTTCTGTGTTGAGGTTCCTTCAAGAGAACTGCAAGCAAGATCCTGGGGCATACTGGGTAAGTTTTTATTATCCATATTTCTTTTTTATTATATATTCTTGCACTGGGTAAGTTGCTTAAAGTGAACCAGTATTTTAAAAAGTTTCTTGCAAACCTTGTTGGTGTTGAATTTTTCTTCTTCTTTTTTCTGACATGGTCCATCACAGCTGTACAAAGGTGCTGGCGAAGATGTAATTCAACTTTTTGATCTTGCTGTTATCCCTAAGAATCACTCTTCTGACAATAGCGATGATAGCTCAAGCTCTTTGCCTTCACCAATGCATAGAGGAAGAAGCGACTCTTTGTTCTCACTGGGCACTCTGCTTTACCGCATTGCTCATAGACTTTCCTTATCAGTGGTCAGAACTTTCTTGCTCCTTAGAAACTTTTCTGTTTTGCCCTATTAGCTACAATATATTGATGAAAATGTATGATTTTGCTGCAGACTCCAAAAGATAAGGCAAAATGCGCAAGCTTCATTAGGAAGTGCTTGGAATTACTGGATGAGCCGGATCAGCTTGTATGAGTCATTAATTTGTTTTTAATTCCTTTATTGGAGTACAATCTATATTCACTTTTTTGTGTTTTTTTATTGTATTAGGTTGTACGCGCTCTTGCTCATGAACAATATGCCAGACTTATTTTGAACAATGATGATGAGGATGTTGATTTGGCATCTGAATCTGTCCCAGAAGAATGTGAAGTTACAGTTATGGACGTTGAAGAAGAATCTCGGAATTTTTTAAGAAGCATTTCTGACTCTTTTGTCCAGGACGATAAGCCCTCTTTTGTTTTAGAAGAAAAGCCTAGTGAAGTACAAAAGGAACTTCAAAATTTAGCATCAGAAGCATCATTGAATATGTCTTTAGAGGCTAGTACATCTGCTTCTGGAAAATTGGTGACATCATCTGACATTGAGAAGACAGTTTCAGAAGGAGGTGTCTCTAGTTCTGGATGCGGTGATCACTTTGCAATCTGCCAAGTGTCCCCTGTATCTACACAAGTAATTCAAACTGTTGCAGATCCTATCTCCTTCAAGCTGGCTGCAATACATCATGTTTCTCAAGCTATTAAGTCACTGAGATGGATGCGCCAATTGCAAAGTGACGAGGCAGAGCTGGTTGACTGTGGCAGTGGAGCTGCTGATGGAGCTCCCTTGCCTACGAACTTCTCTGTTTGTGCATGTGGTGATGCTGATTGTATTGAAGTTTGTGATATTCGTGATTGGCTGCCTACATCAAAATTGGATCATAAGCTGTGGAAACTTATTCTGTTACTTGGAGAATCTTACTTGGCACTTGCACAAGCATATAAAGAGGAAGGTGAGTTGCTTCAAGCATTGAAGGTTGTAGAATTAGCTTGTTCGGTCTATGGGTCAATGCCCCAACATCTTAAAGATACAAGATTTGTTTCCTCAATTGTTAGTTGTTCAACATCCTTGTCGATGCTTAATGACAAAAATGGAAGGACAAAATCAAAGTTCGATGCTGGTGAAAATCTTATATCCACCACAGACGATGATCATTTTACTTCTGAGCAATTCTCCTTCACTTACCTCTTTTGGGCCAAGGCTTGGACTTTGGTTGGAGATATATATGTTGAGTTCCACGTGATAAAGGGCAAAGAGGTTTCAATTCAAACAGCTGAGAAACGGTCCATGAAAGAGCTGAGAATGTCATCTGAGGTTGTGAAGGAAGTCAAAAGGCTCAAGAAGAAGTTGGGACAACTTAAGCAGAACTGCAGTTTGTGCTCCCTGGTGAATTGCAGCTGTCAAAGTGATAGGGCTAGCAGTGGTAGCAGCGCAAGCAGTAGCACTGGAGATTCACATATGATCGCTCATTGCAGAAGATCGGGTAGAAAGTCGCATAGTAGGCGAAGCTCTTTTTCAAATTTTGTAGACACTGAAAATGAAAGCACTCTCCAGAAAGTGGACAAGGGTAGGCGGAAAAAGAAAAATATTGGCACTGTATCAGAAACTTTTAATATAGCTAGAGGCACTGTGGATTTGGATTCTTCAGCTGCTACTGTTTCTAATAATGGTGAAGATTCTTCTGAAAAGCATGCTGTTGCATCTGAAGTGGCTTCTGAAACAGGCTCATCTTGGAAAGAAGTACCTATAAAGAAAACGGGTGGAATATTTGGATATATCGTGGGTGCTGCAGCTGGAGACACAGACAGCAATCTTTTATCTGCTCTAAGCTGCTATGAAAAAGCTAGAAATGCATTAGGTGGAGTTCCAGCTGGTTCAGTGGAACTTCAATCTATTATGAAAAAGAAAGGATGGGTTTGCAATGAAATAGGTAGAAACATGCTGGAGAGGAAAGAGTTGAGTGAAGCTGAGGTTGCTTTTGCTGATGCTATAAATGCATTTAGAGAAGTCTCTGACCATACCAACATCATACTAATTAATTGCAATCTGGGTCATGGAAGACGGGCATTAGCTGAAGAGATGGTTGCAAAAATTGGACATCTTAAATCGCTTCCAGCTTTTCATGATTCATACAAGCAGGCATTGGTAACTGCAAAGCATGAATATTGCGAAGCTCTTAAATTTTATGGGGCAGCAAAGTCAGAGCTCAGGGTTGTGGAGGAACATGAAGATTCTATTTCTGAAAGCTTGAAAAATGAGGTGTATACACAGTATGCCCACACTTATCTGAGGCTCGGTATGTTTTTGGCTGGAGAAGACACAACTGCTGACGTGTATGAAACTGCAGCCTTGGAGGAAATTTCACTTGCTGGCTCTAGTTATAGTCCTAGAAGACCTAAAGATTTGATCTTGAGAAAGCACGAAATCACAGCAAATGAGGCCATTAGAGAGGCATTGTCTGTGTATGAATCGTTGGGTGAGGTGCGTAAACAGGAGGCTGCATATGCATATTTCCAGCTTGCTTGCTACCAGAGAGACTGCTGCTTGAAATTTCAAAATTCAATTCATAAGAAAGGATTCTCTAAAGGTGAGAATAGCATTCTCCAGCGAGTGAAACAGTATGCTTCATTGGCTGAGCGGAACTGGCAGAAAGCAACAGATTTTTATGGTCCCCAGACCCATCCAGCCATGTACCTCACCATAATGATGGAGAGATCAGATCTTTCATCGACCCTCTCGAGTTCATTGCACTCAAATGCGGTATGTCTTTGGAAATATATGTTTCACAGTTTGTCAATCTGTTTCGCTACCATATGATGCTATCTGTGGTCGTCTTATTAAGTCAGATCACTTTGTTTTTTCCTTGATCATGAATATATATACTTCTGTTTGGATACATACATGAGCATGGATCCTGTCACAAAGTTGATCAGAGAACCCACAGCAAGTAGAAAGAGAGAAAGAAGGAAGAGAGAAGGAAGAGAGAAGGAGGAGAAAGAGAATGTAAAAGAAAGAAAGAGAGGGCTGTAGTTTTCTGTAGTAACAGAAACCCTACACCCATTGTATTTATATTAAATATAAACTGTATATGACAATAATATCCTTACGTAAGTAAAAAAGGAAATAAAACTCTGATAATAAAGGAAATAGAACTCTGATAATAAAGGAAACTCAATTGAAGTAACTTAACAGATCCTAAGGAGGCTTGTCCTGAGATCTCTGAAAATTGGATTATAGGATCGGATCAGTAATCATAGGATTGCTCTTTTTTACAAAATTGAGACTTAAATTGTGCTCCAAAAGAGAAAAATGAATCTGAATATATGCTATAGGGAAGGTCAGGTTTAAATTCTAGCATTCCTTCAAGCAGAAAAGAGTATCTGAGCATATAGTGTATAGTAACCATGTTAGAAACACATGAGTTCTACAGACGCAATTACCAAATATCACTAACATCATGATATGAAAAAAACTACTAGAACACATAATTTCAAAAATTCATTTATCAGTATTGATAGTTTACAAACTACTAGAACACATAATTTCAAAAATTCATTATCAGTATTGATAGTTTACAGGCACGTAGACCATATAATGAAAATAGGAAAGCAATCTGAGAGTGAAATTGAACAAATGAGAACTTTCCTCACCAAATTGGGATAGCATCCAAAAAAGGACAATAGAAGCAAGGGTATTAGGAAGGAGAAAAGAGAAAAATAGCTAAATATGGTTGGCATGACCGGTACAGTTTGATGTGAGAATATCGAAAAAGAAAAATTAAAGATGAAAGATGTTTTGATCGAGTGGGTTGATTAACAACAGCTAATTGCGGCATGAAGAAAGAGAAAAAGAAAAGAAGAAAGAGAAAGAAAAGGCAAGAGAAGATGGCGTTTAGTCAACATGCTGAAGTAGAAGATGGTGTTTCCTGAAAAAAAGTCAATCCATAGCTGAAGATCTTCTCTTCTGCTTTGTGCTTCTTCAGAGCTTTAGCCTCACCAGTAGGGATCTCTGTCAATTCCCCATGCCGTAGTCTTTCAAATGGACCTAAAAGTAGGCTTAAGGAGACAGTGGGTCTTGTCTGGGAGAAATGTGGCCCAATTTTCTCTTTCTTATGGCTGCAATATCAATTCCAAGCAAAGTTCAAATCACTATGATCAGCTGTGGGATTGTGATCCCACCATGCGTTTTTTAATACAATCAGGATCGTTTGATGCATTTTGGATCAGAGGATTGTATAATCCTGTGACTCGGGCCTAACAAACCTCATATACGTATGAAGTATGTGAAACATGCATTTATTAGTATTGGGAGCATTTTTATGAGGCTCGTCATTATTTTTCTTGTATTGTATATGAATCTACACTGTTGCATCATTCTGGATTAGAAAAACATGATCAGTTTTTCTTTGCCTCCCTTCGTCTTTTTACTGACATACAGAAGGGGTTTTTCATTTGAAACTACTCTGGTGTTTAATATCACAATCAAATTCCATTGTTTGTTCTTGCTATTAATCTCAGTTTAGGTCATAGATATTTGAGTTGAACAATGTACTGTACATCAAGTGATTATAATGCACCAAAACACTATTTCTTTCGGTTCATGTGTTATGCAATGGATTTATTCATTTGGATTAGTCATTTATCTCTGTTGTTCTATATCTCATTGACAATCGCAGCATTTATCTTTGTTACTACTCTAGTTTAGATCTTAGATTATTAAGTAGAAAAAATGCACACTAAGCCAGGCCTTAGGGAATGTATTCAATCACCATTTTCTTTAGATCACTTAACATGCAAGATTCATCACTCCTTGCTTCTCTTGCTTTTTGTGCAATCAACCTAGGTGTGGTGTTTGTATTTGAACAACGAACACAATATCCTAGAGATTTACACTGCATAAAAGCTTGTGCAGATTCGTTGTTATGATGTCAAATTGATTCTTTTGTTTTCATTGAACTTGACTTAGGACTAAGTATGGTGCTTTTGCTTAGTAGAAAACAATATTTAATTGGGTGCATTCAGTAGATAATGTGAGGAGTGAAGACAATCGAGGGATTGGCAATTATGTCTGTGACATTAAAGAAATTAGGATCAATAACAGCTAAAGTTTCTTGTCTGCAGCGACTATATTAAAGGCACTCTTGGTTCTTCTTATAATGTGTAGAAATTTGTCCACTGATTTTCAATGCGCTGTGAAGACAGTGTTAGCCACAGATTTTATACTTGAAAGGAGTCGATAGCTTGAACTACAGTTACACCATGATTCATTTTCTTTACTTGTTAGTATGATCTGACTTCTCAACCAGCTATGATTGTCAAATTGGTTAAAAATTGTTAAATTCAACTCCTTGGCATTTCCAGAGATTTTATTCACCTCAACTTATGACTACAGTCCTCCAGTTTGTTTCAATTTTCACGCAAAAGGTAAGTTTGCAACTGATCCAGATTGATTATGCTTGTCTCAGATGGTGGAAGCATCTGTGTCTCGGCTGCTAGATGGCCGTCAAATATCTGAAACAGCCTCAGATGCTCTGAAGGCCAGTCACCCTGAAATACACGCCAAATTTTGGAGCCAGTTGCAGATGCTTTTGAAGAATATGTTGGCGTCAACACTTGCTGCAAGTGGCAGCAAGTCTCCCTTGCATCCAGTTTCAATACCCAGCAAGCCTGGAGATGCTGTGAAGCTCAAAGAACTTTATAAAATGTCCTTGAAGTCCACTGAGTTCAGCCAGCTGCATGTCATGCACTCCCTGTGGATATCTTGACTTGACCTGAATTTGCATTTTGTGATGCTTCCATGAAACTCATGCATCTTAACAGGTATCATACAGAAACGGACTGTCTCTTGGATATCTTGCGTACACGTGCTGTAGTGAACCCATGAATTAATACACGGTTGAAATTGTAGTACCAGTCTTACAAGGCAGTTCCCGGAGGTTTTGAACTCAAAGATAGCGGAGAAAAAGTTGATTGGCAAGTGTGTATGTGTGTTAGCAAGTTCTGGTTCTTACCCATATTATGCTAATCAGGGTAGTGGGGGCCTCCTCCGGTCATTCTACGTGTATGTCTCTGTGATTGACTTTTTACTAACGGCAGACTATGGAATACCGTTTTAGGAGGAACAACAGAACTGGGCAAGGTCTTATAATTGCATCTTAAGGGCGCTTTTAAATGAAGGGCTATGGAAGGGGAGTATCGACCCACTCGAGGATGGGCCTTAACCATAAAAAATGTGAGCAACATAGCCCAAAAAAGAACACAAGCCCCTAGCCTCTTCTGCCGAGAAAGATGGAGGGAGGGATGTATCCATGGCATTGCTGTCAATTTTGAAGGTAAAACTAAAACCAACCTTGGAGGGGCCGGTTCTCGAAATTCTGGACGGCGGGTTTCTATGAATTGATCCACCGTCGTAGATGCGTCGTATCTTAATGTATCTTATCATAATTCTCATACATAACGTAACACCACGCAAATATGTACTCTCTTATGAGTCGACCGCTGCAAATCCCCGAGGATCCTTGGGATTTGCAGAAATGCCCATCCGAACAGGAACTGAAGCACTCCTGATTTTTCTAATCTGTTAATTCATTCTAACCGGTCACAAGTTGCCACCTGTAGTTCCTCTTCGTGCGAACGGACGATTTTCGGCAATGGTCAACATTATCAGCACGCTCTATGAGACGCTAAACATTTTCTTTCCCAGTATCTTGCTGAATGAACAAACTCTTTACCTAAAAAGAAACAAAATTCGTCCAATAATTATACAATCAGGGCCTAGAGGAAGTTCCTTTGGAAATTTCCAGAGGAAAACCTAGAAGTCAATCCCTGAGCCATATTTTCTGAGTCGAGCTTTACACTCTGGCGCCCGGCCTCTAGGTCCTTCTCCCGATCCCACGGTTTCCATGGATGCTTCCCCAACCAATCTTCTTTCTCTTGTGGTTGCTGCTTCTGCTTCTTCTTTGAACGGCTCGTAGACTCTTCTCGGTGCTTTTGAACCAATGATTTCGATCTTTTGGCCTTGTTGTACATGTCCACCAAGCTGGCGTCTTCTTTGACCCTCTTATTTTCCTCTTCATTTGATGCAAGTGCGCTAGCCTCATTGTACGCCTCCAGATAACTGCCATGCCGAAAGTGAATATGTACGGATGAGCAGAATCAAAACAGAAAAGCTGGAGTTTCCAAATCTTTTCAAAAGAAGGCACATACTTCATCTTAGCTTTCTGTGCTCTGTCTGATGGGGTATCAGTCCAAACACTGGTGTCACCACGGCCTTCTTTTGAGCTGTTGCGAAATTTTGTGGATTGCATAGACACACCAGCCTGGCAACAAAAAGAAGCTGGGTGAAATGATCTAAAAGAATAGGTTGTGCTATTCAACTCTATTGAGAGGTGAATTTAGATTTATGTGGGCCTTACAATCATTAGAGGAATGATGGCGATTAACAGTCTATGGTGTGAAATTACCTTTTGCTTGATGTGTATCTTACTTTCTACCGCACCTTAGTTAAAATGAATGACATAGCATAAAATAACTGCAATATGATCAGACAAGCTCAATGATCATCAGAGGCCCTAGCAATTCTCCTACAGTATTTATGACTTGTGTCTCTCCAGGATCTTCCACCATCCAGGGGCAAATAGATGACAGTCTTAAATCAGTCGAACAGGACTAATCATGCACTAATTCTCACAAAGTAAAAATGATATGGACCTTACGAGGATTTTCAGCATTGCTTGACTAATCAAGTTGGTAATGAGTGATGCATCAGAATTCCCATAACCATTGTTAACTATTAAACTTTATTTGTTACAGGGGACTAAAATTTAAGTGGCACTGTGAACTAACATGAGAGTTGACATAATATGAGATTGTGAAATTTTGGCAAGATCAAGAAAGGATGAGTGATCTTACTTTCCTCTCTGGAGGTAGAGTTGTCATCCACTCATCTCTTTTGGGCATCTCTTTAGCCTGGTCTGCTAAGAGTTCATCATCACCCTCCATGGATATACCTGACAAACAACTGATAATTAGTAAATAGATCAATGAGTATTTTCTTCATTTCTTCCAATTAAAGTAATTCTGACATCGTTTCACTCATGCCTCACACTCAGGAGTCAATAGTCACATGATGATCCAAAACCTCAGGACCACCTCCAAATGAACATGAATATAAGAAATCATTTTCAGTTCTTTTCACAAGACTCACCAGATACAGAAAATTAGAATATTCAGGACTCTAATTCCTAGTTGATCATTTTCCATATGTAAGTGTTGCATCAAAAAAGAAAACGAAAAGAAAACTAAAAGACGATTTGTCAGTGTGCCAAGAATTGTGTATTTAACAATGAGTGGTAGTTGACGAGGATGATCAGCTACCTGGGACTGAGACATGACTCAGACTCTTATGGGTGACAGCAGTCTCCCATTGGTGGTGACAGTTAAAGATTCTTGTCAGCATCACACCCGAGAACATTTTTTGGCAATTCATTGGTCGCTATAGCCATGACTGACTAAATATGATTGATGGTAGTAGTTGGCAAAAATGCTGTACAATTAGACTACTGAAAGTGAGGTAGACTCGTAAAACCCCATTTCATTTTTCTCTAACATCAACAAATGTACCCTTGACTCATCAAAACATTAATTTAGTGCATTTTCTTCCATCTACTTTTCCAAGAAAAGTTTTTAATTCATTTAATCCATCTCATTCTACCTAAGGCAATCCATAGCAGCATACATTTAAATTGAGCATCAGAGATTTCAGGCAAAAGGATTGACAGCATGTAAGCAGTAATAGCGTACCTTGCAATCTCCTCCACTGGGCAGCTTCACGCATGGCTTTCAATTCAATCTAAGGTGAAAGAAACACCATCAGTCTTGTGGCAAGTGAGATATATTCCTAATCTATTGCCTTAGTGATATTGATACATAGCAAAGCGCACACCTTAAATGCCTCTTGTTCCTCCTTCAGTTTGATTTTGTCATCCAATGCTTTTCGCTGGACAAAGAAGATATAACATTTTAATGGAAACAGGCAGATATAACTCCAGAATGATCTCCAGTTTTCATACACTTGCTCTTATAACAACATATTCACATGGGCTTAAATCTTCACACACAACTCTAATTTTAAAGATATTTTCTACTATTGTGAAGGACCAATAGTCCAAAAAAAGTCCCTGAAAACCAAGGTTTGAGTACAAATTTGAAATTTAAGCTTTCCATTTAATAAGAAGACCACATGTACAGGCAAAGATTATGTGGTTTGGAGCAAGTATATGTCTGAGTGCTGTTTTTGCCTAAACTAAGAAAACAATAACCAAAGTAATGTCAATCATAAGCCCACTCAACACTGGTGCCTTGGTTAAGGAAAAGGATCCATTTCAAAAAGACCAGAGCAACCTCAGATATACTACTTAGAAAAAAGCACTATTAATAAAGGAAGAAAAAAGTCAAATGTCAATCCAATGCCTAGAAAGAGCAGCAGACTGCCACTCCTTCGTACTTAGACATAATTCATTGTGATTTCATCCCTCTGCAGTTTATTCAAGGCATTTTCTTACAGAAATCTTAAACAGTGGTTTCAATGGAACGAGAGAGAGAGAGAGAGAGAGAGAGAGAGAGAGAGGGTCACTACTAATAAAGGGGGGCAAAATAAGTCAAATGTCAATCCAATGCCTAGAAAGAGCATCAGACCGCTACTCCTTTGTACTGAGACATAATTCATCGTGATTTCATCCCTCTGCAACGTATTCAAGGCATTCTCTGTACAGAAATCTTACACAGTGGTTTCAATGGAACTAGCTCCCGCTTCACAGAGAGAGAGAGAGAGAGAGAGAGAGAACACAAGCATTTAGAGTATCTTGCATTGTGAATTAAATTTTATCTCACCTTATCTGGATCTTGTAAATCCTTAAATGCTTTGTTCAGTTTGATAAATGCTTGGTTAGCTTGTGGATGAGAGCATTTGTCCGGATGCACCAAAAGAGACAACCTCCAATACCTAGAATGATATTAACATGTGAAAAAGATTTCAGAATATGCAGACAACTGTCAAATACATAACCTATAAAGTGACTCAAAATATATCAAACCTACTATAACTTTGAGACCAAGATTAGGTTGTTGACTGTAATTCTCTCCACAGTTAGGGGCTACATTGCAATTAGACCTCAGGATAATAGAGCGATTATAAGCATAGATCTGGCTTTACTTCACAGTAATCAACAAATAGAATGGGAACACGGAGAAAGTGAGTAAGTATATAGACCTGGGAGACAGGGTGATATATATAATGAATCTAGGTTCATTCAGACTAAAGTATCAGCAATCATTGGTAGAGTAAATGCAAACCTATATGTTTGCAAGACAGAGTAAAAGGGTACAAGCAAAATACATGTAGTGGAGAAGTTCATCCAGTGTTTTGTGCAACTTTTGGATGCCACTTAAGCTAATGAGAAAGTTCCATAAGACGCCAATTAAAAACAACATGCTTTATGGCACAAAGTGTTGGGAGAACATTTGCATGGAACGAGTGTAGAAGATGATAATGCTTTGTTGGATGTAAGAGCACACAAGAAAAGACAGAACTAGAAATGAAATTATTTGAGGAACAGTAAATATGGTTTTTAATTGAGTATATAATAAGAGAAAAGGCTTGTATTCAATAACTTAGGTGCTATTTGGTAACGTTCCGAGGAATACTCATTTCTGTTCTTTTGTTCCCTGGAACAGAAATAGAACATAAACGCGTTTGGTATTTTTTTGTTTTCGAGACTAGATTTAAACAGAAACAAAAAACAAAAAAAATTGTTTTTTGTTCTAGGAACAATTCAAGAAACAAGCTTTTTTTCTTTTCTTTTCTTTCTTTTTCTCTTCCTCTCTTTTTCCCTAGCTGGTCGCTGGTCCGGCGATGGCCGGCGACTGGCCAAACAAGGCCCGGTGACCTCGCCGGCCACCGATGAGGCTCATGGGAGGCCCCCTCGAGCCTCGCCATGGCTGGGTGAGGCTCGACCTCGCCCAGATCTAGCGAGGCCAGGCCGAGCCTCGCCCGGCCATTGCAAGGTTGGCGTCACTTGGCCTCGTGGTAGTCAGGTGAGGTCGAGCCTTGCCCAGCCACAGCGAGGCCTAGCCTCACTCAGCCATGGCAAGGGAGAAGAAAAAAAAAAGGAAAGAAAAAATAAAAATGTAATAAAATTATTAATATACTAAAAGAAATTCTAAATCACAAAATTTTTTGGAATTGTACCAAACGTATTTCTATTCCTGGAACATAAATTTTTTATAGTTACCAAACATCTTAAAATGCTTAGAGACTGTTTCTAAGAACAGAAATAGAAAAAAAAAGTTTTTGAAAGGAAACTGTTTTCGGGAACAGAAACGTTACCATACGCACCCTTAGTCATCCTGAATGAATATCTTTGGTAATCATCTGAGATATGATCAATGGATGGGGAACTTGGATTTATAGGGGTATGGGGAAAAACCTAAAAGAACGTTGTTGAAATGTTGTCTCACATCGCTTAACAACAATGGATCCTAAATGCTCTTTATATTCATATGGTATCTCTCTATTTATTAGCTTAAGCTTTTAGGTTGGACTTTATAATATGATATCAAAGCTAGTCATCCCTTACGTGAAAGTGTGCGGCAAGAAAATTCCATGTGAATGTGCGTAGTCAAAATTCCACGTGTAGATTCCACATGCAGCTCATGGTCAAAAAATTCCATGTGAATGTGCATAGTCAAAATTCCACATGTAGCTTGTAATCCAACTTGCACGTGAGAGGGGGTGTTGAAATATTGTCCCTCATCACTTGACAATGATGAATCCTAAATGTTCTTTATATTCATGTGGTGTCTCTCTACCTATTAGCTTAAGCTTTTGGGTTGGACTTTTTAACAAACGTGCAAGGAGAAAAAAAATAAAAAATATAGAGCCTTTAGAGTTTAGAATACATCACAAGAAATCGAGTGCAATGGCATAAAAAAATAATCTAACCAATGCTGGTTAGCAGGGTTAGACTAGTTTACTGTAGCTGTTTTTGTTGTCAGTAAGTCGAAAGAGATTCACTATGAAACATCAACAAGGTGCAAAACTATCTATCTCAGCTACCACAACTCCCAAAATATTTTATTGCCCTCATTCATTGTAAGAATCGTATTTATGGACAGAAACATAGAAGTTCTACAAACTTCACTGATAAAAATCTATCACAACTCCTCTCAAACCCCACAACCAAATTTTCTTGACATGTTTACATCTATAACATAGAGAGCGGGTACCAGTGGTTTACTATATTGACTTACTGAAAATCAAGAGGAGGAAAAAAAAAAAAAGATCGAAAGATCTAGCAGTTTGAAAACATAAATTGCTTTTTATTTTTCACGAGCAATAATTTCAGAAAATTTTATTGAATATTTGTGAATCAATGTACAGCTACCAAAATTGTTCCCAAGAGAGGAGATGATCCATGCACAGGAAAGTAGTTTACCTTTTCTTCACCTTATCGGTGGACATGTTGTGGTTCACGCCCACTACATCGTAAGGGTTATCAACCTCAGCTCCCATGATTCTTGTCACCTGGAAAAAAAAATGGAAATTGATAAGCTGATGAGACATTTGTACATCCATGTGACCAAAAAATCATATTTCCAGACACATTGACGGATTTGACAGATTCACGTAATAATTAAGCAAGAAGATTTAAAACACTTAGCACTCCCCGTCAGTGGCTGTCTGAGTAGTAAACAATACATACTGCTTTTTGATATTTTACTACACCGTATGATTTATTCAACACAATAAATTATGTAGACAGGATTTATTTTATGATTTCTTTTATCACAGAATAACTATAAGTCTTTCATTGATCAAAATGAACAGAGGAGGTATCAATACACAAAAAGATGAACTAACTACACTGAAAAAAAGAAAAGAAAATACAAGCGAGAGGTCTATGTCCAAATCTGATACATCATTTTCATTAAAAATTTTCCCATTATGCAAGACAATTCAAAGCCCGCAACTACCTCCCAGGAAACAAAAGAGTAATGTATTCCATTCTAAAAGGCCCTTCCATTCCTCTCCATATATGACTGAAAAATAGAAGCAAACCCTTGCCACGACCCAATTGAGCCCAACAGAGCGAGAAATGTCCAGAGCTACCCAAATGGAAATGCACCAGGTGATGGTTAGCAGTTTCTAGGTCAGGCTTCAATGGGAGTCTCAAGCAAATCTTGTTGAGAATCCCATCGATAGCCTTTACTGATGACTCACACCTTCTAAGAGCTAAACATTCCTCAAGTTATCAGTTGATTTGCCCTATAGTCCTAGTTGCATACCATGCTCATTGCCACAATGGTTTTCAAATGCAAGCATCCTCATAGTTAAATGCTAAGCCAAGTATATTCCTCATATCGACAAGAGTTCTATGTCATCATTATTATGTTTACAACCTTTGTCATTTTAAAATGCCACTGTTAATTCCATACTCCAGCATGACTGAGATACACCACAAACTACCTTAACCATGGTGCATAGAAGAATGACAAACCTCTTCAAAACGCTCCGCTTCATTTGCAGATTCTGCTTCAGCAACCACAGCTGGCGGTGCAGGTCCAATGAATAACTCAGTATCTTCCTCCAATTCAGCATCCCTAAGAATAAGCAAGTGTCCATACACAGTATTACATAAGCTTATACAAATGAGCACAAATATACTCACAAATGATGACCTAAAACTAGGAAATTAACATCGCTCCCTAACATGTGCCGAAGTAGAGCACTGCTGTGAACCACATGGTGTTAGAGGGAAAAAGGAACACCTGAGCTCAGCCTGCGCTTCGGTTAATTTAGCTGCAGCAGCCAACAACTCAGCTGACGGCATTTCTGGGCCAATGACCCTGCAACATGGCATCCGTAGTTACCATCAGAGCACTTACATGAATAATCTTCAAAATGCAGACCAAGTACAAACAGAAAAATACGGCATTAATCAATTAGGTCATTCCTATCAGGATGAAACTACCTGTGCAACTATCAATTACAAATTATTGGATTTTGGAGATGATATTGGGCTAGTGTCCTAATCGAGAAATCAAGTAATATGTTTCATTGTTTCCATTTATTATCCGGTCAAACAGATCAAAAGAGATAATACCTTCTACGAGCTGAAGAACCTTCCTCCGAGACATCACCGCTTATGCCCTCCCGATGGTCAGGCTCCAGCTGTGAATTCCTCACAACTTCAGACTGTTGAAGATTTTCTTCTTTATGCTCCATATGAGCTTCAATCAAGGGTCCAACAGCCTGCAGCACTGGACGGCTACTTGGTGGCAATAAGAATACCCCATCTTTTTCCTCAAGGTCAAGTGAATGGAAGAGCTGCTTCAAATGCCTAACCAACAATCTTTCGGATATGCCATTGATGTCAACTGCTTGTCCACTATCAATCATTTGCAGAAGCTATTGGAGAAGACCAAAAACGAGTCAATAGATTAACAATAAAGATTCATCGAAATAACCTATTTAACGAGCACAATAACCAACACAGGAAACGGCAACCAGTGACCACATTCTTATTCCCAGGACATAACATGTGAAAAGATGATACAAAAAAAAAAAAAGCTACTACAACTCAAAATGCCCACAGTTCTTCAGAAGGCACCTTTGCCACAGCTTAGCTTCTAAAAAGGACAACTGACCTTCGCTGTACAGAAAAGGGACAGAAGTATCATATCCAATAATCGCATCAAAGAAACGAAATTTTCCAGAATTTGGGCTGATAATTTCAGTCTGTTGTGATTCTTTTTCCAACTGTTCTCATATCTAACCTCAAAACTCAAAATCCATCAAAGCAAGGCTATAGCCCTGAACTATTCAGGCAGGATCACATTCCACCAAACAAGACCAGCAAAAAGAACACAATTTTACCTGCTTCAAGTCGCTCGCCACGCTAGGGAACTCCAACAACATATTCCTCAGAACCGATTCCGGATCAACGCGAACTCTCTCCGTCTCCGAATCGGAACCACCAGAAGATCCGTCGCGAGCGCTCCTCCTGCCGCTCCTCTTCTCATCCTTCCTCGACCTCCTCCGCTCCTTCTCTCTATCCACGCGTCCTCTCTCCTTCTTCCTACCGCTACCGCTGCTACCGCCGCCGCTCCTCTCTCTCCTCCTATGCTTCTCCCTCCTAGAACCGCTCCGCTCCTTCCGGCGCCGGTGCCGCCGCCGCCGGGAGGATTCCTCCGAGGCATCGGAGTCCGACGGGGACGGCGACGGCGATTCCGACTCCGTGTCCGTCTCCGAGTCCGATCGCCGCGACGATTTCCTCCTCCGGCTCACCATTTTTTAGGGGGGGCGAAGATGCGGACCCGGCCGATGGCCACCAGTCGGCAACCGGCTGTTATCGCGCGCGGGGACGCGGAGGCGCAGGCTTTGGGCCGAGGAAAGAAGATTCGATTCCGTTTCGGGGGCCCATCGTCTTCTCCTTCTCCAGTCGATCCTCGTATCCCCCTTGAGGTCGGCCCAAATCAGCTACTCATATTGGGCTGCCAAGCCCAGGTACTGAGAGGCCCAACAGATTTCGTATCGAATCCACCAAGGCTTTCGCTTCATCGTCAAGGGAAATGACCATTAAAATCGCCTTGAGCTCCTTCAATCCGATCCCACGTCACGAGATGCATTCCCTTCTCATCGGCAGTATCTATCTCTCTCGAAACGAAAAAATCTGCAGCTTTTCTCTGGGGGCAAAACTTTGCCAGTGTTAAAGCGTTTGGAAATTCTATTGTGTATGCTATCATTCTTGTTGTCTTATTAAAGAAGTCATGCTTTTAACACTCAAAATGAGTTCTCTACCCACTTCCATTTAATATGATGCATATTTAAGTAATGGGGTGTCATTTAGATCGGAGATCACTCCGATGGGTTGTTCGTATCTCGACACTTCATAGTTTTTCCAAAAGTATTCCCAGCATATATCCTAATGTTTTCATAATATCTATTATGAAGTTAGAATTGATCTAGCAGTTAGTGATTTTGGCCATTGATGAGATTTGACTATCGGCATTCTTGCGGATGATTTCCTTGTTCCGGCAATAAGAGATGGTTCGTGAATGGGGTTTGTAAACAAGACTCGTTCCTAAATGGTCATCAATTGAGCATTCGAGGAGAAGTGAAAGCAAAAAAATATCGATCGAAACAAGGAATGATTTCGCATTTTATCTTTTTTTTTCATCCATACCCTAAAGAAGCCACAATCTAGACATTGATGGATTATTGAATCATTTGTAGCATAGGACCATCCATACATAATTCTGCTAGGGAACTCAGAGACGCATTTTATTAATCAAAGACCTCAGCTAAGTAATGCGAAAGTCCTCTTAACTTGGAAATGAACCGACGATCAATCCAGCTAAGTACATAGAAAACACTTCTCACATTCAACTTTATTTGCCATTCTCATACAAACCCAACCTTACTTTTCTGCCTACACGCATGCATGAAATGCAAGCGTGCATGCATTACATTTAGACAGACAGGAACAAAGATACAACGAGATACACAGCGCAGTACAGATTATATCCAATATTTGAGTGAACTTAGACATGTATAACGTGATCTAGGGACATTTGTGTCGACCGCCGTGGGTGGTCATGTTGGCGTAGCAAGGGCAAACGTCCTCATTCCCAGAAGTACCGGGAGGCACGCAGTTGCACCTCTTGCAGCACGTGTTGCACGCCCTTATGCACATCTTGTGCCTCGATGCCTTGCTGCACCTGTAGTTGCACTTGGACTTGCAATCTGCAAAGGATCACCAGAAATCGCAATCAACGTAGCCATCTACTATATGGGTCTGTATTAGCTATCAAAGTTCTTATCCGCTCTTTTATTTTCTTCTCGATGATGAACACTTTGGGAGGTTGAAAGTATGTTCGTAGACTCCCCAATGAAAATCTGCAAAAGATCTTACCAATTGTCTGAGCTTCGGCTTGGAGTTGTTCTCCACCAAAAACCAGCACCTGACATTGCAAACCCAAATAAAAAAGAGAGAAACTTTAAGTCAGACTCTCACTCTCAATGGATCTCCTTCTATTCCTTTACACTGAATCTAAATCTGTTTAGAACCGTGTAAAAGGATGCCGGATATACTGCACAAGAAGCATGATATCTGTGTACATAGCGTGTACCTCATGTACCAAGACAACGCAAAGGATCACAAAGAGGATGCTTGTCTTCGCACTCGCCATTTTTCCCTTTTCCTTTCCCACGAGCACGCGACTGCACAACGAGAGAGAGAGAGAGATGAGGAGAATGGATGTGTAGATTTGAGAGCTTGAGAGTGTATTTATAGTGGAGGAGGCTGTTGATGGTGAGAGTTTCCCGCGCAACGCATAATGTGACTCCATTGAAGACCACGTATTTCCGCAAATCTTACTTGCCGTGAATGACCGAGTAATGCTTAAGATTCAATGGCCGGTATTATGCGGTGAAATCGAATTCACATGAATTAAGATTAGGTCGCTCTTCTTTTCTTTTTTCTTTCTTGCACCACCCCTTGCCACATGACTCTTTAGAGACAATATCGGGACATCGTCACATGTCACGTCATCAACTTATGTATACGATTTGCTTCAATTAGTTAGAGAATGCCATGTATTGTGATTGCTTATACCTCACCTGCCCCCATTTTCTCCACAATTTGGAAGATGGATTTCGCCATATTTATGTAGCTAGCATATTATTTTTGATTGTTGCTCATCATATCAATTAGTGGCATGATGTATAGCAGTAATATTCCCTAATAAGATTAATTTTATGATTTTGATCAACTTTGGCTACCGAAGGGTACAAAAAGTTTCAAGATTATAAAAATAATGCTAAGATGTATTCCCATATTTTGATTATTATTAAATGATTTGATGAGTTCGATATCATACTAGATGTTTAAATTAAGAAATTTACTTTAGCGTGAATTTCATTTAGTAAATCAAACGTTATTGTCACATAATTTAGTAAGAGCCATTAAAAAACCTTAATATCTCTGTCATCACTCAAAATTAGTATACAATGTCTGTATACTATGCTGCAATCAAACTATGTCACCACAAATTTAGAGTTATTGTTTATTGCGCTACCAACAAGATGTCAAATATGTCTTGAAAACATGAACACTCGATTGAATGGTAAAACCGTGCCCAAAAACCACCTCACCATCTTTGAAATAACATTATGTATGGAAATGAAGAGATTGATTATTTTCTATGCGAAAAACGTCTACAAACTTAACCAAGTAACTTTAAAATTCCAAATTCAAATGGTACTTTTTCTTTTAACGATACGGATGCACAAAATTAGTTGATATCCTTTAAAAGATGTGGTGATTTCCCTCAATTTGTTGACACCTATAATTGAGGTGATCTTTGTCCTATTCTATCATATAGCTTCTGCAACTGGACACCATATTCCCTACAAGCCTACGAAAAACTATCCTTTTCATGCATTTCACATCCCACCAATGAGCAACTTGTGCTCGGTTTTAAGACGATATGGAGACGTTTCATCTTCTTAGCAAAATGTGACGTGTGGGTCTTGTAATAGAGGCCTCAGCTGTCATATTGGCATTTCAGAAGGGCATCTCAGAAATTTCTTGCGGATAAGAACTGGACATTGACCCATCGAGTGAAAAGTTTTCTTTCCAGGTGAGGTCTTGGGATATGGCATATGGACTCACAACCACATAATCACAGGATGACAGCCGAAAAGTTAACTTTCCATTAACAGAGCACGAGCTTACAAAACACGTTGACAATACATTCACTTTCTTCCGGTAATATTCAGCATGTTATCACGACATGAGCAGCAAATGCTGGTTTAAAATGCGGGTTTCGATGAAGTACAAGTGGTCTGCAAGCCACTGCTCGATTTATTAAGGATGATGCTGAACTGTTGCTGTGTCTGATAGTCACTTGGGGTATAATTTCCACGATCGATTACGATATAGACTCTGAACCTACTTATATTTACCTCCTTACTAGTAACATAAGATTTTCAGTCTTATTGAAACATATAATTGTAAGAGATTGACTATCCTTTATTTTTTATATATAGATAGATGCATCTAGTTCTTTTGAGTTCTACCATGCATCCCGACAAAATGCGGATTTAATTGGCAGCGCAAGTCCTGAACTTTGTGCATTACAGTGAAGCAATATGATAGGAAAAGGAAAGCTTGCCATAGACTAGGACTTTGTAGAACCAAAACTGTGTGGACCATTACGACATCGAAGCATCGACGATTACTTTGGAATCTAGTTTTGTCCATGACCTATATTTATCAATATTTGGATGTTCCATTTCCTGGTCACCTACTTGGTTAACGATGGGAAAGAATTGAATGCTGTACTTTGATGAGTTACCTTCTGTGCTGTTGCCTGTATACAGTTGGCAACACCTATAGATCTGTTTACCAACCCTAAAGTTTAGTCTCTTTATCAGAAAATTTAGGATACATTTTCTTTATCATAATTAGCTGTACATGGTTTCAGATCTTGAAGAGGATCTCGATAAGATAAATTTTGTTACGTGACTGATGTCATATGATGTTAATGGTACCAACCACTACAGCAATCGAAAGAAAAGCTTTTGTAGTACTCACTGTGAAATTAAACTTTTTAGGGTCGTTGTGGAGTAAATTTGTTGCCTGATAATACCTAAGATTCGTTGATGAGATTGACTAAGGTATCACAAAACCGAATTCTATTAGATTGCCCACAGATACATCGCAAGGTTTCTGATAATTTATTGACAGCGGGCACAACATTTTATGTAGGAAGAATAGAAAAAGGAACCTCCATTACAAGGTTTCTGATCATTATTATTCCAAAGTTACTCGAGTATGAAGTGCTATGCTGCATTTAACATATATAAAAAACTATCTAAGACCTACATACAAAAGAATCACAGCACAATTATAGAGGCGTCGTGTTGGAGAAATAATCTTCAAAAGCTTAAAATCGAACCCAGCATCTCGTGCACTGTGCCATACAATCTCCCTTGCAATCAATGTTATAACCTAAGACTTTTGGATTTCGGAGAAGAAGATTGCGGAGAGACTTGCCCTTTATCCCCCAATCCTTTTCCAGGACTTTGACATTGCTCTTCACTTCTTCTTCGAGTTTGCATCCGAGAACCTCAGGGAACTTCTTGAGCAACTTGCAAAGATCGTCGTCCGAGAGGCTTAAACTCCTCAAATAATCTAAAGTTTCACCAAGAGCTTCGTAGGTAGGGACTTCCTTTTTTCGTTCTTCACCCCAGTAAGGTGAATGAATCTGGCCAAATGCTTTACCAAGCATCTTGTCCTCCTCCTCATTGCTGAAATTGAACACAGAAAGAGCATCTCTACATCTTTCCCATGTTCTCTTCTCTTCTTCACTTAAATCTACATTTACAGCAGTTGCACGTACTACCCATTTCTTAGCAGAGAGACTTGGAGGCCAAGCTAAGCTGGTCACTTTAGATATGGGCCAACTGGAGACATGTGTGCTTAAAGCAGCACTAGAAAGTGCAACAGTCACATTATCACTCTGCAAGACAATTCATATAATTCGATGCAATTAATGAATATTTCACAATAAAGGAAAGTACAAGATCTAAAGCATGAATTACATTGATTTGTCATAGATAACTGTGCTGTAATATTGTCCGAGTTCATTTGAGCAGCAATGAACAAAGCCAAAGTGAAGCACAAAAGATATATAAGACAAGGAAATAAAACTGCAGAAGCAGGAAGCAAATTATGTCTGTGAGCTATATATACAGCATCATGACTCTCATTGTGCTCAAAGAAGTGAGATGAAATCCTCACGCCTTTTGTTCCTCAAACTATTAATCCTAATTGTCCCAAGTTTCCTATATACTCAAAAGAGATGCATTCGAGGGTTAGACGTGTCGACACACTTCAGATAAAAAATTCAAGCATGACAATAAGATTTTAAGCATACTTGCAATATCCTTAAAGTTATACTACAGGACTTTGGGATGTGAATTCTGATATTTCATTCAGGTTCTAAGTTTGCGAAGTCCGTTTGAAAACCAAGATGATCCCATATCTTCATTCTTTCTCCCTAAATCAGGGAAATGAGAGAAAAGCTTAGTCATGTACCTAATAGTACGCAATATTTTGAATTTTCAGTATCTGACCTTCAAAAAATAGTCATTAGGATGATCCAGAGAAACCAGTTTCAAATTGTACAAAGTACTCCAGGAACCAAGACTAGACAATCTGATATCTTAGTTCCCAATTTCTCAGTTAGGATGAGAAAAAATTCATCATGCACTAGTCAAGACATGCGTTCTTTACTCGAAATGTGTTATATGACTCAACAAAGTAGTAAGACCCCAACAACAGAATGAATCTGTTCCAAGAATTCCTCAAGAACAACAATGCAATGTGCACAAGCTGCAGTGCTGCTGGCTGGTTCATGCCTTTAACAAGTTTTTCAACCATTGATAATACAGACATTGTTATCATATTTACCATATGTTACAGAATGGTTACAGAAATAAGTACTTAAGTATACCAATTGTTTAACTAACATAGGACAGCATCATCAAATGCAGACGATAGTTTAAACAAAAACCCACCTGCAATGTAACTAGGCCTAATTTATAGCACAGTCTTGCCAGCAAGGACTAACAAATCCCACCTGCTCTGTAACTTGGCCTAATTTCAATCACAGTTTTAGCCAGCAAGGACTGACAGTTAAGGATCTCTCAGAGTGTAATTTGCAGGCATTCATTACTATCAAAGAGGTTCTCTAGAGTACGGAAAGTACTCGGCTTAGCCCACAAAGATTCAATGGGGAAAAAGGATAAATTGACTAGTTTGCAAAATATAGTGCCATTAGGAGATGGAAATAAGGGTCACGGCAGACTGAAAAGGTTGCAGCATGCACGGGTTTCGCTTAATTTTAATAGTTCCTCTAGCACACACCATTGCAACTGGTACTTGAGGTTTGAGTGATAACTTGTATTCCACTACCTTCTCCAACTGTCAATCCGACCCTTAAAACACGCTCATGCACAGGAATGTTCTTTCTTATTAAGCTTAAATCAACAAAGCTTAAACCAGAATGTTGAGTCCATAGGTTTGGTAGCTGTATGAATCTGTTGGGTCCATACGCGTAAACAGTGATGAAATTCATGGACATGTGAGCTGGTAAGCAGATTCCCTTGCACAACCTTCTATTTATTTAGCTGGAGCAGGGAAGTAACATGAGAAAATGGAGACTGGACTTCCCATAGTGGTATGTAGGTATATAAAGAGGTAAACTAGAACCAATGCCTCTCCTAATTTAATTTGCTAACAAGGTAGATATCATCATGGTACTTTGATGTCATATAATTGCAAAAGTTCAATCTTAAATACACAGGAAGTATTGTTTAGTAACCCACTCCACTAATGGGATGAGGACAACAACGGCTAAGCCTTATCCTATCCTGAGTCAAGTCTGATGTATGATCAAAATACTCCACATCTTTCCATATTTATTCATTCGTGTCTTTTTAGATCTTTCTTTACCCTTTAACTCGTGTCTTTATCCTATAATACCATTTTCTCATTAGAGCATCTACATGTCCAATATGGATGTTTTTCTAGTTCTTCTACAGTTATCTTTTACAGCCAGGCAGACTGTTGAAAATCTATAAACTGCAAAAAGCAATTAAACATCACCAAAAATAATTGTCCTCCATTCGTCCATCTTGAGTTGGAAGAGAGGGGGAAGGTGTTAGAGTGGTTTATCTTGAGTGCGGACGGGTCAAGAAACTAAGCCACATATCTAGGAGACTCACCCTATCAACCTGCTTCTCCCATCTCTCTTAACAGGTTCTTCAATCCACAGATTTGTGAGTTTTTGACATGAATTAGTTAAGTGAATTAGAGATATGAAGTATGCCTTGAGAAGGGGACGAGGTTCTAGGAAGGAAAGCAAGCTGCAATTAAGGATGGGGAGGAGAAGATTACCCACCCTTCCTTGTATCCATTCTTGCAGGGAATGACCTAAGTAGCAACGTAGATGTGTACCCAAGAATCTGCAACCTAGGTGAGCCCCATAGCACAATAGAATTTCTGTAATATTAGTTCCTAATCTAGTCACCCTCGCTCTTGTTTCCACTTTCAGAAAAAGTGAATCGCAATAATCAAGTCACAAGAAACAAATTATACAGCACCTTAAATGAAGAAGCCGTGAGTCTAATGGCAGGACACTGAAGCCTGGAGAGCTCGATAACTGGATGTAAATCAAGCCCTCGTGTATGTCCAATTTTTGTCAGAGACACGTTCCTTTCACAACATTGCAAATTATAATCATTCACAAGTAAAAGGGCCCTCTCCTGCTTATATATATAACTTATTCAACGTGCTGAAATGATTACTGGCCCGATGGACATAAGATTTCACAAGAAACTCCAAAAAATTCAGGCATGTCCTCAGCAATGTATGTTCAAAAGCATTCGAAGTTAGCCAGTCAGATTAACAAAATAGTGGTTTTGTATTTCAGAGAAATTCATGAGAGTGATACGATCCTTCATATCACGTTCCATTGGTTACAATCCAAATGAAAGACCTCCTTGCAGCTTATATCGCAAAACCAAATTTGCAGAAGGCAGTTAATTTTGAAGTACATACATGTGCTTCGCCACGCCAAAGAAGAAAAGGAAAGGCATTTCAATTTTCGTCCATGCGCCTGAAATTTAGAACAACCGAGGAACAAAGATTCGACTTACGGGCGCAAGGTTGAGCAGAGGCGAAGCCAAGCAATTCCCTACCATCCCTACACTTAGAGAAGAAAAACAAAACAGCCATTTAAAGGATAGCCATCACAGGATTTAAAGAAGAGCTGCAATACTAAAATTAAAAGGAAAAAAAAAATAAAAAACGCTTCTTTTGTGTGCCAAACCCAAAACCATCGTTGCTTCCACTTCTTAGGCGAAAATCTAATCATCCCAAGAAGCGACCATTGAATCTCTGTCAGCTTGTCCTAAAAAATATTGATACAGACACCCTACATGCAAAAAAATCTACAAGCATCGATCTGGGTTTACTTGAACTCTTCAGTTTCAGACAAAACAGCAGAAAAAATCTAGCGTGAATCCGAGAGAGGCCATGGCCTATTGCGATGTCGGAGAAACGGGACAAGATCAGAGACATTACCAGAATCCAGGGGTCTCTCTCCGCTCAGAAGCTCCGGCGGAAAAGAGAGAGAGAGAGAGAGGTTGAGTCCTCCGATGGTCGGAATTTGGAATTTGCGACTCCTGGCTCGCAGGAGGGGGCGCCAAAGATCGGGGAAGGGAAGGCGGGTCCTACTGCAGATATAAGGTCCATAAAATATTTGTACTATTTCGCAGATATTAGGAATTTTATTAGTTCTCCGTCAGAAAATAGGGGCTGCATGATTGTGTTCTTTTCTTTTGTTTATAAACAGATTTTCTGTTTTTTTTGTTTCCGGGAACGAAAAAAGAACATAAACGCGTTTATTTGCGTTTCTGTTCAAAAACGGTTTTTTTGTTCCCAGAACAAAATTGGAACAAAAAAAAGAAAGGGGCTGCATGATTGTGTTCTTTTCTTTTGTTTATAAACAGATTTTCTGTTTTTTTGTTAGGGAACAAAAAAAGAAAAAAACGCGTTTGTTTGCGTTTCGTTCAAAACGGTTTTTTGTTTAGGAACAAAATTGGAACAAAAAAAAAAAGAAACAAAAAAGTTACTTTTCTGTTAGAAACACTTCTTGAAGAGCTGAAAAGAACAAAAACGTGTAAAGAACAAAAACGGAAAAAGAACAAAAACGAAACGCTCCTCTCATCGTCTTCGTGCCCTAGCCGAATCCCCCTTCTCACCATCGTCTCCGTTCGTGCCCTAGCCGAAAGCTCCCCCTTCTCCGGCGTCTCTCACTGGTCCACCGGCTGACACTCCGGCGCCTCCCACTCGGCCGACTCTCCGGCGCCTCCCCACTCGGCTGACTCTCCGGCGCCGACAGCTGCTGCTCCTTCACCGGCTGAAGCTTCTGAATCGAGGTAAGTTGCTGCTGCTCCGATGATCACCGTTCGACGAGGGCTTCGGCGAGAGCCACCCCTCGCAGATCTGGGCGATGGCTGGTCGGGGCTCGAGCGCGACAGCTCGCTTGGGCCAGCGGTTGCCCAGATCTGCGAGAGGCTCGCTCGGGCGAGCCCTCGTGCTCGAGTCCCAAGCGAGCGTTGCTCGCTGGAGCTACTCTGCCGAGCTCGAGCTGCTGTGGTCGGTCGACAGAGCAGCGCCGCTCGCAACTAGGAACAGAGAATTGTCTCTGCCAGCTCGAGCGAGCAGAAGGAGCCCCAAGCGAGCGATGCTCGCCCAGATCTGCCGTAGATCAGGGCGACAGCTGCTCGGTGGAGCTGCTCTGCCGAGCTCGAGCTGCTCTGGTCCCTCGGCAGAGCTGCTCTAGTCGCTCGGCAGAGCAGCGACGCTCGCTCGAGCGACTCGAGCTGCTCTGCTTGCTCGAGCGAGCGTCGCCGCTCTGCTCGCTCGAGTTGCTCGCCGAGCTCGAGCCGCTCCGCTCGCTCGGCAAAGCGGCAACGCTCGCTCGAGCGGCGGAGCAAAGACAGGGACGGTTGAGCGAGCGTCCCCGCCCCCTGGGTCGAACCGCTCTGCGAGCTCGAGCCGCTCCGCTCGCTCGCAGAGCAAAGAACACTTGCTCAAGAGCGGAGCGGCTCGTCCGCTTGCCTCGCTCGAGAGAGAGGCGAGCAGCCGAGCCGCTCGCTCCCGAGAGCTCTCTTGGGCTCGAGAGCGGAGCGGCTCGGCCGCTCGCTCAGAGCAGAGGAGCCGAGCTTGAGCGGAGCGGACGAGCGAGCGGAGCGGAGCCGGGCCGCTCGCTCGGGAGCGAGTAGACGAGCCGCTCCGCTCTACTAGAGCGAGCGAGCGGCGGCCGCTCACTTGGATGCAAAGCGGACGAGCCGCTTCCGCTCCGCAAGAGCAAGCGAGCCGCTCGCCGCCCGCAAGAGCAAGCAGACGAGCCGCTCCGCTCCGCAAGAGCAAGCGGAGCGGGCCGCTTGCCTGCCTCGCTCGCTCGGGGAGCAGAGCGGTCGCTCCGCTAGAGCGAGAGAGCAGCTCGGCCGCTCGCTTGGATGCAAAGCGGACGAGCCGCTCCGCTTGCCTGCGCTCCGCTCCGCTAGAGCGAGCAGAGAGGCAAGCAAGCCGAGCCGCTTTGCTCGGCTGGGGGGAGCGAGCCGCTCGCGCTCGCTCGCTCGGGAGCGAGAGCGGCTCGTCTCCGCTCCGCTCTCTTGGAGCGAGCGAGAGGCAAGCAAGCGAGCGAGCGAGCGGCTCGTCGCTCGCTTGGATGCGAGCGCACGAGCCGCTCCGCTCCCGAGCCCACAGAGGGGAGCAACCGAGCTACTCGTTAGCCTTTGCAACGAGCGGAGCAGCTCGGCTGCTTTGCTCTGATCGAGCGAGCAGAGGCGAGCAGCCGAGCTGCTCTGCTCGCGCTGCTGTGCTCGCTCTATCGAGCATCGCGAGCACAGCAACAACACTCTGCTCGTTCGAGCGATTCGACGATATATTTATTTAAAATATGCTGAGGAACTATGAGCTCATCCAAATATCTTTTTTTCAGATAGGCTTTGTAGTTGAGAAACTTACAGAGAAAACACTAAAGGATTGGAGGCACTTTGAGGAACTTCTTTTTGTGTTTGACGGTAAGAATCAAGGGTAATGCTGCCTTGTGTTTGATGAATGTCATGGTTGCATATTTTGTCATTGTAGTCTTCTCCGTTTGCATCTCTTGAGAATGATTTTGTGTTTGGCATGTATAGTATTATGTTATTGATTTAACTCATAACTCATATGCTACTCAACCGGTCAAAGATTAAATGGCATCTGAGAGACAGACATTCAGTGCAAAGTGGACAGACTCTCTGACCAACCTATTTATCGGGCTGTTGGTGGATGAGGTCAAAAAGGGAAATCGCACCTCTTCTACTTTCAACAAAGCCGGATGGAGGAATATACAGACTGAATTTGTTAGACAGATAGGATGCCAATATAGCATGGTCCAGCTGAGGAACAAGGTAAACAAGCTGAGAAAACAGTATAGCAGTTTTGAGAATCTTATGTCTCAATCTGGATTTGGTTGGGACAATGTCAACAAAAGAGTTGTTGTCGACGATCCGAGTATATGGGAATCTCACATCAAGGTATCTTTTTAACTTTTTGGTCATTTTGATGTCATTATAAATGTATATTTCAAAATGTATGATTACATTGCTGAATTGTAATTACTGTTAAAATTGTAGGAGAATGTTGAGTGGGCAAAATTCAGGAATGATGGATTTCCTCAGTATCCCGAGCTATGTATTGTATTTGGTGGTACATATGCTACCGGGGAATATGGCATAGGCTCGCTCAAGATTTGACCGTGTCGGAGGAAGGTGACAATGGTGTTGGTAATGTAGGCGGTGACAACGGTGGTGGCAATGCATATGGTGATAATCCCGGTAGCCATACGGATGACTTGGTGAACACCACATTGATGAGAGAGTCTTTACATCGATCATGCGCAACTTCATCTCGGGAAAGCACAAATTGGATAGGACTCCAAATACTAAGAGGAGAAGGAAAAGCAACCAAAACAAGTATTGATGACACTTGCAAAGCCATACAAGACTTTTTGAAAGTTAGGTCAAGTCAATCTGGTAGTGGCTCTGCGGCCTCCGGGGTTACGCCATCACCCGAAGACCCTTACTCCGTAGCTTTGTCATGGATATTCTCATTAGTATGCCCGAGATAGACCAAGATGTCTATAACAAAGCAAAGTGGAACAAGCATGTGATAGTGCCGCATGGAGGGTGGCTTTCATTAAATCCCCATCCGAAAGGAGAAATGGACTTCTTTATCATCTTTAGTAGATGTTTGGAAGTATATTATGGATTGAATGGGGTTTGATTGACTCTGTAGAACTTATGTTATCCATGAATATTTAGTTTTTAATGATGTTCCTGTTGAGACTCTTCGTACTTATATGTAATGGCATCTTTTATCGAGACTATGGTTTATGTTATTGACTGTTATTAGATACATTTTCAAAATCTATATTGATGTTTTTATATTTTTGTGATGGTATAGGTACTATGGAAGATGGATCAAATAGTATATTTAGTGAACAGGTTGAATCGGTTGAACAATTCTTGGATGATGATGATCTTTACATATTGCTAGCGTGGTTGTGCACGGTTGCGATTGACGCGTCCGTGCATACAAGAGAACCCATTAGGGACAGTAGATTGACAGGATCCGAATGGATAATGGAGATTGTTTATGAACATTCAGATAGGATATATGAAGCCTTCAGGATGGAGAGACATGTTTTTATGAATTTATGTGATTTAATGAGAGTAAGGGGTTGGTTAAAAGATAGTCGATTTATTCGAATAGATGAACAAATTGGGATATTCTTATCTTTGGTTTGTCACGGTAGCTCAAATAGAGATTTATGTGAGAGATTTCAACATTCTGGACAAACAATTAGCAAGTATTTCAACAAAGTGTTGAAAGCAATTATCAAACTTTCAAAAGAGATAATCAAACCACCGTCCTTTGATGTCATTCCAGAAGAAATTCTTATGGATCCTAGTCATAAACGCTACTTCAAGGTATGATTTCTATATCCACTTTATACCGTCACATACATGTAGTTCATAATATTATATAATCTTAGCTTGGTGATAAATTGACAGGACTGCGTAGGTGCATTGGATGGCACCCATATAAATGCTATTATCCCGATGTCTAAGCAGGTTCGATTTAGAGGCAGGAGAGGGACTACCACACAAAATGTGTTGTGTGTTTGCTCATTTGATATGAAATTTACTTTCGTATATGCTGGATGGGAAGGATCGCTAATGATTGTCGAGTGCTTTCGGCAAAGACTCGAAACTCCTCAATTGCAATTTCCCCGACCACCACCTGGTATTTACTTTGTTTATATAGACATTTATGATTATATTATGGTTGAATATCACAACAAATTTATATATATCATGTTGTAGGGAAATACTACGTGGTAGATTCTGGTTATGCAGCACTTCCGGGATTTTTAACTCCATTTAGAAAGGAACGGTATCATCTCGGCGAATATAGGGGAGTGGGAGACGGCCGAGAACAACAAAAGAGTTATTCAACTATAAGCACTCTTCACTAAGAAATGTAATTGAGAGGTCATTTGGGGCATTGAAGAATCGCTTCGCCATTTTGAGACATAGAAGCAAGCACTTATTGTAATTGCATGTTGTGCTCTTCATAATTACATTCGTGATCAAAATAGGATGGACAGAAATTTTTCCCTATATGGAGATCCGGAGTATCCATTTGGCCCTACAGAAGTGGAGGTTGCAGAAGATACATCACATGAGCAAGCATCTGCGATAAACATGCTTAGGATAAGTATTGCAAATAAAATGGCAAGATATCACAATATGCGTCAGATTAGTTGACTTTGTGTTTCCAACGTTTGTAATATTGTTTTTTTCTATTCACTGTGATGAAGTTGAACAATGAACTATATTGCTTCATTATTGTGATGTCATGTATGGAAGGGTTTATGTTGAGATGTATAAGATGCTCTTTGTTTTTACAAGTTCTTATTGTCCGAAGAAGCGATGTATTATCATTGGTAGTCCCAATTCGTTTGGACTTGTTGCATTCTCAATTAAGGCTCCGTTCGTTTCACGAAAATGGATGATTTGAAAAAAATATCACTCGTATCACTTGCATAATTAATTAAAGAAAACAATTTCATTGTTGACTTCATATATTAATATGTTTTAAAAAAGTGTACTAAAAGTCATCAAATTTGTCATGAAGTGCAGTTGAGTCTTAAAATTTTTTAAAAAGTTAAGTTAAGTTTTAAAACTTGTCAAACTAGTGTAGCTAAGTTCTTTCGTTAACTCCAAAACTTGGCTACAGAGCTAATGCGGCTAAAATAACGTTACTTTGATCCAAATCTGGTTTTTTAATACAAATTTTATTTAAGTTACATTAAAAAATAAGAAAAGTTTTACGAAAAAAAAGAAAAAAAGGAAGGGAAAACATAGGCGAAGGGCGGACGATGGCGGCCTTCAACAGGTCTAGCCTAGGGCTACTAGGCCATCAAGTTTAAACCTTATAATAAAAAACAAAAAAGCATTAGAAATAAATTTGATACAAACTTTACTTACAAAATTTTCTACAAAGTATGCACATATGATCATGTTCATAATGTTTGTCTTCACTCACCATGAACAAAATTAAATTGATGAGCATTTCAACAAATTGAGAATTCAATATCAAATTTAAACTTTATTTAAAAAAGCACTTTTTGAAAAATTTGGAACATAAATTTTTTACAGTTACCAAACATGTTTCTGTTCTTTTTCTATTCCAGGAACAGAAATTATATGCAGTTACCAAACGTGTTTTGTTCTTTTTTTTATTCCGAAAAAGAAATTTTAAACGATTTACCAAACGCGTTCTTTTGTTCAAAAACTGTTCCCCGGAACAGAAATAGTTTTTTCTATTTCTGTTCCCAGGAACAGTTTTTGAACAGAAACACAATCATGCAGCCCCAAAATATACTTTGCACTTTCTCCACGCGACTATTAACAAATAGAAAGTTCAATTGATAATTTATTTGAGTACACGCGACATACATCTAATAATTAATGTGTATGATGTCTTTTACACTAATACAGAACCTAATAATAATAATTCTAAGCATCGATAATGTCGAGAGATGGATAAATTATCATAAAATGGAATATTCACTTGAATCCAAGGTAATATCAATCCCATTTTAGTGCCAAAATTGGTTCGACCAATTCTCAGGCTAACTGAGTATGTTCTTGGGTGTAGAATCTTGGAATTATCCATGGACGATTTGATTCTCAAGTTAATATTCTGAATTGTTAATTTTTCCCGTCGATTTTATTTAAATCGGTTTAGCACCTTATATTGAAAAAAAAAATTAAGAAGTTATAAAGTTGAAGAGTAGATCCCATGACGGTATGAAATTGGAGTGCATATCCACTCGACCAACCAAAGACTATTCGACATTATCTTAGAAAGCATATGCAATATATATAAAATTTGATTTTGCTAAATAGGTTGATTCTAGGTTTAGTTAGTTCAATTCATCGTTTAAAAAAAATTGAAACCAAGACCTAATGAGTAAGTTTCAGCATCAAGTCTTAGAATCAATCCATCCCGAAAGTAATTATCCTTAATTAGAGCATTTTTTCCATTTAAAAGGGGAAAAAAAGAAGAAAACAGATCTAGGAATCACTGGTTTCTAGACTAGCCTTGGAACCGGATCGGGTGGGACTAGTTCCACAAATTGAGAACCAACCTTGCTTGATTTGGTTCTAGGTTCCAGGGTAGGGAACCAACCCAACGAGGAATCCATCGCCTTTAGGATGGCCTACTTTTGATGAGATATTGAAAGATTAATTTGACATGTTGGACAAATAGGGTAATATTCACAATGCCAAGAGAGCGACATCCTAGGAAGGGTAATGCATTGGCTAGTGGTGTTCTACCTACTCGTCGACAATCATCATGGACTTATCAGCAATGAAACCTCAAGAAAAGTGTATATCAGAAGAGGAACATGAAATTCCTGGTCAATATTGTCCCGCTGAATTGAGCAGAAAATAAAAGCTCCTGTCAGGGGAAAAAGAGAGCCTCCGAACGCGTCGAAAACCATTACAAAAGCAGCCTTAGTCAAAAACCGGTGAATCCAGGAAAGGGTTTGAATGTGAAGCAAAAGCATGGTTAATTCTGCTTTTGGCCCCATTTCGGTTGACCCAAAAAGCAGCACCAAGTCTATTGTTCAGCCAGCAAGATTCTCTGACAAGTGAAAATATCGTGACTCTGTACCACAGGTAGCCCTTGGTCCGAGTTTCTTGAAAGCTAGTCAGTCTTTCCTCTTTAAGTGATAAAAAAAGATGAATGAAACTGAAGAGAGAAATTGTGATTGTTGGTGGGGGTATTTGTGGCCTTGCCACTGCTCTTGCTCCGCACGGGTCAACTTTCTCCCTTCTTTCCTATGGTTTTATGTCCATGCGAAAAGTTTTGAGATCATTTGGAGCAGTGAAACTAGCGAAGTTTATGATATGTTATGCTTGTGAGGATGGGTTTACAGGAAGGGCATTAGGAGTTTGGTCTCAGAGAGATCGGAGTGTCTGCATGCAACGGGAGCAGCCACGACCATTCGAGCCAATGGATATCGTGCCTTGGATCATCTTGGACTAGGATTGTTGCTCCGAAAAGACTCGGCTCATATTGGTGGGTTCTCTCTCTCTCTCTCTCTCTCTCTCTCAAATGGCATTATTCTGTTTATGAGTGATATTAGTCTAGGAAGTGGGATTCTACGGGAATTTGGCATGTTTCACTTCCTTGAACATGCATTTCCTTTGGATGAACGGGTGTTTATGCTTGATCGATATGCATATACTACTCTGAACTTGTTATGTGCAGAAACTGGAATGGAGAGATTGCTCTCTGATTCGTCACAAATCATTGTATCCACATGAGCTCTTGTACTCTCTCGTCTTTGGCTTGATCGTGATGGCCAGAACTATCGAAGTGAAGTTATTTTTTAATTTTCAGCAGTTGATGTTCCCTTTTGCCAAAACTTCCGTTGACTAATCGTTCTTCTTTTTGAACAATTTCGCTTCCCCCATAGAAAAATCATGATCGGCGTCAGCTCAATTCAAGGAAAGCAGTAACATCTCAATGGGTGTAATCATTTTCGTTGCAGCCGTCTTTTACAATTTTTTTTCCAATGACTGGTTCCTAAACATGAAGCTTGATCAAGGAACAAAACTGGTAAAATCGCCACTAAGGTACAGACTAAACCCTTTGCAAATTTTCGGGGAAAGAGGAAGCAATCAATAGTGTTGATATTTCAGACGCATTTCGCAGGAAAGGGGAAGCGCAGTGCATAAGACGGAGTGATCTTGTCGAAGCTTTGGCCGAGGATCTGCCTCATAGCACAATTCGCTTCGGATGCCACGTGATCTCCATGAAATTGGACCCCAAGACTTCTTACACGGTTCTAGAACTTCACAATCGGATTGTTATAAAGGCCAGGTTACCATATTTATCTCAATTTCATTCCTTGCTGTAAAATTGGTAACAGCAATGCTGCGAATGGAGTGCATCATCTCCCTAAACTAAAATACCGATGTGAACTGAAAGTACATATACTCGATCTCCATTTAGTAATTTCTAAGATAATAGGTACGTAAATTTAACATAATTTATGCTATGTCGCTATTTTGTACATGAGTCAACTAGTATGTTTTAGAGATTTGTTTCTGCTGTTAATTTAAGAAAACCAAGAGTTCCATTCTTTTTTTCCAGTCTTGGAGAGTTTCTCTTTTTCTTTCCTTATTTGACAGGTTCTGATGGGAATGTGATGGGGTAAATTCCATCGTTTTGAGATATCTTCACATGAACCCTACAAAGTTTTCCGCTACACCTTCTATTCGAGGTTTCACGAGCTATCCGGAAGGTCACAGAATTGACAACCTCTTCGTAGTTGCAATAAAAGAGCAAGTTGTAGTTGGAAGTACCCGTCAACGGCACATTGGTCTTTTGATTCACAACTCACCTTTGGACACCTACAGGTATGATCTTCCTGTGTCAGCAGTCTTGCTTATTTTCGCGAGCAAAGTCTGATCTCAACAGACAAGGAAAGAAAAGGAAATTATCTGAGGAAAATAAGCAGACTAGACAGAGCTAGAAACCCATATAAAATGGTGAAAAAACACGTCCATCTAATTAGGACTATATTATTACCTGCGCTACCGTCATCTACATTTTGCAGATTCAGAGATATCAAAGAACCAAGAGTTGATTAAGATGTTGAGCCTCCAACCCATCAATGATTTCCAGGAAGAGATGAAGGAGATGATAAAGAACAGCGACCAGAGTTTGTTATCTTGCTTGAGATTAAGATACCGCACCCTGTGGGATTTAATGCTAGGAAGCTTCAGAAAAGGAACTATAACGGTAGCAGGCAATGCATTAGACGCTATGAGTCCGTTCATAGGCCAAGGTGACATGACAAGTCAAGAAGTTGCAATAGTCATTGCAAGATGTTTGGCACAGAAAATTTTGGAATTTGATGGAAAGACATTATTTGAAAAGTGTACTATGGACAAATGCGAGGACGTGCACAATCAGTACGCAAAGGAAAGGAGAATGAGGCTAATCAAACTGTCCACGCAATCTTTTCTTCTGAACAAGATGTTTGAAACTTTGTCCATGGTTGTCAAGCTCTTTTGTATTGTGTTTATGGCCATCTTCTTCAGGGATTAGGCAGGTCACAGTCAGTTTGACTGAGGCCACCTTGAAGATGTCTTGGGCCAGTCACAGCTCGTGCCTTCAGTCTGAGTAACAAGAGGGACCTGGATTAATATCTGAAAGACGAATGAACCACAGTGCAATAACAGCAATGCCTTCATGATTCACTCTGTCTTTAGCAATTTGAGTGAAGCAAAATGAAAGGAGCGAAGGAGAAAGGACGATAATATTGGCTGCACATTTCTTTTGTGAAGTAGTGTTTGCAGCAAATTGCTATCCCGAGGCTCTGCACCGTACAGGTTCTTTATAAGTTCGTCTTTTATGATCTGGGATGCGGGTTAGAGTTTTAATTATACAGTGACAATTGTAATAAGTACAGACAATTAAACAAGTGGTTGCTTGTCATTCACACAAAAGCATTGGCAAGTCTGGGGCGCTCTCTAGTTCTAACAAAAATAAGTAAGTTGGGGGGCATTGTCTAGGATCAATTTATAATGAACAAAGAAGAGATCTGATAATCGATTTCCCTCTTTCCCATTGAATCTTGGATCAAAATAAATTCAATACAGAAGCCCCAGGGAGATAAAATCACTGTAATTGTCGAAGAATAGATGAGAAGGCATAGGTATATTTTTCCAAGGATCTCTCAAAGTAAGAAAACCATCAAAGCACATCACATATTCTCATTCCACCCTAAAAGAGCTAAAAACGAGTAATTCTATAGGAAACCATGTTGAAATCTTGCGCAAATTTGGAAGTCCGAATTGATCCAGTCAAAACAGGCACCTAGCCAAGTAATACCCGATGCTCATCCTTCACTGCTCCTAACTCAGACGTCCAATCCAATGGAGCTAGGTGCATAGGGCGTAGACAAGTTACTTCTTTTTGGATGTCTGGTGCTTATGGCTAAGCCCACAGTCTTACATCTTTATCTTGTGCAAACTAGATTATCTGCATGATATATATGATTACTCGAGTTGTGTAGGTTGACTCATTACACTGGTTAGTTGGTTATGCTAAGAGTTAGTGACTTGAAGTGATTATTTCCTTTTTATAAATTTGATTCCGTTGATAAGTAGATCTGTGAAAGGAAATGGCAAAAAGGGCAAGTGAGTTCACACCAAAGGAACTCAAAAGGAGGACAACGCGCATAGTTCCTGAGACAACTGGTCAGGTGAGTGAAGAGGGTCTTCTTGTCGACCATGCAACCTTACTTCTGTCCATAGGTCTCCTCTGATCACTGTGCTTAGCAAGTGGCCTTACAGTTATCATAACTTTGAACGCAATTAGAGAAAGGTAATGCGGATTGAAGTAATGAACGTGGGAAAACTCAAAAAGGAAGGCACTTTTTTTTTATGTTGGTCAGAAAAAAGTAAGGCCCTCTAGACATTGCCAAAGGGAACTAGAAGCCTTCCTTTGGTATCACACCACTTAATTCGCTAATCCCAAGTAAACCCTGTTTTTTTTTACTCTGTTTTTCCTGCAGAATTTATGTTTAAGTACTCTCCACTGAAAGAAGTATTAATCTAGGGGGTCACGACGTCACCTTATGGATAGAGTCCTATCTTGTGCACGTGAATAGGGGGTGATTTGCCTATCTGAATAGAAATTAATCAAGAGAGAAGGTCCCTTTTTGCCTTCCAAATTTAACAAATACACTTTTTGTTTATTGCTGCTTCAAAGCCAGCATATAGGACAGGATGATGCTGATTCTTCTCTCTGATCTGTTGACGATTGTCCATTAGCTTAGCTTAGGGTTATATATTGCCTGGAGTTCAGACAGTGAACAATTTATGCGCAAAAGAAACTTTAGAAGTCTCCAAAAAGGAAATTCCAAGAACACCTACTATTCTGGAAGTCAAAAGTTATAACCCAAGATTAGGTAATGAAACACTATTAAAAAATTCTGGGATTGATCTTATGAATAATGTAAAATAGGGAGAAAATGCTCTCAGTTGATAACTTAATCAACAATGCTCTGGACAATAAAGATTCCCTGTTTATCTTGTCAAGGAGTAGAAAAGATGCCAAACCTAAACTCTGTAAACAGTAGACAGATCTAAAGAATTTACATCGTTGTTTGCTTTGTCCGGTGCTTCTCCTTGAGCAGCATAGAGACAAGAAAACATGGCAAAAGAAGAGTGAAAATTGAGTTTTTCCAATCCAGGATGATCTTCATCGTGATCACCATGGGGATGGCTTCTTCATGGAACCATGGGCATGGCTTTGTGACCGTGATGAAGCAAGAAGAGCTTCTTCAGCACCTTGATCAGCACCACCACACCCGGCTGTGGCGCCCTCCTGGCAGACACCAATGCGCCTTTAGTCCTCGACACCGTCTGTGCCTCCACGCCCCCGACTCCCGCCGCCTCCCGTGACGACGTCGACGTCGACGACCACGACGACAACACGTCGGGATGCCCGTGGCTCCTCGGCAACTCCTCGTTGAAGTCCTCCCACAACATGTCCATCTTCTCCTCCTCCTCTTCCTCTTCACGCAGACCGCCACCTTCTCCATCCGCCATCTCGCCGAGGTCTCCCTCGTCCGAGCCCCGCGAGGACGATCTGTCTCGGAGGGGAGGCGCCGGGGGAGGCGACACGGGCCAAAGTGGGGGCGAGCAGATTGAGCAGGCCGACGGGTCTGGGATCCCGGGGAAGCTGAATCCTTCCTCTGCCATGAGCTTTGGTGGTTCTTGGTATGGGATGTGGAAAAGGAGAGGACTTAGGAAGGAGAATGATGAGAAGGTATTTGGGTTTGGTGGGCTAATTGGCCATGAGATCATGAAAAATTGTAGACGTAGCTCAACTGCTACAAAGTTTTACCTCCTTTGTTTAGTCAGTAGGGAGGAATCTTCTAGGCTATTTAATTGAGCAATTACAAGCGAGGGCTATTGGTTTTGGAGGTGGGTGTTGTTCTTTATTTTCTTGGTTTCTGGTCTCATCAAATTCTAAGGATGATTTAAACAATTCTAGAATGCTAATAGGAAGACAAATGGATGGCTACCTTCTAACTAACGACAGGCATTGACGGATGAAAGCACCAATATTCATGTAAATGGCGAAACCAGGAAGGAAAAGGAGATGTGAAAAATATGACATCTTATCCACCGCCGGATTGGTAGGGGATGATTATACACTGAAATTGATTTTTCATTTGATTTTGTTTTTACTTTGGGCTTTCTCAAGAACTCTGGGGGTGATTTTCTAACTATTAATGCACGCTTTCATTTCGTGAACGTTAAAAAAACATTTGTGCGCGTCCTGGGGGTCGACCACGTCCCCGCCCAGAAAGCGACAGCCTCAATGGACTACTACTTACTCGCGTGACTTGCAAAGTGGACTTTTGGATCGTTACTAAGGGTCGTGTCGTCATATGAGGTCATATGGAGGCATGTTTTACGTCATGGATCCTTGTCGGATGATCCGATAGGAAGGTCGGGAGATTTCTCGACTCGGGGTAAACGCCCGCCTAAAACTGATCCATTTGGAAACGTGATCAATCCTAACCGATATACAGCCAAGCTTTTGACCCGATCCACTCCATTCGAGGCGGTTTCGCCAATTTGAATCGCCACCCGTGTAATATACGACAAAGGACGTGTACAGGAGGGAAGAAAAACCAAACGCTGACAACGAATTGACATCCAGCTGGTAGGAGCGCCTTTTGAATTTCTCTCCATTCCTACAAGTAGGTAGAAGAAGAAAGGAGTGGCTGTCTTTACCAATCTTGAGCTTAGGATGGCAAGGGAAGAGGCTCGTATCGAAAACATCGCACTAGGGAGCAAAATCAATACAACCAAATACAGAAGGTACTCACTTGGACTAGCGACACAACACTCGTATTGCTCTTAAATTAACCGTGTACTCGGCGTTTAGGCTACGACCAGGAGCTCTTCCCTACATGCAGCAGAGGAAGCTTAAAGGACAGTAGTTCACATCACAGGATGGGGTTATTCCTTTGAGACATAAGAAACTGGAATTGAAAAACATAAGTCGAAATCCAGCTCTCTTTGATAAAATTAAACTTTAAATGGGATAAGAAACTAAAGAAAGAACAAATATATGCTTAAGGCCTGACTTCAGAAGTTCTAAACAGGAACTAAAACGCAATGTAGCATCTGCAGTTTTGCAAGCACTATGGGCTTCCTCAGTTGAATGCTACCCCCCTAGCACCAGCAGTGGCTGTTTGACATCAATTTCCTCAAAAAAGGCTCATCAATATAGACAATACTCTTGCCATCTGATAGTCGACCCAAAAAGAATTCTAGTTAATAAATTCCAATCAAGACGATTCCATTTGCTCTGCAAATTTGAGCGGAAATACAAGTACACAAGTAACTCTGCGCTCGCTATTACAATGCGAAAGATGTTCCCCCAGGAACAGCATCATGTGGAAGCTTTATGAGTATCACGACCACTGCCACGTGAAACTTCATCGTATTGACTGGACCCTTGACAAAGAATTTCTTCGATCTTGGCCATCATTTGAATCAAATGGAGGGTCATCCAAAAGTGGGACGAAACACAGGATGGCCTTATACTCTTATACCCAAAATGGGTTCAACTTCAGGGGAAACAGCATCTATGAGGATCTCAAGGACTCAGCTGAGCGTAGTGGAATACCTTCTAGGTCAAAATTATCATCTTCCGTGAGCTTAGAATGCCGTGAGGATAAGGATGGTGAGCCTGCAAAATAAGCAGAACAAGATTAGTTTCTGTTACTTTCTGTTTTGGGAAACAATCCAAAGCTTCTTAAAATCGATGAGGGCGCACCATCCACCATGTCCTTCGTTCTGTGGAGAAGGAAAGTACCACCAAGGATTGTCACAAAACCACACATCTCCGTCACTATCTGAGTTGGATTTTGCCGGTCCCAGTCCTGTCGTAGATATTTTTAATAGAATTAATTAGTACAGTGACTGACATTTAAGTAAAGCAAAAGTCTGATATCAAGGTAATTCACCCTATGATGAACTACCTGGGAATCAAGCAAACCATCCAAAGTCTAGCAAGTCATAATCAATGCTTCAGATGACATTCAACTAGCAAAGAGATTCTTTTCTCAGTCAAAGTCGTCTCTTCATAGCATGACAACAGAATTTGAGAAACTTCTTATTACTTCCAAGATTAGTATCTACTGTCTGATGATCTTACAAGAATCTATATCCACCACAAAAACATCTTCTGTGACACATAGATAATTATATGGGTCATACAGATCCTCTGTCCAACATGATTCCAAAGATATCTCACTCAATCCTTTTCATATAAAGCCAGCATTGAAGCCAAGTTGATGACTAAAAGGATACATCAACACAGTTACACAAGCATCAAATGTCGTGATGCAAAAAACCCATATGCAGAGAAGATAGCCCAAACGGTTTACCTTAAACATAATTACGCTAGCCAAAATAGTTAGTGATGTAAACATCACATAGTATATTGGTGATACAACAGCAGTATTGAATGTATCAAGAGCCTGCAATGATAAAGGAACTTGGTTAGTCTTTCACAATAAACAAGTCAAACCAAGCTTGAACAATTGCATGAGCTCTAAATCTGCATTACCTTGTTCAGATAGTTCATTTGAGTGATCACACAGGTACCCACAACCATGATAAAGGCCCATGTTTGAGGATATATTAGCTGATTCATCCCTGAGAAAGTTAACTTCAAAGCTATTCCAAGTGCTTTAACGCTCATGACCTACAATAGCAAAATACTATTGAACAAATAATAACAAAGTAAATAAAACAAGCAATTTGAACTTGGAACATTGAAGGAAAATGGCTGGCTACATACTGATAGCGACCCCACAAGTGAACACACACCAATATAGACCATCACATGCGTTTGTCCATACTGTGGCACAAAATGGACAACGAGGGTGAAGACTGCTGCTATTACTGAAGCCGCATACAGTAGAAAGGCTGCAATAGATTAATTTTCAGGCACAAAAGCAAATTATTGATAGGCAAATAAACTTATGATTAGATAGTTGTACAAACTGACAAAGTAAAAGTGAAAACACAATCTGTTTGTATACCTGGCTCTGTAGCAAGATCCCACACTTCCTTGACAGACTCAATTTCCCGCTCTGGAGGAGCATGAAGTACAATCGTCGTTGATCCAACAACACATAGTATACAACCAAGAACCCCAAAGATATGTAGCTTTTCTCTTAATATAATATGTGCAAGTGCAGCACTGCAAAAGATACCTGAATTAGCATTCAAGAGAGTTTCAAAAGCTTGGCTCTTGATAAAATCTACTTGCCTAATTATAATACTCAGTGCACCAAGAGGAGTAACCAGGATTGCCGGCGCAAACGCATAAGCTGCAAAATTCGCAATTTCTCCCACAACCACTGCATTGAAATCATCAGCAGTTTAAACTGGCTGCACCTATCAACTGAATAGAGTAATATAGGGCCCCGATAGACAACATAACAAGTTCAAAGAAGTTTCCAACGCAAGAAAGATCAAAGAAGAAAATTCCAAATAGGATGAAGACACAGAAATTTTAGAATTTACTCCAATAATCAAGAGATTCAAGAGAAAAAAATTAGATAAGTAGACCATAACAAATGTTATAACAATTTTTAGCAAGTTATTAACAAATAGACTAGGAGATCTAAACAATGAATGAACACCCCAAATTCTTCTGTGCCCAATAATTTCAATCTACTAGGAAACTACTGAGTATTAGTTCCAACTAGGGCAACTAGCCATCAGTTTGACCAGGACATGGGTACTTATGCTTAGAAACTATTGTCCCTCTACTGTCCCCATCCTGAAGATACTCTACCTGATAGTTGGATAATAACAACTAACAAGCACTTGATTATTGGAGAGGTTCATCTTACATTCATCTCCAATGAAATGAAAATTGGGTTGATCCATAGCAATTCAGAATGTTCCTAAAGAAGTAGAAAGTAGAAATAAATTAAACAAAGCTAAATACATTTCATAGGCAATTGTGTACGGGAGCCCCGCAAAACTATGCTGACGGACCGCATTTTTAATAAGCTGAACCCAGTGAGGTTTATTCTTTGATTCTCCACTTACAATGGGTATACCTCTGATTGCTATGGATATAAAAGCCGACTGGGCTTTTTTAGGGGCCTAGACATCTCAGTCGCATCTTCTTCATTACAATAAGACCTTAGCAAAGCATATTTTTCATCCTGATAAACTAGAAATCCTACTTATTTTTTTCCTAGAACTCAACTCCATTTTACTGGGACCGATGGCTTCAAACTGCTACGCTGGAAAGTTACCTAAAAAAGCCCAACCAAATTACTTAAGTGAAGTTCTATGCAAGCCATACCACAAGAAAGCAGCAAAACTGGTTCAACTTATGAGAAATGGCACAGATTACTACACTTCAATAGAGATTAAGGGGAAGTTATCGATTTGTTTGGCTCCAAGATACATTTTCAGTGTGGTTTACCAGTAGAAGTTTTCAAAATACTATTTTTGCCTTGAACATCGACTTCTTTAAAAAGTATTTGCTTCAATGTTTTCAATATGCAAACTCATGCCTTTCATTGTCCTCATCATAACTATAACTCAAAATGAATGAGAAATGACAACAATTACATTTTTCTTCAAATTTAAATTTATAAATAACGATCCACTCAATGAAGCCTAGTTTCATCATCAATTATTTTCTCATCCAAAGTTGCTTTAGAGAATCGTGTTTGAAGCTAGAGGCTTAAGCCAAAGTGGGGAAAAGGAGGGGAAGATAGCCACTTAAAGAGGCACTCAATTTCGACTTTCACAGAACTTTGCACTTTATAGGATTGTTACCAAAATCATTCCAAAATGAGGCCTTGAGAATCCTATTGTGAGAAGAGGATCTTAACTGCAAACCATGGAGATATTATCCGTACACAACAAGTTTTCAATCACCAAGATCATCTCACAAAGCTAAAACAAATCTTAACTCTCATGTACCATACTTTCAAGATACAATTTCCAACCGCTTCCCCTTACACAAAGTACAAGTTCCTTTATGAAGCAAGATGGAAGTGCCTGCCAACCCATGCTTCAAGAAACCTTCTGAAGCCCACATTATCCAACCAAATTCCACGCGAAAACCAGAATTCATAAGAATTTTGAAAAAGAAAAATCAAGAAAGGCTGGAGCATCATACAAAAAGATTTTCATCAAGTATTGGCTTTTGTTGAACTTCACCACAACAATCCTAATACATGTAAATCAATAAAAACATCTCAGCGCAAGGACCACAATTTGATAAGGCAAAATTGATTCTTGTAAATTACGTTTTCCACCAGGAGACATAAAGAAAAGCTCACTTGTAATCATGCCGACCCACCAAAGAGGCTCATACAGATAAGAATAACCTCCAACACCTGCAACAGATAACCATCTTTTTAAATCCTATTTAACAAATATGTCATGGATTCACGTACCGCACATCCTTTTAAGGGAGATGGAAAAGATGATTCAGAAACTACATCAGCATGCATATTCGTAAACATTTGAACAAATAAGTAGGAGAATATTTGGAAAAAAATATTATTCTGCAGTTGAGATAAAAAGAGGAATACTGTTCCTCTTCAGACTGTAATAGATATAAAATCTGTCATTGATGAAACTATTTTGTGCTGCAACCATGCTAACTATAGGAAGCGTCATAGGCCACTTTGATTTCCAGCAAACAAGATTACGTAGCTAAACTTCTTTGTGAGACTAATCAGAGATTATATAGTTTTCATCTAGCAATGTTGACTGCTATTAAATGATTTTGAGCTCAAAATGGTGAATTCACACCATTAGTTTTTGTCCTCTCCTTTACCATACTAGTGGCAGTTTTCCAACAGAGTAATGTCATAGATTCCATATTACAACTCTGGCTATGCAATCAAAGCATTAACAAATATGTTGTTTCCAATACTTGAAAAACAGAGGGCCTTCAGGAAAGAACAAAAAGATATTAACCAACAGGATATCTGTAGAGAATAATAATAAATCTGCTTTGCAGGTAGAGAATAATTTGGAAACTTTTGGCAAGAGAAATAATTGAAGATTGATGTAGAATTCATAATAATCAATCTGCTTCCTACGAACTGCCACTTTTTCAAAAGCATTCACAATCACCTATAGGGTACACAAGCTCCATCAGTCATCCATAACATCTATAGTTCACACCTCCAGGCGTCAGCATATGACAGCAATCACTTCCCTAAGAAATTAGAACAGTCAAGACACTGGCAATGCACTGAAGATGGATCTCCATCATACTTATCTGTATAATAAAGAAGGTACGTCTTCTATTAACAGAGTCATCCTTTGTATAACAAAGAAGGTACACCTTCTATTAACAGAGTCATGGCCCTGACTAAAGTTAGAGCGACATGAAAAAATTTCAAGTTTCAAGAAAAATATAGTCACTACAGTCCATTTGTGAAATTGAATCACAATACCCAAAAGTGGTTGTTAAGAGAAGAAAAACGCCTTAGGCTCAGCTCAAATGAATTCAAGAAATGGCTTCCAGAGGGATATTGTACAAGGAATGGCCAAATCAACGGGAGTTTAAACTCCAAGAAGGGAAGGATACCTCCAATTTTGCAAAACTAACACTTGATCCAAAAGAAACATCGCAAGAAGAAGCAACCTCTGTACTCAACTATTGCCAATACTATGTGAAATGTCATAAAATTGCCTAAGGACTTGAAAAGCTGAATCAGGAAAATGCCATGCTAATGCAAAGCACAAGTAACTCTGCAGAAGGCAACCTGTGTCCCCCATTGGATAAGAATTGGTATCAGTAACATCTGCACATTGGCAGATCTAAACAGATTGACATTCACAAAAGGCCTCATTGTTGTTTTTCTTTCTCGAATGTACCATCATTTTTCTTTCCTCTCAGCATACTGGATACAGGAAACAATCTCTCAGGGACAGTCTTTGTTGTCCAACGCAAGCAATCACACCAAGCTCATTATTTAGTGTTGTAATATCAGAGTTGCTTCATCCATCTTATAATATTTGCGAGATTCCAATATAACCACCTTCCAACACGTTTCTCAGTATTTCACCTCAACAGACATCCTGCAAGATAGTCACGTATGAAAATCACCAGCAACATAAAAACCAACACCATAAACATACTCTCTTCCAACCACAGCCCAACCACAGCTGGAGAACCATCATGTGCATATTTCAGCACCTCCAGATCCCTGTACAAGATGCCAGAAGACTTAGAACCAAAATTCCTTCAGCAGCAGCCCCAACTTCCTTACTACCCTAACCCATCCCCACCCCGCAACTACCAACCCCCAAGGGAGAAGATAACCAAAGAGTGATAAATCAACATGAACAATGTGTCCAGGATTCAAATCACATTTCCTCTGGCACAGAAGTGTGTTTCTAGGACTTTAAGTAAAAAGCTTTTCAAGTAATGCAGGAACAAGTAGCTTCCAGCAGCTGCCACAGCACAAGAATGGACAGGACTAAGGGGAAAGCTCATATCAAAAGAGAGAAGCAAACTTCTGGCACCTGTGGCAGGCTCAAGCCATTTGAGAAGCCCTCCTCATCCAAAGACAGCACAGCAAGTAGAAAGGAGCAAGGAAGACAAAAGAGAGAACTAGATTTGTTGCTTTAAGTTCAGTGGCAACCTATGTAAGATGTATTCCACACAAGAGCCACTAAACCATGGTATCAAATGATAGTCAGATCAACAGTCGGAAGTGAGAGTCAGATCAACAGTCGGAGATCACTTCCCCAGTTTTACGGCTATGCAGTTCGTAGCAACCTTACACATCTCGGCCGAACGGAGATCCCATCAAGAACTATCAAATCATACACTCAATTCACACACAAATCAGAATCCGCGGCCAGCATGCCAGTTAATCTCATGCAAAACCACCTGAAGTAATAAAATCCCTAGTCCCAGCAGCATTAGAGTGCCAAAGACGAACAATACTCAAAGTAAATCCACATCCGCACACAACATTGCAAACGAAGAACCACCTCAACGAATCACATCCCAATCGAATCCGAACTCAAAAAGCCCTACACACCTGCGAACCCAAGCCAAATCGACGAGATCTCACCTGCCCTAACGCCAGAAGCCCCGGCCCTCTTCAAGCCCTTCTTCTTGACGATGAAGCTGGCACCGATGAAGAGGCTGGAAGACAGGGCCAGCACCAGCCCCTTGATGTTGTCCGAGGACATCCCCTTGTACGAGTCCATGCCTGAACGCCCGCCGAACCGCCCGCGCGAATCCCACCGACGCCCCGCAACCCTAGCAGTCCCATGCCCCGAGATCCATGCAAGCGCGACCCATCGTCACTCCCTCGCCATCGGCATCGTCGTATTCACCGCCGAGAGCAAAAAAGCACAGTGGTGACCCCCCGCGCGCGGCACTCCAGTAAAGGACGTTCGCGAGCGAGCGAGAATCGCGGAGGATTGAGGGAGATGGCGGCAATGGCGCGAGAGATCTGAGGAGGGAAGAAGATACCGAGCGAAGAGATGGAAGCAACGGAGCTCTTCTTCCCAGCTAGCGAAAGCTTTTTCCCTTGAGATCCCGATGGAGAGAGAGAGAGAGAGAGAGAGAGAGAGCTTGAGAGAGAAGGAAAGAAGATCTCAGTGATCGACTCCTTTATATATACATAGATCGGAAGGAAGAGGAGGGACGAGGAGAAGAAAATGGAAAGAGGGGAAAAGAGGCAGATACGAACTGCAGCAGATAACCCCGCGTCGCGATTCCGTCGTCCCCCTTTTTCTTTTATTTAATTCCCGATAAAATCGGGGGTGATTTCAAACCTAGAAAAAGCCCAAAAAGCCCTGCCCACCGCTCGGACCGGCCCGCATCTAAGGTCAGTGCCTCCCGACCGCGCATCGTAATCGTCGCCATTGTCTTTTTGGTTTGCGTGTTTTCTCCTCGACGGAAACGCACTCCATAAAAACATTATCTATAGAATCCCACGAAGAGCCCCGGTCGTCGGTCGCTTCCCACTGTCCAAAAGAGAGTCCTAAATCTCTTCGCTGGGTTCGTCGCCCCAAATTTCTCCCTAAACTACGACGTTAGAGAGTCAACGTGAGGACTCGGGGCAAGTGTTTTGAGTCACTGAACAGTGAACACCGTACCGAACGTAGAGGTCACTGGGTTGGCCGTTTCCGTCGAAAGATTTAGACCCTACGCAATGGGTGAGGCCAGAGGAGGGCCGGGATGCGTGATTGTCTCGTATATTAAGTGGTTTCTCAAATGCAATCCGTGTGTGCTTTCAAGACGCGATGACCAGACCATGGGATGGTTGTTTCCAGCGATGTCTGAGACGTCTAAAGGATTAGTTTTAGGTCGCAGTGAAGGTCCATTGCCCTCGGCCTCACGGTGGGCGGCAGTGGCTATCAATTCTTGACGGCCGTTTCGAGCGACGGCCAGTGGCCAATGTTGAATGAACATGCATCACATCAAATACCCAATTATGATATTGACGTTGTTTGGAAATTGGATCATTGAGTACAAAGTAATAACAACATTAACAAGTTAATAGTTAGCTAACTCAACTAACATGCATCGTCATTTATCACACATAACATCACGTTGCTCAGCACAACGAAACTATAGCAACAAACATCATAAGACAATATATGGAGGAGAAATAAGCATTTTCAAAAAGTTCAAAAGATTACATATGTTTGTATCTTGATTTTACAATTGTGTGGAAATTTGGAAATCATTGTCAATTATTCTAAAGCTTAAACTATTTGCTTAGTACTATGCGAAACCTAAGTGCATCAAGACTTCAAGTGCACCCCATGCACCCTGGTACACATCCAAATAAATCCATCCCCATCATTGCCACTTAATAGTGTTTAGTTTGTGCGCACGAGTTTCATCTAAGGAAGCACTCAATTGAGTCCTTTCCATGATAGTCATGTTTCAACACTAACCATGTCATTAGGTTGAGCCTTTTCCATGGAAGCGGCTTTCTTTCGATGCCAGCCACACCGATCATATCCCAGTTACTATTTTCCAAGCTAGCTGTATAGGCCGCTTGATGCTACGATACCAGTCGCATAGGCCGCATTGCTCAGTTTCACAAGCTAGCTATATTGATCCCCTCCAATTCTTGACCTTTTGTGCGTCGTTTCAAGAAGCCGACACCACCACTAGACTCGCTACCCTCAGATGAGCTAGATTGGAAGACGCTACCTCACACACCGCCCCATCGCGGATCAAGAAGCTCGATGCCTCGCAGTGTCGCTAGGGAAACAAGTTTTTGTTGCGCTATTTGACATTAATTCAAATTCCAATTGATTACTTCAATGTCACCTTGAGTTTAAGGGGGATGTTAGGTGCGTTTGATTCAGCATTTTAAAAGCCCATTGAAGCAATTTAGCCTAAAGGACTTTAAGTAAATACAAAAGTCATTTGGTAAATTATGTTCTGAGAAGCAACTTTAAAAGAAATGTTGTTTAGTAGAAAATACATTTGAAAAGCTCTTTGGGTGATTAATATTAATTTTTTTAAAATTTTATTTGTTTAAAATTGAAAAAAAATAATGTATGCAACTTTTTAAATATAAATTTTGACAATAATACTAAAAAAATTGAATACATATATATATTTTTTAAAAAGACCAAACCCTTCATCGGAATTTTTTAATTTTTATTTTCTTAAAATTGAAAAAAATGATGTATGCAACATTTTAAATATAAATTTTCACAATAATGCTAAACAAAATCAAATACATATATATATATATATATATATATAATTTTAAAAAAGGCCAAATATTTCTTGAGAATTTTTTAATTTTTATTTGTTTAAAATTGAAAAAAATAATGTATGCAACTTTTTAAATATAAATTTGAAAATAATGCTAAAAAATAAAATACATATATATAATTTTTTTTTTTTAAAAAGACCAAACCCTTCATCAAAATTTTAAATTTTTTATTGTTTAAAATTGAAAATAATAATGTATGCAACTTTTTAAATATAAATTTTGACAATAATACTAAAAAAATCAAATACATATATATTTTTTAAAAAGACAAAATCCTTTGTCGGATTTTTTTATTTTTATTTTTAAAATTTGAAAAAATAATGTATGGGACTTTTTAAGTATTAATTTGAAAATAATGCCAAGAAAACAAATACATATATACACACACATATATATATAATTTTTTTTAAAAGACCAAACCCTTCGTCGGAATTTTTTAATTTTTATTTGTTTAAAATTGAAAAAAAATAATGTATGCAATTTTTTAATTATAAATTTTGACAATAATACTAAAAAAATCAAATATATATGCTAAAAAAATCAAATATATAAATATTTTTTTAAAAAGACCAAAATATATTTAATTTGTTTAGCATTTATATATATTTGGTTTTTTTAGCATTATTTTGGCATTTAAAAATAATAATAACGAGGGCAAAATTAGAAATTTGAAGAATGAGTGAACCTAGTTTTGGAAAAAAAAAAAAGTTTCAGCATTTGACCAAATGCTGAAAGCTCAAAACTAGTCCCTACTAGCATTGGGCTTTCAGCCTTCCCAATGCTGACTTTCACTCGAAAGCTACTTCAAAATGATTGCCAAACAATCCAGCATTTCCCTAAGGGGCTTTCAAGGCTGAAAGCCCCTTATGAATACTGAACCAAACGCACCTGTTGAGACTCTCAAGATTTTCTATAAAATATTATCCTATGTTAGAGACAATTATGATATTACTGTTGATTATCAATAACAATCAAGATTGTATGAATATCTCCTTAATTGTGTATATCTTGATTATATACATTACTTTATATAGTTGTTTCATAAGTCTATATATAAGCTAATGTAATTTTCATTATGATATATTGAAATATACCAAAATTCTCTATTCCTCTCTTCCATATTATTCTTAACTAGTTGAATGAAGTTCCACCATTGGCAATTATCCATTAAGAATCGTTTTGTTTTACAAGAAATTAATAATTTGGAAAACATTTTCCTAAATGCAATAGCTTATATGGCTTACAAAAATGAATAAATGAAAAATATTTTCGTCATTCAAAAACATGTTTAGACATAAATTGTTATAGCTAATGAAAAAAAATTTAGTCATCAATTATTTTAAGTGTCATAAGCAATCACTTTTATAAAAATGTTTTACAAATTATTCATTTTTGGTGAAACAAATGGAACCTAAATGAACTTCAAACCCCACGTCGTATATGGACAGTACCTTAAGACTGTGATCAAGACCTAAGATTTGAGCTAGTCAAGAAATCGGACCAAACCATCTACTTGGGATGCTCTCATCTCTACTTTATAGGTTATTAAGGAAATATCTTGAATTAATCGATATTCACATAAATCAAGGCAATCACAATCATCAATCTTGCGAGTTTCACGGATCAAATGGTGATTATCGCACATCGTCCACGTTGACTCGAAGCAAGAAGTTTCAACTTACGCTTATTAGAGGATTATGAGCAAACAACATCGGCTGTCCTTCAATTTTTCTTTTTCTTTTTCTAATTTTTAATGCGGTTCTTTAATTTTTTTTTTTGTTCAATCTAATTCCTTTATTTTTTAAAAAATGCTCATTTCACACTCCTTCCGTTAAGTGTACAGCAGGATTGCACCTATTTTTTTGACGTGAATGGTCGTGTCAACATTTACTGAGTCAATAATGATATAAATTAAGACGTTATTTTTTTTGAGTCAAGCGACTTTGTTTATCCTTTCTATTTTTGGGCCATAAGAATGAAAGAGAGGAGTTGGAAGTCACATGGATGCTAGCACAACACACCTATGTTAACAGTTTTGAATATTTAAGAACCGAATTGAAAGAAAAGTTTAGAAATTATATTAAACATTGAAAGAACAATGGGAAACCGTTTATGTCGTTACCCGCGATCGAAGGCCGGCAGTATTTCCTGGTAAACAAAGGGCAAGAGAGAGGTGGAAAAAAAGGTCAAGAGTGGGGTCCATGACAGAGGCCTGCTGGTGTCGCTAGACTCGCCAATATTGGAAGTGGGGTCGTTAGTGAAGCGTGCTCTCCGCTCCGGTGAAGAGTCAAGCAAAGCGAAGAAGAGCGGGAAACACGGAGAGTCGCGCACCGCTCTCGGTCGAAGTCTCTTTTGCAGCATCAGTCTCCTCCACCTCCCCCACCCCGAAACCGAAATCTACGCCATTGAAGCCCTCGCCAACACAGAGTCGCGCGCTGTTCTTGATAGGCTTCAACTTTCTTGTTCTGGATCCCTCTCTCTCTCTCTTTCCCTGCTCCTTCTTCCGCTTTTATGTTCCTCTTTTTCCCGCTATCTGAACGAGAGATTGCTTGGGTTGTGGCTCTCTTTATATACAGCCTCCTGGGTTTTCGAGGCTAGCTGCGAAATCTCTCGTAAGCCATTTTGGCTTTACCGTATCGAAAGAAGCCAAAAGATGGGCTGGTGCGCACATTGCAATGCTTTGCTCATCCCTATCTTGTTTTTCTTCTCCTTCTACCCTTTGGCCTTCTCCAAGCTGTCATCACCTCAGATAGAAGTCATGGTCAATTTCTCCCGGAAAATCCCGAGTTCTGACTTATCGTGGAACAGCACCGAAGACCCGTGTGCATGGAAAGGGGTCACATGCAGTTCGGATAACTCTTCCGTGTTCAAGTTCTCTCTCTCTCTCTCTCTCTGTGGGCTGTCTCTCGCTTCCTCCGGCTTTTTTGCCTGTGACTTGCCAGATTGGTTCTTTACAGGTTCTTGATCAGTCCGAACTCCCTGATGCGTTCATCACTTCTTGCAGAAAAATTGGTCGGCTCAGGCGGTTGAACTTCAGCGGGAGTGCGCTGGTGGGTCCTTTGCCTTCTTTTATTGGTTTTGTTGGGTTGGAGGTCTTGGACTTGTCTTATAATAAAATGAGTGGAAGCATTGGCTCAGAATTAGATGGGTAGTCAAGTTGGGGAGTTTGAATCTTAGTATGAATATGTTCAATGGGTCAGTTCCAGTTGACCTGTTCCAGGTTCTGAAGGAGCTCCAGCTTTCGGTGAATGGGTTCGAAGGTGAAATCCCTGAGGGAGTCAAAGATTATCGGAATTTGGCCCTGCTTGATCTTAGCGTGAACCAGCTTTCAGGCTCTGTCCCCGACAGACTTGGGGAGCTCCCAAGGTTGGAAGTGCTGGTTCTGTATTCCAATCTTCTAGGCGGAAAAATCACGAATAGTCTAGCTAATATCACAACACTTTCCAGTTTCTCTGCGAACCAAAATAACCTTCAGCGGCCCAATTCCCAGCGGGGTTAATGAGGAGGTTTCTCAGAAGTTGGGATCTTAGCTCCTTTAATCTGAGTGAGTCTATTCCGCCCGACCTTTTATCGCAGCCAAATTTGCAGTACGTGGATTTGTCTTACAATCGGTTGGATGGGCTGATACCTAAAAATAGACCGCCTCTCATGTTCAGGTTGAGACTGGGTAGCAATTTACCTAGTGGTACGATCCCTTCTGATTCATTGGGAAGCCTCGAGAAATTGACTTACTTGGAACTGGAAAATAATAGCTTGACAGGAGCAGTCCCTTCCGAACTGGGCAAATGTTGGAGTTTGGTTATGATGAATTTGGCGCAAAATAAACTGACCGGTCTCTTACCAATGTTGAGAAAAATCCTACCAAGTTTTGAAGTTAGCAAAACTTTTTAATTCTTATTTTAAAGAATAGTATACTTCTTGCCAAAGTCTATGTCTTCATACTCTGACGTAATTCATACTGAAACCAAGTTCAGAACGAAGATATAATCATACTTAGATTTATTGATCTTGCAACAATGATTCAGAATGAATGCAATAGAAATTTATTCTTCAATATCTGGCTCTCTAGCGAAGAATCTCACTTACCTTTTATAAATACATTGATGGAATCAATCACAAATTGATGAAATCAATCTTTAAGACAAGTTCTTTTTTAGGAAGATCTACTTATAGAAATCTAGATTCTGATTATATGGGCGACCAGAATAAATAAATTTTTTTATCTCAATCTTCAAACGGTTATAAAATTTCGTTAATCGATTTTCTCCAACAGATTGATTGGAAGAAATTTCTCTGGAAAATGCCAACTGCTAGTGAGACGTGGATGAGTATTTAAGGAGGTCATTAAGTTTATTTGAGATAGAACGTGAAAATTGAAATTCAAAAGTCTGAAGCCTTTCCAACCACTTATTCTTCATCGACAATTCTTACAAATTATATTCAAGAGAGAAAATCACAAGAAGAGTGACTTAGTAAGAAAAAAAGAATTTTCCAGTGAGTATTTGCACTCAAAAAATTGTACTTCTCTATTGATGTTATAGTGAATTTCAACCAAAAGACCTATCAGCGTAGGAGAGTGGACGTAGGCTTAATCTAAGCCGAACTATAAGTTTCGTGTGCAATTTTCTCTTCCATTAACCCTTTTCATTTCAATATGTTGCATCATTTTTTAAGTATCGCAAAAATCTAGTTCATCTCTTATTTGATTCTAAATATTCATCATAAGTTTGAAGACTTGTTTATCAGACTCTGTTTGGTTCTCAAACTTTGTTCAAAATTTATTTTACTTTTCAAAAAAAATTTAAACACCTATTCACCCCCTAGGTGTTTGTAGTAGCTTTATCAATCACTAGAGCTGGGAAATCTCAGCAATATTCAAGTCATGAAGCTTCAGTTCAACAAGATTAGTGGGGACATCCCGGGCCAAATTACGTAGTTAGGGAGTTTAGCACAATTGAATATTAGCTAGAATCTACTGAGGGCGTGTTTGGTAACCATTTTGTTCTGGAAACAATTTCTGATTAGAAATGATTTTTTTTTATTCTGTTCTCGAGAATAATTTTTAAGTATTTTAAGCTATTTGGTAACTGTCCAAACTTTGTATTCTCGGAATAGAATTGTGTTTGGTACTGTTCGAAATTTTTTTAATCCAAATCATTTTCTTTTAATTTTTAAACAAATTTAATTTCTTTTTTTCTTTTTCTTTCTTTTCTTTCTCTTCTTCTTCTTCTAGGTTTGTCGGTTTCCGACCTTGGGATGACTGGTGATCAACCAAACGAGGGCTAACAACCTCACCAAAGCGTCGCCAGCCCTTGGCGAGGCCACGCCTCATCGGTCGAGTCTTGCCGGCAGCTGGGCAAGGCTTGGCCAAGCCAAGGCAAGCCTCGCCGGTGGCCGAGGAAGGCCTGGACGAGGCCCACCTAGCCATCAACAAGGCTCGGCCTCGCCAAATTTGGCAAAATTTGGTGACCTTGCCGATCTCGCCCAATCGGTCGCCGGTGACCAGCGGTGGTGGACGGCGGCGGCGACAATGGTAGCGATTGAAGAAGAAGAGAGAGAAGAAGAACAAGAAGAAAGAAGAGGAAAACGAAAAATTAAGTTAGCTTGATTCTAGAATTGTTCCTGGGAACAAAGAATCAATTTTTTTTTCTTCTCAATTTTGCTCTAAATCTACTTTCGGGAGCAAAAAAATAGAAATTTGTTCTCAAAAATAAAAATTTTATCAAACGGATTTCTGTTCCAAATCTACTATCATGAATAAAAGAAAAGAAATTTTCACTGTTTGGCCGGTTGCCAAACGCACCCTAAGTGGTGTCATTCCATCTTCCCTTCCAAACTTGCAGCACCTTACCACTTTACTAGGTTTATTAGAACTCCAGCTGGGGAAAAATCAACTTAGTGGAGATATCCCAACCATGCCACTGGGTTTGCAGATTGTTTTGAACCTCGGTAGTAATCTTTTTGATGGGAATATCCCGGTTACATTTTCTCAGCTATTTAACCTAGAGATTTTGGATCTCTCAAATGGCTGGTTTTCAAGTTTGGTTCCCTCGCCTTTTCTTCAAATGCCGGCCCTAACACAGTTGCTACTTTCCAATAATCTTTTGACGGATGTTCTTCCGAAGTTTAGGGACATGGTCAAAGTGGAAGCTAGTGGAAACAAGGACTTCATTAATGGGACAACACCGAGCCCTGCTATAATACGGAAAAAAAATTTAGGTTGCGCATGGCAACGTTTCTATTTTAGAGAACTGTTTCTTTTCAAAAATAGTTTTCTTCTATTTCTACTCTTTGGAATAATTTCCGAGTTAAATAACGCGTTTGGTAATTATACAAAATTTTTATTCTTGGAATAGAAAAAAAAAATGAATGCATTTAATACAATCCACAAATTTTTTATTTTTTATTTTCTTCTTCCTGCTTGCTAGGGGGGCAGGCAACGGCGATGGCGGGTAGGTAGCGATTGCAGGTGTCAATGGGCGGCCGATGGCGCGACAGCGGTTGGTGGGTGCCAGGTGGCAACAGTTGGGTGCGATGAGCAGAAAGCAAGAACAAGAAAAGAAAAAAGGAAGAGAAAAAAAATGCCTTATTTCTAGAAATTATTCTCGAGAACAATAAACTGTTTTTTTTCAACTTTTTTGTTTTTATTCTAAATCTATTCCTTGGCTACTTTTCTCATTTAAGGAATAGAAAAATTAGGCAACGTTTGTTTTCATTTCTTTTCTTTTTTGTTTTTAAACACTTTTTCTGTTTTTTTGTTCCTGGGAACAAAAAAGGAACATAAACGCGTTTGGTTGCGTTTTTGTTCCAAAAGTTTTTTGTTCCCTTAAACGCGTTTGGAATGAAACAAGAAACAAAAAAGTTGTTTCTTGTTTACGGAACAAAATTTTGGAACAATTTTCTCTCTCTTCCATTTTCTTCTCTCTTTTTTCTTCTTCTTTTTCTTTCTTTTTTCTTTGGCCGGTGGCCTCGCCCAACCACGGCGAGGCTCGCCGGCCCCGGCGAGGCCGAGCTCGTCCGGCGGCCGGCGAGGCTCGGCCTCACCGGGCCGCGAGCCTCGCCGTGGCCATTTGGCGAGGCCGCCGACCCTCGTCGGCCGGTCGCCGGCCATGGCCGAGGCCGGCGACCGGCCAAAAGAAGAAAAAAAGAAAAAGGAAAAAGAAAAAAAGGAAAAATAAATAATAAAAATAAAAAAAAAAAAAAAAATTAAAATATTAAAAAATTAAAATAAATAAAAAATTATACAAATTTACCAAACGTGTTTCTATTTTTTTTTTTATATTCTTAGAACAGATTTACCAAACGTTTTTTTGTTCAAAAATTGTTCCTAGAAACAGAAATACTTTTTTCTATTTCTGTTCCCAAGAACAATTTTTAAACAGAAATGTTACCAAACACACCCTTAAGTTGACGTTATAAAATGGATTTCTATTTTTCTTTTGTTCCAATGAACAAAAGAACAAATGAGCATAGGCATAGAAACGTTGTGTGCACCCTTAGTCTTTGTGCTAGTTCTTATCGCACTGGCCTCTTTTGTTTTTGATGTGTTTGTTGTTGCAATGGTTGTTATATCAGTATCAAAACGCTTCAATTGCCTCGATGACGACCATTTGCAATTAGGAGATTATTTGCAATGCAAATGAAATAAATGGGTGAGACAAGGCGATAAGAGGGAATGCGAAAGCCCGGTGCTTTTACCTATTTAAATAACAATTAATGTAAAGCAGTGGTCCAAGGATAATATATATCTTCATAATGAGTAAATTCATTTTGCAAGTTCGTTATTATGAGTAATTCCTACACAGGATTGGAGTAATGATGTGTGTGAAACTTGAATTTTCAATGTAGATGCTATACAGAATTTTTAGGTCTCTTAACTCGTTTGTGCTTGTACGACAAATAGAAAAATGAAGGGTTAAAGAGATGTCCCACTGCCGACCAAAAAAAGGAAAAGAGAGAGAGATGTCCGACTAAAAGGAAATGTTATGAAACTCTTTTGTGGGGAGAGACTTGCCGTTGGCGCGTGGAGAGCCGTGCACGGTCTCTCTAGGTAGACTGCGACCTGGGACTTCGACCACTCTGAAATCCAGAGCAGTGGCTCGAATTGGTTGATCGTTGAAGTTTCGTTTATTTCGTAAATAATAAATACTTTTAAAAAAATAATTATTTATTTCGCTTAAAATAATTAGACATTAAAAGATAATTTTATTATCGACAAAAATTTATATTTATGAAAATATTTTCTGTTTATTCATTTTAGGAACAATCATTTTTGAGAAAATATTTGTTAAATCATTCGTTTTTCTAAAAAAAAACTGAGCCAAAATAGTCATAAATGCAAAGATGTCAATGGGGCAGGTTTGAATGGCCCGTGAGCTTTGGCCTCTTTGAATCTTAGGCTTTGGTTTCTTGCCTATTTCCAATTGTTACCGTCCTTCAGCAACTCAAACCTTGCTAATCCACCTCGAGAAAAATAATTACTAAAACCTTTAATTTTTTTTGGTCAGTACTAAAACCTCTAATTTTTTTTTTTGGTCAGTACTAAAACCTCTATTTTAGCAGGCGTGGAAAAGGGCTATTTCAATTGAGGACAACTTTCTTCATGACACGTATAATTTCATGAAAAATCAAATCTCGCTATGGAGAGAAATAGGAAATACTAACACAGATGATATCCTCAAATCAAAAAGGCATATGAAGAGGTTTTTATCATTCGTCGTCGATGTTGCGCGATGACAAAAGATGGTTGCTATAGCACATTAAGATATAAAATATTTTTATTGGTCATCCAAGTCCTGTCAAAAAGTACCCGTTGTTGCTAATCACAAGAGGTTTCAAATTTATCACATTAAAACGATTCAAATCTTTCGAGACGATTTCACTCTCTTTCTCCATATGTGACTTTCTTACAAGTTTGGTAAAAGTCAATGATTAATCCCATTTAATCTAGCTACCGAAGATATCTTATATATAAGTTCTACTCCACACATCCTTTCCAATTGCCAAATGCAGAAGAATCACACAAAGAATTTGGATTTTATTTATTTCACAAAAAAATTGACACTTATGAAATATATTGGAGAAATCATCTTTTACAATAATAGAAATAATTTCTTGGGCTCGTGCCATTTCCAGTTGGCTCTTGACACTCCCCGTTGCATTGATTTAACTATATTATCCATTACGGGTGCCACTCTTGATTTAATATTATTTCTTTTATTTTTTTTTCATTTTCTTTTGTTTCAATTTTGCTAGAGATGAAATTACCCAAGCTCCTCTTAAACAATATATGTTAAGATTAAACGTGGGACACACTCTTGGTTCAAGATTATTTCTTGCATTCTTTTCTTCTGTTTTGATTTTTTTCTTTTTATTCCCCGCTCTAAACAAAATTGGTATTCCCATCTTCCAAAAAAAAAAAAAAAAATTATTTGGCAGGTAGCTAACGAATCTTCCTGTTAATGAATTGATATTTCTCTTTATTTTGTACTAAAAAAAATATTATTCAAAATATAACCTAAGCATAAATAGGATTGAAAAGAACCATTTACCAGTTTTTATATGTATTTCATTTTATTATAACATTAACATGTGTCATTACGTTGTCGTTCATGTACTTTAATTGTTCAACTTTCACTTTATTCGGTGAACGTAGTCGTCTAACAACCATTTTTTTTATGCCATCACTGCATGATGTTTAAAAAAATACTTTCAAAAAAGTTAAAAATATGATAAAGCTAAGCACATAAAAAATTATAAACATCCATCATTATCATAAAAATGCAAGAGAAAATGCTCTCTTTACATTATTACATAGAATGCTCTATTTACCCCGATTGCATGTACAACTAGTTGTTGATAAGAAATTATGGCAATAGTAATAGCATTACAAATGTACTGCAATAATAAGTTGCATACACAACTTAATGAAAGATATTGTCTATTCATTAGCTCGGCTCCCATGGATAGACTACTCTCTTGAAAAATAATTTTACCTAAATCAAACAATAAAATTTTTCAATTTCATTAATAAGAGAGTAATTATTTACTCAAAATAAACATACATCAAGGAATAATTTTGAATGTCATAATGTGAGAAGCTCCAACCTTAGAATTCGTCTTTCAATTTGAATTATCGCATGCTTGAGTCTACTATGCTTGCTATATTTCACTATCATGAATTCCAATGGTCTTTGAATGTGAGCTTGATCTGGGATATTTTCCTTTTGATTACATGTCCAACTATTATGACCATAAACCTTACATCTTTTCCCCTTTTCAACAATTTAAATGCAGAAGAATAGCATTGAGTAGAAGTTGTTTCCACTTTAGTTTTTGAACTGGAAGGACGACCATTATGAAATGTAGATAAGGGCTCATACGAGAAATGATCACTTGCTCATAAAAAATTGCTCAATTTGTTTTTGAACAACTTCTTTTTGGAAAGTGACCATTCTTGATACCTCCTTTCCAACTCATGGAGTAGTTGCGGAAATGAATCTTCTTCATTATTTTGCATGATATCACAATCTTAAAATGGACCTTATATCAAGCCTCCATTGTTGATTAATTATATCTGCAGGTAAACCATCAAAAAAACTCAAATCTAATTTCATTTTCACATGGAAGGCCCATGGATTGCATATAATGCCTAGTACAAATAGGTAGCTCAACTCTTCTTTTAGCAATCTCATGTTGCTTGTAGAGCTTATTTTAAGTAAATACCGACACCCGAGTAATTAAGTTTCTAAAAGAGGAATGTAAAGATGATGAGAAGCTTTTACCTTTTCACTTGATAATTTGATTTTGATTTCTTGAAACTGATTCTCAACTGCAAGTCACATTTTCTTTGTCACCTTAACTATGAAACTTGTAGATAATCTTTCAAAGTCAAATGTGCCTCTTTAAATCTTGAAATAACACAATTCCCAAAAATGCATGTGCAAGTCTGACCAAACAAGCACAAAAAGCTCTTTGAAATGACGCCATATATTTTTAACGTAAGTAAGAACCAATGGCTTATCCTTACAACGAACTTCAAATTGTTGAATATTTGCACCATATTCCACTTCACTCTTAGAGTTAAGAACTTTGGACAAGTCAGACATAAAAGAATCTCAATCTGTTCCTTCTTCAAATTGGGATATATATTTTATCATAAATTCTCAATGCACCAAACGCATAAGACGTTCGCACTTTTAGGAAAAAAATAAAACGAATTGCATTCATTACTACTAATGCTCTATTAGTGAAGATATCTGAAAGTTGACAATCAACACCCCATATGTTGCTAGACATCCTCGAAGCCCAAACATGCTATTATTTTATTTTGAATTAAATTACCTTACAATAAATTGACTTTTTTATTTATATAAAATGATATAGGGTCAAATATCGAGTGGTCATGTGAATCTTCTCAACGAACCAAACATTGAAGCTATATATTAGGTGAAATATGTATACAAATTAATCAAAAATCATTTTTTGGCTTAATTTTGACTTGTGTGATCTTAAGATTGATTTTGTAATATTTTAGGTCCGAACACATCTTTATCGAGGAGATTTGGATCAATGGGGTAAATTTTCTTCTCTTCTAATTCATTATTCTTATTTTGTTCTTTTCTTTACTTCATTTGTTTTATGCATAATCGATAGCACTCATTTCAATTTTAGGTCACTAGAGAGTTCTAAAGTAGCTTGATTTTGGCGAAAGGATTGAGGAGCCAATACATTGTACAATGATTTTGTTATTAGTTGCAAAACCAATGTTTCAAAGTGTCTTTCATCTTTTAAATTTAATAGATTTATATAATCATTTATTTCTTTTTTTTACTTGTAATTAATGATGTTTGGGTTGTGTTGGAATTTTGGAGGGTTTTATAAGGATGGCCTTAAGTCTTATGTGCACAAACATAAAAAATTATCACTTTGATCGCTTATTTTTTTCTTGTAATTTTTTATTAGTAGGATTCCCACTAATTATTTTTTTGAAAAATATTTTTTTTTTTAAAAGTAAAGGAGGGAAAACATGCGGTCCTTAGCTGACCGTTCCTCCCTCACTTGACTGAAGAACGGTTAGCTGAGGTAGCGCATGAGAACGTTTCTGTTTCTCATAGTTTCTGTTCTTTTGTTCCCTGGAACAAAAAAAGAATAGAAACCTGGTTTTTCTATTCCCGGGAATAGAAAGTTAGTCCGGGAATAGATCTGGAGCAAAAACGAGAAGCAAAAAAAAGTTGCTTCTTGTTCCCAGGAACAATTTCTAGAAATAAGCTAATTTTCTTTTTATTTTTCTTTTAGTTATTTTTCTTGCTGCGGCCACCGTCAACCGCCCGGAGCCACCGAGAAGGACCCCATCGAGCAGTCAAATTCACGAAAGCAGGTTGTCAAAGGTGAAGAGTGTTTTACGTTCCAGAGTCAAACCAAGGCGAAGAACAAGAACAAGAACACAGGAGAGAGAGAGAGAGAGTCGCGCACTGTTCTGAGTCCACGTCTCCCTCTTTTTCTGTAGCATCGGTCAACTCCACCTTCTTCCCAAAGCCCTAAAACAAGACATGCGCCATTAAGGGGGTGTTTGTTTGTATTCTTTTTTTTTCTTTTTATGGACAAAAATTCTGTTTTTTTGTTTCGAGGAACAAAAAAAGAACAGAAATGCGTTTGTTTGCATTTTTGTTCCAAATCTTTTTTTTTTTTGTTCTCGCGAACAAATTTGGAACAGAAACAAGAAACAAAAAAAAACTTGTTTCTTGTTCCTGGAACAATTTTCTCTCTCCTTTCTTTTCTTCTCTTTTTTTTCTTCTTTTCTTCTTCTTTTTTCTTTGGCCGGTTGCCAGGCTTGGCCATGGCCGGCGATCGGCCGTCGAGGGCCGGCGACCTCGCCGGAGCTTCGCCGGCCCCTGGTGAGGCTCGGCCTTGCCTTGGCTGGGCGAGCTCGTGCTCGCCCAAATCCGGCGAGGCTGAGCTCGCCCAACCACCGGTGAGGCTCGGCGTCGCCGGACCACTGCCAGGTTGGCGAGCTCGCCCAACCATGGCGAGGCTCGGCCTCACTAGGGGCCGACGAGCCTCGCCGTGGCTAGGTGAGGCTGCCGGCCAAAAGGAAGAAAAAAATAAAACAGGAAAAATAAAATTAAAAAATTAAAAGAAAAAAATTATATAAGGGCCTGCATGTTTGTGTTTCTTTTTATTGTTTATGAACAGATTTTCTGTTTTTTTGTTCCAGGAACAAAAAAAAAAAAAAAAAATAGAAATGCGTTTATTTGCGTTTTTGTTCCGGGAACAAAATTAGAACATAAATACGAAACAAAAAAAAAGTTGTTTTCTTTGTTTTGTTTTGAAACACTTTTGAAGAACAAATTTTCTTTCTCATTTTTTTTTTCTTCTTCTTTTTTTCTTCTTTTTTTTCTTTGGTCGGTCGCCGGCCTCGGCCATGGTCGGCGATCGGCCGTCGAGGGCCGGCGACCTCGCCAAAGGGTCACCGGCCCCGGCGAGGCTCAGCCTCACCTTGGTTGGGCGAGCTCGGGATCGCCCGGATCCGGCGAGGCCGAGTTCGCCCAACCACCGACGAGGCCCGAGCTCGCCCGGCCAAGGCGAGCCGGGCGAGGCCACGGCCCCTCGTCGGCCGGTCGCCGACCATGGCCGAGGCCGGCAACCGGCCAAAAGAAGAAAAAAAGAAAAAGAAAAAGAAAAAGAAAAAAGAAAAAGAAAGAAAAAAAAAGGAAAAATAAAATAAAAATATTAAAAAATTAAAAGAAACAAAAAAAAAAATACAAATTTACCAAACGTGTTTCTATTCATTTTTTATTCTCGAAACAAGTTTACCAAATGCGTCTTTCTGGTCAAAAATTGTTCCCGGAATAGAAATAGTTTTTTTTCTATTTTTGTTCCATAAAATACTTTTGAAGTAAACACAAACAAACGCACCCTAAGTTTACCAAACGTGTTTCTATTCTTTTTTATTTCGGAACAAATTTACTAAACGCGTTCTTCTATTAAAAAATTATTCCCTAAAATAAAAATAATTTTTTTATTTCTATTTCCTTGAATAAATTTTAAACAGAAACACGTACAAACGCACCCTAAATCACTTTCTCCCCCTCTGTCTCTCTCTTCCTTTTCTCTTGCTCCTCTTTTTTTCTTGATGGGCTTGTATTTTCTCGTCCTCGACCCCTCCCTCACTCTTTCCCCGCTCCTTCTTCCGCTTTTATCTTCTCTTTTTCCCACTACCCGAGCCAGATATTGCTTGTGCTTTGGCTCTCTTTATATACTCCCTCTTGGGTTTCCGAGGCTAGCTGCGAAATCTCTCGCTTCACTACACCACCATTTTTTAGCCTTTTGCCGTATCGAAAGGAACCGAAAGATGGGCGGGTGCGCGCGGAGCGGCAACCACCGTTTGCTCATCCCTCTCTTGTTCTTCTTCTTGTTCCTCTTCTCCTTCTACCCTTTGGCCTTCTCTAAGCTTTCGGCACCTCAATTCGAAGTCATGAGGAATCTCTCCCGGATAATCCCGAGTTCTGAGTTGTCGTGGAAGAGCACCGACGACCCGTGTGGATGGAAAGGGGTCACATGCAGTCCGGATAACTCTTCCGTGATCGAGCTCTCTCTCTCTGGGCTCTCTCTCGCTTCCCCCGATATTTTGCCTGTGATTTGCCAGATTGGTTCTTTGCAGGTTCTTGACCTTTCCGAGAACAATTTGGGCTCACTCCCTGCTGAGTTCATCACTTCTTGTGGAAAAATTGGTGGGCTCAGGCGGTTGAACTTCAGTAGGAATGCGCTGGTAGGTCCTTTGCCTTCTTTTACTGGTTTTGTTGGGTTGGAGTTCTTGGACTTGTCTCGTAATCAAATGAATGGAAGCATTGACTCAGAATTAGATGAGTTAGTCAAGTTGAGGAGTTTGAATCTTAGTATGAATATGTTCAATGGGTCGGTTCCAGTTAACCTGTCCAAGGTTCTGGAGGATCTCCAGCTTTCGGTGAATGGATTAGAAGGTGAAATCCCTGAGGGAGTCGCAGATTATCGGAATTTGGTCCTGCTTGATCTTAGCGTGAACTGGCTTTCAGGCAAAATCCCGGATGGTCTAGCTAATATCAAAACACTTTCCCGTTTCTCTGCAAACCAAAATAACTTCGGCGGCCCAATTCCCATTGGGTTAACAAGGTCTCTCAAAATTTTGGATCTTAGCTACAATAATCTGCGTGGGTCTATTCCGCCCGACCTTTTGTCGCAGCCAAATTTGCTGCGTGTGGATTTGTCTTACAATCAGTTGGAGGGGCCGATACCTAACAGTCTATCGCCTAACATGTTCAGGCTGAGACTGGGTAGCAATTCACTTAGTGGTAAGATCCCTTCTGATTCGTTGGGGAGCCTAGAGAAATTGACCTACTTGGAACTGGAAAATAATAGCTTGACGGGAGCAGTCCCTCCTGAACTGGGCAAATGTCGGAGTTTGGCCCTGTTGAATTTGGCGCAGAATAATCTCACTGGTCCCTTGCCACCAGAGTTGGGAAATCTCAGCAGTATTCAAGTCATGAAGCTTCAGTTAAACAACATTAATGGGACCATCCCAGACCAAATTACGCAGTTAAGGAGTTTAGCACAGCTGAATATCAGCTAGAATCTGCTGAGTGGTGCCATTCCATCTTCCCTTCCAAACTTGCGGAACCTTACTACCTTGAATTTGCAGCACAACAATTTGAGTGGCTCAATACCCACTGGCATAGAGAGCTTAGGAGGTTTATTGGAACTCCAGCTTGGGAAAAATCAACTTAGTGGGGATATCCCAACCATGCCACAGAGTTTGCAGATTGTTTTGAACCTCAGTAGTAATCTTTTTGATGGGACTATCCCGGCTGCTTTTTCTCAGCTAACCAACCTAGAGATCTTGGATCTCTCAAACAACCAGTTTTCAGGTCCGGTTTCCTGGTCATTTACTCAGATGGCGGCCCTGACACAGTTGATACTTTCCAATAATCTTCTGTCGGGTAATCTTCCAAATTTTAGGGACATTGTCAAAGTGGAAGCTGGTGGAAACAAGGACCTAATTATTGGGGCAACACCAACTAGCCCTCCTCCTGACATACGGAAAAGAAACTCTGTTGCTGTGCCAGTCTCTACTGCACTGGCCTCTACTGTTTTTGCCGCGTTTGTCGTTGCATCGATCCTTATGTCAATATCAAAACGCTTTTACCGTGTCAACGACGAGCACTTGCAATTAGGCCAGAACCTTCCTCTTCCTCAAGTCATCGACGGCATGAAATAATTAGATGTTGGAAGATGATTTTGTTATTGATAAAAATTTATGTCAAATATTTTCATAGATGATAAAAATAATTTTCATTTATTCATCTTATGAGCGATCATTTTAAAAAAATATATTTTTTAAATTATTCATTTTTCCTAAAACAAATGGAATTGAAATTATCACAAACACAAAGATGTCAATAGGGTGGGTTTGAATGGTCCTTGAGCATTGGCCTCTGAATCTTTGGCCCTGGGTTCTTGCCCATTTTCAATGGCCACCGCCATTTAGCAACCTAAAACCTTAGTCCATCTCGAGAAAAATAATTACTAAAACCTCTATATTTTTTTGGTCAATACTAAAACATCTATTTTAGCAGGTGTGGAAAAGGTTTATTTCAATCGTGGACAAAAAATTTTTGTAACGCGTATAATTTCATGGAAAATCATGCCTTGCCGTGGAGAGAAAAATAGGAAATACCAACATAGATGATATCCTCAAATCAAGAAGGCATACAAAGAGGTTTTTGTCGATCATTATCGATGTTGCGTGATGATAAAAGATGGTTATTGTAGCCCATTAAGATGTGAAATATTTTTATTGGATTCATTCATGTCCTATCAAAAAGTATCCGTTGCTGCTAATCACAAGTGGTTTCAAATTCATCGCTGCAGAACAATTCAAATTTCTCAAGAAGACTTCACTTTCTTTGCATATGTGACTTTCTTACAAGTCTTGTGAAAGTGAATGATTAATCCCATTTAATCTAGCTACAGAAGATATATTATATATAAGTTCTATTCCACACATCCTTTCCAATTGCCAAATGCAAAAGAATCGCACAAAGAATTTGGACTCCATTTATTTTGCCAAAAAATTGATGCTTCTAAAAATATCGAAGAAGTCATCTTTCACGATATTAGTAATAATTTCTTGGGCCAGTGCCAGTTCCAATTGGCTCTAGACATCCTCTACTCCATTGATTTAACTACATTATCCCATACTAATCCCACTCTTAATTTAACTACATTATTGTGTTAACGAGTTAATATTTCTCCTTTTTTTTTTGTACTAAAAACTATTATTCAAAATATAACCTAAGCATAAATAGGAGTGAGAAGAACCGTATATTAGTATTTGTACATATTTCATCTTATTATAACATTAATATGCGTCATTATGTTGTTGTCCGTGTATTTCAATTGCTCAACTTTCATTTTATTCGGTAAATGTGGTAGTCCAATAACCATTATCTTTCATGCCATCGTTGAATGCTCACTTAACATTATTACATAGAATGCTTTGTAACAGCATTATAAGAAACCCCATTCAAACCATTAGCAAACACATATCTTTTGTCAATTATAAATGCATCATAATTTTCATAGAACTATCAACGAAAAAAAAAGTTATCCTCAAAATACAAATGTACTGCAACAATTAGTTGCATACAAAACTTAATAAAAGATATTTTTGTCTATTCATTAGCTTGGCTCCCCTCGAAAAGGCTACTATCTTGAAAAAAATATTTTACCTAAATCAAACAATAAAAGTTTTCAATTACATAAATAAGAGAGTAATTATTTACTTAAAGTAAACATATATTAAGGAATAATTTTGAATGTCATAATGCGAGAAGCTCCAACTTTAGAATTCATCTTTCAAGTTGAATTATTGCATTCTCGAGTCCTCTGTGCCTACCATATTTCGCCACCATGGATTTCAATAATCTTTGAATGTGAGCTTGATCCGAGATATTTTCCTTTCTGTTACATGTTCAACTGTTATGATCATGAACCTTACATTTCGTCCACTTTTGAACAATTTCAGATGCATAAGAAAGCGTTGTGTAGAAGTTGTTTCCACTTTAGTTTTGAAGTGGAAGGACGACTTGTGTGAGATGTAGATAAGGGCTCATATGAGAAAGGATCACTTGCTCGTAAAAATAGCTCAATTTGCTTTTGAACAATTTTCTTTTTGGAAAGTGACCATTCTCGATACCTCCTTTCCAACTCATGGAGTAGTTGCGGAAATGAATCTTCTTCATTATTTTGCATGATATCACATTCCAAAGAGGATCTCATATCAATCTTCCATTGTTGATTAATTATATCTAGAGGTAAACCATCATAAACTTAAATCTTATTTTATGCGCACATCATGGATTGCATAAAATGCCCAGTACAAACAGGTAGCTCAACTCTACTTTTAGCAATCTCATATTGCTTGGAGAGCTTACCTAAAGTAAATACTGACACCTAAGTAATTAAGTTCCTAAAAAGAGGAATGTTAAGATGATGAGAACCTTTTACCTTTTCACTTGACAATTTGGTTTTGATTTCTTGAAACCGATTCTCAACTACAAGTCATATTTGAAACTTGTAGATATTCTTTCAAAGTCAAACGTGCCCCTTCATCTCTTGAAATGACACAGTTCCCAAAATGCATGTGCAAGTCTATCCAGGCAAGCACAAAAAACTTTAAAAGGAAATCATGTAGTTTTAATGTAATTATAAACCAATGGCTTTTCCTTACAACGAACTTGAAATTGACTAATATTTGCACCATATTCCACTTCACTCTTAGAGTTCATAACTTTGAACTTATCAGACATAAAAGAATCCCAATCCATTCCTTCTTCAAACTGAGATTTACTGTTAACCACAAATATTTTTCCCAATGTGCCAAATGCACAACAAGTTCACGCTTTTAGGAAAAAATGAATCGAATTGCATTCATCACTGCCAACTCTCTATTAGTGATGATAGCTTTAAGTTGACAATCAACACCCCATATGTTGCTAAGCATCCTCAAAGCCCAAACATAATCTTCTTCTTCTTCCCTTCTTAAAAAATGCAAAGCATGAGCAGAAAGAAGTATAAAGCTAGAAACTCCAATAATATCTAACAAAGGTATTTTGTATCTATTGGTCTTATAAGTAAAATCCATTATAAAAACACCTAAGAAGCTCTTAATTAATGCCAAGAGATTGGATGAGAGAAAAAAAAAATGTCGAGTGACACTCAACGTCATGTTTAAAATTGTAATTGAATGCAACTACACCAAGTTCCTCCAATAAAGCTTGGACCATATTGCGACTATTTGAATATTCACAACAAAATTTCACTTTTTATGTTGTAAACATTTTTAGCAATAGCTTGAACTACGAGATTACTTTGTCTCAAGGAAGAAAGAATTTGGCAAGGAAGTATATTGGCTTTAGACATCTCTTTTACAAGTGAACTTAAATTTCAGAAAAGCGATGACAAGTAGGATGTTTGAACATATCACTTAGAGGACATGTTTGTGTGATGCATTTAATATTTTGAGTGACTATGATCCATTCATCTTTGTGTAGCAAGGAACTTCAGAAGGATAGTCAACTAAACAAGATCCAGTCTTTCTTCTCTAATGTGTAATAGAGATATCATATCAATTGCGATAATTATGTCCCATATCACAACCAAGAATAATGTATTTGTCTCTCTTTGACCTTTTCATAAAGACTACAAAACCTTGAGCAGGAAGATGCCTCCACGCTCTACTCAAAAGATCCTTTGTTGTTAGAAAATTTCATGGTAAAGTTTCAAATGAACCTGTAGCCATGATTGATTATTGCTCTCCATTCGCAGTTTCATCATCATTAGATACATTTAAGTAATTGAGGTCCTCTTCAATATTGTCTTCCATAGTGATAGCACTACAAAAAATACAATTCAATGAAAGATAAGTACACTGTACATAACGCATACATCAATCACAATATTCAATCATTGAGTAAATTCTCGTAAATTTGTATTGAAAATAGAAATCAAAAAATTCACGATCATGATGATAGTCTATGGAAATAAAATAAATACTTTACACATAAAACTAACATTTCTTATTTTGATATACGATTGGTGCTTGCTCAAATTGCAACAATGGAGAATATGTTCAAAAGAAAACAAATGTGAAGGAAGAGTTGACATGCAATGAGTGCGGGAAAAACAGTTAGGAAACAAGGGACACGTGTAATTTTGTTTTTTAGTAAAGCAAAATAAAAAAGAAAAAGAAGAAAAAACGTAGGAAATAATCTTAAATCAAGAGTTGAACTAGCAAGAAATAATGTAGTAAAATCAATACCATGATGGGTGTCAAGATGTGGAAATAGTGCGAATCATTTCTTATGTTCGCTTGGAAATAAGTCGGAAATTCTTTTTATTTATTCAGTATGAAAAATGGGTTTTTACTGATGGATTGACTCTCATGCTTACGCTTATGGTGGACTGGAAATCTAGTTTGGGCCCGAAAATTTTCTCACTTTTTGTGGTCCAACTCACAATTTCTTATTTCCCTTTTTCTTTTTGTCCTGTTTTCTTCCCCTCCTTCTTCCATTCCTTTTACGTTCGGCACAGTGAAGCCTAGCGCCTCAAATCCAAACACAACCCAACCGTGGCGGTGGATTGGATGGTCGTTTACGACATCGGTAACAAGTCACTAACTTTCAATCTAGACTTAAATTTACCTCTATTAATCTTTCGTCCAAATACCGTTATCAGTTATTTGACGTGGTTTTTCTACATTGGTAATAAATTCACATCAGTAAGACGACGTGAAAAATCATATTCAAAATGAAACCGTTCTTTGATAAAAATTTCATGAAAAGAAGGATTATTAGCAAAGATTTTTGAATAAAGGACTGACGAGAATAAATTTGAGATTAAATTTAAAGTTCAAGTTGAAACTAAAGCTTAAAGTTGATGATTTTTTTAGGGAATTAGGCCATCATTCATATCATCAATGCATGTGTATTATCAAGTGGTCAGAGTTTAGAAGGATGAAGCCAAAGGCGAGCAATTTTCCCAAAACTTTAGATCCAATCTTGATTCTGCCTCCAACTATTTTTTATCTTAAAAAAATCCAAATTTTAGATCCAGTCTCAATTTTTCCTTGAATATTTTCTGTTTTTTTTTTTTTAAATCTCGACTATAGGTCCAATCCCATGTTTGATCTGTACATTTTTTTTTTAAAAAAAATATCAATTTTAACTCTAATTCCAAATCTACTTTGAATTTTTTAAGTTTAAAAAAATCATCAACTTTCAATCCAGTCTTGAATCTGCTTATGCTAAACCTCCGTCCAAAATCACTATTAGTTATTTAATATGATATACCCATGTCGCTAACAAATCCAAGTTAGTAAGGTGATGTGGCAAAATCGTTCTTTGACTAAAATGATTAAAAAAAATTAGGGATGACTAGCGACAATATTTGGACAAAGGCCTAACAAGGATAAATCTGAAACCAGACTTAAAAGTTCAGGATGGATTCGAAGCTCAACCCAAAGTTAAGGGATAGGTCATCAACGCGCGCGGTATCATCAAGTGGTCAGAGCTTGGAAGGACGAACGCCTGCCTTTTCTTCCACGGTAAACAAAAGGAAGAGAAGAGAAGAGAAAGGTGGGAAATAGGAGGGGGGCAAAAAAAGTCAAGGAGGGGGGCCCACGAGAAGGACCCCATCTGGCAGTTATCACCGAAGACTCGCCAAAATTCACGAAAGCGGGTCGTCGGAGGCGAAGTGTGTCTTACGTTCCGGAGTCAAACCAAGGCGAAGAACAAGAACAAGAACAAGAACACAGGAGAGAGAGGGAGAGAGAAGTCGCGCACTGTTCTGAGTCAAAGTCTCTCTCTTTTTCTGCAGCATCGGTCAACTCCACCTTCCTCCCAAGCCCAGAACACACGCCATTAAATCACTTTCTCCCTCTCTGTCTCTCTCTTCCTTTTCTCTTGCTCCTCTTTTTTCTTGATGGGCTTGTATTTTCTCGTCCTCGACCCCTCCCTCACTCTTTCCCCGCTCCTTCTTCCGCTTTTATCTTCTCTTTTTCCCACTACCCGAGCCAGATATTGCTTGTGCTTTGGCTCTCTTTATATACTCCCTCTTGGGTTTCCGAGGCTAACTGCGAAATCTCTCGCTTCACTACACCACCATTTTTTAGCCTTTTGCCGTATCGAAAGGAACCGAAAGATGGGCTGGTGCGCGCATAGCGGCAACCACCGTTTGCTCATCCCTCTCTCGTTCTTCTTCTTGTTCCTCTTCTCCTTCTACCCTTTGGCCTTCTCTAAGCTGTGGTCACCTCAATCCGAAATCATGACCAATCTCTCCCGGATAATCCCGAGTCCTGAGTCATCGTGGAAGAGCACCGACGACCCGTGTGGATGGAAAGGGGTCACATGCAGTCGGGATAACTCTTCCGTGATCAAGCTCTCTCTCTCTGGGCTCTATCTCGCTTCCCCCGATATTTTGCCTGTGATTTGCCAGATTGGTTCTTTGCAGGTTCTTGACCTGTCCGACAACAATTTGGGCTCACTCCCTGCTGAGTTCATCACTTCTTGTGGAAAAATTGGTGGGCTCTGGCGGTTGAACTTCAGCAGGAATGCGCTGGTAGGTCCTTTGCCTTCTTTTACTGGTTTTGTTGGGTTGGAGGTCTTGGACTTGTCTTATAATCAAATGAATGGAAGCATTGGCTCAGAATTAGATGAGTTAGTCAAGTTGAGGAGTTTGAATCTTAGTATGAATATGTTCCGTGGATCGGTTCCAGTCAACCTGTCCAAGGTTCTGGAGGAGCTCCAGCTTTCGGTGAATGTATTCGATAATGAAATCCCTGAGGGAGTTGCAGATTATCGGAGTTTGACCCTGCTTGATCTTAGCGTGAACTGGCTTTCAGGCAAAATCCCGGATGGTCTAGCTAATATCACAACACTTTCCCGTTTCTCTGCAAACCAAAATAACTTCGGCGGCCCAATTCCCATTGGGTTAACAAGGTCTCTCAAAATTTTGGATCTTAGCTACAATAAGCTGCGTGGGTCTATTCCGCCCGACCTTTTGTCGCAGCCAAATTTGCTGCGTGTGGATTTGTCTTACAATCAGTTGGAGGGGCCGATACCTAAAAATATATCGCCTAACATGTTCAGGCTGAGACTGGGTAGCAATTCACTTAGTGGTACGATCCCTTCTGATTCGTTGGGAAGCCTAGAGAAATTGACTTACTTGGAACTGGAAAAAAATAGCTTGACAGGATCAGTCCCTCCTGAACTGGGCAAATGTCGGAGTTTGGCCCTGTTGAATTTGGCGCAGAATAATCTCACTGGTCCCTTGCCACCAGAGTTGGGAAATCTCAGCAGTATTCAAGTCATGAAGCTCCAGTTAAACAACATTAGTGGGCACATCCCAGGCCGACTCATGCAGTTAGCGAGTTTAGCACAGCTGAATATCAGCTGGAACCTGCTGACTGGTACCATTCCATCTTCTCTTCCGAACTTGAAGAACCTCACTACCTTGAATTTGCAGCACAACTATCTGAATGGCCCAATACCCACTGGCATAGGGAGCTTACCACGGTTATTAGAACTCCAGCTGGGGAAAAATCAACTTAGTGGGCCTATCCCAACCATGCCACAGAGTTTGCAGATTGTTTTGAACCTCAGTAGTAATCTTTTCGATGGGACTATCCCGGCTGCTTTTTCTCAGCTAACCAACCTAGAGATCTTGGATCTCTCAAACAACCGGTTTTCAGGTTCGGTTCCAGTGTATTTTCCTCAGATGGCGGCCCTGACACAGTTGATACTTTCCAATAATTCTCTGTCGGGTACTCTTCCAAAGTTTAGGGACGTGGTCAAAGTGGAAACTGGTGGAAACAAGGGCCTCATTAATGAAACAACACTAAGCCCCCCTCCTGGCATACAGAAAAGAAACTCTGTTGCTGTGCCAGTCCTTACTGCACTGGCCTCTGCTGTTTTTGCCGTGTTTGTCGTTGCAGTGGTTGTTATATCAGTATCAAAACGCTTTTACCGTGTCAACGATGAGCACTTGCAATTAGGCGAGAACCTTCCTCTTCCTCAAGTCATCGACAGCAGCTTGTTGACTTCAAGTGGTATCCACAGATCAAGTATAGACTTCACCAAGGCCATGGAAGAAGTTTCTGATCCAACGAAAATCATTTTGAAGACCAGGTTTTCAACCTATTATAAAGCAACCATGCCGTCTGGAACAAGCTACTATATCAAGAAGCTTAACTGGAGCGATAAGATATTCCAATTGGGTAGCCATGACAAGTTTGGACAAGAGCTAGAAGTCCTGGCAAAGTTAAACAACTCGAATGTCATGACACCACTAGCCTATGTCTTGACTATTGATAGTGGGTATCTCTTTTATGAGTATGCACAAAAGGGCACCCTCTTCGATGTTTTGCATGACAGCTCTAACGAATTGGATTGGGCAAGCCGTTACAGTATTGCAGTTGGAGTGGCTCAGGGTCTTGCATTTCTTCATGATTGTTCCTCCGGTCCAATTCTCCTGCTCGACCTTTCGAGTAAGAGCATTCTGCTCAAGTCCTTGAAGGAACCTCAGGTGGGAGATATCGAGCTCTGTAAGGTAATCGATCCATCAAAGAGCACAGGCAGTCTCTCTACTGTTGCAGGATCTATTGGCTACATACCTCCAGGTGATTTACTTTGAATTTTACTTATTCTGTTAACATTACTTTCGACAATCAGCAATTTGTTATACCTTCTCAAGGTGACTGCATTTTCTTGATGAAGTTACACATTATTAAGAATTATCGAAAGAAAATAGTTGGCGTATTTTTTCTCTGCTGTGCTTGATTTAGTTCATCAAGCTTTTCTTATCAACGGTTTATCCATTGTCAATCTGGTTGATGCCGTGCCATGGTTGCCTTTTGGCCTCAAAACTAACCATTAGTTGTCCTCATCCCATGGCTCGCAGAGTATGCTTACACGATGAGGATAACGATGGCCGGAAATGTGTATAGCTTCGGGGTCGTGCTGCTGGAACTGCTCACTGGGAAGCGAGCGTGTAGCCAGGGAAACGAGTTAACGAAGTGGGTGTCAACTAACACTTCAAAGCAAGATAAGTGGGACCACATCCTCGATTTTAGTGTGAGTAGAACATCCCTCACCGTGAGGAGCCAAATGCTTGCAGTTCTGAGAGTTGCTCTGGCATGCGTCAGTATAAATCCCGATTCAAGGCCGAAAATGAAGAGTGTACTCCGGATGCTTCTCAATGCCAGGTAAATCCTTCTCTAGCTAATGCACTACTGCTTATGTAAAAGAGGTGACCAAAAGAAGCATGGTCCTTTTGTTTTTTCTTTTTTGTTTAAATCAACGGGTTCTGTTGTGTGTAATATGGTTTGTAATAGAGAAGATTAGATGGAGGTATGATTTCTCTTGCAGCTACATACGTGTTTCAAAGTAAACGCTTCATGTCATGTAAAAAGTTCTAGGGTTTTCTCACGGAAGACAAAGGCAAAATTTTGGGGTTGTAATTGATAATATTTCGAGCTTATTCAAGTCATATTAGCCTTCTTCAGCTTTCTCCATTTTATGGGAGAGTTTCTTAAAGAACTGTCTCGGTTCTGTTTATCTCAGCACCATATAGCATCAAGGCCGATTCCATGGAAAATCGCTAAGATTGTAGGAGTGCATCGGAGGCTTAGGGTGCATCGATTAGTTGTTGAGACAATAGCCTGACTGGAGAGAGGAATTTCGTTGCTGATTTCCTAGGCAATTGACCTCTTTATGAACTAGGTTCTGTTGGATAGTTCTGCTTGCAATCTTCAACATTACATTCTAGACTCATGAGGTACACTGAGGTAGGGATGTTTTGACTCCTCCCTGGTGAAATAAAACCGTCAACAGTTCTAGCAACAGACAATATCCCGACAGAGGGTAATGGTCAAAAGTAAATCCGCCCTCGAAATTTTTACAAACTCACTAGAATGAATGCAAAAGTTGATTTTTACGAGCTCTCTCCGAGTCTGTTTGTTTCCCTAAACTTGGTTCTTCAGTCGGACAATGCTTTCGTCCGTAAACCTATTCCGGGAAAACGATTTACAAAATTCTGTTTCTACTGTCTGTTTGGCATGTATAGATGAGAAAATCATAAAGCTTTTGAAAGAAATAACTTATCGATGGAGTAGAGGCGGACTGACAGCAGCCCAGATTCGGCTGCGCAGGGTCCTTGCGTCTGGCCATTGCGTCCCGAGTCCAGTCTCTCATGTCTTGAGTCAGCTCGCTAGGGGCTCAGATTGAGCCATCAGAATCCCAGGGCCCCCAAGAACCTAAGTCCGGCCTTTGGATGATTCAATGTGCGTTTGACTGCGTGGGTCCATGGTTCTGCTCTGGCTGGGTAGGACAGATTTTCCGTCGACCTTAGAAAACCCATGGTATGATTCTTTTGGAGATGGTCCATGTAGTCGCACTTTCTGGCACAATTCACCTTTGTTTCAAATCATCATAGCCACAAGCCCAGCCTTGAACATCCCCTTTGCCATGGCATTGCACTTAAAAAGGCCCGAATTCATTTTTCCAACATTGCAAGGGTTTCTGATGAAGGATTTCTCAAGTAATGTGTCATGACCATACCACGAGGAGGTACAACATTCCACTTGCGATGAAGAGGTTCTCGCAATTCCTGTCTTATGCCTATCCCTGTCGTATCAATCACAGAAAAATGTGGGGAAAGATGGGCGCCGAGACGGTGTCTAGTTCAGAAGTTCTGCCTTATTATAAACTTCGGTAGATAACTATTTTATGTTTTCTAGAAACATATTTCCGCACGGTTGCCATATACATATGCTTAATGAGGTCAAGAAAGGTCAATTTTCTTCTTCTTTCACATGGCAATATATGCATCATCTTAGAATTCAGACGCAGGTTTCACATCCCATTATGTTACCTTAGCCAGTCTGCCACGTAAACCTCAAAAAAACAGGTTCATCCTGCAGTATCCCAGCGTGATCATGCAAATGAGAGAAACTAATGGCCAAAATCCATTCATTGAGACAGCATTTGAAGAAGCATGACTTGATTAAAAGCTTGTTCAATACATCCACATGATACAATTCAATAAGCCGTTGCTCCAGTGGAATCTACTTTGGGATACGGAGTTCAATCAAGCAAATTAGCTCACTTTCTCCTGGAACTGATTCAGTTGATGCCAAAATTTGATAAATCAAAGGAGGACAAATCTAGTTTCCAGGGCAACCAACATTCTCTTGAGAAAAATGGATGAGACAACATAAAGCCTTGTTTTTCAAATTATGTTTAATCAAAATGTAAGATCCTTTGGGTCCTCGATAATCTTGGCCAGAGTTTGCAAGAACTGAGCCAAATCAGCACCGTATATTACCCGATGATCTGCCGTGACGTTTACCTGATGTCATTTATTTTAGCTCAGTGTTAGAAATACTGATGAAGCTAAAAGAACTTAAAACATAAACAACCAATCATAAAAATAATAAGCAGATGTCTTTCTTACCTGCATCTGATTCTTCATGCCAATCCGACCATCCTTCGTGGCCACAACTGTGGGCTGGGATGCACCAACAGCCATGATTGCTCCCTGCATAAAGGCACGTGTCAAATTTTTACACCATTCACTGCATTTTCGAGAAGCCAGAGGAATTTTTGGTACAGTACTTACAGTTCCAGGGGGTAGAATGGCATCAAACCGATCAACACCAAACATTCCAAGGTTAGATAGAGTAAAGGTACCTGTTAACAAAACCAACGATGATAAGAAACAAATCACAAAGATATCACAAAGATGCTATTAACACTGAGCAAGCCATTGACTAAGAATAACTGTGGAGGGCCTGGCATGAAAGAGGGTGCAAAGAAGTTAAAAATTTCCTCGTGAAGTAAGGAAACTCTGCCCACTCAGTTTGCACAAGCATACTGCAGTCTGGCAGTGAAACAGTTCTGCTGCCACTGTGGAGACTAGAATATCAACCAGAGGGAAACAAGTGACATCACAACTCAAGCTGGGGTCATGGCATACCCTGCTTTCGAGACTGAGTGCAAAACATTGAAAAGAGGAAACCTTGGAATTTAGAATGCTCCAAGCCGGAGCTAGCCAATAGACAAGAAGGACCTTCTGGGAACTCAGAACAGGTACAGACCACTAACAATAAGCTGAGTCCACATTTTCTCAGCTGCTATGGAAATCAAGAGATAAAATTAAAGAGACCCTAGTCTCAGAAAAACTGCCATGAAGCAAACAGATATCTGAATCTGTTCAATTTGTTCTTGCCTCTTTCTCATTGTATCATCAACTAGGGCCAAAGCAAATGCTTAAGCAGATGAGAACAACTTATAACCAAGTACGCAAATGCAAGCAAAAGAGAATTCTCACCATTTGCTCTTACCTCTTTCTCATTGTACTCTTCAACTAGGGCAAAGCAAGTGCATAAGCACAAGAGAACAACTTATAACCAAGAACGCAAAGGCAAGCAAAAGAGAATCCTCACTACCCTAATTGTGCCAGTAGCCCATTGCAATAATCATCTATCTCTCTATGGAATGAACCCCTCAACGTGAAACACTGGTTATAGTGAGATGCCACGATACTCTTTTTTGTGGTGGGGGTATGGATATCTTCTTATTGTGCAAACGAAACAATTATTCACCACGAAATTCATCTAACAACATCAATCATATCCTCATCTCCAGAAGTATAGAAGAAATTAATTCTTTCATCACAACCATGTCTTTAATTTTATGGTAAAAGTGGCAAAAGCTCAGGAGTGTATGAAAAAAATAAATTGAATACTTTGCATCATTCTACAGTATTAGCTTCCAGGCTTTTATATAAGTTGATTGTCATCCACAGGCATAATTCATCAATGCTCTTTCTGGGCATAGGACTAATCTTTAGGTTTGTCTTTAGTTTAGAATATCAAGCACACCATTAAACTGTCTAGCTCTATTATCATGGTAAAGAAAAACTAAGATCTGTTTGAGCTGTCGGCAGAATTTTAGATTTTGAAACTTACTTTAGTCCAAGAGTAAAAGAAACTCTCAAATCCCCAACCATCTATTTGACTGCACCCCAGCATGAAACGGAAGAATTGTCGCATGTGGGCCATTTAGTTATGGCCACTATCCTGAATAACTAAGCTCGTTACTTGAAGTTCTTTGACTTCAACAACACTTCCATTTCCGTACATTTTATCTCAAATCAAAGAAACACAAGCATTCTTAAAGTTTGAAAATCCAACCAGATTAATAAGCGCTACAATTACAGAAAGAATCGTGCATATAAATAAGGGCACCATAAGATGATGTGTGAAAGGAATGAATTATGTACTCACCAGTATTATACTCATGAGGTTGCAGTTGCTTGGCTCGGGCCTTGTCAACCAACTCCTTCCACTTTCTTGACAAAGAGTAGATATCCACCTAAACCAGTACATTACCATAAGCTCTCCCAAAATTTCCAGCAATTCAATAATAAATCAGAAAACCACTACAAGGCAGATAATAGCAAATAGCAAATACTTTATCTGCATCCTGAAGCACAGGTGTGATCAGCCCCCCATCTATAGCAACAGCAACTGCAATGTTGATGCTACTGTTGTATGTAAAGCTCTTTCCATCTCTACAACTAGAATTGATGACAGGGTGTTTCACCAATGCAAGTGCCGTCGCCTTAGCAAGCAATGCTGACATTGTGACTCCCCTTGACTTGATCTATAAGACATACAACATCACAACATCATCAACAAAATATGTCTCTATTGGCAAACAATACCAAAGTAGACCACTCAAACCAAGAGAAACCGTGTAAGCATCCATCAAGTACGTTGACACTCCACCTGCTATATATCAGCTAAGCACAAGGCACCATACTACAAGTAATGCAACACCGCAAATATAAGTTTAACTCAGGCAGAATCATGGCTTTAATCCAGAACTTTGCTCTAATGACACAGCCAACCAAATAGTCATTCCAAGGTCAACGCATAGTTCATGCAGGAAAATGCTAAATTTGTCAAACTAACTGTCAATGGCAACCCAAAATGAACGGCTAAGGAAATTATCACTACCATAGTCCTAACATTACCTTCTTGTAAAGAGCATCAAGCGCATTCGTGGTGACAGTGTACCCAACTCTAAAAGTAGGCACACTCAAGCTCTCCACCATATTCCTACTCACCGCACCCTGCATCGTTGTGAACGGAACAACCGTGCCCAATTCAATTGCAGCACTCCTCTGTGGAGCCGCCACTGGTGCAGCCACTGCAGCACCAGCTGTGGCCGCACTTGCTGCATCCACAGCCGCATTAGCAGCCGCTTCCACATCTTTAGCCACAATCCTTCCCATCGGGCCACTGCCCGCTAACATTCCCAAATCAACCTTCAGCTCTTTCGCCAATTTCTTCGCATACGGCGATGCCACAATGCGCTTGCCCCCTTCAGAAGCTGGGTGGACGGCCGAACCACCGCCCGCAGCCACTGTCGGGGCCGCCTTCGCGACGGGAGCAGCAGGGGCCACGGCCTCGACCTGCGGCTCCGGAGTCGGAGCCGCGGAAGCCTCGGGCGGCGGCGGCGGCGAGGAGGACGAACCGTCCCCCGCCCGCGACCTGGCCTCGGCGATCTCCTCCTCGGTCTCGGCCAAGAGAGCGATGGCGGAGCCGACGGCGGCGACCCCGCCTTCCTCCACCATGATGGCGGCGAGGTAACCGTCGTAGAAGGTCTCGACGTCCATGTCGGCCTTGTCGGACTCGACGACGACGACGCTCTCGCCCTTGGCGAGCCTGTCGCCCTCGGACCTGACCCAGGACACGATCTTGCCCTCCGTCATGGTGGAGCTGAGGGCGGGCATGAAGATCTCCCGGATCTTGGACTGGATCGTGGGGGCGGCCCTCCGCCCATTGCCGGGGTGGCCGGGGAGGGAGCTCCTGCGGGCGACGTGCAGGGAGGGCGGGGAAGGCAGGAACGGGGTCTGGAGCAGGCGAGCCATTCGAGGAAATGCGTTAGCGAAAGGCGAGAGCTCGGCCCTCAGTTCGCGAACGCGCGAGCGAGAGAGAGAGATGATGATGATGATGATGATGATGAAAGGGCGCGGACGATGGGACTGTGTGCGTGCGATGTGGTTGCCGGTTGGGGGGGTTATTATTGTGACCGCCGTCGTCGTGTCGTTGGAGTCATCGAAAGCATCGAAAAAGCGGGCGAAGGTTTCAACAACCTTTACCGGCGAGAGTGATGTCGGGGTCTCTGCGTTTGGTTTGATCGACTCTCTGCATTGTCCCTCTTCCCTTGTGACACACACTCTCTCTCTCTTCTCCTTTTTTTTTTTTTTTTCCTTTTATATTTTCATTTCCACACCACTAGATTTCTCTCATTTTCTAATCCAAAAATACGTAACTGAGGAGACGATCCTACTACTAATCCTCTTAACTCCCGATTAAGCTTTCCATATTAAAAAGGTGTCCAGAAATTTTTTCAACATCTTTTTGCGTATTACATTCCTCTCTCGACTTTTCGATTTTTTTGAAATATTATCCAAATTTTTTTAAATTATTGTACATCAATCAATTTAGTCTCAAACCTTTTGAAACCTTGACTACTCAATCCTAAACTTTTCGATTATGTCATTTAGTCCTAAACTTTTTAATTATTTGTCAAACTAGCTATAAATATTTTAACAAATTATCAATTTAGTCGTTTCGGCTAATTTTGGTTAGATATTATTCACGTGACAGCTTAGTTAATGCCAATCATTTTATGTGACATGATCGCTATTGACATTGATAATTTAACAAAAAATTCCAAAATTTTTATTGATTTTTATTTCTTTTCTTTTCTTTTTACACAAGGCCAACTACTAGCTGAGAGCCAATGATCTCCGTTGGCTATTGAGCATGGATCAGCAACCACCACCAGCACTGATGAGGGCCAACCTTCAATGGCAACGAGCAACGGCTTGCAAGCCCTCGCCATATCTGGCGAGGTGAGGCGTCGAGGCCCTTGCCTGCAACAGTAATGGCAAGCAAGGGTCACTATGCCCTCACTGGACTTGTGATGGCCTGGCCAAGGGCTTGCGAGCCCTCGCTAAACTAAGTGAGGGCCACAACACCCTTGCCAAATATGGTGAGGCAAGGATGTCGCGGTCCTTATTGCCACAACAAGGGTGACAAAGGGTTGTGATGCCCTTGTTATGGACTGTAGGGGCTTGCAATGCCTTCACGTAGGGCCCAATGAAGGCTGCCAGCCGTTGCCCAAGGGCGGCGACCTTGCTTAATGGTGAGCAAAGGTCATTGGCCATTGGCCAATGGCCAACAGCCTCACCGACATGTGTAAAAAAAAAAAAAAAAAAACAAAAGAAAAGAAAAATTGATAATAAATAAATAAATAAATAAAATTTTGATTTTTTTAAAAAAAATTAAAAATTGTCCATGTTAGCACCGGTCCTGCTACATAGGACAATTGGCATGTCAGCGATATTAAGCCAAAATTAACCGGAAAAACTATATTGGAAATTTGTTTAAAGGTATAGAACTAGTTTGATTAATGATTTAAAGGTTTGTGACTGAAATGGCACAATCGAAAGATTTAAGATTAAATTTGTAAATTTTCAAAAGGTTTAAGATTGAATTGAAAAAATTTAAAGGATTATGATTGAATTCATCGTCGTATAATACATTTAGAACTTTTTGGACAATTTTTCCATTCTTTTTTTTTTTTGTAAATATTCCCATTGAATTCTTGGAATCGGTCCCGATGCCCTCCCGGCGTTGACTCCGACCATTTTCCCAATTAGAGGTCTGGTTATGCGCTTGTCACATGACTAAATAGCTTCCTTGTGAACTTCAAATCGGCCTTACAACACATGGTGAATTACATTTTGGCACATGTAGCAAGTTGCCCCCCTAACTTTTCAAATTTTTATTCTTAATGTTCCATTAAAATATTGAGATGCGTTTCAAAATCACCTCGACGTTCATTCTTACGGTATCTAGTCTCCACCGGAGATCGACCAAGGCAACCTAAGCGAGGGTTTGTCTTGCCCTCGCCTAGTAGTTGTGCTTGGCCTCTATCACTCCTTAGTAATAGAAATAATAAAATCATTTCTTTTGCTTTATACATATTTTGCTTTGCATTCTTTTATTTGCTTTATGCCTTATCCTATATTGCAAGCTCTAAGAGTTCATTTTTTTTAAGATGACATCCAATTTTGGTCTATTGCATGATAATTTTGAAAGTCTGGATGGAGTCTAGACACCAAAATTGAAACGAGATTCAAAGTTTGATTATCTGACAGATTATTTCTAATGTACGGGCTAGATTCAAAAAATTATTAAAAGTCGCCTTTTGTGAAAATTGGCCAAAGTGAACACTAGGGAGGACATCAAAGCTTTGGCAGGGAAATTGCAAAAACTCAGGGACCAAAATGCAGTTCACTTTTATTGATGGATAGATTTGTTCTTTGTAAAAGGAGCTAATTAGTCACGTGACGAGCACGCGACGGAGCTTCGCTTGAAAAACTGCCGGAGTCAACCTTAGGGGGGAACTGCAACCGATTTCAAGCATTTGATTTAGAGGGCACATTGCAGAAATTTAAAAAAGTCGGGGGATTATTTCCAATAAGTGCTAAAATATGGGGGCCAAAATGCAATTCAACCGTTAGAAGAGAGAATCCCTTGTGGAAGTTAAAAAGACAACTGTACTTCCGTTCTGAAGCAACCACCGCTCGGCGTGCTTGAGCCGAAAGATGATGATGGAGATGGCGCAGGTGAGGCCTCGGCCGAGTGCGGCGCCATGGCCATCGTCCTTTCCCTTCTCCGCGAGCCTGAAGATCAGAGCAGATGCAAACGGTGCTGCCGCCACCGCGGCGACAAGGGCAAGCAAGACGCGGAGCATCCAGGCGGCCTTATCTACTTCAGTGTCATTCCGTCGAACAGCTGACGTGCAATCTTGCTCGAAAGCCGAACCCAGTAGTATTAGCGACGGGGCCAGAGGAGAGGGGAAGGTGAAGGCGAAGGCGAGCAAGAAGAGGGTCTTCTTCTTGGACGTCAACCCTTTGTGCTACGAGGGAAGCACTCCCAGCTTGCGCTCCTTCGCTCGCTGGATCTCTCTCTTCTTCTCGCAAGTCAGCCACAGCGACCCAGTTGTTGCTGTGAGTCACCAGTCTCTGTCTCCATCTCTCTCTGACTCTCTCGTCAATCCCAACTTTGATTGCGGATGTTGGTCTGCAGGTTCTTGATGGGGAAAGGGGCAGCGAGCATCGAAGACGGTTGTTACCTTCGTATAAAGCACGAAGGAGGAAATTCTCGAGGTATGTCTCGCCTTTGCTAAGATCTTCGCGGAGCTCAGTGGAAAGGTCTCATCAATCCGTCATAAATTTCCTCAAGGAATGCAATGTCCCGGTTTGTGAGCCTTTGAACCTATCTTTATCCTTTGAATTGTAGCAATGACTGTTCGGACTGTAGCAATCATTGTATGTCTGAATTGTTTTTGTAAAGCAACTATTATGTTGGATCCCATATCTATGATAGGATGATGGTCTATATATGAAGAGAAACAGAGGAATCTGCTTGATATTTATCCATTCATGGTATGAAAGTAAAATATTCAAGTCTCTAGAATTTCTTTTCTAATTGGGCAATTCCTTCTTGACCAAAAGGAACAAACTTGAAACGGTCTATTGAAAATTCATGTGTTATGCATTCCTTGTGGAATTTAGCAATGTTAAACTCCATTAATTCGATGGACTTTTTACAAAGATCCTGATGAATTCAGATTCCCTGTTTCATTTGTTTAAACTTATCAGAGAACTAATCTTGTCTGGGAGTGATTATCTAATTATGACAAAGTGAATATAGACTCACTTGGTTATCAGAAGCATTAGTACCAGAGATGTAAAGGGCTGATTTTTTTTTGTCACCCGGCTGTCTCCTGGTCATCTTAATAGTTACTAATATTTTTTTAAGTGAATAAAATTTCGGGAATTCAATTGGTGATAACATGAAGTGATTCAGGTCATTAAAGTTGAAGACCATGAGGCAGATGATGTTGTAGCTACTCTCGTGGGGCAAGCTCTTCAAAAAGGGTATCGAGTAGTCATTGCCTCTCCTGATAAAGATTTTAAGCAGCTGATTTCTGAAGATGTCCAGATTGTTATGCCTGTGGATGAGTTACAGCGCTGGTCCTTTTACACTCTGAAGCACTATATTGAGCAGTATAACTGTGATCCGGATTCCGATCTGAGCCTTAGTAAGTATGTGCTACATTACTGTTTTTAGAAGTCAAAGACAATAACTAATTACTGCTTTAGAAATATGGAAGCAGGCTTACAGTTTACGAATAATAAACCGTGAATCAAATTTCTTTTCTGCAGCATTTTTTTCCTTTTTGTTGTTTAAGTATAGAATCAGATCACTGGTCATCCTTCACTACAGGTGATAACACTATGATCTAGATGAATGTTTATGTTCTACTGGGTAACTACAATGGGATCCACTACCTCCACACAGCTGTTCCTTTTTACACGGCCTATTTTTCTTTCTCGGGCTTCCAGAAACTAATTATTGGAATACTTCTTAGGATGCATCCTGGGTGATGATGTTGATGGTGTTCCTGGAATCCAACACCTGGTTCCAGCATTTGGTCGGAAGACTGCCGTCAAGCTGGTAAAGAAACATGGATCATTGGAAAATTTACTAAACACCGCAGCAGTTAGAACTGTGGGTAAACAATATGCACAAGAAGCCCTAACAAAGTATGCAAATTATCTGCGAAGAAATTATGAAGTTCTAGCACTGAAGAGGTAAACTTTTTCTCACCTTCTCTGTTCCCCTTCCAATTGTGAGTATTTCGTTTCGGGTTATTGTGCTCCAGGATGTGATAAACGATATGTTACACAGGGATGTCAATGTTTTTCTTCAAGAGGAGTGGCTGGTTGAAAGAAATTCCACTGGTGATTCAAGAAATTTATCTACCTTCCTCACATTGCTGGGAGAGGCGAAGCTCTATAATCGAAACAGACATCATTCTCCAAAGAATTTAAGCTCAGAAGGTTAGCACCTCTTTAGAAGAGTTACTATATAACCTCTTTTGCAGATTTGGCCTATTCTTAGATGATGTTTCATTGTAGATGTTGGCCCCTTAGAACCAGAAAGGGAAAAGATTGGAGACTTGTCTGGTGCTTCCCTTAGCAATTTAACCCATAACCTTCAATTTCAAGGTTCTAGTGCTACTAAACACTGATTTTATACGTGTCATTTGAACTAGATTTTACAATCAATCTATCTTAGTCTAGACTTCAAATCAGTGAGCCACATTGCATTAGCTAATAAAGGTGGAGCAAGGTGTCTCTTCTGCAAATTATTAATGCCAACATGAGAGCCATATGTTCTGTTATTCAAGGGATACTGGCATTCCTCTTGTTTTCATCCCGATGAACTCATGTCCATCCTATGCATGCATGTATCAAGACGTGCCTACGAGTGATTAAATTCTAGTCATTATCTAGCTATATCAAGTTTCTATCTCTTCTTGGAATTTTCAGTTCATATCTAGTTTTGCAGCTTCACTGCTTGATTTCTTGTTTTTTATCATTATACTTCAGATAGATGATGTTGAGGTGGGGAGTTGCAGAACATCTTGTTGGCAACTTGGCATAATGGAAGACGGGATGTTCAAGGGAGAGATTAATGTAAAAGATTAATCTGGGGGATCAATCTGGTTCTGAAATACACTGCAGTCAAACTCCACTTATCCAACCAACAGAGGTATAACGGGATTCTTTTTATTCCTGCCCTCGCCTTCCTCACGAGGCTAGTATATTTTTCCGTGGTGGAGCAACTAGTTTTTGACAGATTAGAGTCATGTGGTGCAGCTGATTTCATCTGGTTCAAGTGGCTACCATCGTGGTGTTACTTATTAATTTTGTGCTGTCAGAATGGTGCATATGTTACCAAGGGGTTTGAGCTTGCTATTCTGTGTATTGTAATAGCTATCGGCGGTAGATGCATGTAGATGGGATATATCTCATCTTTCTAACAAACTTGTTTTTGGCCGTCTTCCTATTGGCCATAAGAAGAAAGCCATAGCCATGCTAATAAGCTTATCCCCGGCGCATTTTCCTGCTCTTCAGTCCGGTTTAGCCCAAGGAAACCGTGTTCGTGTTTAGGAGCAGCCCTTTACTTCTGTGAGAACAGCCGTGAATTCATCACTCCCTTCTCTTCTCCTCCTCCTCTTCGCATGTTCCTTTGTCATCCTCTTCCTTTTTCACTTGTAAAGATGTTTACTTTGGGACCCTACGATTGAGGCCTCCAAAAATGATGAGAATTGGGGCATGTTGCATTATTAGATTTATTTCAAGTACGATGGATATGCATCGAAAGGCTGTTGAAGCATTGGAATCAGGTACAATTTCCAGGCGAAAGATATTGGTTGAACTTGTACTGATAGGCTTGTCACATGCTCTTCAAAGCAATACTCGAGACCTTCCCCAAGATGAACATGAAACACTCAGAAGTTGCCCTTGCAACCGTATAAAACAGCATATATGTTATCCTCCATGCCTATTTCAACGAAATTTCGTCTCAGGTATGTAATTTACAAATATGAATATCGCCCCACACGTACATTTAATAAATAAAAATTCGGATAATATCCATATTCATAATCCACAATATAAAAACTAAAAAATTGATCGATGGAAGTTTTCTCTGATTATGATCCTTAATCTAAACCAAAAGTACACCAACAGCTCCTCAATATGTGTGATTCACAAGTCGCTCTCAAATTTGCTTTCAGGCCAGCTTTGTGAAGTTAAATAACCTGACCCTACTGTCGAGAAAATATTCAGTGATTGCTAATCACCACGTCATCTGCACATGGCACGCGTGATCCATTAAAATTGTGACTCGACACGTGGAAATTAGAAGAAGGGAAAATAATAACTTTGCAGTCAGGCGATGTTCTCTCCTCATTAATTACACGACGCTCTTTCCCTCTGTCCCCTACTGTCTAACCGCAATGAATGAAAATATGGGAGTTGTCAATACCACGCTTGAAGTTTCGTTCAACATGCTCACCTTCAAGTTTCAAAGTTTGAAACTTCCCCCTAAAAGTCATGTAAGACAACAAAAAGAACAAGAATGCACCGTTTTCCTCCCAAAATATTCATAAATTTCACCAAAACGCACCACAAATTATGTCAACCATAAACAAGGTCACATGAAATACAAAGAACCGTGATTAAGTTCAAGATAGAGATGGATTTCCTGCTTATATGATTCCCAAAGTGTTAGGCAAAGATGCTTTACACCACGGAAAAAGAAAACACCATGTGAGCACAAAACTTTTCAAAGTATGATGTTATACTATCCAAAACTGAAGATCGAAGTGTAGAAATTTTTTACCATAACTAACTCCGCATGAGGAGAAGCTCAGAAAGAAAGGCATGTGATAAAAGATTGACTCCCCATATATTGTCATCATAAGCCATGTGCGTCAAGTATTGGAGGTGTTTGAGCTAAATGGCATGATCAGGAGAGACTGATGCATCGTGCCATGAATCACCTCAGTACTACCGCAGAATAAAAAAGTCAGTCCTGCTTATTACGAGAAAGCCTTGCTCTATGTCTCAGCTCAGCCTTTTTCCACCTAACAATCAGATGGCACAACGAAAGAAGTGTATTTACCTGCAATATATAAGTAATTTTTTAATCAGAAAGATGCAGCTGCCACAGAATCATATCTTAATACTTGAGTAGGAGCAAAATGATGTGCAGACACATACCAAGATCACGATTGCAATAACCAGTAGAGGCCCTGACCAGAGTGTTGACAGAAATATTCCTTGCGGATCAAAATAGTTCTGCGTTGCAAAGCTCTTCCAGTTGTCTCCCAAAAATTTATTCAGCCTCTCAGCAAGATAAACACCACTCACTGCACAGTATCAGAAAAAACAGACTTGAAGTTCAGAAGAGACTTAGTACAGGATAAGCTAAAGGAATCTTATCTTTTCTTCCACTGGGGCACATAATTGCTGCACAAGCAACAAATGAGCATCTCATCTAAAAAATTGTACCAAGCAGATGGTGAAGAGATTTTCATAAGCTTTCCCATGAAGGTTTATTAAGAAACACTCTTTATATCGAGTAATTTGCAAGGATGCAGAATTACTTTCTGTGGACAACTTTCGGAGGATGAAGTTTTTAAGGCTTTGAAAAGATGAATGGAAATATGGTCAGAATAAACTGTAGCTTTAACCATGATAAACTGTTTAAGATTATGGAGGAGATGGGTTAATGTATTTTTCAGAAGATTCTCATTGAAGAAAGTGCTTGGTGAATGTGGAAAAGTGCTTTGGCACCTCATGCATATGAATAATGCTCGCACGAATTGTGCCAACGACGAAGAAAATGAGCAGATGCGTCATCCTGTCAAGTTGGTGGCAGGCTTGGGCAAGAAATGCATGTTTCAAATAACCAAATTAGGTTTATGATAGGAAGATCGATGATGGAAGCAAAATGTTTGCTGCAAGCATTGGTGGAAATGTGCAAGGACAAACAAGGACGTCCACATATATATGGTGAAAGAATATATCAGGTTTTCAAGAGAAATTCTACAAGAGTTGCTTCTGTACAAGCTATATAGAAGTTGTGTGACAAAGGCGTGACTTCACTTGGACATGTTAACAAGAAATACATCAAGTACCATCTTTAAGTCCATATGTCTTTACTTCGCATAATGGCAAAGCTCACTACGAATAGTAAGGACGAAATCCCTAATTAGAACAGAAAGATATGAGCCAGTGAGGCCTACTTATGTTACTACCATTCAGCCATAACAGAAAACAGGACCTTCATACATCAAATACGTGCAAAGATTTCCAGCCAGGAGAAGCTGTTGAAAATTAAAGGAGTGCAGGATATTCTACCCTTGAGGTGGATGAATTAATAATGTAAATCTGTATTAGCCTTATATCTATGTATTTTCATTCCAACAAACATTCCTGGGGTGTAGAGAATCCTCCACTAGTAAAGCTATGGCTAAGGGGTACAATATAGTCAGGACTATTCCGAATTTGGTAAGGCCAGGACCACTTGTTTCAGACCAGACCAAGAACATACTGGCAAGGAGCGTTGCAATTTCTGTCTTTGCGGATTCTATATCAGGACAAGCTGACCTAAAAAGTCAATTTTAAAAGAGCATTTACTATTTTAAAATCCCATGCAAGTCATATTCTTACTGGTGTCAATGCCATTTACTCAATGCTTTGCCATGTATAAGAATCCCACATTGGAAGGAGCGAAGGTTCAGAAACATCAACTTATGGCAAAAAGTTAAGAAAATGAGGAATCAAAGTACACTTAATGCTAATCATTCATATTATAGCACAAAAATGCTGATAAAACTCATAAGTGGCATTTTGGTAGAACGCTTACATGTCAGCAGAAAAAAACACATTTGGAAGTTGACACTCTTCCTTGAGATGATTGCTATTATCAGCAACAATATATGGAATGAGATTAAGCAAATTAACCAAGGTTCCTGAAAAAAAATTGTCAACATTAATAAACATAAAATGATGAAACAGTGCTTTAAATTTAATCATCAACACCAGGCGAACTTCAACAATACTTCAGAAATAAATAGACAGAAGTGAAAATTTTTAGGCAAGGCTATAATAACAAAATTTGATGATGTCCAGAGTCATCAAGAGCACTTGGCCACCATGATGAAGTGAGCAAATTCACATGCTCTATATCCTTAGCAACATATAAAGGGTCTAATGGCATCCATACAGATTGGCAGATCATGTCAAAATGGTTTGACCACCAACTTCAGCCGAATATTATCTCATCCAAGATGAAGTTAATCAATGGTTCAATATACTAGGGCCAATATGCGGTGTCTTCTCCAACATTTCTAAGATAGCATAGTCGGATTTCCACGAGAACATGTATTGTTCAGGATCTGGGAAGCAAAGTTTTCACCAAATTGCCTAACACCTAGATATACACTGATACGATAATAAAACCAGTCACCATCCTCCAGACCAGTATTACTATTAAAAACAGAAATGTAATTTGCCACGGAAACTCAGCTAAGTAGAGGTTGCCTTTCCAAACCTCTACAAACAAGGGTTACAAGAACAAGCTTGATAGCAGCATTTGGTGCACAGTGATAAAAGGGAGATACACAGTTTGCCACCTAAAGTTTGCCTCCTCACAGTCGATGCTATTTCAGTGAAATTTATTCCTCTTGAAGCACGCGATACAGAAAAAATAGTACAAAGATGGGCATCATACAGTTCGTCTGGATAGTTATAGCCAATTCATTCTCAAAGCTACATGTCACGACTCATTTGCTCCAGAGGAATTGAATTCTGCCTCTGGAAAAATGCTGACTTTCTGGATTTATAGCCAAATTGACATAGGTTGCGAGAGTCTAGGAGGCAAAATGACACAAATCAAGCGCCACTGAGCAATGTGATACAAAAATACAAGTTTCCCGTGATGAAAAAAAACAAAAAAAATTTAAATTTTAAAAATAAACCGGCACCTACATCAACAATATACGAAGAACCACGATCTTAAATTGACAAAAGTAATCAAAACCAGAAAAAATGCGATTCCTTTCGGTCTCTGGCAATACAACTGCTACAAATGGCCGCACGAATTTCACTACCGTATCGGGCCACCAGAATCGCAATGGTATTTCTATATAAGTAAGCAATGCGAATTAACGGGAAAAAATAAAGGGAAAAGGAGCAGAAACCGAAACCTTCCAATCAATCGCATGGAAAAACCCGATGAGGTTATCGTACGCAGGCCGAAGTCCAGATCGGAGCTCGCCCGAGATCTTCTGGACGAGATCCGCCACCTGGTCCATGTGCTGTTCCATAGCCTTACTCAGCTCTTCCATCCTGTCCCTCCTCTCCTCTCCTCCTCACTACGCTCAAACGACGCGACGCCGGGGCTCGACGTGGAGCAGCGGCGCGGCGGCAGAAGTCGGGGAACGCTTCTTCTACGAGTGAAAAGAGTCAAACTAATGCCTTGTGGAAGAGGCAGAAGTCGGGGTATTTCACTGCGCGGACGGCTCCGCCGGCAATCGCAGCTCGATTACGTAGCGCCGACGTCGGAGGTTCCAAGCGACGATCGCGTTCGTGGAGGTTCTCGAAGCAGCAGATCGATCCCGCAGGAAGGAGAGAGAGTAGCGGCAGGTGAGAGAACTCCAAAGTACCGTTTTTCGTTAAAGCCGGCCCAAACCGGCCCGGCCCGACAAGATCGTGGGCTAGGAAAAAGTGTAATGAGGCCCAACTCTATGTGCCCGTATTACGTATGAAGCGACCACTTCGTACACTTGAGAATGGACTTCGACGGATATGACTCGGACCGAACGTTTCTCAGCGAATGGGGAACGTTATGCTGCTCGTCTCTCCCCGCGCCCTTTCCTTTCTACTCATTTGAAAGATAGATGACTTCGGATGAATCGATTGATGGGCACGACAAAATCTGCATCCACGACGCTCGTGTCACGCATGGAAAGCACGGCCCCTGCGCGCGCGAATAGAGAGGAGAATGAGACAAGTTGGGAGCGGCAGGGGAATGCCCACCCATGAGTTCGCGCGAGAATCGTGAGAACGACATTAAAACAAATCAAAGAAAGTATTAGAGGATTAAGGTATGTCGATGGCATGGTTAGTAGATGCGCGAATGAGGGTTCGAATTTATTTAGATGTTCGATGTTCCGAGGTAGATCTTTGGATTATGAAGCCGGGAATTCCATTGTCGAGTCCATTTGAAGGCATTCTAGCGAAGTCAACAGCAACGGAGGATATCTTGTGGAGTATGAAGTTTTTTAACGTATAAGAGACAAACAGGGCTAATAGTTTTCCATTTGCTTAAAGATCGCAGGACTCCAGCCCACTTTTTTTCAAGGCCTTTTGTGATTAAAGACAAAATCTACGAGTAAAAAGAATCAAACTAATGCCTTGTGGAAGAGGCATATCATATACATTATACACGTAGCAGGAAAGTTCGTTCCTATCAAGATGTGCTTGAAGTGCTCGATAAGATGAAAGGATATACACTCCTCTGAACATGGATGAATGTCTATTGTGGCACTTGGTGCCAAATCCACTTGATCAGGCTAATTCCTGAACGAAATTTCAAGGAAAAGGAAATTTTGTATTTGCGAGTATGTTGCTAGTGCCTTTGAGTGTTTTTCAAGACTTAAGAGGAGAAACGACCATTTGTAGAAAATTACTGAAATATGAGGCAGTCAAGAGTTAATGGTACGGTAGAATCACGAATACTGACATGCCACCATGCGGTGAAAACTTGCAAGAGAAATTTACACTGGTAAGTCATGAGAATTATGAAGCATCATGAAATTCCATGGAGATTATGATCTTAATTAACACAGATCCTTCAACTTAAGTGAAATCTTTCTGAAAAGAAGCAGGGTGACAACAGAACCTACTAAGTTACATTAAAGAAGGCACCGGAGGGAGTAGACCACTTATAGAAGAAGAAGAATCACTCTTGAGGCCAGGGATCAAGATTATAATGGGAGGTTCAATTTCTTCACAGATGATGTCATTCACTAAATCGCTAGAAACTACAATAATAAAATGCAAAAATGAGAAAATTAGATGATCCAGATATATCACTACTATTGCACATGCGGTATTTCTAGTATGGACAACTAGATTCCAGGATAGTGTCCTCTGAAACCAGATGTATCTAATGAAAGACATCCGACAAGGTAAAGCTTGCAAAGTTTTCTTGTACTTCAATAAATTTTACTTTATTTGAAATGAGATAGTCAGTATCTTAGACTTGCAGATGTCTTCCTTGAAACTTCAGTTAGATAATGTGCATAAGTCATAATAGGATTTGTAATTCATTATCATCTAGTGATAAGATGGCCTGATTATCTGCACTTATAGTGCAAGTGAAAGCGGAAGAAAAACGAGTTGTTAAGACCTCTGCAAGAGAGATATACGACCATGAAAACTTTTTAGCAGAGCTTTATCGTTCCAAAGATTTCTTCAAGGACGGAACCCATCGATCACTCAGGATCTAGATAAAATTCAACGTCAAGGCCCAGTTGTTATCAGTCTCCATAGTACTATCATCTCACCCTCGCTACTTGCCAGATGTAAGATATCGGATAAGGTAAAGATTATTTGCAACTCCAGATCATCAATCTTCATAAGCTGAAGAGAGTTTGGAGAGATCAATTATAGGCCATGAACTTGAGGATAACGTTAACCAGAACAATTTTGAATTCGCCATCAGCTCCTCCGGAAAGTTTAGTAGATTTTGAACTTGCCGGCAGCATTTTATATCGGCGTTAAATGCAAGCAAATAGCGCCTTTTTCATGAATTTCCCCCGCAGAATTGTTAGAATGATAGAAACCAATGACATGAAAATCAGCGGGCCATCAAAAGCCTCTACCCCAAAAAACTTGAGCGACATAGCAGCGGAACAAAAAATGAGAAATTGATCTCACAATTAAAATGATTTTCCACCCATGTCAAGTTAAAAGTGGACCTTTTACATTTGAATGGTTGTAGGAAAAGAAAAAAAGTAAGAAAAAGGACCTTTCTCCAAATATAAGACCGGGCCCTCGCCACCATGAAAATGTTAGGACTAAAATTCTTATACTGATGTTTGACAAATCAAGCAAAAATAGCGTAAATATGTGCAAACAAAACCTGACCAGATGTAATATACATGGTCATTTCATTTTAGCTGCCCATGAAATATAACGAACACATTCTTGTCTTAGTTAAACATAGACAGTTGAAATAACCATGAAACAGAAAAGTACTCGTCCCATAAGCATTTTCTGTAGAAGAAGAAACGTCATTACCACAAGCTATCGAATTCTCATGCATTTTTTTATATCTTCCGGAATTTATTTTTTTTTAATGTCTTTTCCGTCAAATCAAATTTAAATGACGCAAGTAGCAATATTTAAAACAAATACCACACACACACGCACACACACAAAAGGCACCCAAATGAATTATTACCAATTTTTCTTTCTTTAAATTTCGATTAATGTTGAGCTTTCTCTTTTATAGCATTCGAAATCGTTGGTGGAACTCATTTAGTGTTTCATCGAGCGAAACTTTTCAAAACCTACGAACTTCAACGAGTAGAATTATCAAGGATTTTTTTTTTTCCGTGGCTTTCTAGCCTCAAGATATGCATAATGTCGAACTGGGATATTCAAATCTATATAGTAACAAATAAAAATGATATCATTAGTTGATTAAATCACCGTCCCGGAGAATAAATGCTCGATATAACAAACCTACCCAATCTTAATAATCAAATCATATGTATATAGTAAATCTAATTTATTGCCCCATATAGAATCGCATTCTTAATAGATAATCTGAACTTCATGGTAAACTAATTAATTTTTACTCTAAATCTAATTTATTGCCCCATATAGAATCGCATTCTTAATAGACAATATGAACTTCATGGTAAACTAATTAATTTTTACTCTAATGCATTCTTAATAGACAATACTGAACTTTAAGGTAAACTAATTAATTTTTACTCTAATCTTATCGATTTTTTTTTTATATCAAAATCGGTCATAAATTCAATCCGCTGCTCCATACGACTTCTCCCTTTTCATCTTATATACAGAACTAGAAGTGAGCCAAATCTGATTCTGGCGGTGTTCTAGCACGTATCGTACGGCGTTGAACTCTTGTATCAGGGTAGTGCGCGGATATCAAGTATGAAAAAGCTTTGATAACAGCACACTTTTAACAGATAGAATAGAAGTAGTAAGTGAATATTGGAGAGTTACAATAGGAAATAGAGATTCCATATTTGTAAGTCTTTTTTTTTTTTTATGTATTTCAGAATCGGGGAAATACAAAACCGGAACCAAGCCGCAAGAATCACAGGGGAAAAAACAGAAACCCCGCAGCGAAGCTTACTTCATTTTGGATCCGGGTATAGTCGGGCAATGCAGCCGAGCAACACCGCAGGAACAAAAGGAGCACGCTAGGGACCAGGGGAAAAAGAGAGGAAGATCATCGCAGCTAAAGGTACATCAAGATGCCTCGGTTTCGAATCAATGTCCACCACCAGCCATGAGGGCAGGCATGGAAGCTTGTGTTGGTGGGTTCGGAAGCACGAACAGAGCCATGAGGGAGCTGATGACTGCCGCAATGGCACCCATGATGAACGCCGGCAAGTTCCCTCCTCCGAATGCCTGGTCGATCTTCCCACTCACCACGGACACGAACATCTACAAAACCAAATTAGAAAGCACAGAAACGAAATGTCCCAAGTTAATCATCATCCGAGGCATCTAATCGAATAGAATCGTCAAAACTGAAGGTGCGGCTCTTTTGGCTATGCAGAGAACGATACTTATATGGGACGACAATGTCTCTTTCTCGGGATATCATAAGAAAGACGGAGGGTTTGTATACGTAAACTAGCATGTTCTTAGGCAGGAGAGGAGTTTGATGTTATCGTCAGATGTCTCACATGCGATTGTACGAGGAAGATCCAAAAGTGAGTATGTCAGTATCATAAAAGTAACATGATGAGAATGTCTCATTTCCTCACGTGGGCTCCTGCAGAATTATAAATGCCTCGAAAGGTGTCCTTCGTGATTTTCTTCTCTATTTCTTTCAAGTACGAAACGGTCAATACAGATGGACGTAATTAAAAGAAAATAAAATTAGAGCATCTTCAAGTGATGCAAGTTGAGATTCGATTGTGTTCTTGTTATATTTACCTGCGGGATGACGATGGCCATATTGAGAACACCCAAAGAAAGCCCTGTAAGGTAATTGATGATCATATGACAAATTCATCAGTTTTAATCTGGACGAAGAAGCCGAAAAGAACAGAATGAATTATTTCACACAAAAATGGATGATTCCTTCACCTTGGCCAGCGCCACCGCTGGATGAGTAGATCGATGCCAAGGCAAATGGAATGCTGTACGTGACCTGCGCAACGTTGGACGGAAGGGAAGGTTAGTGAACTGGTCGCTCCTGTTTGATTCCATCGCTAATGGAAATTAGAAATCGAAGAAGGGATACTCACCGAGAGCGGGATACCGAGGACGGAGAAGATGCCGAAAGCGCTCGCCTTGACGTTGCTGGGGGGCGGGACAAGGCCGTGGATTCTTCGGTACGCCTCGGCCGCCCTCGTGACGGGGATGGTGCAGGCCAGGCCGACAGCCAGGATGAAGTTGACGATGGCCCACCACCTCTTGACGCCGCCCACAAACTTGCCCACGGGCTCGACCGCTAGAGAGGCGAAACCGAGGACCACCGAGTTGATCAACAAACCCATGGAGCCAGCGCGGACACCGAGGTCGTAGAGCCGCTTTTGTTCGGGTGTCCCCTGCGCCTTCCCGCCCCACACCTCGAGGCCCATCCAGTCGGTGTCGTAGAGGATGAAGGGGAACCACGCGATCCAATTGAGGGCGGTCACCAGGTAGAGCAGCCACATTGGTTTGGACAGGTTCTTGAACGCCGTGGTCACCTCCTTGCCGAACGGCGTCATTGGCTCGGACTCGCCGGTGACCACATCCTTCTGCGGGTGCACGGTCTCCTTGATTGAGCAGACCGCGATGGCCGTCACGACTATGAGAAGGACGATGTCGATAAGGAAGCAGGTCTTGAGGTTGGCGCAGTAAACGTCGCACGCTTCCGTGCTGGTGAAGGGCAGGAACTTGTGGAGGTTGGAGACGGAGCCCGCGGCATAGCCGAGGACGTTCCCGACGGCCATGAAGAAGGAGAAGAAGCCGTTGGCGACGCGCATGCGCTTGTGGTTATCGCCGGAGAGGTCGGCCAGGAGGGCGCGGCAGGGGCCCTGGAGCATGTTGTTGGCCACGTCGAGGATCCAGAAGCCGACCACGAAGATGGCGACGGCGCGGGGCTTCATCAGCGCTTCGACCTTGTCGCCGGCCATGTGGCCGAGGTCGGCGGCGAAGCCGATGAGGAAGACGGCGACGGCGACGAACCCGGCGCCGGCCACGATGAAGGGGCGGCGGCGACCGAACCGGTTCTTGGTGCGGTCGCTGAAGTAGCCGACGATGGGCTGGACCAGGAGGCCCGAGATGGGGCCGCAGAGCCAGATGAAGGACGCCCACATGTGCGGGATGCCGAGCTGCTGGCTGTAGGGGGTCAGCAGGGAGAGCTGCAGCGCCCACCCGAACTGCACCCCGGCCGCGATGGACGCGACCACGATGATGTTCCACAGCGGCGCCATGGCCTCGCCGTGACCTCCGTGCTCCATGCTCGCTAATCACGCTGCTGGTCCCACTGCCGTGATGTATAGAGTCCTTCCTGAGCTCCCTTCGATCTCCTCCTCGGCGACGTTTCGACTGCGACGGGACAGACAAGACGAGAGCGACAGAGACCCCAGAAACCACCCTGCGAATCTCCTCCGCTCCCCTTCTCTCTAGTCCTCCCTTTATTCGTTGCTCGGAGCAGATCCTTCTGGGAAAAAGACTATCTCGGTTACATATGGAAACAAGCTGCTTATAAAGGAAAGAGATCGAAGAGAAGGGATAGAGATGAATGCGAGGGAGCGGTGGACACCCGTTCCCGTCGCTCCTCCGCCGCTCTATTTTAGGAAGGCGTTGCTGGCAGGGGATAAGGATCCAGCCCCATGGCCTTACGAATCACCACCCCCATGGCTATATTTGGCACGGTAGGATTCGGACATATCCAATGGAATTCTGGGCGCGCATGGCAGCGTTTTTGCAGGCCCATTTTCCTTTTTTTTCGTCCTTTTACTTGCTTTTGCCATTCCAAGCGCGGAGGACAGTGATTCCGAGGATGGTTACAGGAATACCATTGGGCACTGTCCCCAAAAAGTTGACCAGAAGATTAGCTGGAGCCCTAGACAAGAAAGGTCGCGTCCTCATAGGATGTGATGCGACGTGAGATGGGTACGGACAAATTAGGAAAGTGCCAATCAATTTTATTAATCGATCCGGAGTCAAGAACCCACGTCACATCTTACCGAACCGGAGTTAAAAATAACAAGGAAGATGCTATTGGACAGAACAGACAAATGCAACTTTATAGCGTTTACTCAATCCTATTGCGAATCGAAGGTAAAAGAACAAACGAGTCGCTGTCCGAATGGATTTGATTCCGTCCTCCGGTGGATCTTGATCCCGGTCCTTGGCTGTCGACTTTCCAACCTGAAATTGGGGAAAAAAGATCGGCGGCGTCCTCTCCCATTGCCATGTTTCGCGTACACAGATAGTCCAGATCCAGATAACGTGCTTTTTTTTTTTAATCTTCTTTTACTGTGTTCATATGTAACAACTTGAGCGATTTGTTTCTTATTATCTGAGTTTGGTCAATCTTATATTGATTACGAAAAGATTAATGGCTCGGAGGGGTTGTTTCTAGTCTCAAGTATATGAACTTAACTTATGAAAAGGGGTGGATCAAAGCAAAGTATCTTGGGAGTGAAAAATGGAAGGACCAGCAAAATAACTTTAAGTTATATCCACGGTGACATCAATATCCAAAAATTTTTACCAAATACATATCATTGTGACAATGATGCCATCCATTTATCACTAAAATCTTGCATTTTGCCTATGGAAGAATTACTAAAAAAATCATAAACCTCAATTCAATTTTACTTTTTTTAACCAATTGAATCCCAAACCTTTAACATATATAACAATTAAGTCAATTCCATAAATTTTGGTCAGAAATCATTGACATAGATATCGATCATCTTACATGGTATGGCTGCCACTAATGTAAATAATTTTAAATAGTATTTTTGAATTATTATTATTATTTTATATTTCTTTTCTTTTATTCCCTTCCCTTCTTAGAAGCAAGAGCCAACAAGGTCTAGTGATGGCGAGGCTTGGCCTCGTCGACCATTGGCGAGGTCAACCTTACTAGCCCGATAAGGTCGTTGGCTTGCCTCTAGCCGATCACTGAGGTCCAACGACTGGCTAGAGGTAGAAAGGAAGAAGAATAAGAAAGAAAAAAATGAAAAATAAATAAATAAATTGAAAAAATTAAAAAATTATCTAAAATTATCCATATCAACGCTCCGTGCCACTTAAAATTACTAGCGTCCATGTCAATGATTTCCTATCAAAATTAATCGGATGGATTAAATCAACACAAATGCAAAAGTTTCAAGACTTAATTAGAAAAAACAAAAAAAGTCTAAATTGGCATAATTACAATACACCAATGACTTTTTTAGTAATTTTTCCCTGTTCCCATTGTCATAGTGACGGAATACCCAAATTTTTTTTTTCTGAGTAATTAACACCCCAAACTTATATTGTTGTAACAAAAATTTATAGTATTATTGTTATAATGGGTCAGGGATCTTTGATGACTAAAAAAGGTTTGAAGGTTCTAGCATCATTGTGGGCATAATTTAAAGATGACAAAAAAATTGGAATATTAACGTCACAATAAGTATAGTTTTTTTGACCTTTGTGTTGTCATCCCAAAATGAAAATACCCATTAAATTCATCATCAATTGTTATAGATGGGTCCATCAAGTCCAACGACTGTGTCCATCCGTTATACTTAATCTATTTGTCATAAATTTTGGGTCAAATGAACTCGTCATAATCCTGTATTGAAAAAGATGGTCACGAGAGATCAGAATTTAACTCTCCAAGAAGCTGTGGTCAAAGGGGGTGGGGAAAGTCATAAGTTCAAAGGTCATCCGTTCTTATCCTTTTGCTGCTTTATTAAGGTATCCTAATATCTCATTCTCAATTTATTTACCTGAAAGAAAGCACGATCTTATCTCGAAATCCGGGAGGAGTAACTGCTTTAGAATTAGCGTAAAAGGTAGCTTTCCCCCATTTCGATCTCCCTTGTTACCTTTTCCTATGATCACATCTTTGTTCCATTCACCATGTCACACTTTGTCATACGTTTCGGTTCATGATTGGGATGACCTTTCAAAGAAAAATAATGGTACTCATATTCAGCTTATTTGGCGAGAGTGGACTTGAAAAATATTTTCTTTATATTGAATTTAGCTTAAGGAAAATGGTTTAGCTTCTCCACGTTTGATTGGACTTTTAAAATGAGTTATGAAACATTTTATGATGTTCACTATCCAATGCCTTTAAAGTGTGTTTATTATAAACGAATCGGGTCAAACACACGATCTTGGAATCATGCATGAGTCTAATTCTGGAGGGTGATGACCCCCCTTCCTCACAAGATCCACTTTCAATTTTTGTCATGTAGCTATAATTCTTTATATAATGAAATATCTTTGATCTTGATCCTCTTAAGTATTTTACTCTAGATTTGTCATTGCTTGGGAGCATACGGGTTAGATCCAAAGTCTATAGGGTCCGAGATCGAGGTGCCTAGATCCAGGACTCCAAGGGATAGACCCTGACCAAGCACATGATTCCATGGGCCAGACTCAGGGACTCGGTCCCAAACTTGGTGACTCGAAGTCCGAACCCAAGTTCCTGGGATAGATCCAAGGGCAACACGACAAGAATAGGGTCCTAATAATTGCACCTCCCATGTTCTTAAGATTTAGTATAGGAACCATCGGCGGTCCACATCCTTTGTCTATTTAATCAATCACTAAATAAAATTTATGTTCCTTTCATTACACTGTATCTTACACAAACTCCGGGACAACAAGCTATGCCACTAGTTTGGGCATATAATTTATAGTAAACATTTGGACCTATAGGCGGAATTTTTGTGAGAGACGGATGTATGTTTAATTTTAAAAAAATTTCCAAGTTTCAATCCCCGCCTGTCAATTCTCTTCTCCTCGTCTGTTTCCAAAAGAGCATCCCTCACGAGCAAACAAACTGATTTTGTCCATCACTGTCAATCTCCACCACATCGCCGCCTTCATATTTAACGTTTCCGATTCATGATGTTCAATCTACTTAGATGTCATTTCGAAGACTGTAGAGGCCATGTTGTGCTTTTCAATCAAATAAAGAGAAAACAGAGAGAGGATAGGCTTTTTTGTGGAAAGTTTTCTGGACAACAATTTGAGATTTGTGTCCATTGAAGTTGAGCCCATTAGACCAAAATTTGCCATGGCTCTAGCCATGTTGGTTGTGGCAATACAACCAGCTTGTTTCTGACCACATAAAAGAAGGTACATTCACGGAAAAACTGAAAAGTGGGACAAACTCCCTGTTTGATGATCCATAGAAAAGATTTTAATATGCTTTTAAAAGCGTGAATGATAATTATTTTGTTTTAAAATTCAATTTCTGACTAGAAATTTATTTTTTTATTCTTTGGATAAATTTTTGAGTAAAAATATGCATTTGATAATGAATTAATGATATAAAATTTCTGTTTCTCAAATAAAAATTCGTTTAATAGCAATATAAAATTTCTTCTTCCTGAGTGGTGGTGAGAGGCAATTAATAGCTAGGGATTAGCAGTGGGCGTCTGGCGGCCAGTGACAAGCATCCGATGTTCGTTGAGGGGCGTTCGGCATGCAATGGCCAGCGATAGGTGGCCAGCATCCGGTGATAGGCAGCGGGCTTCCGGCGATCAATGGGCGACGATAGGTGATTGGCAGCAAGTGGGCAGCGGGCGGACGGCGAGTGGTGATGAGCGGCTAGAGTTCGGCGGCTAACGGTGTGCTTCCGACGACCAGCGGGCTGCGAGCGGATGACTGGCGAGCGGGCAACTGGCAGGTGGTGGGTAGGCGAGTGGCGGGCGAGCGGCAAGTGGGCGGCAGGCACGACGGACAAATTGGCAACATGCCAGTTAATTCTATTAATCGACCCGGAGTCAAGAACCGACGTCACATCTTATCTAATTGGAGGAAATTAAATAACAAGGAAGATGCGATTGGACAGAGCAGACAAATGCAACCTCGTTAGACGTGCCTAATTTAATCTATAGCGTTACTCAATCCTATTGCAAATCGAAGGTAAAAGAGTAAATGAGTCACTGTCCGAATGGATGCTTCTGTCCTCCGGTGGATCTTGATCCCCTTCCTTGGCTTTCAACATCGCAATCTGTAATTGGGGACCAAAAAAAACCTGCGCGGCGTCCATTACCATTACCATGTTTCATGTGCACGGACAGTCCAGATCCAGACAACATACCTTTTTTTTTTTTTTTTTTTTTTTCTCTATTTTCTTTTGCTGTGGTAATAAGTGACAACTTGAGCGATTTGGTTCTTACTATCTGAGTCTGGTCAATCTTATATTGATTACGAAAGGACTAATGGCTTGGAGGGGCTGTTTCTCATCTGAAGTATATGAACTTATGAAAAGGGGTGGATCAAAGCAAAGTATCTTTGGGGTGAAAAATGGAAGGGACAACAAAATAACTTCAAGTTACATTCACGGTAACATCAATATCCTAAATTTTTCACCAAACACATACCATTATGACAAAAATACCATCCTTTTATCACTAAAATCCTATATTTTTCCTAGGGAAGAATTACCAAAAAAGTCATAAACCTCAATTCAATCCTAAACTTTTTTTTTAACCAATTGAGTCCTAAATATTTTATATTTGTGAAAATTAAGTCTATCTGATTAATTTTGATCGAAAATCGTTAACATGGATATCAATTATCTTACATGGCATAGCCACCGTTAATGTAGATAATTTTAAATAATATTTTTGAATTATTTATTTAGTTTTATATTTCTTTTCTTTTCTTCCCTTCTTAGAAGTGAGTGCCAAAAAGGTTTGGTGATGGCGAGGTTCGACCTCGTCAACCACTGGCTAGGTCGACCTTACTAGCCCGACAAGGTTGTTGGCTTGCCTTTGGCTGGTGCGAGGTCCAACGATTGGCCAGGAGGAAGAAGGGAAGAAAGAATAAGAAAGAAAAAAAGGAAAAATAGATAAATAAATTGAAAAAATAAAATTATTATTTAATATTATCCATATCAATGCTGGTTGCGCCATGTAAAATTGCTAACATCCATGTTAATGATTTCTAATCAAAATTAGCTGAATGGATTAAATTGATAGAAATCCAAAAGGTTTAAAACTTAATTAGCCAAAAAAAAGTGGCTGGCATTTGGTGACAAGTGGTAGGTTTTCAGCCATCAGTGGGTGGCGATGGGCGACTGGTGGAGGGTAGCATGTAGGCAGTGAGTGATCGACTAGCGATGGGTGGGTGGGGGTGGTGATGAGCAGTTGGAGTTCGGCGGCCGATAGTGGGCTTCCGGCAATGGGGAGCGGGCGGGCGGGCAGGCGGGTGGGAGAGTGGGCGGTGGGTGGGCGGCGGTGAGTGATGAAAAGAGTTTTCATTTTTCACTTTGATTCTAGAAATAGAAAAACTAAAAAAGTTTAACTTTTGATTTATGTTCCAAAATTCGTTCTAGAAACGGAAAAATAAAATTATGTTACCAAATGGATTTTTGTTCCAAACTTGTTCATTGAAATAGAAAAATAGAAAAATAAAAAAAAAAACATAATAATTATCATTTGCACCCTAAAAATAAGTCATTCAGATATATTAATAATTTTTTTTTATTACGAAAGCATGTGGTATGTCACAAAAAATAAATAATATTTTAGCTTTCAAGTAACTTTCTAAAAGTTAGAATAACTTTTGAAGGTTCTAAATAAATGGAAACTATGACAACAAAATTTATATTGATTTGTAATTTCTTGATTATAAAGGATTGTGTTATTAGTGATTTGTAATTTTTATCGATGGCCTCTTTCACGATCTTTTCTATAGGTAGAACTATTGGGAGCAATATAAATTTCAAACCTTATTCCTTTCTTCACATCTTATAGGGGAGCAATGCCCCCTTTTTGCTCCTTCTATTGAGAAATCAAAGGCCCTCCTACCATCATTTCATTGACTCGTAGGCTTTCCCTCTGCTCATCGTCTTTGCGCGACTCCGGCGACGCCTGAAGGGGCAAGAAGCGTAGGCTCTAAACGGAGTTTAAACTTGGAGGATTTGGAGGTGAGAACTACAGTTTTTTTTTTTTTTTTTTTTTTTTTTGTGTTGTTTCTGATATTTTTTATCTGGTGAAATGGTCTTCGGTCTTTGAGTTTAATTGGTGAATTGAAATTCTTATGTCAGATATTCGATGATTATGCTTATTCAAATTTATTGCATTTGCTTTCGTCGGATTCATGGGACGGGCGCATACCTCGTATGAATACACACTGTTTCAGAAGGTGCGCTTGCTTATGACAAAGGATGGAGGGTATGAACAGACTTCAAGCAGTGTTGACACCTAAATTTTGGGCAACCCATTTAGTCATTTATTGCATAAAAATTAGGGATTAATTTTTAACCTCTAAGAAAAAATATTACAATTCAATTGCATAGCATATAATTTTTTAGGTACATTTATTTTTAATTTACATGTTTTGCATTTTTTTTTAGGACTGGTGGTGGATGGGTTCGAATTAATATTTCTGAGCTCTAGTTCGGCAGATTGGGCTAGGCCCACGAAACGAAAAAATTAACCAAAGCCCGTCGTTATGTTTAATTAATTATCTTGTGAAAAATTAAGATTTGATGCGATATTATGATGATTTTTGAAAATTAAGAAAATCGCGTCTTTATCAACATACGATGAAATCGGAGGAGAATATTTATAAAATAAGGATTTTTGTGATCAAAAGGTTATAAGCAATATTCGTGAGATGAAAATATTAACAAAAAAGATCCCATTTTGTTTCGCCTGTAAAAGGATGCGTCCGGAGTTCAATCGGGAGGCTTTTCTAGGGTTTTCTTTTGGTAGACCGAGGAAGAAAAACCAAAAAGTGAAAAGTGAAAAGTGAAGAAAGAAAGCAGAAGCAAAGTACCATCGGCAGGTAAGAAAAAAAAAAAAAGTACAATCGGCAGGGGGTGAGGAGACGTTTACTGTTCATCGTCTTCCTCACCCTTGCTGCCTCAGTTTGCAACCGGACGCCGGCTCCTCTCCGCTCGTTCCCCGCGAAGCCGCCGATCTGCTGCCGGAGCTGAAAATCGAAACCAGCGCCCCTCCTCCGCCCAGATCTGCTCAGCGCCTCTGCTCGAGTTCGAAGCCGGTCGCCGCACCTCGTCAACCGAGCGACCGATCGTCGCGCGCGCACCACCGCCCTCACTGACGTCGCTGCGCCGATCTCCCTCACCGAGCCTTCGCGTCGCCACCCTCACCGCTCCACTCGACGACCTGCAATCCGCAATCGAGAGGCGTTGCCCCCCTGAAGCCACTCTGTGCCCTCTGCTCTGACCCGACTCCAACCCGAAGCTCCACCTGCAGAGCCTTCGCGTCGCCGCCACACTAGTGCTGCCGTCGCGCCGGATCCGCACCGCCGCGCCTCCCTCTCGCCGCGCCTGCACCATCGCCGATCCGCCTCAGTCGCGACCGCCTCGCTCGAAGCCCCACCGGACGCCGAGCCGACGCCCTTGCAGCAACCCGCGAAGCTGCTCCTGCCTCGACGTGTTTCTGCCGCCCAATCCGCCCCTGCCAAGCCGTTCCATCCGTTGCTGCGTTTCGCCGGAGCTCCGACCGACAGCAACCCTTTGCCCACCGACGAATTTGCTGCCCCCAATTTTCCTTAGGTTGCCCATTTTTTCTTTTATTTTTATTTTTCTTATTTTATGTTTATTTACTTTATTTTTAGTTAGTTTTGCTATTATTGTTTAAGTTTGAATATTGTGAGGTGACTTTTAGGTTATGGATATTGTAGGCATTATCGGCAAGAGTTATCCCTAAAATTATTGTAATTATTAATTTGACCCGTCATTTTTTTAATTATATTAATTTTTGGGGTTTGTTGATAGTATCTTAATTGTTGAATCAATATAATTATTAATTTAATCAAGTAAGATTTCGGATCGATTTTTAATTATTTTGAACTTCTTGTCGTGATGTTCGGGGTCAGAGTAATTGTTAATTTGACCTGTGAAATAAAAGGTTATTTTTTCGATTATTTTAATCATTTATTTGATTGAATGTCCTGATTAGTTTAAATACAATGTTTATTTGATAATTGCTTGTTTTGGAAAACCACTAAAAAATATCCAAAAAAAAAAATATTTGAATTAGGATTCAGTTTGTTTTGGAATATTTCTTGTTATCTTGCATATCTAGAATAGGGATTTTAGTTCGAATTTAGAAAAATAAAAACAAAAAAAAAGTGCTTTCATTTAGGTTGTTAGTTTTTTTTTTTAATTTAAATTGTACGTTTAATTATTTGGCAATTGTGAATTTCGAATTTTATAAAAATAAAAACACAAAAGAATCATCATGCATATGTCATGTAGAATTAGGGCATTCTTTGTATGTTATGGTATCTTAGGATAAAATTGCAAGTTTCATTTTAAATTCATTTCATTATTTAGAATAGATTGCATTTTTAGGATAAAAAAGTCATATGCACGTCATATAGAATTAAGTTCATGAAATGCACGTCAATTAGTGATTGTTGTTAAGTTCATTATATTAGGAATTGCTCATCATCTTTTTTAATAAATGTCGCGTGACATATAGCTCGCATATTAAATTGCATGTTACATGTCATTTTAGTTGAAATAATTTTGTATGTCATTGCATTGCATTGTATGTCATTAGAATTATGTCATTTAGATTGCATTTAATTATTGCATTTCTTCATGTCATATAGTTTAGGTCATGTAGTTAAAATGCATGTTTTTATGAAAAAATTCTAATTTCAAGAAAACCCAAAAAATTGTTTGCCTTGTGTGATGCAATTTATTTATTGAATGTTTGAGCATATGTATGGTCACTTTTTGCACGATAGTAATTTAAGTTAAAATAAATCAGCTGCCTACAAAAAACATTTTTGAAAATAAAAAGAATGGTACCGAAATGGCATTAGAAAAATCTAATGTAACCAAGTCCCCGTACTCTTAGTCTCTGGTTCGTAGGAGTATCTGGTTCGTAGGAGTAAAGTAATTCTCCCATTATTTGACTTAGGTGTCTAATCGACCTACCATAAACTAATCAGTGGCGACTCCTAAATAAAATCCATTTGCATGTTAAGAAATTTGAACTAAAGTCACGAATTGGTATGGGCTTGGGAAAGCCCGAGTTAAACCTAGACTTAACAATCCATTAGCCAAATCTTAGGTGGTTCATACCCGAAAAATTGGTCGCGACAAGTGGTAATAGAAGTAACAAATTTCTTATACTTCGAGCAGTAAATTGAAGTAAGTTCCAATATTCTTATAATTTTTAAAGGAGAAAAGTAAAAAAGATTGTGTTTAGTAACTTTTCATTCACTAGTAACATTTACTACTAATAGAAGTAACTTTTCATAAGTTAGTAACTATTTATTTTATTTTATTTTCATCTGGTTAAGAATTTAAAAAATTAGATCGAGAAGTAGTGGGAGACACCATAGGTTTCTCCCTTGATAATAACTTGCTTTTACCCACGCGCTACAAACGTCGCAACTATTTTTTAGATGATATTGTATGTTATAGTTACTCAATTATATAGTGATATCATTTTGGATGTAATATAGAGATTTTATGTATGTAGAAGTAATATGTCAAAAAAATTATATAATGACGATAGTGTCCCTAAATTGGCACTTGGAAAAAGTGAGATAAAATGACAATTATTTAGGGGAGCAGTACTTCACCTACATGTGACTAACTTTATTTCTTCTTTCCCCTTGAATAAGAAAGTCATCTTCACAAATTAGGGCCTCCAATTTTAGTTTCCTCGCAAGAGCACGATTTAGATAATTGAGTTGTGCTAATTATGGAAATTCTTTTTATTTCTACGCGTTCTTAGAAAAGTTAAATACTAACCTCTCATCAAGATATTAAGATAAAATGTGATGACATCTATACTTTTTTCGTACAGGTTTTTTTAACTTAGATGTGTTCCTTTATATTGGTCGGTTTTTCGGTCTAATTTATAATTAACCAAGTCACCATGGAATACGCAACATATTTAAATCTTCGGCGAGTTATTTTCTCTGTTTTGAAACAAATTTAAAGTACGTGTTGATATGTATTTAATGAGTCCGGTTAGTTTCTCTTCCCATAGCCGGCTAATTATGGTTGTACGTTCCAGGACCGAAAAGAACTTCAATCAATTTCCACATGGAATATATATTTTCGTCTATAAGTTTGAGATTACATGAGATTAACTAGCTTGCGCTACTCTTTCTCCTGCAAACTCTCATCAGCGACTAAAACCTATTGCCCTCGCTACTATCGCCACCAGAGACTGAGCTCCCAACAGCGTTTACTGCTGGCGAGCCGACAGGTTCCGCGGTGGCTTTGGGAGGAGACCAGTTTCCTCTGTAGAAATGCGTGAAATGCGAACTATTCTGCTGTAGAGACAAACAAAATGCTATATAGTGCCTTGCGACACCAATTCCTTGTGGCGTCACTCGTGTTGCGGAATGGCCTTTTGGCGAGAGCAGGTGGAAGACTGACCAGTGAGAAGGATGACGTAGATCTCTCAAGAGGATAATAAGGCTGAACAGGATGACGAGATCATCCCGTTTTTAATCTTCAGAAAGTTTGATGTCATCGCCAACCTTAAAGTAGCAACTTCAGGGGCTGCAACAGGACAAATTCTGCGCTTGAAAGGTACGTCAAAAAGTCGCATCGGTGTTTGATCAATGTCCACCGCCGGCCATGAGGGCGGGCATAGAAGCTTGTGAGGGCGGGTTCGGGAGCACGAATAAGGCCATGAGGCCGCTCACGACGGCCGCGATGGCGCCCATGACGAACGCCGGTAGGTTCCCTCCTCCCAATGCATCGTCGAGCTTCCCACTCACCACGGACACGATCATCTGCAAGACCAAATTAGAAAGCACGAAAAAGGAACGTCTCAATCAATCATCACCCGAGGCATTTAATCGAATCGAACCGTCGACTGATCGAGTTCCTCTTTATGGCTATGCAGCGAATGGACTTTTAAGGTACGTCAGTCTCTCTTTCTTGCCGAGTCGCGTGTTCTTAGGCAGGAGAGGATTGTGATGTTATCGTGAGATGTCTGACATGTAATTGTACAGGGAAGGAATGACTTCTTCACGTGGGCTCATGCAAAACTCTAAATGTCTTGAGGGGGAAAGGGCTCTTTTTCTCGTCTCGTCTTCTCTTTTCTTTTCAAGTACGAAACGGTCAATACCGATCGATGGTGGTAATAAAACCTAGAGCAGATTCAAGTGATGATGCACGTTGGGATTCGATTGTGTTCTTGTTATATATTACCTGCGGGATGACGATGGCCATATTGAGAACGCCCAACGAAAGCCCTGTAAAGGTAATTCGATGATCAGGACGAGTTCATCAGTTTTAGTCTGGCCGAAGAACCAGAAAAAGAAAATGAATTATTTCACCCAGAAAAATGGATGATTCCTTCACCTTGGCCAGCGCCAGCACTGGATGAGTAGATTGATGCCAAAGCGAATGGAATACTGTATGTGACCTGCGCAACGTTAGATGGAGCGGAAGATTAGCCGACCTGGTTGCTCCCTCCCGTGTGATTTTCCATTGCTCATGGAAAGTAGAAATAGAAGAAGGGATATTACTCACCGAGAGTGGGATACCGAGGGCGGAGAAGATGCCGAGAGCGCCGCCCTTGATGTTGGCGGGGGGCGGGACCAGGCCGTGGGCTGCGCGGTACGCCTTGGCCATCTTCGTGACGGGGATGGTGCCGGCCAAGCCGATTGCTAGCATGAAGTTGACAATGGCCCAATACCTCTTGACGCCGCCCACCACCTTCCCCATGGGCTCGACCACTAGAGAGGCGAAACCGAGGACCACCGAGTTGAGCATCAAGCCTAAGGAGCCGGCGTGAACACCGAGGTCGTAGAGCCGCGTCTCCGCGGCAGTCCCCTTCGCCTTCCCGCCGTACACCTCGAGGCCCATCCAGTCGGTGTCGTAGAGGATGAAGGGGAACCACGCGACCCAATTGAGGGCGGTCACGAGGTAGAGCAGCCACATTGGTCTGGACAGGTTCTTGAACGCCGAGGTCACCTCGCTGCCGAACGGCGTCATTGGCTCGGGATCGCCGTTGGCCAGCTCCTTGGGCGACGGGTGAATGACCTCTTTGACCGTCGCGACCACACCGATAGTCACCACCGCGAGGAAGACGATGTCGATGAGGAAGCAGGTCTTGAGGTTGGCGCAGTAGGTGTCGCAGGCGTCCGTGGCGGTGAAGGGCAGCATCTTGTAGAGGTTGTCGATGGAGCCCACGGCGTAGCCGAGGACGTTCCCGACGGCCATGAAGAAGGAGTAGAAGGCGTTGGCGATGCGCATGCGCCTGTGGTCGTTGGCGGAGAGGTCGGCCAGGAGGGCGCGGCAGGGGCCCTGGAGCATGTTGTTGGCGACGTCGAGGATCCAGAAGCCGATTACGAAGATGGCGACCGCGCGGGGCTTCATTTCCCGGTCCAGCCTGTCGCCGGCCTTGTAGCCAAGATCAGCAGCGAAGCCGATGAGGATGACGGAGGTGGCGACGAAGAGGGCGCCGGTAATGATGAAGGGGCGGCGGCGACCCAAGCGACTCTTGGTGCGGTCGCTGAAGTAGCCGACGATGGGCTGCACCAGGAGGCCAGAGATGGGGCCGCAAAGCCAGATGAAGGACGCCCACATGTGCGGGACGCCGAGCTGCTGCACGTACGGGGTCAGCAGGGAGAGCTGCAGCGCCCACCCGAACTGGACGCCGGCCGCGATGGACGCGACCACGACGATCTTCCACAGCGGGGCCTTGGCCACATGATCATCTCCGTACTCCATGCTTGCTATCATCTGTACTTAACTGTTGTCCTAGTAGTACTAGTAGTAGTCGTCGTCTCGTCGTCGTTGTCGTCGTTGCCGCGGCTGCATGCAGGGGATGGATATAGTCCTCCCTGAGCTCCTCCAGTTTGCGCTTCCGCTTGCGTCTCGGTGTCGTCGTGGGAAAGCGGGAGGAAGCTGCCGTGGCTGGACAGCGAGAGCGACCCGAAGCTTCGGAATCTGCCCCCTCTTTATTCACTCCTTTTATTCAGTGCCGGAACTGGTCTTGAGGATTGGGTTCCCATGGAAACGAGCTCTTATATAGACATAAGGATGGAGGAGAGAGAGAGAGAGAGAGAGAGAGAGGAAGTGAGATCGGAGAGAGCCATGGATACCCACTCACATTGATCGTGGTGATTAATTGCATTGCGCCACTTTTGGGATAATGACCGAGTCCAGTGGCCTTCAAATCCCATTGGCTATACTTGGCAACTTGACAACTTGGCATGTTAGGGTTCAGAACTTTTCATGCTATTTTATTATGGGGACTAGATTATTAGAAGTTCCATAATTTACGTAGGGCACTCATTCAAAATCGTTCACTTGAATGTTTATTCCGGTAATTTATCCTAGGTGACTCTTTAGATTATTTTGGAATTCGAAGTGGCTTTTTAAAAGAAATTGGAGTCTAATGTGAAAAATTCTTTGTTCGTAACAAGAGCTAACGAAACGTTTTTGGAAAGACTGCCTCTCCCCGTGAAAATAGTTGACTCCATAAAGAAAATTTATAGAGCTTTCTCTCTCTCTCTCTCTCTCTCTCTCTCTCTCGCTTTTGCTCTCGTTCTATCTTCTCTTACCTTGCCTTGGAAGCAGGGTCCGGTAACTTCGATGACAATGATGCAGCTCCTCCTCCGTTATTCACTGTTCTTCTTGCTTTGATCTCCGTGTGCTCGCTCCGAGATCTAATATCCATCGCTGAAGGAAATAAAGAAGGGACGATGGCAGCTCCTCAGGGAGTGTGTGAGAGAATCTCTTTCATAGTACTTACGGTATTCTTATCCCCCAATTTTATCTGTGCATGCGAGTGTTTCACTGTCGATCGTTTTCTGTTTTTCCCTGTTCTTTTTATCCTCGGATGCAGATGTTGGATAAATCGACAGTGGTCATCGGATAATTAAACAAATTTACCTGGCATCGCCAAAAATGAATGAAATTAGCTGTAACCCAGAAAGAAAGGTCACGTCCCTTGTATTTTAAGTTAATTTGCTAGTGCGTTAGTTCATCAATATTAGCTAATGTCGAGTCGTATACTCGTATCCTTAGTTAATTTGCTAGTGTGTCAGTTCATCTATTTAAGATAACATCGTAGTACGTACCTAATAGGGTCAGATAAGATTGAATATCAAATGAGTGGAATTCTGACAATTTGGAATGTCCAGTAAATTCTATTAAATTACCTGGATTCTAGAATCCCACCCCATAACTAAAGTACTTCGTGGAGAACATGCATATGCAACTTTATTGGACATGCCTAATTTAATCTATGAGGTCCCATGATCCTATTGCAAATTAAAGGTAAAGAACAGATGTGTCGGTGTCCGAATGGATTTGATTCCGTCCTACAGTTGATCAACTTTGGCTGCCGACTTTCCAATTTAAAAATGGGGGGAAAAACTACGAAGCATTCATATTATGATTCATGGAATAATTTCAAAAAAGAACCTAAAGTGAGATCATTTTCTCAAAAAAATAATTCAAAGTAAACATTATCTCTAATAAAGAGTAGGCAATGGATTGTTTTCTCAAAAAAGAGCTTAGAGTGAACATTATCTCATATAAAGGCTTGAAGTGAAAATATTAGTCTTAAATAAGAATCTGAGCTCACTGATTGGCCAAACCTTCATCGGTCGGCTTGCACATGCGGTGCACTTTCGACTCGCATGCTTATTGAGTCAACAAAGACGACAACAACTATGGTAATTTTCTTTTCAAAATCTGTTTTGAACCAATTTGAAGAAGCCTTAAATTGATGTTAGGGTTCCTCGAGAGCTCTTTTGGGAGCAATTTTCCTCCTAATATCACTGATGTAACTTCAGTTTTTTGATTGTGTCTATCATTCCTGGCTCCCTAATACTTCCGCTGGAATAAGAACACAGGTGACCTGTGCAAACCAATCAATGAGAAGATTTGACCTGCTAGTGAGCTCGAGTACTTATTTTGATTGAGTTAGCCACTTTAAGCCTTTATTTGTAACAATATTTACTCAATATTACTTTTTTTTCTTGAAATGGCCTCACTTCAAACTTTTATTTGAGATTGAATTAAACATTCATGCCCTTATTTGAAACATGGTCCACCTTGGCCCTTTTATGAGAATCCTAACATACTTCAAGTTCTTATTTGAGATAATGTTTACTCTAGATCCTATTAACTGCAATTTAGGCTCTTATTTGAAATATTTCTTATTTCATGTGCACAATAATCCAAATCCAACTAGCAAGCTTGTTTTTATTTTCTATTCTCTTACCGTGGCAACAGTAATGACTCGAGAGATATGGCTCTTTCTATTTGTGTTTGGTCAATCATACCTTAATTATTGAAAGATTGATGGCTTGGATCAAAGCAAAGTACATTGGGATGAAAAATGAAAGGTTAAATACTGAAAAGAAAGTCCTAATCACCAAAATTCAAATTTATATCAGTATAATAAAAATACCTCTATCTACTATCAAAAATCTTAAACTTTGAACACGAGCCATTTCTTATATGCCATTACAGCATAAATACCAAGATAGCATGTGAGTGCCATAGTATATTCTTGCTTGTGGCAAACTGACTTAGAATCGAATCACATGACTTCAAATATTTTGTGATCATGGTGGGAATGAAAATAGATAAGAATGCCTTCAAAGTACATTTGCATGTCATTATACGTCATCAGTCACAAAGAAAGACTTTTCATCCTTGACATGATATGAATATGACCTGATTTTTCTGGAGACCCATCATTGACCTATATCCAGTGAGCTGCAGGATGCGGCAGATAATGATGAGGATGCAAATGATGAGCTCAATGACCTAAACCCAGTGTTATTGTTGAACGGTAATGATGCCCAATAATGACAAACTCTCCCAAACCAACCACTCCCCCCCTTTCCTTTCCCTTCTCTCTCTGTCTTTATTACTGGGTCAGTCGTGGCGGCTTTGATTACGATGAGGTCTCTCGTATGTTCTTCGGATAAGAACGGGCGTCGCTGAGGTTCTTCCCTTCGTAGCAGGGGCTTTGAAATTTGCTCTCCAGTGGAGCCGTGCGTTGCAACGAGTTCCAAACTCTGTCATGAGATCGTTCGGTTAAGGGGTTTAGATAAGACTCGACCCTTCCTATGGTCCATAGTTGTTATTTTCCAAGGTCCTTCGGGCGGAGATTCTATTATATTTAAAGAGTAATGCTAGAGATGCAAAATATTGATTTGTAAAGAGATGTGTCATATATCCAATGTAACAAAAATTCGTTATTTGGTGTCACATGACTCTAAAAGAGTTTGAGAATTCATTATCGTAATGAACAGAACTTAGGGTTTTTGGTAACATGAATAAGAAAAAAGATTAAGGCATTGAAATCACAATGAACATAGTTTATGATTTTTTATTGTGCTTATCCGAAATGAAAATACCTATTTCCTTCACCAAATTCTAACAAATGGGTTTCATCATGTCGAACGTTGGTGTTTATCCGCTATCCTTAATCAACATGTCGTAAAATTTTGAGGCAATTGAACTCGTCATAATCATCCACTGAAAAAGTTGGGTCACGAAAGATAGGAATTTAACTTTCCAGGAAGCTGTGGTCAACGGGTTAGGGCAAGGTCATGATTTCCATGGTCATCCGTTCCTTTCCTTTTGTCGCTTTATTAAGAAAGCACGATCTGATCTCGAAATCTGGGGAGAAGTGGCTGCTTTAGAATTGGAGTTAAAGTGGCTGCTTTAGAATTGGAGTTAATGATGGATTTCCCCCATCATTTCGATCTCCCTGGTTGCGCTTTTGCTATAGCCACGCTCGCGATGTTGCGCTTTGTCTAAAGATTGATTCATAATTTGCAAGACCTTTCGGACAAAGCGCGATGGTAATTGAGTTCCACTTTATCTCACGGACATGGTACGATGCTTGCAATATATATATTTTTAATTGTGGCACTTAGCTTAGGGAAAATGGTCGTGATGCATTGGACCTTCCGAATGTGCTATGACACGTTTTAGGAGCTTTTGGTAATGCCACATCCGTGATGTTGCGCTTTGTCAAAAGATTAGTTCATAATTGGCATGACCTTTTGGACAAAGCAAGATGGTAATCAAGTTTCACTTTACCTCATGAACATTGGACGGTGCTTGCAAATACTTTTTAAATGCGGCACTTAGCTCAGTGAAAGTGATTGTGGTCCACAGGATCTTCCAAATGTGTTAAGACACGTTTTTAGGGGAAAGCATAAAAAAAAGAAAATGTTATATATATTAATACCAATTCAGTCTTAAACATTTTAATTTGACCAATTTAGTTCTAATTTTTTTTTTCACATTGTATCAATTTAGTTCAATTATTCAATTTAAATCAGAGATTGTTAACGTGAAAGTCAACTATTCCACCTGGTACGGTTAGCACTGATATAAATAATTTTTTTATTTTTAAAAATTTTCTGAATTTTTTAGGTGCTATTTTTTATTGTTTTCTTTTCTTTCATTTATTTTTCCCCCAACTGTGGGATGACAAGGTAGGCGAACCTTGCTTGCCATAAGCAAGGTCTAGGCAAGGGTCTTTGTGCCCAGATATAAGCAAGGGTCATGACGCCCTTGCCTATTGGCCAATGAGGGTGCAAGGACCCTTGATTAGGACCGGCGAGGGTCACTGGCACTCTCCCATGAGTGGTAATGGTCGGCAGGCTACCTCGTTGGCCAAAAGCATTGAAAAAAAGCATAGTAAAGGAAAAATAAAAAATATATAAAAAATATATAAAATTTGCTCATGTCAATGCTAACCATGCCATATAGGATAATCAATATCCACGTTAGCAATTTTTGATCTAAATTAGCCGAATGGACTGAATTTATAACAATGTGAAAATGTTGAGGACTACAGCCAATATAATTAAAATGTTTAAGATTAAATTGGAGCCAATAGAATAAGTTTAGGGCTTTTTTTAATACTTTTTCCAGGCATTTATGAATCAAATACCCACCCTTATAGCGTGTTTACAACAAACAAATCGGATCAGGCACACTATCCCAAGACCATGCATGAATGAATTCAGGTGGGGGCTGGTAACCCCCTACGCTGTGAGATTCACTTTCCTTTATAGCTTACCAATTTTTATTATATGATTATAATTTTTAAAATAATAAAATATTATTATTCTAGATTTCTCATCACCTGGGATCTTAGCTTGGGGTTGGACTCGGAATCATAGGATTCGGGATCGAGGTGCCTAGATCTAAGGCCCTGAGGCATGGACCCAAAATCCTAGCCAAACACATGACCCCCTAGGCCAGACTCGGGGACTCGGTACCAATGCCAGCTGTAATTGAAGGTGGTGAATTGTAATTTTTGTCGAATGTATTGGCGACACAAAAAATGAATGGCAACAAAAGATTGAATTCTTGCAAATTATTTTCTAGTAGATGCAATTGATAGGAAATAAATGAGATGTTGGCAAGTGCCTTACTATAAGAAAAGAAAACACCTTCACGCTTAAAAATCTTTCCTCATTTGGTAACATTCGAGTATTGAATAGTATAAGCTTGAAATCAATGTATCAAGTAAACAATCATAAAAGAGCAAATTACTTATGATGTTTAGTTGACATTCTAAAAAGTATATAATGAATTATGAGTTCAACACATTATGTTTAATGAAAATACATATGTCCCTCGATCATTATCTAACAATTTCTTATTCACAAATCTCGTGTGGAGTTAATAGAAAACGGTGAAACGACTTGCCGCTTCAAACCCAAGAAAAAGAGCCGTTGCTTCTCTAAAGTTAAAAATAGAAGACAAGTGTTTTTTAAATTGTATCCGCCAAAAGGTACAACGACGAAGACCAAACCCTCAACTTCAATTTCAGCTCCTCCTCCGATCACTTCCTCGACCTCGACGACCCCATCCACCCCATCCACGAGCACAACTGCCCAGTGGGTAGCTGAAGCCTGATTACCGCTTTGCACAAGTCGTCACGAACAAAATATACGAATGTGATTTTGGTTAGAACATGACGAACTTCATCTTATCTTCCATTTGGATTACGTGTGCGGGTTCAGAGCTGCCTTTTTCTCTTAGTCAGGTGTAGTCATGCTTCAAACCAAATTCGACCTCCTCAAATGGGTAGTGTTTTGCAGTTGTCTTGATGTCATTTAGAATTCCCAGGGATTTTTCTAACGTGGGTTTTTGTGCATTTGCTGGCCCCTCCTATTAGTTCTTGATCACATCACTGATTATGGTGCTACGAATAACAGCGTTGCCTTTCTTGCAAGGAGATGAGTGTGACAATCAGACCTAATAGAAGATGAAGGCTTTAGTTTTCCCACGGATCGTATGGTGCAATGCCATAGTCATCTTCTTCCTCGACATAACGAAGGCTGAAGGCTTTAGTTCCAGGTACGGATTGCACAAAGCGAGCATGATGTCAATCATTCAACTTAAACTTCTCTGCTATCCTTCAACCAGTGCCATACCGAGAGTGTCATTTAAGTAACTATTCCACGGATGAGGTTCAGTGGTTCTTGGCGCCTAATCTCCTACATGAGTTGTGACTAGATCACGTCAGCCATAGATCAAGCGGGTTATAAGATACAGGCAGCAAGCACCGATCAACTACAGCAAGATTGAAGCACAGAGCAATCGGCGGAGGTGAGAAAGAAGAATCCAACAGCGAGGAAAATGCATATCCTTCCCTTAACTGCTTGGCCAGAAATAGGTTGAGTAGTCACCAATAGTGATGAAATAATCTAATTGAAGTCTCCATCCAGCTAGATAAGAAGATATATTTGACCAGGTTGAATGTATTACTCATTTCCTCCTATTCTTTTAGCAATGTTATTTAGCATATGCCACTGCAGGACATTACAATAATCAGACAGGGAGAGTTTTGGTTATAGCTTATGAGTGATCAGCTTCTTAAACACTAAAACAGGATGATGATAGAAGAGCTAATTCAAGAAGATAATGTAGATCTATATACATCTGGCGAAGCAAATGCACCAACTTAGATGGGTTTTCAACCACAGAAAGAGTTCACAAAGAAGAAAAAACTTCTTTTTTTTTCCCGATTTTGCTTTATGTACATTACACCATAACCATGAAAGTGAATTAGACAAGTTGAATAACTCGTATGGAATTCCAACCTGCATTAGAGCCTGAATTTCCCTCTCCACTCTCCAGCCATAACAGGTTTTGTCAGGAAGCTGACATAGCAACTAGACAGCATCATATGTCGGGTTGAAGAACCTGATTACAAGCATATAAAATGCCTGGTTCAATATTGGTAGCACCGTGGCCTATACCTATGTGCTTCTGAAGTAAACACTGCAAACAACAGTAAGATTGGTGAGGACATAAGTCAACTTTTTTAAAACTGTAGACAAGAAATATTTGACATAATCTTTACGTATTAGAAAATATTTGACTAACATAATGCAAAAAGAACTTCCATCATATCCATACATAACCAAAAACTTTTCAGTCTGCATGAGCAAAATTATTCCATTTCGATCAGTAAAGCTGACTAAGCATTACAAGTAGTTAAAATTCTCAATATTTCAGAATGAGGAACTGGTGTCCATAGCTCAAATTTCAAGACAGAAACATTTTCTCAGAAGCAACGGATTTATTACCAAGAAATCAGGAATGGCTGTTTCAAGTTGTAGACACTAATAATCAAGTTGTCATTAGTGACTGCATCAATTTAGGCACTGGAAATTGCACATTAATCAGAATTCCCTGTGCCTGTCCCAAACTGAAGTCCAGTTCTTCAATTTATTTAAGCATAATTGTATAGCATTCTAGGGAAAACAAAAGTACATGAAAAATTTTTCTTGTTTTTCAACAGAACAAACCCAAGGAGGATATTGAAAAAAAGGAAACTACTTCTTTGTCTCAAAAGCTTCAATATCACATCCCACAAGAATCCCAAAGTTCGTCTAGTCCATCGACATATTTAAGTACAAATTGATTTGGCATTGTCCAAAAGAAAAAAAATAAAAAAAATAAACAAACCTTCTTGCAAGACCACAAAGAAAGGAGAAGAAGTAAAGCAAATAATCAACCTTTTCGTCTAAAAAGCAAATGGTCAACCCCAAATCAAATAATGTCAACCTACAAGTGGGAAATAAAGAAGATAGTAATCACTAAATGCCTAATACAGAATATGTATAAGTATATTGGCAATAAAAATAAAAAATTGGTTTAACAAGTACCGATTTCCAAATTGGTCACTCGTCAAGAGAAACCAAAATCGAGTTCGGCTCCATCGTCGTAGTTGACAACTCTGCATTCAATTCACAATGAAAATGAGAACTGAAGTATCCATTGTAACATAAAAGGGCATAAACAATGTACAAAAAATTTTCACCTGACTCAAAATTTTCGAGTTCTTCTAAATCCTCCTCAACCAAAAGTGAAAGTGGTGCGGAGCGTAGCCAATCTCGAGCACATATAAGAGCCTCCACCATACTTGGGGTCAAGGAGCTATGAAACATGTCAAGCACACAACCTGTTGTGCTAAATGCAGCCTCTGATGCTACAGTCGAGACGGGCATGGCCAAAATATCTCGAGCAATGTTTGAGAGGATAGGATATCTCGAGGCATTCACTTTCCACCAATTTAAGATATCAAAATTGGGACTATAACGTTCACATCCTTCCTCCAAATATTTATCCAATTCAGATTTTTCTTCCAAATAATATTGTCCCGTTTGGCTAAGATACTTCGCGGTCATAATGTCAGCACCAACTTCAGGATACTTGGACACGCTTATCATCTCTGTGCTCTTTAACCTCAAGTTACCTTGGGGGCATATACCAGTGCGGTATTGCTCGAACAATGACATTAAAGATTTTAAAACTTTATCTCGCAAAGTTTCTGACTGCTTACTCTTATAAACATCATTAATCAGCCATTTTACATATTCCCACTTATGTCGAGGGTCAAGTATGCAAGCAACAAACAAAGTAAGATTGATATTGTTTACATTGCCAAAATACTTATTAAATTTGGTCTTCATTTTCTTGGCCAATTGTCGCAAACTTTTGTCCTCATTCTCGCAAAATCCATCAATCATCGTATGAACCCCATACACATGCTTCACCATATCATTACTAGTGACGTAAGAAGAACCTGAAACTTTTAAAGTGGCATCAAAGAACAACTTTAGGAAAGGAAGAAATTGACGAACATACTCCCAATCATCACTAGTAGGCAACCCTTTCGCCTTAGAGAGCTCATCAACAAATTTGCTATCTTGAATTTCCAATAAGCCAAAAGCTTTTTGAAACTTCAAAGCCGCCTCCAACATCATGTATGTTGAGTTCCAGCGAGTCTCCACATCCAAATATACAAGACTCTTGTACTCAACATTCTCTAGCTCAATACAACTCTTAAATTGTTTCAGCCTCGTGGGGGAAGACCTTACATAATGAACAGCCGAACGTATTCTAACAATAGAATCATCAATGTCTTTCAACCCCTCCCTCACAATCAAACTAAATATATGAGCGCAACACCTCATGTGAAGTAACTCACCTCTCAATACTAGAGAGTTCCAAGAGTCGAGTCTCATTTTCAAGAATTGAATTCCCAAGTCATTTGAATTTGCATTATCCATGGTGATAGAAAATACTCTATGAATACCCCAACTAGTTAAGCATTCCTCTACCGCTTTTCCTATTATCTCAGCAGAATGACCCGGGATTTGACAAAAATTCAAAATTTTCTTCTGCAACTTCCAATCAGCATCTACAAAATGAGCAGTGAGACACATATAGCTCAAATTCTGACAAGAGATCCATGTGTCAGTAGTAAGACAAACCCTAGGAGATATATCGGAAAAATATTTCTTCAATTTGCTTCTTTCATCCACATATAACTCAAAACAGTATTGCCTCAACATGTCGCGTGATGGGATTATAAACTTCGGCTGGATTCTATTCACGAATCGCTGAAATCCCTCATGTTCCACGAACTTGAAAGGTAATCCATCAAGAATAAACATGATAGCTAGTTCTTTTTTACTAGCATTTTGATCAAATTTCCACGGACTAGATGAACTACCAACCCTAACAAGTTGATCTGAGGCAATTTTTCGCCTTTTCTCCATGTTTGCATATGGGTATTCTTTACATCTAGCTAAATGATGATGCATTGCACTAGTCCCTTGACCACTAGCACAACCAATTTTTGCCCCACAATATAAACATTCAGCCTTTTCTTGGCCCTTATCTGCACCAGGAACCCTTTGAAAGTGTTCCCACACAACAGATCTCCTCTTTCTATCTCTCTCTACGACACTAAGATCCTTCATTGAAGACATCTACCAATCCTTCTATCTATGACAATCGAACCTGAAAATTATCATTGCAATAAGATATAATGTGCTGGAACAATTCTCTTCTACAATCAAATAGTAAACAAGTATGCAACATGAAAGCTGTAGTCCTCTACATATTCTCGACAAACAACTTAAAAAGCTAGCAAGCATCCCTAGGTTCATATTCATAGAAAGTGTTGTACAACATCAACATTCATAGGGCCAAAATTACTCCCCCTCTATTTTTGAACAATACAACGATGAACGAACACATGCACACAACACAATCTCAAATAAAATCACAACGCATGATGTAAACACAAAAACCTCAATAAAGGATAAGAAAGAGAATCATCTTTACTAACGGTACAGCTTCATCAGCTCATAAAACCGCACTAATCTCTCATTTATGGATGAGCAGCAGTAAAACTTTTCGCCCTGGACTGATTCTACTTCTATTTTCAAGTGACTCCGTCAAGCTATAAGAAAAAGGCCATCGGCATGGAAACAGAACCGAGCACAAGCGCAGAACAACCAAGAAAGAGGCGAAATCCACCAGCAACTATTCCGGAAGAGGGACAAATGTAAGACAAAACACCGAGAAGATAAGATCCCATCCCTCTCCAACAAGCAACAGGGAAATCGAAATCGAAATCGAATCTACGAAACGAAAGCCGAAACATGATAAGAGAGGCGAGAAGGGAAGGATCGATCGAACCTGGTGAGGAATCGCGGGGGTGGAGTTCCAGAGAAGGCCGCGACCGAACGCGGACGGGAGCGGATTGAGTATCGACGGAGATGGGCGACGGCGACTGGAGTTGCAGAATCGAGAGCGGAAAGGGGACGCGGACGGAGGAGGCGGGTCCGACGGAACGACCGGAGCAGCTAGGGTTCTATGCTTCAGCTCGATTTCCGGGTCTTGACCCGAACCGAACCGAAACCGTTGCGACAGCCCGATCTTTTCGAGCTCTTATCCGAATCGGGGGGACCCGACCCGAAATATGGTGGTGCGGAGTTGGGGGGAGAGAGATCGGGCATCTTGCATCCGACCCGGAAAATGCGGATTTTTTTACGCCGGCCGTACATTTTGCCTCCTCCGGCGTTTTCTTATAGCGCGAAAATTACCAACTTAATATAATAAGCAATCAGCAATTATTTTCGCCAATTAACCTTTATTCGAAATTTCTAAGATTCGACTGTTGCACCAAAATTCATTACATTAGTATACCAACTAATTTTAGTCGCTCGCCAACTTTATCCTGCTTAGTTTTAATGAGTGCCAACGTTTTTATTTTTTTGGTACTTCTAGAATTACTAACTACTCCGATAATTAATTGACATTAACTTTTTTTAGTCACTTCCCAACTTTTTTTTTAATCTTACTTGGTTCTAAAAAGTACAATTTTATATTTCCAAAATTACTAACTACTTTATTAATATACCGATATCAAATTTTTGGCTACCAATGAGTTTAAGTTACTTTTATATGATATTACCACTTGTAATCGATTTATCAACGTTCATCACATTAAGTTACTAAATAATTATAGTCACTTACCAACTTTTCCATCTTGCTTGGTTCTAAAACATACCAACATTTAATTATGCTCTCAAAGTTATCGACTTATTTAATAATCTAAATATATTTGTTTCTGTGACTTACTTATATATTAGATAATTAGTGATTTTGGAAGTTGGCAAATTATAAAGTAGTTAGTGACCTGCGTATAAGCTTTTATGAAAGAGCCAAAACTAAAAGCTTCTATAATACAATTTCGTCTCATCTATTTTAGAAGTTCGCCTCATCTATTTTAGAAGCACACCATTTCTTCAATCTTATAGAGTGGCTAGGAAAAAAGATAACCCTCAAGCGTCGCAGTCATCATAAATCTTTTAAAAGTAAAAATTAAGGCAATAACACGGATGATTCTTAAACTTCTCAATAATATGCAATGCATTCCCTAAATTTATTTTATATTTAATCTAATAAAGGAATTCTCAAAAATACACTTAATGCAATCTTTTTATAAGTGTATTGTCACCGTACGTGTATTTTTTTTTTTTTTTTATATTATAGACTGCCATGTCTTTTTTCCTTAGTTAGAAAATATTATCCTTTCTCTTTTAGCCAAAATAAAGAGAGGTATACGATAATTATGGTTATGTCAGCTTATGGTGTTCTAAGAGAACGACTCAATAGGTTGGATTCTTGAAAGTCTAAGGACTAAATTGAATAAAAATAAATTCAATAATCACCTTTAATATCAAATAAAAGTTAAACACTCGCGTAATTATTCTCAGCAACGAAAGCAAATAGGAATGGGAATTTTCCGATGCAATTCATTTCTCAAAGTTACTTGCCGCACACCACTCCTATACAATGTCACCTACCTATAAAAAATTTCCCATTCTTATGCATCCCGGCAAGCACAAAATTACTAGAGAATATGAGAAGTCAAGCTATTAAAATGCCCCTCTAGTTATTTGTCCGGTTGGACAAAATCCAAGAAGGCTAAACTTCAAGAGAGGAATTACTCATCACTCGGACATCTTTTGGGGGCAATCCTTTTTCTTTTTTTATCATAGTCCGCATAAATTTTCAAGACGAATCTTTATCTCATATGATAGAATCGAGACTCGCACCAATGTTATACTGTCAATAAAGATACATGGATAGTAATGCCGTTATTAATGAATTTGGTTCAGTTTTGAAGTATCGATGTAAATTATCAAACGATCATGTATTTTCTATATTTTTCGCATGACTTTTCGAAAGAAATCTCTGCCTAATAAAATCGGGACTTGTGGACGGCAACGCGGCTACTAATTTTCTAAGGGGAAGGGACGCGGGGGGCCATGGGGAAGTTTCCCTCCAAGACAATCTCGCGACCGTAACAAGGACGACGGAGAGTCAACGGCTCTCGGTCGACTTGGAACTTCAAAAGCCAAACTCAGGAACGAACGATCTCCCATCTCCCTCGGTTCATCCAGAGTCCCCCTCTCCCTCTCCACTTCCCGATGGTGTTCAAGTTCTTGACGTTCATCCCCAACGATAATTTCCTCAACACTCGCCCTGGCTCGCCGCCGGCCTTCACGCCGTCGCCGTCGCCGTCGGTGGCTTCTCCCATCTGTAGCGGTTGCGCGGGCGTCATCAGTAGATTCGATGAGCTGCAACTTCGGGATCGGTGCAGGTACGGTCCCTTCTCTCGGTCGTCGTTTGCGAGTCCCAGTCGCTAGAAACCTGATCATCCGTCCCGAACTCTGCTTAAAAATCGTGGATTCTCATTGGAAAGTTCACGTTTCGTCTCGGTCTCGTGCAACAGAGACAGAGGAACTGTGGAGGAGACGCGGGACGAGAACCCACGGGGAAGGAATGGTTCGGCGGGAAAAGCCAACCCAATTGCCGAGAAGCAGGTAGAGATTCTCGAGAGCTGTCGTTGGGATTAACATGTCCTTCATCTTTAGCGATTCAGCCTCCGAGTGGCGATTCATTAGCATAGCTTGGACATCGTTGAACTTCTTCATCTTACTTTCTGAGATGAACAAAGAAGACGAGCGTTAATATGGATGTACACGTTGCTGATACGTTCTCCCTGCACTTCTGGCCTGTAATATTTTCAACAACTTGTCGCTGCTGTCCTTGCGCTTTGAGGTCTCAATATACGTCTAACTCAAAACTGTACACATAAGTCAATCATCTTCTCCAGAGTCCCGGTTCTCTTGTCTTTTCTCTGCTCATATAATTCTCTCTACGGTTTTCTCCCTAATTGTTATGTGGTGTTTTTTCCCCTAGCGGTTCTCTTTTGCAAAGCGTCGAGAGGATTTCCATAGTAAAAGCTTGTGTTTTTAGATAAGTTAGTTGGAACTGCTCTACAAATTTCCTTTTGGTATCAGATCACAAGGATGTCTACACACAAATTGAATCTTTGAGGCCCTTTCACATGTCTCCCGTTTAAATTTTATTTTCTCCCTCCAAGCATGAGCCCACATTCAGCAGACATGTGTGTAAGTTAATGGAAATGGGTGGTCAGGTACTGGCAATGTGGGGAGGGTTGGGGAGTGAGGGATTAATTGGTCTGCCTAAATTCTTGTTGTCATCATGCTTCTGCATGCCTTTACCCTCATGACCTCTCCATCCTACTTTTTCCCCTGTAAAGTAATAAATGTTGGATCTTCATTATGCTGTCACTTAACTGGGCAGCTAAAATATAAAAGGCAAGTGCAGTAGCAAACAGGATATTGTGTCAGATGCATAAGTTCTCAATTTTTTATGTATAATGTGGAGGTTTCGTTTTCTGTTTGTCTTGTTGACCAATTGCTGAAGGCACTTCTTAAGAGCATAGGAAACTTGTATTTCCACAACACTGAAGTTGAGTAAAAATGGAGTGATTTCTTATGTTAGACCATGAATTACATTGAATTACATAGTGCCAGAAGATCAGCATTCTACATTTCCAAGGCACATCTTGTAGCTTAGAAAGTGCCCTAAGGGCATCCCTCAAGATTTTATTGTGTTTTAGTTATGGACAGTCAGGGGATTCTCCTTAGGTATTTTGATGATGCCAGGATATGGCACAGCGTTCCTTTTAAAGATTCAAAGGACCTGTTCATTTTGTTGTTTAATGTAGTTTGTTTGTCGGATAGGTCAAGGAAATTGGCCTTATAGCCAAGGCAGTTGAAGTTCTGGATGCAATTGGTGGTAGTATGACAAATTTGAACATGAACAGCAGTTTCGTGTCAAGAAGTACAATAAAGGAGAAGATTATATCAGCTTCGGCCTTTGAAGTTGCAAATACCATCACAAAGGGTGCCAAGCTTATGCAATCCCTATCAGAACAAAACATTGTATGTTTGAAAGAAGAATTGCTCCCATCAGAAGGTCTGCAATACCTAGTATCAACAGATATGGATGAACTATTGAGAATTGCTGCCGCTGACCTGAGGTAGTCCACACAGGATTGCCATTTGTTTTTCTTTGAGCTATACATGAGGAAACGTGCTAATTTAAATGAGGATGCGTGAAACTTTACTATCTTGCTGTGCAATCTGACAGGGAAGAATTAAAGTCTTTTACAAAAGAGGTGGTGCAGTTTGGAAATCGATGCAAAGATCCTCAGTTCTACAATTTAGACCGTTATTTCGGGAAGTAAGCAATTGGGTTGTTTTATTACTGCTTCTGCTTAAACACAGTTTTCCAGGTAACTCCTGATCTTGCACCTGCTTCTCTGTCTATTGTCTCATAGGATGGAGTCGAGACCTGCACCATGGACACTGTTAAGGAAAGACGCATGGGCAGTAATGCTACAATTAATGAATCTGGTGCAGCCTACATCTGTGAGTACTTCTAAGCTAGCCATGTATTATTACCTTGGTTAAGAGAGTGTGTGGCATGTCTTAGTTAATTTCTTTTATATTGCAAATCTGGAGTTTAAGTTGTACCTTATGGCAAAGTTTTCTTGCTGGGATATCACTTTCCGTGTTGTCTGGGTGATTATCCAGAGCAATGAAAGGTGGACGGAGTTACCTTGTCTTGACTTTTCATCCTTTAGGAGGATATTTCAATCAATTCTCTTTTCCTTTCTCCCTTATTTTAATCTTTCAAAGTTTGTTTCTGTCTTATTGCTGTCTCTTTTTACCCTTTAGATGAACTTTCAATAATTTTTCTTGTCTTCACATCGTATTTGACTATTGTTCTTGCGATGTATCAGAAAACACCACCTCTAATAAAAATGAAAAATTATGCAACTAAAGTCTAAATACAGGTAACCTCACCCTACCTGCCAAAATTCATTTCCAAGCATCTGGAAATTTCAATTGAGTAAGAAGGCTTCTGGCGAAGTGCTTTGTTAACTTTGTTGTGACTACTTTTGCAATCAGGGTTATCCTTGAGCCTGCAGATAGCTCCCTGCTTATTAGGTCCTCAAAATATCACTTCTGCAAGGCATTATTTAATGATGCTAGTAGAGATAGTACTCGGATACATTCAGATATTGTCAGTGAGGAAAAGTTTTCTATACTGCATACGTAACCTTTAGAAGGCATTAATCATTAACATCAAACTTTCTGTTGGTCAACAGATGAAGAGGGAATAGAGCACTAGATATAGATTCACCAGTAGGAGGACAACACATATTCAGAAATAAAAAGAGGTGTCTCTGGACATCTTCCAAAGCTGACGTTAGTTAACTACAATCTTGCTAACATGTAAACACCGACCTGTGAAATTTCCTAACAAGCCTAAAATCTAGAACAAAGAGTTGCAAGTAACACTTTCGTATCTATTAACAATATTTCATGGGATATGGCAGTCCCAAAATTATTCATCATCTCCTGTTTGTAGCAGAATGTAGCGCAAGTTTCCTTGATTTCTTTTGAACACTTACCCATGAAATCTAATCATCAATTTATATTCCTGAAACGGAACTTTGAATTTGATGCAGAACAGAACCTCTAGCAGTTTACCTGTCATTACATCATTAACACCCAAAGTACAAGCAGTGCTGTCACCTTATTGGAAAATGTATAATGCACCCACATTTTTTTAGTCAATTCTACTATTTTGTAACATGGTAAATGAAAATCGTGATTAGTTATGACTGAAAGAAAGAGTGCAATGAATACATTCAATGACTAGCCACTGCTGTTTTTCAACCCCCGTGTGTCTGGAATATCAGGTTCTTTCATTGAAGTAACAATTACTAGTCTTTATGAATGACAGGAGTTGTATTCCAATTTACAAGCCTTAGGCAGAATCGAGGAAGATTATCGCCAAAAGCAGCAAGAACATATTAGCCTCGACGAGAAAGATAAAAACCGTGAGTTCTCAAGACATCATGTCTTGGTTACAGACTATGGTACTTTTGTCACAGCTTCTAGTTTGCTTGCATCATCAGTATCTCCTTGGATAGTGACCCCATACGTCAAAGAAAGAATTTCCTCGACACTCTTGCCCATCGGCTTGTTTTGGAGTCCAGGCATTTTGATTTTCAATGCGACTGGTGTATCATCATCCTCGACACTCTGTGCCTTAAATGGTCTTGAGTATTTTATATTGGTTTCTACCGCTTGTTCAATCCATCATCCTTTTAGTAATTCAAAATTTGCACCTTTTTTCCTCTTTAATGATTGGACCGGTCTAACCTATGTTTAGTTGCTAGTTGAGAACTAGCCCTTACTCATAATTTTGCGACTCTAATCTTGGCTTGAGGGTGGCGTGTTGGTGCTTTGATTTGAAAAGATGTATACTGGGATGGGGGAAACTTAACTCCTCATGTTCTTCAGAGTGTGTCGAATTTAACTTTTTCCTTATATTGTTTATTATACTCGGTAAAAAGGTTGTCCTTATTGTTCGCTTTGATGGTTGGAAGAGAGCCTTTCAATTCTGAGGTCACAGCTAAGGAGTCAGAGGAGGCATGTGAGAATTTTAAAGAAGAAATCACTTTGGTCAACGGCTCTGGAAGTGGTACCTTGTTAATTCTGCTCTTTCGGCTTTTCCCTAGACTTTCTTCGTGTCAATGTAGTCTCGATTTCGTAGTCTAACAAATTGTTTATACTTAGGAGGAAAAAGAAAGATTTTTCCCCAAAAAATCTCTGTATGTTCTACTCAATAAGCTTTGAACAGAAACTTCAAGATAATTTCTTCTTCTACTGTGATTTTTGCAGACTTAATCTGCATATGATGCAAATATACTCTAGAAATAATTGTGCTGTAGTTAGGAAAACTGCAGTGACAAGGATGATATCTCTTGCAGAACTTTAACAGAAATGAGATTAAAGATAAAAATGAACTAGAGGAAACTGGTAAATTAACAGTTTGAGACAAGCAATTGGGCAGAGTTCACACTGCTTCAGGACTTCAAATACCTAGCTTATAAGCATTTTTTTTCTTACAAATATGATAGAAACAATTGCTGATACAACATTCTTACTATTTGCTCTTAAGGTGGTGGAGAAGCTTGTGGATATTATCCTTTGCATCCAAATGGAAGTTCTTAAAGCCTTTGGTAGCGCCGGTATGCTTTTTGAAATGCAAAGATTCTCTTCCCCTTAAAATCTGTCTTCTGCTGCAAAGAAGAAATATGGACAATACCAAGATGAAATCAGAATAAGATGTGCTGAAATGACTGAAATAGTGCTACTATTTTGCTGCATAAGTTTTTCTGCTTACAAATGAACTTTTGTCAAGTCCCTTGTCGTCCACCACATTTTACTTGGTTGATTATTCATCGTATCTACTTTTCCTTGTATTGATGATTTATATATTGAAGTCCATGAACGGAATATTGATGGTTATTGAAGCCCTTGTAAGGTTTTCCATCTTTGACCATTCAGATTGTGAAAGAGCAGCGGGAGGTTCTGCCAGCAATGGTAGTAAATTGGGATCTTCTGGCCTGGCTTTGCACTATGCAAGCATTATAACTCAAATTGACACCATTGTGAGTCCATAAATTTTTCCGATTTTGACTCTTCTGGAGTTCCTCATTTCCTAGTCTATTTTTTCCTTTTCATTTTCGTTCAATTGTGTGCATCCTAATTTGGGTTCTTGAACTAATCATGATAAAAAAAGCGCATGTATGGTAGCTGTAGGATTCTTCATTACCTATCACTCCTAAGACACAAACATTGCAGTCTGCATCCGGTCACTCTGGACCAGATATTTTGTGATTTGGAACGATCTGGAAAATGCAAAGGCTCAATTTATGCATGCATAATTAAACAACAAATATAAAATCATTTGCTTATCAGAATCCTAAAGTTCTCAACCTGAATTCAACATGGACTAGAACAGGAAAGTGGCTTGAAACTTTTATGCGAATACAGATTGATCTGTCAAGGAGGCTGACCAGCCATCCAAAGATCTCTCAAGTATTAACTAGAACCTACCCGAATTAACTATAAATATGAAAAAGATATATTTGCTTGCCAGAATCCTAAAGTTTTCAACCTGAAACCAACACTGAGAAGAACAGGAAAGTGACTCAAAGCTGTTAAATCTGTCATTGAGTACATCTAATCTGGTTAGTGGATAGCATCCACTACTGCATTGGGATTTGTATAGTTCTCCACGTGATCTCTTGAGCTTTTAATCAATCAGACTCTTTTTATTTGGAGTTTGGCCTCTGCTATAAGTGTCTACCATCTTTATCTTCTTATATTTACTCATATTGTTAATTGTTGAAACGGGGAGGAACTTTCATGTGATTAACAACTATTGCATACTGGTGCTCAGCCTCAATAGAATAATCTCGTCTTCCTGAAACTTGTTGAGATAATCTAATATGCTTAATTAACTTCTTTTCCCAATAAACGTCCATTTTCTCAATAGCATAAGAGTACTGTGACGGGGAAAACTGTCAAATGGCTCGATGATATGAAGTCTATGATCAAAAGGTCTTAGACATGAAGAGAATTTTTTATTTTTTTTTACCATTTTTACAAACTGTTATTTATCAACTCCAAGTAGCTCACATAGAATGATAATGGACTATGTACTGTTGCAAAGAAAATATTGGTGAAATAGCAAGAAAATTGCTTGAGGAAGCCATTACTGATTTCCTTTGGTGCAAAAGATGGACTTGGGATGGTCTTTTTTGACCCACACGACTTCTATTCCAATTAGGTGGCTCATTCGGGCTCTGTAACTCCAACAATGACGAATGAATTGTACCAAAGTCTGCCACCAGATATAAAGTCAGCTACACGCTTGTGGCTGCGGCAAGTTCAGATTCAGGAAGAGGTAGTTAATGTGTATTATGTAATCGTTTTTACAGAATGTACCTAGATATATTTATGTATGTATTGCCACGGACCAGTTCTTAAGCAGAATATGATTTCCTCATCTGGGGTATCCATCATGTGTGGTGTCTGTGCAGCCTACAGTTCCAATTATTAAAGATAAAATGGAGAAGACACTGTTGTGGCTTGCTCCACTTGCTGCTAACACAATCAAGTAAGTTGTGAAAACATCTGCAGGAGCAATTTTAGTGCTTGGGTTGGACTTCTAATGCAAACAATTCTGCCCCTCATACCATTTTCCTTTTCGATGCATGATTAACTCATATTGCATTCTGTTTTTTGTTTGTTTGAACTAGAGAACACTATGGCTTTGCGAAACTGGGAGAATGGGCAAATATGAGGTACTTCAGGTTAGACCTTCATATGCTCACCTTTGATGCTTTCTCACCTTTGAACATCATGAAGATTGCCAACTGATATTCTTTTTCAGGTCCAGAGTAAACCATAGACCCACTGGCAAGGTTGACTTCACCAGAATCAATACTCTTTATCATGCTGATAAGGAGAAAACTGACCCCTACATGGTTGAACTGCTGTTCTGGCTTCACCAGCTGGTCTGCAAGAGAAGGGCGATGAACAATGGAGTTAGCTGTTCACTTGATTCAATGGTTTCTTCTCTAAGCGATGAAGAGATCAGATTATCTTCTCACAGTCCGCATAAGGATGTAAATAAGAGGAAGCTGATGCCAAGCACAAGTGAAACTCTGGAATCCGAAACAGGAAGTCCCTATTCATGCTATTACCATCTTCCGTGCACAGGTATTAGTGATTCTCCCAACAATACAAGTCCAGGTGTTTCAGTTACGATTCTGAAAACATTATCAATGGACCTCGGCATAGACATGATGACTACATTGGATGTCATCGATGGAATTTCTGCCCCTTGATGTTCACGAGCAATCACAGCGAGAAAAGCAATAACTACAGTTTGTACAATAATAGGTGTACATCTACCTCCTGAAGTGAGACGGTGGACAGTAAGACATCATTTGGATATGTAGCGGATGCCAAAACGATATATCGCATTGCCTGTTCGTCTCCTGGTACGGTTAGAAGAGTATCTATGGTCTTGCAAGACCATGAAAACATCCATGTTGCAGCTGATCATAAGTGAATGTGTCGGTTTCAGATTTTTATGTAAGACTGCCTGCCGTGCTTTGCTTTCGCAGGTTGCCCAATTCGAGGGCAGTGTATGATCAAGGTCAACCGTTCGGGTGATGATTGTTAGGATAGTTAGGTAATCACGAGTTTTGTTGTAATCTATGCTGTGATCGCCCGTGATTTCTTCCTGATCCAGTAATGCCTTTCAGTCTAAATTCGCTTCCTATGGTCTCTAAATAATTCACTGCTTGGACATCTCATCTTCAAAACAATCACAAGTAAGTTTTTCTGTGTCATGCTTTGTAAGATACTTTGCATTAATTGATATTTCAAGTTATTTCAACTTTTTAAAATTTAATCTGGCTATATTATTATTATCGATTAATATTTCCTACTTATACTACCATATTTAATATGTTCTGTAAACATTCATGGTGCGACGATAGTGGCGGTCCCATACTTTAACGTCTCTATAATGATAATGTCTAGAGATCATCATGAAATTTCAATGAAAAGTATCTTATAATGTGATAGAAACTATACTTTCAATTCGTTGCTGTTGTATAGATATGTTTTCAAATAGTTGTAATAGTTAGACATAAGCAATCGAATTATAGAACACCAAAAGATGATTGCAAAAAAGAATTAATCTGATACACTGAATGTTTGATTGGTATTGTGTTGATCGCGTTACAAAGCTCGTTTAATACCATTTAGCCGTCGAATGACCTGTAATCTTTAGTCTTGATGGTTATATTTGTACCCAAAAAAAAAGACACGTCATTTTTTTAACAACAGCCCCCCTAGCGAGCTAGATAGGCCTAGCCCAGGCCCAACCGGGCGGGCCCACCATTATAATTACAGGCCCTTACCCAGGCCCATCTAAAAAGTGCCTTTAGGCTCTCGTCGCGCGGGTAGAGCCTATGGGGGGCATCAAACCCATGATGCGTGCTAAGGTGTTTTACTCTACCGTAGTTATGTAAATGATTCGGCTGAATGCGTTTGTCACACACCTTATCATGTCTTTTTACAGCTGAAGCCGTTGCGAGATAATTGTTCCAAATAACCTCTTATTCGCAACAAGTGCGAGCCTAAGTCTTGAAACGTAGAGAGTGTCATAGCAATTCATGCACATAACATGGGATTTTGCGATGTTATACTTTTAATGATACGAAAGTCAGTCACTCCATCTTGTCAGTCATTTTGTTCGAGTTGATTTTGCAAAAAAATATCTTCTTAAGTTGAGCATGGGCGAGCTCAAGTTCCTCAATTTCGACTACAAATCAAACTAGTCGTATATGAGTAATTAATGAGTGGGAGTCCAAAGTACTGCCAAATAGCTTGACTTAGTTTCACAGTAATGAATGAGCAGATTGGGATGTATCTGAATCTCTCATGCTTCGTGCTTTGAGAGGAATGGCAGATCTAGATCTACAACGTGGGCAGCAGCCACGGCAAGGTGGTCATTGTCCTCTAGCCAAGGCGAAGTGGACCTTGTCGGATTTTGATTTTTTTGATTTTTTTTTTTCATTTCAGTCCTGTAGTTGTTTTCCAACTTGCTAATTTTCAAATCTATTTGATGAAATCTATCTAAATTAGCCAATTTATCTTCCAAACCGAGAGAGAGGATCATGTTGCGGTTATGGCTTGAGAGAGAGAGAGAGAGAGAGAGAGAGAGAGAGGGGATCATGTTGCAGTTATGGCTTTTCACCGCCCAATCATGGATGCGCGATTATGGCTCTCGCCGCCCAAAAATGGATGAGGGAGTGTGATCAGCGTCGATTTTGCCGGCCATGAACCAAAACCCTCGCTGCGTTCCTTCTTTTCTTATGTCACTTGCCATTAGAATTCGTCGTGAGATTAGGGAAGACTCATTCCGATATTCATAAACGATTAAAGGCACATTTGATAACGATTCTGTTTCCGAGAATAATGTTTAATCAAAAATAATTTTTTTAATTTTATTCCCGAGAACAATTTATTAATAAAAAAAAGCGTTTGATAATTGTATAAATTTATATTCTTCAAATAGAATTGTGTTTGGTAATGTTCTTAATTTTTTTTTTGTTTCTTTTAATTTTTAATACTTTTATTATATATATATATTTTCTCCTTTTTTTTTTTTTCCTTTTCTCTTCTCTTCCTCCTTCTTTGTGGCTAGTTACCGGCTAGTCATCGGCCACGAGATCGGCTGGGCAAGGTCTGGCAAGCTCGCTGGAGCCTCACTAAGCCAAGGTGAGGGCCGATGAGCTCGTCGGAGACTCACCTAGCCACCACGAGACTTGGTCTTGCCCAGGCGATGTGAGGTTGGCCTTGCCCTAGCTTGGTGAGGCAAGGCCTCGCACCAACCGGTGAGGTCGAGCCTCGGCGGTGGCTGGGCGACGCTAACCTAGTGATGGCCTGGTGAGGGCGAGCCTTGCTGTGGCTTGGCGTCATTAGCAACCGGCCAAAAGGTGGAAGAAGAAAAGGAAAGAGAAGAAGAGAAAAGAGAAGAGAAAAAGAAAAAATTATACTTGATTCTCAAAATTATTCATGGAAACAAGAAATAACTTTTTTTTACTTCTTGATTTTATTCCAAATATATTTCCAGGAACAAAAAAACAAAATCAGTTGTTCTCGGGAATGTTACCAAATAGGTCGTAAAGAAGCACTACTAGAGTTTCTCTTTTCTTTTCCTCTCTTTTTTAGTTTCAACATGCGTCCCATGCATGTTTCCTAAGTTCACATTCAGTGCAAGACTCTGGTCACGCAGTTGCACTGACTGTAATTTTGAGGTCTCAATGATAATATGCACATTAAGTTTATGATTCTAGGTGAACTTTTTATCTTGATAGTGAGATTATCGACACAAATTGCTGTTGGGAAAAGATCTATCGAAAAGAATGGAATTAGACTTTAAAGACATAAAGAAATAAGTGTAATAAAATGGCTGTATTTTAAGGAAGAAAATCAACTTCTCAAAAAACATGTTATTATAGGGCCAAACCCAGGGCCCATTTGATTCGGCTTCGGGGGAATGCCTTTGGGAGAATGCAAATACCTTTGAGGTAAATGGGTTTTTCAAAATATTGCATTGTTTGATAAATTGTAGTCTCAAATAACATTGAAATGCAACTTTAACGTAAATACTGTTTGGCAAAACTAATATTTGTAATGGGCTTTTGCTTTTATTTTTTTAAAATCTGAAAATCAAATTCGGCGGCCGAATCCGACCGGTGGCTAACCGCCAGCCGACTGCCGGATGGCCAGATTTGGCCGCCTGAGGTCGCAGAGGCCAGATTTGACGGCCTGAGGTCGCGCGGACCCAGGCGGCGTCGCCTGGCGTGCGCGGAACCAGGCGACGCCGCCTGGGTCCGCGTGACCTCAAGCGACGTCCCCTAGGGTCTGACATGTCAGGTGGCGCTGCCTGAGGTTCGCGCGACCTCAGGCGGCATCACCTGAGATCTGTGAGCGCCAGGCGACGCTGCCTGAGGTCCGTGTAACCTCAGGTGGCGTCGCCTGAGGTGCGTGCGACCCAGGCGACGTTGCCTGGGTCGCGGGTCGCGCCACCCCCAAGTGGTGGTCACCAGGGACGCGCGACCCTCAAGTGGCAGTGGTGGCTGCCAAAGAAGCCCGATGGGCGAGGAAGAGAAGAAGACGAAGGGGGAGAGACGATGAATAGTGCCGCGGTTGCATTTCAAAAATGTCAAATGCTCAATAAGCACCTCCTCTCTAGCATTCAGCTTTCAGTATTTAGAATATTCACATTTGGCAAATGAGCATTCAAAAACACTTGCCAAACATTAAAAATTTTCCCCAAGAGGCTTTAGGGGCCCAAAGCCCCTCGGGAATGTCCAACCAAACGGGGCCTTAGTCCATTATCTTTAATTGTAATGTTATAAGACTTCTATACTTAAATATTGGTCCACACACTAACAAGGCACTTTAATCACTTAAAGAGGCTTTTACTTTATGGATAATCAATCGGTCCCCTGCAAGAGTAGAATAATCCTTATACATCCATTGTTGGATAATGAAACGGGGCAAGGTCGATGAATCCATTGAAATACGGTCACAGTAACATCATGCGAGTGATTCATACTTTGACTTGATGGCATGACGTGATATCATTGGTTTTCGATTCGTCACTTTTGAATCTTATGTTTTTCGAAAGACACGACAAATCAGATTGTTTTGTTCGTGTTGAGAGAATTGTACCCTCCCTCTCGTGACATTCATTTGCATGCGGTAACTATGGATGTAACGCCCGTAGGTTCATGAGGACCAACATTATCTTCCTTGTGCTGCTAGGCTAATAGTCACTATTATTCTTGAGAATAACAGTGAACGTCCAGGCTCCTCAGGCTTCGGCAGTTAGCATAGTCATTTACAAGTAAAAATGAGATATATTCACTAGAAGTCTTAAAACTTATTACGAAAGTGCAATTGAATCCTAATTGGTACAATTGAGTTTTTCCGTTTATATTGTCCATTTAGACTAACGAAAAATACTAACATGACTTTTTAAAAATATTTTTTCTCCCAACATGACGATGACGTGGCTTAAATTCTAATTTATTTAACGAAAATATTAACAAAATAAAATAAAAAAGTATTTCAAAAAATTCAAGAAAAAGGAAAAAAAATTAAGCTAACAGCGGCCCTATCATTGAAAAGGGCCGGCAGGAGCTTGGTGGGGGTCGTTAAGGCCTCGACGAGGGTCGCAGCCCTCCACCTAGATCTAGGCAAGGGTCGTCGGCCCTTGCCTAGCTATAGTGGCCCTCGGCGATGGTGGTCTGATCATGCCAAGGGTTGGCGATCCTCGCTAAGGGCTGCGTGACCCTCGTCGAGGGATCTAGTCAAGGGTCGCCGGGCCCTTGCTAAGCCCCCTGCTGGTCCTTTCTGGCGATAGGGTAGGTTGCAACAATGGCCTTTGTCCTTGCCTATGCTTTTTTTTTTTTTAGTGTTTTTAAATATTTTTTATTTTATTTAACTAATCTTAAGGTTAAAAAATTAGAATTATATCCAAAACGACATCGTTTTAGCCTAGTGTTCTATGTTTTAGCTACATTATCTTCACGTAGGAGAGAGAAAATATCTAAAAAAGCCACATTGGTATTTTCTGTTAGTCTAATTGAATAAAGTTAATGAAAGGATTCGATTGTATCGATTTGATAAAATTCAGAACTTGATTGCACTTTTTGTGAATTTTATAACTCAATTGCACTTTCATGATCAGTTTTAAAATTTTTAGTGCACATATCCCAAATAAAAACTAAGGCAATAAGATGAATGATTCTTGAACTTCTCTACATTATTGGATGCGTTTCCTAACCTTATCTTTTGCTTAATCTAATCACCGAATTCTCAGAAATTCAGTCCGCGCAATCTTTTTATAAACCTACCGTCACATTACATGTATTTTTCTATCGTGGATCGCCATATCTTCTTCCTTAGAAAATATCTTTCCATTTCTTTTATGCGTCGAAGCCGTGTGGATGTCAGCATGGCAAACCTAATGCCGGCTCTCGGTGCTCTAACAAAACTAATTTATAGGGTGGATTCTAGAAATTTCAAGGACTATATTGATTAATACGGTCCGGTTTTAAAATGACCATGTGTATGTTCTTTTGGACGCGGGGGGGACTTCGGGAATTTCCCTCCAAGACAATCTCGCAACCGTTAGGACGTCGCAAAGTCAACGTCTCTCGGTTGACTTGGAACTTAAGAAGCCAAAGTCAGGAACGAACGATCTCCCATCTCCCTCGGTTCATCCAGAGTCCCCCTCTCCCTCTCCGCTTCCCGATGGTGTTCAAGTTCTTGACGTTCATCCCCAACGATAATTTCCTCAACACTCGGCCTGGCTCGCCGCCGGCCTTCACGCCTTCACCGTCGGTGGCTTCTCCTATCGTTTGTAGCGGTTGCACAGGTGTCATCAGTAGATCCGACGACCTGCAACTGCGGGATCGGTCCAGGTACGGTCCCTTCTCAGTTGTCATTGCGAGTCCAGTTGCTAGTAACCTGGTCATCCGTACCAAACTCTGCTTAAAATCGTGAATTCTCTATGGAAAGATCACGTTTCATCTTGATTTCATGCGTCAGATATGGAGGAGCTGTGGAGGAGATGCAGGACGAGAATCCCGGGGGAAGGAATGGTTCGGTGGGAAAAGCGAACCCAATTGCCGAGAAGCAGGTAGAGATTTTCGAGAGCTGTCGTTGGGATTAACATGTCCTTCATCTTTAGCGATTCAGCCTCCGAGTGGCAATTCATTAGCATAGCTTGGATGTCGTTGAACTTCTTCATCTTACTTTCTGAGATGAACAAAGAAGACGAGCGTTAATATGGATGTACATGTTGCTGATACGTTCTCCCTGCACTTCTGGCCTTGTAATATTTCCGACAACTTGTAGTTGTAGCTGCTGTCCTTGCGCTTTGAGGTCTCAATATAAGTCTAATTCAAAACTGTACATATAAGTCAATCACCTTCTCCAGAATGCCTGTTCTCTTTTCTTTTCTCTACTTATATAATTCTATCTAGGTTTTTCCCCCTAATTGTTGTGTGGTATTTTTTCCCGTAGTGGTTCTGTTTTGCAGCACGTCAAGGAGGATTTCCAAGGTAAAAGCTTTCGTTTTTCAGATAAATTTGTTGGGACTGTTCTACAAATCTCCATTTGGTATCAGAGCACCAGGATGTCTAGACGAAAATTGAGTCTTTGAGGCCCTTTCACATGTCTCCTCTTTAAATTTTATTTTCTCCCTCCAAATATGAGCCCACATTCAGCAGACGTGTAAGTTAACGGAAGCTTACTCCATGGTATAATATCTGTTTTTTAATGCACTGCCGAACTTTAGTGACCATGAAAGTATGCTATCCGAGTGCTAAAGTGCGATTATTTCGTACAAATTCAATTGTTCATGGGACTTTCTCATGATGAAATAATTGTTTTTCTCTTTGTGCTTTTGTATTAAATGTTATTAAGTTGCTTCAGAATTGCAGTCATCTGTTTGTCCACTCTTTAGACTGGCGTTTTATGAGTCAACGGATTGAACCTTGAGTTGCAGAAATCATGCTTGATCTGGAATTTTGTAATTCTAGTGTGAATTTGATCCTAGAACTCTAGTGTTCTTTCCATGTAGTGGGATATTTAATCTTAATGATGTGTAAGAACAGAAATGGAAACTTGTTGACCAGGGTTGGTCAGGTAGTAGCAATGTGGCGATAATTGGTCTGCCTCAATTCTTGTCGTCATCATGCTTCTGCATGCCTTTACCCTCATGACCTGTCCGTTCTACTTTTTTCCCTGTAATGCAATAAATGTTGGATCTTCATCCTGCTGTCACTTAACTGAGCTTTTACCAGCTAAAAGAGAAAAGGCAAGTGGAGTAGCAAACAGGACATTGTGTCAATTTTTTTTTTTTTTTAACGTATAATGTGTAGGGATAAACCCACATTTTTTGTTTTCTGTTAGTCCTGTTGACTGGTGCCTGAAAGCAATTCTTAAGAGCTGCTACGTATAGGAAACTTGTATTTCCACAACACTGAAGTTAGTAAAAATGGAGTGATTTCTTATGTTAAAGCATGAATTACATAGTGCTAGAAGATCAGCATTCTACATTTGCAAAGCACATCCTGTAGCTTAGAAAGTGCCCTAAGGGCATCCCTCAAGATTTTTTTCTCGTGATTTTGGTGTGGACAGTCCAGGGATTATCTTTAGGTACTGATGATGTCAGGAAATGGCACAGCATTTTCCTTTTAAAGATTCAAAGGACCTGTTAATTTTGTTGTTTAATGTAGTTTGTTTGTTGGATAGGTCAAGGAAGTCGGCCTTATAGCCAAGGCAGTTGGAGTTCTGGATGCAATTGGTGGTACTATGACAAATTTGAACATAGACAGCAGTTTCATGTCAAGAAGTACAATAAAAGAGAAGATTATATCAGTTTTGGCCTTTGAAGTTGCAAATACTATCACAAAGGGTGCCAACCTTATGCAATCCCTCTCGGAACAAAACATTATATATTTGAAAGACGAATTTCTCCCCTCAGAAGGAGTGCAATGCCTCGTATCAACGGATATGGATGAACTATTGAGAATTGCTGCTGCTGACCACAGGTAGTCCATGCAGGATTACCATTTGTTTTACCTTAAGCTACATATGGGGAAACCTGCAACTTTAAATTAGGATGTGTGGAACTTTACTATCTTGCTGTGCAATCTGACAGGGAAGAATTGCGATCTTTTAAAGAAGAGGTGGTGCGGTTAGGAAATCAATGCAAAGATCCTCAATTCTACAATTTGGACCGTTATTTCATTAAGTAAGCAATTGAGTTGTTTTATTACTGCTTCTGCTTAAACACAGCTTTCCAGGTAATTGCCGACCTTGCACCTGCCTCTCTCTCTATTGTCTCACAGGATGGAGTCAACACCTCAACGAGGGACACCATCAAGGAAAGATGCATGGGTGGCAATGCTGCCATTAATGAATCTTGTTCAGTCTACATCTGTGAGTACTTCAGCTAGCCATGCATTATCACTTAGGTTAAGAGAGTGTCTGCGGCATGTCTTAGTTATTTCTTTATGTTGCAAATCTGGAGTTGTACCTCATGGCAAAATTTTCTTGCTGAGAAATCACTTTCCGTATTGTCTGGATGATTTTCCAGAGCAATGTAAGGTGGACGGAGTACACTTGTTTTGATTTTTCATCCTCTAGGAGGTTATTTCAATCAATTTTCTTTTCCTTTCTCTCGTATTTTAATCTTTCAGAGATTCTTTCTATCATATTGCTGTTTCCTTTTACCCTCTAGATGAACTTTCAGTAATTTTTCTTGTCTTCACATCCTATTCGATTATTGTTATCGCGTTGTGTCAGAAATTACCACCTGTAATCAAAATGAAAAATTAGGCCCTTAAAGTCTAAATACAGCTAACCTCACCCTACCTGCCAAAGTTCATTTCCATGCATCTGGAAATTTCAATTGAGTAGGAAGGCCTTCTGGTCAAGTAGTTTGCTAACTTTTTGCGACTACTTTTGCAATCAGGGTTATCCTTGAACCTGCAGGTAGCACCCTGCTTATAAGTTTCTAAAAATATCACTTCTGCGAGGCATTATATAATGATGCTAGCAGAGATAGTACTTGGGATTCATTCAGATATTGTCAGTGAGGAAGGGCAGTACAGAAATTTAGGATCTAGGCATTCAAATACCTCAGTAATAAGTTAGGAGGTGTGTCATCAATGTGACTTGCCGCTTGCATAATTTTCTCTCCTGCAATCTTCCATACCAGTAAAATTATTAAGACAGGAACCATTTGCAAAGTTTTCTACCGGCATATGTAACCTTTAGAAGGCATTAATCATTAACATCAAACTTTCTGTTGGTCAAAGATGAAGGGGGAATAGAGCACTAGATATGGATTCACCAGGAGGAGGACAACACATACTCAGAAACAAAAAGAGGTGTCTCTGGAGTCTGGACATCTTCAAAAACTGACATTAGTTAACTACAATCTCACCAACATGTAAACAGCCACCAGTGAAATTTCCTAACAAGCCTAAAAAGTAGAACAAAGAGATGGAAGTAACACTTTCGTATCTAGTAACAATATTTCACAGAATACAGCAGTCCCAAAATTATTCATTATCTCCTGTTGGTAGGAGAATGTAGTGCAAGTTTCCCCGTTTTCTTTTGAACACTCATCTGTGAAATCTAATCATTAATTTATATTCCTGAAACAGAACTTTGAATTTGATGTAGAACAGAACCTTTTAGCAGTTTACCTGTCATTATATCATTAACACCAGACATACAAGCAGGGCTGTCACCTTAGTGGAAAATGTATAATGCAGCCACATTCTTTTAGTCAATTCTACTATTTAGTAAGATGGTGAATGAAAATCGTACTTACTTACGACTGAAAGAAAGAGTGCAATGAATACATTCAATGACTAGCCACTATTGTTTTTCAACCCCAGTGTGTCTGGAATGTCAGGTTCTTTCATTGAAGTAACGATTACTAGTCTTTATGAATGACAGGAGTTGTATCCCAATTTGCTTGGCTTGGACAGACTCCAGCAAGATTATGAGCATAAGCAGCAAGAACATATTAGCCTTGATGAGAAAGATAAAAACCGTGAGTTCTCAAGACATTATGTCTTGGTTACAGACTATGGTAGTTTTGTCACAGCTTCTAATTTACTTGCATCAGTATCTCCTTGGATAGTGACCTCATATGTCAAAGATAGAATTTCCTTGACACGCTTGCTCATTGGCTTGTTCTGGAGTCTAGGCATTTTGATATTCAATGTGACTGGTGTATCATTCTCTGGGCCTTAAATGGTCTTGAATCATTTATATTGGTTTCTACTGCTTGTTCAACACATCATCCTTGTAGTGATTCTAAATTTGCACCGTTTTTCCTCTTTACATGATTGGACCGGTCTAACCTATTTTTTTGTTGCTGGTTGAGAACTAGCACTTACTCATAAATTTGCAACTCTAATCTTGGGCTGAGGGTGGCATGTTAGTGCTTTGATTTGAAAATATGTATACTGGGATGGGGGAAACTGTAACTCCTCATGTTCTACAGAGTGTGTCAAATTAACTTTTTCCTTGTATAATTTATAATATTCAGTAAAAAGCTTGTCCTTATTGTTCATTTGATGGGTGAAAGAGAGCCTTTCAATTCTGAGGTCGGAGCTAAGGAGTCGGTTGAGGCATGTGAGAAGTTTGAAGAAGAAATCACTTTGGTCAAGGGCTCTGAAAGAGGTACCTAGTTAATTCTGCTCTTTCAGCTTTTCCCCAGACTTTGGTCATGTCAATATATACTCAATTGCGTAGACTAACAAATTGTTTATATTTATGAGGAAAAAGAAAGATCTTTTCCCTGAAAGATCTCTATATGTTCTACTCAATAAGCTTCAAACAGAAACTTTGAGAAAATTTCATCTTCTAAAGTCACAAAAAATCCTTTTCCCTGTCCAATATCTACTGCGGTTTTTGCAGACTTAATTTGCAAATGATGCAACAATGCCCTAGAAATAAATTGTGTTTTAGTTAGGAGAACTGGAGCGACAAGGATGATATTTCTTGCGGAACTTTTATGGATATGAGATCAAAGTAAAAAATGAACAACAGAAAACTGGTAAATTAATAATATGAGACAAGCTGTAAGGTGGATTTACCCATTACATTGTTTCAGGACTTGGAATGCCTAGCTTAGAAGCATTTTGTCTTTTATCAAATATGATGGAAACAATTGCTGATACAACAGTCTTACTATTTGCTCTTAAGGTGGTGGAGAAGCTTGTGGATATAATCCTTTGTCTCCAAATGGAAGTTCCCAAAGCCTTTGGTAGTGCTGGTATGCTTTTTGAAATGCAAAGATTCTCTTCCACTTAAAATGTCTTCTGCTGCAAAGAAGAAATATGGACAATACTAAGATGAGAAATCAGAATAAGATGCACTGTGATGACTGAAATGGTGCTACTATTTTGCTACATGAGTTTTGGTGCTTACAAATAAACTTTGTTCAAGTCCCTTGTCATCCACCACATTTTACTCGGTTCATCATTCATCGTATCTATTTGTCCTCCTATTGAAGTCCAAGAAAGGAATATTGGTCTCTTTATTGAAACCCTTGTAACATTTTCCATCTTTTTAACCATTCAGATTGTGAAAGAGCAGCAGGAGATTCTGCCAGCAATGGTAGTAAATTGGGGTCTTCTGGCCTGGCTTTGCACTATGCAAGCATTATAACTCAAATCGACACTATTGTGAGTCCCTAAATTTTTCCGATTTTGACTCTTCTGGAGTTCTCATTTCCTAGTCTATTTTTTGCTTTCTGTTAGAATATTTAAATAATAAATCATACTTTCACCTAACAGCTTAAGCTTTTAGAATAGTTGGCAGTGGTTCTACAAAATCTCACATGGTATCAGAGCTAAGAGGTCCTGAATTCGAATCTTCCAAGCCTCTATTTGCCTCCCCAATTAAATTTCCACGCTTAAGACTAGGCAAAAGACCAGACTAAGCGTGAGGGGGAGTGTTAGAATATTTAAATAATAAACCACGCTTTCAAACCACGCTTTCATCTAACAGCTTAAGCTTTTAGAACAGTTGGCAGTGGTCCCACAAAATCTCAAACTTTCCATTTTCGTTAATTGTGTGCATCAAAATTTGGGTTCTTGAACTAATCATGATAAAAAAAAGCACATGTATGTAGCTGTAGGATTCTTCGTTGCCTATCACTCCTCAGACACTAATATTGCAGTCTGCATCCATTCAGTCTGGACCAGATATTTTGTGATGTGGAACGATCTGGAAAATGCCAAGAACAATTTATGCATGCATAATTTAACAACAAATATAAAGACATCATTTGCTTATCAGAATCCTAAAGTTCTTAACCTGAATTCAACATGGACTAGAACAGGAAAGTGGCTTGAAACTTTTACGCAGTTATATACCATTAAGAAACCGCTCTTAAATACAGATTGAACTGGCAAGCAGGCTGACCAGCCATCGAAGATCTCTCAAGTATTGACTAGAACCTACCCGTATTAACTATAAATATGAAAAAGACATATTTGCTAACCAGAATTCTAAAGTTTTCAACCCGAAGCCAACACTGAGAAGAACAGGAAAGTGACTCAAAGCTGTTGAAACTGTCATTGAGTAAATCTAATATGGTTAGTGTATATGCATCTACTAATGCATTGGAATTTGTATAGTTCTCCGCGTGATCTCTAATCAATCAAACTCTTTTTATTTGGAGTTTGGCCTCTGCGATAAGTGTACCGTCTGTATCTTATATTTACTTATTTTGTTGATTGCTGAAACAGCGAGGAATATTCATGTGATTAACAACTATTGCATACTGGTTCTTAGCCTCTGTAGAATAATCTGATTATCTTCCTGAAACTTATTAAGATGATCTAATATGTTTAATTAATTTTTTGCCCAATAAACTTCCGTTTTCTCAGTAGCATAAGAGTACTGCGACTGGGAAAACTGTCAAATGGGTTGATGATATGAAGTCTATTATCACAAGGTCTTAGACATGAAGATAAGAATTTTTTTTTCCCCATGTTTACAAACTGTTATTTATCAACTCCCAAGTAGCTCACATAGAATGACAATGAACTATGTATTATTGTTGCAAAGAAAATATTGGTGAAATAGCAAGAAAAGTGCTTGAGGAATCCATTACTGATTTCCGTTGGTGCTAAAGATGGACTTGGTATGGTCTTTCTTGACCCGTGTAACTTCTATTCCAATTAGGTTGCTCATTCGGGCTCTGTAACTCCAACAATGACAAATGAATTGTACCAAAGTCTGCCACCAGATATAAAGTCATCTGTGAGCTTTTGGCTGCGGCAAGTTCAGATTCAGGAAGAGGTAGTTAATGTGCATTATGTAATCGTTTTTACAGAATGTACCTAGATATATTTATGTATATATTGCAGTGGACCAGTTCTTAAGCAGAATATGATTTCCTCATCTGGGTTAACCATCATTTGTGGCGTCTGTGCAGCCTACAATTCCAATTATTAAAGATAAAATGGAGAAGACACTGTCATGGCTTGCTCCACTTGCTGCTAACACAATCAAGTAAGTTGCGAAAACATCTGCATGTGTATGACAAATTGTGCTATAAACTCAATAAATGACGTGTCTTTGCCATTGGTCATGTTTGAATTTGGATTGTCATCTCATACCACCTGTTTATAAGGTTTATCATGGGTTTGTATGCATGTAGTCTTCCTCCATTGAACAATTTTAGTGCTTGGGTTGGACTTCTAGTGCGAACAATTCTGCCTCTCATACCATTTGCCTTTTGAAGTTTCGATACATGATTAACTCATATTGCATTCCATTTTTTGTTTGTTTGAACTAGAGCACAATATGGCTTTGCGAAACTGGGAGAATGGGCAAATATGAGGTACTTAAACTTAGACCTTCATGTGTTCATTTTTGATGATTTCTCGCCTTTGAACATCATGAAGATTGCCAACTGATATTCTTTTTCAGTTCCAGACTAAACCAGAGACCCACTGGCAAGGGTAACTTCATCAGAATCAATACTCTATATCATGCTGATAAGGAGAAAACTGACCCCTACATTGTTGAACTGCTGTTCTGGCTTCACCAGCTGGTCTGCAAAAGAAGGGCGATGGACAATGGAGTTACCTGTTCTCTTGATTCGACAGTTTCTTCTCTAAGCGATGAAGAGATCACATTATCTTCTCACAGTTCGCGTAGGGATGTAAATAAGAGGAAGCTGATGCGAAGCACAAGTGAGACTCTGATATCCGAAACAGGAAATCCCTATTCAAGCTATTACCATCTACCGTGCACAGGTACTTGTGATCCTCCCTCCAATACAAGTCCATGGGTTTCAGTTCCGATTCTAAAAACATTATCGATGGACCTCGGCATAGACATGATGACTGCATTGGATGTCATTGATGGAATTCCCGCCCCTTGAAGTTTACAAGCAATCACTGTGAGAAAAGCAATAACTACAGTTTGTACAATAATAGGTGTACGTCTACCTCTTGTATACTGGAACTTGAAGTGAGATGGTGGTCAGTAAGACATCATTTGGATATGTAGCGGATGCCAAAACGATATATCACATCGCCTGTTCATCTTCTGATATGGTTAGAAGAGTATTTACGGTCTTGCAAGACCATGCGAACATCCGTGTTATAGCTTTCCATAAGTGAATGTGTTGGATACATATATATATGTACAACCGTCTGCCGTGCTTTGCTTTTTGCAGGTCCCCCAATTTAGGGACAGTGTACGATCAAGGTCAACTGTTCAGGTGATGATTGTCAAGATAGTTAATTATGAGTCTCGTTGTGATCCATGCTGCGATCACCCGTGATTTCTTCCTGCTCTAGTAGCGCCCTTAGTCTAAATTCACTTCCTATGGTCTCTAAATAATTCACTGCTCGGACATCTCATCTTCAACACAATTATAGGTAAGTTTTTCTGCCTCACGCTTTGTAAGATAATGGCTTCAGGCTTCTACCGTGTTGGTAGTTCTCGTGCACCTTATTCCTAGCCTCTCTCTTCTTTGACCTAAACAAGTTCGCTGTATAAGAAAATCTCAATTAAACCATAGGGCAGGTTTGGAACCCTCAGCCGAGTTTGTTGACTGAGTAACCTAAGCCGAAAAAGTAGAGTGACAAACTCTTATTATATAATATTATTAAAGGCCCCTTAGCCTATCTATCTAAGGGGCCTTTTCTTGCTCGTTAGCGCTAACCTTTGATTGCAGTTTAGGCTTGACTAAGAACATAGAAAGGGCTTTTTCAGCTTACTTTGCTACAGCGGACCGTTAGCAGGGTGCCGCGCTTTGTGGGCTTGAAGGACTTAGCGCCGTGACAAGTGGTATCAGAGCCAAAGGCTAGGCCAAGCCATGGCTAGGGGGAAGAACCCGTAGGCTAGTGCCGTCGAAGAGGCTCGACGGGAGCGGACTCCTTATCGTGTGGATCGCCTTGTTACACAACTGGAGGGAGAGATTTCGAGCGGTTGCTTCTCTGGAGAAAGATGGGCTGGTTATGCGGACCATGATGGAAGGCCAAGAGCAAGGGCCTAAAGTTTCGTCTCTCAAAAGCAAGGACTCGAAGAAGAAGCCTTAGGCCAATAACTGCGAGCTCAAGATCAGGAGCCAAAGCGGACCGAGAAGAAAGAAGGAAGGCTTCATCTACTCCAAGCCCCTAAAGAAGTCAAGGTTTGGAACCCCCAAAAAAGGATGGTAAATGGAAAGAGTTCGTTTCTTCCTCAAATTGGATTAATGGATCGTCCGTCCAACTGGAAATGATAACAGAATGCATATGTCATTAAAAGGAATTCCAATAAGGGGATAAATATAGTATACCACCAACCTTATTTCCTATATGAGGGAGGAAGCAAATTGAAGAACCCGCGGATACGGGAAAAACGAAAATTTCTTGTTAGCCAAGGAAAATGACTTTTTTTATATAACCGGTATGTCTTATTCATAGAAGGGCCAACCCTATCCCCTCGGGCACTAGGCGATCTTCTTTTTCATTTAATCCCTTACCCCTGAAGGTGGCGAGGAAGAAAAATGCTTTGAATAGAATGCAAACCAGACTAACAAGAGCAAGCTAAGCTGCTAGTTAGGCCGCAAGGAAGAATGAATCCCCTGCTTGAGAATCCGCGATAGGGGAAAGGAAGATGCCCACTTCTGTTTTTGCAGAATAAGGGCTAGTGCTGTAATATGCTAGATGTCGGTGAAAGGAAGGGAATGAAAGTTAGACATTGGTATGATCATCTCTTTCTTTATCATTTCGTTCTGGAAATATGCTCATAAAGGACTAGCCTGAATGACCGATTCCTATTCCTGCTTATAAGCTTAGGCTAATCCTATATGACTTTTTTAGGCAAATTTGCTTTTGATTGTGAAACTAGGCTAGTCGTCCAAATTGAATTAGTCAATGCGCTAAGTAATCTCCTTGCCTGCCCGCGTCAGGAGAAGGTGCACAGGCTCAAAAGGCATTGCCGCCGACTCACATGCTACTTTGAATCTTTACGAGACAAGAACAGAAATCGAATTTATAGCGTCAAGTGACTGAGCAACTGAACTCAATAAAAATAGAAATCTCGTGATCAAGGCAGACAATTGATTGACAGGGACTCTTTTACTGGTTTGATAAAGAGAACTTACTAGACCAAAACGCCTATATAATTTTAATACATATTGCCAAAAAGATATATATTCTTTTATTTTTGGATGAAATAACCTCATTTTCAAGGTTTAAGCTTTTTTTGTACGTAATGGTTGGGGCTTATGGCGTGACTGAGGGAAAGACCTCACTGGGATAGAACTTCTTCTCGCATAAAGATTACTTAATAGATTAAGCACTTCACTTCTTTCAAAATAGGAAGAAAAGGCATAGCTCTCTTTCTGCTATTAGCAGGATTCGTTATTATATTCTAGCTTAGATAGCTTAGATTGAAGAGTTGTAGCTTTGCTTTCTGAAAGAGTCATTTTCTCGTTATTAGAGAGAAGCAGAAGCCTTAGAAGGGACACACACGGGTTACAACTGAAGAAATCTCCAAAACGACCATTCTTAATGCAGAGTCCTGTCCATCGAAAAATGGAAGGCATCCCATGATTCGATATTGTTTCCCATCAAATTCAATCCCCGTTTCGACTTGCGTTTGAAGGAAACGTCAGCTTCCTCCCTTTCTTGCAACTCGTGGGTAGACACTTGGATCCATGCCTTCTTGAGCAGAAGGACCTGAAGGAAAAGGTCCCGTCGTGTACTTATTCGTTCTGTTTCCCTCACTAGAGCATGGGTTTTACTTTGTTGTTTAGCTTAGGACACGTTCCAGAATCACCTACTGATAATGTTGTATCCCTTGCTTCAGCACACATATCCTAGGTTAAAAGAAAAACAATCTCTAGGTTTTTTATTACTAAACCATATAGCAGCCTCATCTTTTAGTTTTAGATGGAGAAAGAGATTTAATCAACCCTAATGGATGCCCTCGTCACTAGACAAATATCGGCTGGAAATATTACTTAATTAGTTCTAAAACTATTACATGGATGTCAATTTAATCATAAACTTCCCAAGTTTGTCCCTAACAAATGCATATTTAGAATTGCCTCGATTTATTTTCAAAATAAATTCGCATATTTCTTCCTTTCTTGCCAACAGTTGTCTTTTTTAAATGTTTTGCATTAATTGATATTTCATGTTAATTATTTTTCCATACTTTTTAAAATTTAATCTGGCTGTTTTATTATTATCATTTAATATTTTCTACTTACGTTATCATATTTAATATGTTTAGTAGACATTCATGTGACAACAATAGTTGTTAGTCCCATACTTTAACGTCGCTGCAATGATAATGTTTAGAGATTATCATGAAATTACATTATCATGAAATTTCAATGAAAAGCATCTTATAATGTGAGAGAAACTATACTTTAAGATATGTTTTCAAATAGTAATGTTAGTTAGACAAAAGCAATTTAAGTATATAACTTCAAAAGATGATTAAAAAAGAAAAAGAAAAAGAATTAATGTGTTAACGAACTCTGTTGGATACACTGAATGTCAATTGGTATTGTCTTGATCGTATTACAAAGCTCATCGAAATCACTTTACTTTTACTCTAAAGACTCCAAACCTATGCTTGTTTAATACCATTTATTCGTCCACTGACGTGTAAACTTTAGTCTCGATTGTTATATTTGTAAAAATGACATTTTACTTTGAGCCTTGCTAGCATAAAAGTCTATTGTGGACCACAAATTCAAAAATGGGTCCCACAACAATTTATAATTATCTACAATTTAATTTTTTATTATCTAGAATAGATTATTATTCTTACAATACATTAATCATTTCTCTTTTACTTTTTAACATTCACACCCCACCACGCGAGATGGGTAGGCCTAGCTCAGGCCCAAATACGCTGGGCCCATCGTTATAGTTATAGACTTTGGGCTCTCATGGTGGGGGTAGTGCCCATAGGGGCGCTAAGCCCATAATAAGTATTGAGCTGTCTAACCATAATAGGCTACTCCAGTTAATGTAGATGATATAGCTATATGCATTTGTCAAACACCTTACAAAATTTATAACACGTCTTTTTACAATTGAAACTGCTGCGAGATAATTGTACCAAATTACTTCTTATTAATGACATGTACGAGCCTAAGTTACGAAACGTAGACAGCATATCATATCAATCTACGCATAAAGAAAAAAACACAAGGTTTCAAAATATCATACTTTAAATGAGACATAAGTCAGTCAATCGGTTTTATAAGTCATTTTGTTCAAGTTGATATTGCGAAAAAATTTCTCCTTAAGTTAAGCGTGGGCGACCTCAAGCTCCACTCAAAAGAAGCTCAAGTAGATCGAGTTTGACTACAAATTAAACTAGTTGTTACGAGTAATTAATGAGTCTAGTCCAAACTACTTACAAATACTTGACTTACTTTCACAGTAATCAAATAGCACATCATGATGGTTGTGAATCTCTCGTGCTCTAGCCAAGGCGATGTCGACCTTGTCGGACTTTGGTTTTTCTTCTTTTCCATTCCAGTTCTCTAGTTTTTTTTGTTTTTTTTCACAACTTGTAAATTTTCAAGTCTGTTTTGATGAAATCTATCGAAATTTGCTAATTTATCTTCCGAACCGGGAGAGAGGATCATGTTGCAGTTATCGCTGTCACCGCCCAAAAATTGGATGAGGGAGCGGTGATGCTGCGTTTCTTCTTTTTCTTTTGTCACTCGCCACGAGGATCCGCCGTGAGATCAGGGAAGACACATGCCGGTCTTAGCAGACAACAAGGAAAGCACCGCTGCTGGAGATTCTCCTTTCCTCTTTCTCTTTTTTTCTCCTTTCCTTTCCTTTCCTCTTTCTCCTTTTTAGTTTCAACGTATGTACCATGCATGTTTCTTGAGTTCACACTGGGTGCAAGGCTCTGGTTAAAATGAGACGGAAAATCCACGAATTTATTTCCATCTTTAGAGTCTTAAGCTAATCCATCGAGAAAAGTTAAAAATGAATAGATACTTTCTCAAAAGACATATTGTTATAGGATTGAGTCTACTTAGCTCATTGTCTACAATTGTAATGTTAGAAGATTTCCGCACATATATATTGCCCCACACACTCCAATTTTCCTATATGGAGCAAGGCACTCCCATTGTTCTACAAACAACTTTCTAAAATTGCATCTCGAAACGGGACGAGGTGTGGCAGGCTGACCTTGACCTAATGTTTTTATCTATTGATTGACTAATGTACGGTCGTAGTAACGTCATTCAGGTAATTAATACTTTAATTCGGCGGCATGGTGCGATATTGTTGATTTGTTATTCGTCGCTATTCGAATCTTGTGTTTTTCAAAAGACGCAACAGCCCAAATTATTTTGTTTGTGCCGAAGGAATTGTGCTCTCACTTTCGTGACATTTACTTGCACACGGTATCTACGGACATAACTCTTGTAGGTTCACGAAAACGCATTATCTGTCTAGTGACGCTAGACTAACAGTTACTGTTACTCTCGAGAATAACAGTGAGCGTCCGGCCATATACC